>QVLQ01000007.1:0-1433512 GCA_003545705.1 Acidomyces sp. 'richmondensis' | reverse complement strand
ACCCTAACCCTAACCCTAACCCTAACCCTAACCCTAACCCTAACCCTAACCCTAACCCTAACCCTAAACGTCGGAATCAGTTAGTCTAATGAAGGACACGATTGTGAGACTGTCTTGCGACCTCACCCTCTCGAAGAATCGCGAGCAGTCGCTTTCTAACGCTCTCAATCATAAGCAGAAACGGCGGAAACGGTCCAAGCGAGTTCTTGAAGAATTACGGTCAGAAGAAGGCTCTGGCACGCTTTTTATGAGCCCTTCTAAGATACAGCGAGCTCAAGACATTGCAGACGGTCGAGAGGCAGCTAAGGCTGCTCAGAAGGCTCAGAAAGCAGAGCAGCAACTCGAGTGAGCTCATAAGAAGGCACTAAAGGAAGCTGAAGCTGAGAGAAAGCGTACTGAGAAAGCAGCAGCTAAGGCTCGACGAGATACGGAAGCTGCTGCTAAGAAGGCTGCGAATCAGCGAGTACGCGAAGCTAAGAAGGCTTTGAAGCAACTTAAGATTGATCAAAAGGCCTTAAGTAGTCGTCGAAGAAGGCGTCAGAAGCAGCAGTGTCTCCAGAAGCCTCAAGATAAAGCTACTACGTCGAAAACCCTTCGCGAGGTGTCTCCTCAAGCGACGACAAGGAGAGGTCGTCCAGTGCGACGACCAGCGCGTCTACGGACATAAATGATATATGAAAAGATAGATGTAGATGAGAGCTTTCCAAATCACTGTCTAACACATTATTTGAGATCAGAATAATAAAGATATAGCCGTTTGAAGACAGCGACGACGAAGTAGTCGAGCGTGCGTCGCCTGTGTCTGTGCGTCAGGTGTGGAGACCTTCTAAGGCGAATAGAACGAACAACATAGAAGAAGCGAACAAAAGAACAGGACCGCTTTCACCATTCGTTAGTTCGCTGACTAGCCTGTGTACGAACACCTCCGCATGCTGCGGCATCCAAAGATGCTGCACATACTTGAAATTTGTTGCCGCATGCTTGAGACTGGACACAATCTTTTCAAAGAATTTCTAGCGTTGTAGTCCCTTATGCGAATAGACCTTCGGTTTTTCGCCGACCTTTGCGCGGAACAGCCGTTCCGCCGTTGCGCGCTGCGCCCCCTTTTTTCGTCACAGTCCTCTTACAGAGTTATTTATATATTGTTATGGCTCCGTTGGTCACGTGATGATCAGATGACCTGGAGTCACGTGGTTGGTACTCGTTTGAAGAGGAGTGTCAAGGCAGCGATGTTGAAGCAGAAGTTGTTATTCCAACCAATAAGATTAACAATTGAGTTAAACACGAAGTTAAAGCTTAAGGCTTCTTCCTTCGATTCCTATATACTGCTCGTAATTCATATGATCACCCTGATCACTGCGATCACTCCGAGGGTGATCCGGTGATTATGGTGATCACGGTGTTCGCTTCCTGATTGGTCCAGCTTTTCCCGCTGTCACTCATGAGGCGGGGCTTCGGTAAACCTTCCTTGTTTGTCATGATCCGTAATACTATCCCCCCTTTTTAGTTAGCGCCGTCTCGGGCTAATATAGCGTCGTGGTAACACCTTTTCTAGGATCACCTTTCTTTCGTGATGCCTCTCCGTCACTATCGGTCATTATCAGTTCGTCGGAAGCACCTTGCTCAGTATATTGAGCGTAACGGAATCACAATGCTAACCCCGTGCGCCTATTGCAAATCCCACCAACTCGATTGCAAGGTGGATCTTCGCTCTAGTCGTTGTGCGGAATGCGTTCGTCGTATACGAAAATGCGACTTAGTAGTTACTCGTACTGAGTTTGATAAGCTCCGTTCGATACGGTTACGGCTGAAAGAGCAGTTGGAGCGCGCGGAGGATGAGGAAGAGAAGTTGGTTAAGGAGTAAGAGGCGTTACTTACGAGGATTCGCACGTAGTAGGCTCGAATACGTCGGCTTCGGAAGCAACTCCGCTTTTCTGAGAGGCAAGAAGGCGCCGCTTTCGATAAGGAGCTGGCTTCCATCGAGGAGGCTGAAGAGCAGGAAAGATCGCTGCTTGCTTCTTCCTCCGAGCCGGTGGTGGTTGAGCTCCCTACTTTTTCCCCTTAGCCCTTTAACGATCGTCTGATTATGAGTCCCTCTTAGTAGGCTAATCTCGACGGGGTCGATTGGTCTTTTGATCTTAGTGGAACTTCTTCAGAAGTAGCCGGCAGTTCGTGAGATTTGTACGTAGTTCCTACGTGTTTTCCGAGTCTAGATATCCCTTCTACTTAACAAGGTAGTTCTAACTATTCTGTTCTAGGATCTTTTTAACCTCGAATTCGTTTTCCTCTTCTTCCTTATAATAGAAGGTGTTTTAGCACGGTGTTTCCTAGTCTGCTAGTTCCAATAATAAGACGTGGAACACAGGGTGGATTTTTGCGTCTTTTAGGAGTATAAGCCGATAATTCACCCGGTCCCCTTTGTTCTTCGATCAAAAATGGTCCGACTTTAACATAATCTAGTTTCTTTAAGTTTCTTTTTGTCCTTAGGTTCTTAGTAAGTAAGTATACTTTATCCCCCTTTTTTAGCTAAGGTGCCTATTTTGATCGGTCGTTCGTAATTATTCTTTATTAGGTCTTTTAAATATGTATTCGTAGTTCGTTATAGAGGCTTCGCATTTCCCCTAAAGCGACGAGAGCTCTTTGTACACTTAGGTGATTGCATAGTTCTATAAAGAGATTCGGGTGTTTCCTATAGTTAGAAAAGAATAGTATATGTTATATAGATTCGCTCTTTATATTGTTGAGTGTAAGTTGAGCTATTAGTAGTAAGGAAACCTAATTATCTTGTATATAGTTAACGTAGTGTTGTAGGTACGCTTTAAGCGTCTGATTTATACGTTCTGTTTGACTGTCCGTCTATAGGTGGAACGAGGTTGATAGCTTATGTCGAATACCGATTGATGCAATAAGAGTTTTCTAGTAGTTTGAAGTGAAAAGTTTATCTCTATCTATAATAAACGAAGAGGGTATTCTATAATATCGTATAAGTCGGTCGATTACTATCTAGCCGAGTTGTTCGGCAGTATATATTTCCTTATATAGAATAAAATAGGTGTATTTCGTGAGTCGGTCTACGATAATAAGGATTAAGTTATAGACTTCTCTAGTAACGTGATCGCTTAATAGTGGGAGCTTGACAATGAAGTCTATCGTTACTTCGTCCTATAGCTGAGCTAGTAGAGTATTCAGCTGAATATATCCGTATTTAGTATATCTAGCTGCTTTATTCTGTTAATAAGGTACGCATTTTTTGATATATCGGGCAACTTTTTGGCGCATCAATAGGAAGGTGAAGTTCCGTTATATAAGTTCTACTGTTTTGTTTATTCCTAGGTGTCCTCTTAGTTTGTCGTTATAGTATTGCTTAATACACTCTTGTTCGTTTTGAGGTTTAACGTGAAGTTTCCCTTTATAGACTAGGAACTCTTCGTTTGTATCTTGCAGGATTGTAAGGACGTAGTTGAATTCTTTTGTATTTGCGCTTAGGCTGCTATCCTTATTGATTTTGAGGATATTGTGTCGTATCTGTTCTTTATCTTCTATATAGTCACTTCGTCTACTAAGAGCATCGGCTCTCCCGTTGTTGCGTCTAGGTGTATATCGGATCTCGAACTTGTATTGCCCTAGTTCTTCCGACTATCGCACTTGTCTTCGTCCGAGGACCTTAGTAGTCGTAAAGTGTAAAAGGTTTTTATAGTCCGTGAAGATGGTTAGTGCGGGTGCTCCCTCAGCGTATACTCTCCAGTGTTTGAGAGCTGCAACGATAGTAAGTAACTCTTTGTTATAAATGTCGTAATTCTGTTCTGCCGGCGTCATTTTCTTAGAATAGTAAGCGATAGGGTGTCTTTTCCCCTTATATTCTTTGTATAAGGTATACGCCGATCGCGAGGTCCGAGGCATCGGTTTCTATTTGTACTAGTTTAGTAGTATCGAACATCTTAAGTGTTAGCGTATTGCACGAGGCTCGCTTAAGTTCTTCGAAAGCTTGTTGTTGGGTTTTTTCCTACTGAAATACCGTTTCTTTTTTAGTAAGTCGTATAAGTAGCTCGGCGATCTTTAAGTAGTTTTTTATAAACTTGCGGTTGTAGTTTGCTAGTCCTAAGAAGGCTTATACTTCCTTAACCGTTTTGGGTATTAGCCACTCTCGTACTGCTCGTGTTTTATCCGGATCGATCTTGATGCCGTTAGTTCCTATAATAAATCCTAAGAACTTGACTTCTTTCTTATAGAATTCGCACTTTTCCGGTACTACCCGTAGGTTTCGTTGTTTTAGTTTATCGAATACGTTAGTAACGTCTTGTATATATTGTTGTAGGGTTCCCGTAGTGTAGACTAAGATATCGTTAAGGTATACGATAACTGTCTTGTCGAGGAATTCTCTAAGGGTGTTGTTTACTAGTTCTTGGCAGGTTGCTGGTGCGTTAGTGAGTCCAAAAGGCATTACGAGCGTTTCGAAGTGTCCGTATCGAGTTCGAAATGCGGTTTTCCACTCGTCTCCTTCGGCTATCCGGATTAAGTTGTATGCTGATCGTAGATCGATGCTTGTGAACCACTGTGCTCGCACTAATCGGTCTTAGAGTTCGCTAATGTTCGGGATTGATTGATTGATTATTCCATTTAACGTCCTGTAGAAGTCTATGACTATGTAAGACGGCTCTTTCTAGAGCAGTGTTTTTATGGTCCAATTTTTAGAATGCCAAATATAAATAAGGAGATAGTGGGGCTTAAGAGCCCTGGTCTGTAACTAAGAATACATTTAGTTCACTGGTGATATAGTGAGCACTGACCCATCAGGTAACATTTGTCACTATTGTGGCAAGAGGGAAAACCCTGGTTCTTGGAAAACCTCTCACTACCTGTTTGGCCAATCCACCTACTAAATTAATATCCCCGGTTACAGGGGTGGCTGTGGGAATCGAACCCACGACCTTCGAAACAGGTGCCCAATCTGATCCGAAGGCTTCCGGTAGCGGTTAACCACTCCGCCACGCCACCGCTAATGTTCGGGAGTAGGTATCGGTTCTTGATGGTAATGGCGTTAAGCTTCCGGTAGTCGACGCAAAGTCGTAGCTTTCTATTCTTTTTTAGTACGAACAGAATTGGTGCTCCTGCCGGGGATTCCCGACCGTCGTATAAATCCTTTGGCGAGGTTTTCATCCAACCATTCTCGTAGAGCCTGGAGCTCTTTTTCTAATAGCGTATATATTAGTCCGAATATGGGTTCCTTTCCGGGTTGGAGGTTGATTCGGTGGTCCTACGGTTAGTGTTTAGGTAAGGCTTCTTTGCCAACCTCTTCCTCGAAGAGCTGCGCATATTCCTTGTACTCTTCGGGGTATCCAAGTGGGGCGTAACTTCCACTTCTGACTCTCGCTTGTCGACCTGCTAGACCCTTAGCAGTGTCTGCGGAGGTGGGGTTTCTTTGAAACCTCTGGTTCGATCTGGAATTAGAGTCTTGTGCTCCGTTCAATTCCCTTATCTCATCTACCGTCGTCCTCTGTCGGCGCGTAGGATTAATGTCGACCACGCAGTCGCATCTCTCGAAGTCGAGTACTCCTATCTTCCAATCGATGATTGGGTTGTGCCGCTTCAGCTAAGGGGTGCCTAGTACGATGTCGTATCTGGCCATTTCCACCACATCTAAGACAACCTCCTCGTAGTGCCGCTGAACAGCTATCGACAATGGCATTGTCTCATTGTCGACATCGGGTAAGGGTGATCCGTCTACCGCGATCAGTTTATACCCCTTCTTTTTCTTACGGGTCGCGATCCCGTATCTATCGACGAGCCTCTTCGATATGAAGTTCCTACTAGCTCCGGAGTCGATTATAGTATAGGTGTCTATATCGCTATTTATTCGTATTTTGGTGCGGAATACTGGTGCCGATGATGCTAGAGCTTGTATATTGTTGACTTCCTATCGATCGCTCCTATCTCCAGGGCTATCTAGTTTTTTGAAAGATCTCTGATGAGTTCTTGCTACTCGTGCATCGTAGATACGAGGTATCTTTCTAATACGTTACATCGTTCCTTAATCTTATAGCGTCGGTTCGCGTTAAGCCTTTCTCGTTCTTCCTTTATTTCCTCAGGTCCGGTAGTATTACGGTCGATAGTTCGTTTCTACTGCTAGATGTCCTGCATCTTGTCCAGTTGTTCCTTAACCCGCAGTATTAAGCCCCTTATTCTTTGCGGAATGAAGGTCCCATCTAGGGCGACATATCCTCCTAGAAGGAATATACTTCTAATAGGTAGTCGTTCCTAGATAAACTTCCTTGCGCAAATTCCTTAGTTAGGTATAAGTAGATGTTGCTAGAACATAGATCGCAACTGATCCAATATCCGGTCGAAGTTTTCTCTATAAAGTAGTCTTCTTCCGTTTACTAAAGGAAAGGCTTCTTCGTATCTTCTAGCGATTTCGTAGAACATTTGTAAGATTTCCTGATGTCCAGTTACGGTAAAGTGCATTAGTACACTTTCGCCTTCTTCTTCTTCTTCTAAGTCTTCGCTCCCCGAACTTTCTTCCGGTAGGGGTCGTTCTTCTGGATCCGCGGTTGGCGCCTCTCCTCCAGATTCTTCCGGAGTGTCGGAGTCTTCGCAGTCCTCATTATCAGGAAATTGGTCTGCATCGAGTCTTTCAGTAATATTTAGTTCTCTATTTCCGAGTTCGGATTCGTTCTGCGACTGTTCCTTCTGTAGCGGTGTCTCTCTGTTTTCGTCACATTCGTTGTTCTAAGAATAGTGACTATTGTCCGACTCTTTAAGTATTATATTTAACTAGGTTTCTTCGTATATCGGTACTTCCTTTTCGAGTCCTTCAATCCTCTAGTTGATTATAAGGATTCGATTATATAACTCAGCGACTTGTTCTCTGTGTATATCCGCCTTCCGAAACTGTCCTTTTCTTCGAGCCTCTATACTCAGGGTTTGTTCTTGGCGTATTCGCGCGAAGAGTAAGTTTCGGAGGTTCCTTAGGAGTTGTATTCGCTCCCCTAGTTCTATTGTACCGGTTCCTATTATTATATTAAACTGTCGTCGCTGCACCTTGTTTTTCGAGCGACAGTTCTTCGCTATGTAGCCCGCTTTGCCACAGGTATAGCACTTCAGTCCTTCTCGCTTTTTTGGAGGGTGGGTTTTCCCTTTTTTGTCCGACCCTTTCCTAACCTTGTAGGTCACATCGAGTTCCATCGGATCGCCTTTGTCAACCGGCGTATTCCCCTTTGTAGTCCAGCTTCGTCGGGGCATATATCCGGCGCTTCCTCTTACTCGAGTATCGTGGCGTCTTTCCATGTTTCTTTCGTAAAGTTTATCATCAAGGTCAATAGCAGTTCTGATTAACTCGTCGAGGTCCTTGTTCGTCCTTCCGTCGCGCATCAGCTCATCCTTAACGCTGTCCTTTAGGCCTCGTCGGAACATGACCATTAAGGCGTCATCGTCCTATCCCGTAACCTGGGCGTATTCTTAGAACTTAGCAGCGTATTTAGAGGCCGAGGTTTTTTTGAGTTAGGTGTTGTATAACGCGTATAGCGACTTCCTTACTGTTGTAGATTCCGAAGATGGATTCGATAACTCTGCTGAATTGTTTAAAGTCCGCGAAGATTCCTTCTTCGTCCTCCCTCTAGCGGAGGTACTTATCAAGGTACGGTTTAATCCAGTGCTGAGCCCTTCCCCGCAGATACGTCGTGGCGAACAGTGTCTTATTCCTGGTGATGTCGTTGAATAAGAAGTACAAGTTCATTTGATTGAGCCAGTTACTAAGCTTATAGCGATCTCCGTAATAGAAGTCTGGCTTAGCAACCTTAGACGCACTGTTGTTATCTGGGCGAGGGCGTGTCGGACCGCCTGCTTCACTGGGAGTGGGAGTCCTATGCATGCCTGAGTTACTCATTCTTGAGGGTGTTCAAAGTGTTATGGCTCCGTTGGTCACGTGATGATCAGATGACCTGGAGTCACGTGGTTGGTACTCGTTTGAAGAGGAGTGTCAAGGCAGCGATGTTGAAGCAGAAGTTGTTATTCCAACCAATGAGATTAACAATTGAGTTGAACACGAAGTCAAAGCTTAAGGCTTCTTCCTTCGATTCCTATATACTGCTCGTAATTCATATGATCACCCTGATCACTGCGATCACTCCGAGGGTGATCCGGTGATCATGGTGATCACGGTGTTCGCTTCCTGATTGGTCCAGCTTTTCCCGCTGTCACTCATGAGGCGGGGCTTCGGTAAACCTTCCTTGTTTGTCATGACCCGTAACATATATAAATCTTCCATACTCTCGATAATTTTTAAACTATAATGTCGACTTGATAATTCTCTATTAGTAATGGTTCCATTTGAGTGATTTCCAGAATACGAATCCATCGATCACTAATAGCCGGAAAAGAATAAATTCGTCGATAATTCGTTCCGTTTGCGACCTAATTTCTTACGGAAATTTCTTTCAGCCTGCGCGATGTTCAACGAAAGACGACAAGCTTCCACAGGTGAAGGCAGGAAAAAAACGCTCATAAAACGATATATCATCAGTCAACCGAGCATCTGGTGTCCTGGTCACAAAGTGATCCAATGCGAAGGCACGCCGTTTCTATGGGTAAATTGTAAAATGTACAAGCACATACATTTGCAGACTGGGTCCAGAACGGGACCCGTTGTGGCCGCCGTCAAGGCCGAACATTTCAGAAGGAATTTCCGATATATTTTGGGCAACCCAGATTGTACGGAGAAGGGTGTTTGGTCAACGGCGCATAATACTTCTTTTTGCGGCGAGAAGAAGTATCGGTTTCAGGTGCCAACCACAGGAGCGTGGTACGAATGGCGCCGGACGCACAACAATGAGTTAGGGGCAAAGAGGTTCGGTAAGAACAGCTTCAAACTGATCGATGCCAACGGAGATGTCGAGAAGGTCCTCGCAGCTTTTATTTATAGGCAGAGTATTTTTGGGCATATGCACGAGTTTGGGTCGTTGGATTGCTTTGAAAAGATGGAAGAGGAACTGGAGATCGTGAGTTTGCTCGTCCTGTTGGGTATTCAAAATGCTATCAGACGAAAAAGTGGCGGGTGAGCAATGGGAAACGCAATAATGAGGTTGAACTGCTCACAACACTGGGAGACCACCTATATTCCATTCAATTTACCTCTTCTTGAGCAATATGGACAGCTGTTCTAATGCATAAAGCTCTGTTCTGTGAGTAAAGACTGAATGACAATCTGTGAAGCGGTAAAATAATGCCGACAAATCATCACAAAAAGCTCGGATAGATCATGAATCAAGTTCAGTTCTGTTGAAAGGTATAGATGTACCTTGACAAATTGATTGGAAATCAGATTGCTTTAGGGGTTCAAGAAGGGAATGTATAAGACTACATAATTGCCTCTGTACTGAAATGAATTCAGCAGGCCTAGAAGTCTTAAACTCCCCTTTTCCAAAAACTTCCAGCAGGATGTACGCCCTACCTAGCAAAATCAAAGAAGCAAATACATCGAATTTTGGTGTTATGCACCGTAAGCAGACCTTTGTGAGGAAACTAGGCTGGAAGACTGGATAATCTCGGGTACTGAAACTCTCTCAGAGAGAACTAGGACAAGACTGGACTCTTAATAGGGCAATACCTATTCAAAGAAGGCAGGACAAGACAAGGACAAGACAAGACTGAGCCTCTCTCAGAGGGAACAAGGACAAGACAAGAGATGCAGAGTCTATACCCTTATGTTGAGTACAAGACTAGACACTGAGGATCCTATGCCTAAAGGCCAACTTAAATAAAGTGTGTTTACTAAGCTGGCTGTTGTATGACTCACAAGGCTGTTTATTAACAACCTTTTGTTATATAACGCAACCCATTTTAATTGATTGGCCTTGGAAGGTGTTGGAAGGGAGTGTTCAAGATGTCTATGCCTGCTTGATTCTTTTAACTACAAAGGAAATTGTACAGTCTTATATATTCCCTTCTTGAATACCCAAGACATTCTGTATTAGTGATCTTCCGGTCTGATTTCCAATCTGATTTCCAATCAATTTGTTAAAGTAACGTCAACCGCGGGAAAGCTGCGCAGACGGTTTAGCTGTGCATAGAAATTGCCAAGACTTTCTAAAAACGACTTTTTCTCAATGCAGCTGTAATATAATGAATTTTTAAAGAGCTAGCAAGTTTATAGATGCCTTCTTCTATCTCCTCCACGATCCCTAGATTTGGGATATGTTGTTGTTGCATCTTACGGTGCCTGTTTCTTTGTACTCTCCTCCCCGTCTTGGCAGTCAACATGGCAAACTTTTTGCTCTTCCGCTTACAAGAGCGAACGTATTCTCTCTAACGCTTCATAGAAGGCTACTACAGACTCCTTGTGTTGATTTATAATTACCCTGCTCTCTTACTCGTTGGCGTTGCCTACAGAGACGGTTATATGCTGATTTAGTTCTGCGAATAATATATCATAAACTAAGTATAGTAAGTCCTGAGTGCGAATAGTTTGGCACTCTCGGCGTAGATGCGCAGCTTCACCGTCTGCGCAGCTTCCCCGCGGTTTACGTTACTTCTATACCTTTCAACAGAAGGCAAGTCCAAATCGTTTTGTTAGTATTACTTACAATCAAAGACGTTCAAAATGTTGCAGGTAGCAGGCAGACAGGTAAGCAGGAGTGGATACAGCTGCAGACAATATCTTTCCAAGAGCTAATTGAAATGCACTGAATATCTCAACAGATAGGTGGCTTAAGGATCTACAAAAGGATCAGAACTTGCACGGAAGAAATAGTGTTCCTCCCTGAGTCATGAACTCACACTTAGGCTTCAGCCCTGATTCATATGCTGTTGAGCTGAATCCAGCTAGCATAGGCCTGTGACATTTACCCCCATCCTTTAGGTTGAGCTCTGCGAAACCGATGCCTAATTAGATCTGCTAGCGTACAAAGTTTGGCCGGTGGAAATTCCGGACCAAGTTCAGCTCAATAGCTCATGAATCAGGGATGAAGCCCTAAGTGTGGAGTCATGACTCAGGGAAGAACACTATTTCTTCTGTAAATTCTGATCCTTTTGTGGCTCCTTGAGCCACCTCCTGTCTGTTGAGATACTCAGTACACTTCAGTTAGCTCTTGGAAAGATATTGTCTGCAGCTATATCCACTCTTGCTTACCTGCCTGCCTGCCTGCTGCGACAGTCCTGTCCTAGTTCCCTCTGAGAGAGGTTCAGCACCTGAGATTATCCAGTCCTCCAGCCCAGCTCCCTCACAGTGACTCTTCAGAGTTCGATGGAAGCTTGAACATTAGTAAGATGTGGAGTGTGTTTAGGAACCAACTGTGATGGATTGATTGATTCAAGAGAGGAGAACAAATCCATCTTGCTTAAGGCAAGATGGCTGCCAAGACTACTGCCTCAGGCACACTCCCACTGGCCCTCTGAGCTGCCAACTCTCAACAGTCTTATATATTCCCTTCTTGAACTCCAGGACAATCTGATTTCCAGTTGATTTCCAATTAATTTGTAAGGTACTTCTATACCTTTCAACACAGCCTTACGGGTGTCAATTCATATTCCCTTTCCTAATGTAGCCATTCACCCACCTTAACACTCTACATCCAATACATTAGAAAACAAATCGATAAGTGCAAGGAGACATAATGTGCCTGTGGGCGTTTCTTTTACTAGTGGACCCTATTATACTGTTACAGGAGGTGTAGTTGGGACACGTATAGATAGCCTCCGAGGGGATCACGTGCACCGGTCTCGGTGGCTTGGCGCACTGATTACTCTTTCGCAGCGCATGCGACTCACAGAAAGCAGTAATCAGTTCGACCTCGTACTGACTGTTTAGTCGGGGACCTGTACACGCTGCGAGATACCTGGTTGAGGTATCCTGTATCATATACATTATACTAACTCATCTGGGTTAGACTGCTTATAAATCACATTCAAAGCACAGGCCACCGCATATATCTTTTATAGTGGGTTCATCTGGAGATACTTATTATTTCACTAAAGGATTTGTATTAATCTTCTTTATACCTTACTGCAAAATGAACCGACAATCATCAATAAGAATACCTATTTTTCAATCCGCCGACCAGCTAGATAACCCTGGAGATAAAGTCGATTATTGTGAAGTATGTGGCAAATATAAGCCAAAGAAGGACAATCTAGGATGGTATAAGGAAGGTGTGAAGCTGAAGGACCTTGAAGGCAATATCAGTGCATGTAATATATGCCGACTGGTCCTACTATCTTTGAGGGAATACCAAAAGAAACAATGTCCTATATTCGATTTACCCTCTATTTTTACTCTTCGATGTCATCCTGGATTATTCTTAGAGATCAAAAAGTGTGCTGTCAGCGCTTCAGAAGAGGAACACATAAACGGCTTTCTGGACGAAGCAGATTTAGAGATTTTTGTTCACCCTGGTAGGTAAATTCCTTTTTTCTTAGTGCTATATAAGATATATATACATATCAAAAATAATAAATTTATGTATCTATAATACTAATGTTATGTTGAGAATAGAGACAGTAGTTCCAATCAAGGATATTGGTACTGGTCTCCCTATCCAGCACAATATATCCTCACCTTCCTGTATGTCACTTGCACGCTCTTGGCTTCGCAAATGTGATGAGCATCACATTGACTGCAAGCCACCCCTAAATGCTTCTTTACCCTCTAGAGTAATAGATGTAGAATCTCTAGGGACAGATAATGTTAAACTTGTTGAAACACGCTCCCTTCCCATTAAAATAGGCAAGTGGGCAACACTTAGCCACTGCTGGGGAAAGGTGCAACCACTTACAACTACCGTTGATACTCTGTGTGAGAGAAAACGATGTATTACCCTGGAGACTTTACCAAAGACATTCCATGATGCAGTAGAAGTGACAAGAGCATTGGGATTAAGATATCTTTGGATAGACAGTTTGTGTATATTGCAGGATTCTCAGGAAGATTGGGAGATTGAAGCTGCCAAGATGGCCGAAGTCTATGCGAATTCTGTCATCACAATTGCTGCTGTGGCCGCGAAGGATAGCAGGGACGGTTGTTTCGTGCCTAAACATCGTCCAAGGCCCAGTATCATCGTCGAACTTGAGAGTTTGGCCGGAGAAGAGTATAAGGTTATGATCAGAGAAGTGGCGAATAAAAGCCATAAGATTGATATTGTCGGGAGTGGACGTTTTCCTAATTTACCGCTATCAAGGAGGGCATGGGTCCTTCAGGAGAGGCTACTAACGAATAGGCTATTAATGTATACTGACTGCGAGCTGGTATTTGAATGCAGGATGGATCTGTGGTGCGAGTGCGGATTATATCCACTCCGGTTTCAAACCAAATCTGCATTCAGATTTCGAGCACGTCATCAACAGAGTGTATTTCAACGGCGGGTAGAGAGTCTCTCCATCTACCTCAACTGGGTCCTTGAATCTCTTGGACGATTGGCTCCTCTTTCTCTGGGACCTTTTACGGCCATGCTGCAGCGGGCATGGATTGATGGATGTCTATTAGACAGAAAAAGTCTCTACCGCTTCTGGGTGTTGACAGTAGAGAATTACAGCCGGCGTTGTCTCACCTTTGACCGTGACGTTCTACCTGCCTTATCAGGCATCGCCACATACTTTAATGAAAAGCTAGGTGACGAGTACCTTGCTGGTATTTGGCGAGGTAATCTTCTTCATTGGCTACTTTGGTCACGATCTGCGGCACTGTTAACATTGACGGATGAAGAGCATGCGTTAATAGATGCCGATGTGGACAAGATAATATCGGATGAACTAAAAGTGTACCTGCCGAAAAGGACATCAGCCAACAGACCGCCTACCTGGTCATGGGCTAGTATAAGAGCCGCGGTCGATTGGAGCAACAAATGGCTACAAGATGAGCTGGGATTCCGAGTTCTTGCTGAACATGCAATTGTCATGGGTTATAAATGCATTCTAGCCTCTAGCAATCCGACAGGGAGTGTATTGGGCGGGTCTTTGCTATTATATGGTCCAATCAAGGAAGTAAGACTTACAGGATATGAAAGGGAGCGCAGCACATTACTACACCGAGCCCGTGTCGCTGATGTCGTTTGTACATCCAAGGAACATGATCACCGAGATTCTTGTCTCAATATCAATGCAGACGACTGGGCGATCCTTGATATTCCATTTGATGAGCCAGCTAGTATCCAAAAACGCAAGATTTGGCAGTTTCGAGTTGGCGTTCTAGAGCCCCCTCATATGGCCCAATTTTATGACTTTGCAAATCAGTTTCTAACCAACACGGAGGATATATCAAATACCCATACCCTTCAATATTGTCTTCTTTTGATAGCTCACCAAGAGGATAGGTCTAACCCTCTCTCCTTTGAGCGTTGCGGTCTGTATATCAAGCATATCAGACCTGGATTCTCATATAACTCAGGTGATTGGAATCAGATACTGATAAGATGATATATTTAAGAAATTAAATATGAAAATACATTCCTAAAATAAGACCAAACGATAGTAGTTCTGATCACCCTCCTGCCTTATAAATTACACGCCTCCCACCCCTTGTGATAGAGATCCGGAAAATAGCAATAGATTGGCAAGCATCGTGTGAGCATTGGGGTAAAGACCAAAGAGGTAAACACTTCGAAGGTATAGTTGAGGGCACATGAATCAGTACTAAGTTTCGACCGTATATCAAGTTCCAACAATTGAAGGATAAGAAAAGAAGCATCTCTGCATAGCTAGAGTGCCTTTTTGCCCGATAGGCTGAATTAGCGTTTTATCTACAGATGCAGTGACCTGCTTCTCTTTCTCTGAATATCGTTCTCCATTCCAGGCTGGCAAACGAACGAATATATCGCCACTGCCATTTACTCCAGATTTAACCCCAACCCCATCCCTAGTAGGTCAGCGAATCAGAGACGTGCGGGACCGGCGCTGTCCGCACTTCCGCTGCTCTCCTCAGTGATCCAGCCAATAACTAGCACCCCAAGCCATCGAAACTGGCGTACGTAAACAACTTGCGTTCCTTGTCGCCGTACCGCCAGCTAGCGTTACTGACGAATGGATCTTCAGCACGGCAGGCCATGTCCGGAACGACAAGCGCTAACGCGGGACACGGGGGCGTGCAACACACGGGGGCATTCAACAAGAATTGGGAGTATTCAACAGAGTGATAATGATATCTTAACCACATATTGAAATCACTTTAGATTGATGCTATGTTGGAAAGGGATTGTTCAAGATGTCTAGGCCTGCTTAATTCTTTTTAACTACAAAGGAAATTATCCAGTCTTATATATTCCCTTCTTGAATACCCAAGACATTCTGTATTAGTGATCTTCCAGTCTGATTTCCAATTGCTTTCTAAGCAACTTGTCAAGGTACTTCTATACCTTTTAACAAAGGCCACAGAAAAGGTCAATTATATATAGCAACTGTAGACAGCAAGGACATAACAAAAGGTTCTGCCAGGTTGAAAGAGCAGATAATGATGTATCTGTTGTGAGGTGACTTCCTCATATGCTACAACGTCGCTGCTGTTTGAGCAACCTGGTTGCTGTTTTGAACAACGCACCTACAAAGCTCATAAGAGGTGATTACGTGGCAGTGTGTATATATCAGTTTCCCCTTTCAATATCTGACAATAATAAGCATAAGGTGTCCGACCAAACGTACAACTGCCCTCTCAACAGTATCTATAGCATGTTAAAAGGTATAGAAGTACCTTGACAAGTTGTTTAGAAAGCAATTGGAAATCAGACTGGAAGATCACTAATACAGAATGTCTTGGGTATTCAAGAAGGGAATATATAAGACTGGATAATTTCCTTTTTAGTCAAAAAGAATTAAGCAGGTCTAGACATCTTGAACAATCCCTTTCCAACAGCCTTGAAATCTCACCTATAGTCTGAGCTTCAACCAGACCTTGGTCAATTCTAGCCTGTACTTCACCAACTGAGACTGCAGTGCTAGCATTGAACCACTTATTCCTCTTCTGTCTACGGGCTTGGAAGGCCTTATTAACTTCCTAAAGCTTAGCTACCTGGTGTTGGAAAGGGAGTATTCAAGATGTCTAGGCCTGCTTAGTTCTTTTTAACTACAAAGGAAATTATCCAGTCTTATATATTCCCTTCTTGAATACCCAAGACATTCTGTATTAGTGATCTTCCAGTCTGATTTCCAATTGCTTTCTAAGCAACTTGTTAAGGTACTTCTATACCTTTTAACACCTGGTTTTGTAATAAGGCTGCTGAAGCAGCCATAGCTTGTGCTCCTCTTATAAGCTGAGAGAGAGCCTTCTACATTAGTGAGGGTGAGCTGCTTTGGTGTCTCTCTAGCTTCTGTTTGATTAATATAGCCTATTTGTTAATCCTTCTGTTTGATTAATATAGCCTATTTGTTAATCTCTAGGGTATTGCTTGGTGTCTTCGGCTGCTAGGCTTCCTATAAAGAGTGAGGTAGGCTAGCAGGGGAAGAGGGGATTGAGCCTAGTAGTAATAGGATAGCTTCTGGATTGAAGGGATAGAGTCCAGAACCCCTAAATCCTGCTTGGATATTGCTCTGAGTGAAGACCTAAGAATGTGCTTTATAGAATGAAGCTAGGAAGTCTTCTTTCTCAATATAGAAGATCCTGTTTCTAATCAAGTGTTGGTTAATCTTTCCTAAGGCTGTTTTCAGAGGACCAAAGCAACCCCTCTTGCTTTGCAGATTGCTGAGGCTTTATCTCTGATTATAGCAAGAGTGGGTGATAAGCCTTGTGAATCTAGCTGCAGTATATCTTGTAGAAGGACCTTCTCCTCTATCTTGGTGAGCGTTATGTTGGTTGGCCTGTAGGCTTCTCTTGAAGACTGTCCTCTTATTCTTCTATAGAGAGCAGTTCTATCGATGCTATAGGCATGTGCAGCGGCTGAGATTGAGTGAAATTGACCTGATTGAAAAGCTGAGATTGCTAACAGAATACAACCTTCATTTGGGCTGGTTTGAACTCGTTTTGGTGGTGCTATAGTCGCTTGAAATGAAATAGTGAGGATTGTGGACAGACGCGTTTGTTATGACTATGGGTCACGTAATGATCAGGTGACCTGAAGTCACGTGGTTGGTACTCGTTTGAAGAGGAGTGTTAAGGCAGCGAAGTTGAAGCAGAAGTTGTTATTCCAACTAATGAGATTTACAATTGAGTTAAATACGAAGTCGGAGCTTAAGGCTTCTATCTTCGATTCCTATATACTGTTCGTAACTCGTATAAGCACTCTAAGCACTATAAGCACTTCGAGGGTGCTTATAGTGCTTATAGTGCTTATAGTGCTCATAGTGCTCACTTCCTGATTAGTCCACTGTTATGGCTCCGTTGGTCACGTGATGATCAGATGACCTGGAGTCACGTGGTTGGTACTCGTTTGAAGAGGAGTGTCAAGGCAGCGATGTTGAAGCAGAAGTTGTTATTCCAACCAATAAGATTAACAATTGAGTTGAACACGAAGTCAAAGCTTAAGGCTTCTTCCTTCGATTCCTATATACTGCTCGTAATTCATATGATCACCCTGATCACTGCGATCACTCCGAGGGTGATCCGGTGATCATAGTGATCACGGTGTTCGCTTCCTGATTGGTCCAGCTTTTCCCGCTGTCACTCATAAGGCGGGGCTTCGGTAAACCTTCCTTGTTTGTTATAACCCGTAACACTATCCCCCCTTTTTAGTTAGCGCCGTCTCGGGCTAATATAGCGTCGTGGTGACACCTTTTCTGGGATCACCTTTCTTTCGTAATGCCTCTCCGTCACTATCGGTCATTACCAGTTCGTCGGAAGCACCTTGCTCAGTGTATTGAGCGTAACGGAATCACAATGCCAACCCCGTGCGCCTATTGCAAATCCCACCAACTCGATTGCAAGGTGGATCTTCGCTCTGGTCGTTGTGCGGAATGCGTTCGTCGTGTACGAAAATGCGACTTAATAGTTACTCGTACTGAGTTTAATAAGCTCCGTTCGATACGGTTACGGCTGAAAGAGCAGTTAGAGCGCGCGGAGGATGAGGAAGAGAAGTTGGTTGAGGAGCAAGAGGCGTTACTTATGAGGATTCGCACGTAGCAGGCTCGAATACGTCGGCTTCGGAAGCAACTCCGCTTTTCTGAGAGGTAAGAAGGCGCCGCTTTCGATAAGGAGCTAGCTTCTATCGAGGAGGCTGAAGAGCAGGAAAGATCGCTGCTTGCTTCTTCCTCCGAGCCGGTGGTGGTTGAGCTCCCTACTTTTTCCCCTTAGCCCTTTGACGATCGTCTGATAATGAGTCCCTCTTAGTAGGCTGATCTCGACGGGGTCGATTAGTCTTTTGATCTTGGTGGAACTTCTTCAGAAGTAGCCGGCAGTTCGTGAGATTTGTACGTAGTTCCTACGTATTTTCCGAGTCTAGATATCCCTTCTACTTAACAAGGTAGTTCTAACTATTCTGTTTTAGGATCTTTTCAACCTCGAATTCGTTTTCCTCTTCTTCCTTATAATAGAAGGTGTTTTAGCACGGTGTTTCCTAGTCTGCTGGTTCCAACAATGAGACGTGGAACACAGGGTGGATTTTTGCGTCTTTTAGGAGTATAAGCCGATAATTCACTGGTCCCCTTTGTTCTTCGATCAAAAATGGTCCGACTTTAATATAATCCAGTTTCTTTAAGTTTCTTTTTGTCCTTAGGTTCTTAGTAAGTAAGTATACTTTATCCCCCTTTTTTAGCTAAGGTGCCTATTTTGATCGGTCGTTCGTAATTATTCTTTATTAGGTCTTTTGAATATATATTCGTAGTTCGTTATAGAGGCTTCGCATTTCCCCTGAAGCGACGAGAGCTCTTTGTGCACTTAGGTGATTGCGTAGTTCTATAAAGAGATTCGGGTGTTTCCTATAGTTAGAAAAGAATAGTATATGTTATATAGATTTGCTCTTTATGTTGTTGAGTGCAAGTTAAGCTATTGGTAGTAAGGAAACCCAATTATCTTATATATAGTTAACGTAGTGTCGTAGGTACGCTTGAAGCGTCTGATTCATACGTTCTGTTTAACCGTCCGTCTATAGGTGGAACGAGGTTGACAGCTTATATCGAATACCGATTGATACAATAAGAGTTTTCTAGTAGTTTGAAGTGAAAAGTTTATCTCTATCTATAATAAACGAAGAGGGTATTCTATAATATCGTATAAGTCGGTCGATTACTATCTAGCCGAGTTGTTCGGCAGTATATATTTCCTTATATAGAATGAAATAGGTGTATTTCGTAAGTCGGTCTACGATAATAAGGATTGAGTTATAGACTTCTCTAGTAACGTGATCGCTTAATAGTAGGAGCTTGATAATGAAGTCCATCGTTACTTCGTCCTATAGCTGAGCTAGTAGAGTATTCAGCTGAATGTATCCGTATTTGGCATATCTAGCTGCTTTATTCTGTTAATAAGGTACGCATTTTTTGATATATCGGGCAACTTTTTGGCGTATTAATAGGAAGGTGAAGTTCCGTTATATAAGTTCTACTGTTTTGTTTATTCTTAGGTGTCCTCTTAGTTTGTCGTTATAGTATTGCTTAATACACTCTTGTTCGTTTTGAGGTTTAACGTGAAGTTTCCCTTTATAAACTAGGAACTCTTCGTTTGTATCTTGCAGGATTGTGAGGACGTAGTTGAATTCTTTTGTATTTGCGCTTAGGCTACTATCCTTGTTGATTTTGAGGATATTATGTCGTATCTGTTCTTTATCTTCTATGTAGTTACTTCGTCTACTAAGAGCGTCGGCTCTCCCGTTGTCGCGTCCGGATATGTATCGGATCTCGAACTTGTATTGCCCTAGTTCTTCCGACTATCGCACTTGTCTTCGTCCGAGGACCTTAGTAGTCGTAAAGTGTAAAAGGTTTTTATGGTCCGTGAAGATGGTTAGTGCGGGTGCTCCCTCAGCGTATACTCTCCAGTGTTTGAGAGCTGCAACGATAGCAAGTAACTCTTTGTTATAAATGTCGTAATTCTATTCTGCCGGCGTTATTTTCTTAGAATAGTAAGCGATAGGGTGTCTTTTCCCCTTATGTTCTTGTGTAAGGCATACGCCGATCGCGAGGTCCGAGGCATCGGTTTCTATTTGTACTGGTTTAGTAGTATCGAACATCTTAAGTGTTAGCGTATTGCACGAGGCTCGCTTAAGTTCTTCGAAAGCTTGTTATTGGGTTTTTTCCTACTGAAATACCGTTTCTTTTTTAGTAAGTCGTATAAGTAGCTCGGCGATCTTTAAGTAGTTTTTTATAAACTTGCGGTTGTAGTTTGCCAGTCCTAAGAAGGCTTGTACTTCCTTAACCGTTTTGGGTATTGGCCACTCTCGTACTGCTCGTGTTTTGTCCGGATCGATCTTGATGCCGTTAGTTCCTATAATAAATCCTAAGAACTTAACTTCTTTCTTGTAGAATTCGCACTTTTCCGGTGCCACCCGTAGGTTTCGTTGTTTTAGTTTATCGAATACGTTGGTAACGTCTTGTATATGTTGTTGTAGGGTTCCCGTAGTGTAGACTAAGATGTCGTCAAGGTATGCGATAACTGTCTTGTCGAGGAATTCTCTAAGGGTGTTGTTTACTAGTTCTTAGCAGGTTGCTGGTGCGTTGGTGAGTCCAAAAGGCATTACGAGCGTTTCGAAGTGTCCGTATCGAGTTCGAAATGCGGTTTTCCACTCGTCTCCTTCGGCTATCCGGATTAAGTTGTATGCTGATCGTAGATCGATGCTTGTGAACCACTGTGCTCGCGCTAATCGGTCTTAGAGTTCGCTAATGTTCGGGAGTGGGTATCGGTTCTTAATAGTAATGGCGTTGAGCTTCCGGTAGTCGACGCAAAGTCGTAGTTTTCTATTCTTTTTTAATACGAACAGAATTGGTGCTCCTGCCGGGGATTCCGACCGTCATATGAATCCTTTGGCGAGGTTTTCATCCAACCATTCTCGTAGAGCCTGGAGCTCTTTTTCTGATAGCGCATATATTGGTCCGAATGTGGGTTCCTTTCCGGGTTGGAGGTTGATTCGGTAGTCCTACGGTTAGTGTTTAGGTAAGGCTTCTTTGCCAACCTCTTCCTCGAAGAGCTGCGCATATTCCTTATACTCTTCGGGGTATCCAAGTGGGGCGTAACTTCCACTTCTGACTCTCGCTTGTCGACCTGCTGGACCCTTAGCAGTGTCTGCGGAGGTGGGGTTTCTTTGAAACCTCTGGTTCGATCTGGAATTAGAGTCTTGTGCTCCGTTCAATTCCCTTATCTTATCTACCGTCGTCCTCTGTCGGCGCGTAGGATTGATGTCGACTACGCAGTCGCATCTCTCGAAGTCGAGTACTCCTATCTTCCAATCGATGATTGGGTTGTGCCGCTTCAGCTAAGGGGTGCCTAGTACGATATCGTATCTGGCCATTTCCACTACATCTAAGACAACCTCCTCGTAGTGCCGCTGAACAGCCATCGACAATAGCATTGTCTTATTGTCGACATCGGGTAAGGGTGATCCGTCTACCGCGATCAGTTCATACCCCTTCTTTTTCTTACGGGTCGCGATCCCGTATCTATCGACGAGCCTCTTCGATATGAAGTTCCCACTAGCTCCGGAGTCGATTATAGCGTAGGTATCTATATCGCTATTTATTCGTATTTTAGTGCGGAATACTGGTGCCGATGATGCTAGAGCTTGTATGTTGTTGACTTCCTATCGATCGCTCCTATCTCCAGGGCTATCTAGTTTTTTGAAAGATCTCTGATGAGTTCTTACTACTCGTACATCGTAGATACGAGGTGTCTTTCTAATACGTTACATCGTTCCTTAATCTTATAGCGTCGGTTCGCGTTAAGCCTTTCTCGTTCTTCCTTTATTTCCTTAGGTCCGGTAGTGTTACGGTCGATAGTTCGTTTCTACTACTAGATGTCCTGCATCTTGTCCAGTTGTTCCTTAACCCGCAGTATTAAGCCCCTTATTCTTTGCGGAATGAAGGTCCCATCTAGGGCGACATATCCTCCTAGAAGGAACATGCTTCTAATAGGTAGTCGTTCCTGGATAAACTTCCTTGCGCAAATTCCTTAGTTAGGCATAAGTGGATGTTGTTAGAATATAGATCGCAACTAATCTAATATCCGGTCGAAGTTTTCTCTATAAAGTAGTCTTCTTCCGTTCACTAAAGGAAAGGCTTCTTCGTATCTTCTAGCGATTTCGTAGAACATTTGTAAGATTTCCTGATGTCCAGTTACGGTAAAGTGCATCAGTACACTTTCGCCTTCTTCTTCTTCTTCTAAGTCTTCGCTCCCCGAACTTTCTTCCGGTAGGGGTCGTTCTTCTGGATCCGCGGTTGGCGCCTCTCCTCCGGATTCTTCCGGAGTGTCGGAGTCTTCGCAGTCCTCATTATTAGGAAATTGGTCTGCATCGAGTCTTTCAGTAATATTTAGTTCTCTGTTTCCGAGTTCGGATTCGTTCTGCGACTATTCCTTCTATAGTAGTGTCTCTCTGTTTTCGTTACATTCGTTGTCCTAAGAATAGTGACTATTGTCCGACTCTTTAAGCATCATGTTTGACTAGGTTTCTTCGTATGTCGGTACTTCCTTTTCGAGTCCTTCAATCCTCTAGTTGATTATAAGGATTCGATTATATAACTCAGCGACTTGTTCTCCGTATATATCTACCTTCCGAAACTGTCCTTTTCTTCGAGCCTCCATACTCAGGGTTTGTTCTTAGCGTATTCGCGCGAAGAGTAAGTTTCGGAGGTTCCTTAGGAGTTGTATTCGCTCCCCTAGTTCCATTGTACCGGTTCCCATTATCATATTAAACTGTCGTCGCTGCACCTTGTTTTTCGAGCGATAGTTCTTCGCTATATAGCCCGCTTTGCTACAGGTATAGCACTTCAGTCCTTCTCGCTTTTTTGGAGGGTGGGTTTTCCCTTTTTTGTCCGACCCTTTCCTGACCTTCTAGGTCACATCGAGTTCCATCGGATCGCCTTTGTTAACCGGCGTGTTCCCCTTTGTAGTCCAGCTTCGTCGGGGCACATATCCGGCGCTTCCTCTTACTCGAGTATCGTAGCGTCTTTCTATGTTTCTTTCGTAAAGTTTATCATCAAGGTTAATAGCAGTTCTAATTAACTCGTCGAGGTCCTTATTCGTCCTTCCGTCGCGCATCAGCTCATCCTTAACGCTGTCCTTTAGGCCTCGTCGGAACATGACCATCAAGGCGTCATCGTCCCATCCCGTAACCTAGGCGTATTCTTGGAACTTAGCAGCGTATTCAGAGGCCGAGGTTTTTTGAGTTAGGTGTTGTATAACGCGTATAGCGACTTCCTTGCTGTTGTGGATTCCGAAGATGGATTCGATGACTCTGCTGAATTGTTTAAAGTCCGCGAAGATTCCTTCTTCGTCCTCCCTCTGGCGGAGGTACTTATCAAGGTACGGTTTAATCCAGTGCTGATCCCTTCCCCGCAGATACGTCGTAGCGAACAGTGTCTTATTCCTGGTGATGTCGTTGAATAAGAAGTACAAGTTCATTTGATTGAGCCAGTCACCAAGCTTATAGCGATCTCCGTAATAGAAGTCTGGCTTAGCAACCTTAGACGCACTGTTGTTATCTGGGCGAGGGCGTGTCGGACCGCCTGCTTCACTAGGAGTGGGAGTCCCATGCATGCCTGAGTTACTCATTCTTGAGGGTGTTCAAAGTGTTATGGCTCCGTTGGTCACGTAATGATCAGATAACCTGGAGTCACGTGGTTAGTACTCGTTTGAAGAGGAGTGTCAAGGCAGCGATGTTGAAGCAGAAGTTGTTATTCCAACTAATGAGATTAACAATTGAGTTGAACACGAAGTCAAAGCTTAAGGCTTCTTCCTTCGATTCCTATATACTGCTCGTAATTCATATGATCACCCTGATCACTGCGATCACTCCGAGGGTGATCCGGTGATCATGGTGATCACGGTGTTCGCTTCCTGATTGGTCCAGCTTTTCCCGCTGTCACTCATGAGGCGGGGCTTCGGTAAACCTTCCTTGTTTGTCATGACCCGTAACATCCACGTTCTAACTACCGCTTCGCAGGGTAGAGCTTCGGTAAACCTTCCTTGTTTGCTATAATCCGTAATACTATCCCCCCTTTTAGTTAGCGCCGTCTCGGGCTAATATAGCATCGTAGTGATACCTTTTCTGTAATTACCTTTCCTTCGTAATGTCTCTCTATTACTATCGGTTATTACAATTAGTTTGTCGGAAGTACCTAGCTTAATATATTAAGCGTAACGGAATTCTATAATATCGTATAAGTCGGTTAATTACTATCTAGGCGAGCTATTCGGCAGTATACGCTTCCTTATATAGAATGAAATAGGTATATTTCGTAAGTCGGTCGACGATAATAAGGATTAAATTATAGACTTCTTTAGTAACGTAATCGCTTAATAGCGAGAGTTTGATAATAAAGTCTATTATTACTTTATCCTATAGCTAGGCTAGTAGCGTATTCAGTTGAATATATCCGTATTTAGCGTATCTAGCTGCTTTATTCTGTTGATATAGGTGGCGTGGCGGAGTGGTTAACCGCTACCGGAAGCCTTCGGATCAGATTGGGCACCTGTTTCGAAGGTCGTGGGTTCGATTCCCACAGCCACCCCTGTAACCGGGGATATTAATTTAGTAGGTGGATTGGCCAAACAGGTAGTGAGAGGTTTTTCCAAGAACCAGGGTTTTCCCTCTTGCCACAATAGTGACAAATGTTACCTGATGGGTCAGTGCTCACTATATCACCAGTGAACTAAATGTATTCTTAGTTACAGACCAGGGCTCTTAAGCCCCACTATCTCCTTATTTATATTTGGCATTCTAAAAATTGGACCATAAAAACACTGCTCTAGAAAGAGCCGTCTTACATAGTCATAGACTTCTACAGGACGTTAAATGGAATAATCAATCAATCAATCAATCAATCTGTTGATATAGTATACACTTTTTAATATACTGAGCAACTTTTTAGCGTATTAGTAGGAAGGTGAAGTTCCGTTATATAAGTTCTATTATTTTATTAACCTCTAGGTATCCTCTTAATTTGTCGTCGCTATACCTTATTTTTCGAGCGGTAGTTCTTCGCTATATAGCCCGTTTTGCTATAGGTATAGCACTTTAGTCCTTCTCGCTTCTTTATAGGGTTGCTTTTCCCTTTTTGGTCCGATCCTTTCTTAACCTTATAGGTTGCATCGAGTTCTATCGGATCGCCTTTATTAAACGACGTATTCCCCTTCGTAGTCCAGCTTCATCGGGATACATATCCGGCGCTTCCTCTTACTCAGGTATCGTGGCGTCTTTCTATATTTCTCTCGTAGAGTTTATTATCAAGGTCAATAGCAGTTCTAATTAATTCGTCAAGGTCCTTATTCGCTCTTCTATCGCGTATTAGTTCATCTTTAACGCTGTCCTTTAGGCCTCGTCGGAATATAACCATTAAGGCGTTATTATCCTATCTAGTAACCTAGGCATATTCTTAGAACTTAGCAGCGTATTCGGAGGCTGAAGTTTTTTAGGTTAGGTATTATATAATACATATAGCGACTTCCTTACTGTTATAGATTCCGAAGATAGATTCGATAACTCTACTAAACTATTTGAAGTCCGCAAAGATTCCTTCTTCGTCCTCCCTCTAACGGAGGTACTTATTAAGGTACGGTTTGTCACAGGCAAGGCCTATACTATCTGGACTCAGCTCAGCTGCCTATGAATCAGGGCTGAAGCCCAAGTGTGGGGTTATGACTCAGGGAGGAACACTATTTCTTCTGTGCAAATTCTGATCCTTTTGTAACCCTGGGAGCTACCTCTTGTCAGATAGGTACACTGTATACTTGTTGATCTGCCAGTCATCTCCGTTTTCTCAGTTGCAGCTATACCAACATCTGCCTGTCTGCCTGACACCCGTGACACTAGGTAGCTCCCTCTCTTTGGTATGGCTGCAGATACCACTGAAGAGCCTTCCCTAGTGGATTCTGTAGCACAATTTATGGAGTAAAAGACTATGTCATGTTTGGAGAGTCTTGGACACCAGACCCGAAAATAGGACACCAGATCAGACACCAGACCCGATACCAAACCAGACATCAGACCCGATATCCGATCAGATCAGAAATCAGACACGACACCGGATCAGACATCAGACCCGATACCAGATCAGACCCGACATCAGATCAGAAATCAGACCCGACATCAGACCAGAAATCAGACCCGACACCAGACCTGAAAGTAGGACACCAGATGAGACACCAGACCCGATACCAGATGAGACCCGATACCAGACCCGACACCAAACCAGACATCAGACCCGATACCAGATCAGACCAGAAATCAGACCCCACACCAGACCTGAAAGTAGGACACTAGATGAGACACCAGACCCGATACCAGATTAGACCCGATACCAGACCCGACACGCGATTAGACACCAGACCTGATACAAGATCAGACATGAGACCTGGCACCAGTTCAGACATTAGATCAGAATGTGGACACTAGATAAGACACCCAAAATCAGACCTGATATCAGAATGATCACCAGTTCAGATACCAGATTGACACTAGACCCAAAAACAGACCCGAAAATCAGACAACAGATCGGATACTAGATCAGATGAGAGACCAGTCCAGTTCGGTTTCGCGGAGCTCAACCTAAAGGAGGGGGATAGTGTCACAGGCAAGGCCTATACTATCTGGACTCAGCTCAGCTGCCTATGAATCAGGGCTGAAGCCCAAGTGTGGGGTTATGACTCAGGGAGGAACACTATTTCTTCTGTGCAAATTCTGATCCTTTTGTAACCCTTGGAGCTACCTCTTGTCAGATAGGTACACTGTATACTTGTTGATCTGCCAGTCATCTCAGTTTCCTCAGTTGCAGCTATACCAACATCTGCCTATCTGCCTGACACCCGTGACACTAGGTAGCTCCCTCTCTTTGGTATGGCTGCAGATACCACTGAAGAGCCTTCCCTAGTGGATTCTGTAGCACAATTTATGGAGTAAAAGACTATGTCATGTTTGGAGAGTCTTGGACACCAGACCCGAAAATAGGACACCAGATCAGACACCAGACCCGATACCAAACCAGACATCAGACCCGATATCCGATCAGATCAGAAATCAGACACGACACCGGATCAGACATCAGACCCGATACCAGATCAGACCCGACATCAGATCAGAAATCAGACCCGACATCAGACCAGAAATCAGACCCGAAACCAGACCTGAAAGTAGGACACCAGATGAGACACCAGACCCGATACCAGATCAGACCCGATACCAGATCAGACTCGATACCAGATCAGACCCGATACCAGATTAGACCCGATACCAGATCAGACCCGATACCAGATCAGACCCGATACCAGATCAGACCCGATACCAGATCAGACCCGATACCAGATCAGACCCGATACCAGATCGGACCCGATACCAGATCAGACCCGATACCAGACCCGACATCAGATCAGAAATCAGACCCGACATCAGATCAGAAATCAGACCCGACATCAGATCAGAAATCAGACCCGACACCAGACCTGAAAGTAGGACACCAGATGAGACACCAGACCCGATACCAGATGAGACCCGATACCAGACCCGACACCAAACCAGACATCAGACCCGATACCAGATCAGACCAGAAATCAGACCCCACACCAGACCTGAAAGTAGGACACTAGATGAGACACCAGACCCGATACCAGATTAGACCCGATACCAGACCCGACACGCGATTAGACACCAGACCTGATACAAGATCAGACATGAGACCTGGCACCAGTTCAGACATTAGATCAGAATGTGGACACTAGATAAGACACCCAAAATCAGACCTGATATCAGAATGATCACCAGTTCAGATACCAGATTGACACTAGACCCAAAAACAGACCCGAAAATCAGACAACAGATCGGATACTAGATCAGATGAGAGACCAGTCCAGTTCGGTTTCGCGGAGCTCAACCTAAAGGAGGGGGATAGTGTCACAGGCAAGGCCTATACTATCTGGACTCAGCTCAGCTGCCTATGAATCAGGGCTGAAGCCCAAGTGTGGGGTTATGACTCAGGGAGGAACACTATTTCTTCTGTGCAAATTCTGATCCTTTTGTAACCCTTGGAGCTACCTCTTGTCAGATAGGTACACTGTATACTTGTTGATCTGCCAGTCATCTCAGTTTCCTCAGTTGCAGCTATACCAACATCTGCCTATCTGCCTGACACCCGTGACACGGTTTAATCTAGTGCTAAGCCCTTCCCTGTAGATACATTGTAGCGAACAGTGTTTTATTCCTAGTAATATCGTTGAATAAGAAGTATAAGTTCATTTGATTAAGCTAGTTACTAAGCTTATAGCGATCTCCGTAATAGAAGTCTAGCTTAGTAACCTTAGACGTACTGTTGTTATCTAGGCGAAGGCGTATCGGACCGCCTACTTTACTAGGAGTAGGAGTCCTATATATGCCTAAGTTACTCATTCTTAAGGGTGTTCAAAGTGTTATAACTATAGGTTACGTAATGATTAGGTAACCTGAAGTTATGTAGTTGGTACTCGTTTGAAGAGGAGTGTTAAGGCAGCGAAGTTAAAGCAGAAGTTATTATTCTAACTAATAAGATTAATAATTAAGTTAAATACGAAGTCGGAGTTTAAGGCTTCTATCTTCGATTCCTATATACTGTTCGTAACTCGTATAAGCACTCTAAGTACTATAAGCACTTTAAGGGTGCTTATAGTGCTTATAGTGCTTATAGTGCTCACTTCCTGATTAGTCCACATTCTAACTACCGCTTCGCAGGGTAGAGCTTCGGTAAACCTTCCTTATTTACTATAATCCGTAATACTATCCCCTCTTTTAATTAGTGCTGTCTTAGGCTAATATAGCGTCGTAGTAATACCTTTTCTATAATTACCTTTCCTTCGTAATGTCTCTCTATTACTATCGGTTATTATAATCAGTTTGTCGGAAGCACCTAGCTCAGTACATTAAGCGTAACGGTATTCTATAATATCGTATAAGTTAGTCAATTACTATCTAGGCGAGCTATTCGGCAGTATACGCTTCCTTATATAGAATAAAATAGGTATATTTCGTAAGTCGGTCGACGATAATAAAGATTGAATTATAGACTTCTTTAGTAACGTAATCGCTTAATAGCGAGAGTTTGATAATGAAGTCTATCGTTACTTTATCCTATAGCTAGGCTAGTAGCGTATTCAGTTAAATATATCCGTATTTAGCGTATCTAGCTGCTTTATTCTGTTAATATAGTATACACTTTTTGATATACTGAGCAACTTTTTAGTGTATTAGTAAGAAGGTGAAGTTCTATTATATAAGTTCTATTATTTTGTTAACTTCTAAGTATTCTCTTAATTTATCAGGTGGCGTGGCGGAGTGGTTAACCGCTACCGGAAGCCTTCGGATCAGATTGGGCACCTGTTTCGAAGGTCGTGGGTTCGATTCCCACAGCCACCCCTGTAACCGGGGATATTAATTTAGTAGGTGGATTGGCCAAACAGGTAGTGAGAGGTTTTTCCAAGAACCAGGGTTTTCCCTCTTGCCACAATAGTGACAAATGTTACCTGATGGGTCAGTGCTCACTATATCACCAGTGAACTAAATGTATTCTTAGTTACAGACCAGGGCTCTTAAGCCCCACTATCTCCTTATTTATATTTGGCATTCTAAAAATTGGACCATAAAAACACTGCTCTAGAAAGAGCCGTCTTACATAGTCATAGACTTCTACAGGACGTTAAATGGAATAATCAATCAATCAATCTTAATTTATCGTCGCTCTACCTTGTTTTTCGAGTAGTAGTTCTTCGCTATATAGCCCGTTTTGCTATAGGTATAGCACTTTAGTCCTTCTCGCTTCTTTATAGGGTTGCTTTTCCCTTTTTGGTCCGATCCTTTCTTAACCTTATAGGTTGCATCGAGTTCTATCGGATCGCCTTTATCAAACGACGTATTCCCCTTCGTAGTCCAGCTTCGTCGGGGTATATATCCGGCGCTTCCTCTTACTCGGGTATCGTAGTGTCTTTCTATATTTCTCTCGTAGAGTTTATAATCAAGGTTAATAGCAGTTCTAATTAATTCGTCGAGGTCCTTATTCGCTCTTCTATTGCGTATCAGTTCATCTTTAACGCTGTCCTTTAGGCCTCGTCGGAACATAACTATTAAGGCGTCATCGTCCTATCTAGTAACCTGGGCATATTCTTAGAACTTAGCAGCGTATTCAGAGGCTAAGGTTTTTTAGATTAGGTGTTATATAATACGTATAGCGACTTCCTTACTATTATAGATTCCGAAGATGGATTCGATAACTCTACTGAACTGTTTAAAGTCCGTAAAGATTCCTTCTTCGTCCTCCTTCTAACGGAGGTACTTATCAAGGTACGGTTTAATCCAGTACTGAGCCCTTCCCTATAGATACGTCGTAGCGAACAGTGTTTTATTCTTAGTAATGTCGTTGAATAAGAAGTACAAGTTCATTTGATTGAGCTAGTTACTAAGCTTATAGCGATCTCCGTAATAGAAGTCTGGCTTAGCAACCTTAGACGCACTGTTGTTATCTAGGCGAGGGCGTATTAGACCGCCTACTTCACTAGGAGTAGGAGTCCTATATATGCCTAAGTTACTCATTCTTGAGGGTGTTCAAAGTGTTATAACTATAGGTTACATAATGATCAGGTAACCTGAAGTTACGTAGTTGGTACTCGTTTGAAGAGGAGTGTTAAGGTAGCGAAGTTGAAGCAGAAGTTGTTATTCTAACTAATAAGATTAACAATTAAGTTAAATACGAAGTCGGAGCTTAAGGCTTCTATCTTCGATTCCTATATACTGTTCGTAACTCGTATAAGCACTCTAAGCACTGTGAGCACTTCGAGGGTGCTCATAGTGCTCATAGTGCTTATGGTGCTCATGGTGCTCACTTCCTGATTGGTCCACGTTCTAACTACCGCTTCGCAGGGCGGAGCTTCGGTAAACCTGCCTTGTTTGCCATGATCCGTAACAGCGTTGCACGCCCCCGTGCCCCACGTTAGCCTATGAGTGCTTGAAGAGCTGGTACAAGCAGGATCTAGAGGATAACGAGAGCGCCGCGGACGTATTGCCAGCAATAATACCGCCGTTGCTAGCGGCGGCAGCATTAGCAATAGAACATTAATGCATCAACAACAATAGATACTCAATTAGGCAGTTACGAACAAGCGAACAAACAAACGAACAACTCTGCAACCAAAACCAACGAACGACGCGGAAAAAGCGAACAAACGAACAGCACTTTGTTCGCCGTTCTTTTTTTCGTTGGCCAGCTTGAATGATGATCCAAGAACCTCTTGATGACTTCAAAGTCTACTACAGGCAAAGCCCAATTTCTAGAGATATCCGTCATTGAATAGCCCATAATCCATCGGAGTTATTCCTCATAATCGTCTGAAAAATATCTTAGAAGAACGACAGCCCAATGAAAAAGATAGAGCTCGCTTGGTTCTTAGTGGTCACCCAAAAGCAAGAATAGTTTTTCCGATTCTTTCAGCATATCGCCCTCCCGCTAATTAGATGATGATTTATGCTTTTTCTGTCGTTAGATGTGCTTCCTGATGGTTTGCGTCAAAGCTCTTATCTATTGCAGTAAGAATTTCATCACTGTCTACTGCAACTGATGGCCCGTCGAAAATTTGAGCAATCTCTTCAAGAGAATATCCTCGTGTTTCTTTGAAGAGAAAGAAGCTTATAATAAGCATAAAAACCAATAGAACATCAAAGACGATGTAATAGTGCCAGCCGATGTTTTTGAGTCCAATAGTGTTGACGAAGGCAAGGACAATCAAAGATCCGTAGATTGTGATTAATTCAACAGTGAGACCTTTAGCCCTGATGGAATATGGCATGATCTCAGTAGTATATCCGAATAGCAGGGGCGTGTAAGCAATATCGTAGTGAAAAAAGTAGATGAAGATAAAGGCGATGACTGCAATCCCAGCAGCATAGTTATTGTAGGTGTTAAACACACCTGCGCATGCAGTCAGGGATGCGAATGATAGCAGCATCCCCAGACCAGACCACAAGAACAGAGTACGGCGGCCAAGGCGGTCAACCAGAAAAGCTGCACTGCCGGCGGAGGCAAAGTTGAAGATCTGCAGAAGCCCATTGATCAGAGTTTGTGTGTTGGGGTTGGTAACTCCAACGCTGTCAAGAACCAGAGTGAGGAAATATGAACAGACTGCTACGCCATTCCACTGAGCGAAGCCACCAACGCAGATGGCTATTAGTGTCCGTTGACGGTTGCCAGGGGTCGAAACTAGACTCGACCATTTGGTTGTCTGTGCCTGCTTCTCCATCTCGATTGCCTGGCTGATCTCTTGCATTTCAAATGATATTAGATCGTGATTTGAATCGCCACCTGTATGGTAGCGAGCGAGAATGTCACGGGCTTCTTGATGCCGTCCATTTGCTATCAGCCAACGCGGTGACTCCGGAACGAACCAAATGAACAGGAATTGAATAATGGGATAGCCAGCTTGAAGGAGAGACGGAATTCTCCATGCCCAATTGTTCGTTGGGAATCGATTTTGTGTTCCGAAAGTCGACCAAGCTGCGAGAATGGCGCCAAGGTAGTAGCACGTCCAAAAAAGGGACGTATATTTGCCCCGATGCGTAGGGAAGCAAAGCTCAGATATCAACATAGGTGAGGGCTGGGTAAGGAGCATGCCGCCAATGCCAACAATGACTCGGGACACAACGAGCATAGCATAGTTAACAGATGCCGCCATAATGATAGAGGCGATAATGACCACTATGATGCCGGATAGGAGTGTATACTTTCTGCCTAAGCGGTCTGAGAGGATGGCGACAAATGGTAAGATAGCGACAGAGCCGATGGACTGGGCAGCGGTGACGAGACCAAGTCTGGCGCCAGAGGGTTCGCCAAAAAAGGTTTTCCATGCCGCCGTGGACTGAATGCCGTTAACAAGTGAGCCTGTATAGGTCAGAACAGGTACCAATCAGTTTTTGAATAGGCGCACATACCATCGTAGCCAGCGACAGCCGATGACAACAACGGAACAAGAAGTATAAGGTTCAGTTTGAGTAGATGAGGAATCTGCCACCAATACCTGTCGTACGATGGTAAGACTTTAGAAAGAGCTTCGCCCACAATCTGATCGCTCTTCATAGTTGTTGGTATTTCGAACTTAAAATTGAGGTTGCATTTCTTAATCTTCCCGAACAGCAGTCCATGTGCATTCAAATAGACCTAGAGTCTTCACCTCTTTGCGGGGCCCCGGGGAGAGACAGCGTGGAGTTCAGGACGTGGCGCTCCGTATGCGATGCAGCCGGCCGGACAGTGTGCTCCGTTTGAATATCCTTTTTCTCGGCATCGGCCATTTCGTGCCAAAACGGACTTGTTCGTCCGGTCTCTTGGCTTTATGGTCCCAAGCAAGACCGACGGTAGATATTGATATAATAAGCTGCGACACAAAGGCGAAATAATGACGAATGATGAGATTGATTCCATATTTTCAAATTTCCCAATCATAAATATACATTATCAACAAAATGAACGGAGTCAACGGAAAGAACAGCTGCAGGTGGCCGGACCCGGCCTTGTCCGACAGTATACTCGAGATGTTTCGTATGCATGGAAAGGTCACCATAATCACGGGTGGAACAGGTGGGATCGGGTATAATGTTGCGAGAGGTCTGGCAGAGGCAGGATCCGACATCGCGCTTTGGTATCACACCTCGACGGAGGGTGCCATACTAGCTGCGGCCATTGAGAAAGACTATGGAGTGCGTTGCAAGGCATATCGTTGCGATGTAGCCATATTTGAAAATGTGAGTATGCCAATGGATTGGATATATTGTGATTTGGTTGAAAAATATTTTCCAGGTCCAACAGCAAGTAAGTGAGGTCGTTAGAGACTTCGGCAGGCTCGACGTAATGATTGCCAATGCTGGAATTCCATCCAAAGCCGGTGGTCTGGACGATAAGCTCGAAGATTGGCATAAGGTCGTTAATGTAGACTACAATGGCGCCTATTACTGCGCTAGGGTCGCGGGAGAAATTTTTCGGAGGCAAGGTTCCGGCAACCTGATCTTCACTGCTTCCATGTCGGGCCATGCAGCGAATGTACCGCAGCAGCAGGTATGAATCGTCCAGATTATGGCCAGCATATGGACTGACAATATTAGGCCTGCTACAATGCTTGTAAAGCCGGAATCATCCACCTGGCCAAGTCACTAGCAGTTGAATGGGCTGGTTTTGCTCGCGTAAATTGTGTCAGCCCAGGTTATATCGACACTCCCATCTCCGGAGACTGTCCATTTGAGATGAAGGAGGCGTGGTTTGCGCTTACTCCGATGCGGCGGGATGGCAATCCGCGAGAGTTGAAGGGTGCTTACTTGTATTTAGCAAGCGATGCGTCTACATACACGACTGGAGCAGATATTATTGTTGACGGAGGATACACATGTCGATAACTAGCAATATGAGAATCAATGTCAAGTAATTATGCACTTCTGTTGAATGATAATACAGTACATGTTGAAAATCCGCAGTTCAGAAGGTCAGTATGAATACCTCGGCAAGACAACTTTGTTCCATCTTGTATACATAGACTTCTCTCCTTGATCAATCAATCAACGTTGGTTCCTGTAACACATTCCGCATCTTACCAGTTCTCATGCTTCCATCGAATTCTGTAGAGTCGCCCAACTTTTAACGGCACAAATAGTTTTCGCCTAAGGCTGAGGCAACCAACACCGTGGTCACGTAAAGAATGACCCTCGGCGCGGAAAAAGTATATTGCCTAGAATCCGGGGGACCGCTCCCTTCTCGGTGAGATTTCTCCGCTCCCTCTCAGCATCGACCCATATGCCTGGTGAAATATCAACTAATAGCTGCTGGAGTATGGATGGCAATCGCAACGCCCCAAAGAGCCATCTATCATGTTCGGAATGCAGGAGACGAAAGTCAAAATGTGATCGATGCAACCCATGCGGCAATTGTACCAAATATCGGCGGACCTGTACATATGAAAAGCTATTCCGCACGCCCTTAACTCGGAAATATGTCTCTGATATGGAAAAGGAGTTGGACAAGGCAAAGTCACTCCTTGCCCGTCGAAATGAGCTTTCTGAGGCTGCACCATCGGGTGCAACGGAAGCAAGGAACGTCATGAGCAACCCCATTATTGAACACAGCAGAAACTCCCAGACGAGTAGTGCCCCCTTGTTCCCCCTCCAGACTTCTGACCCCCGGGTACAGGCTGTTGATGCAAGTTTTTCGCCAGCGACAACCCAACCACCAGGTTTAAACTGTCCGCCTTCTTCGGCTAACTCATTGGATGCTGAAACATTCTCGCTGGAGACCCAGCACCAGGGGGCCAACTTCGATTGGGATGAACGCGACAAGTTCCGTCCGGAAGACGGTATGCCGGATGGTATGGTTGGTCTCGGTGGACACCATAGTCGCGGATATATGGGTGTCGCCTCCGGTGCAGCTTTCCTACGTTTGGCAGACGCGGACACGCAAGATATTACGCAGGTTGGAGACGATCTGCAAGTCTCAGACGATTCGGAACCCGCCATATCTGCTTCTTTAACCTCCATTGCTCATCTTGAGCCATACGTGGATGCCTATTTCCAGACCTACCATGTATCTTATCCTATTGTCCATGAGTCCACATTCCGTGCTCAATTCATGGAGATAATTCCTAGACCCCAATCTCAAGCTTGGGAAGTCCTGGTGTATATAATCGCCACTATTGGCGCGTTCGCTTCCAGTGAGACTAAAACATTCGCCGATCAAGCACTATTTGATGCAGCAAAGGCTCGACTTTCCGTTGATATGCTGGAAACTGGCAACCTCATGCTTGTGCAAGCACTGGTATTGATATCGAATTATGTCCAGAAGCGAGACAAGCCAAATTCTGGGTACAATTACATGGGTCTCGCGAAGAGAATGGCAATGGGTATCGGATTGCACAAGGAGTTCCCATCCTGGCGTAGTAAACCTTTAATGTTGGAAATACGCCGTCGAGTGTGGTGGTGCCTCTACAATTTTGATGTGGGCGCCATTATAACATTTTCAAGACCGCTGGACTTGCCAAAGGAAGGCATCGAAGTCAAGCTGCCTTTGAACGTAATGGATGCTGATATAACCCCGTCAACGACCAGCCTTCCAATGGAAACACAAGCAACCACTTTATACACACATCTACGAAGCCAGGCAATGTTCCATCTTGCGACGTCAGAGATATACTCTAGAATGATTGCCGAACCTTACCCTACTGCCGAGGAAATGGTCACATTTGACGACGTAGTACTGGCAAGATTCAGAAAAGATCTCCCTGTATTCTATCATGAGGATGCACAACAGCTCACAAAGTATAAGTTCCCACATGCAGTACTTCATTGGCGTTTCTACAACTTCAGAATTTTGATTTTCCGGGCGTTCGTCTTACGGAGCTTATTTTCCGCGAAGACCGCAAATTCGATCGGCGAACAAACATCTCCTTCGGTCGCAGAAGGAAAAGCAGTGCAGAGGTGTTTTGAATCCGCCGAACATACCATTAAATCGATCACATCTTTTTGGCACAGCAATAGACATAATGTCTTGATATGTTGGTACAGTCTTTACTTCCTATTCCAAGCCGTGATGATTCCGGTGGCATCTCTTCGAAATCGCCCACACTCTAGCAAAGCCTCAAATTGGAGAGAGCAAATACATTTAGCTTTAAATGTCATGGAGCAAATGGCTCACCTCAATCCCACGGCAGTCAGATACCAACAGGCCTTGAATAATCTTTGCGGACGCTTTCTTGGACCGGACTCTATCGGAGCTGGTTCATTTAATCTAGAAAGCCCACAAACCCAGCTTCAGTTGATGCAGTCGGTCACCTGGCCAATGGCCGACACTTTTGATGCCATTCCAATGGACATGTCTTGGTATGAATACGGCGGACAAGACACATTCAACAACTTGCAAAACATCACATGAGCTAGCTCATTCGCCTCTATCTTAAGCCAGTACTACGTTACGGTAAAGTGTAGGCACCGTCAACAACCAGGTTACTGCCAGTCACGTATGAAGATGCGTCGCTTGCCAGAAAAACGTATGCCTATCATCAAGTCAGCATGGCGAATTCAACCTGATCAGCGCTCATACCCCTTTCAATTCATGAGGACTGCAAACCCTTTGAGCAGGGATCATGGTGAACCATGCATCTTTCCATTCTTTGGGATGGACCTGGAGCATGTCCGTAGCGATAAAACCAGGAGAGACGCAGTTGACGCGGCAGAAATTGACCCATTCAACTGCCAGACATCTGGCGAGCTGCACGAGTCCAGCTTTCGAGGCGTTGTAAGCGGCTTGCTTCTGAGGCACATTCACGAGTATCGCGCTGACTGACGCAGTGAAAATAAGGTTGCCGGAGCCTTGTCGTTTGAATATTCTAGAGGCTGATTGCGCCGTATAAAAGGCCCCGTCGAGATTGATCTTTGTAATCTCGCTAAATTGCTCGGGCGTGTAATCCTCGGCGGCGTGATGGGAAGCTATGCCGGCATTTGCAACAACAATGTCGAGACGACCAAAGTCGGCTTCGATCTGTTTCAAGGCTACATCAATTTGCTCAGGCTTGGACACATCTGCCTGGTATGACTTGCAGGTTACGCCAGTCTCTTCCGCCATGGTGGCGGCAATGTCGGCCGCATTCTTCGTAGAGCTGTATATCAATGCAACCTGACGAGTGAGCATCCAAATTCCACTTGGGTTTTGGGACGACGTACTTGTGCTCCAGCCTCGGCAAGCCCCTTTGAGACTTCCAGACCGATCCCACGGGCGCCACCTGCCTTGTCAGTCCAAATATGCGAATTGTTGTCGTCCAGTCTGAAACTTACCGGTAACTGCGGCTACTTTACCTATGAGACTGAAGGCCTGCATGACATGCTGTTCCTTTACTTCCGCGAGCACCATTTTGATACTTCGTTTTTGACTCCGGATAGTCTTTTACAACGATGGGGATTGCACTCAATGGTCCTCGCTTATAAGAAAGACAAATTTGCGTCTTAAGTTTTCGAGCGCACACAATCTATTCCGCAACACTGGTGCGTGATGACATTTGCGGACTGTATCCTCCGCCCTCCGATGAGTCCAACCAGTCGCCCTCCGCATCTACGCTCTGAACGAACACATCATAACTCACGACGCGAGACCGGATGAGCTCTCCGTTCACTCCGTCATTCTCATCATATCTCCTTCTACCGAGTTCCAATGAACGTTCAATTCCCGCTCGCACATGACGTCTTGCAACTCTCTCCCTCGCAGTAGCGCGATCCACATCAATCATCACCTTCAAGTCCAGCGCATCAGACAGTTCCCTCCATCCATCATCGTCCAACAGCAAGTAGAGGTGTTCGAGAATGATAACTTTCGTATCAGCCGCGATAAGAATATCATGCAACACGGGATCCTTGACTGCATGGTCAAATGAGGGCGCTTTCATCGGTGATCTCATCTCGAGCGGCTTGTCTGCATTCGCCCTCAATCGGGTCACAAACTCTGTAAGTGCGCCAACATCGAAAGTCCATGGTGCTCCACGGCGGGCAAAAGCCGCTTCGGCATTTGGTAGAGAACGTAAATGCGCGCGGGAATAATGGAAACCGTCGAGAGACAGGACGATGGCGGAAGGTATGGTCCGCTGCAATCGGAGCACGAGCGCCGAAGCAATGGTGGATTTGCCGCTGCCTGGCGGACCAGCTAGGCCGATGAGGACCTGCCTAGGATGGTGGGTTGAGGCAAGGGAGATGATCTGGTTGGTGAGGCTGGTAAGGATTTCCTCCATGCTGGATCAGTCGCTATTTAGCTGGCCAAGGGTCTTAACTGGCCCCTTCCTGTATAGCTGTGGCAGATGTGGGAAGTTATCCTTCCGACAACAAACAGTACGGAGTAGATTCTCCGGAGGTCCAACCAGACCGTGCGGAACAGTCCTCCGACTGCGTTGAACGAGCGCAAGAGGAGCCTTACTTTTCTTCGTGAGGTCCCGTAATGCGTCGTACCTTGGATCGAAGCAAGCTTTCAGTGGCCCAGGAAATCAGCATTCTGCTGCAAAAAAGGTGAATTTTGTCACATCTAGGCTCATTGCACTCAGCTCGAGCCTACAACGAAACAGTGTACAATCGTGGCAACAGCTCCGCGTGCGTTCCCAACGAGGTAAACATGATCAACGGCGACAGCAATCCCTCCTTCGTCCTCGAGGCGATCAAGCAAGTTTCTCTGCGCAGCATACCAAAGCCGCACATCACGGATCCGCATGATGTGATTGTCCACGTCGCTCAAACAGGCATATGCGGGTCAGTCAAGCCATGACTTGTTCAACCCCACGACTCACATCTTCTCAGTTCCGACGTCCATTACTGGCAACGAGGCCGTATAGGCGACTTTGTGCTCAACAATCCCATTGTCTTGGGTCACGAGTCATCTGGCATCGTCGTCGAAGTTGGACCTAGCGTAACGAATCTCAAGCCCGGCGACCGCGTCGCGATCGAGCCCGGTGTACCCTGCCGCCGCTGCAATTACTGTCGATCAGGCTCATACAACCTCTGTCGGGACACCGTCTTTGCCGCCACACCTCCACACAACGGGACACTGTCGCAGTACTATAAGACTGCGGCTGACTACTGCTATCCCTTGCCGGACCATGTGAGTCTTGAGGAGGGGGCGCTCTGCGAACCTGTGGCGGTAGCAGTGCAGATTTTGAAGGTTGGCGATGTGCGAGCCGGTCAGGTAGTAGTCGTTTTTGGTTGCGGGCCGATCGGATTGCTGTGCCAGAGCGTGGCGAAATCGTATGCGGCAAAAACGGTTATCGGCATCGATATTAGCCAGAAGCGGCTCGATATGGCATCTAACATATTGAGGTGTGCTGATGGAGTATTCCGAGCGCCGTTGTGTCAGGCGAAGGATGCCGATGAACAATCGCAATGGGCCGCACGAGTGGCAGAAGAGATCAAAGAGACCTTTGGATTGGGAGAAGGTCCAGATGTGGTCATTGATGCTACAGGGGCTCCCAGTTGCATTCAAACGGGGGTGCATTTGTGCAAGAAGGGAGGGACGTACGTGCAGGCGGGCATGGGAGTGGAAAATGTCAATTTTCCTATCACCACTGTGTGCATACGTGATCTGACTGTGAGAGGTTCGATTCGTTATACTGCCGGAGTGTATCCGATGGCCGTGGACTTGGTTTCAAGTGGCAAGGTCGTCCCGAGTAAGTTGATTACACATCGATTCAAATTTGAGGACGCGGAGCAGGCATTCGAGACGGTTAAGGCGGGTGGTGAAAGCACGCTAAAGGTTTTGATCGGTGGTGTTGGGCAATAACGAGGGCATGCTCACCTCTGGCGGTAGAAAGAAAATGACGAATATTCAAAGATGACGAAACACTTGGAAGGAGCATATGAGAAATTCTGGAAAAGGATGCAAACATTCACTCCCTCCCAGAAATACGCAAAGCGATAGATCAAACACGGTTCCGTAGTGCCTATTTCACATAGCCCCCGACAATCGCCAGCATACGCTACTTTCCGCATCAAGATCACACAGTTACGACACCTTCGTGGAGGAACCGCAACTGATACGAAATTTCCCATGTTTGCTTAGCGAACAACACATAACTGGGCGGAGTGAAGTCTAAGCCTAAGCGTCTTAGCTCGTCCGTGCAGGTTTGTCGAAGTGGCTCACTTGTATCATCTTCGATGCTTACTCCATCGAGTTTGGAATACGCAAGCAACCATTCCACCAGTCTGAATCAATGAAGAGGCAAAATCGCTGCTCATGTGGTCACAGCCTTATTCATGATGACGACTAAAGCTGGTCACAATGAGTTTCCCGATCGAGAGGTGGCCAGTTGCCATATAATTTGTACACTTGGTGGTCGGTCTGGCTGATGTGACGGCGAGAAGGGTTGGCGATTGACCTTCGTCCAGGGATGTAATCCGAACAACAACAGCCGCCACTTTGTGAACACGACCGCAAGTAAAGACGGAAGATGTTATTAAGTTCTACGCTTGATGCAACGTATTCTACAATTGAAGCCAAACCAGAACACGCCCAATTTCCTTTCAGGTCTATTCCAGGTAGTCTTGTCCTCACCAGAGCTTGTTGCCTCACTGGAGATTTCCGCAATCCTAAGAAGCCGCCGCATAGACAAATCGAATGGTGGAGCAATCCGGATGATGGCCTACAACAGGACCATTCCAGCACCAGCAAATACCGACGTGAATGTGAATAACGCCGCATACAAAAGCCCAAAATTCATGAAATCTGGCGCAATGAATCGAGGCTCTGCCGCGCTCGATTTCGTGCTCGTGCTCGAAGCGGACGAAGTGCCAGTTGGGGTAGTTCCGGCACTTCCGACATTGGCGAGCAACGAAGCACAGGTTCCGGTGGCGCTGGTCGGGCTTTGGGTGGTTGCAGCACCTCCGAAGTCACACGCCGAAGCACTGTTGCCTGCCTTCACCTGAGCCTTGTAGTAGGTATCGAAGGCATAAGATAACTGCTGTTGAGTGTTGCACATGCTATATTCGCCGTATACACCCGTCGTGTAGTTGGCTTCGATGCCGGAACAGGCACCATAACCGCAGACAGTGCTAAAAAGGTCGGAATACTTGCTCGACGAAGTGGAATTATTTAGCACACAGGACAGGGTCGGCAACATGCACTCGCACAGGTTGGTATTCGGGGTGGGGGGCAATTTGGATGCCGCTTGCCAGGATGCATCCACAGTTGGACATGCGGCGGGGCTATTCGTGGGGGTGTAGCTAGCGCTGTTCACTCCCGTGGGGCTGACGGTGGCGATCTCCGTGGAAAAAGCGGCGAAGTCGGTCATGGTGCTGATGCTCGAACCTTGCAGAGTGACCAAGCCTAGTCATCGGGTCAGAAATACGTCGACATACCAAGAATCACGGGTTCAATAAGTTGCAAAATTGTATGAAAAACAAGATAAACCATAAAACAACCAATTCAAAAGATGTCCTTACCGAAGTTGTTCGCTCCCTGAAAGTACTCGTATACAACGCCACCCGTGAGGAAGCCATCCATTTTGGGACCATACATCACTGGCACATTAGTGAAGGTACGAGGCTGCACGGTGTTGCACCCGTATTCGGAGAAGAAGTACGGGACCGAATAGTTCGAGAACTCAGCCGTAATATCATCGTATCCAGATTCGGTATAGCTGGAGTCACCACACCACTCGTACACGTTGTCTCCGAAAAAGTCGATGGCGTCGGACTGCGCTCCGCAATTGAGATAATCGGCCAGTTGCACACGGATTGAGACGACGTCCGCTGCCGAATATCCGACCGGGATGGAGCGATAACCCTTGGAGGAGATGTACGACTTCATATCGCGCACGGCAGCCTTGACAAACGCGGAAGAACCGGTGGTGTTTGCCGAGTTTGCCACCTCGTTTCCGGCGAAGAAGCCGAGCGTGTTGGTGTAGTTTGCCAGGGAGTCCACGACGGTGGTGTAATATGTATACAGCCCCGTGTCCCAGCTCGGACTGTCGCGATTGATGGACTGGTCGGGGGAAGAAAGGTCCGCCAGAACATAGATCCCGGCGTTGCCAAACAGGTTCATGCACCCGGAGTGATCAGCATTCGGATCGACAGCATAGACGCGAACCACGTTGGTGTTGAGCTCGAGCAAATACGGCAAGTCGCGCGCGCACGACGCCTCATCCGCGAGAGGGTCGATGAAGTTCACCGTGCCCGCCGACGTCGACGTGCCCGATCCGTCGTACGGCTCTGTGAATCACTCGTCAAGATCACCCCCCGCGACCGGGGAAAGCGCGGGAAAGACACACCTTGGTATGCAACACCTCGGATGAAACTAGCGATGGTCGCCACGTCAGCTGACAACCCCAAGAACACCCCACAAGCCACATTGGTGCTGCTTACAATTCCGTGCCATTGTTTTCATAGAAGAATTTCGCTCCCTGCCCGCCGCCGCCGCCGCCGTGGTTAGTGAAGGTGCGTTTATGACTTTTGTGTCATGACCGACTCTTTACCGTTATCTTGATGGCAGGCACCGAGGCCAATGCCGGAGCTGTGAAAGCGAGCGCCGCTGCGAGCACCGACCAACTCATCATCGCTCTGCCCAAGGAAATTCGACCTGTCTCTGGACGCGTGTGGAAGTGGTATCAATCGGGGTAAACGAGCGGGACGATGATCTCAAATATCTTGAAAACGCGGACGCGCAAAACCTGCCAAAACCTGCCAAAAACGATGATGAACTTGGGAAGGGGAAAGAATGAAGGATTGTGATAATAGAGACGCAGAAGGAGCCTGAAGTGAAGCGCGACGGTGTTACAAGTGAGGTTTCGGCCGGCTTGCGCAATCTGCTGATGTACGTGGTTACGTTGCCCGTTTCGCCACTATACTGAAACAAGCCATTATCGATAAGCTGCCGGATTTGGATCGCCCGCCCCGGCGCGAACCTCATTAAACACGCCAGCAGCGATGTACAGGGGGTGGTGGGGGGGCGGGGCGGTCAGGGGCGAGAGAAGGAAAAAATATTTAGAAAAGCATCAGTATCGGCTCGTCGTCAGCAGAGTACATCGTCTCCGCTCGTCGTGTCTCGCTGCCGAGTTCCGTCTCGCGGCAAAGGGGGGGGTCTGGGAGAAGGGAGGAGATCGGGAGAAGAGAGAGTCTGGGAGAAAGGGGGTGGATTGGGATAAGGAGTGAGAGCAGGAGAAGGGGTAAGACCGGGAGAGAGTGGAAGAAGGGGTTCTCCGCACAGCCAGATAAAGCGCTTTCTGTACACCCAGATGGAGCGCATGTCCTTCCGAGTGGCCCATCATTGAGGCGAGTCCGGTGTGCGAGATAGCATGACTCGATCACCAACGAACCGGTCTTCGCGACCCCATCGTCCAGAAGAGGTGTATCCTATGCAGACGTGGTCTGGCTTGCACGATCGCGGCGCCGGCCCTAGTGGGAGGGCTTGGGTGGCAGTGCGGCGGTGGTGCGGCGGTGGTGCGGCGGTGGTGCGGTGGTGACGGTGGCGAAGGCCTTCGGGAGTATGCTCAGCATCTAGAGCCATTTATAATAGAAGTCCTCCGGTCTGCATGGCACAGGCTCGCTCACCCGGGCGTTCAGCCATCGCACACCTTCGACACCTTCCACCCACCTTCAATTGTCCTCATCTTTCACCTCAGCGGCCGCGATCAGCTGTGGGACAAAACGATGCACGGCATGCCCGAGGATGACAGCCGTAAGCGTTGCTATGTGACTCTGAACATGTCGGACATGCGACCGGCGCATTGGGCGGCGCTTCGCACGCTCTTGGTCTCGTCGTCGTCGCCCGGCATGACTGCGTCACGATGCACTCACTATAGGTCCGTCCACGGCTCGATGGCGACGGGCGACGACAACCGCTCGGCAGCTTTGGCTCCTGGTGGAGCTGGTATTGGAAGCCTTATTTGACCGGATCGATCGCCGTCAGATGGCAGCGGTGGGTGACCACTACGACGGCAAACAGGGTCATGCCGGCCCTGGGATTATGCAGGAAGTTGTGGTGTGGTGATTCCCTTTGGAGGTTTTGCGCATCTTGCACAGGCCGTGGAAGCAAGGATGCCGCAGCCGCCGTCGCAAGAAGTGGAGCATTGGTTAACGGGGGTTTCATGAGAGCGACCCTTCTTCGGCGACGGCTGGCAGGTGTTGCACATCGCATCCTGTTGCGGGCCTGGAGACGTCGGAATTTCAGCTTCGTACTGCGCATCGTACTGCGCATTGCCACCCAATAGCCATATTGTCCAGGTTCCAGTTCAGCCAGGTAAGTCTCGTCCTGTTCTGCTCTATTGCGGGCCTCAGGACATCGCACACGTCATGACGCCGCACGCGTACCGCAGGGTGAAGAGGATCTAATATCGCCTCTCCGGGGAGAGCTTATGTCGGCCGCTTGGATGTCCAGTGAGGTTGTGTCTATTCAAATCTAACCCGCAGGGGGCGCATGTATTGGAGAATGGTGGCAAATTCCTGCTTCTATAGACAGTTGGTGGCAATCGCTTCGGCATGAAATGCGACGGGAGCCCTGTTTGGAGAGCGGGAAGGAGGGAGGAGTGGTGGTGATGACGATCAGGTGTTAATATGCTTGAGAGCATCCAGAACCCCCCCACCCGGGGCCCCCGAACAGAGCAGCGAATTAGTCCCGCTGGGTCACAACATCTTCATTGAAACGCACTAAGTTCAGTAGCAGCATGTCCATCGAAAATAGGTTGAGCTCATCGAGAACTGGAAATGGTATGCCAACGTTGCGTAGCTTGAGGGAGGGAGTAAATAGGCAGAGGCAGATATGGAGGAGCATTGAGAAGTCTACGTATTGCCCACGGGACGGTGAGAGAATGGGCCTTCAACAGGCCGGATGATTTCCATTGCCTGCTACTCTAAAATATGGCCATGTGGTGGTCCCATTGTTTGATATGTTCATCTGCTCGCAGCCCGGTGCGAAACAATTGATGCGCGCTGCTGTAGCCTAACATCGGGCGAGATACAAGTGATGACCTCAAACAAGGGTGATTGTCTGTCTAGGTTTTCATTATCTGGCTCATTGGGGGAGAATGCAAGCCTTAAATTGCACGCTCCTAAAAAGGATCATCTATGTCTGCAATATGTGTCCGTGGATCTCAATTTTTCCACTTTGAGAGGATCGATTTCCAATTCAAATTCGATTCTAGTTTGGTTGGTCGCGAAAGAGATTGCCCGTTGACAAACACCAGCTCACTAAGCTCTGAATACGAAGTTTTCGGCGCACAATCGGTGCATGTGCTTCCTGGTACGCAATCATCATGAAATGAGAGCAGAAGGCCATATAATGGTATACACAGTGTTCACTAGGGCGAGGCAACTGCACCATCTCTCACATACACCGCAGCCAAAGTCAACAGAGAAGAAAGTATGACCGCCATGTTTGTTGACTGCACTGAATTGACTTCAAGGCCAGGCAGAAGCTAACCAGGACGACACTCTGCATGTGTAAATCATGTATACCACTTTTTCGACTGCATGAACATCCCATATTCATTAAGATTGCGCGGGAAAGCATTATGATTATAAAGTTTGAGAGGTTCAAAAGCTTCCATATCAATATTTAGGCGCCTATCCTCATGGGAGAACAAGTGCCTGCTTCGCCTTCTGCGCCAACAATACTCAGCCGCGCAAGCGATCGGTGGAACCTCTTGATCATCCGTGGGAGGAAGTCGAGGACGCTTCATGACCCTTGATCCCTATTGCTCTCGAAACCAGTTACTGGAGTTGTGAAATATGTAAGGTACCAATAATGCTCAAGACGGTGTTACCTTCTGGCTCACTACAACCGGAATCGACCAAGGTCCACGGGGCAAAGTGTCCCCGAATGCTGACAAAGCTCAACAGCTCTCGGTATCCGAAAGTTACAATGAATGTGCAAAGCCATGGTTGGCATGATGGCCGCGACTCGGCAGTCCATGCTGGTTTATCTCGATGACGAAGTCAACCGTGTTGTTGGTGACCCGTTTCTGCGCGCCGTCATCCACTAGTTGACGGAAGGCAGTCACATACACCACCAACCCTCCCGACCCTCCCCCAAACACACATACGCAAACATATACATATACAAATATATCTCTCCTAAATACATTTGATGCTCCATCGATTTTGCCATCTATCGAACTTCCTCAGACTAAGCATCTGTGAGCTTTCACTGTCTGAATCAGTGTGGCGTTTTCCGACCCTGGAGATAAATAACATGCAGAAACCAATTCTGATATCAGGTGCCGGGATCGCATCACTCCTTCTCGCCCAAGCGCTGAAGAGAGCTTCAATCCCCTGTTTAATCTTTGAGCGTGATGCATCGCTATCATTTCGGGCGCAAGGATACAGGCTTCGCCTGTCTCCCGAGGGTCTAGACGCCATTGAGTCCGTCCTGACGCCCGAGGACTGGGAGCGATTCTGGGCCACATGTGGTAAGACTGAAGGGGGAGGCATGGGCACAATCAACGCACTGAGTGGCGAGCGAATCAAACAAGACGCGCCCCCACAAGCACAAGGTGCTGATGAAGAACTCAAAGGGAGAAATATGGATCTAGGATCTCGCGATGGCAAGGTCGTTGGCATCGCCCGCGGCGAAATGCGGAAAATCTTCATGTCCGGTTGTGAAAATTTCGTGTCTTGGTCCCGCAAGGTGGTTGGATATGAAGTATCGGAGTCTGGCGTCCGGGCCGTGTTTGCAGACGGATCAAAATCTGTTGAGGGGGAGATGTTGATCGGTGGGGACGGCATCTACTCCAAAATCGCCAAGAAAGTATCCGGAGGAAGACTTAAGACGTACGATACCGGTGCGAGAGGAATTCACGGTCAAGCTCCCAGCACGGCGTTCAAAGGCCTTGGGGAAGGCGTATGGCGTCTGGTGGATGACTCTAAACCGGGCAGGAAAGTTTTTGCCATCACGAACGTCCGGACCGGTGATTTGGATGATCCCAATATCCATTTTGGGTGGACGATGGGAGCACAGCCTGGAGTAATCAGACCGCCAAATGACGACTATGCAATTGTTGGAAAAAATGCAGCGGATATAGCGAAATCCCTCACGGCCGAGTGGCATCCGCGACTCCGGCCACTGTTCGACAATATGGTCGAGGGCGAGGCTGCTTTTTGGAAAATTATGTGCTCTACACCTGATGGCGTCCCCGAGTGGCCGAACGAGCCCCGTGTTACGGGTAGGTACAGTCTGCGAACATCTACATAAATGGCATTGGTCGTCCATTCCACCATTGTCAAATTTTGATCGGTGATTTTGGACAATACGATCTAGTTCAATTCGATTCAATCAACTTCGATGGTCTTTGACGTGCTGATTGGTTTTCTACTACTCTAGTCATCGGCGATGCGGCGCATTCTATGACTCCTGCTGGCGGTAAGTATCGAGACATCTGCGGCGCCATCCTGCGGATTCAAGGGCTTGGACGTCCTACTGACCAGTATCGGCATAATAGGCATCGGTGCCAATACGGCTGTCAGAGACTCGGCGTTGTTGGGCCAGCTCATAGCGAAAGCGGGCGGTTACGCACCTGACATCACGGCCAAGTATGAGCGGAGCATGCGGGTATACGCAAGCGAAGCAGTGGCAAGCAGTTATAGGCTGGGGAAGGCACAATTTGGAATTCTTATTGGTGACCAGTCGCCATCTGTATAATTTAGGCACGATGCTCATTCCCAAATGTCAAAACAATCCAAGTCACGGCTCCATGCTCGTTCTTCAGAGGAGTCCAATGTAGGACAAAGGTTTCAAAACCCATATGGGGCCGGGCGCAGAGCTTGTATTCCAGGCTGATCGGATTGCCAGATTTTAGTGTGCCTTTGACGGTAGATTTGAAATCCCATCCCACTGAACCCGAACCATGGTTGCCGAGAAATTTGAAAATATCTGTACCGACAGGATGTCCAGGAAAGCTCTGTTTCGCTTTGATAGGGAAAAGAAGATCGAGGATGCCAGCGGAGGCGAAGGCGATGAGAAAAGTCCCATAGTTAATCACAATATACTGAGGCCAGATTAGCGAAATTCAAGTAATGCATTTATCGAGATATAGGGAGATTGTGCAACGTACATTAGAATAGGCAGTGTAAAAGGCTTTCATCTGGTCCTTCAGCTTCATTTCTTCAATTTTACAGAGAAGATTGCCTTCCATTCCCGGAGCTCGTTGCTGAATGGTTGATCGACTGTTACCTCGCAAGGCACTGAGCAGAGTACGACCTCTTGCTGGCTTCGTGATAGGCTGTGAGAATGTGTCTTCCATCTGGTCCTCTTCGTCGGTTTGTGGCTGGGCAAGAATGCGCAAGACGTCCGAAGACGTGTGAATCGTAGTCGAGCAGTTTATTTGTCCACCGAGGAAGAACGCAAGGTTACCATGTGCATCATACAGAGGAGTGGTGTACAGTAGATTCCAAAACGGCTCACCGTCTTTCTTGTGGTTCAGGAGAAGTTCGACGGACTCCTCACGGTTTTCAATGGCAGTTCTCAAGCGTTTCACGGCTGAGCGGTCGGTAAGGTGGGATTGAAGGAAGCGACAGTTACGCGGAATGATTTCACCGCGTGAATAGCCTGTCACCTTGACAAATCCATCCGACACATACACAATGGGATTGTCAGCTTTCGCCGGATCTGTCAAAACGAAGCAGTCTCCCAAGCCACCATACTTCGCACGATCGCTCCCAAGAGCCTTTGCGGCGCTCACGCTCATTTGGTGGCGCACAAATCTGGGATAGATGTCGGCATACACCAGATGCTCAATGTCATTTTGAGCATCGGAGAAGACAGACTCCAAAGTAGGTAGTGCCGTATTGATGGCCGCCTTCATCTCCACATTCACTTTCGAACGTTGATATTCTGGCAGATTGATTTGGTTATGCGCGTTGGGAGCAATGAATGTTTTGTGAATCTCATACATTGACTGAGTCACGTCGTTCAATAATGCGCGGTACTTGTCCACTTTGGCCAGAAAATCGAGATTCTCCCCACATAGTCGCGAGCGGGCAAATATCTGCAATTGATGGGCGGTAGTCGGGTTGCGGAGGACAAGCTGGAAAACCATCTGGCCGAAGAACTCCGGCAATTTGCTAGTTGAAGAGGAACCGCGGCTGTGCCCATCGTTCGATTCGCGGCTCGCCGCAATGCTGGACGTTGGCATTGCATGCTTTGGGTGCAAGTACTCAGGAAGATTTTGCAGCGGTGGCGATCCGGTTGACAAGTCCATTTGGGCTTCGTAAAGCACCGGCTCTAGGCGCTCTTCGCCAGACGTAGCCGTGCCTACCTCGTCTTCGTCATCATACTCGTCTTCATCCTCGTCGGTCGTGAGGGCCGTTCCAAAGCCATAATCGGGGCTGTTAGAAGTCACTTCGTGTTCCGGTCGAGAGCCCAGAAGCACCGATCGTGGCGCAACCGCATAATCAGCAGCGCGCTTCAGCGATGGCATGCGACATTGCGGCGCTCCGAGCTCATCTTCATCCAGCAAGAAGTTTCGATAGAGGCGACCTTGCGCCATGGATAGTCAAAATCCTCTTGCCGCGGTGGGGCGAAAGGAAATGCACCAGAATTGTATACAGCATTGCGATGGCGGTGCCAACTTATCCGCATCAAAGACGGGAAGTCGAACAAGGATGATGGTCGGGATGGCGTCTACAGGGGATGACGGGAAAGATGCCGGCGGGGCTAGATGGAGCGTTGCAACGATCGAATTCATTCCTGCAACGCACGGGGGCCGTCGTGAAGTTATGTCAGTGGCGTTCGAAACGAATTCCATGCTGCGCAACACGCTGAACTCCAATGCCGTATTTGGAGACGCAGGAGAGCGTACGAGCACTTGGTCTTCGCGGTAGGTCCTTGCAGCCTTGCATTCAGATTTATGTTGTCGGATGCAGACGATTTAAACTTCCCGTGTGCATTTATATAACCAGGTAGATGGCGTGGTGGGGCCGTGAAGTAGATGTCCGGGGAGGGATCATATTGCGTCTCTTGGTTTATAACAGAAGCTGTTGTCTGTATATCCCGAATCAATCGTCTTGGACATACTGAATGCCGTTGGCTTGGACAGCAGAATATTGTCGAGTGCTTCAAGAACTTCCAAGACAGATGTCGAACGATCGTCTTCCGCTTCAGGCAACCGGAGCTGCGAGGAATACACATATCGAACAGATGAAATTACCAGAACACTGAAATAAGATGTGATGCAATCACCAAAGAAACCAGCGTCTGTGACAATGCAATTAAGCGTACGAAGCGGTTTGTTCTTCGCACCATCTCACGAACTGCTACGCAAGCCCGGTCTCATCATAGTCTCCTCTATGTCTGTCCGGAAGGTCCTGAATCGACCCCAGAGTACTGTAACATCAACTTCCCGATGTCGGACTCATCGATGTACCGCAATATAATGGTCCACAATCCGTATATGATCCGGAGTGGGAAAGGTGTAGCATCCAGTTCTGGTTCGGGGCTACATCAGATGTTTTTTTTTTTTGTAAAGCTCCCGTCATTCGAGAATCAATCAGAAATTGCCCAGCGTTGCCAATACTTCTGGAGCTCTCCCATATCCTTGCAAATCCATCTTAAAATTCCCAGGGTTGAAACAGAAATGCACCACCTTCGTCGTTGGTGTATGCGCGCCTCGGAGCATGCAAAAAATTGATTGCCGACTTTGCGTTGGCTGCAGTTACCCGGCACACTGCATTCTTTCCGCCAACCTGGAGGATGAGTTTCAATTCTTCCAAGCTTTGGAGATAGCAGATCTATGCCAGATGATTCGGCCCGCACGAGACGCACGCTTCCATGTGGTGATTTACCCGCCGACCTGGCCAGGATTTGTGCCAAATGCTTATGAAGAGAGAGGCCATGGATCAAGGCAAATTGTGTCGATCCGGAGGTCGTGTCCTTTGATTTCTCTGCCTGTACTTTGGCGGAAATACCACTAAGAATATCAAATCCATTTTGTCGAGACCATTCCGGTGTGGAATTGTCACATTTTCCGGCATTGTCCCCAAGAACATCGAGACGACTTTCGGCTGCAAGAAATGTAGACAGTCATTCCTTGATTGTGGAGAGATCAGAAGGATTTACATCTAGGAAATCCTGATTTCGGGAGGAATGCGGTGCCAGTGATTTCATTGTAGCTATGGTCTTTTCGGCCTTGATCTTCGAGCATTCTGGCAGATAAATGATGCCATCGTGCGTGAACAGAATCTTGGCCAGCTCAAAGCCAACTCCTGCATAACCTCAGATGATAATGAAAGCCTATCTGTACATTTCCAGCTTCAGCATTCCCGTAAATTGTCCAAGCAGACCGTGTCATGAAGATGAACCTAAACGGTCGGAATGAGCAGATATGTTCTCTTGGGTGAGTTGGGGATTTTTGGAAGGCAGAATGACTGCAACATGAACCTTCGTATGGTCATTGTGTATTGACCATCCACCACGTTGATTTGGAGAATTGCGCGGAAAAGACGCAGGAAGCACACTGCAACTCTAAATTTATTTCCCTGGATCTTCAATGACTAGTTGATGAGGCCATCAAGCTGGTCTAGGCCCTCATATACATCTGCGGGTTTAATGCAAGAGCAATAGTCCCATGGACCAAAGCTACACATGGCACTAGTGCGGCCCAAAGATGTCTCTTGATTGCTAGATAGGCGGCCACAGTGTTCGAATGCAAATGATTTTCTTTTCACATTAATGTGCATATCTTTGTTTTCCGGCAGCATTCAATAGAGGCAACTACGTGAGTATAAAGTTATAAGTTATGCAAGCTTTATTTCTGAGCGGAAGCACATGAGTCGTGTTACGTTGTCTGTGGGCAAGGACAGGAGCGGACGGAAGCCTCATTTGTGAATCAAACCTCATTGCCTTGAAACATGATATAACAAGAAGAGATAACAAGCAATAGAAGCAGGAGCCTTTTGAGGCTTCTAATCGGTAACAGCGAGCATAACAGTGATCGCCGACTAGAAAACCAATTTGTTGTGTTGATGTGAAAAAGATGAGCACAGCGCTCATTTTATTACCTTGCCAAGACTCTCTGGTCACATGACTTAGTACAGAGGTCACCAGCTTGGAGTCGCCTTATCTATCATGAGCTTTAAAATTCCAATTAATGCTGTACTCTTTGATTTCCAGATTTTATTAACCCATGAGCTTGGAACGAAGGCATCATTGTTGCTTCTTTAACTCCACCTTTATTCAAGCACTGTGTGATCGAACCAGGTTCTGCCCGGGAAACCCCAAACACTCAACGGAGTTAAAAATGGTTGACTTAACAGTGCGATAGAAGCTTGAAAAATAGTATGACGTGGAGTGTGTTATATGAACCTAATGTAGATTGAATAAAGGAGAGAAGGCTAAGTAGACAAGATGGGAGCAAGTGCATGCCTCAGGCATACTCCCACTGACCTTCTGAACTGCCAACTCTCAATAAAGAGCAAGAATGCAAACTACCTCCTCGTATGCCTGTCTCTCGACGTCGGAAACCACAATGCCGTACAATCAATCGCAGCTACATCGATTGCGATATCCGTACACGTCGATATCATGGTTAACAATGCGAGATATGCCGATCGGGTTTCTAAAAAGGACACTAGAATGAATCCATTTCGCTAGCAGGTCGACAAAAATTTCTATGATGTGGTGAACGTATGCAAGGCCTTCCTCGCTACTTTACATGCCCGTGGCTCGGGCCACAGTTGTCAAGTGTGATCAGGAGCAGCCGAGCTGGCATGCCTGGGCTATGCGCATATCGAAGTGCGAAATGGCCTGTCAGTGGCTTCTCGCTATGTGTCTCTGTAAACTTGATGGCTCTAGGGATGAAGGCGATTTCGTTAGAGCCAGGGGGAATGCAAATGGATTGGGCCGGATCAATTATGGACATCCATCCAATTACTCATACATATAAAAAGAGCGTTGGTGCCGTCGCCGACATGTTTCGAACCCAATTCTGACGTCGTAATCACGCAAATGGAATACGAAATAGTGAGCCTACCAATCTGCCAGAAGATTCTAAACGAGGAGCTGCTTACGCATGAGCAAATCTTCTCATTGCTCTAAGAAGCTGGAATGATGCCGATGATGAAAAAGCCCAATTTTGGGGACGGATTGTTGAGTGCGGGATAGACATATATTCAATCCGCAAGACTTGCCCCACAAATTAAACAAATCGCTGAAAGGAAGCATATTAATGGACCCATTCCATGTGATAGAGGTGGACCTTACGGTCTTCCACTCCACTTCAACAAAGTTTATATTAAACCCATTTGCGTCTTCGTTCGCCCAAAAAAAAAACATTAATCTGCTCACTTATAATATGCCGATCTTTGTTTCATTACTCTGCCCTTTCAAAGGAAACCTTGGGTGGGGGAGCATCATCATCGGATGCGGCTGGTGGCGCCTTGTCTTCCTCGGCGTTTACCTTAGCGGCAACTCCCGAGTCGTATTTCACAGTGATCGCTGTCGTTGCAAGCGGCGGCCCATTACCGCCGTACTCCTTTGGAATGTCATCACCCAAATATTGGCTCAATTGTGTACCATAAGTCATCCAGGTCATTTTTTGGAACGTATCTTTGCTAACAACCATCTTCATCATCCCTAAATCCAATTTGATGAGACCCTGTCAGTGAAATTGTTGAGACTGAGACGAGACAACTGTCTCTTACCCATCATCCATTGCATAACAAGCGGCACGTTGACAAAGTACTTATAGCTGACGGTTTCGGGATAGTACGCAGAGAAGAGCTCGATAATCTTCCGACTGCTTGCTTTGATCTCTGCGGGCTGGCGGAAAAAAGAGACGGAGAGATAGTCGTGCACTTGAATAGCCTGGTATGGATCTGGACCTTTACCGTAATCGGGGATTGGCTTATCCGCTTTGTCTAGGTGCAGTTGCTGCAATGTCAGTTCCATGACTGCAACTCTCCACCGAATGAACGCGTCCGTGTCTCCAAAAGTCTTCTTGAAGTCCTTTGCGGCCGCGCCATAAATATTCTGTAGCATCGCACGTCAGTGTACGATGCCGCTTCAAGGTAAAGGAACAGAAATGGGCAAGCTCTTGGCAACCACCGATGAACGCCCTATGGGGAGATGTGGTCTGCCGTCGAGTTAAGCGCATTCCCGGTACTGACGTACAAATGCGACCACGTCTTTTGGATTCTTTGTCTCCTTCGCCCCTTTGACCGTTGTCACATAGCCCAGCCCACCAAATTTATCCGCCGAGAATGTCTCGTCGAGGGTCTCGAGTGGCCTATATTCTCTACGCCACTTCAGCGCATTGACGAGCTGCTCCTTCGCTTTCGCCAGATCGTTCATATTCGCGCGGAGGAATTTTTGGAGGATAATGAGCGTCGTGTGGTCCGGAGGCTGACTTGAGACAGCGCAAATCAGTATCGAAAGGCTTTAAAAGTTGGATATTCCCTTCCTCAACTTAGATGGCAGACGTACCCTTCTTGCGGCGCGTGCAAGACTACCCCATACATCTCATTGTGCCCTGCATCGGCCAATATACCCCCCAAATCTGAGGTAAACTTGGTAAGGGGGTGGTCGTCACTAAGATGCTTCCAATCTCCGGCGGGTGCGTCAGCCATGGTATTTGAGACGGCGTGGACTTCGCGTTTGCCGTCGGCAATGGACATGAGCAACTTCTCTTTCTCCCCGAGATGCAGTGTGCTCCGGCCACCGGCCGCAGATAATGCTGCCGCACCACAGCTCATATTAGGCCGGCAGGGAGTCGGTCAGCCCACCTTGCTGCCCACAAGCGGCGCTGATCGCTGAGCTGTTCGTGCATTATCACACCTCCGCATCTTATCAATCTCCGACGAACCGTCTCGGTTAAACTTGCAGTCCATTTCCACGGCTCCGAAGGCCGTTGTTCAGGTAATGCACTCTCTCCTCAGACACCTAGAAATACATAATCGGATCTGGGCCAGTAGATAAGCAATAGGTCGACTTCACGCGAGCGGGTATGCGGGATATGATGATATCAGGATATCATTCGCTTTAGCCTAGCAAAAATGTCCGCGGGCCAGTCACAAAACTTTTGTGTCTCCTCGAGAGACATGCGTATGTCAACCCGTGACTCCTACCTACCCTAATTGTGCTCCTAAACGGCCGCGCTTATGCTCTCATACAAGTACCTTAATTCCCGATCTTCCCGTATATCCGATCGCAAAATTATATAGCAGCCTGCGGTACGTAATAGATCACCGGATAAGAGCGGAAACCTTGCCAACCATGTCCTCCACATCATATATTTCAGCCGCCTCGCCATACACGCGCACCGCATCTTCGGTTCCTGATGGGCGGACGAAGCAACGCCCGTCCTTGTACTTGGCTACCACCTCATCGATGCGTTCTTGCAGATGAGCGGGGCTTTCCAACCTGCGCTCGGCCGTATTGGGGACGACCTTGTACAGTGTCCGGTCCGCCTTGACTTTGGCGAGCTTGTTGGGGAGATCTTTGTAAGTACCCAACCACTCTTGCACCGACCACTCCTTATGGGCGAGAATTACCTCGACGAGAAGGAGGTCGGAAAGCGCGTCGCCCACAGTCTGGTTGATAAGGTCCGTCAAGGCCCGAAGCGTCTCGAGAGCCTCAAGCTGCGCGGGTGATTGAGGTTGGTGCTTCCGGAGAGTCTTCAACGCGCGCTCCGAGAACAAGACGGTGCCGTGGCCGTTAGCTTCAAAGTATACGCCAACGTCGTAATGCGCAGCGACGTGGTGGAGGTGTTTGACGCCAGTCGGCGTGCATTCCACCTTGAGCTTCAGTGTCTGTTCGATGTATCTTGTTGAAGACCCATTGGCATAGGCTGTCTGTACGACGGCCACCTTCATTGACTCATCGAGACCGGTCTTGCGGACTAGATCGGCAATGAAGGATGCGGCCAAGGTAGCGATGCGATCGCCATCCAGCAGGTGAAAGACCGACCCTTCAGAATTGAAGTAGTACACGATGCGATCAGCGTCTCCATCGAGGGAAGCCCAACGCTCGTACGGTTGTCCCTCAAAATTCATCGGCCCCCGCTGTTGAGTCTTTACAAAATCGGCACCACACTTCTCATTCAATAAGTCAGCATCATCGATCTGGTCGTGAACGATTTTGACCTTAAGCTTGTCAGACGGCAAATACTCTATCAGCTTCTTCAGCTTTGGCGCGCCCACGCCATTCGCGCAGTCCACCGTGACCGGCGATTGGGCACTCGCGTACTGCATCGCCTTTTCAAAGGCGGAGCCCAGCTTTTTATAGTATCCATGTTCAGACACTTCGCCGTAAGGGTGTGCTGAGTCCTGCGTATTGGTCGCACGTACGAGGTAATGGAGTTGCGGGGTGGTCAAATAGCCGTAATCAGTATATTTGGCACCAACCGCGTCTAGCGCCGCCGTCAGAGCCTTGACAAGCCTGGCACCACTGGGCCGCGTGTCTCGGGCGAAGATGACAGTTGCCGGCTTCTGCTCATCCACCCTCAGCGGCGCTAACAACTTGCCATACAGGGCGACCAAATCCTCGGGCGTCCTCGCATTTGACATGTCTGTCGCCGGTTGCTCCCATTCCTGCGCCATCATCTCGCCGAGCGGGTCGACAATCTTGACACCATTGTCTTCCGCCTTGTTGTGGGAAGCGGTGATCATGACCCCGATCGTGTGGCTGCTCATCTTGCGGGATCGCATGGCGGCGGTGATGCCGACGATGAAGACGACATAGTCGAGCAGGTCAGCCTTCATGCGGAAGCCAGCCGTGCCATACTGGAAGTCTTTGGCCTCTACTCGCGGGAAGCTGGCGGCGGCCTCGCGAATCGCAGGGCCGTACCTGGTGTCGGCCATGGCGAGTGAAGTAACGGTAACCAGGTGTAAATGGTGAAGAGTAGGTGCGTTCAGCCCGCAACGAGCATGGCCAGAGAGCAAATATGGGCCAAACGAGGGAAAGGAAGGTAGGAGGCTAGTGAGGAATGACGGCAAAGCCGAACGGTGGAGCTGAGCGACTATGACAGAGATTAAATGGGGGCCATGGAACTGCAGTGACCCCACGTTTCGACCTGCCCCACATTCGCGGATGCTGGAGCGGCCCGTAGCCGCTTCCGCTCAATAGTTCCGGAAAAGGAAGGCGCCGATATCGAGACAACAACGACAATATCAAAAAGCGTGGACACGTGCAGTCCCTCGTCCGCCGTCATGAACGTGCCGTCGACAGGGTTGCTGTGCAGCCGCACCCCAGCTTGGCGACAAATTTGTTTGCCCTGGACCACGTGCGCCGGTCTAGGGCGATGGCAGACAGCAAACTTCTCCTCCACCACCCCCAGCATGGCCCGAAAAGAGCGTGGGCAGAAGACGGACATGCGCATCAGCACGTCTCCCATGTCCCATAGCTTCTCCAGACTAATACCGCTGCTAACCGATTGACAGCACTGATTCGATACCACCTCCAACATCCACTCACCCCCCGCCCACTGCGCTTCTCGCGGTAAGTCATTCCCTCGCCCCGGACCGCGCCCTTATCAGAGGCACCACCTCCTGTCTCCAACCATTCTTGGGACCCGACCAGTTTATGTATGCTAAATGCAACCGCCACTAACATCCTGGCGCTTCCAACAGCAATCGTGCGCTCCGACACTGGACTATTCATCGTGCGTGGCGCCTGTATCAGACCAAACTCCGGCTGAAACGCGAGCGGGAGCTGGAACGGCAATACAACTCAATGGCTGCTGCCTGTGAGGCGTTGCGCCTGATTGACAGATACGGACTGACCGCTGCCGACCGACAGCGGCTTGGAGCGGGGGAGGCGGACGAAAAAGAGACGGGCCGTTTGTATCGCATCGCCATGCGGAAGGACGGCGTGTGGGATAACGTGCCCATAGAGTATGCCCGAATACAGACGGACAGCCCACCTCGAACGGGTTGGAACCATGCTTGGACGAGATGAGGAACAGTGCGAGCTGCGAGCCCTGCCTTGTACAACTACCCGCTTCTATATCCTGCTGTACATTTTAGATCTATTGCTTTCGCCCAATGCTCTGACATAACTTAAGATCCCTTCCCGTCAGCTGTTTTGGTAACATTAATGAGCTCTTGCTGCAGCATCTGCAGAACACCTTGCGCTTCGGACATCTTCAGCATCTCCTCTGGACAAAACAGTCCCACAGTCAAGGCGCCACCGTCCGCCAAGGTTGCTTCGATGTTAAGCGAGTCCTGCGCACAGTCAGCCAGTTGGGAAATCACATGTCTACATTGCAGCGGGCTCACCACGTAAGCATCACTCATTTGCATTGTCTCGAGACCCATCGGAAGTTCGAACTGCGTGTTGACTGGCTCCACGATCCGACTATAACCGTTCAATTTTTCCTTATTTGCATTCGCAATCTGAATATCACCAATTGCTTTGTCGTTCTTTTCATCCTGCTCTGGAAGTTTTAGGAAATTTACAAAACTTTGTACCCTTACACCCGTCCACTCAGCAATCTCCCAAAGACCGACCGCAGAATTCTGTGCTGTTCCAATGTCTCGTAGATCTGTCTGGATTTGCATTGCGAGCTGCACCAATGAACTTTCCATCGGCGAGCGGACAAGTAGAGGCACCATATTGACCGTTGGCGCACGCAGCTCATTTAGGTTGGTGAGATGAGAGCGATTTGCAAGATACACCCCCAGAATAACATCTGCAGCTTCGTCTCCCCTCCCGGCTTCTTGTTCCAAGACAAGCGTCGCATATACCTTGGCGAATGCGGCGAAGAAGAGTGCCTGCATTGTCGTGTTATTCTTCTTGGCCGTATTTTCAAGTAAGAAAACTTTTTCAATAAGTCTCGGCAAAAGAATTTCGATTCGCTTATTCACACCTTTATCTTCTCGTTGCATTTTTGGCAGGGGTCGTGCATTCTTTAGGTATGATGTCCAGAAAGCTTTCATTGATGCCCGAGCCTCGTTTGTGATCGATAAGGCGAGAAAATCTTCGAATGCGATGCGTGGTGACTGCAGCTCGCCACCGTAAACCAGCTTGTTGAGGTCTTGAATCAATAATTGTAGAGAAACTGCATCATAGAGTGCATGGTGTATCTTTAGCTTGAGTATACATTCATTGTTCATTTCCGAAATTTCCAGAAGTGTTATCAGAGCCTGCTCGGCCGATTTATGAGGTAAGTTATTCTTCAATACAACCTGAACCACAGGTATGCGCTTGCTATCTGTCGCCAGAAAAGTTGTGCGCAGGATAGGTGTTGATGAAACGAGTTTGTGCCAAGATTCACGAATCTGTTGAGGATCGGTACCCCCTCGAAAGTGATAAGTGAATATAGGATGGAACAGCTGCCCTCTGGAGGTTTGCCATAAGCTGAGCATGTATACCTGTCCCGCCGTAGCAGGTAATATTTTCTCAAATTTTTCAAGCCTAAATTCGGCATCTGACACTAGGCGTACATTCTGGTCTTTCAGGGCGGTTTTTACAATATTTTCGGAAGACTCAATAGATGATTCGAGGCAGACATGCGTATTCGTTGCAATCTTAGCTATCTTCGCAACGTTCCTTGCTCGGAGCATCTCACTAACGGAGAGATATATTGATTGCCTCCGTAGTATTGTTGCGACTTTGATGGCTGAGATTGAATCAATTCCAATGCTTTCGATTGTTGTCAGGGACGAAATATCATTCAACGGAACTTTGGACACCTGAGCAAGAGCCTTTCTAATGGAGAGCTCAACCAGTTGACTCTCATAATTCTTCGGATCTTGAAGTCCTGACACGTGACTGTTTCTGCGGCCATCTTTTGCAAGGCCATCTTGGAGTTGGAATTTCATCAAGTTGCACAACGTCACAGTGTCTTTTTCGAAGGTGACTGTTGGATCATCTGGAGTATCAATAATAGATGAAAGTAGTTGATCAAACAGACCAAGCAGCTGTTTAGTTCCCTCTGCATCTAGAAAGTTGCTTTTGCACGCAACCCGAACGATGATGCCATTGCCTGCCGTGTCCACCTCGGCCGCAACAGGGTATTCAACGTTAGATGTACTGCCAACTGACTCATAGAGAGGGCTTTCTTCGGATTCTTCCTGCGTGAGTCGGTGCTGATATATAAAAATTGTATCGAATAGAGCTTGACACCGTGATGTGGTCCAACTTTTGGCACAAGCCGCTTGAATCTGCCGAAGGGGAGTATGCTGATATTCCCGCATATTATTGAACAGGCTCTGCACGTATTGCACCATCTCCTTTTTGGTTCCATGCAATGTGACTCGCATGGGTACTGTATTCATGGTAGGGAACATGACCTGCTTAGCGTCTTCACTATCTCTGCATGCGAGAACAATGCCGAAGACTACTTCTAAGCAACAGCTGTAATACGACAACAGAAATGCCCAGCAGCATTGACCTAAAGCTTGCATTGAGATATGATGTGTCTGGCAGAAAGTTCGAGCCTCCTGCAATGTGACCTTCAAGGCTATCTCCATACGATGGGTTCTCAATATAGGCGGATCAGCAGAGAGAGTCAGTGGAACTGGAGAAGCGCCAGACATAGTGCTGCGCCAGAAGTTGTGTGAGCGGTCTCCTTTGGCTTTCAGGGCTTTTTCGACAATGATTCGATAAGATGGTCGTTTCAGAATACATTTGTGATATGCGCGGCGCACATCGTTATGAATTAGGGAAAGACTGTATCCATCATAGAGAGCATGTGCGAGCGAGAAGACCATGTATAGATCGGAGTTTATGAGAACCTTGGTCAAGCGCAATAAAGGTTCTCCGTCGTAATTCGTTTTCATGTCATTTGAAATTGAGTTGCATATGTGCTCGAAGCCTTCGAATGATTCAATTATGATCTCTCGAACCTTGACTGGCTTCGGTTTGTGAATGATCTGAGCAAAAGTGATGTCCAAATCGGGATCATCGACTGGAACGAACCCAGTGCGCAAGATTGGGTTGTGCTTAATGACATTCTGCCACGAGGCCTCAAGCTTCACGATATCAACATCTTCATTAACACGCAAAATATCGTGATTATAATACTCTTGCCAGTTGTTGCGGAGCATAGCGGCAATCAGAGCTTCTTGATTTGGTGTCGCTGGCAGAAACTCCTCGATCTGATCATTTCCAACAAATATTGTTTTCAGGGCGTGCGTCAGTTGGATTTGGACCCTTCTCAGTGTCTCATATCTCTCTTCCACACAAACAGGACGCTCCATTGCTTCTAGACCCTCAAGCATCCTTGGGATTGTTTGAGCTTTGATAATTTTGCTCACGGGAATGGTAATGCCTGCTGCTTTTGCCTTGGACGAAAGTTTAACGGCATCAATGCTGTCAAGACCAAGAGCAAATATAGTCGTTGTTTCATTCACTTCCTCAACATCAACCCCAGCAATCTGTGCAATTATTACTCTGATGGCTGATGAGACTTTAGTCCATTCAAAAGCGCTTGTTTCAGATTGCTGAATTTTTGTGTTAAATGTATCTCTGTTCTGACAGATAAAATTTACCGCATGCAGGTCGAACTTTTCTCCGATGGCAACATTTGGCGATGAAATGGCTGCATATAACGCCTTTTTGAAGGTTCTCGCGGCAGCATCTAGCAGAATACGATCTGCAACCCGTCTTTGTGCTATAATGGTGATTGAAAAAGCACCTTCAGCATCCAACGTCACCTCAAATGCCAAAGGGTAGTCTGCTCGCGGCGTTTCGGTGACGGTTTGAAAAAGCTTTGACTCTTGAAATGTCGATTCGTGCTGAAATGCAAAAAGCACGTCAAACATGGGATTTGAAGGACTCATTTGACACCACCTTCGAATATTCCTCAAAGCAGTATGATGGAATGGTAAAGTAGATATGTTTTCGTTGTTGATGCGAGAAATGTGTGTTGCCCAGCTGATTGCAGGATCGACGCTTATTGGCACTGGCAAGGTATTGAAAAGCGGGCCGTTCACGCGTTCAGACCCCAAGAGATCTATCGATCGACCGGAAACAATTTGGCCGTATGTCTGAGTAGCTGGGAAATGGTATCGGACAGTGACTTCAAAGCAGACTTGCAATATCGCCTGATGTGAGACTCCAAGCAGTTTGCGCATCTCTTCGATCTGACTCTCATGGGCAAGTTCCATGTCGCATTTAATCGAATGGGTCAACTCCATGCTTGGAAAAGATGGCAAGGCCTGATATTCTATCCCTTCAAGCTTCTTTCGCCAAAATTCTTCAGCTGATGTTCGATACTGTAGTGGTCCGTATGGCAAAGCATGGGTAAAGGGCGGCCCACAGTCTGGAGGTTGCAGAGACATGTATGCGTGCTCTATGTGCTCCAGAGTGTATTGCCATGAGATTCCATCGTAAAGTGCATGATGAACGAAAATTACGAGAGTCTCAGGCTCTGCTGTTGAAATTATTGCAATTCGGATCGGCTCTACCAGTTGAACTTCGTTGCGGCTCAACCAGCTTTTCTTTTGCTGGGCTAAAATAATCTCATAGTCCTGATCGGCAAGAGAGATAACAGACCAGGGAATATTTGCCTTCCTCATAACTACTCGTGCGAATCCTTCGTCAGTAGGCACGAACCTCGAGCGCAGAAGTTCAATGGCGTCAGTAGCCAGCTGGAAAGCGCCCTGTAGCCGTGAGAGGTCATGCTTTATTAAGCTATACCTGAAATGGTTGAAATACGGCCTCTCCGGGTTGCGCAAAGAGTCAATGATTAAACCCTCCTGCAAAGGTGTACATGGAGTAATTGTCTCGATCTCATCGGGATTAACAGACAAAATTTCTGCGGCTTTTGAGTGGTGCTGATAACCAAAAGCTTGAATCGACAATCGTGCCTGTTGAACCATATCGTCTTCATATCTTGAAGTCATCTCCTTAGCGAGGACGGTAGCAAGACTAGGTATAGTGGCATCTGAGACGTTAGTACCAGACATTTAAAGAGCCCATCAAAACTTACTCTGCATTACCACTGCAGCATGTGCACCATAAAAGCCTTCACGTTTCAGGAGGCTAGAAAATGTGATGGCTGTCACTGAAGATAGCCCGAGAGAGAACATATTGCTGGTGCGGCTGATCGAATCTTCAGAAATGTTTAAAATTTTAGAGAGGAGACTCAGGATGCGGCGTTCTGTCCTTGTCCAATGATTCGACTCATCTTTGCTCTTATTCAGGTTTTGTAATAAAAGAAGGTCTAGAGAGTTGAAAAAGGTAATTAAGGCCTTATTATCAAGCTTATTATTGACCGTGAGCGGGAGAAACTTCATCGGAACAATGTGTGTGGGCACCATATATCCAGGTAATTGATCTTCGCATGCTTGACTAGCAGAAACAACAAGTTCTTTGCCGTTCTCTGAGAGGTCAAGCTCGAGGCAGGAGCCGAGTTTGGCGCCGTTGACAGTTATGAAAGCGACGAGCTGTTCCCTGATTTCCTCGGTTTGATGACCATAGCGGCGACATCTAGACCCCGACCCCCCGATTCCGCAATGACAGTTTCGATCTCAGAAATCTCTAACCTCTGACCACGTAGTTTCGTTTGGGTGTCTTTGCGTCCAATGAAGTTGAAAGAACCATCAACCAGCAATCTGCATAGATCTCCAGTGCGGTATATGCGTTCATTAAATTTCTTGAGGTAAGGGAAAGCCTCTTTGGTTAGTTCTGGCTGGTTTAGATAACCTTTACCCACAAGTTTTCCTGAGATGCAAAGTTCCCCAACCGCACCACGTAGGACAGGCTCTTCTGAATCAGGTGAGAGGACATATGTACCTACGTTATCAAATTGTTTGCCAATGTTCGACGGTCTCGCATCTTTCCCGATGAAAGGATTCATAGTGACCTAGGTGTACAAAGTTAGAACAGCTGTATCGGCATATCCGATAGTTTCCTGTCAATCTTACCCCAATTGTGGCCTCTGTTGGACCGTAGCCGTTGCAAATGACGTTATATGGACCCCAATCGTCGATAATTTCCTGTTTAAGTGCTTCCCCTCCAGTTATGAAAACCCCTCGGTGCAAGCTAGGAACATCTTTGGGATGCAACAGTCGAGCAAGAGAAGGTGTGAGATCGAGATGTGTGATATTCATGGATTGTATGAACCCTGCAAGATCTTGAAGAACAAGATCTCTTGGAGCCCCAACGACAGCGATTCCAACACTCCAACTCCAGAACTGTTCAAGGACGGAAACATCGAACCTATTTTCAACGTGGTCAACTATTGCTAAAGCAGCACATGGACTATTGAGAATTACCAATAGCTGGCAAACTGCAGCCATCGTGAATTGTCATCCCAATGTCCGTCAAATAGCTTCTGGAAAGCAAGCATGGCCTGAACTGCATTTTCATGGGTAATCTCACATCCCTTTGGGGTTCCGGTACCTGCATGCGAGAGAATCAAAGGTTAGTGAACAGGTTTCGAGGGCTTAGGGCTAATCGCTTAAACATACTCCCGGACGTGTACAGGCAATAACATCTTGCGTTCGGTTTCAAATTGCATTCGTCCACTGGGTTCATTGAATAATTCAAAAGAAACTTTTCAGTTACAACAATGGTCGAGATATTGATCTCCGTATTTCGCGCCTGTTCACTGTCGACCAAGAGTATTCGGGCGGATGAGTCTTTCAGAATGAACTTCTGGCGAGCTTCTGGCAGTTCTGGATCTAATGCTAGGAAAGCACAGCCAGCTTTCAAGATTCCCAGAAATGCAAACATGGCTTCTGGGCACTTATTCATCCGTACTGCCACTACTTCGTGGGGTCTCACTTCATGTTGCTTAAGCAGTTGAGCGACTTTGGTTCCCACGCTGATCCAATTGCTTGTACGACCAACAAGATGTTTGAATGTCGTTTCCCTCAAGCCCATATGCAAAGTACAATGCTGGTTTTCCTGGATGATTTTCCGCTTCGATTCGGACAAATTCGTGCAGAAGCCGAGCGGTCGAAGGCAATTCTGTCTGCTTTGCGGGTAGAATCGAGTACAAATTGCTCAGTTCCACAGAAGCACCATCAGTCGGAGCCACAATTTGGGACAAAAAATGCTCAAATTGCCCCAAGATCAGCTTTGCTTGCTGATGGGGGACTCTAGAACAATCTGCGTGCAACTGGAGATTAATATGATTGCTGGAAGATAGCTCCATTTCGAGAGATACAACGTAGTCCACTTTTGAGGTTTCTCTCACCAATTGCCACTGAAGGAGATGGTGGTTATTCTCGAACTCTTTTTGAAAAACAAACATGGTGTCAAACAACTGGCCGTTGAGAGCTCCAGAGATTCGGTGTATGTCCATCAGGGGATGTACATCGATGCCGATATGCCCTTGTATTATAATCAACCATTGCTTGAATTTGGTCGTTTAGCGACTTTTGTTCTTTGGAGAATACTGGAATGGTATGGATAGCAGGAAATACGGTCCTTTCATCCTCCGAGTTTGAACGGGTGGACAGGACCGTCCCAAAGACCACGTAGGGTTCGGCAGTGTATGCACACAGCAATTTGGACCAAATCGCTTGGCCAACTGCTTGGACCGTGACGCTTGCACGTTTACAGTAGTCCTCGAGCATTGAAGCTGAAATCTTGCAGATATGCTGTGCCGATATCATCCCGACATCACGCGTAACATCAGGATTCAAATTGGGAAATTTGGGATATCTTCAGACAGTCAGAAATCTTTTTGGTAGGAACGGGCTTGTATTGACTTACCTCGCGTCTTGCATCACATCTTTCCAGAAACTTTCACTGGCGTGGAGGCTGTCCTGAGTGTTTTTCAAAGAAGCGAGAAGCAGATGATCAGCACTTAGTGGAGTCGGTCGACAATTCGTGAACAAGGATTGCGCAAATTCATTATAGACTATACGCAGGCTCTCTGCATCATGTAAGGCGTGATGAATAGAGAGAGTCATCCGCAACGGCCGCTGATTTGAGAAAACGGACACTTTCCACGCTGTTGTGTGTATCTGATGCGAGATCTGCTTTGCCAACCCGAGTTCCTCGTTATCGGAGCATGTAGTTCCAAAGAATTCATCCACTGGCGGAGCTGCGGAGCCGACTTTCCGAATCACCATAAAATATGGATGTGTTGTATCATCAGTCTTGTAAAATCCAACGCGGAGCATGGGGTGAACGGCTTGAACACTCTCCCATGCTCGATAGATGTCATCGTATGAAACGCCACGTGGAACTTGGTGAGTGATATGGTTTATGTAGAGCCTCCCTTCAGTCTTTAAAGATTGAGCAATCATACCAATCTGCGCGGGAGTGCATGGACGGACTGCCTCCACATCGTTATCTGCGATATCATGAGAGAGGACAACAGAAGCACGATGATTTCTTTCGAAAGCATTGAGATCAATTTCCCTGATTTGCTCGGTGGCTGCACCCGCTCTCATAGACCTAGAGGCTATCGCTGCTGGCGTTTGACATTCAATAATGTCTGTTGCCAATAGGTTGTGGCCACGAGCACGCAGCGCTGCTGCAATCTGCGGCGCATTTAAGCTATCCAGTCCAAGTCGGTACATTGATGTGCTCTTCGAAATATATTCAATTTTTACTTGGCTCCGAGCAGCAAAAACAGCGCGCACATCATTTTCTGCACGGTTGTAGTTTTCTTCGTTGATATGCTCCGTGATGAAAGAATCATTTGCGTGCTCATTGGACGGATCGTGATTTTGATGCCAAATTGCAGCGATGGAACGTGTATTGCCATCTTGGAAAGAATGCACCGAACCTGAAGGGTAGGCCATTATATCAGCCAGTGAAGAATTGAAAGCTTGAATGAGGCGTCTTGCTAAAGTAGCATTTAGATACCTCCACGCATGATGGAGAGAGAGCAGATAGTCCATATCCTCAAGACTTATTTCCATCACTATGGGCTCACCCATGATACCTTGTTCGCTTGATTTAGTCCAAATCTCTCGATTTAATTCCCGAGATTCTGGCTGCAGCAACAGCATGGTGTCAAACAGATGCAGCTGTGGTTGAGTGGAGTACGTCTGAATATTTCGTAAAGATGTGTACTGAAAATCTACCGTCTCAAAGTTGTAGTTCCTGAGACGCGTAAGCAGTTGCAAATTGCTTTGGTTCAGCCTAAGGTCGACGCGGATAGGGATCGTGTTGAAACAAGGAAAAACCAGTCTTTGCAGGCCATCCATGTTACTGGAACGACCGCTAACAACATTTCCAAAGCAAATGTCGGTCTCATTCTGGGCACAACTTAGTGTCTTAGCCCAAGCCGCCTGAAACAAAACGAGAGGGGTGACGCTCTGCTGTTGGCAGAAAGCTTCTATTTTCGGTCGAAATTTCACGAGTCGAAATTTCACAGTCCCTTCCGATTGAGATGTGGGCGATAACATGCGTAATGGCTTCGGTCGAAAATCTTGAAACTTTGAAGCCCAGAATTGCAGCCCAGCAGTGGAGTTGTGTGACTGGTACTCTTTCAGAAGGCGGTGATTGGACGGCGGAGCTTGTAACGATTCACCAAAATAAAGTTGTTCTGCTTCCTCGAGAAGAATCGAAATAGCCACGCCATCATAGATAGCGTGATGCATGTGGATAATGAGCGTGTTGTGCCCTGCGGATGCGGTTGATTGTATTTTGAGAGGCTCTGTCAAGTTTGGCAGTAAGCTGAGATCATGGTGTCTGCGATCTTTAGCCCGTGAGATTTCCTGCCAAGGCAATGGCAACTGTTTGACTACTACTTGGGCAAATGGATGGTCCTTCGAATCTGTTGGGATAAAGTAAGTGCGTAAAATCTCATGCCTTTCGATCAAAATACTCCAGCATTGTTTCAGCCTCGAGATATCTCCGCTGACGTTAAAGCTGATGGAATTGACGTAGGCATTAGAATCAGATCCAGTGCTAGCTGAGAGCATTGCATCCTGCAGTGGTGTACAAGGAAGAACTTTTTCAAGCTCCAGACCTTTTGAAACACACTGTGACTTTATACTGGCGAGCCATTCCAGGTCAAAGACATCTAAAGTATTTTCGTTCGCATTCTCTCCTACCAATTGTGGACTTGGCGACACCCCAGCAATTGCTGCAGCGAGACGCCGAACAGAATAGTGGCGTAGTACTTTCCCAGCGGTGATGGGCTTGCGAAGGCTCACTTCAGCCGCCTTCGCAAATCGGATGGCATTCAAAGAATTGAGGCCAAGAGCAAAGAATGACTTTGCTTGACGTACACTTGCAAGAGGAACAAGCATTGTCTCTGCAAATACTTCCGCCAGAATTCTTTCATCGCACGACCACTCACGCTCCGGCTCAGTATCGAATGAAGTGCGAGCATATGGGTCCAACGGATTGATTCTGCCAACCAGACTTTTCAAGACTCGCTTGTCGAGTTTTCCTTGCGTAGTGAGTGGCATTTTAGTAATCGGAACTATCAGATCTGGTATCATATAGGATGGCAATGTTGACTCCAACAGCTCAAAGAGATGTGCACTCAGTGAGCTGCTGTCATCGGCTAATTCCACCGTGTTTATTTTGTCTATTTCCTGATGCCGTGGAATGACAAATGCCAAAAGCCTTTGTTCAGCACCAACTTGGCTTTCTACCAAGGAAGCACAGTTTTCTACGTTGGGGTCACGCAAGATCACAGCGTTCACCTCTCCGAGTTCAACTCGATTCCCTCGAATTTTTACTTGATCATCGATTCTCCCTGTAATGAGCAAAGAGCCATCGTCCAGAATGCGTCCTAAATCGCCGCTCCGGTACAATCGACCATAAGAAGGGTGCAAAATGATCTTTTCCGCGTTCAAATCTTCACGTCCAAGGTAGCCACGAAAGACTTGTTCGCCTCCTAGAACAATCTCACCCAACCCACCAGTGGGCAAGAGGCTAAAATCGTCTTCTGGTGAAATAATGAAGGCTGAGGTGTTGGAAAATGGTTTTCCGATATTTCCCAAGAGGTCATCGTGCTGCATGTTCATGTTTAAGCTGACAATGTTAGTTGTTTCGGATGGACCATAGCCTTGGTGAAGGCCGCGACCTGCCCATCGAGATCGTACAGATTCAGTCACTCCTTCGCCAGACGTGACTAGGAACTCCACGCTTGGCACATTGTCCGGGTCAATGAGTGCAGCGACAGTGGGAGTGAGGGAGAGGTGAGTGATCCCAAGTTCTCGAATGCTGAGCTCAATATCATGAAACATTTGCTCTTTAGGGGCGGAACACAGACACATGCCGGTGGAGAAGGAGAAGAATATCTCGAACACAGACACATCAAATGCCGGAGAGCACGCCTGCAACAATCTTTTTCCGGGTTCAACGTTGTATAGAGCTTTCAGCACAGCAAGATTGGCCGAAAGGTTATCGCGGGTAACCATAACCCCCTTTGGAATGCCAGTCGACCCTGAGGTATAAACAGTGTATGCGATGCTAGATCCTTCAGCTACGACTTTCGGCCCCTCACCTTGCTGCATTGTTAGATCGATGACTGATACATCTATGATCGTCGCGTTAGAGGTGTCTTGTAAAATCTCTGCACTGCTGTGATCGCACAACGTGATATTCACAGGTGCTTCCCTTAAAATATGCAAGATACGGGCTTTGGGTGTCTCAGGCGTCAGTGGCAAATATCCTGCTCCCGCTTTGATTACGGCCAGAATTGATATATAGAGATCCAAGGACTTCTCCATGCAGATTCCGACCAAGGAATCGCCGCTGACTCCTAGGGAACGGATGAAGTTGGCGAGCTTATTGGCGCGTTCGTTCAAATCTTTATAGCTCAGGACTTGAATGTGTGAGGCTTCGGCCTTAATGACGGATGCGAACAATATGGCGGATGCATGCGGCTGCATCTTCGCTTGTTGCTCAATGGCGTTTGTTATATCCACAGTGACTGGAGAAGGTAAAGGCTGCGGATTCGACATCGAAAGTAAGTCAACCGAAAGACTCCCATTGATCGCCCCAAGGGTATCATTGGGATTACTCAGCATGTGCATTGCAATGCAGCTGAATTGCTGAAGCATAAAATTGACTTGTTTGGCTGAAAGAAGTCTCTTCTGATATGTAGCTCTGATTCGCACCCCTTCTTTCACTGGCTCGACTTCCAGAACAAGATTGAACTCGTTATGATCGGCCGAATCAACCTCAGAAATGGAATTTTCTGGAGCATGCCTACTGATTGTGCTTTCTTGCCACACAAACAGAGTGTCGAAGAGCGGGACTTCCGGCGGACATCCACTTGCGCTCTTGATTTCGGCAAGCGGAGTCAAAGCATGACGATGCATGGCTCTCGTCCGCTCGTAAGTCAATCGTATAAGATCCAAGCATGTCCGAACAGTTGAGATATCTACACGGCAGGGCAGGGTCAAAAGACATGGTCCAAAAATCTCTTCTATGTCTGGAATTGGCAGATGCCGCCCCGATAGCACTGTCCCAAAGACGATATCGGTGCTGCCGACGTACGAAGCTAGAATCCATGAAAAGGCAGCTTGGAATACTGCCGGTAAGCTGTGCCCTAGCTGGCTTGCGTCCTGCCGCGCCGTTTTGATGTCAAACTGGAGATGTTCCCAATCGGATCGCCCCCGCTCACAAACAATTAAGCGCCCGTTGAGATTGGGCATTGTAGTGATAGGGAAATCAATGAGATTTTCCCGCCAGAATTCAATTGGTTCTCCCGACCGAGCTTCTTCCAAATTTTTGTAATAGAAGTCCGAAACACAGCTAAACCTGGGACAGCGATCAATGGTCTTTCCTGCCAGCAAAAGGCCAAGATCTTGCTTCAGCATGTCCATAGACCACTGATCGTATAAAGCGTGATGGATTTTGAGAAGAATTCGGACCGTTCCCGATTTCTTCATTATCTGAAACGAGGACGGCCTGAGATAGTCGGCGTCAGTGAGCAAGGAGAACTTATAATTGAAGTTGTGAACCACTTTGATTTGTTTTTCTGCCAAGACCTTCCAAACCACCACAGCAGGACTGGAATTGGCCATAAAAAAGCCGGCTCTCAGGAGTTTGTGAGTTTTGGCCATTTCCTCAATGGCGTGATATACTTGCTTCAGATCACCAACATGATTTGCCTCGAGTGTTATCCAATTGCAATACAGCGTCGACAATTTCCTCGTTTCCATCAGCATGGCTGTTTGTATTGGTGTGCATGGATATACGTCTTCGATCGCGTCACGTTTTTCATTAAGTTGTGAGGAAAATAGAATGTTGTCCATTAGTTCTTGGAACTTTGGATTCCGTTTTCCTAATTGATCGCGTTCTTGCTCTCTCTTCAGCTCAATCAATTTTTCGATTTCAGCAACACTCCGAGCTTCTAGAATATCGCTTGCATCTATTTGTGGGTAGCCTTCTCTATGCAATTGTGACGCAATCCGGATAGCAGAGAGCGAGTCCACTCCAGTGGATGACAATGACAGCGTTCGATCCAGTGTTATTTGTAATGCGTTCTCAATGACTTGTGATATATGACTGCGCGAGGGTGTGGATGCGATCCCCCTGGTCAAGAAATTCTCATCGATCTTTGCATAGTATTGACGCAGACTCTTGCGATCCACTTTCCCAGACTGCAAATATGGCAAAGACTCTATCATCACAACTTCCGGAATCATAAATGCAGGGAGCCATCGTTTACACATCGCGCTGACATTGTTTGCGGTCACAGACGAATCCGAACCGACGCAAAACACCAGGAGCGTGTCGTTCACGACTTCAGCAACAGCAATTTCACAGCTTCCCGAACGGGTTGCTGCATATTCGACTTCGCCGAGCTCTATTCTCTAGGCAAGAGTTAAAGCGCTGAATGCGGTTAGGAAAGATGGTGACTTACCTGTCCACGCAATTTTATTTGGCCGCTGGAGATTCGTCCTCGGCACTCTAAACATCCGTCATTGGTCATGGCACAGAGATCTCCAGTTCTATACAGCCTTCCGTAAGTTGGGTGGTCAAAAAAGGCCGCGGAGGTCTGCTCTGGTCGATTGAGATAACCTTCCGCCAGTTGAAAGCCTCCGATGGCAAGTTCGCCTACTTCCCCGACAGGCAGTATCTCTGGGTAAGAATCTCGATTATTGTCCGACGGCACGTTAATAATAAAGGCGGACACGGTGTCCAAAGGTTGCCCGATATTATGTACACTCATAGTCTTCGGAGCAGCCGGGTACAGCGTGCAATGGATGGTAGCTATCACAAATGCGTCAGCCCATAATCGTCTTTGGTAATAACGTAGCTTCAGCCATATATGCAGCGAAAAAAAAAAAAAAATAAAAAAAATAAAGAGAGTTGAAGAGTTCGCCACAAATTGTTCGTAGTGTCCGTGCGCAAGTTTTTAGTCAATAGCTTGTCGAAGACAACGATTGGAAATGGAAGGAGATCTTAAAGTCCATCTGGACAAACCAGTTGGGTCATCCTATTGTTACGCACCTTCTGTAGGCCCGTACATCCCGTATAGCATCGCCGTTTCATCGTTACTCCCTCCGAACTCTTCCACAACAGATCGTTTGAGCATCTCGCCGATTGTTAAGAGCAGCTTCAAAGAGGGTACGCCCCTGCGACTGCTTAACAAACCATTTGCCACCGAAGGGGTGAGTTCGACAGCATCCACATTCATCCGATTGATGACTCCAGGGAGGTCATTCAACATCAGACGGCGGTCACATGATATCAAAGTAACTCCGCGAAATAACGGAAAGAATATCTCGAAGACCGATACATCAAAAGTCTAAACACGTGTACACATCAGTAACAGCTGACGGGTACATCGTCTCACCCGAAAATCTTACAGGGCTCGCAAATTGGAGAAATCTTGAAAAGGGCGGGATGTGTCGATCGTGGGCAAGCAACGCTTGCGTGACCGCAGAGTGAGAAATCAAAACCCCTTTCGGCGTTCCCGTCGATCCACTCGTGTACCTAGTCTAACTCAGAATTCTTCTTGATCATGGCTCATGCGAGAGATAAAACATACATTACGTAGGCTGGTTGTGAAGGGATGACAGATGGCCCCAAGCCTGGATCACCATTTGTCGCTAGAGATTCATCTACTTCAATAATCTCTAATCCAGGAGAGCAAGGCAGAGAACCCCGACAACTAGCGACGGTGAGCACCAGTCTCGCTTCGGTGTCTTGAAAAATGAATCTGAGACGCTCCTCCGGCGTGTCTAGGGCAACGGGACAAAAAGCGCCGCCAGCTTTGAGGATTGCAAGTTGAGAGACGTACAGCTCCGGACACTGCGGTATGAAGCATGGAATGATGAGGCGTTTGCTCCGTGATTCCCTTACCCCAGCTAGGTGGTGTATTTTGGCTGCCAGCGCGTCGGACCGACTATGTAACTGCTGATACGATAATCGTTCGCACTTCCCATCCCCCGAAGTATACTCAATGGCTGCGTTGTCGGAGGTGGAACTTTGAGGCACAAGATCATGAAGCAGCTCCGGCCCATTCATGCGCTTTGGCACCGGATTCAAGATCGACAGACGCGTTTTCGCCATTGTCGCTGCATGTGACTGATGCATGGACGACTTTCCGAGGCCAACGAATGGTATGGTAAGTCCAGTATGGCCCATCAATTCTCGCTCGTAGTTCTGCACACCCTTTCTTATTTTACCGCAGACAAGATCTACAACGTGGAACTGTTCGAGGCGATGTGGCGAATATACTCATGATGGCGCTCTCGACGCTCGTGGGCCTTGATGCAATACCGCTGTTATATGCTATGTCTGCAGGACTGGATGCCGAAGTCGCTGATGATGTTGTCGGTTGGCTTGATGAGCAGACGCTGGTGGTGACTTCCGTCTTCTTCTCGATGGGGCATCAAAGCGTCTTCATGGGATATCCCGGTCAAGGAAGGTGCAACCGAAGCCGCCAAGCTCATTCACATGAAAAAAACATACGACTTCCTTCCGCGAGCGTGAATTCCACCTCAACTTGCATCAGGACGAATCGCACCCTGATTCATCTTGACGGAACGTTTAATCAAAGCGGAGACACCATACAGCTTGCTTTCGGCCCGCCAGAGATATTGTCCAAGATCGGTACCAGGAAACCGCCGTCCCAATGGCATCCGAACCAGAGCTGCGAAACACTCCACAGACGGCTTGCCGATCTCGCAGGCCAACGACGTGCACCGGCTCTTCGTACACGTCAGAAGTGGGCCCCTGAGTTGACTATTACAGCAACCAATACTTCGGTCCGTCCTCATATAGTTAGTGCTGAGATGAGAAAAACTCCACTGGCCATCCTCAACTAGACAATCTGATAAAAAATATTATCAAGTAATCTGATAAGATTTTATCAGATCATTTGATAAATTTGCCAAGAGATGATCTGATAAAAGTGGTCCTATAAACCCACATATACATGCAATGAAACCTTCAATCCTGACACCTAACTACTGCGAGAATGTCGATCAAGTTGGATCTCGTATGTACCGGCATACACAGAATGTTAGGCAGTATCAGCGCCGAAACCGGCTCGCTAGATGACATGCTCTTATTCCCACATCTGTTACTGCTCCGATTAGTGACTGGCCGAATGACGCTGAAGTCTCTCGGCAAGATTTGTGGTGATTGCGATCAGCAATGCGCTGCTGCATCAAACTATTAGGCTCTAGATGTGCGGGGAAGTGAAGGTTTTATGCCTTCTTCGCTTACCGATGGGTCATCGTCGGGTGTTCGCAGTCGTCGCACTGGGATTGATGATTCGCAATCGCTTCTCATCCCCCACTAAAATTGTGTGGTTGTGCCTGCCATCGGCAAGTTTTTCATTCATTTTTCAGTCCCTGAGGAGTTTGCCATTGCGGAATCCAAGCCCATCACTATTGGAATGGCGGAGTCCACGATGTTCGCTTCCCCTGAGAGAATGGAGAATATAGCACGACAACAGCAATCTTTACACCGAGAGGTACCCGGGAATCTTTCAGAGCATGCTGGCATCCAATCCATTGGCCAAAGATTGGACAGGCAGGAGTCAGTCTTGGATCCTGCCCGCCCAAAGGACTGGCAAACTATTGCATTTTTGCCCGATAAAATTTCCCGCAGGCTTCTAGGGGCCAATTTGTTCAAGTCCTCTTACATTGCTCTCTACAAGTCGCTAGAATATTATTCAGACAGAAAGCTTGTTGGGTTGGCGGTGGTGCTCGCTATTGCTGCCGGCGTTCCTTTACCTATCATAGGCGTTATTTTTGGGAGATTGATTAGTGCCTTTCCACCTAGTCCTGAGGATATTCGACTGCGAATTATTCAGCTGCTCTCTACTGCTGTTGGGTACTTCGTCATCACCGCTGCCTACACAACCATTTTTGGCTTCACCGGCGAGAAGGTGGCGACGCGACAGCGAGTGGTCTTGCTGGACGCTGTGCTTCATCTACCTCAAACTTACCTGGACACCCGCGAAATTGATGTCCATGCACTGTTGACCGAGAGGATCGACACTATCCATAATGGCTGGTAAGAAAATCGGGCTGTGGAAGTCAGTGTGACCGTTTCTGATCGATGATCGATTTTGCAGCTCTGAGAAAGCCGGAATCTTTATACAATCAATTTCTTATTTTGTCGCTGCCTTTACGGTTGGCTTCATCCTCAGTCCTCGATTAGCAGGAATCCTACTATTGGTCGTCCTTCCCGTTCTTGCCACAATCGTCGGCTTCACTTCAAGAAACATTTCCAGACTGTCCAAACAGTCAGAAGAGATCCAGAAGTGCAACAATAGTATTATAGAAAATGCGTTAAGAGCTTTGAAACTGGTACAGGCTTTTCATATGGCCAGAGAGCTTTGTGCCAAATATAATAAACGCGCACGCAAGAATTTGAAAGTCACCGCAAAACGGTCCTTTTTCTCTGCTTTGCAGACCGGCTGCATATTCTTCACGGCTTATGCGATTAATGGTCTAGCCTTTTACCTTGGTAGTAAGATCATTTACGCTGGTGAGAAAGGTGGAGATGCAGGAACCGTTTTCGCAGTCGTGTTACTTATCTTAGATAGCTCATTTGTCGTGGCACAATTTGCGCCATTCATGGATACTTTTGCCAAAGCAGCACTGGCGGGAGCGGTGATTCAAGAACTTGTGGATGCAGGGCAGCTATCTCAAACCCAAATGGAAAAGAGGAGAGTTTCACTTCGAAATTGCCGAATGGAATTTGTGGGCGTTACTTTTGCTTATCCGGCACGGCCAACGGCAAATGTGCTCAAGGGTTGTAGCTTGCAGATCCTTCCAGGCTCCTTTACAGCCATCGTCGGCAGTTCTGGAAGCGGCAAGTCAACTCTGATATCCCTTCTGACCGGGTTATACAACTACAGCGGCAAAATTCTTATCGGAGGTCAAGAACTTCGGGATTTGGATCTGCCTCATTTACGAAAACAATTTTCAGTCGTCGAACAAGATCCCTTTTTGTTCGCTGGTTCAGTCTACGAGAACATTTGCTCCTCAGTCATAGGTCAAGAGCTGCCCGAAGATGTTTTAAAAGAGAGGTTCAAGCGGGCTATCAATTCTGCCGCTCTCAATTTCTTTGAAGATTTACCGCGTGGCATCCACACCCGCGTTGGTGATGGTCTTGAGTTTTCAGGTGGTCAAAAGCAAAGAATATGTTTGGCACGTGCACTACTCCGAGAGCCTGCGGTCCTTTTCCTGGACGAGCCTACCTCGGCCCTAGATGCTCGAAGCGAGACAACCGTGGTCCGCGCTGTTAAAGCAGCGGTAAATTCTGGTGTCACAGTTGTTATGGTTTCGCATCGCTTATCCACAATTCTAGAAGCTGACAGTGTAATTGTTTTGCAAGACGGTCAAGTGGCTGAGCAAGGGGCGCCAAGAGCGCTGTCAGCCTATGATGGGCTTTTTCGAAGAATGTTGGAAGTACAACGTACAGACTTACACGATGTTGAAGATCGCGATTGGGGAAAATCCCATTTATGGGAGAAAGCAGATGCAAGCGCCGTGAACCTCACCACACATGATAATATGTGTAGTTCGGCCCCGAAAGACTGCGGCAATGAAAACTTACAAAGAATGCCCTCCATGATGGTCGGCATCATGGGCCTTCTCAAGCCAGACTGGGCAATAATTTGTGCTGGTATCCTTGCTGCATCAGTTAGTGGTGGTTTGCTACTTGGAGAAGCCATCGCCTTTGGAAATCTAGTTGATCTTCTGAACGATATGGGTGGATCAAAAGACTTTCAGCAGCGTATCAATCTCTTCTGCCTTATGTTCTTTGCCCTTGCTTGCGTTGCTCTTATATCTTGGGTTGGTAGTGGTACTTGTTTGGGACTTGCATCGGCTCGGTTGGTCAGACGTGTGCAGAGCCAGCTCTTAGAAAAATTACTCTGTTTGGACATGAAATGGTTTTTGACCGAAGGCAGATCTGTCGACCACTTGATGGGAACTTTCACTAAGGATATTGGCGACCTCGGTTGTTTATCTGGCCCTGCACTGGGGACCATCGTAACGACGTCGGTTTCAATCCTTGGTGGCATAGTCTTGGCAACTTCCGTTTCCTGGAGGATATCTCTTGTTTTGCTTTGCGCTGTACCTGTCATACTCTTTGCCGGCTACGCTAGATTCCAGGTCCTGAGCAGTGCTGATAACCGCCGCCGCACGGCATACCGAGAAGCTAACCGGGAGGCCGCGGAAGCTTGCCACGGCAGAAGGACAGTGACCATTTTTGGTCTGGAAATGCACATCCTCGAAAATTATCGCTTGACTCTTACAAGGTCTTACTATCACAGTCGTCCTTGGATAGTCGTTTCAAACCTGCTCTTGGCCGCTGCTTTCGCTGTTACATATTTTGTATATGCTCTTGCATACTGGTGGGGTGCCAAACAAATCAGGCTTGGAAATGCAACACAGAAGGAATTTTTCACGGTACTTCCGGCGCTGCTCTTCTCTGCACAGTCGGCTGGTCAGCTCTTCAGCTTGACTCCAGAAATCTCCCGTGCTAAAGCCGCCGCTTCCAACATCCTACAACTGCTGGCCCAGCGATCCAATGCTTCGTTGTCAGAACTGCACACAAGGGGGTTGGCGTTTGAACCTGTATCTGCCGGCAATGATAACGACTGTAACGTGGCGTCGAAGTCCCCTGTGGTTGCCTTCGAGGATGTATATCTGGAGTACAGCTCATCAGATAGAAAGCCGGCTCTGAGTGGTGTGAATCTCCAAATCTTGCCAGGGCAGACGGTCGCATTGGTTGGTCCATCTGGAGCCGGAAAATCATCTGTGATTTCATTGATCGAAAGGTTATATGATCCGACTCGCGGCAGAATCAGATTCAAAGGAGTTGACGTCCGGTACTCGGATACCCATCAGATCCGGGAAAGGTTGGGTCTCGTCACCCAAGAACCGTATTTACTACCCGGTTCAATCATGTACAACATCAGATTAGGAGCACGCACTAATCAAGTCTTATCCGATGCTGACATTCAACATGCATGTAAGCAAGTAGGCATGCACGACTTCATCACCAGTCTTCCGGACGGGTACAACACCGATTGCGGATCAATTGGCTCCTCGAAACTATCTGGAGGGCAGAGACAGCGGCTTGCTCTCGCTCGAGCTCTCGTGAGACGGCCCGAGCTTCTTTTGTTGGACGAAGTGACAAGCGCATTAGATGCTCACAGTGAAGAGCAAATACAGGCGGCACTTGCAGCCGGCGCAAAAGACCGAACAACCGTCGTAGTGGCGCACCGACTGGCCAGCATTCAACATGCGGACAACATATATGTCTTCGACAAAGGTGCAGTCGTGGAGGCGGGCACGCATGCTGAGCTAGTCGCCAAAGGGGGCCTGTATCGCACACTGGCAAAGGCACAAAATCTGATTTAAGAATAGGTTCGAGGCCACATCTATCTTTTATGAGGCTTGTGCAACCGTCTCCGCCATCGCCCAAATATCTTTGCCAACTCGAGTCATCGTGAGTGTTTGGCCACAAATCTCCGTATCGAATCATCCGTCTGCCCGTGGACAGAGTAGGTCGGGGAAAATCGCCGTTGGCTTGCCCGCACATATTGCTTTTACAACGGCCGCACATCCAACGTCTCCCAGATTCCTCAACAACCGCGATTCCCGACGGCCTACCCGAACACTGCCAAGGAAGTCCATTGCCAAGAAATTCCAATGCCATATCAATCATATGGAGCCCTCCCAATTCTGCCGACAAGGGCACGCCACTTCGCTTTTGATGGAGAAAACATACTATCGCCTGTTCTCTGCCCTTGTTCCCAGTCAGGATCTGCACTCCGTCATCCGATACCGGAGGATCTACGGAGGCGGATCTGATAACGTTAACTGGACGACAAAGAAGAATTGAACGCTCCGAGACTCGGCACAGACCCCTCTCGCCAAAACTTGCATTTCCGCGCTGGCAAGCAGTGTCTTGAACGTCATCAGGCAAAAAATTTTCTCGTCTTGCCCATGGCTTGGCACCCGGCCGAGGATCTGATAAGCCTCCCGAGAGTGGCCAAGACCTATCGGTAAGCGCCGGGGGCGGGCAGGTCTTCATGCATGCGGCGGTGGTGCCTCGTACGATGAGACACGGCACGAACACGTTGTTAGCCTAGTAGCTGACGACATGTGTGCACTCTGGGGCCCTGTGAGTAACAATCAGGCCAAATGAAGGGGTCGAGCATGGCATCGCTGTCATAGCTTGTGAATGTGCAGGACATAAGCTGGCATCGCCGCCTCATCAGACAGCGTTGTCGGATCTTGTCGGATTGTGTGAATCCATCTCTCGTGTGTTGTCGTAGAGGATCCAGAAAAGGATCGTGGGTCAAGTTTGCTTTGCAAAGCTGAGCGCCCGGGGATTGCATCATGTCGCCACACGTAATCGCGGAAGAAAGTCACCGCGCGATCTTCGAAGCCTCTTCGCCAAAACTGAACGGGAACAGCAACAAGATGGGCGAGAATTCCTTCATTCGGCGTTATGGCGATGATGAAGTACATGACCTGATCTGCGTTGGATTCGGACCGGCGTCTCTAGCCATCGCGGTGGCCTTGCACGATGCCGTCGAGGACGGCTCAACGCACCTGCGCACCCGCGCGCCTAAAGTGAGGTTCTTGGAGCGACAGTTGCAATTTTCATGGCATGCGGGGATGCTTCTCCCGGGTGCGAAGATGCAGATTTCCTTCATCAAAGACTTGGCCACGTTGCGGAACCCACGCAGTCAATTCACCTTCCTCAACTATCTGCACGAGAAAGGGAGACTTGTGTCCTTCACCAACCTCGGCACCTTTCTCCCACAGCGTATCGAGTACCAGGACTACTTGAAATGGTGCGCGGACTATTTCGATGCGGTTGTTGACTACGGCCAGGACGTGCAGGCGGTCGAGGCTGGCCCGGTCGATCCAAAAACCGGAGCTTTGAAGTACTTTGAAGTCCATTCTCACAATTCGCCCTCCCAGTCCCGTGTTCTCAAAGCAAAGCATGTCGTGATTGCCGCAGGAGGCCGACCGTCGATACCGGACTGCTTGCCTACGAATCACCCCCGCATCATCCACTCCTCGCAATTTGCAACCGACGTCCACAAGATGTTTCCTTGCGGCCGGCAGCCCCTCTCCGTCGCCGTCATTGGGGCCGGTCAAAGCGCTGCGGAAGTATTCGACAACATCCCATCTCGGTTTCCCGACGCCAAAGCCTTCCTCCTGATACGAGGCTCGGCGTTGCGGCCGAGCGACGATTCCCCTTTCGTAAACGAGATCTTCGATCCGGACCGAGTCGACGACGTATATTCTCAAAATCCAGACATCCGGCGGGAAGAGCTCCTACGCGATAAAGGCACAAATTATTCCGTGGTCCGACTGGAACTTCTGGAGCACATTTATAGTAAGCTTTATTCGTACCGGATCCAATATAGCGACGAAGAGCAATGGCCACAGCGGATTCTAACCCACCGAGAGGTGATAGGGGTCAGTGATGTTGAAGAAGACGGGCAATCTGCGGTGATGCTCCACATCCAAAACAACTCCGGCGACTACTGCGCCAAGAAGCGATCCCAGGTTGAATCGCTGACGGTGGATCTTGTTGTTGTGGCGAGTGGGTACAAGCGCGACACGCATGAAGAGATGCTACGGGGACTTCGTCCTTTGATGGCCAACGACAACGGTCGCGCGAGACGGTGCAAGGTTCGTAGAGACTACGGAGTTGAATTTCTCGACGGTGTCACTGGTCCAGATGCTGGCATTTGGCTTCAGGGATGCAATGAAAGTACACATGGACTCTCCGATTCATTGTTATCGGTCTTGGCAACCCGAGGTGGAGAGATGGTTGAGAGTATCTTTGGTGGCATGAACCCTCGGCATTGTTCTGGCGGTGTCAGGGATCACTAGCTTCGCATCAATCGTCCGGCAATGTCGACATTCCACATGAAAATCATCTGAGATATGGGTACAATTTGTGAGTTTCCCAACAAATGGTTTTACCAAGTGACTCGATGAACTTTCCTACGCAATTTTCTGTCCTCATATGTGTGATCCCACTTGGTTACAAGTATGGTTCTCCACCAAGAATGCCAAGAGAGGAATACGGCCTCTTCAATACAGGTTTAATTATGCCATCTGCTCTAACAATTATTTTGACCGCCTGCTAGGTGCGTTTTATACTAGATTGATATGAATAGACGTACGTTGGCCGGCGACGGCTCATTCATTCAGTGGCGCAACGGAAAATGTTCGTTAATGATGACAATAGTTGAGAAATTACTCCGAGTCACTATCATCGACGATAAACCCCGCCCTTAAATTCCTCCGCCTCACTCCTGGTTTCGTGACCGGTGGATCATCTTCATCCTCGCCATCGTCAACAGCTCCCTTCGCAAGAGTGGTATGAAGAGATGAGGCTCCAGCATTGGCCGAGACCTCCATCAACGACTTTGGTGTGGTGGTCGTTGGGGAGGTCGACGGCGTCTCTTCCTCCGCTCGGTGTTCTCCCGCAAGATTCTCTCTGGCGTCTGAAATGCTCTTGTGTTCCATATCACTTTCGTCTTCCGTATTATGGGACGAAGAAACGCTGTTTCTGCGGCGGAGACGGGGAAGAGAAGGTTCTTCGTCGCCCATCTCGACATCGCTGACTCCACTGTTACTCCCACTCTCAAACGGCAAGACGCCGACGGCTTGGTCATCACTTCCACCGCCCTCATCCTCACCCCCACGGACAAGATGTTTTCTCTTCTTTCCCACTCCCACTTCCCTTTCCTCTCCCACATCTTTCCGCTTCTTCTCATTCCCCTCCCTCCGCAGCGTCGATCGAATAAATCCGGCCATCTTCCTCCTCCTCTCCTCCTCCAACCGAAAAAACTCCGCATCGCGCTCCTCATCCGTCTCCTCGTCTTCAGCTGTGACGTACAGCTGACTCTTGATCTTCATATTCCTTTCCTTCTCCCTCCTCCTCCGTGCCTTCGCCCTCTCCTCGACTTCCGCGTCTGTGAGCTCATTGCGGTTCCGCCTGATAAGGCGACGACGTTTGGAGGGTCTTTCGTCGACTTTTTTGACCTGACGTTCCCGGAGATTAGGCGGAAACAGTGCCTCATCAACGTCCGACACCGCACCTTCCGAGTTCGAGTCGTCGTCAAAGGTGGCGGCCGCCGTCGTGGCAATCTGGCGAGCGGTGCCTGAAGGTTTGTTTCGAACCATCAGCGCCGCAGTTTGACCTTCTTCGAACGAAGGAGGATCGAATTCAGCCCTTTTCACAGCTTCAAGAGCATCGCGCAGGTGTTCGACTTTGGTATCTGAAGGGACCACCCAGCTACCATCCACGTCCTCGGGCAACCCCAGCCGCTGGATGCCCAAGGTGGTCAATAAGAGTCGAAGGTGCTTATCGCTGAAAATCGCCATTTTCCTCTCGTCATTGTCTGGGATCCATAGAATGACGGGCGCCTTGTCCTCTTCAGCATTCGCCTCGTTATTTTCGCCAAATCCATCGGACCAGGCCTGACGTTCGTTTTCCCAGCGGGTTTTCTCCTCACACGTCCGCTGAAGTTCTTTCTTTACCCATTCAATTGCATCCCCTTTCCCTTGCTCGAGCAGAATGCTGACGATGACCGGGATCTTCTGTTCTTCAGTCACAGCGGCTTTGAACTCCAACTCAGCCGGCACACGTGGCCCACGCTTCTCCACCACTCTTTCATAGCCATTCTGCAAATAGAAAACGGTCCTGGGAATCTTGGAGAAAAGCATTTCAACAACACACATCTCCAGCCATCCATCGCCTTCAGTCTGCTTCGTCATCCACTTGATACATCTTCGGAAAATTTGCTGAACGAGCTGCTCCCAATCTTTGAAACCCTCCATGTCTGAACTGAGGCCATTAGGACCTTTGATCATGCGATGCAGAAGCTGCAAGATGTCCACTCGAAATATAAAGAGAGATAAATCATGCTTGAACGCGAGACGATAGAAGTATCGGTGGCAGCGCTTGAGTTGTGCGGACGAGAGTTCGGCATAGTACCGGGTCAGGGAGACGAATGTATCAACACAGCCTTGAGACAGAAATTTGGCGCTGAAACGGGCAAAGTCAAACTTGCGCTCGGAGACGGTAGCATGGGCTTCTCGTTCGTCTTGCTCAGCTTGCTCTGCGTCGTCCTCTCCCACGTTGCCACCGCCTTCAACTTGTTTCTTCCGACGGGCACGACGCTTTGAGCGGATTTGCAAGTCGGCATTCTGCTTGCTATACTTTTCCAGCATGCGCACGAAGACATGTACGCATTCTGTGACGGCGTCCAAATAGGAGAAGCCCTGGGTCGTATATCCTCTTAGGATCTGTACAACGCGATCATGAGTCGATTCCTCGTAGAAGATGCGGTTCTGAATGTTCTCGGCAATTTCCTGATCTTCTTCATCCTCGCTCTCCGCCATCGACTGGACGGTCAGCAAGATTTGCGTGAAGCACAATAATGTCGCGTGCAGGTCATGCCAAGACTTCTCGTCCAAAGCGCGCTGCATGCTCCGATTTAGGAGCACAAAAGTCTCCTGATCCAAGACCGCAGCGATGTATGCGAATGTATTGTCGACGGCGGTCGACAGCGTCGGAGCGTCGGCCTGCCTTGACCTCTCCTCGCGAGCCTGATCACGCCGCGCACTCTCAGCTCGGAGGAACCAGTGGATGAGGTAAAAGTATTGCCGCTTGTGAATGTCACCGACGCGATCGGTCTCGCGCTCGATGGCTCGGCGGAGGCTCGAGAAGAGTGGGTTGAACGACGAGTCGAGGAAGTCTTCGACAAAAGCCCGCAGCTTTCTGCGCGCGGGCTCCGTAAGATCCACCCGCATAGTGAAATCGGCATATTCATTATTGAATTCTTGCGCCATCTTGCCGCGATGTTTGGGTTTGTTCCACTTCTTGCTCGCGTCCATCTGCTGGAGGGTGGCGTTCTCGTCTGCGATGCTCTGCTGGCCGGAGACGGTGGAGACTTTCATGTTGTCCCGTTTAACCCAGATCATCGTGCCGAAACGGCTGTGCCGGGTCGGCGCATGCTTCTTGTATCCACTCAGCATCGCCCTCTCCTTCCGCATCAATGTGCGCAGCTCATCCGCCTCTGCCGTCTGCAGCTCTTTCTCCTCCCAGAACAACTTCTTACCATCGATACCTTTTAACAAATGGAACAATATTTCCAGCAAGATGACGTCCTGCTGTTGGAACTCGTCGCTGGCCCCCGAGCCGATGGTGAGGAGCAGGCTGAAGACTTCTTGGTCAGCGAAGGCCTCGATAGTCGCCGCCCGACTGATCTCATTCTCATCACCCTGGGAGGGAAGCATCTGCGGTTGCGCGATCATGACAATGTTGCGAAACAGGTACAGCACCAGTTTGATGATGCCTTCGTCCCGGTTGCTGCGCTCCCTCCGTTCCACCGCCATGCTCGGCAGACCCAGCCGGACCACTGTCCGCAAAAGCGGTGCGTGCTCGTGGTGTAGCAGGGCGCGCTTGTACGCGACCTGCGCCAGCTGCAGATACGGCCCATGGCGGGCGTGGTTGACTGTCGTTTTCTCCTCATCCAGTTCGAGCGGCCACGTGAGCGGAACGAGCAACTGCAGACAAGCTAGCGCCAGCTTGGCCTTGTGCCGACTCTCTGTCACCTCGTCAGACCAGAGCGCCAGGATCTCTACCAAGTCGCCCTGTACGAGCTTCGCTTCCGCGAGCACGCGCTTGACATCGTATCGCGACAGCTTCTCGTCGTACTATGTCGCATCATGTACCCATCACATCAGCATTCAATCACCACAGTCTGATCATAGGGGATTGCATACCAGTCGCAGCCATCGCAGCAGGTCAGAGAGGGCAGCGAGCGCGTCGTCGCCCACGGCGTATGTGTCATCGATGGTGGAAGTTCCTCCAACCGCGTTTACCAGACTCTGCACGTATGCCCTCACCTCTGGATCAACCGTCGCTGCCTTTTCCCATGGGTCGGCCATGATATTGGTCTCTTGAACTCTGCATACACTCAACTTCCTTCTCTCTCCCTCTGGTCCTCCCGCGCGGAAGACGCGACGGTTCACGCGTCACGGGCCGACGTTTCGCCGAGCCTCGGTTGGCATTGAGCCGCATCACGGCATGTTAAGCCGCGCTGGATCTATGTCTTTTCTCTCCCACTCTGCCCGTCGATATATGGACAACATTGAGAACCCTTGGATAGGTGCATATACCAGGGCAGGCAGGTAATAATGTTTGCCATCCGTATCTCCCGGGCCGTGTCGCGTCCGGCCGCAGCAGGCTGCCGCGCATTCAGCTCGGGAAAAGCGGCGGCGGCGGCGGAGGTGCAGGCGGGGGAGATCAAGAAGCTCGGGGTAGTGGGAGCGGGCCAGATGGGACTGGGCATCGCCTTAGTTGCTGCCCGTGTCGCTCAGGTTCCCGTCACCGTCGTCGATAATTCGCAGAAGTCTCTAGACAAGGGTTTGGCGTTTGCAGGTATTTGTTCCTCCTCCATGTCGACCACCGTCACCAGCTTCTCCTCCACCAGCATCATAAGGATTACTGCCTCCACTCCCACCACCACCACCTCCACCACCACCACCACCACCACTACAACCCCCATTACCTTCTTCCCTCCACTGTCATGCCCTCATTTGCAGACGGCCACCGCTGACCCCAACATCAGACAAACTCCTCGCTAAAGACGTGTCCAAATCCAAACTCTCACAGTCTGACGCTGATGATACGCGCGCCCGCCTGACGGCCACCACCCATCTCGACGATCTAGGTGACGTTGACATGGTGATTGAAGCTGTGCCCGAGATCCTCGACCTCAAACAAACCATCTTTGGCAAATTGGCCCAGATCTGTCCTCCCCACGCCATCCTCTCCACTAACACGTCCTCCATCTCTATCACGCGCTTGGCGCGCTCCACCACCGCCGACCCCACGGACCTCTCCGGCCCCAGCCGTGTGGTGAGCACGCACTTTATGAACCCAGTCCCTGTGCAAAAAGGCGTCGAGATTATTTCCGGCCTCCAAACGTCTCCCCACACGCTAGCTACGGCAGTCAAATTCTGCGAGCGGATGGGAAAAATACCGTCGCAGTCGGCCGATTCGCCGGGCTTCCTCGCGAACAGGATATTGATGCCGTACATCAATGAAGCGATAATCTGCTTGGAGACGGGCGTGGGCGATGAGAAGAGTATCGATGATATCATGCGGAACGGGACAAACGTGCCTATGGGCCCGCTACAGTTGGCAGATTTCATTGGATTGGATACGTGCCTGGCGATCATGGAGGTTCTGCACACGCAATTGGGGGACAGCAAATACCGGCCAAGTGTACGGCTACGTCAGATGGTGGATGCTGGGTGGTTGGGGAAGAAGACCGGAAAGGGTTTCTACACGTATTAGAAGAGTAGGCATGTATCACAATGAAGCACAGTTGGTCTATTCATTCTGGCGGCTTCGCATTGATATGGCAAGCATCAGGACATTCGAAAGCCGTGCGCTGCACACATTGCGCACCACTTTCTAAATCACTGTTTAGTGGGCGCATTAAACGATCCTGAACGCTATCTCCTTCTTGTTGGCGGCACCGTTTCTCGTCCACGTCGCTCATATCCGCCCTTCATGGCAATCATGGATAGGCACTTGCCGCAGAATTGACCGAACTCTCCCGACCTTCCTTTATTGCGCAAACTCAACCTTCAACTTCAAGGTAGCTTATCAAGTCGACGTCAAGTCGGGCGATGAGACATTGGGTTGAGGGGTTCGAATCAAAGAAACGTCTGCCGCACATATTCGCGTTGTCACAGTAGTCAATTCGCAGTTACCCACCACCAATCTAGAGCTTCTCTGATCTGACGAGGCATCTATTGGAACTCAAGCGTAAAGTTGGCTTCCGTTTCACCGACTGCATTCTCGATAGAGATTTTACTCGTTATCCATACGCCATACCCTCGCATAGGTGTAAAGCAGCCAGTGAGGTCACATTCGAAGACATCGAGAGAGCCTCAGTCCGGGACAAAGCTAGCGACAAGAAGATCGATTTCATTTGAGAACAAGCGAGTAGAGATGGCGTTCAATATTTATGGGTGGACATTGGTTGAATTTAAAAATGCAACGGTCCTGAGTTTTCGGAGGAATTTAATTCAAGTGCTGCCGGTAAAGTCGCGCCGAAAGATGCTCCTTATACCTACCAGATCTCTGGATCGACAAAGAGGACGATGATTTTTCTCAATCAACATGGGATGAGCCTTCCTGGATCATATAGCGAATGGTTGTCATGCGATTGGAGACTCTAAGAGCTTCTAGTGCCTGCATTGATTCAATTTTTCTCTCGTAGGCGCAAATTCTTTAGAGATAAGACTTCCCTTTTCCAACTAATGCATGACTTGAAAGTGCCTCTTCTAGCACTGCAAGGCCCATCGTTGTCTCAATTTGTTGTTGACGAACGATTAGAGTGAGCTCGGAACCGCAATATAACTCACGAGCAGGACTGGGCCCATTCCACCTCCGGAACTTTCGACGTATCGATGCTAGTCATATATGGCGAGGGAAGAGATAAAGTGGTCAGTCGACTCAAGGAGACTTACGGGGCCATGAATAGTAACGGCGAAGAAACAGATACATTTAATCGAAGATTCAAACGACTCATCACATGGTCGTGGCACCAGGCTGCTGATCGTCTGTGTAGCACTAGAAAATCTCCTCAAGAATTTAACGACTGCTAATGATACCTCTCTGAACTCTCATACGAAGCGACATGAGCTTTCCTGCCTCCATAATACACGCGACGATCTCCTTTGAGAGATATAGAGATGGGCCGATGGACACTATGATGCTGCCTGTTTTGTTTAAATGGTATGACTGGTACGGGGAAGTCGACAAAGGCTCGCGCAATCAGTCGAACACATTATGATGAGACAAGGCTTGGGGCGAGCTTCTTCGTTAGAGGCTGCGGAGAACTGGGATGCACAAGCAATTTTGTCACAAGCATTGCCGTGTCACTTGTGAGGAATATATAGGCGCTCCGAACACACATATCCGAAGCTGTATCAGAGAATAACAAATCTGAAAACCTGTCTCTTATTGACTTATGGCAAATGCTCGTCCTGGGATCGCTGTCAAAGCTGGACGGAAAGGCTGGTCGTTTCTAAAATACTATTGTAGTTGTTACGCTCGATGAGTTTTATGATGAAAAAGGCATTAAGATGATAATTCGACTATTGGAAGATGTTCAAGCAATATGGGCATCTATCACCTTTCACAGTAACAGGAGCCAAATCAACCGATTGATTATATGAGTTTTGATCCAGTTATTTAATCTCAAAAAGGCACCTCTGAAAGAAGTTGCTCTCACCCTGGACTCTGAGAATACAGAACTGTATATTCTGTCCGTCTGCGCTGCAGTTCCAACACGTACAACACATTTCGGTCCAATGATGATCACCATATAGCTCTGTTCCTGGAACGCAGTCCTTTCGGACGGTCAGGCGAAGAGGTGTTGAGCCGTATGGATCGTTCTGCAAATGAACCGTTCATCTAGGCTGCAATTGCATATAGATTCATTCGTAATAGCCAGTGGCTCGCAGCTAGAGACTTGATAAGATCTTGTGGGATTGCAGAGGCGCTGTTACAGAACCTAAAAAGCTCTTCGACAAGATTTATGTAACCATCCGCACTAATTCTCTGTCTCCAAATTACTTGGATGACGAGAAGTAAGAAGCATGCGATATGCTTAGACATGCTGGAAGTATCGCTGTTCTAATTTCGCCACTCTCCATCTCCTCATTGCAGGCCGTGTACGGTCCTGAAAATGGAAACATCAGTGAGGCACTGGCGGCTCTGTATTCCGCGCTGGGTATAAAATCCGACGAAAATGAGCCAGTTCTTCTCCATCATCCTTCATATCTAGACTTCCTCGTCAGCGACGAAAGGAGCAAGAAGTCAAACTTTTGGGTGGACGAAAAGCAAGCTTACCGGTTGTCAGCTAAACACTCCCTCCAGATCATGTCACGGTCCCCTAAAGATGGTATCTGTAGCGTTACGCATCTAGGAGCACTTGCAACTAACATAGGCAGTCATCAGGTGGAGCAATCTCTCCCATCAGCAATTTCATAAGCGTGATTATACTGGGTCCAGAACCAGAAAAAGTGCGGCATAGAAAATGTCGACAACGACAGGATTCATCAACTCTGAATATGCACTTCTCCGTTCGTTTAAAACGGTAATCTAGGTGAAAAGATTGCCTAAATTACTTCGCAGAATCATCCCCTTAAAGTCCCACTGCTCTTGTAAACCTAGCGAAGCCTGTTCAAAGTATGTAATTGACGTCTCTCAGGCACGCAAATGCGCCAATTTAAATGCGCTCATCTATGATATGAAACGATTTGCCGTCTACAACAAGCCAGCACTCGAGCAAGCCACGCTGCATATATATCCAAGTGCATTTGTATTCGTGCCAGCGAAGAGTAAAGAAACGGTTTAGAGACAGAACACTGAAGGGTATACGACCGCAACCTATGGTGGCCGGATGAGTGAAAACCAGCACTAGCGACGCTCGACGGCCATGCTGACTCGGTCTGGGCCATTAGTCTTCTTGCCGGATAGAAAGCGGATTGCTCCAGGCGTGGATGACTATGTTGTGCAGCTGTGGGATATTGAGTCGGGTGCAGCCATACTGACACTCAGAGGTCATGCTAGCTGGATTGCGGTGACTGCCATCTCAGCGGATGGCAAGTGACTTGCAACAGGCTCACACGACTTCACACGGCCATTGTGGGACTGCGAATCAGGCATTGTGCTGGCAGCACCCGAAGGCCATGCCAACTGGGTTGGGTCTGTCACCTTCTCACTAGCGACATTCAAGGCTCATACCAAATTTTTTGGGACTACTTCTCTCTTGAGTGATGGCAGGCGGCTCGCATCGAGCTCGCGTGACTGCACAATGTGGCTCTGGAACATTAGGCTGGGTGTAGCTCTGGCACCACTGGAGAGCCATAATGGTTGGATTGGGGTCATCACTTTCTCACCAGACGACAAGCGGCCTGCTTCAAGCTCATTTAACCGCACGATACGACTGTGAAACAGAGATTCAGGCACACGCCTTGCGACACCTCGAGGCCATGCTTGCCAATTGGACGCTGTCACCTACTCACCAGACAGCAGTAGCTTGCATCAGGCTTAGGTAACTCTACGGTGCAACCATGGGATGCTAAGTTGGACACTGCGCGGCCAATGTTTGAGGGTCATGCAAACTGGGCTAGGACTGTTGCTTTCTCGAGAAATGAAAATAAGCTTGCGTCAGGCTCAGGTGTCTGAACAGTGAGTCTGTGGCATGAGTTGAAAATGTCACCTACCCTGCTTAATAGCCACGCCAGCTGGGTTGGGGCCTTTGCTTTCTCGTCGGACTGCACACAGCTCGCATTAGGCTTAACTGATGGCATAATTCAGCTGCAGGATGGCAATAGGTGCAGAACTGTTTTTAATCAAGGGTCATGCCCGCCCAGTCGGAGTCCTCAGATTCGCGCTGGATGGCATTCGGCTTGCATCAGACCAGGTGACGGCACTATAAGGCTATGCGACAGTAATTCAGACACCAGTACTGGCAATGCTCAAAGGTCATATCCTCCCCCGTTGGTTCCATTGTATTTTCGTCAGATGGCAAGCAGCTTGCACCAGGTTCAGATGACTGTACAGTGCAGATATTGGATATGAGTTGTGCACAGTGCTGGCAACTCTCAAAGGCCATGCTGACTCTGCCGTAGCTGACGCCTTGCCAGATGGCAAATGGCTTACATCGTGCTCGAACGATGGCATTGTGTGGCTGACGGGAGGCAAATCAAGCATAGTGTTGGCGACGCTTCATTACTTAGCTGTTATCAGAGAACCATGTTTTTCTGCGGATAGCTTATATTGAGACAGATGCATGTTTTCTTGGGCATGACATATCTCCGCTCACGAGTCTGACCCAAACCATCAGCGCTCCTTGTTTACGTGTTTCAGATCATGAGGGGATGCTGAAGTCACAGAAGCTTCTTTGGTTACATCCAGGGTATCGTGAAGCTTGTATCGCAATAAGAGAGCAAAGAATAGCTCTTGCACATAGATCGAGTCGAGTAAGCAGTCACATGTTCGACCTTAAACTGTTGCAAAAGTTATAGGGTCAAAGCCAAAGAACGTTACCTTTCAAAGCTAACCATCTCTTCAAACACCGCTGGCCTGCTCATGCTGATTAAATATCTCGTCATGATTTCGCTGTCATATCAATATATGCTCCTAGGCTTTATGTGTCAGTTCCTTTGAGAAGTGCATCCCGGATGAAAGGTCAAAAATTGCCAATCTTCATAAATCATAACGGACAAGCCATAATCCTGATTAAAAAAAGAATTCTTCTCTGAAACCTAAGAATACTTGCATCATAATTAAGGTTATTAATTGGTTGCAACTATTTTTTCTGGCCTTTGGTGCCCATCTTATAGTGCAATATACCTGTATAGACTTATCTGTCGCCTCTTTAGCTCAAAATTCTGGAAAATCAGTATTTCGCTGTCTATTTTATCGTCTGATTGTCTTTTGTTAAGAAAATGTAGTGGAAAAAAAAAATACTAGATATCATCTTCGCCCGGCGACACATTTTCTATCTCATGGAGACCATCATAGTTGTCCCTCTTGGCAGTCTCACATAACTTTCTGTAGCATGTAGAGTGGTCAACTCCTGGTCGTATTACGGACATAAAGGTTTGATCAAACCACCATTCTTATACAAAGTGCCAGAGGCTGCCCATGTAGCTCTAATTCGTCCACGTGTTTGGCCTAACGGCGATAGAAGGAGGTAAAAATGTTTGTTTCTATATTCAGCTACGAGTTATGCTATGCTGTAAGCCCTTCTCAAACCAAACGATATTCTATCCAAACCACTGTCGTTGAAGACAGAACAGCATACGAGAGGACTATGCGCCAATCCAAATGGCTATATCTTGACAAGTCTGCTCGACATGCTACTGCAAAGACAACTCTGGATATTCCATCAATGCGGCAACTGAAATTGCTAGAAGTTCACTCTCTTTCCTGATATTCGTCCCCTACATAGCACCTCGGGACAAATTCTTCAGAGAGAATTAAGCTTTCATGGGTAGCTTTTTAGGGGATTTGTCTGCCCCATCATTTCATGCCTACAACTGCATTCAAATATCCTCGCCAAGCTCCATGAATGCGCAGTGACACACCTACTTCATGATGGAAGATTGCAAGAATCACAAAGCCCATTTGAAGATTTTTACTTTCACTCGGCTGGCAGGCCTTCGCAAGAAGAGGCGCTAGCTTTCATTCTATCGTGCATGTAGTTTTCCTTGCGCGGGTCAAAATGATACATTTTCATGTTAGCAGAGTCTGGATTAATCCTGAAATCGAGTGTCCGGATAATAAAGACAAGCTGGAAGATGAGGACGAAGAATATGCTTAATGATCACTCATATATGATGTAATACGTGATTTGGTGACATACGAAGATAAACAGTTGATTTATTTGTGAGCAGTGGCCTTCTCTCTTGAGCTTGCCAGTTTTTGTAACATGAATGATTGAAGCAAGAGGGTAGAATTTAAGTCATATGTTGAAAATTGAGATGACACGGGGAAGTAGAAATGTCTAATAGGTAATAGTGAGCCCAATAATAAGTTCTCAGGAGAACAGCAACTGAACATGCAATTTATGTAAAGAAGACGAAAATAGCCCCCATCTTATTCCTATTTCCAAGACTCTCTGGACCCACGAGCCATTAGTCCTGGGTCACCAGCTCAGAGCCATCTGATCCATAATGAGCTGTCACCTTTCTACATGACTTAAAATTTTGTTTAAGCTCGGCGAAAAGGTTCTTAAAGTTGAGACTTGGGAGCTTCGGTCGGAGCAAGAGCTACATTTGAAAATTTGGTTTGCCAATCGAAAACTGTTCATTTTGACATCACAGGAGCATGTGCATACTGCATCATAGTTTGTTAGGGAATAAAGGAGCATTTCGACCTCCTCTGAATAAATCAAGCATCTCCTTTCCCATCCACTGCTGCCTTGTTTTCGCTATTCCACTTTCCAATTCCTGAATTCTATTCGCTTGTATGAGATAGCCGGACCCATTTGCTTTTTGGCCAAGCCCCATGATATGTGCGACTGTTAAGCCTACAGTCTCTGCAGTATTGATTGGCACACCGCGTCTACTCATGTCCTTGCCCCAATCCTCCAGACTCTGGCCTTGCTGACGGCCAAGAATAATAGGTGTGAGTGTGATACCTGGCGCGATCACGCTGAGCGCGATACCAATGGTGGAACAGTCTCCTTTGAGTGCTCGTAGATAGCCGACCACGCCATGCTTAGCCGCCGAATACAATGGCGCTCCAGCAGACGCAAGATAACCAGCTAACGAAGCAGTCATGACGATGCTGCCCCCTCGCCCTTTGCCGGAGCCTTTTCGTTTGCCAGACTGAGGATCAACATCGTTTCTCAAATGATATATTGCGAGCTTCAAGCTATCACCAACGGCACGAATATCAATGTCAATGGTTCGGCGATCTGGTTCGGCGAGTTCACCGTTCCTGTCTAACGTATCTGTAAACATCTGCTCGCCTATTTCTGCCACCCCAGCGTTGATGAATACACAGTCCAGGCGGCCGAAGTGGCGAGCTGCTTTCGCAAAAGCATCCCGCTGTAATGGCCAGCTTGTAACATCACACTGGATGTAGAGGAATCGGGAGGAATCGGTAAGCTCCTTGATATATGGTAGAGATTCGGATCGGTCAAGTACAACTACATTGTTTCGATATTCTGGTTTATGTAGATACAGTGCCGTAGCCAGGCCGATTCCGCTTGCGCCTCCGGTTATGAGGATGGTTGACTGTTGAGGCGGATTTGCTGTGGAAGAGGAGAGAGTGAATATTGGCGTGGCCATGCCTCCAGGATTTACGTTAAGTAGAGATCGAAAAGCTTTAGCATCTACTCATTTGTATTCACGCATTGTTTGCCGACGCTATGTATATGTATATACATGCGTGTATATAAATATATTATAAATAGCCAGGTCCGTTGAAGAGGGGATATCATCCTCGGCAATGTTGAGCCGAGAGATTTCCGATTCATGCGTGTACGTCAATCTCTTAGATACATGACTTCGTGTCAGTTGATCCCAGACTTCACATGAAATGCAAATCAGAAAACTCATAGCAGCTTGTCATATATAACATGGTAATGATGCGTTCGCTCAAACAATACGCGGCATACTCAATGTAGATGGTGAAAAACACCCATTGCCTTAGGCAGGCACGCAGCTAGGCACCAAGACAACGCGCGCCTCAATGACACCTGAACATGTTGTATTTAAATATCCAACATTTCAACATCAACTTAGACTATAAATTCATGTGAACCCATCCTTGAGACAGTTCCCTTACAATCGACAACGGTGTGAAGATCCAGAGAGACCAAGATGTCTCGGAACGAACGCGGGGTGTTCATTCGCGAAGACGGCACCAAGACCTTTGTGCCATTGGAGAACAACCCAGAAGTCTTAACTGATCTGGTCCATCGTCTTGGTATGTCTCCACAGCTTGGCTTCTACGATATTTACAGCATTGACGAGCCCGAACTCCTCGCCCTGGTTCCGAAGCCTGTCCACGCAATTATTTTCATCGCCCCTGCTGGCGTATATTACCGAGTCCGCACTGATGATGCGGGAGGGAAGGAGTTTGCAGGGGCTCCAACAAGTGTTGAACAAAGTAAGAAACTGACTTACGATGGCTCTGGCGAAGAAGAGCCGGTGATGTGGTTCAAGCAGACGATTGGCCACGCATGTGGATTGATTGCCCTGTTGCATAGTGTGGCCAACGGCTCAGCGAGATATTTTATCTTGCCTGGCTCAACCCTTGATAATCTGTTCAAGGAAGCTTTATCTTTGAAGCCACACGCGAGAGCACAGTTGTTGTACGATTCCGAAGAACTAGAGAAGGCACATATGGCTTCAGCCTTTAAAGGCGACTCACGTGCCCCTCTCGCCTCTGAACCAAATGGTTATCATTTCATTAGTTTCGTCAAAGGCAAAGACAGTCATTTGTATGAATTGGAAGGTTCATCGGACGGTCCAATTGATCGAGGGCTTTTAGACGAAAATGAGGACGTGGTGAGCGACCGGGCGTTGAATGCAGGGATTAGGAGGTTCGTGAAAGCGGCGGAAGGTAATTTGGAGTTCAGCATGGTTGCACTAGCAACCAAACCAAGTGTTTAGAGATTGCAGTTGCTGGTGATCAGAGCATGAGATGCACTGAAGGATTAGTTCAGGTTGGGACAATCGGGTCTTGTTAATATTTATTTCATAACTGAATGTAGGTATTTTCATATACTTCCCTTTAAAGAACCTTTAATTTATAGCTGCTCGCCACGCAAACACAACTCAGTTGTTTGTTTCATCGGGTGTGGTCTTCATACACTCTTCCCTGGATTTGCCGTATGTTGGCTAATATAGTATTGATCAATAGTGGTGACACCGATCCGGCGGGGCTGATTTTCTTCGATGCAAGATGTCGTTGAGTGCGAGGATGATCAACGTGAGTCGTCCGACTTCTCACTGTTGCATGACATGATCTTGGCGTTATTCGCTCGATGTGTCGTAGATCTAAAACCGAATTGCAATATTGCGGTGTTCGTGATCAGAACCTCAGATAAGAAGAGAAGATTGGCCTATATGATATGCAGTCATTTCATTCGTTAATTCAATGTTGTTCAAGGACATTTATGTAGAGCCGTAAATTGCTTGCAACTCGCATTTCCGTTGTTCACGTGATTATTGAAGCTATTACTGTGCCTGCGTTTTTGGTGGTGCTCGTGATGATAGTCGCCCCAGCGCATCAGGTGACAAACTTCTATCGATTTGCCCATGGATCACACCCTTCAGCGCCGTTCGATTTAAATCATGCAATACGAGAGCACCCTGTGCCTCAGTCCCGTAGTGATCGGTTCCCAGCTGGATATGGATACATAAGACGAACTGTCTCGAAGAAATCACGCGTTGCTGTGCGAGAGAGCCAAAGAGCAACTAAATGTTGCAGAGAAGAGCGTCACCTGTTGTGAGGCATGACAATATCTAATATCTCTCTTCATGCTGTCTGGCAAGACTTGTAAGAGTCCACAGAATGGAAGGGCATTCCGCTATTGTTGATTTGTCGCTGCTAACTGTTCCCAGCTAGAGCAACTGGTCGGTCGACCGAGTCAGGGCCTTCTCAGATTCTTTCAATATCCAAAGAATCGCACATAACATTTTCATAGATGCATGTTACTCTCCGCAGCTCTCAGTCTTTTCGGCCGAGAGTTCGGACATTGGCCCTTGTTGTTCTGGCTGAAATCACCCCTGTAGCATAGCTCATATGTGGCATGGACTCTGTTTGTCGAGTAATGATTCTACTTCGTGAATCACATCTGAGCAAATTACACCAGGAGATAGAGTCCAGCGATGCAATTACCAACACCAATGCCTTGAGCCGGTCGTTTTATCTCCTCAAATTATTCAATAATAAGTATTTCTCCAAAAGTTGAGAACCGTTTCAAACTCCAATTTCTCAAAGTTCTGATCCGTTGTTTCTTCGATGCACGGTATATAAACTCGGAATCAATGACATGGGCCCGTTTGAATCCAACATTTTGGTAACACTTAGTATCCCTGTTTCGAGAGCAATATCGCTGATTCTATCAAGAGATGGTAAGTTCTGATATGGAACTTCCAGATGAATGATTCAACCATTGCAGAAGGTAGAAAATACTGATAAAGGCTCCAGTCCGGACCGAACTGGGTTATGAATTACTGACAAAGTCGTCGCTTGATATAGTGTTGTATTAAATGAGAAATTGAATAGTTTGCTTTGATAATATTCCTGTTTGTGATGGATAAAATGGTAAACAAGTGTGTTGCTCTGCCAATCACCCAGATATCTTTTTTTCCCCTACGGACACATCCTTCACTTTTATAGCTACCTTCACGCCGCATCTTTTTATACATATAGAGAGCAATATTCTATTTTCAACTATTTCTATTTGCTGATCAATTGAATTATGACTCGTCAATCTTCAACATGTAGAAACGACCGTCTCAAAATCAAGCGTGCTGGAAGAAGGATTCAAAGATGTTGATGCTCATTGCTCTGAATAGCTTATCAAGAACAGGCACACGCATTGTCTCAATCGTCTCGATTGATTGGTAGGCCTCCGTGTTAGAGTTGATATATATATAAACGTATATACATGGTGTTGACGGAATGCAAGCTCTCTACAACAGGGAGTTGTACAGTTTATCAATGTTGATACATCATACCATTCCTCAGCCATTTGGACCTGTGTTTTTACTGCCAATATAAATTTCCAGTTCGGAGAGATACTCGGGCTACACATCTTGACAGACATATACGTAGGAACACATATACCCGGGCTACGCTAATGCCAAGACTTTGCGAGTTGCAAGTGACGTACATACTCGAACTATATACATCCGAGTATCCGCATCGTAGTATACAAGCTGCTATGTCCACTAAACCTCCAATGTTCCATGATATTTGACCGCCGATAATTCCAAAAACTTCTCCTGCAATTTGGCCACGGTTACGCTACATAATTTGTAAAAGCAAAGCGCAAAACCCATTAGTACTGGATAGAGCCGATCATGGCCAGGGAAGAGGGAATATCAGACTTAACCGGAGCGGACGGTACAAGGAGTGGCCAACTCTTTCGATATTGTGCCTATTACCTTCCAATTCTCTCATGGCTTCCCCAATATCGCCTGCAATGGCTACGAGGAGATCTAATTGCAGCGCTTACCGTGGCGTCGCTCTATATACCGATGTGCTTCTCTTTCGCCATCCTTGCTCAAGTCAATCCGGTGAGCAGCCTTTATGCCTTCATCATCCATCCGACCATGTATGCATTATTAGGATCCTGCTACCAAATGGTGGTGGGCCCAGAAGCCACGGGATCATTGCTCGTTGGGGCAATTGTACATCGTATTCGTCGGGAACGGGGCAACGATTATTCTAACGAAGAGATCGCAAGTGTGGTGACTGCAGTATCTGGCGTTTTGCTTCTGGCAGCAGGAATTGGGAGGATTGGCTTCCTCGACAGCATGCTGAACCGACCGTTCATGCAAGGCTTCATCTCTGGGGTCGGCTTCGTGCTCATAATTGAGCAGGCAATCCCGGAACTTGGGCTCGCTAAAATAGCAGAGGAATTTGGCGTTACACATAGCGTGCCCATTGTCAAGTTAGCCTTCTTAATAACTCACTTGTCGAAGAGCCATGCCATTACGGCGGTATTGTCTGCTTCGACGCTATTATTTATCTTAAGCTTCCGGTAAGTTCTGTCACTCGCGGTAACCGAATGAGGCTGACATCAATAGTGCTGTTCAAGGAAAGCTTCGATCGAGATACCCAAGTCTCGCACTCATGCCAGATCGACTTTTGGTTGTTGTCATCACTACGGTCTTAACTTGGAAATTGGGCTTGGATGAACGTGGTGTGCAGATTTTAGGCCCAGTCGGGACCTCAGGACCCAAGATTGCGCATCCGCAATGGCCTTTCTCTCACTTTCATTTAATGGAAGCCGTCTTTGAGAACGCCTTCCTCGCAGCCTTGCTCGGCTTTTTCGAATCATCTGTGACAGCTAAAAGCTTGCGGCCTAACGGTGATGCGCCAGAGCATACCGCGATCAGTGCCAATCGAGAGCTCATCGCAATTGGCGCAGCAAATGTGGTGGGTGGGTTGTTTACTACAGTTCCCGCTTTTGGAGGCTTCGGCCGGAGCAAACTCAACGTGCAAGCGGGAGGATCTACACCTATGAGCAGTATTTTGCTCAGCATCATCTGTGTGTTTTGTGTTTTCTTCGTCCTTCCTGGACTTTACTATGTGCCCAAGGCTGTCCTCTCCGCGATGGCAACAGTGGTTGGTATCTCGATGATGGAAGAAGCTCCACACAACATTCGGTTCTTCCTCAAAGTGAGAGGCTGGCGCGAATTGTTCCTCATGAGCGTGGTGTTTATGATGACCGTATGTTACTCAATGTCAGCAGGCGTTGTAGTTGGCACAGTCCTTACCCTCTTCACGCTGCTGCAGCATACCACAAAGTCCCGCATTCGGATTCTGGGTAGAACTCCGGGCACGAATGATACCTTTGAAGATGCGGAGCTGAGCACAGAATGTGATCAATTCGACCGAAGGCTCATTGTGAAGATACCTGAGCCTCTGACATTCGCCAATAGTGGCGATTTGCGAATGAGGTTGCGACGCCTGGAATGGTATGGCGTCCGACATGCTCACCCATCTCGCCCTCGTTCCAGACTAGATGACCATTTCCTGATATTTGACATACAAGGCCTTTCAGCTATCGACGCATGCGCCACGCAAGTCCTCGCCGAGATTGTCGAAGATCACGTCCGGAATGGGGTCCAAGTTATCTTCTGTGGCGCTTTCCACCCGGGTGTGATTCAACGACTTCGCGGTGGCGGCATTGTGGATCTTTGTGGTGGCTTTGAACACTTTCCAAGCAGTCTCGAAGAGGGCTTGCGTCTTGCTGGAATACATGATTAAAGTGGCCATTCCTACGAATGGGGAAACAATTTGGAAAGGCTCCGCCAAAAGAGTCCATTCGATGTAGAAATACTTGTTGCTCTTTGATTGCATACTCACCAAGTGACCTTGGGCCGATGAGTGAAAGACTTTGGAGTTCAATCTGTATCAGCGTCAAAATCACAACATGATTCACAGCTCCTACATTAACGGAAGTACGGCCCCCTAAGCCACTAAATGTTGACCACGCGAATACCGTGGACCGGAAGTGCGCAATATAATTTTCGCTTTCACTTGCTGACTGGGTGCTCCTTGCCTGATAAGGCATATTTAAGAGAATTTTGAGGCAACTTGAGTCTCTAATTGTCACCATCAATTAAGTTCCCCGGAAGGCGAAAGGCGAATTGGCACGAATTGAAACTTCTGTTTTCACTTCTCGACGCGCCCTGGACAAGAATATGGTCATGCCTCAGATTAATATCTCCATACCGCATTCAGAAGAGAATATCCTCTCACTGTCAGGCAATTTTCGGATATCTTTTTCGAAGTTCTCTCTGAAATGAGAAGCCTCAATAAATACTAAGCTCTTCACTCTCATTTATCAGCCCGTTTCAACGGCTGCACTGGATCGTTTTTCAAAGTGCCCGATAGCCGAACTTATAAGGATTTCGAACTCGTTCACATCTCCATTAAGTCAAATTTCTGCGACATCCTCTTCAAACCGGAGTCAAAATATCGAACACCGTGAACTACCTTAAATCTAAATCATTAATCTCCAGAACCCCGAGGAACTCTGGGCCTTCCGAATTGGCAAGAGCCCGAGAGCCATCGCGGGAGACGAATCTCTCCGCCGGATGATCAATCTTACCGGTAGCATTACCATGTTAGAAATAAGGCTATGCGATTCTTATCGGCCTCCTCTAAGTCATCTTCAATATAATTGTTTGCTACGGCGGGTCTGGTATCGGTCATGATACCGGCAGATTTGAGGAACACCTCCAAGCTTTTCAGAACATGGCGGGACTTATAAATCGAACCATAAAAAACAAAAAAACAAAAAACAAAACAAAACCAAAGAAAAAAAAATCAGCCTTGTATCGTGGGTGTATGTGGAGCGGTGATCCAGTATTTAACTACAAAGACAAACACAAATATCTTTGAGAAAGACTCTCAACGGGAAAATGTCGACGGTCCAAATAAATTCAATAGAAGCGATAAGTCCCAAAATCGCATACGCAGCGGTTGAAAATCAGATAACGATACACTCGAGAATTTTCCGTTGTGTATCTTGCAGATCTCATCACAATCTCAATTCACACTGAAATTCCGCCCAGAGAAATCGGAAGAATATGATTGCTACGGCTTACTCTGTCTGATCCTTCCGGTACGCCATTGGTATTAAATTTTGATGTCGGATGTTTGGATGATATCTCGTAGTTTGGCTAGCCTTGAGACTCTTCCAGACGAGATTAATCGATACGAGCTGGTCTATACTTTGCAACTAGCTGAGATCACCATAATGGAGAGAGACATGTGGAACGGAGGAAGAGGACAGCAGACTCTCCGGAACGAGGCTGGCCGCTGGCAAAGTAAAGAAATTAATGGTCGTACCCTGCGATAACGATGCCAGACATGTATGAAACAGAAATTTTGGGGAATTAATATCTCATACAATCGCCCTCCTCTATTTTTACATTGCATAAGGCAGCCGAATGCTATGTCTGCTCCCTTCACGTGCATCTGCCATCGCCGCCGGTCCAAGGCAGGCGGCAAAGCCTAACGATACCTGCCTTAGGATAGGGCTACGGCTGACAGAAATAGGTTTGCAATTTGCCCGCATCCACTCTTCCCAATCCTCTTCCACCCCCCAAGGCCTCTCCTTCACTTCCACAGCTTGCTCAAACTCATCTCCTTATCATCATGTTTCTGCAGCACTTTAGCGGTAGCCAACTCGAAATCCTCCTGCGTAACGTGCACACGGCGCTCGCGTAGCGCGTACATGCCGGCCTCAGTGCAGACACCCTTGAGTTCGGCACCGCTGCAGCCATTCATACGCTCCGCGATCTTGTTCAAGTTGATCCCGCGCGTCAAATTCATACTCCGGCTGTGGATGCGCAGGATATCCGCGCGTGCTTCTGTGGTCGGAGGAGGAAATTCGATCTTACGGTCGATTCGACCGGGCCGGAGCAGAGCCGGATCGAGGATGTCGAGACGATTTGTGGCCATGATGACCTTGATGTTCTTGGTGGGTTCGAAACCATCGAGTTGGTTTAAGAGCTCCAGCATCGTACGTTGCACCTCCGAGTCTCCGCCGCTGGACCCTTCGACGCGCGAGGAGCCAATGGAATCGATTTCGTCCATGAAGATGATGCTGGGCGCGTGCTCGCGGGCCATGACGAATAGCTCGCGCACCATGCGCGAGCCTTCGCCGATGTACTTTTGCACGAGCTCGGAGCCGCTGACGCGAATGAATCTGCAGTCGGTGTGGTGGGCGACGGCACGGGCGAGGAGTGTTTTGCCTGTGCCTGGGGGGCCATAGAGGAGCACGCCTTTCGGTTGGGCGATGCCCAGGCTTTCAAAGAGCTCCGGATGCTTGAGCCCCAGTTCGATAACTTCTTTGATCTGCTTTATTTGTTCGTCCAGGCCTCCAATCATGTCGTAGGTGCTGTCCGGTACCTTCTCCACCATCATGAGCGAGACAAGAGGGTCAACCGAGGAGGGGAGGAGCGAGGCCAGCTTGTAGCTGTCTGATAGTAACGTGACGCGCTTGCCCGGAGTAAGCTTGGCGACATCGATGTTATCGGCCACATCCACCACTGTCCACCACGATGCGTGTCAGCTCAGCCCACGTGCATCTCTTTTCGTCCGCTGGATAACTCATGATGGAAGACATACCATATTTGCCCTCCGGATGCACCTTCACCAATACCTTCTTGGTGCTCATCACCTTAACCACTTCGCCTACGTAGCTACCCGGCTGCTGCAGGAGACCCAGCTCCTCCCGCAGCAGACGCACCCGGCTGTTGTACTCGTTTCGCTGCGCCTCGAGGCGTCGCAGCACAGCTTGCCCTTGTAATATCTCGAGCTTCATGCTCTCGATCTTGTTGTGGTAGAAGGTATCGAGCGCCATCACGGCGGAATAGAAGTGCCGGAAAGACGAAGTGATGCAGTTTTTCGTGGCCGGATGGCCGATCTGTTATATGCCTGTCGACGACGCTACGCCGATGTCTATGCGGCGAAAGAGTTCGAAGGAAGTCCGAGTGCCTACAGACTTGATCGTCGGAGTGAGTAGTGATGGACCTGGAGATGGAGATGGAGGTGGTGATGACGGCGGCGGGGCGGTGGCGGCGGTGGTGGTGGCGGTGGTGGTGGTGGTGGCTTCTATGGCAATTCAAATAACCCAGCGCGGTAGAGGCAGACACGCGATGTTCTTCCGTGTCACACACTCGGAGATCGGAAGTCGGCCGCTTCAGCCCGCAGATCTAGCCGCGGCCCTTCCCGCGCGGCATCCGCGCGGCCTCCGCTGAACATTAATCAAATATTGACTAATCCTTCTTCATGACGTCTCCGCCGCCGTAAATCCGTTGTTCGCTATAGAACATTGTTGTCACATTGACGTGTCGTCCAAACCTCTGCATATGAGCCGAAAGACATGCACGGTCTTATGGCCGTCAGGCGATTAGGCGAGATAGACGGAGAGAACAAGGATACTGCCAAACAAGGCATTGGAAAGCTAAGCTTCTTCGGACGGGATGGGATAGAGAGTGGGCGTTCGGCGGACACGGCGATGCCGCTGCTGAGCATCCCTCCTTGCTACATCAATCAAACGTTGGAGCGATATTCCCTACTGGTTGATGATCAGGTCACAAATTAATGAAATTGAGAAGATATGTAAGGGATGTACATGTCCTCCCTCCAAATAGCAGCCGTCTCCCATCCCGTGCCTCGAGCATCGCACGTGAAGCAGTGATCAGCTCCAGTACCCACCGGAGAGCGTCTCAGCACGCGGTACATACCGCACGGCATCACTCCCACCTGACCAAACTCTTCCCAGCAGCCACCCATCCCCTTGCAGCCCATCCACGGTGGATGCGCCGGGCATGCACTCCCGCCGACCCAAATAGCTTCATCGCCAAGCTAATACCCAAGCAGCGGGCATGATGGCGGAGAACGAGGGCGGCGAGGACCATGCGCACCCTCCTTCCTCCCATCCGAATCCTCCTAACATCACAACGTTGGAGCCAAGCTCCTCCGATCCCACTCCCTCGCCGATGCCCGAGACGCGTCGTACCTCCTCCAGCTCTGGCGCTGGTGGCGGCGGCGGCGGCGGCGGCGGCGGCGGCAACATGGTCGCGAGCCAGACAAGCGTGGAAAGCAGCAATCCGTCGGGCACAACCTCGCGTAGAGGTCATCGCTCTCGGCCGCTGGACTATGGTACGACACATTGCGGACGATGTCTGTGGCCCCCTCTCTTCTGTCACTAACAAAAATGCACGAGTAGGCACCATCCCAGGCACCTCTCCCTTCGCGGCACGCACCCAGTCCACACCGCAACGGACCTCCCGCCCCTCCTTCGGCCCGCGAATCCCCTCGTCCGTCGCGCCCCACCGCGGCCAAGAGTTTTCCGTCGACGACGATCCGGCCGAGGTCAACAGTGACCTGCGGCTCGCGCGGGCGCGTGCGCGTCAGGAACAGCAGCAGCACCGGGAGCGGCAGTTACGGCGGCAGCAGAGCACATTGCGACGGCGCCCAACCGCGCAGTTGCCGACGCTGCAGACGGTGGAGAGCGATGAGCGGGAAGAAGATTTGCTTATGAATGCGGGTGCGCAGGCGTCGGGAAACGATGCTACAGCGCATCAGCAGCACGGGCAGCAGCAGCAGCAACCACAATTACAACAACAAGCCGATAGCAACGGCGACCCAAGCTCGGAAGAAACGCTACAGGGCGAAGAGGAGGAGGAGGCGGCGGAGGAATTGGAGGAACTAGCATCCTCGGACGATGAGGGCGAAGATGTCGATGGCGACGCTGGTGACGATGACGACGATGATGACCTGAGCGACGCCGAGAGTTTCACGCTGAAAGACCGGCAGGAGGCCATCAACGAGACGCATCCGTTCGGCATCCGCATCTGGAAGCCGGCGCTGTACAAGAAGAATCGATCGGTGCAACGCAACGCCGAGGGCGACATCCACAGCGCGCCGGGCGGCAACGTGAGCCGGTGGTTATTCGTTTTTAACCTCCTCTGGACAGTGGTGTTCGGGTGGTGGCTCGCGCTGCTCAGCGGGGTGGGCGGCGTAATTAATATGGTGCTGGCTTTCGTGCTGGGCATTACGAGCTGTCATGAGTACGGGCACATTCTCATCAGCCTGGCTGCGTACCTGTTCTACCCCTTCGGCAAGTTCGTCAAACTCGAGCACGACGAGGCCTATCTGGACGAGGACGAGGGCGAGGGCCGCAGCATCAGCGAGTACGAGCGGTGGCAGACGGGCGACCTGGAAGAGGGCCGGCTGTTCTTCGGGCCAACAGACATCAACCGCTCGCTCATCGGGCGACGGCGGGACGAGGTTGACGACCTGCTGGAGCCGGCGGCTGACGAGACGGACGGATTGCTCGGGCGGAGGTCGGCACGTGACTCCGACCTGCAACAACAGCAGCAGTCGCGGATGCGGAGCAAGAAGAGGCTGTTTGGGCGTGGGAAATGGACGTTCGGGCGGGTCATCTTCTTCCTGTCATTCTACTGTCTCATCACGCCCGCACTGTTCCTGGTAAGCGGCGTGTGCTGGTTCTTCGTCTTCACCATCCCCATGGGCAAGGTGGCGTTGCTCCTCTTCTATCACTTGCGTCGCCACCCGCTCGCCCTCTCCTTCCACACGGACAGCCATTATGCACGGGTTCCATCGATGCCGCGCGGCAGCCGGGGCAGCAGCATCCTATTGTGCACCTATCGCGCTGTCGGGCTCAAATACTGGAAGTATACCATCGATGGCACCAACATCTTCCTCATCAATCTGCTCGGACTGGTCATATTCGCCATCTTCGACTACTTCGTCCTCTACTCCGCCCTCGGTTGGCGCTCCTGGGTGCAGAGCCTGGGCCTCATCTTCGTCCTCGCCCTCGCGTCCATCATTCCGCTCGCCTACTTCATCGGTCAGGCCGTCGCGTCTATCTCCGCACAGTCATCCATGGGTGTGGGTGCCACCATCAACGCCTTCTTTAGCACCATTGTTGAGGTCTTTCTATACTGCGTCGCGCTGAAGGAGGGCAAGGCCCAACTGGTTGAGGGTAGCATCATCGGCTCGATCTTCGCCGGCATCCTCTTCCTACCCGGCCTCAGCATGTGCTTCGGCGCCATCAAGCGGAAGACACAGCGCTTCAATGTCAAATCTGCTGGCGTGACCTCCACCATGCTGCTCTTTGCCGTCATTGGTGCCTTTAGCCCCACCCTCTTCTACCAGATTTACGGCAGCCACGAGCTGTATTGTCACCAATGCACCTCGAGCCAAGTGGGAGGGCGTGACTGTCGTCGATGCTACTTTGCGCAGATCCCCGCCGTCCAAGACCGGTTCTTCCTTGAGGCCGTGCGCCCTTACATCTGGTTCGCTGCCGTGTGTCTGTTCCTGAGCTATGTCGTTGGCTTATTGTTCACCCTACGCACGCACGCTGCTGTCATCTGGAACAATGAGCCCGACGAGAAGAAGGACGCGATCCGCGAGGATGCGCTGCGGAGGTGGGAGGAGAGACATGGAAGCGGAGCGATGACGGCTTCCGTAGCAGCAACGAATGAAATCACTCCGACATCTTCGCGTCCGGGGGCGGTGCGGAGCGATACCGTAGCTACGCTCCACCGGGAAAATATCCGAGACAGCCCAATGTATAAGCGGATCCTCAATCAAAGCTTACGGCAGGCCGGGCTCAGCTCGCCGTCACCTCGGAGGGACGGAGGAGCACAGCTGCCGCCGCCCACACCCATTACCGAAGATGTCGCCACCACCAGGCCCGACGGACAGCAGATGCCGTTCCTGGTCCCGCCAAAAAGCACAGATGGTGTCGAAGGAACCATGAAGACGGTGCGGATCAAAGGACTAAGCGTGGAAGACAACCGGGCGCTGGTTCAGCAGGTGGCGGAGATGGCGGCCACAGCAGCGACGGTGGCAGCGCGGGACGCGACGAAAACGACGACGCGCTCCTCGACGTTAGGAAGTGCAAAGCATATATCAGGGGCTGCTGCCGCGGGAGTTGGCAGTGGACGGGACCACGGAAGTGGGAATGTGGTGGAAACGTCCTCACACCACGACCTGGCTCCAGAAATATCTTCCGCGAAACATCCCACAGCACCTATTGAGCCAGCCTTGCCACCTGCGCCGCACGAGCACCCCGAAAACAATGGTGGCGGCCACGACGCCCCGAACTGGAGCCGCACGAAGTCTGCTGTGATCCTCCTTACAGCCACATTAGCCTATGCGGTCATTGCGGAGATCCTCGTTGATACAGTCGATGCCGTTTTGAGCGGATCAGACCTCGATGAGAAATTCCTCGGCATCACTCTCTTTGCACTCGTGCCCAACACGACGGAATTTCTGAATGCCATTTCCTTTGCCATGAACGGTAACGTGGCGCTGTCGATGGAGATCGGTAGCTCTTACGCATTGCAGGTCATGTTGTTGCAGATACCATGTTTGGTGTTGTATAGCGCTATTTACGCCGTCGCCTTTCTCTCGGGAGAAGGAGAGAGCGGTGCGATTATCGACCACACATTCAGTATGATTTTCCCACAGTGGGACATGGTGACGGTAATTTTGGGGGTGTTTCTAATGGGGTATGTGGTCGGCGAGGGGAAGAGCAACTATTTCAAGGGCAGCACGTTGATATTTAGTTATTTGGTTGTGGCAGTGGGGTTTTGGTTCAGTGGATTTGGTGATTTGGTGAGTTAAAATCCTGTCTTTCCATTTGCTGCGGGGGAGGGAAATGCCCTGTTTTGTCTTTTTCTTGGGCACGGATACATGTCGTGGTGAGTGCATATGCTGACGAAGGTTACAAATTGTAGGAGACGAGAGGTATCAACCCTTCCGATACGCTTGCATTGGGAGGGAATCCCAATTGGGAAGTTTTCAAGACCATCGGTATGGGCAGGGGCGGGGTGGTGGTGTATTGAAGTGATTGGCAGCCGAGAGCAACACAGGTGAAAGTCATCGCTGGTGCCGGCTGCCGGATACTTGGTTACCCATCCTCTCATCCCGCATTGGGTTGAGGTTGGATGGTATTTGGGACTGCATTGTGTGTTCTGGAAGCGTTTCGAGCATGGCGTTTTTTTCTTCTGGATATTCAAGGCTGAGGAATTTGTGCGTGATGCGATGGAAGGTGATAGCACATAGACTGATTAATTCTTATTGAGATGGCGTCCGTTGTTTTTATTCACATTCCGGACAAGTATGGTTCAGTTCCGGTCGCTTTCCGGCGATGACTTTGATCTAGAATATAAAGTGACATGACTTTGGTGCGAGTTGCTCAATCTGACGGCTCTGATCTACCTTAACTCTGTTATAGATCAGGCGACACAGTGAAGCATTCCCATTATGGTCTGCATTCTGAAATTTATATTAAGACATCGTCGTGAGAAAGAAGCGACGGGCGATTTGCAAACGCCCAACCCATTTCCGCCATATTCAGTAGGAGCCTAAGGAAGGCACGCAATGCGTATTGAAACTCGACCAAAATACATAGTATCCCAGTCATAAAAAATTAGATTGGAGTGAAGTTAGCGCGAGTGATACGCGATCAGATTGACCGCTCGCCCGCAGCTGATGTTGTATCATACAGTTCCTCCTCCCACGCTGAAATCCCCAGGCTCATCTATTTCCATACCTGAGACCCGAGATGCCATAACTCTATCCGCCTAATGGTAAAAGCCCCTCACCATATCGTTCCTGGGGAAAAAGGGTCTCGCACATGTACTCGAAATGCTTGCTGCTCTTTTATCGTACAAATTTCCCTCTTCGCAGTGTTTCCTCAAAGCCTATTCAATCGATATCAGAATCAGCACTCGAATCAGCGATGTGAATCGGATGTGTCTTCTCACGGTGGAAGCAGGATTTCGCTCCAGCTGCTGTGCAGGAATGCCACGCCCGCCTGCGCCCACGCTCCGTCGATTAGCACAACACCTTCCAAGTCATCCGTCTACCGGAGGGACCCAGGGGAGAAAATTCTTCTTACAGCGAAGAAAGTGACGGCTGTCACTAAACTGCGGTTCTCTGGGCTGCGTAGCTCGTTCAGGACCTGGCGCGCATAGCCGCCTCGTTGCGGCGCTGGGCGGCCGGCGCGGATGGCACCTTTGGGAGGCATGTTTCAGTTCAATAAGATTATTGTAAAATAGTTCTTGAAAAGGGTCAAGAGGTGCTGGTCGAAGATGTGAGCGTGATCCCGGTAAGTTTCTCTGCGGAAACAAACTCGAGATTTGAAGTACGAGCTGCATCAGCGCTGGTGATGCTTGGCTTGGATTACATCAGCATCGGCTCTGCCCGTGGATTGGACGAAGTCGACAATAGCAGACGGTTCTAGGTGGACAGTCACATTATCAATCCATCATTAACATCATTACTCAGATGGAGATCTCCTCAAGGCTGGTATATCGTCCTTGTGCTATCTAGGAGGGCATCTGCTTCAGTTTGTAGCTTGTAATCCTCAGTAAAGTTTGACAATCCATCGGATTGAAAGTGTGCCGCAGGCTAGATACTCGCCTGTACAGACTCAGAGTCCCCAAACTTTGCCCTCTTCCGGTAGAACGAAAAGGCCATGCTTGCCAGGAAGTTTTGGACGCGTTGGTTGGCGAAGCAAAGGTACATAAGAAGAACAAGAAGCGTGGACGGAATTGTTATCGCCCAATACAGCCAGAACTCGATTGATGTTTGCCAGCCTTCATTACCAAATGTAAAGAACATTGTACTGAACAGGGCTTATTCGTTTCCATAAGTATTCGGAACAATGGGCCTGCGGAAATGCAACTTACCGAGAAAAAGGTTGCGGGGAGGAAGAACATGGTTAGAATGGTTGTCGACTTCATGACTTTTGTTATCAGAACGAACGATTTGTTGAATGAATTTGATGTCCTACTAAGGATGGCTAGACAACGTACAAGCGTGATTTCGTTTTGGACCCTCGTATTGTTTGATGCACAACGGAACTTAAGGCTCTGTAGGGTCTGCACTTGGAATTTCATGTATTTGTTTTTTTTTTTGGGGGGGGTTTTTTTGCTGGCAATAATCTCACCCCAGCTCAGGCGTCAAGGTTTGTCAAATAGCTGCCCCATAGTCTTGCAGTGCTTCTAGTGTGAGAGTCGATACTTCGAGGATTTCTGTGACATGGATTCCATGCCTGGCCATTTCATGCATGTCATCAAATCTTTGTCCAGAGCAGTTTCTAGACGAAAGTCAAATCAGTCCGCAGTTCATACGGGAAAAAAATGTGGTATCAGAGCGAACGATACATACCAACTCCAGCTTCCGGACCGGATGTCGAACCCGCCAGATTGAAAGATCGAATAGGATTATCATTCTGTCCAGCAGATTTTGATGCATGCTGAATGGATCCTTAAAAATTCAGAGGGTCTTCCTTGTACACAAAGTGCTTCCCGGAAATCGGACGGCAACGATTTGGGTGTGTCGATGCACAGAACTCTGCACTGGCTCGGATAGTCCCAACGGCTGATAAAGTTCATCTCATGCCAAACGTACGTCTCATCAGTCGGGATTGGAAAAAAGCGCAAAAAAAGAGACTAGCATTGACTGACGCCGACTCAAGCTTATCGGAGATATGTCAGACTGCCTTGTGATAGAGGGTCTCGCCAAAGAAGCCTTGAAAATATTCGATCTTCGATTCTGTTCGCGAAAAACCTACGCATCTCTACAGCGAGATGCGATTGCGGAGATTCATAGTCTGGCTGACGAGGCCGTCTCGGATGGCTAGGCTCCCAATATGGCTCGATATACTGAGGAGCTTTGCAGAGAGCGATTCTGCCACCCTGGACGTGGGAGCATGCAAAGTCTATAAAACATCGGCCATCATCATTCCTGTGTTTAAAGTCGCAGCCAAGCAGCATGAGCAGTGGCGAAAGAGTCAAAATTTTTTAAGAAAGTGCCACTGGTTTAGAGTTGTGTTGCCTTTCCTTCTATTCCTGTTGAAATGCAGTCCGAACTTTGCTGTGAGCTTTGTGGAATTGACACATGCAACAAATTTTGCCAAATTACGATATGCCAATCCTCAGTACAAATCTTGGAAGATCTCTTGCTCACTAGAGTTCCCGTCATTGGGTAAATCATCTGCGAACCAGAGTATGCGATGCCACCGCAACTGTTTGACCTTTGCATGGACTAACACTGTGTCTCCTCCTGGTTGAATTTTCTTCTCAACTCTATCCACTCTCTGGTCGTGCTCTTGAATTCTGTAATGACTAATGTCATAGCGATTAAATTTTCTTGTGTTCGAAAAAAATAATTAAGTGAGAACGATTTTTTCCCGCCTCTCTTACCAGTGTCTTCCTTGCCTTCCATATGCCTCCCTGTGTTTCCGGATTTATTCGCCCAGAAGTAGAATGAAAAATCCCAGAGATCATCCTAATAGTTGCATGATGATTGCTAATGAAACAGAAAGGTTCTGATAAGACTTTCAACAGCAATTCGCCGATCAAGTTAATCTTTTGTCGGCTGTGAAGATGCCCCCCGACTTCAACGCCATGTGATTCCGCTTTTCCTGAATAAACATGGAACAATTCTCCTGGGCTATTCTCGTCCGCAGTCTAGGAGATAAATGGTCTCACAGAGCTTCTTATGATTTTCAAAGGTCTGAAACTCGCACAGGGGATCAGCAGTACCTCAATCAAGGCGATTAGTGGAAGTGATGCACTTAAACTAGCGCCAGACGATAACGTGTCCTCATCATGACTGCCGGTGTGAGCAGGATTCATGCGTTCAGACAATGCGATAGTGCCACAGAAAGATTCAAAACAGTCGAATCAAAGTTTTCATGGGATTTAATGGTCGGGTTGGAGGCTGTGAGAATGAAAGCAGCAAGCATGCCTGTTCAATTTGGAGTTCGAACTGCGAAAGTCTTTGCCATGAACCGGTAAAGCGAGCCTTCGGGATTTTCGTTGCTTTCGCCGCAAACAATTACAATTCATCATCAGAATCAAACTCTCATGCCGAATTGGTTATGCCGACATACCATGTAAATTTACGACGTACTACCCTACAAGAGCTGTTATAGTTCCATTGACCGGAAAGTAAGAGAGTACTCCGAATACTACAGGACAGACATTAATGATCAGTCTGCATGTCGCACCTTACGTCGCGTATTGTCCACATCCTGTTTAGTTCAATTTTAGTACTTCTTCCTCGTCGACAACTTTATCTCTATGGAGAGTAGAAGCGATCCGGATGACTAGAGATTGATAGAGGTTAGTCGCACGTACACAGTGCAACATCTATGTTTATCATCAGAATTTAATGTAGTGAATTAATGTCGAAGGCCCACAAAGTTTCAACGCCAAACAATGTAGAAGGTCTCCACACCTGACGCACAGACACAGGCGACGCACGCTCGACTACTTCGTCATCGCTGTCTTCAAACGGCTATATCTATATTATTCTGATCTCAAATGATGTGTTAGACAGTGATTTGGAAAGCTCTCATCTACATCTATCTCTTCATATATCATTTATGTCCGTAGACGTGCTGGTCGTCGCACTGGACGACCTCTCGTCGTCGTCGCTTGAGGAGACACCTCGCGAAGGGTTTTCGACGTAGTAGCTTTATCTTGAGTCTTCTGGAGACGCTGCTGCTTCTGACGCCTTTTTCGACGACTGCTTAAGGCCTTTTGATCAATCTCAAGTTGCTTCAAAGCCTTCTTAGCTTCGCGTACTCGCTGATTCGCAGCCTTCTTAGCAGCAGCTTCCGCATCTCGTCGAGCCTTAGCTGCTGCTTTCTCAGTACGCTTTCTCTCAGCTTCAGCTTCCTTTAGAGCCTTCTTATGGGCTCGCTCGAGTTGCTGCTCTGCTTTCTGAGCCTTCTGAGCAGCCTTGGCAGCCTCTCGACCGTCTGCAATGTCTCGAGCTCGCTGTATCTTAGAAGGGCTCATAAAAAGCGTGCCAGAGCCTTCTTCTGACCGTAGTTCTTCAAGAACTCGCTTGGACCGCTTCCGCCGTGTCTGCTCATGATTGAGAGCGTTAGAAAGCGACTGCTCGCGATTCTTTGAGAGGGTGAGGTCGCAAGACAGTCTTACAATCGTGTCCTTCATTAGACTAGCTGATTCCGACGAAGATTCGTCGACAGCGTTCTTGAGGATTGTTCTGAGCCTCTTTCTATTCGAAGGTGAGCTTAGACCGAAGGGTAGATGATCACCGCTGCGTTTCTGACCTCGTGGTGTTGAAGGTGATGTCTGCCTAGGCTTTGGAAGCTTCTTAAGCACCCTTTCTGGCTCAAATGGCCAAATGCCACTCTTAAGCCACGCAGACTCGATGTTCTGAGATGAGAACGCTTTCTGAGCTGCCGGCCAAAAGACCTCGAAGAAATCTTGCTTTCTAAGTATCGTACGACCTTCGGACTGTCTAATGAGCTCGTCGAGACCTTGGCTGTAGTAGCTAGCTAATGGTGCGAAGCAACCAACATCTAGTGGCTGCAGACGATGCGTCGAATGAGGGGGGTAGAAGGCCACCAGTATTCTGAGCTTCTGACACTCGTTAAGGAAGCTGAGATTCAGATGTGAGCTATGGCTGTCAATGAAAAGAAGACGCCATATTGTCGAGCGATCTTTCTTAGACGTTTCCTTATCAAACAGCTCGCGTAACCACCTCAGACTGATCTCATCGCTGGTCCAACCATTCGGTGAGCTTGAGAAGAAGCAACGGTGCTCTTGTGGATGAAACGCATTCAGCCAGCTGTCTTGAAGTTGATTCGATTCGGACTTATAGATCAAGGCAGGCGACAGATGGCTTCCGTCTGCGCAGATCGTCGCCAAAAGAGTGATCCACTCTCTTGAACCGTCTTGGCCACTGAAGATCGACTCCTTCTCCTCGTATGAAGCCTTAGTAAAGATTCTACGTGTCTTCTGAAGCTGACCGATCATAAAGCCTTTCTCGTCCATATTGTACGTGTTCTGACGCTCAATCTTGTATTCATCCATCTTCTTCTTAATCTGAGTGAAGTATTGGTCGTAGCTAGCTCTCGAATCGGCCTTATGGCGTAAGAGGTCGAGGGTGTTAAGATATCTCGAATCTAACTCATGGCTGTGTCGGTTGACGAAGCGTGCGCACCAATTCTTCGAAGGCTGTCTTCCACATAGCTGCGCGACAAATCCGGCTACGAGACTCGGTGGAGGTGGAAGACAGTATTCGCACTGTCGCCGAATGTATTCAACAACTGTCGATTCTTGCTGCTGGTTGAGCAATCTCGCGTTCTCGTGTTGCTCTTCAATCGTTGTAGACTTGCGATTGAAGCGACGACTGAGCGTGCTACGCTCAACGCCATACTTTCTGGCTATGGCACTGATATTTGGTGACTCTGAAGATCTCAGATCTTGAAGCGCGAGCTCCATGGACCTTGTGGTGTTGAAATAGAGCGTGTCAAAGTGAGGGTGTTGAACGCGTCGAGGGCGTGCATCGCCTGTGTCTGTGCGTCAGGTGTGGAGACCTTCTATGTGTACCACCGTCACATTCGAACCCATAACATAATGTCGACATTGTTCCGGAAAAAAAACCCCAATATTTTGCCTAGTAATCCACAATGTTAACAAAGCCCAATTTATTTTGGTAGCCATTTCGACTACCTGGTTTTTTGTAACTATATATACATCCGATCTCCTTCGAATCCCTCAAGGAGCCAATCAATTGTGGTTAAATTCAGCTCCGTTGTCGCCTCCTTGGCTTAGTGGTACAGCGTCGCACTCGTAATGCGAAGATCCCTCGTTCGATTCGGGGAGGAGGCAATCATTAAATTTTTGCCTAATTCTTGGAACAAATGAAATGCCAATTTTTGTAGTTTTTATTCAATTCTATTCAATTCTATTCAATTCTATTAAGCTCAAAGATCAACGATGGACAGGTTCATCGTTTTTTCCTTCTCAGGATAGGCTTTGTTTACAGCTTCTCATATTCCAACTAATCTCACGCAACAGTATTATAATTTCCAAACAACACAGATCGATTGAACGTTTCGAGAAACATGAAATGGTTCGCAACCGATAGTACTTTTGCTCCAATCACGACACAAGCGTAAGCAAAATATTCGTTTCGCCATCGTTTTATCAGTCAGATACGTGATCGGCCTCTTAACGTCAAAGGTATCGCTGTCTTGCACAAGTAACGCAAGGATATACAGCGAAGGCGAAGTCATCCGGTATGAAGCAGATAAGTTGTTAGATTTTAGCCGTGAGTGCAATGAAAGTTGGAAACGAGGATGCGGCAAAAGCTTTCTCCTTTCCTCCCCCGACAATATAGGACTCAAAGGCTTTCTCACATTGCTCTCTTTTCGAGGTGATGGCTATTTGTTTCCCATCCTAGCTTTGCTGGTGCGACTTCCTCTCTTCTTCTTCACACTTGCCTAGTCGTAGAACACTACTTTCTGCAACACCATCCAAATTCATTAACTCGGAATAAAAACCTCACTTCCACCCGACTTTGCTCTCCGAAATACAACCCTATATCCTCTGAGACATTACACGCATGGCACGGAACGAGAAAGCCAACTCTCCCAAGGCTCGGCCGCTTCAAATTCCAATGAGCATTCCTGCCCTACAGAAAGTCGACCCTGAACCAGAATTCTTGCCTATGTACCATCGCGATACTCAAGTCAGTGTCGAGTTTACCGACTACTTTAAGGGGCCTCGGAATATATATAGCCATTCTAAATGGCCAATCTTTATGCGCTTGCATGGAAGCGTGGTTCCGAAGATGATTGTGCCAATGTCATTATCAAATCTACACCCAACCTCCCCACCCCCCCAACATCTTTTTGATGGCATTGTCTATGCGTGCTCGTCACAACTGACAGCATGGTTAGAACCTTCCTAGCTGCATGGGCCACAGCCGTCACGACCATATCTAAGCTAGTTCATAACATCAGCATCAGCACGGTCCTTTTGACAATGACAGGTTTCGTCGTAGCTCTAGCACTCTCCTTCCGCTCCTCGACTGCTTACGAACGCTATATGGAAGGACGAAAATACTGGCAGCAATTACAGTTGGCGATCCGCAATATGTCAAGGACGATATGGATTCATGTGCAGGAGAGACATGCGGAGTCGGCGGATTTAGGTACTCGTTCATATGTAAAACGTGCAGCATGCAAAGAAGGCCTCTAAACCTGTGTCAGGCAAAAAAGACTTGTTGGGGAAACTTGCCGCTCTGCAGCTGTTGAATGCATTCGCGGTCTCACTCAAACATCGCCTTCGATTTGAGCCTTCCACTGAATACCCAGATCTCCAACCGTTGATCTCAAATATTTACACTTTCGCCGGTCAGGCGGATCAGACAGCGTTGAGAGAGCCTGAGTGTTCGAAGTGGAAGTTGGCCGGCCAGGCGCTCGGGTTTTCGTTCGCAGAGTCTGATCCGAGTACTGTTTCCTTCAACATCACCTGCTACAGAATTAATCCTGACGAGGATAACAGGGAAGCTAATTAAGGGCTCAAAGGAAAATCTTGGGAACACGCCCAATGAGATTCTCACTTACATCGCCGCCTATGTCGACAACGTGTTCAGCAACAAAACTCTTACTGTTGGGCCGCTGCAAAACCAGCTTGTGTTGCAAATTACCGTTCTTGCGGATGTTTTGACAGGGGTCGAGCGAGTAGTCAATACGCCACTTCCGATCGCATATTCAATTTCTATATCTCAAATAACTTGGATGTACGTCCTGGCCTTGCCTTTTCAACTAGCCGCCACGCTGGGATGGATTGCGATACCTGGAACGGTGATTGCGGGCTATATCATTCTTGTGAGTTTTACCTTGAAATTTCCCGCGTCCTCCTCCATTGGCCCACTCATCTGCATGCCTTGAAGATAGGTATTGATGATTGAATCTGCAGGGCATTGCCACGATCGGACGCGAGCTAGAAAATCCATTTGGTGAAGATGTCAATGACCTCCCGCTCGATGCTTACTGCCACGAAATCGCAAACGACATTGACGCTCTCACATCCCGTCCAGCACCTCTGAACAATAATGAATGGATGCGGGACGGCGGGTCGATGGTCTTGTGGCCACTGAGTAACTTGGATTACAAGGTCTGGGAGCGGCGGTCCACGGAGGAGATTAGAGCGGCATTGAGGACGAAGGCGCAGAGCCGAGATGTGGCACTGCAGCGCATGGACACCTTTTACGATGGCGGCGAGAGGGGACAAGCGCTGTGAGCCCAAACCCCATGGTGATATATGCCCAGAAACTGACTGGTGAGTGGATTATTAAAGATCAAATGTACGGGTCGATCGGCAAGGGCCGTATAATATGAACTCAATCCGACCATCTGGTGCATTAGATCTTGTATTCCATCAATGTTCCAATCCCTGTGTTAGATCCACCTAGTAAAGTCTATCTATCCCATATTCTTCTCATTCCAACAACCGCTCCAGGTGTCGTAATCGTCATATTTAATCTACATTAAGGTACGCACATGCAGTCGCTTCCTCTATACAAACCTACATATCGCCATTCAAATAACCAAGGTGGGTGAACTCCGTCTTGCCACATTACGACCATCCGATGCAACAATTACAAATTCTGCTACAGTCGCCCCCGTCCCATTGCGTTCATCCGGTGTGCCAACCAACCCCTGGTTACCGGAAATTGTCAATGTCGCATATTTCCCGCTGTACACGGGTGGACTCAAGGTGACGTTCGTTGTGTTGGACTGGTAGTCCGTGATGATTGCGGCCGTTGCCGGATCGTATTTGTTGCTGATGGCAACCTGATCGCTGCTGGTAACTTTTACAAAATTTGAATCGGAGCTTGAGTTGGAAAATGTGACACTGTAGCTCGAGGGTGGATTTTGCGCCCAATCAAATTGGATGGCCGTGATGGGCACATATGGCTCCGCTAGTTCAACGGTGATGGAAGAGCTGATGTTCAGTTGAGTTGGCTGCCATTTGGTAGATACCGCCCCGTCGACAGCGGCCAGCGGAAACTGCCCTCTCACGTAGTCAACCGTCGACGATACAATTGGTTGACATTGTGCAATGTTTCCTGGCACAGTCAACTTGTCTCCAATTTGTCGATTTGGAACAGTTAGTGTTCCTGAAGGCTCTAGGCGCATCACGCTGGAACCAGACGTGACCATAGAACCATTGATGCCAATCGTAACTGGAATTGAGGAGTTCTCAAACGTCATATTGGCACCTGGAAGTGGGGTTGACAACCTTGTCAGTGTCGTGTGAGTCTGATTAGATGTGGCATTGATAGGCCACCCTTGCCAATAGAAAGTCCTGTAGTCAATGTACGGTATTTGTGGCGGCAGCGAAGGGTTTATATTTAACGAATCAAGGACCAAATGCAGCCCGAGATAGCCAAAAACGGCCACTTGGTTTGAGCCTCCCATTCCAGTAAGGAATGGAAATGCAGGATGTGTGCCACCATTCTCTTGGAAGTTGTCGATTAGCTGCTCACTGTATTGGAACCATGGCCCTCTGAGGTACGGTTCAGCTCCGTTGAGGTCGTAGGTATAAGAAGAGCAGCCAGACGGGCTCACTTCATTCGCCACAATGCTAAACACAGCGTACGTCATGCCGGGCCCATTTGGCGACTGCTTGCCAGCATAGTAGTCCAAGTCGTTGAGGCTGTATGGGTTAGGATAGTCGAGGAAGTTGTCAACCAACACTACATCTGCTTGCTTGACAGACACCGTGTTATTCATGGTTTGATATTCTAGAATAATATTGGCCGAGTGATCGATTGGAATATCAATTTTGCTGGCAATTTCCGCCCAGGTTTTGTTTTGTTCCATACCCAGACGAGCACGTAGTGCATTGGCCGTATCGATGTGGGTCTTCATCAATACCATGGTATAACCCACGTTGGTCTGAAAGTTGGCGTATTCGTCCGGATCTGTGGCATTGTACAGGTAGTACATTTGCGCCGTTTGGTTGTATGTGACCAAGTCGGCTATTCGACATTAGCATCAACGTTCGAAAAGGACCTTTCGCAGCCGAAAACTTTAAGGTTCTGTAGGAGAAACTTACCGTAGAATTGCGCCACCGCATCGTATATCGGGAACAACTCGGATTTGAAAAAATCGGTGTCGCCAGTGACCGCATAGTAGTTATATACTTCCAGGCCAATGTCTCCATTGATGTGATATTCATAGTCAAAGCACGGTCCGGTTATCGTGCAATTGCCGTATCGACCGCTGGTCCATGGGAAGACGGCACCATTTGGTGAGAATTTGCCCGTCTCATTTTGGCTGGACTGGTATGCGGTGTTGATATTGGCCTTTGCCATAGGGAATCGTTCTATCCGATATCTGGCAATCTGTCTCGCAGCGTCTGGGAATGCAACCACAAGACCTGGCGCCATCCACACTTCAGCGTCCCAAAAAATCTGCCCGGCATAGCTGTCACTTCCGAAGCCCGCAACTGGGATGCTGTTGCTATCAAGCTTCGTATTATTCCCTGCAGCTATGAAAGCGTTGACGCTAACTGTGTTCTGCAAGAGATAATAAGGGTTCGTCACAGCCAGGATCTGGAGCTGAACAATATTTGGGTCGTCCGGCAGCGAGCCATTCTGGGGGTAATGGAAGCTGTCCACCGAATCTTTTCTCATGATGTCGTGCCATTCTTTCGTATGAGACGCAACCATATCATCCCATCCCGAGTGCACAGCGTTCCAACAACCCTCCAGAGCGGTATTTTGTGGGTCATCAAATGCATCACTAGATGCGCCGCCGATGAACTTAGTGACTGTACTTGTCTTTCCCGCCTTCAGATCAACATTCATCGCTTGAGCAATGGAAGAGCTGTTGCCCCCGATGACAGATGGTGACGTGTATTCAGATCGACTCCCATTGTCACAGTACTCATCGCCAACCAGAGCAGAGTAGACATATGCCGTGACGTTCGCAATGTTGTCCGGCCGGACTGCGGACCATATGATTGGAAGCGTCGACTCATAACCCTTGTCCACAAACGTCGACCGAACCGCACAATTCCCATCTAGTACGTCAATAACGGACACGTTGACGTCTTCTGAGGCGGTCATCTTGAGCTGAACGGCGGCCTGGTTGACACAGAGCTTGTGCACAAGCATCGAATATTCCACGTCAATTGCTGGCCCGCTGTTAGGAGTCCAAGTGTAATTCCACATGAACATTCCATTGTGAATATCCAGGGTTGAGCGGAAATTCGAAATCTGACTCGAAGATGTGTTGGCTGCAAGGACTTCGTCGCCAGAGCGGATGTGCAGGCCTGCCCAGTGCGGAATTCCACTTATCACACTGTCCCAGCCGTACTGCGCCAACCAAGGGAAGTTTGTCCCGTTGGCAAACCCATTTGTCGTCGGCGTCACATCGTAGAACCCTGCTATCGTGGCGAATGTCTGCCGGCGATCGAACAGCGGCCATCCATTGATCACGTCGCCGTCGACCGGGACGTCCACTTCGAAGAACGGGCCAAGAGCGGCGACATTGATGCCCAAGTAACCATTTGAAAGGGACATGCGCGACTCGTAATGCCCTTGATTCAGCGCCGTCGTCTGGATTCTCCAGTTTTCATCGTCCCATGTCGTTCCATCGAATTGAGTCGAATATATCTTCGCCGAGGTAAATCCGGGGAAGGCCAGGAACACTCCTAGCCATACCACAGTGTGGACTAGCATGGTATCTGTATACAAATCCTGCCGTCAGCTTTCCGAAGAGAACAAGCCATTGTTTTACTCCCCCGAGCCTTCCCCTCATGGTCCATCGTCACCCTCTCTCGCGTGGGAGACGATGGTCGTGCGGCTGTACTCCAGTTGGTCTAGACCGCCACCAACAGGATGTTTTCCGCACGATGCCGGCTACAAGGCGAAGAGGCTCATGGTTTCAAACTCTGCAATGGCAATGTGGGCCATCCGACGAGAAAACGTAAACGTACCAGCCACTATGACCTTTCCCGCCTGCTTTCACAGGTCTTCAGCCGAGAAGCCAGCCCCACTGTCTTGCTCCAGACTGGTCGAAACACGGACGATTCAGGAAGAGGTTAGAGGTCAGAAGGTGTGGAAGAGCCGAAAGCGAACAGAAAACACGCGGTGCTGAATACACACCAGCAAGGGGGGATATCAACAAACTTATGCGACTTCACCTGACAGCTTACGCCAGCATGAGCCAGTCCCGGTGGGTGTCTGATTATAGATCCGCAGCCACACTACACGTGCCGCAGTTTTCGATGCCCTTCTGTCCAGCCTCCGGGGTCGCAGGCAAGGTGGAGCTGACCATGTGCTTCCGTACCGCAGAGTAAGGACTGGGATGACATCAAAGCGTGATGGCTACCTTGCGGGGTTTATTTAGCCTAGACCGATCGTAGTATGAGCAGACGAAGAGCGGGAGGCGTTTAAGGCAAAGTTCCTGGCGATCCACCAACGCCTTGAACGTTTGTTGGTCCCTTCGGGATCCGGACCGTGCGAACAGCGCCGGCAGATATCACGTCAGGTGAGAATTTTTTGATACGCAGATGTAACGTTGTCTCATGGCATCGGACCCCGGTTCCAAATCGAATGCAGGAAATTTGGGGTATTCGGGAAAGTCGTGCAAGATCGAACTCTTTTCGAAGATTGTCACAATAGCATCGCGGTGGGGTGCCAGCGCAGATTCGTGGCACGGGCAATATAAAGACCGGGACCGAGCGAGAGAAGGCGAACCCCGTGGCAAATGTATAGACGTGATGAACCCCCGTGATGGAAAATGAATCTCCCTCGACGTGGACAACATTTCGTCCATCACGTCGGTTGGCAATTTCGAGGGAGAAGGTGTCCATTATACTCCATCGATCATCTTCCCGTAGACAATTGATAGACTCGAATGCCTCGGCACTATCCGGCAGCAGCACAATTTTGCTCTTCTAGAAGGTACAGGTACAACCGCGGTATCCCGACTGTAATAAAGATACCCAGGGAACAGGTTGTAATATCGATCGGAAAGGGGGAGCAACCAAACACAACCTCCCACTCAACCGCCCCCCCCCTCCCCTCCCCCCTTCCCCCCTGGAGCTTTTTACAGTATACTTTATTTACGTCCCAGATTGATTGCTTCGGGCTAGCGCTCTATCTTCTTTTCTGCCACTGCTCCAGCCACTTTTCACTTCACATCTCAGGCTTTGACCATACGTATGGGGATCGTGCCGGTTTCGCCAGAGCACAAAGCAGACAGAGAATAGTCGTCAAGTGAGAATCAAACAGCTTGGGTAAGACATCGGTGGCCTTCAGTCGCAGGAAGCGACAGTTGGGTCAGGCGATGCCAATTACTCGCGCAGACTACCCTACCGCCGACATCACAGTGTTCTCAATCACCAGTAGGTGGACTAGAAGGGCTCTGAGATGGCGGAGAGAAGGTGGAACATTGGGTATGACCACTGAAACAGCTAATGACTCCCGTGTCGTGCTTCTTACCGGTGACATTGATGTCGTCGGCAATGATTGCACCCTGGGCTGGACTATGTATCTTGTGCTTTGTATATCAACAGATATGCGGAGGACCATGTATCTTGTGCTTTGCATGTCAAAGAGATATTGCGAGACACAGTAAGCTTCACCCGCCCTCCTGCCTCCATATGAGTTTGTCTCTATGGCGTTTACCTCGTTGGAGGGCTTCGGAACGAGATAAGTGCTTGAGGTATGCGATGTGCAACACAAGAGTTTCTCATCCAGACCATTATCGGTGGGCTTGCATCCTCCTCAGGGCCTTATGGTCGTATAGCGCTTCACTACCGGCGTTGAAGGAAGCACAATCGTAGCTGTGAATTAATCTGGCGGACGGCGTTTTCCAATCAAGTGACCAAGTGTATGCCAGCAACGAGTGTCTCCATAATTGTTGGAGAAGTTTACCGGGAGACAAACCCTTTGCCATCTAACACGAAACTCTTCTTCTGGGTCCCATCTTGTGATCTTTTACAGCCGGCTACGTAACTGACACACTGGCCCGGTGGTCGTTTTTCTGCATCATATCCATACCTGATGTTGTTCATTTCCTTGGACGTGATTTTCTCTCCGAGACCCGCGGGCGGACGGTACCTTATCACATGATACAGTGAGTCAGCTGATCAAGGGACGATGGGCGCCTGCACATGACCTGCAATCTTGTCGCAAAAAAATTCGATCACGAGATCTACCCAATTTTCATGGCTAGCTTAAATCACGTGCCTAGAATGCTCATGAATCTTCAGGTCTAAGAAGTCATCCGCATTGCACAGTATACACATACTGGGTCTTTTTCCGGATGTTCGCCTCGTTCACAATGGCCGACAAAGCAGTGTATCACCGCATAGGCGCGCACAAAGCGGGCCTGTCTCTCTCAGAATAACGGTCGACTCCAGCCTGGCCGCGTTCACAGATGGTCTCTTCATGGACAACATTACGCATAATTCTCCAAAAGGCCAAATCTGGAAACGACAGAGGTGTGCCAGACTACCACATCCTCCTTATGATTCCCGGCACCATCGGGCCGGCCGGCTTGCTCCGGGATGATCGGAGCATCGGCGACCACCGATCACGTCGGATGTCGGAGTGTCTTATGGTCGTGATGGTCAAAATGGGCTAGGGACAGTGCAGGGCGGGATACGTGATCGAGTCCTATGTCGAGCGGACGGCATCGGGCAATGGCTGCTGAGACATCGTTCCGCTTCATCCCAAACGTCACATTCCCACTACTTACATCAGGCATGTCTCGATGAGTTTGCGTTGGATGGGCGAACACCTGGCCCGTATAGCAATCGCTTCCGGGACTATTATCCCGCTTCTTCTCGGGCTCTCAGGTGGAAAGCTTCGGAGGGAATCTGGATGCAAGCGAGACAGGTAATTTAGATGTGGCCCAGTCAAACCTACCAGTCGTACTTAGTGCTGTGAGCTAAGCTCGTTGACAGTTGGATGGGGCGGGATAATTGGCAATGCAGTGGAGCTGTGGGCGTGCAGAAGGGAAGGAGAGGGCAAGTTGCTCTCGGAGGAAATAGAAGTTCCCATCTTCCTTGCGCCTATCGGGTTGTATTCCAGAAATGTGTGAAGATGAAGGATTTATTCCAATTTTCTCTCCCCATACCCACAGTCGCCTGGTAGTCGCTTTTATCTAAATGCTGCTCGACCGCCTGCGCCCCTTCCGGTTAAAGAAGGCCAATTGGACTTGCTGTACACCGTTTACGGTACATATATATCAAGCCAGTGGACAATTCCTACAGTACATGAGATCGAAATTGGGTTGAAACTCTGTCCGCACGCACAGATAGAGGCAATGTTGAATGCTAGCCGCCCAAGAGCCAGTCCGCCGCGGAAACGCCATGCTTGAACGCATAAAGGGATGTTGAATACATCAGCAGAAACCTCCCAGATTTAGGTAGACGCCGGCGCCGCGGCTCCCGTCATGTCATCCACGGTGTCTTCGGGCGGTGCGCAACTACGACTGCATTAGCAAACTGGCGGAATGAAGACTAAACAGGAATACGGCCGCGCATACCTGCAGAAAAGGTTGAGATCCCCGTAGGCATCATCCAGCCTCGTGACACTCGGCCAGAACTTCTTAGATTTCAGCCAGGGCAACGGATACGCCGCTTTCTCACGGTCATATGGCCTGGCTTCCCAATTGCCGGTCACGATGTCCTTGACCGTATGCGGTGCCATCTTGAGCACATTCCCTTCCCTCGGCTGCTTCCCTTCTTCGACCTGCGCAATTTCCGCGCGAATGGAGATAAGAGCGTCACAGAACCGATCCAACTCCGCCTTGCTCTCCGACTCGGTGGGCTCGATCATGAGGGTATTTGCGACAGGCCAGCTCATGGTAGGGGCGTGGAAGCCGTAGTCTTGCAGGCGTTTGGCGACATCGATGGCCTCGATGCCCGCCGTCTCCTTGAATTTCCGCACGTCAAGGATGAACTCGTGCGCACAGCGGCCGTTTTCGTTGGTGTACAAGATGGGATAGTGCGGCTTCAGGCGGGACAGGATGTAATTGGCGTTCAAGAGGGTGATCTTTGTCGCATGGGTCAACCCCCTCGCGCCCATCATCTTGATGTAGGCCCAGCTGATAGGCAAAATGCTCGCTGAGCCCCACGGTGCGCCGGACACGGGTGCGATTGCCTTGGATCCGCCCACATTGTGAACCAGAGGGTGACCAGGCAAGAACGGGGCCAGGTGTTTTGCCACTCCGATGGGTCCGACACCCGGTCCGCCACCGCCGTGCGGGATGCAGAAGGTCTTGTGCAAGTTGAGATGACACACATCCGCCCCAATCTCACCAGGAGAGCAAAGACCGATCTGGGCATTCATGTTGGCCCCATCCATGTAAACCTGGCCACCGTGCCTGTGTACGAGTTCGCACGCTTCTTTGACATCCGGCTCAAAAACCCCAAACGTGCTGGGATAGGTGATCATGATCGCCCCGAGCTCCTCAGAATGTTTCTCACACTTCGCCTTGAGGTCGGCCATGTCGAGATTCCCGGTTTTGTGATCACACTTAATCGTCACGACCCTCATCCCCGCCATGGCCGCACTTGCGGGATTTGTGCCATGCGCCGACACCGGAATGAGGCAGATGTCGCGTTTTTTCCCGGGCTGCTGTTCTTGATATTTCCGGATGACACGAAGCCCAGTGAACTCTCCCTGCGCACCTGAGTTTGGTTGGAGAGAGACGGCGGCGAATCCGGTGATTTCGGCGAGGTCCTGCTCTAGCTCTTTGATGAGAATCTGATATCCCAAAGTCTGATCGGCGGGTGCGAAGGGATGAATATTGGCAAACTCCGGCCATGAAATCGGTATCATTTCCGTCGTGGCATTGAGCTTCATCGTGCAGGAACCCAGCGGAATCATGGAGTGCACCAGTGACAGATCTTTCGATTGCAAATGGTGCATGTATCGCAACAGCTCCGTCTCCGAGTGGTATGAATTGAAGACAGGGTGTGTCAAATACGGACTCGTCCGCTTTAGACTGTCCGGCACTGAAGCAGTGGCTTCCGATTCTTCGGCCAGCTTCACGACATCAATCTCGTCCGTAGTGAAAGCCCGCAAGATCTCCTCGACTTGTTTCTTCCCCACCGTCTCGTCCACGGTAATGCCAATGTGCTCACGGTCGACCACTCTGAAGTTGAGAAGACCATTTGTCACAGCCTTTTGGGCGAACAGATCAGCCTGCGCCTTTTTGACGACAATCGTGTCGAAAGCCACCGGCTTCCGCACTTCCCAGCCCGCCTGCTCCAATCCTTGAGCAATGACTTGCGCCATCCTCGCCACTTTCTCCGCAATCCGCTTCAATCCATGGGGCCCGTGATAGATCGCATACATGGCACTCATGTTGGCCAGCAACGCTTGAGCCGTGCAAATGTTACTTGTCGCCTTCTCTCGCCGGATGTGCTGCTCTCGGGTCTGGAGGGCCAGTCGAGCGGCATTGTCACCCAGTCTGTCCTTCGACAACCCGACCAGCCGACCGGGGATCTTCCGCTTGTGCTTTTCACTTACGGCAAAGAACGCCGCGTGAGGGCCACCGAAGCCGAACGGCACACCGAAGCGCTGAGCATTGCCAAAGGCCACATCCGCCCCAAATTCGCCTGGCGGCGTCAGCAGGGTCAGGGCCAGCAGATCGGTGCCGACAGCAAAGGTGCCTTGCAGCTTGTGGACCTTCTCCGCCAAGCTTCGGAAGTCATTGACGCCTCCCAGAGTGTCCGGGTATTGCGCCAGCACCCCGACCAAATCCTCACCGATCTCATCCACGCGTTTGCAATCGTCCTTGAGAAGATCCGCAACCTCGATGGTGATGCCAAACCCCTGTGCTCGGCTCTCCAGCACCGCAATCGTCTGCGGATGACACAAATGCGACACCAGGTAGACCTTGGTCGCGCGTCTCTGGCGCGCCATGGGCAGAGAGTTGACCGACAGCGTCATTGCCTCTGCGGCCGCCGTGGGTTCATCAAGCACCGATGCATTTGCGATCGCCAGCCCCGTCAAATCCGACACCATGGTCTGGAAGTTCAGCAGCGATTCCAGCCTGCCCTGGCTGATTTCCGGCTGATACGGTGTGTAGCTCGTGTACCACGCCGGATTCTCGAGAATGTTCCTCTTGATCACCTCCGGCACCTTCGTCCCCGCATATCCACATCCGATGTAGCTCTTGTAGACGCGATTTTCCCCCGCAATCTCCCGCAAGCGAGATATCAACTGACTCTCCGAGTATCCGCCCTCGTTCGTGCCCATCGCTCCGGATTCGGGCATGGGTCCTTCGATCTTGAGGTCTTTCTTCGACAAGATCGTGCGCGGCAGAACAGACTGGACGAACTCGTCCAAGCTCTTCGCCGGCGGATCGAGCGCGTTCAGCATCTCGGCCGCCGTGGCGGAGCTGGGTCCGATATGTCGGCGCGGAAAGGTGTCGAGCGGCGCGAACACGGACGCATTCTCGGCCTGGGCCTCACCAGCACGAGTCTCTCCCGCCGAGGACGAGTAGAATGGCCGGACCGACGGTGCGGCGCTGAGTGCCTTCGGTCGCGAGTGGTGGAGCAGCAAGCATCGCCGCGACAGTGGCCGTCGGGTGGCTAACCACTGCGCGCGAAGACGCAGAGCCGCTGGCGAAGCCGACATATTGTGTTCGTGTTCCTTCTAAGATGATGATTGTCACGAGACTGGTAGCAAACCTACCCCAAATCCCCAACCGTCTCAATGCCGTCCAGAGATGAAGCCGAAGAGAATGTCCGACGAGGTTTTTTCCGTGGTTACCGCACTACGTGGCGCATCGTGATCGCAAACGGAAGTTCTACGCCGTGTATTCCAGACCGCTCAAACCCGTCCAGCGCGAGAGATACAACGAGTATCAATTTCCCGCGATGGCCCCAGAATGGTGGCGCCCTTATCGCGCTTATCGACGGCACTCCTCTCGTGGTCACCAGCCACAAGTTCCGCCGCCAGATCCGGCCAGGTGTGGCGTCGAATGGGAATTTGCACCCGAAAGGGAAGGCACACGCACGATGGCGCCACATTTGACGGAGGGACTGATCAGTATTCACCTCCAACAGGGTGGGCAGGCGCAATTTATCACAGTCTACTTGAGCGGTTTTCAAATCATGTCCATACGCCCACAGGATGGACGTCAGCTTCTTCAAGGGGCCGACCTGATGCAACAGGCATGCTGGATTTATGCATGACGAAAGCGGGTTGGGCTAGACGGGTGTTGAGTTGTCCAGACTGGGGACTTGTTTGCAAAGGAAGGCCATCACAGCGAACACTGATCCGCGCCTAGAAGATGAAGGGGAATGAAGAGGGGTGAAAGGGGATGAGGAAGGGGAGAAATGGGAAGAAAGGGAGAGGACGTGAGAGAAAGGGACATGAACGGAGAGAAATGGACTGGAAAGGTGTGGAGGGAGATGAAGGCAGCACAGGATGCACATTGTCACGTGACTACGTGGCTCGCGGACTTGCTATACGCTCGCTCAGTACCATATCCAGCCGACTGTCCACATCAAAATGCTGCCGAGGTGGGGTCAGTCACAGGCTTCCCGAAGCCGTCACTGCTCCTCACCACCTTCTCGCCCTCTATCCTTGCGCTCCCGAATCGAGCGCGGCAATCTTCTCCTGGACCTCCGCCTTCTCCTGCTCCGCCAAATCGCGCACGGTCACATTCAACTCATCCACGTGCTCCACCGCATCTGCGACTGCGCGCTGGCCTCCCACTAGTTGCCGATTGACGACGCGCTTGGGCCGCAATGCTGTGCGCTGCAGGATGGGGTAATAATACGCGGCCTTCACGAGCCGCTTCTTCGCGCCCGGCACCATCCCCACATCCGACTCCGGGTCGTGGAAGGCGACGGCCACCGTATCGTCGTAAAAGTTGTCCGCGTTGCCGTGTTGGTTGTACGTCTCGTATGTGCGGACGCGGCGGTACTTGAAGCACGGCTGACCTTCACTGTTGAGCTCGTCTTGCTGGTACAACGACGCGTCTTCGTTGTCCGGATCATTGACGTCAAATTTGCGTTTTAAACCGCGAAGCACCGCGGCTTCGTCGGATGACTGGACATAATAGTCGTACGCGTATTCGGGCGTGGGTTTGGGTTTGTTGGATTCGGGATCCCATTCGGCGAGGCGGCGTTGGTGCGCGACTTCGGTGGCGGGGTCTTCGACGGGGCGCAGGAGAGCGGTGTCGAGGCGAGGGTCGTAGTAGTCAACCGAGAGCGGATTGTTTTGAAATTTGAAGACCAGGTAGGACCAATCGGGCGGCAAAGCATCCAGGTCGGGCAGGATGGGATAGGCGTCGAGGAGGTGAAGGTCGGGCTTGGTGGGATGTTTGGGTCGGGCCCAAGCTTGGGCCTCGGCGTCGGTGATGGCTGCGCCGCGGATGTTGACGGTGCTGTCGTCGCCTTTGTAGGCGTCTTTGGGGTAGGCGATGTCAAAGCCTTTTACGATGTTGCGGATGATGTTGATGGGGTCGTCTCGGTTCACCGTGTCCGTCTTTCGCCGTTTGGGGTCGTGTCGCAGGCGATGTAGGTCTTTCGAGGTGGCGTTCGCGAAGTGCTGCGGCGCTTGAGATGCGGTGTATTCTGTCCGCCGGAGGAAAGATACCGCGCCGCCCGTAGCATTGGCTTTCCCCAGCGCCGAGAGTGGCTTGAGCAGCTCTTTGTCCGCGGGGTGTAGCTTTGTTGCCGGCCGTATCGAGATTGCTGTCACGTCGTTAGCATGACCCATCGTATGTTGAGCGCACATGCACCCACCGTGCTCGTCTCCATCGAACACCCCCGGAATCCCTATCAGATCGATGGGCATCCCGAGCTCTGCATCGGCCTCGATGTTCAGCGGCTGCTCTCTCGCCAGTCGAGACGCATATCCTGCGCTGGTATACTGCCCCCCCGCCAAACCTGTGCCGGGGATATCGAGGAGCTTGGGAGGGTTTGGCGGAGGCGGCAGCGCGTTGGAATACCGGATGCGCGCGATGTAGTCTTGATGCACCACCCGTTCGGGCCGCTGTGAGGACGACATGGCGACAGGAAGACAACGGACAAAGCCTTGTGCGACACAGATGCGCGCGCGAAGCGACAGACCAGAATTGGGTGGAGCCCGTCGACGCGCCCCGAATCGACGACGGGAGTGTGTACACCGTATATGTATGTGAATGTTCGCAATGCCGAAGTGCGGCGTGTATGCCTGATGAAATCAGGCCGCAATGCACATGCCAGCGGAAGCGGGAACGGGAGCGGGAACGGGAACGGGAGCGGGCGTCGGTCTTGGGGCGACATCATTGGCTCATGCCCATCTTCACGTTCATGGATTATTTGACAGCTCGAATTCATCCGAAGCACGTGCAAAGAGATGGACGAGACGGACGCCTCGCTGGCGCAGGCCCACTTCTCGGCAATGCTCTCGTCGCTGACCCACGCATCTGCTGCCACCAGCACGCTACGTCCGTATGCGGCATCCCCGTCAGTCGTTTCTATCGTGAGCACGCTTCCTCCTCAACCCGCAGGCTCGACGTTCGGTATGCTCGGCGGCCTCCTCCTGGGCATCTTCACCATCGTGCCAAGTCTATTGTACTGGATCATTGCCTTTGTGACTTTGACATTGCCAACATGGCTCTTCACCTTTCTGTCCACCAGCCTGACGTTCACGATGAATATGACGACGTTGTTGCTCGTATTGCTGGTGTTTGCGTCGACGGTGAGCTGGTTCGTCCGGTACCGGTTCCTCAACATGTACTCCCGCCTCCCCCCCGAGCCGCAGAGGAAGGAGCCTCAGATCGAAATTTTCCCGGACAACCAGGAGGCGGACAACAAGCCGGGGCTGGCGAACTATTTCGATGAATTCCTGAGCGCGATCAAGGTGTTCGGCTACCTCGAACGGCCGGTGTTCCATGAGCTCACGCGGACCATGCAAACGCGGAAGTTGATCGCGGGCGAGACGTTGTTGCTCGAGGAGGAGAAAGGGTTCTCCCTCGTGGTCGATGGGCTGGTTCAGATCTTCGTCAAGTCCAACAAGGAGTACGATCACGACTCGCCCAACGAGACGGCGGTCACGGATGACGAGCAGGCGGAGGAACGGCACAGTGGCAAGCACAGCTACCAGCTTTTGACCGAAGTCAAGAATGGAGCGCCCATGTCGTCCCTCTTCTCCATCCTTGCGCTTTTCACAGAAAACGTCAAGCTCCGGTTTGACGAAGGTGATGAGACGCCACCCGATTCCAACCCGGCCAGCCTGCGCATCAAGTCGAACGGGCGGTTCCCAATGCAAGTCGCTGATGGTGCGATGACTCCAGAGTCCACCGTAGAGTCCTCCGCGCACTGGGACTCCTCGTCGCGGCCCCATTCAAGGCATCGCACTGGCTCGACCTCAGCTGTCGCAGCAGCAAGCGGCTCGATTCACGATCCACCGCCATTGCACCTGGACGGCGCACCAGACGCCGAGCAAACGCATGTGCGCAGCCGACGGCCGACAGTGTCCCGCACGGGAAGCTATCATCGATTTCGGAAGCACAAGCAGCATGGGTCCGCTCATCCTGATATTGTCGCTCGAGCGACAGTGGACACAACCATAGCCATCATTCCCGCAAGCGCGTTCCATCGAATCACCCGAATTTATCCCAAGGCGACGGCGCACATAGTGCAGGTGATCTTGACTCGTCTCCAACGTGTCACCCTTGCCACCGGCCACGCATACCTAGGACTGACAAACGAGGTGCTACGTACTGAAAGGCTGATGGACAGGTACACGACCTACGACTTGCCGGACTTTCTCCGGGGTGTCGCCATGCAGAGACTCAAAGACAAGTTCAAGAAGGACTTGGAGCGAGTGGGGCCCGAAGATAGCATGAACGGCATTGCCCTGCATAACCCCCGACTTGCTCAAAGAAGACGGGCCAGCAGCAGTCTCAGACGGGATGTGGCCATTTCCGCGCGTATTGCCGCACAAAACAGCAGTATTCAAGCCAATCCGGGAGATCAAGACCGAAATGGCGTCAGTGCAGGCGATTTGCTCACAAACATTCATGCGGCGCGCACGCCCGGTCGCCGGCAGCAAATTTCCGGGCCTCTGTCCCAGCCCTACCAGACTCCTCGACCACCGACGGCGGATGGAAATAGCCCGCAACGAAACCCTTTTGATTCAAGTCAAAGGCCAACGGCACAAATGCATCGTCAGGAGTCCATGGATGAGGACATGCTGTTTCGGGAGTCTATAATGGATTGCATCGCGAAGTCGATCGGCCTCACACACACCAAAGATGGATTGCGTGGGCCTCAGTCGGCAGCTCAATCCCCACGTTTGGTCTCGTTTGACCCTCGGCGTAACAGTGCGATATTCAGTAACGCGTTTGGTTTTATGGACCCCTATGAAGGTTCGTCCGATGATGTTGATTCTGTGGCTTCAGCATCGGCATACAGCATTGGTGGATCGGTCAACATTTTGGATGATCTCAAGAGCGAAGTGGAAATTGTTTTCTTCCCGAAAGGCTCTGTGTTGGTTGAAGAGGGGGAGCGAAACCCTGGCTTGTATTATGTCATTGACGGGTTTCTGGACGTGAGTGCCTCATTGGAGGAGCATGGGGGGGATTCGAATATGCTGGGCGCGTCTCAGACTAGTCGGCGATTTGAATTGCCAGATATTATGAGGGGAGCAGAAAAGAGGAAGGCTTCAGCCTCACGGTCACGATCGACGGGCACGAGTGATCAGCACAGGCCGATTAGGAAGAGTCTGTTCCTGATCAAGCCAGGCGGCATGGCCGGATATTTAGGCACCGTCTCGTCCTACCGGTCGTTCATCGACTTCACGGCAAAGACGGATGTCTATGTCGGTTTCCTCCCCCGAACTGCGGTTGAAAGGATCGTCGAGCGATATCCCATCGTCCTTCTGACCTTGGCCAAGCGATTGACGAGCCTGCTCCCGAGGTTGATACAGCACATCGACTTCGCTCTTGAATGGGTGCAAGTGAATGCCGGGCAGGCGATCTATCATCAAGGGGAGGAGAGCGATGCCATTTACATCGTGCTGAATGGCCGGTTGCGCGGAATTCAACAGAACGACGACGGGAAAATGAAAGTCATCGGCGAATACGGGCAGGGTGACAGCGTAGGCGAGTTGGAGGTTCTGACCGAGTCGACGCGGCCGGGCACGCTGCACGCCATCCGCGATACCGAGCTCGCCAAATTCCCTAAGACACTGTTCAACAGCCTCGCACAGGAGCATCCGGGCATCACGATCAAGGTGTCGAAGATCATCGCCTCGCGCATGCGCGCGCTTATCGAGGACCCAATGATGGAGCCGGCAGCGCACGAGAATCGATTGTCGGCGTCGCGCCCGCAGATCACGGCGACGACGAATCTGCGCACGGTGGCGATCGTGCCGACGACGGCCGGCGTGCCGGTGGTGGAGTTTGGGCACAAATTGCATGCCGCGCTCAACCAGATGGGCGCACTGAACGGAGGGGTGACGACCCTCCACCAGGCGCAAATCCTCAACCATCTCGGCCGGCACGCCTTCAGCCGGATGGGCAAGCTGAAGCTGTCGCAGTACCTGGCCGACCTAGAGGAAAAATACGGGCTGGTGCTGTATGTGGCCGACACCAGCGTCACAGCCCCGTGGACGCAGACGTGCATCAGCCAGGCCGACTGCATCTACCTGGTCGGTCTGGCCGAAGGCTCGCCAGCCATCGGTGAGTACGAGCGCTTCCTGCTTACCACCAAGACGACGGCGCGCAAGGAGCTCGTGCTGCTTCACCCGGATCGCTACTGTCGCCCGGGAGTGACCCGCGCCTGGCTGCGCCACCGCTCCTGGATTACCGGCGGCCACCATCACGTGCAGATGGCCTTCCGCGGTCGGCCAGAGCCAGTACACGCCGCGCCGCCGGGCCAACGCTTCGGCAAGGCGATCAAGCAGCGCGTTCAGGTGCTGCAGGCCGAGATCCACAAATACACTACCTCACGCCGGGTGCGCCATCCCCCTCTATACGCCGCCGATGAGACTCCCGTAAAAAGCGACTTCCACCGCCTCGCCCGCCGTCTATGCGGCCGCTCCGTCGGCCTCGTGCTCGGCGGCGGCGGCGCTCGCGGTTGCGCCCACGTCGGTGTCATCCGCGCTCTCGAGGAGGCTGGCATTCCCATCGACATCGTTGGTGGTACCTCCATTGGAGCCTTCGTCGGCGCCGTCTACGCTCAGGATGCCGATGTGGTCCCCCTTTACGGCCGCGTCAAGAAGTTCGCCGGCCGCATGGGCAGCATGTGGCGCTTCGCCCTCGACGTTACTTACCCCTCGGCATCCTACACAACGGGCCACGAATTCAACCGTGGCATCTTTAAGACCTTTGGCGACTCGCAGATCGAGGACTTCTGGCTTCCGTATTACTGCAACTCGACCAACATCTCACGCTCGCGTCCCGAAGTGCACACAAGCGGATACGTGTGGCGTTATGTCCGAGCCTCTATGTCACTCGCGGGTCTGTTGCCCCCCATGTGTGACGATGGCGACATGCTGCTTGACGGCGGCTACACTGACAATCTGACCGTCGCCCACATGAAAAGTCTCGGTGCGGATGTCATCTTCGCGGTCGATGTTGGCGCCGTCGACGATCGGACTCCCCAACGCTATGGCGACAGTTTGTCGGGTCTCTGGGCATCACTCAACCGCTGGAATCCCTTCTCGAGCTATCCTAATCCTCCCACACTTTCCGAGATTCAAGCCCGACTTGCCTACGTGTCCTCAGTCGACGCTTTGGAGCGTGCGAAGAACATCCCCGGTTGTCGATATCTCAGGCCACCCATCGAGCACTACGGAACGCTTGAGTTCTCCAAGTTCGACGAGATTTCGCAGGTCGGATATCAGTACGCGCGGCGCGTATTGGGGGAGTGGCGTGAAGAGGGTGGGGGGCTGTTACCGCCAGGAGTGGGGGGAGAGTGGGAGGGCGAGGAAGGGAAACAGTTACGGCGGACACGCGCACAGCGGAGGGCCAGCATTTAGAAGTCCTATCCGTACATTGCTCTTTTTAAAAGATCGACGGTTGCGGAAAGTTTATGCTGATATGTGGCAAACTGTAGGAACGAGATAGAGACAGGTTACGTGATCGCGATACGCGCCTAAAAAGTACATATATATTCATGTATGTCATTGGTTCTTCTTGTCTTCCATCACGATTTTGTGTTTGTAATACGATGAAGAAAAAGTGTACCCCTGCTTCCGTTGCATACACAGGTGATCCGCCATCCAAAGCAGGTGAGCATTGCAGAAGGGAAACCTTCTTCGCTCATACTCGATCATTGGCTCGGAGTCTTTGCCACAGCCGTTGATCAAGAACAAGAACAAAGGGTGGGGAGAGCAAGGTGTTGGAGGTGAGTGGAATAGGGTATTGGAAAGGGGCGCATTTGTTCCTTCTATCTTGCGCAATATTCATTTGCTCTGAGAATTTGGTATATATGATATCAAGACTTTTGCACCCTCTAAGTGAAGATGGGGCGTCGCTCACTTTTATGTCAATATCGCAGCTTAGCACGAAGAAAAGATGGCCGTCATCCGCCAACGTGGAACAAGAAGGCCCGGCAATCCTGGGCTTCTTTACAAAGCAAATAGAACTCACCATTGTTTAGGAGAAGCTCTCTACATCTTGAGGAAGTCGGCGTCATTTCATCGAAAGTCTTCGACAGTGGTCGAGAACGAGTCATCACTCCATCGATCTCGTCAATCCATAATTTCAACCGGGCGTACGCCCCCCATATCCCCCCAATCACATAACTGTACCAAGCATACCCCACGGCATATCCATTTAAACGCCCCCTCCAAAAAGCCCGAACCAAACTAAACAATCTCTAACCCATCATCATCATCATCTTCTTCTTCTTCCTCCTGTCCCAATTCTACCCCAGAGCTGCAGTGGTCCGCCACAACTACTCCCCCCGCTCTCTCGTCCACCAGGTTCCCGAATCCCCTTACCTTCCAAAACAAACCTTGCCTTCTTCTTCACCGGACTTACACTCCTCCCCCCTTTCTCTCCCAGCCAACCCAGCGGCTTCCACCTCAGCCGCTCTCGCTAAGGGGACTTTTCTCGTCCCACCTCCCCAACCCATTGCCTCCTTCCCCATTCCTAACCTTCCAAGACCAAAATGCGCCTTCCGCTCCTTCGCAGGCGATAACCTAACGTCCTCCGCCCTCTTCCGTCCCCGCAGACCAAGAGCTTCGGCCGCCGAAAGTTTTCTAAGATCTGCGCCGGCCACGGGCATATCACCCGCACACCCGGCCTCACTCTGGACAGATTGTGCTCGAAGGGAAAGGTAATCTTTCCCCGGATTATTTCCGGGCAACTGTTCCAACGCGCGCCGTAGCTCCCTTTCCTTCTGCGCGGCTGCAAGACGCTGGCGGCTGGCTTCAGTTTCTCGGCACGTGCTGACTACGTGGCGGTCTTCCAAATCGAGCAGGCGGGCGGCGGACGAGGAAGGGGGAACGGCATATGAGGAAAAACTACCACCGCCGCCACGACATGGCTCACCTCGGGTGACAGGAGGGTTGGGGCGTTTATGAGTGCGAGACATTGTATTCACCTCCATCCTCCCTTTCCTCTGCCTCTCGACGAAGAGATCGAGATGAAAGCCACAAACCTCTGTCCTCCTCTTATCAACCCACGCCTCACATGGCCGGCCATCTTTCCGTGTAGCAGAGCAAAAAGCGAGATCTCTTGCGACACCGATTTCCAAGATTGTGTCCTCTGAGGAAGCGAGCTTCAGGCAGAAGGGCGCGCCGGCCGGTGCTCCGGCCTTCGGTGGTAAGATTCCCGGGTTCAATATCGCGAGAAGGGTCCCAGGTGTGAGTTTCCAAAACCGCGTAAAGGCAGGTCCAAATAGGAAAAGATCGATATCCCATTTCAGATCGCAGAGCTTGAGGACCATGAACTTCTTGTCACCCTGTACCCCTTCCGCCCGTTCCCCGCCATGAATGTGATGATTCGGTTTCTGGTCATGAGGCGAGGACTTAGATGCAAGTATTGCGAAGAGGACGAAATCTCCACCACTGTCGTTGTCGAGGTCCGGTGGATCATAGTGCGGGGCCCGAACGTCCTTTAGGAGGTCGGGAAGGGTGTACACAGTTTTGCCTTGTAAGTGACGGGCGACAACAGGGTGGGAGAGTTGGCGTTTGGAGAGATGGGTACGTGAGAAGGGGTCATAGGAGGGGCTTGCTGAGGGTTCGTCGGAAGAGGTCGTCTCGTGGTGTTCCTTGGTTTGTAAATGGTGCACAGATTGATGCTGTGAGGGTGGGGAAATGGAGAGCTCGCCATCGCTGTTATTTGCTTCACAGGATCGGCTGCCAGAGCGATTGAACAAACCTCTGGCCTTTGTCTGTAGGTGCTGCTCCACTGAGGTGGAAGAGCGAACTGATGCGCTTCGCTGAAGCGTTTCCCCTTCCTGCGACCCCGCACTGCGCCTAACTGCCAATCCCTTCGCCTCCTCCTCTTTCTCTATCCGATGAAACCCACCACTTCTCGCCCTCTCCTTTCGTTCCAATCGCTCTTCTTTCTCCTCCGCCTCACGCATTCCCTCCCTCAACCTCTCGCCAAAGCTCTTCGGTCGCGACACCTCCCCAATTCGCGGCACACGCAACGAATTCCCATCGCGAGCGCGCTTGAGTGAGACTCGTGCAGCCTGGGGGGCGGAAGTCAATCCCAAGCGTCTGCGAGCGGGGGAAACCGGATCTGGCTCCTTCTCCTTTGCGGGAGGGGGAGGAGAGAGGGGAACTTCAATGCTCTCTTCTGCTCTCATGATTCTCACGGACGAATAAGGAGGAGCTTTACGCAGCCGTTCTCGCTCTCTCTCCCTCCTCCGCCTCCGAATTCCAATTTCCTCGAGCCGCAACTGGACCTCTTCCTCCTCCGCCTCCTCCTCACTGCCTCCTAATGATCCTGTCTCGCGGCGTTTGCGCTGGAAAGCCATCTGCCGCCTCCTAAGGGCGATTTCCTCTAACCGCCACTCCTCCTCTTCCTCTTCCTCATCTACGGCAATACCTTCGCTTGGGTACTTCGGCTGTTTCGGCTGTTGCTGTTTCCGCGATGGGGAAGGAGGACTGAGTCCCGAGGTATTCGTGAAGATAGCATTGGCGTCCGCGGCGCATCGATCTCGCCATTTTTGCCGTCCGCCAGGGCTGGAGAGGAGAGCATGGAAGGGAGAACGCGGAGGCCAGGAAGGCGCGGCAGTGGGAGCAGCAGAAGGGTTTTTGGAGGGAGATTCGCGAATGATGACCATTTTTGTCATTTGAGCCTTGGCCAGGTGACAATGACATTGAGTGTAGGTATCAGGGGGGCATGCTTTTTGTTATTGTCTTTGTTGTTATTGCTGCACTATAATTGTGACCAGGATTAAGCTTAAATGTGATGCTTGTCCCACGTGAAACAAAATATCTCCGGGGTAATACAGTAGACGTGCCTCATCACATTGATATCCAAAAGAGGAAAGTCGGCCGAGACGCGTGAAAACGCGGGGAGGACGCGTCTTCCACGTGCAACACGCTCCTCCTCCTTACCCTCTACCAACAATCTATTTCCCGCAATCACAAACACCGCTACTATGAAAACACGCACATCCACCAAACCTCCTCCTTCTTCTCAAACTACGACCGCCGTCCCCCCGGCCCTTCCCCAGCCCTCCTCGAACCCCCCTAAACTCGTTATCCTTCCCTCCCCACCCGTCTCCCCCTCCGCCCGTATACTCACCCTGCCGCATCCTGCCACTCGCACTCCAACCCGCTACCTCATCGACCCAGAGCGTGCCGTTATCTACGAATTTACCGCCCTCCCTGCGTCGTGCCGTCCGAAACAGCAGCGCAGTTGGATCTTATGCCCCTGGCCTTCAGAAACAGGGGCGGGAAGGGGAGAAGGGCTTGTGCTAGAGAAAGGTGACTTATATATTGCGACTCCACTGGATCCCATCTTTCTCCTGCTCCCCGCATTATGCCAAAGCGAGGAGGGTCATTGGGGCACGCTTCACGACCATGTCTTCCTTTCTCCCCACGACTTGGCTGGGAGGTACGCACCCCTCCGTATGATCCTGACCTCGGCGCTGGAATCCAAGCTCGAAGCGAGCATGAGGGTGGTGTGCGATGCGCGGGGGAGTTTGATGGGGGACGGTGAGGCGTACTATCATTTGGATGTCGGGAGGGTAGCGGCGGTTTTGATGCGGAAGGCGAGGAAGATGGTGGAACGAGGAACATGGCCGGCGAGTTTAGAGGAAAAATACGTCAGTGAGCGTCTGAGAGTGCCGGAGAGAGGCATAGAGGTGGATCTGGAAGGTAAAGCGTTAGAGAGGACGATGACTAAAGGAACTGGACCTGCGGATCCGACTGCTGTTGCGTCGCCAGTTCCTCTCTCTCCAGAATCGAAGGGAAAAGAGGACGATACAACAGCAGACACAGCAGTCGAACTACCACCGCCGCAATCGTGGTCACATAATAACGATATCCCGTCCCTCCTCCGCCTACACACCGCGCTAAACTACCTCATCACCTCATACATCCCGCCCGGTTTACGTGATCGCCTCAATCCGATCCTCTACCACTTTTCCAACTCAAACCCACAAAAATTTACAGGTCCTCCACCCCTCCTCGACCTCCGACCCTTGGATGCACACCTCGCGCACCTCGCCACCCTGCGTGCCCAAGTGCACGCTTTGCGTGGGTTGAGTGAAAATATCCTTAGCGGACAGAAGCACGGGCGAGAGGAGGAAGTGGACGGGGAGGAGATGAAAAAGAGGAAAAGAGAAGCGGAGAAGAAAACCGTAAGCTTGGGAGTGAAGAAGTTGATGAAGGCCGATACAACGGGGATGCGGAAGTTGAGTAGTTTTTTTGGGAAGAAATGAAGAGGAGCTGAAAGAAAGGACCAAGGAGCTTCTGGGACGATTCTGACTATTTTTAAAGATCTCTCGCGGACGTGGGAAGTATAAGGCGACGGTTGTCTGCGTATGGCGATATTTAGAGCTTGAGCGAGCATATATCGGGAGTGTGGAGAGCAATCCCGGAAAGAATTCCGAAAAGCACCAATGCAGCAACCAAAAAAAAAAAAATACCCCGCCACCCCTCTCCAGAACTCAATGACTATTTCAAAAAGCCAGCAATTGGGAAAGAAATTGATCATGATTTCTCCAATTGTGCAAAATGAAATTAATGTGACAGTGACTGATGCAGGAGATCCAAAATACCCAATGTCGTTAGAGAAACTATACATCGATATCGCATACGAAGATACCTATATCGAGCCACTTCTCATCGCAGCACTACGTGCGCGTCTACCCTCGGACCTGCTCGTCTTCCTCCACCATCAGCAACAGCACACCAGCCAGCTAACCGCCTCTAAACCCGACACGACTACCTCTGCCCACGTTTCGGCAGGACCTTCACTTCCCTCACTTCCAGAAGCGGCCAAAATCCTCCATTACCGCCAATACGAAACTCTTCCCTTTCCCGCTCTTCTCGCCCATCCACAAACCCGTCAGGCCAATAGCTACGTTGTGCGTCGTGCCCTGATCCGGAAGCACTATCTCAGCGCCACGATCCGGCATTGGGTCGCGAAACATCCAGACTCGGCTTTGGCGAAGGGTTGGCCGGGTGGTTGTGAGTTGGAGGTGGATTATGCCGAGTTTTTGGATGAGGCGCTGGCTGAGGCATGGGAGTTGAGAGAGAGCTGGGCAAAAAATGGGAAAGAGGGAGAAAATGGGAGAGCGTGGTGGATTTTGAAGCCTGGGATGAGCGAACGAGGTGAGGGGCTGAGGTTGTTTAGTTCTGAGGAGGAGTTGAGGGAAATATTTGAGGAGTGGGACCCTCCTGATGACGAGGAGGAAAAAGCGGAAGAGGCGGAAGGAGAAGGGATTATGACAACCCACCTCCGTCACTTCCTCGCCCAACCCTACATTCACCCCCCACTTCTTCTGCCCTCTCCCTTCCCCGCGGCCGGTCGGAAATTCCATTTACGCGTCTACGTCCTTGCCGTCGGCGCGCTGAAAGTATACGTCAGTCGGTCCGCAGTATTAGCATTGTTCGCCGCGGAACCTTACCATGCCCCTTCGTCGTCCCCCAACAATTTGGCACCCCACTTGACGAATACATGTTTCCAACAATCCTCCACCGGGAAAGAGAGGGAAGGGGATAGGATTGTGTACTCCTTTTGGGACCTGCCCCCCACCCTTAGCACACTTGCCCAAGGTGATGATATCGACTGGCGCGATTCAATTTTCACCCAAATCTGTGCCTTGACTTCCGAAGTTTTCACCGCCGCGGCAAGAGGGATGGGGCCACACTTCCAGCCCTTTGCCAACGCTTTCGAGGTGTTTGGCTTGGATTTCGTGGTGGGGGCCGACGGAAGGGTATGGTTGCTGGAGGTGAATGCTTTCCCGGATTTTGCACAGACCGGGAAGGAGTTAAAAGGTTTGGTAGAGGGGGTGCTGGAGGGGGTGGTTGAGAGGGCCGTGCGGCCATTCTTTTTTCCTGATTTGGCAATGTGGAAGGCGGAGAAGGGGGATGGGATGGTGGAAGTTTTGGATTTGGAGTTGGGGAGAAGATGAGAGGTCTCATCACGAGATTATGGGGAATTCCAGGACGAAAAGTGGTTGTGGGACGGATTGTATTACTGTCAAAACTGCGAGGAAGCTTTCATGTAAAGCCAGTCATGAACGGCGAAAACATCATTCATTTTCATCCACCGATTCATCTTCGTCTTCAATGCCGCCAACATCGCCGTTCGCTTCCTCATCCCAATCATCATCATCCCATTCATCATCCTCGAACTCATCATCATCGTCCTCCTCGTCCTCTTCCATCTCCCCATCATCCCGACCTCCGCCCTTCGCTCTCTTCTCGGCCCTTTTCCGCTCCACGTTCGCCCTCTGCTCCTCCCGGCGCCTCTCTCTCTCCCTCCGCCTCTCCTCATGAACACGCTCCATCTCCGCCATCTCCTCGGCAGTCTTATGAATGTATTCATGCCACATGACCTTACCTCCACACACCCCTTCCTCCACCTTTGTCAGCCGTAATCGCAACCGCGGGCCCAACTCCTGCAACTTGATCGCCTTCTTCTCCACCCGCGCTTCCGAAGCAAGCGCATCTTTCTTCGCCTTCGTCCGCCGTGCTGCTGCAACTTTCTGCGTCGTCGGAGCCAGGACTTCGACCTCGGCGTCCGTGTCGGGCTCCGACTCGGAGGTAAATCCATCCGCGGCGTGTGGGTCGAGGAGGAAGTCCGATACGTCTTTCAACCTCCCCAAATCCGGCATCTGCGCGGCAGCGCTCCTCTTACATTTCCGGCCGATGTGGGAGAGCTTCTCCGCGGCATCGAGACGACGGAGAGGCTTCGCCACGGATTTTGCTGTCCGCGTGCTGATTGCGTAATGGCGGAGGTTGAGGACATAACTCGCGTGATCCGCAGCTGTGTCCGGGGGGCTGCGGTCGACGAGAAGGACGCGCTTGATGGATTGCAGGGGTGTGGTCGTAGGGTTAATCGGGGGAAAAAGAGACTGGAAGACTGTCGTGGTGAGGGATTCAAGGTGCTTCGGCGTCCGTCGCTCGGCGTGCTTGTCATTCGATGGGCCGTCCGGGGAGGACATGTTGTTCATCACCAACAGCGGCGGCGCGAAATGTCGATCTCCGCCCGTCTGAGGCCGCCTCTGACTCCGATGCACATCCTTACACAGACTATAACTCTCAACCCGAAAATGGAGCGTTGGACCCCTCGGCGTCACCACCAGACGTAAATTTGTGTTCCCGCTCGCGCTGCGCCCAAACAGCAGCAGGTGGGTGACGCCGAGCGGACCTGCCATGGTGGTGTAATCGCGCAGCTTATTATTCCGGCGCTCCTTCAGACGTGTGGCCGTGTGCGGCTCCATCATCGTTCGCACGTCGTGCACGAGTTGCGTCACGCTGGGCCCGACCTCGCCAGCTCCGATACGGATTACCATGCTCTTAGGCGTGCGAGAGCCTGGTTTGGAGGGCACCACGCTGCCCGGGGCCGGGGCGGCGGCATGTGTGCGTTTTTTAACTCTTCGTTTTGCCATTGTTAGTTTGATATGTCTGGAAGTGTAGAGCAGATGGACTAGAGGCGGGAGATTTTTCTCATCTCCGCTAACCCCGATGCAGGCCAAGCTTTCGGGAACGGATAGAGCCGCCCGTGATCTTTTTTAGACGTCCCCATCGATTTCTTGCGATGCGAACGAAATTTACCTTGTATCAAATTCGGGAAACATTGGAAATGTCGGCTATCAAGCGACGCAAACTGAGTCACGATGGTGACAGCGAGACCACGAAGAAAATTAAGGTTGCCAAGCACGGAAAAGATGAGAGCAGTGAGCATGCGACTGTTTCGAGAAAATTGCCACAGAAAGATGAAATAGACGACGAACAGAATGCGCCAACCGACACCCCCGGAGCTGCCGCCGCCGCCGCAGAAAAGACCTTCGCCGACCTGGGAATAACTGAATCTCTCTGTGATGCCTGTGCCGCCCTCAATTTCTCCACCCCGACGCCGATCCAACGAGAAGCTATCCCCCTCGCTCTCAGCGGCCGCGACATCATCGGCTTAGCGGAAACCGGGTCTGGGAAAACGGCGGCCTTTGCGCTCCCAATCCTGCAAGCCCTGCTCGATCACCAGCAATCCCTTTTCGCTCTCGTCCTGGCCCCAACCCGTGAGCTAGCCTACCAAATCAGTCAGCAATTTGATGCCCTCGGCAGCCTGATCCAAGTCCGCTGCGCCGTGCTCGTAGGAGGAATGGACATGGTGCCTCAAGCCATCGCGTTAGCCAAGAAACCGCACGTGGTCGTGGCCACTCCAGGCCGTCTACTCGACCATTTGGAGAACACGAAAGGCTTCTCCCTCCGTCCGCTACGGTATCTGGTTCTAGATGAAGCCGACCGCCTCCTGGACCTCGACTTCGGCCCGATCCTAGATAAGATCTTGCAAGTTCTCCCCCGGGAACGCCATACGATGCTCTTCAGCGCGACCATGTCCACCAAACTCGATCGTCTGACGCGCGCCGCGCTCCGTGACCCGGTCCGCGTCAGCATCTCCGCGTCCACTTACCAGACAGTTGCGAACCTTGTACAAAAATATCTTTTCATCCCGCACAAATTCAAAGACATCTATCTTGTGCACCTCCTCCACGACTCCGCAGGCCAAACCTGCATCTGCTTCACTCGCACCGTGCACGAGACGCAGCGCGTGGCGTTCTTGCTGCGCGCTCTCGGCCGTTCTGCCATCCCTCTGCATGGCCAAATGCCTCAATCTGCTCGATTGGGCGCGTTGAATAAATTTCGCGCCGGGGGTCGCGAGATCCTTGTGGCAACCGATGTCGCCGCTCGCGGGCTCGACATCCCTTCGGTGGACTTGGTGATCAACTTTGATCTGCCCCCCGGACAGTAAGACGTACGTACACCGTGTTGGGCGCACGGCGCGTGCAGGTAAGTCCGGACGCGCGATCTCATTTGTCACGCAGTATGATATCGAGGTGTATCAGCGCATTGAGCGGGCGCTAGGAAAGAAGCTAGAGGAACATGCGACAGATCGGGAGGAGGTGATGGTATTTGCGGAACGGGTTGGTGAGGCCCAACGGGTGGCAGTGAGGGAAATGAGGGATTTGCAAGATTCACGTCGAAAGGGCAAGGGGAAGTCGAGGATTGGCGGCGGGGGGGGTGTAAGGGGTGCGGGGAAGAGGGATGAGATGGATGCAGAGGAAGGATGATTAGGGATTTGATTCAAATGTTTCAGGAATAAGATCGGCCGACCCTGGGCCGACTCAATTTCCACCAATACAATCTTACGCGTGTATATGCGGTTGCTGGCAACTTTATAAAGCGGTGATGCTTCACCAGGTTCAAACGATCTGAAAACCTCTTCACTGTCCAGGAAGGAACAAAGAATCCTTCTAACCAAACTTTGTTGGAGCAGCCCACGGGCTGTGGAGGCAACCGTCTAAATATATCTCCCCAATATAAGTATGTTCGCTCGCCTCATCGTCATTCATCAATAGTGCCTTATATATCGACAATGAATTTTCACGAGACGGGTAAGACTGACCCACAATATGCGAATGCAAACTATCCTGGCGCTTGGTCGGTGCCGCGCTGGTTTGTGAGAGTGAATCGTTATTCGCCCCGCGATGTCACCGCCAGCCGCATCTTATAGCGTTCCATGATCTGAAAGCCACGCTCCAGCCGGTCGGGCTTCCGCTCCGTGTTGTAGGAGGAATGATTTCGATTCGATGCCGCAGCACGAGGGTAACCTTCGACGGCGCCGTCGTCACGCTATGCATCCTTAACTTCGAAATACTCTAACCACTCGCTTAAGGTTCGATTGCCGATTTTGAACTGATTGTTGTATCACATCTACGTCTGAATGTTTTGGTGGGATGAGGGTCCTTTGGCTTTCAAGATAGAGGCAACGTCGTAGCCTTTGTCTCCGAATATACATGCGATAGTGTGGCATTCGTGACGCAAGTCGGGAATATTTTGGCCGGTTTCTGCGCACACGGGGGCGAGGACAGCGTTCCAGAGTTTGCGAATGACTTCGATTTTGTTGCCGAACTACAACCTACTAGGACACCCTAAGGTTCTATATTATTACATATCCTCTTCCTTCTATTTGCCTCAACACTCCTTCCTACACTAGAAGAAAGGCCTATAACAGCGCTAGGCTTTGTAGATAACATCAATATCCTAACCTTTAGAAAGATAACAGAAGAAAACTGCTAAAGGCTAGAAGCAGCACATACTAAGTGCCTTAAGTAAGCAGTCTAGAATAGGGCAGCCTTTGCTCTATAGAAGTATTAGCTTATCTATTTCATACGAAGCCGGAGAAGACACAACTTGCAAGCTACAGTAGACATCTAAGGTTTATAGGCAGGTCCAGTCCTATCCTTAAGGCTCCTAGGAGTCTAGGTAGATACAAGCTCTAATAGGGTCCTGATATAAAGAAAGCAGCAGAGAAAGGTTAGAACTAGATGCAATCACTTTAGAGGCTATATAAATCTATATAGGGAGCTACATTCTAGAAAGCTAGACACCTCTGTATAGTAGTTGTTAGACTAGCAACAACATATAGATATTCAGTTTAAACCTAAGCACTAAAGGGTGTAGGCTACTCTTTTAGGCAGACAAAAGCCCAAGAGAAGATCCAAAACTAGGCCCTAAGGTACATTACATGTGCTAACAAAAGCGTACTAGAACCGGCTCTCCAAAAAGAAGCAGACATTCCCCTTCCAGCACTGTACACCTAAGACTTAATAAGACAATATGCTTAGAATACCGAAGATCTCCTAGTTACCTAATACATTAGAGAGAGATGCAATCAAGTAGCCTAGATATCCAAAAAGGGAGAACAAGGATAATAAGAGCCTAGATATAGATAATAAGGAATAAGAGATAGAACAAGCTAATAGAGATGTAAAGAAGTTAAGGGTACTTAAACATTAAAAGAAAGGGGAAGAAAACTGTTAGCTCTAAGAAAAATAGGATAAGAATTAGGACTAAGAAAGATAGAGAACGCAATAAGCCTAAGTTGGATAGGAAATACTAGCAGTATAGAAAATACTAAGAGGAGGAGCATTAAGGCTGTATAAAGGCTAGACTAGATTACAAAGTATAATAGCTACCTTAGTTAGGACTGAAAACATTGGCTTAGGAGCTTACCTAACTAGAAGGAGAGAGCTAGGAGCTAGACCTAAATGCACCTATAGATATAGAGTATAGACGATGAAGTATATCCTAATCTTCTACCTTAAGAGATAGTAAGAGTGAGACTGTTCGGAGAGGTAGGGATATCAAACTGGAAGGACCTAGCTAGCCCTCGGAGGGGCTTCATAGCAGTAGTAAGGTCGATAATCTAAGAAGCAGTTCTGGACTAATTCTCCCTTGCAAAGGATAAGAAAAAGGAGAGAGAAGGGAGGGAGACAGATGGAAGGCATCTAGTGAGAGGCTAGCAGCACTAGAGCTCCTATCAATGCCTAACAGGAAGACAAATGCAAAATTTGGATTAGCACCTAAGAAAAACAAGAGATGAGAAGGGTTTTGTGCTTAGGCTTTTACCTTCTAAAAAGCAAATTCAGCAGTAGCTGCTTATCCTAGATAGGAATAGATCAGCAATGCAAGACTTTATGTTAATCAGCTAGAGGGTGCAGATTATTGATGATGAATTGCATGTATTGTAAAGTATCTAATGTGGACGATTTATATAATCGTCTGAATACCCCTGAGCTTGTAAGGGCTAAATTTACATTGACAAAAGTGGACTAGTGATGAATGAAGAATAACTGCTTCATTGACACTTTATTATTATTTATATTCAAGAATTGCAGTTGCTGCGAGGCAATATATTGCAAGGTGATTTCCTCATATATCACAACGCAGTTACTATTTGCGAAACTCCTCTACTCAACATGTGGAGGGCAATTATGTTTCATTGTGCACATATCAGACTCTAGTCTGATACTTGAACATAACTTTCATTTCCAGTGTAAGTACTCTTCATCTTTAGGCCATAAACGACTAGCTAGCTTTCTCCATTAGAACAATCATCTACTTGATTCATTTATGGTGTATCATTGAATAAATTGTCTCGGGTAATTATAAACCTTCACTGAGAAAGATATATTTGAGTAATTTTGGAACAACACGTCTGGGATAAGCCGGGTTGCAAAAATAGAATAGCACGATTACTATTCATCATCATCATCATCATCATCATCATAAAACGGTAATGCAAATAATATAGTTGGAGCAGAAGATTATTCTTAGGCACGTAATTTCGAAGAGCCTCGAATGAATATGCAACCTTCTTCACAACGTTCAGCTGTAACATGCTTTTAGGAAGTTACTGCCGTGAATGATACGGATAGCTCCGAAGCTACAAAACTACGAAAGTACAAATCTGTTACCAACCTGTGAGTATCAAGCACGGCTGGTTCAGAGACATATCATGGCTTCAATTCCTCTTCAAAATTTCAATGGATGTGAGAAGTGGATCATGAATGGAGCGTTTGTTGGTCAGATAATGTTCATCATGAGTCTTTCGAACGGACCGAGAAGTGTCTTCGAAACGCTTCGTACTCGAAGGGAGAAGAAAGTTGCAGATTAAAAGTTCTCGGTCAATTACAAGCCAGAAAATGGAGCTGGCGGCGATGGTATGAGGGATGCCGTCATTAATTGACAGCTCATATTTAACACTATCAAGTAATGTGCGACGAGAGATAGGTCGCAATCCATGGTATATCTCTTCAGAAGAGATGATGGAAACGGATATCGCAGATGTTGCGGAATACGCAGCTTTGGGCCCATCGCCTTCCAGATAGGGATGAAATATGCTTGGCAAGTAAGATAGGCATGAAAACATTGATCTGAAAGATGAGGCCCCCTTTCATTGAGCTTAAGAGTATCTCCAGGCAAATTCCGAGTCCCCGAGACACCTTCAAAGTTTCTTATGCCAAAATCCAAATCTTCTGAGGCTATTGCCTTGCATGAGTCTCGCTGTCATTGAATTTTCTCAGCCATGAAAGACCCATCACTGTTGGTGATGTTGCTTTATAAATTCATCAATCGCTTTCCCTTCTTGAGCTGTCGCGGTGAGACGTTGAAGTTCTTTCAGGATACCGCTTCGAGAGAGAATAAAGACGATACCAAAAATGCCTTCGGCTCTTCGTATAAAATCGACTTCTGCATTGTCGACTAAAAGACCCATATTAGCATCAACATGCTAGCGAACAGCATTCCGAGAAATTTAATTTCAATAGGGAAGACAACAATCAGCCTAGTTTGACTATTGTGTAATTTACCGGTGACAGTTGAAGCAGCAGGTTGCTGTAGGAGGTATTGGTGGGCCATATTTGCAAACATGGACGAGAACATGGTCTCCGTTGCATTAAGCAAAGTTCCAGCGTTCAAATAAGCTAGATAAGGGGACACAGACTGTGCATAATCAAGAATAAATTGACCGAAGGCGGAATCCTGGGAAAATATTAGTGTCATCAAATATGCCAGGTTCAGCTATCATTGTTTCGAACAATGAAGCAAATTCAGGCATAGGTGAGTCTAACAGAGTCTGCTCTGTGGCGTCAAAGCCGATGATGGGTGGGCAGCCTAATGCGGATGAGTCTACCGAGACACTCATAATGCCTGATGTGTTATAGTACGAGGCTATGCATAATACTGCCGTCTAGTTCGGTAACGTGGTTAAGCTGCCATTCAAGTTCAATATTCCGACCACTAACGGAGTGTACTGCTCGGCAGCACTGCAAGATGGGTTCACGTAGGTTTGGAGATATTGTTATACTAGAGAGTCAAACCCCTTGATAGACGTCCTAAGAGGCTGGTTGGTCATTCCGCAACCACGTTTAAAAGTCGAAACCTCCCATTCCCCTCCTGAAATTTGTCCAAGTTCAAATTAATCTGGTCCAAGTGCTCTGCAATCGAGTTACACACTGCATACGTAGGTTGGAGCCGTTGCATTTGATGAATTTGGACTGATTTTGGATGGAGCGAGTGAAAATGGTATGTAGCTTGCGTTAAACATGATCCAAGCGATATTTTGCCCACCACATAACATCTTCGCTGACACTATGCCGAATTTTGACGTTAAGTCAGAACGTGCGGTGAAATTTGAATTGCTGAAACCAAATCTGTGTTGTATGGGAATCTCCCCATACATCTCAACCGGTATTGTGGTGAAAAGATGAGCGACTAGGGACGCAAGTCCCAGTGACAAGGTATGCATTGATGTGAAACAGCCACATAAACCGTAATGATTCAACGTGTAGGCCACAATTAGTGCTAGAGGTTCCCAGTAGGATTGATAATCGAGTAGCAGAGTTTGCTCTAGGCAGCTCCATCTTCCATGTTGGAAATTGGTTTTCGCAATTCGACGATGGGCTCTCTTACTCCTACGGCAGTGCCACAGGCCATGATCGCCATAGAATAGACAGTAGAAATAAAAACTGAAACTGATATCCGAACCAGAGCTAGCCTCACTTGGAAGTTTACGACGGTCGGCGTTGTATCGTTGGTAATACTTGTAACACCTTTCAGCTTCTTGCTTAGAACACATAGGACAAGGAACGCGGAAGATAAGAGCAGAGATACAAAAATTAAAAAATAAAACGAAAAATAAAACAAAAATTAATGATAATACCCCAAATCGAATCCACAAGGATTTCCACTCCTTCAGTGACTTTTTGTGATCTGTGGTCTAAACAGAAAATCACTGGCACCTTTTCATGTGCTCACGTTGCGTTGTGATGGCCTGGATTCGTTTGCACCCCATTGTGCAGTGCCGCCGCTCCTTCTGATGAGTTAGATTTGGTCTGAGACATAGCTGCTGCAACTTTACTTGTGAAGGATGGTTGCGTGGCGGCAACGGTGGGCGGGGAGTCATCACGGGAATCGGTGTCGATTCAGAATCGCTTCGCAATTGTTGCTGATCCAGGTGGTAGTTTTGCTTTGACTGTATCGGGACACAGCCGCTATGAACAGAGGCCATTATGATGGCTATCTCATCATCTAATGTAGCAAGACTCGACAGTCAAACGCGTCTGTTAAGGAAAGGAGATAAAGTGGGAATGGTCTTTATAGTGGTCATGTCTGTGAGCGTTGGTAGGCTGAATTGACATCGAAAGACCGAGCAACTTTAGCCTAGACTTCTCGTATTGCTATCACATCACGCCATGATATTTTTATTCTATGATCAGACAGGACCAATGATATGTCCAGATATGTCGTTGGATACTGATTTTGCATGTCTGATAGACGAAAGGCATCGAACCAATCGACCGCTTAAACGCCACACCCCGCCACATAGAGACTTGTTTGAGCTTCAGGAGTCAAAATACAGTTAGTTTTTAGCTGTTTTTCCAACGCCACCTCTTCTTTATTCCTAAACTTGGGAATGCATGTGCCATAGGGAAAAGGGGTAACTAGCTGATCAAGCTGCTCTGGTACCAAAATAGGAGACATCCTGCCGGGCTCGAATCGCTTTCGCTGCCAGACAAAAAAGAGTCGTGCATAATTGAGAGAGCGCTCAAATACATATGCTAAGAGACTGGCCAAATTATCTCCATTATTCGCGGTCGCTAGTTGGATTGGATTACGCCCTACACAGCTTACCATAACAACGGGCTGCTTTGTCTTCGTTGGGACAACGCCATATCCGATCTCATCGGACTTCCCCAGTTGTTCCTACACGAGTGACGCATATTCAAGCTTCAGCGCTGGTCCAACATCTACTTTGGCGTCTTGCATTTGCCGACAAGAGGTTTGAGGTGCTGTATACGGGTGAGAGACATGAAGGACGACTCCAGGTTCTGCTACACTAATCACCCTTGCAGCTGCGAAAACGAGTACCGCAGCTGTCTTGGTTCAAATGCAGCTACTAATGCACAATATGTGCTACCCGAACTGAGCCAGGTATGCGATACCGTCATCTCTTCAGCAACAACTACACCCAGTATATTGGCCGAGACAAGTCCGTATGCTAGATTTGCCTCATGCGGCACGATTCGGTGAATATGCACGTTTGGTTATTCGAGCGCCTCTCAATGTTCATCATTTTACTCCATCCTTTCTCAAAGCTCTCAACACCTCGATTGCCTCTGTCAAGAGCCGGTCATATCTGCGGCGTCGGTTTGCAAATACGATGGTAACATAACCTGCCTGGATAAGCCGGCGGCGCTGACCAACATCGATATCCGGCGTGCTTGTCCGATGAGTCAACTCGATCTATCGTGTCGAAGCTCGCAATTCTGACGGAGGCCTAGAGCCAAGCATCGCCCCTTTCTTCTATGTAACAGGCAATGCCGACAAGCTCTGCAAGCACAGGCTACCTCCTTTGCCACAACCAAGCTCCACGTCCAGCATTCCGTCTTCGACATCTTCCAACACAACCTTCTCGAGTCCTGCCACTTCAACAACCGTGCCATCCGGAACGGTTTCCTCATCTCAAACTGTCGTCCGGAACGGGTTTCCTCATCTCAAACCCAGCCAACAACCACAAGCCCACAAAGTAGTGCCTCGGCGAGGCGTTTGGCACCCGGTTGGGGACCCCTCATAGTTGCTTGCGCTATACTTTCGCTCTCCTAGGTCCATCCTCCATAAAATTGCTCATCCATCGTTCCCACGCGGAAGTACGTGTATATATCCCTCTAACCTACTGTAAGATCCTATCATGAAGCCCTTATCAATAATGCAATGTAGCCCGCCAAGCATGTCGGCCGCATATTAATTACATGTCAGCTACCTCTCGGATCCAACCAGTTCGATCTTATTTAATAGAGAGTGTCACTCCTCCATCTTCCTAAGCCTGATGTTCAGACGAATAACAAGCTTCGCATAAAACGGAGCCGTTGCCCAAGACATTCCGGATAACACGTGCCGCGAACCCTGCGGTCCCCACGTTCCGCAGTACCCCCGTGGGAGCCGCAATGACGTATATAAATCCACCCTCTTTCAAGCGCTGAATTGTGATCGGCTCGCCATACAACCCCAACATGTCTATGTGGAGACCAGTATGCATCGTTCTGTTTCGCTTGAAACCACCGGGATCAGAGATCTGACTCAGGAAAAGATCGTCTCAAGATTAAAAGTGCAACCGGGGAAGTTGGGAGAATGGGCATCTCAGAGATCGAGGGATCAATGGATGATGAGGATTTATATATTCAAGTAGATGGCGATCCGTAGTCCAACAAAGACCGGCAATATCACACGGCAGGACTGGCAAAGATGGAATTGTATACTGCATTCGCAACGTTGGTGTATTCGAAAGGATGAGGCAATGCATGCACATGACGCCATGTCATCATCCGTTGGTTCATTGCAAGGATCCGTTGTTTGATTTCCGCGGACAGCAGCTGATGTGGCCACAGTGGGGAATATAAAGGCCAGTTATATAGACAATCCACTGCCAGGGTTCTTTTGTTGTGTCGAGATCTGTGCTCGTCTGGCGACGAAGAGTTCTACAATTTCCAGGTCCCCAACAATGGACGACAAGATTAGCGAGTCAAGTGGCAAGACGCCGCCTGATTTCAGAGATGGTGGAATCGAAAAGCTCGATGGCATTGAGAAGCGAGAAGATGCAGCGCGTGGGGATTCAGAGCGCGGCATTTTTGATTTTGACGCGCATCAGACCACCAGTGACAAGTATGAAAACCCTTTGGCAGGTATTTCGAAACACAAGCTCTTCGAAGAAGTCGAGAATTTCTGTCGAAGCTACGACCTCATGGAGCACGTGGACATGATGAAAAAGGGCGCTCTCGTCGCGCAGGCTCCCCTCAAGTACCGTGAGCTCGACGAGTTGTCCGAGGACGAGAAGCGCATACTGGAAATTGAGAAAAAACATCGATGGAAACATCCCTTCATGCTCTACTGGCTCGTTATTATGTGCTCGATGGGGGCGGCCACTCAGGGCATGGACGAGTCGGTCAATAACGGGGCCGTGTCCATCTATCCCAAGATCCTGGGGATCTCAAAGCTTTCCAACGCCACATGGATCGAAGGCCTTGTGGTCGGCGCCCCGTACCTTGCCTGTGCGGTGATTGGATGCTGGATCAATGAACCGCTCAATCGCTGGTTCGCCCGACGCGGGACGATCTTCATTTCCTGCTTGGTGGCAGCCGCCGCATCTATCTGGGAAGCATTCACGTACTCTTGGCCACAACTTTTCGCCGCCCGATTTGTGCTTGGCCTTGGGATAGGAGCCAAGTCAAGCACTATTCCAGTATACACTGCAGAATGTGCTCCAGCTCCTATCAGAGGGGCCCTTGTTAGTACGGTGCAGCCTAGTTACCAATCCATGAATGAAACACATGCTGACACCCACATTTAGTGCAGTGGCAGGTCTGGACGGCGTTCGGTATCATGCTTGGCGACGTGAGTGAGCATCACCAACCAATCCTCAATTCGTGCTGACCACTTCTTCCGAGCAGATCGTGGGCGTGATTTTTGGTCCGAGTGACGGAATTCCTCGAGATGTCAGTTGGCGTTTGATGCTTGGCTCCACTGTCGTAATGCCCACTATCGTGTGCATTCAAGTGTTTTTCTGCCCGGAATCGCCTCGATGTGTGTACCGACTGCTTGAAAAGTTTCGACGAGCAATGCTGACCGCGAGGAATCACGTTAGGGCTGATTGAAAACCACAAAGTCAAACAGGCGTACAAATCGTTCCGTCGCATCCGAAACACTGATCTGGAAGCCTGCAGAGATCTCTTTTATACTTACGTGGGTGTTGAAATCGAGCGTCGCGTAAACACAGGCAAGAGCTACGCTGCCCGTGAGTGAACCCGCAAAGTAATCTCAATACCTAGACACGCGCTAACAATGTCGAATGAATAGAGGTTTGGGAGCTTTTTAGCATCCCACGCAATGCCCGTGCAACCTGGGCCACATGGATCGTCATGTATGTTTGCTCCAACCGCAAAAAATGGCATGACCGAATGTCAGAAGAACTGAGCTCAGTCGGCGTATCATCTCGATCTGACTCTAGTCTGACTACGGTTTTGTGATATTAATCGATTGCAAAATTCAATGGTGAAATATCTAACCGTTTTTCTTCGATATAGGTTTGGACAGCAATTCTGCGGTGTAAACGTCATCGCCTACTACAGCACCGAGATATTCGTCCAAGGAGGATTCTCGGAGGCAAATGCGCTTCTTTTCTCAATGGGCACGGGAATTTTGAACTGGGTTTTTGCTCTGCCGGCCTTTTTTACCATAGATACGTTTGGCAGACGATTCCTCTTACTTGTCACATTCCCATTTCTAGCAATTTCCCTGCTATGGACTGGCTTCTCTTTCTGGATTGACGACAGTCATGTCTCAGGCTCAGGTAGTAGCGGAGCACACAGCACGACCGCTCGTACGGCCATGATTGCCACGGGAATGTATATTTTTGAAGTCTTCTACTCCCCTGGAATGGGTCCGGTGCCATTCTCGTATTCAGCTGAGGTGAGCGCTATGACAACTCTCCGTCGAGTATAATAACTAACCCCAGGCTAGGCATTCCCTATCCAAGTGCGCGATGTGGGCATGTCATGGGCCACGGCTACGACATGGTGCTTCAATTTTATCTTGTCATTCACGTGGCCGTCACTTTTGAAAGCATTTAAACCGCAAGGTGCTTTTGGTTGGTACGCAGCATGGTGTATTATATTGTGGTTTCTCGTCTTGCTTTTCTTCCCAGGTAAGGTCATCTGGAAAAACTTGATACTATTGGGGATTCGTGACTGACTTATTCCTTCAGAGACGAAAGAGCTCACACTGGAAGAGCTGGACGCTGTGTTCAGTGTTCCCACACATAAGCAGGCGATCCATGGATTGAAAGAACCACCGTACTGGATCAACAAATATATCTTCCGGCGGAAGGTCAACCTTGAGCCACTTGTCGATCTAAGCCAGAAGCACGGAGGTCTCAAGGAGGAAGACATGATTGGCGCTGTGTGAGGTTGAATCGGAACACGACCAAGTCAGACAAGGTTTATAGGACATCTACGGCTTATGATATTTTGCACATTTCGAGCTAGAATCCACATATAGGGATTTAAATATACACCAACTACAGTCATTCACTATGACTTTTCGTCAAATTCTTATTCCACCAGAAGTATTTTCTCATTGACAAAAGAGGTCACCAGCAGTCCAGCAATGTCTTCCAGCTGACCACATCTTACAATTGTTCAGCGGATCTTTCTTCGCGTGAAGCAAGCCCCGACTTAAAGAATCAGATTTGCATCGAAATAGTAGGATTTCGTTGGAGGCAGCTCATGATGGATCAGATGTCTCAAGGGTGGCGGCCGTTTAATAACGAGTCAGGTGACCTACAGGTCTTGCTGGACTGGTGTACCAGTAAGCACTCGTGGTGAGCCTCACGGCTAATTACCAGATACTCAGGTGACTTCTGCTCCTCCTGCATGTTTATTCCCATCTGTCACTTCGTGTTATGACAAATTGCATATGCAAAAGGGCATACGTCACTGTGAATCCTTGGTTACAACCTATGCAATGGATTAGGAAATTGAACAACAACCGGGGAAGCTTGTTCCGATTTCAACCAGGTTATTTGCGTGCAAAAGATCCTCCACATTCATCCCGATGAGGGGAAGCGGAGATTTTTGAGTGGAGCGGCGATCGAAATGCAACATACTCAACTGAGACATAAAATATGAATAAAGCGAGAATGTACACTTGAAAGTCTGCCTAATAAATTTTGTTTCCCCTCTCCCCCTCCCCCCCCCCCCCCAGCAGACGGAAACTGATGCAGTCTATGTTGGTTCCCAAATATTTTCGCAGTATGATCACTGCATGGGCATTTGGGCTCTCAGCATTGCCCGTTGCCTTAGGACTAGTTAGGCCTGGAGGTGTTGGAAGGCTGCCTGCGCTCGGATGGAACAGCTGGGTAAATTGATTCCTTCATTCTCATGTGTGATGCTATGTGTACTAAAAGGACGATGGAGAATGCATATCATTGCGATGTAGACGCCGAAAAAATCCTCGCAGCAGCGAAAGCCATCGTTGACATGGGATTCAAAGATGTTGGATATGAATACGTCAATAGCGACGACTGCTGGAGTAATGTGTTAGTCCGCTTTATATATCCTCGGGCTTAGCGCAGACAATTGCTTACATATTATTTTCAGGAACGGGCGTGATAATCAAACTCTCAGGCTTCTGCCTAATATGACCAAATTCCCGGAGGGTATTAGTGGAGTGGCAGAGAAGATCCACTCGATGGGGTTGAAGATGGTGAGATGATTTATATAACATGTTTCGTTCCGGTAAATATATTTCTAAAGCTTATGCCTAATTCTTATACAGGGGATATATTCGAGTGCTGGAACAAAAACCTGCGGCGGCTACCCAGCTTCTCTTGGCTACGAGGAGATAGATGCACAAACGTTCGCTGAATGGGGTATTGATTATTTGGTAAGTTCAATTGCGAAAAATTCTGCCTAATTTCCTAACAGGAGTGTCACAGAAATATGACAACTGCAATGTCCCAGACTGGTGGATCGATACTTGCTTTTCGTGTATTCCAGATACCACTTTTGGTCAGGATTTTGTCAATGGCACCTGTACTGCAACATCTGATGAGTTTCGCCTCTGCAACTATGGCTGGCCAACCGACGGCATCAATTACACAGCATCATATACAGCCTTACGATATCGAATCATGCAGAATGCTCTGGAGCAACAAAACCGTACGATTTTGTACAGCTTGTGTGAGTGGGGTACCAATGAGCCATGGACGTGGGGGAATGCCACTGCCAATTCGTGGCGAACTACTGACGATGTAAGCCGTAAGTTTTTAAATGAACCTAATTGGGAAAGATGAGGTAATAGTTGTTAATGAGATACTCAGCATATTGGAGCCGCATCGCTGAGATTCTGAACATGAATTCCTTCCTCTCCGAATGGGCTGGATTCACGGGCCACAACGACCCTGATATGCTGGAAGTTGGTAATGGGTATGCCATGGGAGCTCTCCCAACCGTTTGAAACATACGTTAATCAATTCAACAGCAACCTCACTGTCCAAGAAACTCGCAGCCACTTCGCTATGTGGGCAATCATGAAGGCGCCGCTGCTCATGGGAACCGTACTCACCAACCTTAGTCAAACGAATGTGGAAATTCTCCAAAATCGCTACCTTCTCGCCTTCAATCAGGATCCGGTTTATGGAAAGCCAGCCCAACCATATAAATGGGGCATCAATCCCGACTGGACTTTCAATCGTACAAATCCCGCAGAGTATTGGTCTGGGGGATCGACGAATGGCACTATTGTTGCAATGATGAACACCCTCGAGAATACTCGAACGATGACTGCGAATTTCAGCGAGATTCCTCAGCTTAAAAGCGGAGCCTCGTACGAGGTCGTCAATGCGTGGACGGGAGAAAGCATGGGGTGTAGGTCTAGTAGCGTGGACATGGAGGTTGAAGGTCACGACACCGCGGTGCTGATGGTCCAAAAATCGTGTTAGACTGCAAAATGAAGAGATAAAATGGCAGAAGTATCTGATAAGATGCGAAGAAGTGAAACACATTTGACTCTTTGGCTGATCAACTCTCATTCGTCAAGCTCATGAAAGCAAATTTACCGGCATGATTGGATTGTTGTCAATGATTCTCCATACATCTCGCTGCCACGCAATGTACGTCTCGAACACCTAACATTCTGAAATTAGTCCCCAGAAGGTCAACGACCTTGGTTGCTCGAGAGGATTCGTCAATGTGTCCGATCTCCTCTTCAGTCTATTGCTACGGTGGTCTCCACTTCGGCTCAACATATGAGCTAACTAATCTGTTACTTCTCTTGATGCTTTGGAATTTGGAGAACTTTTCTCCAGTATTTCAGGGAAACCTCTTGAGAGTATTTTGCGGCAACTTTCGCCTTGTCTCTTCTCACACTATCCTCATGACTTTTGCACTACACGAGACCATCGATGTGACCAGAATCGAGACATTAGAGGACGCATCCTTTAATTTTTGTCTCTCCAGGCCATAGAAATTGGACTCGCAATTGCTTTGCTTCTTCAATGACACAGTTCATGTCCAATCACAAGTATGTAGGAGTCAATGTTAGCAATTATAATTATCTATTGCTTGCAACAAAAATATAGTCAGAACCAAAATCACTAGATATACTCGCAATATCAATATCCTTATTCTCTTAAATAATAAATACTTTTGAATAGTTTCGTAGCTCCCTATATGACTTCTTGTCTGTCATACCCTCCGTAGCTTAGCGAGCAATTTGGAAGACTTCCTCAGTACTAAACACAAATATGCCATATAAAGCAAACCCGCATGCCCTTTTAACGCTTCTTCCGAGTCCGAAGAAGCTCCTTAGTGTCTCCTAAGCACTTTTGAGCGTTTTACGCTCGCTTTCAGTCGCGTCAAATGCCTAAATTATTCGCTGGATATATCTCCTTACTATGCTTCTAATGTTAGTATTCTTTTTTAGCTCTAGAATAAGGACTGGATTTGCTTTAGATAGTTTTGTACCTGACGGCGAAGAGCTATTCGGAAGAGGTATAGCTAACGATGACGTTTAGTCCAGTATTTATAGTATAGAAGGTTGTAGAGTAGGTAAGAGGGTAAGCCTTTCAAGCACTGTAATCAGACTTGGTAGCTATATAACAGAAGGATAAGTAAGTCAATTGCAATTACATTTGCTGTGATATAGCTACTATAGCCATCGGTAATTAGAAGCCTCCTTTGAGATACGCCATTACGCCTATTTACTGACTCAAAAATAGTATTAAACCACTCGTATTGTAGAATGGCAGCGTGGGGTTTAGCTCTCAAGGGATAAGTTTAGGCCGTGGCATCAACCGGAAGTGATGGTGGCGACCCTGACGAGCCCACCGTCCCAAATCACATCATCCCATCGATTTATATCTCAGAATATCTACATTCTGACACAGTCTATAACATCTGTATAGTCTCACGAAGTGCAACGACGTAGAGGTGGTATATAATGACATCGTTGTGCTAAGTACACCAACAAATACGTTTAGGCGACGAGTCTTTGAACGTCCCCTAGAATAGGTTGTTCTGCTAATGGAAATTTGAACTTGACCAATGGCTTGAAAAGAACTGACTTGACTGAGGACTCGGAGTATTGGGGTCTTGAGAAATGGTGTGCTAAGCACAAGCACTGTTTTGTAAGCGTTGTATTTTTTCTGATATAAAGCAGACTCGCAGAAGGATCTCGAAGTTGAAAACGGCGAGGGCCTTAAATGGAAAAGTTCTCTACGAAACAAGCTTTCATTTGACCACTACTGAAGGTACCAAACAAATGATGGAATCTCATTGAGAAAGTGTTTCTCGACAACAGGAACTGTACAGATTTAATGAGCCTTCTAAGATTGAAACCTCTTCTCTAAGCAGTACTCTATATATTCTAGAGCACAAAAGATACAAACGTAAGAGATGCCTCAAGTTCAGCCAACACAACCAAAATCACACAGTCGAGATACATTGTTTTGATCTCCCATCTTTTCAGGGTAATTTGTACCTGGCTTCCACATCATTCTCCCTACATGGCTTTGGCAGTGGTTCCTTAGCTCAACAGCCCTGTCATTTACTTTTCACTATTGGTTACCTGAAAAAATAGCCGAATACCTCTTCCCACAGGCTGACTCAGATCCTCTGGACTACTGAAGAGCAAACACCAGGTCTATGAATATTTCGGTTTTACCTGGCCACATTTCCAGCCTTGCTTGGTTTAAGGTTAGTTATGGAAAGGTCAGAAGCTCCATCGGTTCCGATTGCAGCTGTTGCAGTAACCGAGTCTATCTTTGGGTTCGAGACGCACTGGGCATGGATTGGACAGGTTGAAATATATTAAATCTTGCGCTCAATATGGCCGATGAGAAAACGTAGTGTGATTTTGTTGTTTTGCACCATGTACAAAATCACAATCCTGCAGGTTGCACCTATGATGTAGAAATGCCCAGTTTATGAATCGTCACAACTCAACCAGTTTGAACAATCGTCAATATTTGCGAGTAGTCGAGTTGAAAGGTTATCAGTGATCAGCAAGAGTAGATGATGGCGATGGAGCGCGTTTGCAATAGTGGTCTCGCAATCCCTCTACTAATTAATTTCAATGCAAATCATACAGATACCATCTGGATTTGAGCACATATAAGCTTGAATTGCAGGTCTTCCGGTACAGGTGCATTGCAAATAAAATATCTTACTGTATACGAAAGACTGCGACCGAACAGTAAAATGGGGAACTGATGACTGCTGCAATTGTAACTCATATGCTCCACGATCGAGTACACCTGCGCCACCCTGCACATTATATGCTCTCGGTGTTTACCCCGAGAAAACTCATGTGACCTCCTGTAACGGCAAGATGAACATAGCAGCACATCTACGTTCCATACGCAGGTATTTGTGATAGTTTGAAAGATGGAGAAAGTGACATATGATAAATTTGAATACACATGTCGGTTGAAGCAATCTGCAGCGGTAGAGATCGAGTGGCAGGAGAATAAAATACGGGAAAGTGCATTTGGAATCTCACACACCAAATGCGTCGTAGTTCAGCTACATTATTCGCATTAAACGTTGCTCTACTTAATAGTGGCGTTCACAAAGTGCGCTGTCCGGAATATCCGCGGATTGTGTTCTGGGAATGAGTTGATTCAGTCGTGATTGATGGCAAAATCTTACATATATGCAAACTTTTCTTTCTGAGCTTTCCTTCACCTTAATGTTCCTCCTGGAGTCCCTGAGGGCAGTCCTCAGCTCTCGACACCTAATTACCATATTTCAATCATCTAGGTCGCTGGCACCAAACATATCCTCAGCACGCATTCTGCCCTTCCTGAAGCCTGAGTTAGCCTTTGGAGTGTTGCTGTCCACGACACTCGGAAGACTGATTTTCGCATTTTCGGACCTCTCTTGGGTATTTTCCATTTTAACATCACCAGTTCCTATCCCTGAATTTTCCGCTTCCTCCTCCATAAGCATGCCGTCCACCTCTTCATCCATAGGTAATCCATCCGCATCCTCATCCATCGGTAACCCGTCAGCATCCTCATCCATCGGCAACCCATCAGCATCCTCATTCATCGGCAATCCGTCAGTACCCTCATCCATCGGCTGGCCATCTCCATTCTTGCCGTCCAAGACGTGGTCCTCAGATACCGCAAGCGGAGTGGGGGAAGCGGAGGCTGATGGAGACCACCCGCCTACCCTGTGAAACCTTCCTCTCAATTTATCCTCCGTTTTCCTTTTCTCTTCACGCTGAATTTTCTCTGCTTCCATGATACTCTCTTCTTTCGTCAGCGGTGGGTTTTCAAAGCTTTGCCTGAGCTCATTTTGAACGTCAGGTCCAAAAATTGACCACCCTTCCCAAATGTTGAACAGATGTTCCATCTTACGTCTCCACTGCTCACCTTTTATTCTCCCCCAACCCAAATCGCGGTCTACTCTTCCGAGTTTTGCAAAGGTGTTTCGCCGCTTGAAACCGGCTTCAAATAGTTGGCGATACTTCCAGGCATTTCTTGCTCCAGCAGTAGAAGATGCGGAGAGGATATCGGAGATCGCATAAAGCGCAACGAGTTTGGCATTAGATCCGTCGTCTGAGTCCTTTTTCCCGTCCGCTGACCGCTCGCTGTCCGGTACAGTCGGAAGGGAAAGATCAGGCTCGTACTCATCATCCTTGTCCTGCCGGACATGATCTTCGTACTTGGCGGCTAAACTGTAGCAAAGAGGCTTTTCGACATTGAGGAGAAGTACGTCAACAATCTCCTCCGCACCTTCACCTGCATGATTGATGACAAAGTTGGTGAGACGTGCAAGGTCGCCGATCCTCAGCATTGTGTGCGTATGGGGCAGTCGAGACACAAGATGAAGTAGTTTCGCTCGCTTAAGCGGCGAGAGGTAGGTTTTTTCGGAACCCTCATTTGACGCGGGGTGCCCTGATCGGCCATCATTCAAACGGCGCTCGCCTTCTTCATCATCGGAATCTCCCTCGCTAGATATGTAGTCGACATGGGTGACCATCTCGCTCAAGTTCCGCAAATCCGAAAACGGTGTCTGCGAGTATGGAGGCAAGAAGTCGATATCGGTGTCATCAAAAATCCTCTCGGTAGCCCTTGCCCTGCGTTTTGCGTCCTTTGAAATAAATACGTCTGTTTCCCACAACAACCAGCGGTAATACATACCTGCTGGTGAATATGAGTCGTATAAGAAGCTGAATCGATCGTCCTTTTGGATCTTTTCATCTCTCATCAATGCGCACTCGAGCTGTATAGCACGTATTGGATTAGACTGTAAAAGCAGTCGCTGAACCAGAGCGTGGATACATCGAGTTGTGTAAATATCTGATGGCACTTTTATGTGCACTCGTAGTTCTGACGGCGGCGCATGACTGCTATATCTTCCTCGAGAAGAGCTCTCGTAAGACTCTGGCGGTGCGAATTCTCCACGAAAGTCAAGTGGGGGAGGCGCATTGCGATGTGATTTTCGCGCATCTGTTTTGACTCGTTCCGCTCCGAAAGGTTCCACCGACGCTCCAAAGGCCATTGTCGAAATGGTAGGGTGGAGAGCCGTAGAAGAGAGATACCGTGAAATCGACAACCGGAAGCCGCAACCGAGATATTTATCCTTCAGGGCAGCAATGGCGGCATCGATTTGTTTGTTCTCAGTATCCGCGCTGAGAGTAGCTATGGCCGTCTGCGATCGCTTACCGGAACCGGGCATGGCCGAAGATGGGGTAATATCGATCGAATGGACTTTGACGTAGTCCTTCAAGATATCCTCCACGTCCGCCAGGGTAAAGTCATTCGGCAAAGAAGAAACTTGGATCCTCGGCCTAGGAGCATCTTCTGGTACTCCATCGTGCTCGCTTTCCTGCAAAGTGTCTCGGCTTTCCGATCGCATCTCGCTGAGCAAAGTCTGTTGTTCTCGTCTCATTTCCTGCCTCTCTCTAGCCTCATCCAGCTCACGTTTTCTCTTCAAGCTTGGTAGAGGCGTCAACGGCTGACTCAGGTCTCCCAATTCGTGTCTCGGTCCCATGGCCTTTTCGCCATATCGGCCGTGAGCATATCCCAAATCGGACCCATAGGAGGGCTGTTCAGACGCTGTTGCCCTATGTCCACTGGATGGAGCTCTTTCTAGATCTTCATCAGCGAACGATTCCTCGAATGCCTTTAATACTTCTGCGTTTTCGGCTTCGTCGCGCCGTTTCTTTGCCTCCTCGTCCTGGCGCTTCTTCTCGAACGCCGACATGCGCTTTGGCGCAGAAAGCTTTTGTGAGACATCTGGAAACTCTGTCAGCTCCTCTTTTCCTGCCATAGCACATCAGCTGGGGTTGCGGCAGTGTCAAATGTGTTCGACACGCGGTCTCGATCCCAGATATGTGTATATATAACGGATCGCTAGTATCCAAACTCTCGGAGGTGGGTTAAGGTCCGCAATAGAGGCGGATCTCCCGCCGAATCCCTGCTTAGCGCAAATGTCCAAATAGCCCCGCGTGACCGCGCTGAGATACAGCTTAGCTGGAAAAGCAGACGAACGTGTCTGAAGAGTACTACGGCGACACGACGCTACGACTGCTCCTCTATGTGAGCAGCACGGGGATGGAGCAGTCAGTTGACGGAGTTACAGTCCACTAAGGAGCTCGTTGCGGCAGTAATCAATCAAGCTCCTTCGTTCAGCCCCCAACTCGAAGCCACTCGCCAACTATGGCCCAAGCATACAGAGATACTCTCGAAAGCCTCTTCGCCGACCTCAAGTCTCGCAATGATGCTACTCGCCAGGCTGCAGCGGCCAGACTGGGCGAGCAGGTCAATGCGGCCTTCCGCGAGCTGCCACCGACCGAATTTACCCGCTACTACGACGATGTGAATCGCAAGATCCACTATCTTATCATCAATGGTGTCGATACGCACGAACGAACCGGCGGGCTTTACGCTCTCAATGCGCTAATCGACTTCCGCGGGGATGATGCAGCGCTCAAGGTGACCAAGTTCAGCAACTATCTCAAGAGAACGCTGGAGGGCAATGACACAAGCGCGATGATAATTGCTGCTAAGTGCATGGGAAGACTGGCATCACCTGGTGGGCCACTTACGGCTGAGCTCGTCGATGCGGAGGTTAAGCACGCGCTCGAATGGCTCACGTCGGAGCGGAACGAGAACCGGCGGTTCGCCGCCGTCCTGATCCTGCGGGAGCTTGCGAGACAGAATGGGACGCTGTTGTATCATGCCGTACCAACAATTCTGTTGAACCTGTGGGAAGGGCTGCGGGACCAAAAAGTCGTGATCCGGGAGACGAGCGCAGAAGTGATGAACCAGCTGTTCAAGATACTGGCCACTAGAGACCAGCAAACTCGGCAGTCCTGCTTGACACGGACTTATGAGACGGCTCAAGATGGTTTCAAGCGTGGTACTGTCGAGTGTATTCATGGTTCGCTCCTCGCCTATCGCGAGCTGCTTGTGCAAGGCGGGATGTTCATGCATGGCACACGCTACAAAGAGGTTTGCGAGCGCGTTCTCATGCCCCAGTATCGCGAACACCGTGACACTACCATACGTCGGACGGTGGTCGAAATCATACCGATCCTTGCCGGCTACGCTCCTAAAGAGTTCTGTCACAATTATTTGGCACGCTCAATGCAACACCTTCAAACACTGCTTAAAGACCCGAAGCAGAGGAACATGGCCTTTGTCGCGATAGGGAAAATCGCGCATGCGGTCGGCTCTCAGATTGCTCCATATTTGGATACAATTCTCTTGCACATTCGTGATGCGCTGTCGGTGAAGAACCGCAGCAAGCACACTGATGAGGCACCCATATTTGAGTGTATCAGCATGATATCGATTGCGGTCGGCCAAACACTCAGTAAATATATGGAGGCTTTATTGGATCCGATCTTTGCTTGCGGGCTTAGCGACGCTTTGACTCAAGCTTTGGTGGATATGGCTCATTACATTCCGCCAGTAAAGTCAACTATACAAGAAAAGCTGCTTGATCTTCTGTCCCGGACTTTATGTGGGCGCCCCTTTCAGACTCTGGGTCATCCAACTCATGGGCAGGGTCTGCCACCAATTTACACAAAAGAGGTCCGTGATCAACGCGATCCGCAGCATCTTGAACACAAAGAACAAGAAATTGCTCTCGCTTTGCACACGCTTGGCTCGTTTGACTTCAGTGGTCATATACTCAATGAATTCGTCCGTGATGTTGCTATTCGATACGTTGAGGATGATGAACCAATCATTAGGAAAGCGGCAGCATTGACATGCTGTCAGCTCTTTGTGCGAGACCCCATTGTACACCAGACCAGCTATCATGCGATACAAGTTGTCAGCGATGTTATCGAGAAGTTACTCACGGTCGGAGTGGCAGACCCTCAACCAGACATTAGGCAAACGGTCCTGTCATCACTTGACGCCCGCTTTGATCGCCATCTTGCCAAGGCAGAAAATATTCGTTCCTTGTTCCTTGCGCTCAACGACGAGAAATTTGCTATTCGTGAGGCAGCTATGACAATCATTGGTCGCCTCACTAATGTAAATCCGGCTTACGTCTTCCCATCGCTGCGGAAAGTTCTGATACAGCTCTTGACGGAGATTGAGTATAGCAACAACCCTACTAATAAACGCGAGTCGGCACAACTGATCAGCCACCTTGTGAGCGCCAGTAGCAAGCTGATCAAACCATATGTTGACCCGATGGTCACGGTCTTGCTTCCGAAGTCTGAAGATCCCAACGCCGATGTAGCTGCCACGACATTAAGAGCCCTAGGAGATTTGGCGACCGTTGGTGGTGATGAAATGATGAAGTACATCGATCCCCTCATGAATATCATCATTCGGAGTCTCCAAGACCTGGCAAGCGACAAAAAGCGTGAAGCAGCCCTTTGCACCCTTGGCCAGCTAGCGGGAAATGCAGGCTATGTTATCGATCCTTATGTTCAGCATCCTCAATTACTGAATATCCTTGTTGGCATTGTCAAGAATGAGCCCCCTGGTGACCTCCGACGGGAGACAATCCGCCTCATGGGCATTCTCGGTGCTTTAGACCCCTATAAGCACCAACAGGTTGTAGAAGAGTCTCCGGAGAGCAATCTGCGCGCAGAGGCCGAGGCTGAATCTGATGTGACGCTCATCATGAAGGGCATCACGCCTTCTAACGAGGAGTACTATCCAACAGTGGTCATCAATACGCTCATGGCCATGCTAAAAGAGGACACGCTGAAACAGTACCATTCAGCTGTTGTAGAAGCGGTGATGAGTATTTATGCTACTATGGGCCTCAAATGTGTACCATTCCTGCCGACAGTTGTTCCCGGGATTGTTTCCGTGCTGAAAGACGCACAGAGCGACGATAGATTGGAGGGATATTTTAACCAGTTGAGCTTGCTAGTCAAGATTGTGAGACAGCATATTCGCCCACACTTACCCGTAATTTTGAATGCGGTGACAGAATACTGGCATGCAAGCAACTCCAGACTTCAAGCCACCATTCTTGGTCTAATTGAGAGCATCGCACGAAGCTTGGAGGGCGAATTCAAAATTTACCTGGCAGACATACTCCCACTTATGCTTGGTGTACTAGACAACGATGCTCGCACAGATTCGGGACGGGCAGCGTGTCAACGAGTGCTCCATGCTTTCCTAGTTTTTGGGTCGAGTGCGGAGGAATACATGCACCTTATCATCCCGGTGATTGTACGCATGTTTGATACCGATCGTGTGCGACCACGTGAGATTCGGAAGCTCGCCATCGAGACAGTTGGGAAAATGAGCAAGCAGGTTAACATTTCAGAATTCGCTTCCAAGATCATTCATCCGATTTCTCGCGTTTTGATGGGTAACGATGTTGCTCTAAAGCAAACGGCTATGGACACACTTTGTTCGCTAGTACTTCAACTTGGTCCCGATTACCTCCACTTTGTTCCCATGATCGACAAAATACTGCAACAGCAGAGCACTAAGTATACCACGTATACGCTCATGGTAAACAAGCTCAAAAAGGGCGACACCTTGCCTCAAGATCTGAGTTCGGACGAACGGTATGGTGATGATGATGACGATGCTGCTCCAGCGGAAATTGCGACAAAGAAGTTGGCAGTTAATCAGCAGCACCTCAAGAACGCGTGGGAAGCGAGTCAGAAGTCAACAAAGGAAGATTGGCAAGAATGGATGCGGCGATTCTCTGTTGAACTATTGAAAGAAAGCCCGCAGCAAGCTTTGAGGGCTTGTACACCTCTGGCCTCAATCTATCCACCTCTCGCACGAAGTTTATTCAATAGTGCCTTCGTGAGTTGTTGGACAGAGCTTTATGATCAATACCAGGAAGAATTGGTAAGATCTCTTGAAGTAGCTCTGACCAGCCCAGCGATTCCACCCGAGATTCTGCAAATCTTGCTCAACCTAGCAGAGTTCATGGAACATGACGATAAGGCACTTCCTATTGACGTCCGGACGCTAGGCATGTACGCAGCAAAATGTCATGCGTTCGCTAAAGCGCTCCACTACAAGGAATTGGAATTCAATGCCGAACAGAATGCTAGTGCAGTCGAGGCACTCATCTCTATTAATAACCAACTCCAACAGACCGACGCGGCATTCGGCATTCTACGTAAGGCGCAGGGCTATAGCGACGTGGACCTCAAGGAGATGTGGTTTGAGAAATTGCAGCGGTGGGAAGAGGCACTGCAGGCGTATCAGAAACGCGAGGAAGAGGAGGGAATTCATGCAGGTTTTGATGTGATTATGGGGAAAATGAGATGTCTGCATGCCTTGGGAGAGTGGGACACGTTGAGTTCTATGTGTCAAGATAAATGGATGAACTCATCAAGTGAACACCGGAAGACGATTGCACCGCTGGCGGCCGCCGCGGCATGGGGTATGGGACAGTGGGAGGTGATGGATACGTACCTCAGTGTTATGAAGCCTGCAAGTCCAGATCGGAGTTTCTTTGGCGCAATTTTGGCAATACATCGAAATCAGTTCGAGGAAGCACACATGCACATCACGAAGGCATTGGACGGGTTAGACACGGAACTTAGTGCGCTTCTGGGCGAGAGCTACACCCGCGCCTACGGGGTGATTGTCCGTGTGCAGATGCTGGCTGAATTAGAAGAAATCATCGCGTACAAGCAACACGCTAATGACCCAGAAAAGCAGGAGCACATGAGAGAAACATGGACCAAGCGACTTCTTGGCTGTCAGCGTAATGTCGAAGTTTGGCAACGAATGTTAAAGGTTCGCGCCTTGGTCATCACCCCCCAAGAAAACGTTGAGATGTATATCAAGTTTGCTTCAATCTGCCGGAAAGCACAGCGAATTGGTCTCGCCGAGAAGAGCTTGAACTCCTTGCTTGGTGGCCATGGGTCACTCACGGCGCCGGAGAGTCTCTCACGGGTACAAAACGCACCGTATAAAGTCCAATATGCGGTGTACAAATTCCTTTGGAGCATGGGAATTGAGAACGATGCTCTCGCTGCGCTGAAGGACTTTGCGAGCAGACTTCGCACACATTACGAAGACAGGAGATCAATACTTTCAGGAGGCCAGGTAAACGGCGTTGCTCACAACGGCACATTGACCAATGGTTATCATGGCATGAGTGAAGTGAATGGGTCTATGGCTCCGTTTGTCTCAATTAACACACAAATCTCGGCCAGGGAGAAAGCGGAACTGGACGAATGGAGGGTTCTACTTGCTCGCTCCTATCTAAAACAAGGCGACTGGCTGACCAAAAAACTCGATGGCAATTGGCAATCGGAGACCGTGCAAGATGTCCTGCAGTCGTTTTACTCTGCGACGAGATACAACGAGAATTGGTACAAGGCATGGCACGCCTGGGCGTTGGCTAACTTTGAAGTCGTTACTTCCATGACAGCTGGGGGGGACCGTGAGACTGTGGAATTGCCGCGTGAGACAATCAGCGAACACGTTGTTCCGGCCATCAGAGGTTTCTTCAAGTCGATTGCACTGTCATCGATGAGTTCGTTGCAGGACACCCTGCGGTTGCTGACGCTTTGGTTTGCTTACGGCAAATATGAAGAGGTCACGCATAGCGTGACGCAAGGCATCGCAACTGTGAGCATCGATACTTGGCTTGAAGTAATTCCACAAATTATTGCGCGAATCAGCCAGCCTCACAAAATCGTTCGTGAAGCGATTCACGACTTACTCAACGAGATTGGCCGAGCACATCCGCAGGCATTGGTCTACCCACTGACAGTAGCTATGAAGTCGGATGTAACACACCGTGTACGAGCAGCCAAGCGTATCATGGATGCCATGCGCTCGCACAGCCCTGAGCTCGTAGAGCAAGCCGATATGGTCAGCCATGAGCTTATTCGTATTGCTGTCCTGTGGCATGAGCTATGGCATGAAGGCCTCGAGGAAGCCTCTCGCCTTTACTTCGGCGATCACAACATTGAAGGCATGCTTGCCACGCTTGAACCTCTGCATGAAATGCTGCGGAAAGGTCCTGAGACCCTTCGCGAAATCTCGTTCATCCAGAGTTTCGGTCGCGATCTGGCAGAGGCAAAGGACTGGTGTGAAGCGTACAAGACGACTCGAGAGATAGGCGACTTGAATCAAGCGTGGGATCTTTATTACGGCGTATTCAAGCGGATTGCGAGGCAGCTGCCACAGTTGATGAGTTTGGAGCTGCAATACGTCTCGCCGAAGCTCAAAGAAGCACATGATTTGCAGCTGGCCGTCCCAGGGTCGTACCAGAGCGGGAAACCAATTGTGCGCATTCAGTCTTTTGATCCTGTCGCGACCGTCATATCATCTAAACAGCGTCCGAGGAAGCTTTCGCTGCGTGGCAGTGACGGAAATCGATACGAACACATTCTGAAAGGCCATGAAGATATCAGACAGGACGAGCGTGTGATGCAACTTTTCGGTCTCGTCAACACACTGCTGGCTACTGATCCGGAATGTCTCAAGCGGCACCTCAACATCCAGCGCTACTCTGCCATCCCATTATCAACACAATCGGGTCTTTTGGGTTGGGTACCTAACAGCGACACGTTGCATGTCCTTATCAGGGAGTATCGTGAAAGTCGCAAGATTCTGCTCAATATTGAACACCGCATCATGCTGCAAATGGCACCAGATTATGACAATCTGACGCTGATGCAGAAGGTGGAAGTCTTTGGCTACGCGCTCGACAATACCACTGGGCAAGACTTGTACCGGGTTCTGTGGCTCAAGAGCAAGAGCTCAGAGGCATGGCTCGATCGGCGGACGAATTATACTCGCTCATTGGCCGTCATGTCAATGGTGGGCTACATCCTAGGCTTGGGTGATAGACATCCCTCAAACCTGATGCTCGACCGCGTGACTGGTAAGATTATTCACATTGACTTTGGGGACTGCTTCGAAGTGGCGATGCACCGCGAGAAATATCCTGAGCGTGTCCCATTCCGCCTCACGCGGATGCTCACCTTCGCAATGGAAGTTAGTAACATCGAAGGAAGTTTTCGTACGACGTGTGAACATGTCATGCGACTTCTTCGGGCGAACAAAGAATCCTTGATGGCCGTGCTCGAAGCCTTCATCCATGACCCATTGCTCACATGGCGACTGGCGAATCGTGAATCGCCCCCCGAGCCTTCTTTCACATCTGAGCGTCGCACATCCATCATGGGCGTCCCTGCTGCACAAGAAGGTCGGAGGCCGTCTGTGATGGGGGGGGATCCTGCTGGCGCGCCTGAGCGGCCGAATAGCTCCTTCCGCCCACGTAACCGGCTCAGCAGTAACGCTCAAACGAATGGAAACACGGAGCAACTGGAAAAAGAAGTTCAGAACGCGCGCGCTCTGCAGGTGCTCAGCAGAGTGAAAGATAAGTTGACCGGGCGAGACTTTAAGAGGGAGATCGTGCTGGAGGTTGATGAGCAGGTGGAGAAACTGCTGAGCGAGGCGACTAATTTGGAGAATCTGTGTCAGCACTACATTGGGGTGAGTTCCGCGTTCTTAAGCGTAATTGGGAAGCTATTACTGACCGATTGCCATACAGTGGTGTTCTTTCTGGTGAGGAACTCTCAAGGACCCCACCATGTTCTCAACCGTCCATCCATATCCCAAGAACAGTCGGCACTGTTGCACCATAAGACACTTTGATTGCTGAAGATCAGGCGTGATGATCAGCGTGGCGTTTTGGGTTTCTCAAAGACTTTTGGAATCATCAGGGCTTTGACTTTTCAGCCCTTTCAGCCGCCATGGCGAAAGTGGCATGCAGGCAAAGTGGCATACCCATACAAGCAGTAGCATAGCAACGGCGTCAATGATATACATACCAAATATCGCTTTCCAAATACACCACTGTTGTGTCTACCGCAACCAACTCACCATCTACCTGTGCCCCTGGCGACTTTTCATAGTTGTTTGCTTTTCACACCCAATCGGCAAAGACATCTCCGCAAGCTTTTCTGATGTTTCCGTGGACGAATGGAATGAAGCATGAGATGACGAATTTGGTCGGCTGTTGACGGCGACGGCGGCACGGCAGGCCACGCATTGGCCATGATCAGCCACCAGGCTACGGAACTGTTGTTCCGACTTGTACTTCTCATGTTCTGCTCAGTGACCTCGCCTTCGTTCACACGTCTCCATCTCGTTGAGGGCGTCTCTCCCATGGATACCTGGGTTCTCACACTGGCCCTGTTCATGTGGAAAGCTCCTATCAAGCAAAGGGTTGCGGATAGCATCACCTGACGTCAAGTTCTCGCCTACCTTTGGCGATATATCATTGATTTTCCGGGGCTCATAAGGCAAATTGTGTCTTAGGATTCACAGGACGACCAGTTCGAAGAGTTCGAGGGTATCAGATCATCGTCGCCAGGCCGAAACTCGGTTTTCTTGAGGAGGCAGGCCTCCCCAAAATCTACCCGGTTCCAAATGGATACGAGACCGTCAAGTTGTCAGCATGAAACCAGCAATGGCAGCCTCAATGGGGTGCGGAAGAAGCACAGTCCAATGCATCAAATTCACGTACACCATCTGAGGTTCAAGGAGCGGATACGACACTTTACATGGACTTGGTTCACGATGACGGTGCGTGCGAATGGCAACGCCATGATCAAGTCACGTCGCTAACGGGGTCATCAGATGGCAACAGGTGGCGTGGCTAACGTCCTGTACCATGTGCCATACCGGTTCAGTGGCCTTTATAGCATCGGGTGCATGTTCTTTCTTTTCAATATAGTGCTCTTCCTAATGAACATCGTGATGATATGCTGCCGCTTCCGCTATTACCCGTCAACGTTCATGGCGTCTATCACACATCCAACCGAGAGCCTATTTGTCCCGGCTTGGCTGATCTCGTTCGGCACGATTTTGCTCAACATCACCGAATACGGTGCTGATGCAGCAAGAGCCGGCGAATGGCTTGTGCATACAATGCATTGGTTGTTCTGGGCATACTGTGGATTGGCTGTTGTCTTTAGTTGCGGCATCTACCTAATCATGTCAGTGAAAGACTTATTAGGACAAGAGAGTGACGTGCTGACAGGGTAATGTAGGTGGTCCACTACAACTTACACCATTGCACAGATGACGCCAATCTGGATTTTTCCTGCTTATCCACTTTTGATCATCGGACCACACGCCTCCGTTCTGGCATCGGTGTCTTCTGGCATCAATGCCCTGGATGTCATTATTGGCGGGTTCGTATTCCAAGGTATCGGATTTCTCGTGTCGCTGATGATCTATGCTGCGTTCATTTATCGGCTCATGACCCAAAAGCTCCCTCAAGAAAGTCTTCGTCCTGGAATGTTCGTCAGCATCGGTCCGTCCGGATTCACTATCGCTGGAGTTGTGGGAATGGGTGCTGATTTGCCAAGAGTCGTGCCTCCCGATGTATGCTCCTGTTATATCCCACATTCCCTTGCAACAGCTGCTAATGATACATTGCTTCCAGTTCATGGGACCAGGCATGGGTGAGCTAGCTGGTAAAGTGTCCATGATCATGGCGAATTGGATGGGTCTATGGTTGTGGGGGCTGGCACTCTGGTTTTTCATTGTTTCTGTTGGCGCACATTGGTCGACAGTGCGCCATGGCCGTGGAAAGTTCGCCATGACTTTCTATTCCTACATCTTCCCCAACACTGGTATGTTATTCTTCCACTCCTCATGATGCGCGCTCCTGACAGGTATTCGCAAGCTCTCACAACGGCGACTTTTGCGCTAGGCAAAGCTCTCGATAATAAGCCGATCAATATACTCGGGTGCGTCATGACCTGTCTCCTCATAGTGGCATGGTTTGTGGTTTTCATCGCCATGATTCGAGCTGTCGTCGACAAAGATATTCTATGGCCTCAAAAACAGGAAGATCGGGCTGAAGGAGGTTGGCAAGTGTCTCCGGAGGAAAAACAAGTTTGTGATCCCCAATGCTGGTCTCACTTCTCGGCGGACGGTAATGCACCAAATCACGAGACAATGCAAACTAAAACTAGCCCACAGGCGAGAATGGTCGACCATCCAGAGCAAGAAGGAATGGAAGAAAAGGACGAAGATACGATCGCGGAGCGCGATATAGATGAAATCACGCGAGGAAAGGTTGTGCCACGGCGCGCTGAGGACCTAGTTTGAGATAGCTAATTTGACATCTGTTGTGGATCAAGTTAAAATGCTCATTCCAATCACCATTCGGCTTCCACTCCGTCTTGCCAATATCTGCCCGTCTTACCGCCAATGTCTTGGAGCGCCAACATCACGGGCGTTTTGGCACCTTCGTCCGGAGTCTTCACTCCTCCTCCTCTGGTCATGTCTGTCTTGACGTAACCCGGACAGCATGCGTTGATCAGCACTCCACGCCCCGCTCTCTCCGCCTCCATTGCGACAACTTTTGTGAACGCGGTCTCCCCTGCTTTAGACACGGCATAAGCTGCACTTGGAAAACCTGCTTGCTTTTCACTGCCTGCAATTACTGCATTTTTAAATTTCTCCATAATTACATTTACTGCAGAAATATTTTTCTGTGCAGCTAGCAGGAATTCATCACGAATCTCCTCGGAGTATTTGTTGAGTTTTCCCGCCGCACTGCTCACATTGACAAGCCGCCCGCCTCTTCGAATCAATGGCAGCAGTTCTTGAGTCACTTCTAAAGTCCCGAAATAATTTATTGCGAGCGTTTTCTCTACCACATTGCGATCGAAACCTTGCAGAGCAATTCCTAGTTCAATTGAATTAGCTTGCAATCCAAATCGGCACTTCTGCGAGCAGTCAACCCACCAGCATTATTGATAACTATGTCGATACCATCTGGATGCTGTTTTCTTAAAAATTCACCGAAATTCCGAATGCTCTTCGATTGACTGATGTCGAGCACGTGAAATTTTATCGTCGTATCACCGCCATCGTGAGCTAAAACTTTGGCGTGCTTGACCTGTGGATCATTGTTGAGTGATTCTACCGCCTCAGCACCTCGTTCAGGTGATCGAGCGGTCAGATATATAAGGAAGGGGCCAGATTTGAAGGGTGAGGTCGGATACTGCAGAGCCAGGTTGCGAACTGGATAAGTTTATTAGTCTCACCTTTTGAAAATTTTGATGAGGGTTGTAGGACCTATAGCAAGACCAATCCCTTTATTGGCGCCTGTCACCGCCGCCACCCTTGATTGCATTTTGTTCCGACTAGGAGAAAATGTAACAACAGACTGTGGTCCCTGTTTTGAGCGTACGTGCAAGGGAGATGCTTTGACATCATAATAAAATGCCTCGGATTTAAGGCGGAGCTAAAGGCGAGTTCATGGGCCTCGTGAAGATTTGATGCGATGCTATGTCTTCCCCTGTTGCGAGACTTCCCGTGTCATGATACAAAGCGTGGACGTACCAAACAATTTTCCCACGTTAACTCTCTCGTCTCGTTGAATTTCAATAGAGATCATATTCAGTGTGTATCGTATTGCGTGATTACTTCTTGTTGAAGGGCAGTGGTACGTTTGGTCGAACACCACATGCTTGTTCTTGTCAGGTATCGAATGAAAATTTGATATATACAGACTACCACGTAATCACCTTCCATCTGTTAGGTAGGTGCATCGTATAACCAGCAACAGCGTTATGGTATATGAGGAAGTCACCTCGCAACACTTCTAAACAGCACGTACCCTTAGACCATTCAACGTAAGATTGCATTGTCGGCCATATCCATAACTTTAAGGCTTTGTTCTAGAAATAACTGAGTGGGTATAATTGTAATAAAACTTGTTATAAGAGTTAATTTAAGATATAAAAGAAATCGACCAGGATTTAGAGGTCTTTCAAAGAGGTTCGCGACGTGGTCAGCCTTGAGTTTGGCCTGGCCTGACCTGTCTCGTCATGCATCATCTTACAGCTTATCTGTCTTTCAGAATCTTGGGCGTGATAATAACTTTAGGTTTAAGGTAGGATAAACGCTTCCACAGGCTGTTCTGAGGGATCTAGAATGTCGCCTGCTGTGATTCTTTATTATTTAATGTACACAGGTTTGCGTAAGTTTCAAAGGAGACGGCACCGAATAGCAGATTTAGCTGTCATTAAATTTCGTTTCCCGAATGCTCTGGGAGTCCGATCTCAGCGGCGGTTCCACCGTTGGGAGCGAGTTTTTGGTTTTCTCCCTCTCCTGAATCTTAGCCCAAGCATAAACAATGCCACTGACAAAACCAATGACAATGGCCGACACACTCCCCATTGTAATTGGGTCTCCAAAGAATACAAGCCCGCTTAGGGCGATGGGTAGCTTATTCAGCGCACCCACCATCGAAAAGGTAGTTGACGATGTGACGCGGAGGCACCAGACCGAGCAATAGGATATGAAGATGCCACCAAGCCCCGAGTAGACCATGCCAAGCAGGAGGCCGTTGCGCGTCTCGGGAGGAAAGTTCCTCGCCAAATTGGGCCTGGACCAATCTTCGAACAGTAGTGAGCAGAGAATGAGCACTGGAATGCTTAGAAGGTTGTTATAGTACATGGCTACGACAGGGTCAGCTTTTGCGCCAGAAGGATACAGGTTTGTAAGAACGCACAATCCCAGTCATTTGTTTGCTTGATTAACTTTCTCATAACCAGAAGGCGAGCCGCTGTACAAACGACGTTAAAGGCCATCCACATATAGCCCACATTCAATGCCAGCATAGTAGAAGTTGAGTTTCCTGTATGGCCCGAGCCTTTGATGGTGCTTTGGATGTCAGCCAGAGCTGCCACGATGGAGCTCATGACTATCAAACCGAACGAGAGCAGGGCTAGGGCCGTGACGCGCCCGTTGAACCACAAGACCTCGCCATAGGCAATAACGATGATGGTGAGGTTTTTAAATATCGTGTACACCGGCACTGTCAGGTACTTCAAGGACATGTTTCCCGTGTAAAGCATGCCTACAAAGAGAAGGGAGACCGGATACCCTTCAACTGTCAGCTAACTCGCCGAGCCTTTCGAGGTCGAGCTGGTCTTACATGTCTTTGCCCTATTGACATCGAACTGCTCCAATCTTACCAGTCGAAGCTGCCGGCATAATGTAATGGCTGCAATGCAGACCACCGACTATGCCTGGTGTTAAGTCGGGTTCTGGACGATTTTGAGCTAAAAAGTATGGGATACGGCGTACCTGAACGGCTAGATAAAAAAAGAAAAGGTTCCAACCGGATCCCGAGACAATATATTTGTTGACTACGGTCATACTGATGGACGAGAAACAGTACGCCAGAATCGATAGGCTTGCACTATTATTGAGACTTGTCATGATGATCGATGTGATACGCCGTTGGCGAAGGCGTTCCTAAGGCGAATGAATGCAGGCAGCATGCAGAGCAGCTAGGATTGAGAAGGGAGAAGCTAGAGTAGCGAAAGGCCTATAACTGGAAGGGTAATTGTGTACACGATGAGAAAATGCTTAAGAGGATTGGTCAGTTATATAAAAAAGATTGTCAAACGGTAATAGGGGTTGTTACGACACGTGTCTCGAAATATAATGCGCGTGGACATACTAATAGTATATATTTAGCTAACCGTATAGGGGCTTCGCTAGTTAACCCTAACAAACTTACAGTATATCGTTAATTTAAGGGTAAGGATTTTGATCAAATAACAGTTGAGATCTGCTTCAAACCCGCAAAACTTATTTACCGGCTGCAGATGATCAGCTTTCAAGGTGTTCACTTACAGCCACAATAATTCCTCATACTTTGCTTTGTCACTCTGGAATTAATAAAGAAACTTATTGCGGCGTTTGGACGGAAGAAAGCTGCTGAAATGATGACTTTGCAGTAGGAAGGGCTTGCTAAAGATAGTCAGGATTGCACAACACCATGATAGAGAAGAATTGACAGAGATACTGTACTATTGCAGCTGTATATACCACAGTACTCAAACCAAGCCATGGGGAGTATGGCGTGATAAGCAATTCTTACAAGGAAAGCTCTTGTAATACAATTTAGATGAGAAACGGTTGATTAGGTGACACCTACAATAGCACCTCTCTCCTCGCGACACGGCTGCTGACTCTCCCTTCAATTGACATAGCTCATATAGGAGATATCTCCACTTACGGGTTCAGTTGTGAAGCTCGGTCTGGTACTCTTTCCCAATAAACCCACTAGCAGTAAACCTGAAGGCAAAAAGTATGCAAGGTTGCAAGTAAGCCTGATAGTTTTCTCGCATCTTGATCCTGTTGCTGCAAGTTTGACAGCACCTGTAGTGAAAAACCGTCTCGAAACACCCTACATCGTTTTATGGGATGTGTTGCTACTCAAATGCCTGATAAACCTAATTCTATTGATCTTATGCGGATATCTCTGGAGTAATTGCATTGTGACCACATAGTACAGGGATTTGCCGCTTGTATGCACGATGCATTGGCTCAGGGGTGGAGTTGGCGATGTTATATTGCAGCACTCACGAAAATGAGTCACCTGGACGTATAAAATAATGCTTAATGAGGCATTAGTGTGGGCAGAAGACCGGGGTCTGAAAGAGATCTAGAATAAGTTATATGCAACACCAGAAAACATTAACCCGTTTGTCAGAGTGGCCAAATTGGGAAAAGAGTGTTAATAGTTGGAGACACAGAAATCATTGCGGCTTAAAATGCACAAGTTCCCGGCTTATCCAAATCTTTGTTGATCGCCTGCACACCATTTTTCATACGGAGATTCCAGTGATTTGATAGGGACAATGAGCAAGGACATTCATATCGGTTTTTAAGTCGTCTGATGGATGACATGCCGTATTTACAGCCCAATGCTGCTCTGTGGTGGCTCACGAGAGACCAGGTGGGACATTATATCCGTAGGGGGGAGCACACTGGAGTAACGATTTTTTGGGGGGCGGGGGGCATGGGATGCCTATTTGAGGTCTTATTTTGTCACATTCGACTGATTTTAACTCGTCTAATATCAACTTATTCATTCCCGGGGTCCATTACGGTTGTGACCTGCCACCCAGTGCCATTATCATTGATCACTCTGATTTCGAAGCAATTCTGGCAGTTTCATTTTTCCCGCAGAAGCATGAAGGCACATACAAAAATTTTATTCATTCCACTAAGTCAATTTATTAATCTTCTTGAAGATAGGAATGTCTCACTACATCTTCGTATGCGATAGGGAAACATGCATAAAGAGACCAAAGATGAAACTGTAAGGCTGGTCCTATCAAATGCAGCTCGTAGCTTTACCAAATTCCAAATTTGTTACGTCTTACGAGGGACTCGAACATGTCAGATTCAATTTTTGTGCGTTTATTACCCATAGTGGAAAGACAGTTCATTCAACCTACGATTGCCGAGGGTATTGTATGCGATGCTGGTGATTTTTAAACTCACGCTTGACCCTTAGGGAGCGTTCTAGCTTATGAACGTGAGATTTGGCTGCGTCACATACATTGAAAAGTTACCACCATCCCCATGCTTGCATCCTCTGTTCTTTCCTTGATGGTCGTAGAAACCACGTAGCCCACAGCGAATAAACAATGAACTTTCACTTGCTCTTCACAAGCACGTCCAAGACCGTTCTTTTGACCAGATATTCCTTCACACAGACTATGATGGCTTGCTCAAATGAGCAATCGCCATGGCAGACCAATGGAACAATTTTCTGGACAAGATGTGGCAGGGAGAATCGCAATGAGCTCTCAGGCGATTCGGAACTGAATCTGCTGGTCGACCACGTGAGACATCGTCTCTCCAGTGGTCTGCCTGGATCTCCCCAGCTGTAATGGCGACACAGCACCAATGGCTACCGCGACAGAGAGCTCGGTGAAGTCTGTCCCCTTCGGGCCGAGCTTGAAGGTTTTTAAAGCAGCATGGTTTCATACATTAGTTTTCGCGACACTCAAGATACAGCGAATGTTGAACAGTAAGCAAAATTGTCAGAGCGCCGTACCAACGCATTCCACTATGCCATTACGGATCACGTGGGCGCTTGCTTTCGACTCCTAGCGACTCACTGCGAGGGTCTTGAAGCAGAAAACAAGAGCCTCGAACTTTCGCTTGTGAAGGGACAGTATAAAGAATAGAAAGGTAGAGACGGAAGAGAAGAAAGGAAGGCAAGCTACGTGGCATTCGTCTCTATGTCGATGAAAGCCTCAGCAACATAGAGAACCAAGCAGATGTATCTGATTGCATGATCAATTACCGCAAAACGTCTTCGTACGGTGGTTTTTGACTGGCTGGTATTGTCGTGGAACATATAGCCAATATCGGATGACGCAGGTGGCAGTGTTATTAGCAACGGCCACTTAGATTGTCAGTGCGCGGCCTGTTTCCACTTGTGCGAGTCTCTCACTCGGGATTACCTACGAGGTAAATTGATTTGCGAGCCGTTTTGGGAAACCATGGGTGGAGATGCTAGGGACAAGAAAAGCATGGGGAATGCCAAGCCAACGTGAGGTTGTAATCTGGAACGAGTGCACAAGACTCTGACCGTTTACGCCTGCTATTTGCTCATATTGAAGCCAATCCTGGAGGTTTGGTCTTTCTTGTACCTCAATGTTAACCACGATGGCCCGGGATATGAAGAAGTTTTTCCCCGTCTGCCTTCAGCCGCACACCCGTAACGATGATTGATTTCAATCGGGTTTGATCTTTCTAGTTCCGTGAGCTCAGGTAGAAAATTTCGCTTCTTCACAATACAAAATCAGGTGGCAACACACGCACGACCAGCGGTCAAAGGTCTTGAGATCGTCTCATTTGCATGATTGGGTATCTACTATATCTTGCTGTGGAATGGGGATGGCGGAGTACTGGTAAGACGACAAAGGACCAAGGCAGATTGCAACAATCTTACCGTGGTAAAGATGCGAAAATATCCAGCCATCTTCACGATCCATTTGTCTGCGGCGCACCTGAAGCCGTCCCGCCCGCCGCGGCCCGGGCCGCCAGTGCTTCCGCCTCGATCTTGTCAGCCTGCTCAATAGCGGCCTTGATAACCTGCTGTTCCTCTGGCTGCAGCTGCCCTGTAAGCTGAGCATAGAGCTGCGGATCTTGCTGGGTCATGGCTACACACATAAATGGTCAGTGATAAAAAAAGTCAGCTAGGGGAGGGAAAGGATGAGAGCTTACAATGTAAAGTCTGCTTGAAGAGGCCGTAAGGCTCCATTTGATCCAACGGCGTCTCCAGCAAACTTTCCTCTTCTAGCTCATCATCTCCATCGTCCTCTCCAACGGCGGTGTTAAACTTTGCGGCCTGTTGACTCAGAAAATCGAGATAGGCTGAACTCTCGTCTTTAATGTCGGTGGTCTCGGTCTCTTCTTCGTTCTCCCAGTCTTCGCCCCCCGCTTCCCAATCATTCTCATCCTCTTCGTCTTCATAATTACCACTGAGGCCAAAATCCTCTTCTTGTTGTGCAGCTTCTCTATTCTTCATAGCAGCAGGCAGAGTTTGGAACAAGCGAACGATACCCTGCAGTAATCTTGGCCAGCCTTGTCGTACGCTCTGCGGAACTTCATCACTCCTCAAAGTTAAGAGTGCTGTGATGGCGCCGATAGAGAGCTTTTTATCGTGGACACGTGTGAAGCTGTCGATGCTGGAGAACCAGAAACTAAAGAACTTGTTCGTCCAGCCGTTTGCTTCAAGCACATTCAAAGCTAGACGTGGGTTGTAGTAAATTGCATTGATGACCATTTCCATGAGGTGGATTTTGTACGACTTTACCTTGAGCTCGTCGTTGGTCAGGATAGTCATACCCAAGCTGATAAATTCGGGGATGAAGTCATCGACACCACCGCGAAGATTAAGCATAACGATCTCGGCAAGCTTACATCCGCATATCCGATCCACACCACCGACTTTCTCATCTTTGAAAATGGTGCGTACCATATCGACGATGGCCTCCAGATATGGTCGAGTCACGAGGAGCTCCTTCCAGCCGTAATTGACAAAGTTCTCGAGTGCGGGTAACATGTCTTCCAAGTACAACTCGGCGCCTGATTTGAAGGTTTGGTGGATAAGCTCAAATGCCTTCCACATTGTGGGCGATATGACTTTGGCCGCGAATGTACAGCTATCGATGATCTCGAAGATCTCATTGTACAGGTCGTAGAGTTTGTGCTCAAGTGTGATGGAGATGACCGGCGTGAGGATGGTCTCCAAGTGCGCCAAAACGTCTGGAGTGCTTTCGAGAGTTAAAATAAGAGTCCCGATGGTCTGCAGTACGCCAAGCGCAGTAATACTCTTGTCGTCCAAGAAATCGCCATAGCCATCATCACCTTCCTTTGATTGATTGCGCTCGATCAACTCCTTGACAATGCGAACATACGTGTCGCGAAGCTGTTCAGTGAGGGCAACGGCGAATGGTGTAAGCTCAGTCGCAAAGACTTCCACGAAGTCCTCCATGACGTTGGCTAGAGCATCCACGTCAACTTCATTGGCCAGTTTAAGTAGCTGCTGCATGATCTGAGGGATATTTTGTTGCATCATCGTTCGTATAGGATCATGTCTGATTAGTGGTTGCAGAGCCAGAGCTGCTTCCACTCGGACGGGCAAGCATTCATCCGCCATGGACTCAAGAATATTCCTGTAGATGATGGTGAGGTTGTTCGGATCTTTGAAGTCGAGACTCTCAAATTTCTCCAAAGTGTCACATGCGCGAGCCCGAAGGAATCCGTGGGGGCTTCTGAATTCGGGGAAGACATGGCGCACGAAGAAGTACTCAACTTGATCAGCAATCGGGCTTTTCTTTCCCAGGATTACATTTGCAAGCGTTCCAATCATGCGCAAGGCACCTTCCTTCTCCCGTGGATTCTTCTGATCGTCTGGGGCGGACTCGTACCGATTCACAATCTCGTTGATGAAAGTCAATACATCGAAAGTCTGTTTCCGACGAGATTTTGTGAGGGTGACCAAAAAATTGGTGGCTGCAACATCCGGCGCTGACACTTCCTCGTAGAAATTGAGCTTACGATGTAAATATTCTGCTGGCTCCTCGTCAAATTGCTCCAAGTCTTCGTCAGATTGGCAAAGCACCGGGAACACCAAATGATGAATCAGAATCGGCATGTGTGGTTTAAGGTGGTCCCACGTAATCTTGGGCTTTACACACTCGTCCATGAAAGCCAGAGTGTACGAGAGGCAGGGTTTACTCAACCATCTCCGTTTGTGAATCCAGTGATCGATCTCGTTCAGATAACCTTTCAGGATTTCTGGCGCAAAATTGGTGATGAAATCTTTGGCCACGTCAGTGTAGTCCTCGCCGTTGCCCTTCTGCAAAGTCGTTGGATTGCCATATCTCACGAATAGCCTATTCAGGTTGACATAAGCCCATTTCTTGCACTTCCACCAGTGATTCATCTCGCGCTCGTCCATGTCTTCCATCATTGAGTTTGCCGGAGGTTCTTTCGCCACCACCCGCAGGAATAAGCTGCACCAATCGACCATGGCCTGATGAGATCGCAAGAGCATTGGCAGCTCAAAGTAGATCGCGTGCTTATATGCCTTCAACACCGTCCGCAACATCTCACCAGCTTCCAAACTCGTCTCGTTAACCAAGCTATTTCCAATTTGAACCACCTGCGGAAAGGTGGCTGCCACGATCTGATCGAAGTCTCCTCTGCTATCTCCCAGCTTGAACCGATATGTGCGACATATTGCTAGCAGGCACTGCAGGCCGGCGAACACCGACGATACATCTTGAGTATTGAGCAGCTTGATGGTGGTGTCCACAAAGTCGGGCCAATGCTTGGGGAAGTCACAGTGGAGGATCTTCTGAAGGGCTACGACAAGCTGAGCGCGGGTGCTGGGTTGGGCAGACGCGATGATCGGCACGAGGCGCGCTCGCACCGCGGCCTTCTCCTGATCCGAGATGGCGTTTTGTGGCTGTTCTTCTTCCGCCTTAATCCAGCCTTTGGACACCCGGTTCTTGAAGTAAACCACACCTGACAGGTTTTTGGTCAGACCATCGTCGTGGCTCTTAAACGATGAAGTTGGCGCATACACGACAACCTTACCGCGTTCTCCTGCTCCGCCTCCAGGATATTTAGAAGCGCATCCAAGAAGCCCGGGCTCTCCTCTGCCTGCAACTGGAGTTAGCAGTGCCCGCTCATATTTCGAGTCCTCTGGCATAGTCTCCCACGTACCACTTTGAGCTCAATCTCTGCTTGCCGACGGACCTCCGCATTCGCATCGAGCGTGGATGCGATGCGACTCCTCAAGCCGGCAGCATCCATGATCGTGGCCTGTATCTCGTACCAAATCTGAATCGAGTCTCCAAATAGACGCGCTCGTGCTTGCCCTGACCGTGGGGGTTGATTTTAGCTCCGAAGGTGCCTGCCCACGAGTGTGGTGTCTGCAGAAAAAGTCGTGGCACTTGCGGCTTTGCCAAGACGCATCCCCCGGCCGGGAGCGCACGAAGGAAGATCACGGGATGACCCTGACAACGATATGAGCATCCAAGGACATGGCATGGGTTGCAGAAATACGATGCTGAATGCGGCAACAACCCCAAGTCGGGTTGCCATTATATTGCTGAGGCACTTCGCTGCCCAGAAGACAGTGCAGGGTGTGTTTCAGTTATTGTACTGTGTCCCCCGTCGACTAAGGTTAACTGAAGATGGTTCTTACGGCAGATATACCATAAGTAAACACGGCTGCATTGCTGATGGTGTATGTTATGAAGATATTCTCCTTCGCTCTAATCTTACCACCATCTGCCGGGTTGGCATTACCAGCGTCCCATGCATGAATTGTGAAAGTATGCGCACGAAGATGGCTGCACACGGACACCGAAGTTATGTCCGTCGTAGGGTAGGAATACGTACGACATGCCTCTGCTTCCGTATCGACCGCCAAGAGCTGCTGGATGCTTGCAGTTGCAATCAAGAGCGGAGCCAGGTTAAATTCGTGTGGAGGCGTGGCAGCGCTCCTGCACAAAAACTAAACGCTCTTCAACCCACGATCCAAGTTTGACCGGAAACGACCCAATGCTCCACCAAGCGTACTCCCCGGCTTACATGTAGAGTGACGCAGTCGCGCAGATATCTCTTTTGATCAGCTCCTGGCAGGTCTGCATCTTCGCAAACAACGTGGGATCGCCTATAATCCTCGCTGCATTCTTCACCTCCCGACATGTCTCATCCAGCCTTGTGACCACCCTGACAATGGTGCCTTCCAGCACATCTGTCAGTTCAGTAATTCGACTGAATGGCATTCCTCTCGCCCACTCATATACTACTTCGACCAATCCGAACCGGGGCCGGCTTACGAAGTCATTCGAATCATCAGACGACAGAATGACTTGATGCAAAGTCTGACAGTCGTTGACCTTCTCGGAGATCTTGATGATCGTGTCCCTTCCATGCTCCAGTGCCGGAGTCATGTTGGGAGTTGATTCCGTCTTCTCCTGAAAGACGAAAGAAGATAACAGCGCAACGATTTCTTCCGGTTCATAGTCAGCCAACACGTTCTCCAAAATGAGTTCCGTCAACACGATCTCATCTGCAGAATGGATTTCACAGGCTACCTTGCCTTTCAGTTCAACTCGTGAGTTCTCGTCGACGAAACCAAGATCTTTGAGCACGCTAATGCGCTGTTGGTAATCCGGCAACAGCTGCAAATTTTGGTCGGACATCAGCTGGCGAATAGATTGAATATTCTCTTTGATGACCCAGATGTCGTGTGTCATAGCAAAGTGCTTCGCGAAATCGGGGCAATTAATGCAGGCCCTCTCTTCTGCGATAGAGGCTGCTTTGGCACGTTCATCCAGAAGGGTACGAATATTCATCACTTTCAAATATTTGTGATAGTCAAGCTCGTCCCAGCACGATGATGTCCAAGATACAGCTGTTGCGAGGAGATCTCTTTTGGCTTGGGCCATTGCGTCCTTATCCTTCAACAAAATTCCATTCACATCTACTTGAATATGAGTGTCTGTAAGAGCCTCTACATCTGATAACTGTATCATTGTGAGCCTTAATTCCATCTCCTTTTCCATTTGGGGAAGCGGAACAAAGTGTCGGCGCAGGCAAGTTAAATAAGGCAGAAAATCCGCGCCTTGCCGCTGTCTCCTGGGCTTGTACTGAATTTCGAGGACTTGGACGCTAGCTCCGGACTTTCTGGCGCCTTCCCGGAGAAGGATACCTGCAGTCCGCACGTTATTCTCACCCCTGAAGACTATCAAGCGTTTCGGCTGGAACATGCGACGGCCAACTGGCGTGCTGAGCATGGCAAAATGGAGTTGCTCTGTGAGACGCATGTACTCGACGCTCGCTTCATGACACAAATCGATGTCTTGATCGCAGGTTTGACAAGCTTCCCGCTGAACCTTCTGAAGGTCGGCTTCAGATATTTTAATCTGTTTTTCATGTTCCGGTAGCAGTGCTTGTGTAGCATTTTCTGAAAAGGATCGCTTTATCATCTCTTCAATCTTGAGCGCTTCTACCCGAAGCAAGTTTAAGATCATGTTGTACGTTAGTCGAAACTGTGAACGCAGCTTTGTAGGATCGCCAAGAATCATGTGTCGTAGCCTTCCAGCCGGTGGTGCTTCATCTGCTCCCGGAGTAACTATGATAACGTGGCCGACTTTGTCAAGACCTCGACGGCCAGCTCGGCCAGCCATTTGGGTATATTCTCCAGGCGTCAAATCTCGAAAGTTCTTGTTGTCAAATTTCCGGAAGCCAGAAAAGACAACCGTTCTCGTAGGCAGATTGAGGCCCATGGCGAAAGTTTCGGTCGCAAAAAGCACTTTAACCAGAGTCTTTGCAAATAGTATCTCGACGCACTCTTTAACGATTGGTAACAAACCACCATGGTGTACAGCAATGCCTCGGCTTAACAGTTCGCGAATCCGGCGTATTTGTGGAAGTTGTCTGTCGTCCGGCTTCAATCGGGCCAAAGATTTCTCCAATATCATATGGACGGCACTTTTCTCACTAGCCGTAACGAAATCTAAGTTCGATAATGCGTCGGCATTCTCTTCGCATCTCTTCTTTGAGAAGACGAAGATACAGCATGGTAACAGGTCTTCCTTTCGAAGATGCTGGACCAAGTGAACCCATAGGTTGCGATCCTGAGCTGCTGTCGTCCTACCGCCTCCACGACCAGTCCTGGCGATATTACCCTGGCCACGATTGGCAGGCTGTCCGTGGCCTCGATGCTGAGATCCTCCGCGCTGATTTCCACCTCGGACATTTTGACCACGACCTCCTCGACCACCTCTTCCAGTCGCCACAGTCGCGTCCTCTTTCTCCTTAGCCTTCTGCTCCGCAGCAATTTGTTTATCACGGCCAGTCATAGCGTCATTGGCGTCCTTCCACCCTTTTTCAATGAAATTTTTGTTCGCATCTACAATTTGGAACATCTTTTTGTCGGCCCATAAGTAGTGCTCAAGCGGTACGGGTCGTTTGGGAGTAGAAATGACGTATATATCTTTCTTCTTGGTGCGGCCCACCCACGACGCAAATTCGTAAGTATTAGGGACTGTAGCAGAGAGACAGATGAGAGTAACATGCTCCGGGAGCATGATGATAACCTCTTCCCACACCACACCACGTTCCATGTCGTTCACATAATGTACTTCATCGAAGATCACGAATTCGACATCACGAATGAGATCCGCGCCACGATAGAGCATGCTGCGCAGAATTTCAGTCGTCATTATAAGGCAGCTCGCTTCAGGCCGTATCTGCACATCTCCAGTGAGGATCCCAACATCATCAAATGTATTGCGAAAGTCTCTGAATTTCTGGTTGCTTAGTGCTTTGATGGGTGAAGTGTAGATGGCTTTCGTCATATGCTTCGACGCTAATGCGATTGCGTACTCAGCTACGACAGTCTTGCCAGCAGACGTGTGTGCTGCCACAAACACAGAATCGCCATTTTCTAAATGGTAGACAGCCTCTTTCTGAAAAGTGTCGAGCTCAAATGGCCATGTGCGCGCCATCTCCGGTACTAATTCTCTAAAATTCGTGATATCTCGATTCACATCTACCATGTGAGCCCATTCGCGACCACCATGCTTATTTTTTGCTAATGCTAGTGGTCTATGGGGTGCCAAAGCTGGAAATTCTACCGGCAATAAATCGTCGATGTCTTCCGATTCATACTCTGGCTCCCCAGAGATGGCATCGTTGACAGCTCCTATGTCACCTTCATCATTGGCCGTGTCTGGTACATCGGACTGCTCCTCAAGCACCCTCTCAACATCCTTCGCAGCTTCCTCGTCCTGATTAGACTTCTCTATAGAGCGCAGTCCTCTGGTAAATCCAGGAGCCACTTCAAGTAGGCCACCTTCAGCAGCAAAATTGATTATGCGGTCAAGCTTGTTGGGCTTCTCAGAATTCGTGAACTTTTCCTGCGCAAGAATTTCGTCTTCATATGCTGCAGTAGCTTCTAACGCGTCAAGTCCGCCTGGAGTAAAAGGATAAAAGCCCGCAGCGCCTCGGACAAAGTCAGCACGATTGGCCGGTTTACGGAGCAGAGAGGTTGAATTTTTTGCAGTAGCGCTATTAGCTGGTACGGTGACTTCTTTGTATCCTGTCACACGTCCATCAAGTCCCTCTCGTACGAACCGGATGATTGTTCGCGTTTGTGGAGGAGCCAGAGTGAAGAGTTCATTATAATTAGTTGGAGAGTCCCATCTTTGTTGCAATTTGTCAAGCCATTCCGGACTGAACTCTGTTGATGGTGTTAAAAATCGATTTTGTAGATCCGCTTTGATTTCATCTGGCGATTTTCGAATGCGTTTTCTGGGCACCTCATGGTCCAAAATGTCATCCACGTCAACATCAAGAGTGCTCGCTTTCAACGTGAGATCTTCCAGCCTCTTCAATAGATAGTCTGACATAGTGCTAGTTCAGACACAAGGCTGCACAGGGTACAGAGTTTTCTTGAAAGGAGGGGTGTATTGCAATGCTTTCACTGATTGCCCATTTGGATCTGGGATATTTCAGCACAGGCCGACGGCACGGCGCGCTCCATTGAGTGTATCGAATCCGCCGCCTTACATCTGCCTTGACCTCATCACCCAACGATGGCTTCTTTTACGAATAATTTAACCTGCCGCTTAATGCGCCAACCCGCACAACATAACTGGCGCGATGTCTTCCACAGCGTCCCAGCGAGCTCTCGACTACCTCGAGCAGCTCCCCGGCACCACTTTCACCAAACTTTACCAGCAGCCATCTACCTCGTTAGCTATATTCCGCCGCATGCTCCCGCACTTGGCTAAGATGCTGGTCATGGCAATGTTGTATATGCCGACGCCATTCTCGTTAATAGATTTGGACGTCTGGGTGAGACCAGATCCCGGAAGTTTGCAGATGAAAGACCGGGCATTGAGCGTTCTTCAACGGTTGAGAATATTGTTCGATGCGCAAGATGCTTTAGGACGGCCTGCATATAAACTTTCCGATACCTTCGCAAAGAGTCTTAGGATGGCACTGACTGGTGGAGGAAATCATAGGAGCTTCGGTGTTCCATGCAGTGCTCCAGATGACAAACCCGTCGATGTTGAATACCTGGATTCATTTGCTCGCCAGCAGTGGGAAGCGATACTATATTACGTCGTGGGCAGTGCCAATGCTGGTTTGGGTAGTTCTGTTGATATAAGCGCTGGAACGAAACAGCTCCTGCAAAAGGGTGGATTTGTTGCCGTTCGAAATCGCACCCCAATGATCACTCAGTCTGGGTTTACGTTCTTACTTCAGGAGATCAACGCGCAGATTTGGACACTTCTCATCGTTTACCTTGAAGTTTCCAGCTCGCTTCATATGGATCCTGTTGATGTACTCTCCTTCCTGTTCACACTTGGCTCTCTAGAGTTGGGCGTTAGCTACAGCACATCAAATCTCACCCCAACCCAGCAACAAATGCTCGACGATCTTACCGACTTTGGACTCGTTTACCGTCGCTCATCGGACAGTACACGATACTATCCCACCCGCCTTGCCACAACATTGACGTCCGATGCGCCAGCATTGCCAAATAATTCACTCACCGCCACTACGACATCTCTCGTCAACTCCAGCACACCCGGCGATGCAGCAGCTAACGAAAAAGGCTTCGTGATTCTTGAGACAAATTATCGTCTATACGCCTACACTTCTTCGCCTCTCCTCATTAGCATCATATCTCTCTTTGCTGCCCTGCACACTCGCTATCCGAACCTTATCACAGCCAAGATAACGAAAGCGTCCGTCCTCCGTGCACTTGGCGCTGGAATAACTGCAAACCAGATAATTACCTATCTTACCGTTCATGCTCACCCGATTCTCCGGCGCCACACTCCTGTATTGCCGCCTACAGTAGTAGATCAGATTCGGCTATGGCAGATCGAAGGCGAGCGGATGACGAGTTGGCACGGATACTTAATCCGCGATGTCGGAAGTGCGGAAGACTATGACAAAGCGGTCGCGTATGCAGATGCATTGGGTGTGTTGAGGAAAGAATTTCGCAACAAAGGCTCCTTCTTTGTCACCAGAATGGATCAAATGCAGGTGTATTTTAAGAACCAAGCAGAGAGAAAGCGGGTCGAACGCGAGAGAAGGGAGCGAGAGGCAGCTATACATGGTTCTGGAGTTCAATAAGTTGAGTAAGAATTTGTCACCAAGGGGATAAAGTCAATCCGGTATTATGGATTTTTATCTGCATATTTGGCGTCCCGTGGGAATCAGACACTGACCCTTGGGAAAGAAGGGCATGGAACCTGTCGTGGTTGATTTCTGTGAGTATACATCTAGAGTTATGACCTCCGAGAATCTCCGGAGAACCGCTCGCCTTCATATTATTATTAGGTCTTCAACAATTTTCAAGAGATATGCCAAATAGCGCTGGTCGCTACGTTCTATCACTGTATGGAGCGGGTGTCCACTTAACCATCCCTAAGAAACCGTGATCGACCAGGAATCCTCCGAGAACGATGGCCAATTCCACGGATTTTCATAGAACCAGGCTTCGGCGATTGCGTCCAAGCAGTCGATCCATGAAGCTCACCTTACGCTGCTCGCTAACACCAGTACCAGCCCCTTCCAATTCTTCCCCTTTTCGACTCAGCACTATCAATTTTTCTCCACTTGCGGTACCGGCGGACGTGACCGGCTTTCCCAATTCCGCATTGTTTTGCATTGCGGCCAGTTGCAGCTGAAATACAACAAAACTTTCTCTGGCCTCAGATGTCACGCACAAGCCATGCAGATGCTCCAGAGCGCGCCGCATGCGCCGCAGATTCGCCTCTGGTGTGTGCATTTTGTCCGAATCGCGACGAGGGCCATTGAGCAGAGCAACCAGTTCCTCGTTTCTGAATCGGTCGATAAGGCTTGAGAAGCGCCCACTCCAGTAGGAGGTCGTTGCGGCCGCAGCCACTTGTTGAGGGTTCCTCACAGGAGATAAATCACGAGGTTTTGATGGTAGGGGTTTCATCAGTGACGGACTCTGCTGTGAACCTTGCCTCCATCGAGAGCTAACACTTGATGTCTTCGGGTTGACGCTGCTTAGCAACTCAGAAGATAGTGGTGTCTTAGGAGGAGGGGGTTGCACTGGCTGAACTTCAGACATAAGCCTTCGCTCTTTTATCTCACCATGGCGAGAGTGTCGGCGATTGGTGATGTTGTTCAAAATGGGCTGAGAATTCCATCTCTGCACTGGCTGGCCCTTTGGAGCCATCCCAGGAGTGGGAACTCTCTCCCGAGTACGGATATAAGATGAGCGACAGATCGGACTACTCTGCGAGAGCTGTGAAGCATGGCGAGGGTTTGCCTTTAGCAAGTCATCCACAGACGGATAGTCTGATCTGTCGCCTGAACAGGCCCATCCGTGCATTTCCACATTGCCAGACCTGTTAGCCAGACTTGACTGGCGTGGCAACGGCTTCACAGGACTCATCGATATATTCTCTTTAAATGCCGTTGAGCGTCCAATATGGGCACTTTGGGAATTGAATGGGAGTAACGGCTCGGTATCCGATCTCTTGACTCTGTTTCGGATAACTGGTTGCTTTGGCTCGGTTCCTATCGCGAGCTTGGAAACACTATGCTTTCGAGTCGAAACTGGTGGGGTTGGGATACGGGTCGATGGCATGGCGGCAGATGGGAGGCGTGAATGCGATTTGGAGACCGGCTGGAAGAACCTCAGTCAGCCAACATGAGCGGAGATGCCTAAACAGACATACCATTGCAGGGTTCCGGCGAGCTCGAGTCGGCAAGGGAAGGTTACTGAAAGTGCGACTTCTCGGCATGCCGCCAATCGGATCATCTGGTAAACAGATATAGCTGCTACGCCTCGACGTGGAGAGTCCAGGCACTGGAGGTACCGGTAGAGCAGTGAGGTCGTCATCGCTGGGGAATTGCCCAGATGACGACGATGAAGCGACTTTTTGGCTCGGTTTTGAAGTGGCATTCGTGCTGCTAGAAAGTGAAAGGGTGCTTGTGGATGAGACGATCGTGCTATCATTGTTTGTCGAACGACGCCTGCTGAAAGGGTTGAGAGCTTGGAAAGAAGCAATGGAGCTGAAACGTCGAAGTGAGCTCCGATGAGATTCGTTTTGACTGGTCTCGGTCGTATCGCTCTTGCGAGACGGCATTGTGGTGGGCGATTCAAGTTCGAAACAACGAGGTGAGAGATGAGAAAGGTTTGTTTCGGATTTGGGATTGATATGTGGGGCTACGCAGGAGTGTCGCTTCCGCCGACCAACAAGGAAGGCACGCTTGCTCTCTGCTTTTTTGTCGTTATTTCGTCCGAATAAAGCAATAAAAGAACCAATTTTTCATTCTCTTCTGAGAATTGCAATTATTGTTCTGCTACTTTCTAGATGTTTGTCTTATCGTAAATACCAACAAACTAGCCCTCGGGGCCTGGGTGTGAATATAGCAGACCAATTTCTTCCAAGCATTGAACCACACATAACAGCATCCTAGGAAGTCACTATAGAGGGTGTAGGTAGCAGGTAACATTCTAAAATTCTATTGATCTGATTAACAAGCCCCGACTCTTGTCCTTTCCTGAGCAATCTGTGCTATTTTGCGGACTGGGCTATTATACCTGTTTTTCTATGAAACCGTTTGCTTAGGGTGCTCCTGATGACATTGAATTCTATTGATCCGTAATTTATGTTAATTTGATCTAAGGATTCAAAAAACTCTATTTTTTAGTAAATAGGAGCAAAAGTCATTGAGCTATCACGTTTTAAAGCGATGTAGTTTTGATGTGTCAAGGCGTGCATGGACTATGGATGTGCAGGGCAAGGAATGAATTCTACTGCTGTTGCAGATGTATGAGGCGTAGCCGAAGACTACTACAAAACTGGCGCATGGCTACTGCATCTGGCTATTATTCACTACAGGATACATTTCAACGCAGGAAGCAAAGTTTGGTCTTGGCATTTCAAAAGTATATTACCATCTACAGTGGCCCAAGTCCGCATGCTTTTGAACAAAGAAAAAAAAGGAACCCGATTGAATGAATTCCCTTGAGATGCGCATACTTATCACCGAAGATAAGGCACCTTTCTCAAGAAAATCAAAATGCACCCCCCAAGCAGACAACTCTTGCTTGAATTCCACTGCCTTGACTGGAATTGACACGGGGACTAGATCTGCAACATAAATTGTTCATACATTTGAAGCTCATTACGAACTCGCATTTGCCTGCACTATGCTTGAGCTATCCTCCCGTTTGGCTGCGCTTTCCGCATCATTCTTGGCCTCCTCATTTTTCTTTTTTCCTGCCATCTGCCAAGCTGGAATAGCAACCTTGCCGCCACTACCCAGCTGTCTACCAAATGTAGGAGTATTTGATGCTCGATCAGGTAAGATCGAGCCTGCCGAGTTCTCCTCGTCTTCTGCCTTACCATGCGCCGCCGTCCCATTAGTGTCCGAAGCTTGCACGGCCGGCGCCATTCCATTCACCGTGCCAATTATGCTTGTCGCCTGCGATGTCGGCGCCGCACGCTGGGGCTGACTGATTCTGCTCTGCAATAGCGTCTTTAGACTCTTCATCTCAAATGCTAGTTCCTTCAAACGCTCATCTGTATTGCTCTTCTCTTTCTCAATCGCCTTCGGAATTTGCTCTCGAATCTCCAGCATTTCTCGAGCCATGCGTTTTGCCTCCATTTCACGGTTCTCGTTAGCTTCTTTCATTCTGCCAATGACGCTCTCGACCTCTGCCAGTGCGGCATCCAGTCGTTCCGTCCGACTCTTCTCCGCATCCTTTAACTCCTGCGTGTCCTTTCCGAGCTGCTCTAGAAGCTCAAAAGCTTTGTTGAATGCCTCATCTACACGAGCTTTGTCTTGTTCAAGTTGCGGTGGTGTAGGTGGTGCGATAAGGGGATACACATATCGCCTGGCAATCCAGTATGTGCCGTATCCTATTCCGCTGAGAACCGTTGCCATGATGAACCAATCCCTCCAGTCCCGTTTGGGTGGTTCTGGCGGCGGCTGAGCCCAGTATGGCGGCTGCTGATAGCCATATTGCAGAGGTTGCTGTTGATATTGTGGTTGGTACTGGGGGGGAGCTTGTGCGGAAGGCGGAGATGCCAAATGTGACCCGACGCGGGCAAGAGAGGTGTCGATTTCTTCTTGGGTCAAGTTCTTCGAACGAAGGAACGCAATGCGCTGCTCGAGGGGTGCAGAGGCTACCGAAGGATCTTGGAGGACTGTGCAGACATATTAGTCTTCATGCTCTGCTACAGAAAGTTGAAAGAGCTTACAGGTGACGGCGCCTTCCACCAGGTCCTCGCGGACCATCTTGTGGGAGGACAAAAACTGAACAGAAATTCAAATTCAAAGATTTTGGTTGATGGATGGCAATTGTTTAAGCGTGAGAAACGCTTTACGGAAAGATGGTGGACGGCATTGGGCAACTCTCGTATCGGAAGTGGTTGGTACATGCCTCGGCCCATCGGCTGGCAGAAGTTGCGCACATGACTCGCCAAGAAATGGCAGGTTTGCCGATGTTTACTGCTTTTGTTGACATCGGAGCGATGCACAGCGACGAATCGCGCTTATAGCCGCTATTTACATCACGCCTATTCTGTGCATGCGCTGGCTGACTGTGACCCAGACCATTGTGGATTGTAGATTCCGGCTTGCCCACATACTTCAGCAATTCGCAATTCTTACACGACCAAGATGTCGCAGGACGCAGGCCTGTTCTCCGCGCGGCGTCCGCGCGAGGTTAGTGGGCAATGCGATTAGTTGTTCCATTCATGTGGGATACTGATATCTATTGTTTCAGACTCTGGGTGCCGTCAGTCATAATGTCTCTGCCATCCCCATGCCTGCTTCTACCATGAAGCGATCGACCTCCCAGAGCAATCTTCAAGCGCCATACAGCACAAACCACGTGCGGACCACGTCCGGCTCTCGCATGTCGCTGGCCCCGAACAGACCAGCGCAACCTGTCTTCCAGCGCTCTTCTTCGGGAAATAATTTAGCGGAAATGGGGCTTTCAACCGTCCAGCGACCGAGTACGGCAAACTTTCTGAACAGTGCAATTGGACGAAAGAGTTACGCTCTTGGGGCGAGCACACCGGCAAATCCACTCCAACAGATGCAAGATAGCACGCAGCGGAGAAGCAGCGTATACAGTGCGCGACCCTCTGCTGGGTTGGGCCCAGCTGTACACCAATCCTTTTTTGCTACTGCACCGCCCCAGAATGGCATACCAACCGATCCGCGACGCCTAAAGGATCCGAACACTCGCGCTCAGATGGGTCAAGAGATAATAGAATTCTTGTCGCAACGGAATTTTGAAATGGAAATGAAACACTCACTCACACACAAGAGCATGTCAAGCCCAACGGGGAAAGACTTCACGACGATGTTTCAATTCCTTTACCATTGCATCGACCCCAGCTATCGATTCCAGAAGCCCATCGAGGCGGAAGTACCGCCGTTATTAAAACAGATGCGGTATCCGTTCGAGAAAAATATACAGCGATCACAGCTGACTGCTGTGGGCGGCAACGGGTGGTCCGCGATCCTTGGGCTCCTGCATTGGATGATGAATCTAGCAAAAATTATGGAAGAGTATTCAACTGGCATATATGACGAAGCCTGCATAGAAGCAGGCTACGACATTTCTGCCGATCGTATCACTTTTCAGTTCCTGTCAGATGCATACAAAGAGTGGCTGTCCATTGAAGACGATGATGACGACGATGCAGAGGCACAGCGACGAATAAAACCGCACATCGATGCCATGGCGGCCAAATTCGAGCAGGCCAATCAGGCGAACTTGGAACAAGTGAAGGTATTGGAGGCAGAGGGCAAAGCACTGCAAGAACAGATTGATGAGCTGTCAAAGTCCGCTCCTAGGCTTGCAAAGCTCGATGAGACGATCAAAGTGCTAGAGGAAGACCGCGTCAAGTTTGAGAATTACAACGCCTCCATGGAGTCAAAGGTGGAGAAGTACATGCATAGAGCGGAGCTTCTACAACAGGAGATAGATAAATGCGAAGCCGAAATGCAAGAAGCAGAGGCAGATCGAAATGAATTGCAACGAAAAGTCGACGAGCAGGGCTTGAGTGTGCAGGATATCGACCGCATGAATTCAGAGCGCGAGCGGCTGCAAAAAGGCGTAGAAATTACCTCCGCAAAGCTAGAGGAGTCGAAAGATCGAATGGCAAAGAAGGAAGCCGAAACGAGTGCAAAACTGGATGAACTGGAGTCGCTGGTTGATCGTTTCAACCGACTTGGATATCAAATTGGCATCATTCCTTCCACTGCGCAAAATGCACATGGATACGAGTATGAAATGCGGCTCAAGGTCAACGACGGCCCAAATTTTTCAGCCTCACAACTTGGTATCTCAAACCAGCCAATTTTAGAAATAGATCGCCTGCTCGCGGACGCAAATAATGGCTATCAACCTCAGCATCTGCTTCAGTCCGATCTCCGAGCTGTAAAGAAGAAGCTGCAAGAATTACGCAAGGAGATATCGGAACGTCGAACCCAGGCGCTGGAAGATGATATGGTGCGAATAGATATGCTAGACAAAGCCAAGGAAGCATTGGAGGACAAACACGTCGAGATGGAGGGGCTTGAACATCGTACACGAGCGGCGCAGGCGGAATTTGAGAAGACAAAGGAAATTACCAACGCGCAGAACATGGCTTCGGATGCACAGATCGAGCGGATGGAAAAAGAACTGAGTAAGATGCGAGCGGCACTTACGGAGTCCGTGCAATTGATGGAGCAAAGGGAGATGAACACCAATCTCGAGTAAGTCCATCTTCCCCTCTACACGTATACTTTGAATTATCAGCTGAAATTCTCCGCCAGATATGAGCAACTCACTTATCGGGCCTCGGCGTTGCGCGAAGAACTGCATACCGAGCTTGAGCGCATGTTGAACGACATCATCCGCTTTAAAATCCATGTCCAACAGAGCCTGGAAGACTATGAGGAATTCGTCGCTCAAGAAGTGGAGAAGGAGTGCGAGGAGCAGGAGAATGGCCCCCTGGCGCCCGCACCTCCCGCGGAAGGGTCGAGTGGCCAAAAACTTGATGAGGATATAGAGATGGATGATTGAAGAAGATAAGCGTGGTTAGGCGTTGCTTTGTTCTCTTGTCCTGTCTCGATATTTGTGATACCAATCTGCTGAGACCATGTTCGTTTGGGGGTAGGACTGGGTGACGACGGGTGTGATGATTTCACCTATAGAGCTCGAGTTTGGGCCGGAAAACCGCATGAACAGTACCGAGCAGAACATAATAACAAACATTTCGCCAATGTAACATTCACTCGATCGAAGTTTCTATCAATCAGTCTGTACCACGATGTCTCTACATGCTCAATTCCGAGGTGGAGGTTGGGCAGCCTTGGCGCCTGACAGCGGCCATTTAAACACCTCTTTAGCGTGGCGCAGCGCACGACTGGGCAGCAACCGTTGTCGCTCCCTTTTTCCCTCGTGCCATACATCAATAGTAGCATCCCTATCATTTCAAGGCCGCTGGAAACAAGGACCGCCCATGATGAAAATATTTTTCTTATGGCCTGACCGAACGTGCAAAAGTGACTTCAATTCCAACCAAGCCGCACGACAGCCTCACCGCAGATCTCAATGTCACGTCTCTCATCAGCGCCCGAGGCACCACCTCCACCACCACAAAGCACGGCTAACACCAGTGCGGCGCGCAGCCGCATGAAAGCTTTGCCTCCGTCACGGCCGAACAAACGCCTGATTTTGTGTGAAGACGGGACGTGGCTTGATTCGGATTCCTCGTCGCTCAAAAATTCAATCTCCATCGAATCCAACATCACCCGCCTGTCACGCGCCATCAAATCTCAGTCTTCCGATGGCATCCCCCAAGTAAGTTACTATCATTTCGGAGTTGGCGCGGGAGGATGGATGATCAACAAGCTCATGGGCGCCACCGGAGCGGGTTTGGGCGAATTCGTGCGGGAGGGCTATGAATTCATCGCGACAAACTACACGCCGGGTGACGAGATATTTATTTTTGGCTTCTCACGTGGAGCATATACCGCACGTGCTATCGCTGGATTGATCGGAGAGATTGGGGTATTAACTCGAGAAGGCCTTCCATATTTCCCAGAGATTTTTGAGGATGTCCGACATCAACATGATCCAAATTATCGCCCGAAATACCCAAACATTCCATTTCCTAACAAACCTAGTGCCATTGACCCGGAGTATCGTGAAGAAATGCAGCGGCGACGGCTGACGAGGCTGAATGTCCCTATCAAGGTGGTAGGGGTATTCGACACTGTGGGTGCTTTGGGAACGCCCAAAATCGGATGGCTCGAGCGCATCGGCATTCAGAGTAGTAAGCAAAAGAGCCTCTCCTTCTATGACACGAGCCTGAGCAACTGCATCGAATACGCATTTCAAGCTTTGGCATTGGATGAGCGGCGGTGGGCGTTCCAACCAACGCTTTGGGAAAAGCTGCCGGGAAACCACACAGTGCTACGACAAGTCTGGTTTCCAGGCGCGCATGCAAACGTCGGAGGTGGCTACGATGATCAGCAGATTGCCACAATTACTCTGGCATGGATGGTCGCGCAGTGTGAAGCATTTCTTGATTTCAATATTGATTATATATTTGATCAATGGGATGATTCTGAAGACTTTTACGAAAAGATTGGTGAAAAGCCACGGCCGTGGTCATTCGGCCGAATTTGGGATGGTATGACGGGCATTTATACCCTTGGCGGTGCGAAGATACGGACCCCCGGTAGATATTGTGCGGTCGATCCGGATACCGGTCGCCAGACAGACTACCCGCTAGAAAACACGCATGAGTATATTCATCCATCTGTGAGGGCTCGAATCAAACTGAAAGGCCCAGGAATCGATGACCGAGGGGTGTACGAATGCAAGGCTTTGAAGGATTGGAAATTGATGATCGAATCCTCCGAAGATGGAGGCAAGTGGCCAAATATATTCTGGAGGTCTCGCTACAAGCCCGAACAAGGCTTTGCCAAGATTTTACCCGAAGCACCACTTAAGCCCCTCGAGAAGGATATACTAGATTATGACCCTGAGACACGAGATTATGTTCTCCGTCCCTCTGGTGTGCGTCAGCGGAGAAGCACAAGGGATCCAAGCCAGCGACGAAGTCGAAGCTAAGAAGGACTCACTTTTGCGCGAGCATCTCGATTTATTTTCAAATTGGCGCGATGATACTCCAGACTGATACCCAGCGGCGCATCGCATTGTCGGCTTGTAAGCTCATATCCCTCTCCATGCATGACGGCTCGTCATCTCTACGCATATCAGCATTGGACATCGTAGCATTGCAACACGCTCACTTCGGCCGGGGCTTGCGAATCACCACAGTGCCATTCTCTTGCAGCTGCCAGCCAACGCCGCCCTTCACAAGATCTGACCAGCAAGCATCCCCAGCACGCTCGATGAAAGATTTCTCGGCGTTCATATAACTTCGGCCAAGACATTTCAGGGCATGAAGGCGCATGCGGTCAACGGCGAACTCCATGAGTGCACGCTGGTATCCATCAACAAGCCGCCTCATCCTCCAAAACCTCACCCAGTCGTCTTGGACCACCGACATCAGGATAGTGCTGAGCCTCCTGTCTTTGATCTTAAATGCGGCCTGCACCGTGAAAGCATCCATCAGTTCATATTGCCGGCACGCTAAATCCAAGATTTGGTAGCTAGCAAATTCTTGGACCTCAGGGGCGGAGAGCGGCGTGTGTGGATGGATTTCATCAAGTAGATAGAGTAAAGCAGGTTGATACGATTCCCAGTGCCGCGCCAATATACTAGCATGGACGATGAACACATAGGCCCGTTGAGCAAATTGATCGCGTCTCCGTGAGCCAAGAATACCCTCACGGAGCTTACGCATCGCCATGAGGATGTTCGGCATGTCGTTAGGTCTGTCAGTCGACGAGACGTGGCGGGGAAATCCTGGCCTTGTTTGAACTGCGGGATGTGATGAGTCTGGCAGTGTTGTATTCCGGACAGACAAAGCAGCGAAAGCCTTTTCAAGCTCTTCACCGCCCCCAGAAGCGGCGCAAAACTTCATATAGCGCTCGACAATCTTGTTGTAGTACTTCTCTTGCGCTTTGTGGTCGTGTAATCTGTTCAGATGGTTAGCCACCTCTTGAGATGCACGAAGGCCGATCCTGCGGTGCGGTAAATACCCCGTTTCGCCCTTTGATGGCAGTCCGTAACTTTCCAATGGATCAACCGTGACGGGTTTTAGGCGGTTCCATGCTCCTGATGGCCCTCGACGAGCTTGAGGCCGGCTTGACGAAGACATGTTGCTGGCTTGTTCTCGACACACACGATACCGATTTAAGACAAAAAGATCTCATGCGGCATCATCTCCGTGGCCCGTCCAATCTCCAGCGGATTAGATTGTCAAATGCAATACTCATCCTACGTCCTGACATGAAAATCAACGGAAAGGTTGCAGACGCTCATTGGAGAAGTGAAGCCAGGAAGCTTCGCCTCGGATGGAAATTCGGGACAGCGCGACAGCTCCACCAATGAATCGTTCTCAACCTTCAGTACGCCCGTAATCACTTCCGCTCAAATTTGCTCTACTTCGAGAGATGCACTCAAATCGTTTCAAGCCTATTTCTTGCATTCAAATCGAATAAATCGGGAGAATGAAGTTGGAAGACGACGCCATTTCCCCCGGACCCGCGGACTTTGTTGCCAAAACGGAAGAGGCGGCGAGAGGAATATATACTCTCCTATGGAATGAAGTACCTCACTGGCTGAGAGACAACCATTACATACATAGTGGTTATCGGCCTCCTTCAAACTCATATCGCAAGTCGGTCGCCAGCCTTTGCTATCTGCATAATGAATCGGTAAATATCTGGACTCATCTCGTCGGAGCTGTTGTCGCTGGGGTCACGGGTATCTTCCTATGGGCGAACATGAAAGCGAGATTCGCTTTGGCAACGCAGGAGGATATTATGGCGTTCTCCTGCTACTTTTTGGGAGCGGTCACTTGTCTGGGAATGTCGGCTACGTATCACACCATCTCCAACCATAGCGAAATCGTGGCCAAGTTTGGCAACAGGCTGGACTACCTTGGCATCATTTTCCTCATATGGGGCAGTTTCATTCCGAGCATATTCTATGGCTTCAGTGCGGAGCCTAGCCTCATCCATATCTACTGGACAATGATCACTACCATCGGAGCAGGCACCTTGGCGGTGGTGATGCTACCGAAGTTTCGTTCGCCGGAGTGGCGGCCGTTCCGAGCTTTCATGTTCGTTTCCATGGGACTAAGTGCCATCGTCCCTGTTCTGCACGGCGTGTCCAAGTATGGCGTAGCACAGCTCGAAAAGCAAATAGGACTGTCATGGCTAGTCGCTCAAGGCGTCTTGTATGTGGCCGGAGCCGCGATCTATGCCGTGAGTCGAAACCCCGCCGCCCGTGTTCACCACCCGCTGAGTAATTAATGCTGCAGGCACGCATACCCGAGCGATGGCATCCAGGCAAGTATGACATTTTCGGCAGCTCTCACCAAATTTTTCATGTCCTGGTCCTGCTTGCAGCGACGGCACACCTCGTCGGCCTGATGAAGGCTTTCGACTACGAACATAGCAATCGCAGGGGCATCATGTCCGCATACGAGAAGGCGAGAGAGCTAGGTGGACGTTGACGAAGCCTGTCCGTGGCCATATCCACATGCCAAATTAAAAACACCAAGGGGCCGAATTTCTTCCAGCACGCCACGGACGGACAACAGGGTTTAGGGTGTTTTGCTGTCGTGCGACTACTGCATGAGCACGCTGGCTTTGGGGACGGCGAGTCTGCCCGTGGATGCCCACCTGCTCCTATACCCACCTCCGAAGGGCTCAGTGATTGCATCGCATGAAGCACGAGATCTCCGGCCGCGCGCTGCACAGATAGCACGGAAGTTTTAGCGTGCTGATCGTCGCCATCTTCGCCCAGAGACGTTGCCATGAGCAGGTCAGAGTCAAATGCCGCCAAGACGGCTCGGTGAAATTCTCGCAAAAGTTGCAAGGAAGAGTTGGGGCGACTATTGACGGAGGGTAAAGCGGTCGAACCGGCAGCCTCTGTGAACATGGTCATCGATCACCAAGTCAGTCTGGGAGCCATTTGGGTCAAGTGTGCGTATTGCGTGCATAATAGTTGACCGTTCTAGCGGCTCGTCGCGAAACTAGCGTAGATCATAAGGTTGCACCGTCTTTAAAAAGGAACATTCATGTAAATGGTGCGGTGATTTGGTCGTTTTAATGGTTGTGGGCATTGTGGACAGACAGCCCCCCCGGAAGCAGGCGAATTTGAACGCCGCGGTATAGCACTTCAGACTTGAATTCAGCAAGATGAAAGCCAGGTTCCGTAACGTGCTAGGCTTACTAGGCAAATTTTCAAGATTCGATCTGAAACCACTGGGCAATGCACCACCCTGGTCAGCTAGAAACTGCACCTAGCGCTGTCAACATCCGGAACTCCACCACGTCTGTCCGGTGAAGCTGTATAGGTCTATTTGCCTTGCGTCCCTCGCTCTTGTATCGGCTCCTCGATGAGCAACACAGAACCTGTCGTGAAGCAGGCCTTCAGCAGCCTGTGTTGCGTGGTTGACCATTTGTCTGCTGATCTCGGTCCCCTGTCTACGGTATTTCCGAACTCGAACTCCCTTTGGCTTCCCCAGACGCGCAACACAGCCGCACTCGGATCACTAGCACTGTATAGCAGCTGCTCGTATTGAGCGTCGCCACGACGGCAAAGTAAGATGGGGATATAGTGGCCGGAAAGCGATATACCGTCAACGCCTGTTAGCGATTGGGGGAGAGCTCTCGGCGACCCGTGCCAAGTGGGCGATGGCGAGCGTCCGGACGGAGAGGGTGACCAGACACTCGATTCGGTCTGCTGAACATGTCGAAGGTGATGGAGGTGGTTCTCGTGCGACAGCGCCAAATGGGAAAGAGGCCCCGCCGGCGGCACGAAATGCAGAGTTTCCGCGATCTGCATCATACACCTACTTACCGGGGGCGAAGGAGAGCACGGCGCTGGTCACCACGATCAAAGGCAGCTTTTCCGACGCGGATCTGGGCGGCCCAGGCGATGAACAGGACACATCGCCGCCAGACTCTTCGGGATGGACCACCCCGGAGGAGTTCGTCGAACACAAGGCGCCAGTGACCGATGCCGCCGCGCTGATCGCGGAATTGCAGAAAAGCCCCAAGATCAAGGTGCATGGTCTGGTGGGGGCGACAGAGACGGAGGACGACGACAGCAGTGTCCACTCGTTGGTACGGCGAGGGAGCACGGCAAATACGAGCTTAGATTCATCCCGCACGACCACAACTTCGACACCGGCCACAACCCCTGGCTCGGCGGCCGCAAGATCACGTCCGTCCGTGAATAGCTCCTTTTCCCGACGGTTGAACAGGCGGTCGTGGTACGGCGCGTCGCAACCATCGACTCCTTCTCGATCTCCGTCACCCAAGAAAGAGAAGGGTACAAGGCCGCACGACAGCAGAGAGGCTGGAGCGCCCATTTCTTTGCTGGGTGGCGCGTTATCGGGGAATAAGTCGTCCACGAAGAGAAGGGAATCATACAAGCAGAGCAAATCTACAAAAGAGAATATCGTCGGGAGTGGGGAGCCTTCTTCGTCTACGGAAAAACATGGCAAAGAGCGGACAGTCTCGCGGCGATCTACTCTGCTCAGGAGGAAGACGCGGCCGATAAGCCAGTTGTTCCAGAATGGCAAGGAATCGTTGGCCTTCACCGAGGCCGAAATACCAGCTGTGCCAGCCATACCCAAGGTGCCGGTGCTGCCGAAATCCTTCTCGACCGACAGGCTGCCGACGTTTCGGCCGCACACACCCCAGGGAAATGACCGTGCAGCGCCCATGCCCAGATTGCTTTCCTCAGAGCGCGTACCAAGCACTGGGATAGCCGTTCCGATCAGAAAGAAGGATGAGCTGTGGAGTGTGTTCCGCAATTTGGACGGGGAGTACGCCAAGTTCGCGTCCAAATCGGTGGCTTTCAAGGCCAACGTCGTGCGCAGCTCACTGCTCCCTTTTTTACGAATGTACGCCACGCACACATCCAACAAGACCTTGCGACCGGAAGACTTAGATCGGCGAGCAAATATTCTCAACAAGTGGTGGACGGGATTGATTGAATTGCTCCATGGGCGCAACAACCAGTCTATATCAGGGACTGACCGGCCCGCCATTTTGGATGGAATATCCGGCATCATGGAGAGGCCGGAATGGAGATTGCCTCCCTCGCCCTTCTGCCCTCTGAATCAGCGCCTGCGAGGAAGCAACACGTCGCGCGATCGCTCGGCCACGTCATTGAGCTCGAGCGCATCGGAGTTCCTGACGGAATCCGTACACCACAATGTGCGTAACATCTTTATCCAAAACTTGAGTGCCCAGATGGCATTTGTGGTCGACAAGATGTCTTTGCGCCACGCGTCCGCTAGCCTCGTGACGTTCTGCGGCAAGGCTTGCGCATATGCCTTCGTCTTTGTGCCCGGTATGGCAGACATTCTTGTCCGGCTATGGGACTTGCAGACGGATACGATCCGGAGAGTATTGGAGGAAAACGGCGTCGGCAAATTTGACGAGCTCACAGATGTCTCGACGAGCGTATTGTCCAACTTTCCTCCCGCTCTGCAGCAATTAGGATTCGTATCACTGACGACGTTCATGCGAAAGTTGAGGACCCCACCTCCCCTTCCCCTAGGCACCGCAAATATACAGTGGTGGGGTCATTGGCTCGACCGATGGTCGGGCCGTGAAAGCGATCTATTTTACGTGTTCGTCAAACACTTCTACATCCTAGCAACTGACTTTCTGCCGTCGGACACCACTCGGCACGAACGGGTTTGCGCGCCTGGTCTCCTGCTCGTTCAAGCTCAGCTCTTAGCGAACTTCGACGCCACCATTCACCGGGATGCGAATCAAGCACACCGAGACCCGACGTGTGTTGGGCCGTCGCCCTCCTTCGACGACGTTCTCGCAGACCCGGACGCAGTTGCTTCAGCCCTTCCCCTCCCACCAACTAATGCTGTAAGAGTAATGGCCGAAAATCGGCTGATAATGTTAATACGCGATATGTTATCTGAACGCACTGCCGAACATCCCCATGCTCGCCAACTGTTTGCGCAGTCATTCAACGACCTATTGCAGACGGCGACGAAAGGCACGTCCATCTTCGATCATGCCGCTTGCTACACCCTCCTCGATTTCCTTGAAGAGGCCCTGACGCTCCTGGTGAGATATGAGAACATGTCCGGGACTGCAAGCCCGCTCATCAACTCCGCATTCTGGCAATGGGTCTTCATGAAGATGATTAGCAGTCACAACACCATGACCGAAATTAGACTTTATGCATTTTTGTATTCTATTTGGAATGCGTTTGTGTCTGATGCGAAACGCAAACACGATCTCTGTCTGGGATTCCTGTTGGACCCGGACATATTCGAAAGCCGTTTCAACCACTGGTGTCCCATGGTCCGAGCTTATTTCATGCGGCTTCTCTGCTGGAGAATCGGAAGATATGATGGAGATGCTCGCCCGGACGACATCCACATCTTCGAGACCCTCATCGAACGATTACAATCCAATTGGGCCCACTATCTTTACTTGCGAGAAGAGGCGGAGAGGAAGGGGAGCTTGCCTCCTTCAACAAGCCCCTGCAACCCTGCTCCAAACCGGCGACTCCTGATCATTCGGACCGACACGCCGCTTTCGCCCGGGCACTCTTTCTTCTCTTTTGACGGTCTTGCATCTCTTGACCCGCCTTCGCATCCGTCGCCAGTGCATGGCAAGCGTTTCTCTTCGCTCTCACCCGTGGGAGAGATCGACACCCGCCCGGAAGCGTCTCGGTCGAATTCCGATTCCGAACAAGCGGATCTCCGAGGAAGAGGCATTGGGGGGTTTATCCGGAAGATGATTGGGTCCTCGAGAAGCCGGTCGAAGTCCCAGAGCCGCTCATCTCAACCCAAGCCCGAGCAAGCACCTCCCCCTCTGCCGACTGGCCCTCCGGCGGGATTGATGCGTGCAGCGACGGATGAAATCCAGTCGTCCCATGCTCGAGCGCCTCTGCTTTCCCTGGCAATTCCGGCGCCCGCCAACAGCCACCGCAACTTCTTCTTCAAGTTCAGCCTGGAGTTTCATCCCCACAAAGCCTCTCCTGGCCCAATGCGGCTGCATCCACCACGCTTGCCCGCTCCGGCCCAGCTTCTGCTTCAACAGTACTCCGAGAAGGCCCAGTCAGGAGACCACGTAAGTGCCAGGGAGCCAAAGGGCGCGAGCAGGAGCCATGCTCGATACTGCGGCCGAGCGTTGGCCGAATGGGCCATGGTGGTGGGCGAATGCCAAAGCTTCTTCGATCGCAGGAAGAGCGAAGGCGTGCCGAGTAATAAACATGTCGAGACGCCAACGCTGGGTGTGGAGGTCTTCAAACGCCCGGGCTGACGCTGGGGCCCGGGCCGGGATGGGGTGGGGTGGGGCAGAGGTGGGAGGGATGGGAGGGATGGGAGGGATGGGATGGATGGGAAGGATGGAAGGGATGGAAAGGCCCGGAGCGACGGTTTGATGGAAGTCGGGGGAGGATTGGCGGCGGAAGTTGGGCGACCCGGGGCGCTTGGGGGTGGGATGGGGGCGCCGCCGCCGCCGTCGTGAATGCCATGTGCTGTTGAGCACCGAGGATTGCATTGCTCAGGACTTTGGCGTTTTTGCAACAAATGGAACTCTACGAGGCAGGCTTGCTTCGTTCTGGCACCCGGACGATGGTGCACGGTTGGGAATGGGCGGCCACAAATAAACATCTACATACACACGGTTGGGTACATAGAAACGGTCGGCGTCGCGTCTTCATGCGAGATGCCGGTGTGAATACCAATACAGACCGAGCGGTTGCTCACACATACCAGACCTGCTCGTTCCACGTTGCGTTCCCCTTGGCACTCCCATTGGTAGGTAGTCCGTTGGTAGCCCATTGGTAGCCCATTGGGCCTTAGTTGGGCTCTGCCCAGCCTGGACACAGCGCCATCGCGCCCTCTCCGTGCCATTCGTATGATTGGCTATTCGGAATCATGCTGGTGGAATGAAACGAAATATTACCCGGCGACGGCGAGGAGACCTGGGAGCAGGTAGCCAAGATGTTTCTCGCACACAAGTTGCACCTCTTGAGTGGTCGTGCCAGGCGAGGAGGGATCGAGGCGTAGAGGTAGGCACGTCGAGATGTCAACCTCATCTCACGTTCACCCATCGCCCCCAATTCTTCCTTCAACCCCCCCCCCCCCCCCCCACCCCCAACCCCCCCGGCTGATTATTTCCCAAGATTGATACGCGCCGGCTTCGTCATTTGATCGGCCGGCCCTGTGGCCATTTGCCCATGCTGTATCGCATGTGGGAGGAGTTTTCGTTGTGGTCGTTACGTATCACAGGCACAGACTCGACTACGACTGCTGCTGCTGCTGCTGCTGCTGCTGCTGCTGCTACTGCTGCTCTTGCCCCACCGTGCGCCCCGGCAGTCGTTATTGCTGCGCCTCTGCACGAGCGTCTGGGTCCCGCTCCGACAAGTCGCGCTCTCGAGGTTACTAAGCACCACGCACTCGCAGCGACAGTGTCGGCGTGAGTGTCCCACAGGCTTCACGAGCATCGAGGACAGCGGTAGCGGAGAGAGGGTATCGCACAAGGCTCTGACGGGCAAGCGAGCGGGTGGTTTGCTCAGCCTCTTCGTTGCCTGAGGCTTGCCAAGCGAGCGCCATCAGCGTCCACAGGCGGTCCACGCACCTGTCTGATGGAACCGCCGTGGACGTCGCCACTTCACTCCACCACTGCGTCAACGTCCGCCTACCGCTATGGCCCGGCCAGCCTGAGCACGGCGCACGGCGACACGTCCTCCACCGCGGCGGCCGGCGCGAGCAGCAGCGGCCCGGCTTCGCAGCACTTCGACGGCTACGCGGGCTCGTCCATTGAGTCCCGCGCGGCCTCGCTCGCCATATCGTCCCCCCCGCACGGGCGCGCCATGGACGGGCACGGCGACGTGGACCACGACATCCACATGGAGGATGCGGATCCGTACAACAAGCAGAAATACGCGCCGCGAGCGACGACGCAGCCCCGGCTATCGACGCAATACCTCCCGGCCCAGGCGGACACCGCCCGGGCGGCCGCGCGCTATTCGCCCATGAACACGTCTCCCACGGCCTCATACCTCTCCAGCCCGCGCAGGCAGGACCGGCTCCCAACCACTACGCATCATACACGCCGCAACAGGCGGGGCGGTATTCTCCCACACGGCAGAACGCTTACGCTTCGCCCACGCAGCAGCAGCAGCAGCAGCAGCAGCGATACTACGCCTCTCCGCCTTCTTCGGCGCGGACGCATGCGTCGCAGCTGCCCCCGCTTCAGTCGAACAACATGTCTCCGAACCAGTACTACTCGCAGTCGGCGACACAGCAGCTCAACGCCGTTTTTGGGGCCGAGCCCAAATCGCCTCGCCAGCAGCCGCAAAAGGCGGGCGGGCAAGGCGACCGAACGGGCGTGCCGCATTTCACCAAGTGCCAGAGCGTGGCGGATCTGCAGCCACGGATCAACACGCAGCCACCATTCCGCAGAGCAAACCCAGAGGGCGGGTTCATCAGCCCGCTGCAGGCCCTCACCACGCATCTGCCGTCCACGTACCGGATTTGCAACCCGTCCTTCCAGTACGAGTCGTCTCGCAACCCGCGTCGGGTTCTCACGAAGCCCAGCAAGGGCGTCAAGAATGACGGCTACGACAACGAGGACAGCGACTACATTCTCTACGTAAACGACATCCTCGGGTCGGAAGAGACGAACCATAAAAACCGCTACCTGATTCTCGACGTGCTCGGCCAAGGCACGTTCGGGCAGGTGGTCAAATGCCAGAATCTGAAGACGGGCGAGGTGGTGGCGGTCAAGGTGGTCAAGAACAAGACGGCGTACTTCAATCAAAGTATGATGGAGGTATCGGTGCTGGATTTGCTCAACGGCCGCATGGACAAGAATGACGACCACCACATCTTACGGCTGAAGGATACGTTCATACACAAGCAGCATTTGTGTCTGGTATTCGAGCTGCTGAGCGTCAACTTGTACGAGCTGATCAAGCAGAACCAGTTTCGAGGGTTGAGCACGACCCTGGTGCGGGTCTTCGCACAGCAGTTGTTGAATGGCTTGTGCTTGTTGAGCAAGGCGAGACTGATTCATTGCGATTTGAAACCGGAGAACATTTTGCTCAAGAAGTCCGTTCCTTCCCTCATGCCCGTCGCTCTGGTGAACGCTGACCACTGACCACGACACAGCCTCGAAAGTCCCATCATCAAGATCATCGATTTCGGCTCCGCTTGCGATGAGCGGCAGACCGTGTACACGTATATTCAGTCACGCTTCTATCGATCGCCGGAAGTCCTTCTGGGCCTGCCATATTCGGCCGCGATCGACATGTGGTCTCTGGGCTGCATCGTCGTGGAGCTATTCCTCGGTCTGCCGCTGTTCCCGGGCTCATCGGAATATAACCAGGTATCTCGAATCACCGAGATGCTCGGCTTGCCTCCAAACTGGATGCTCGAAGTCGGCAAGCAGGCAGGCGAGTTCTTTGAAAAGGTGCACGATGAGTTCGGGCGCAGGACGTATCGGCTCAAATCGATGGAGCAGTATTCGAGAGAACACGGCACGAAAGAGCAGCCGAGTAAGAAGTATTTTCAAGCTACACGACTCCCCGAAATCATTCGCAGCTATCCGATGCCCCGTAAAGGCATGAAACAAGCTGAAATTGAAAGAGGTGAGGTTCTCTTTTCACCGCGTCCCCCTCCCCCACCGCCACCCTCCCAAACTCAACCCCAGCGGGAGAGAAGGACTAACAACTGGGCAGAAATGGCCAACCGAGAAGCATTTATTGACTTTGTGCACGGTTTGCTGAACATCAATCCCCTGGAAAGGTGGACCCCACAGCAGGCGCGGACCCATCCGTTCATCACCCAGCAGAAATTTACCGGTCCCTTCCAGCCTCAAATGAGCTTGAAAGCGACCAGCAGGTCGCCGGCGCCTGGCGTCCAACAGCAGCAGCAAGCTGAGGCGATGTCGAGACAACGTGCACAACAAGCGCAGCAGCAACAACAACAGCAGCAGCAGCAGCATGCGGCGGCGGCGGCAGCGGCAGCGGCCGCACAGCAAGCCGTCGTCGCCCAAGCCGCCGCCGCGTCGGCGTATGGAAATGTGCAGATGAGTCCCGCTTACCCGCCCAGTCCACATGCGGCTCAGCAACAGACCATGTATCAGAATATGTATAGTCCAAACCACCAAGGTGCACCGCCTCCATATCCATCAAATCCTCCTTCTGCATTCAGTCAACAAATGCCGATGATACAGCCCCCGCAGCCGGCAGCTTCCATGCATCCATATGCACATGGCCACCAACAGCCGCAACAACCTGCGAACTTGTATGCCCAGGCAACCACACGTGCCGGGCGACAAAGGGCGAGCACAATGGACGGCAACGGCATCCCCGCATCACTGCAGAGGGTGGTCAGCCATTTAGATCCGAACGCGCCCATCAGATTGCAGCCGTCCCCGGCGTACTATCCGCCGCCTCCCGAGGGGTCCGATACGTCGGGCGTGGGCAACATCGGTGGACGACGCCGCACAAGCCGAGCGGCACGACAAGGCCAGCAAGATCGAAACTTCATCCGCGTGTTAGAGGACAGGACGCTGGAGGAAGGTTGGCAGAACAACGGAGGATGGCCGGGGGTTTGAAAAGGGCGGCGCGCACAACAGCTGGTCTGGGTCAAGAATGTGTTTTGTTATCAATATTTGGCTATTACAACACGGAACGTGAAACGAAATGGAGGGCCCCTCCCTCCCGGCCCAAAGATCGGTACCGATATTATGATCGCTTATTGCTGTACAGGCGTCGAGAAGAAGAAGGGCGACCTGCCAGGGAGAGGGATCCATTGTGGTGGGAGATAAGTGGTACAGACTCATCATTTCTTCGGGAGGCGGTGGCATATGGATAGATTCCTTCCACCCCCACTGGCCCCCCGCCTCCGCCACGCCAACAACCCCCACCCTCCCCCTCCTCCCCCAAACCTCCCAAATCCCTCCCTTTCCCTCGGAAAAAAAAAAAAAAAAAATTAAAACCTTCAACCCTCCTTCCCCAAAAACACCACGAAGCGCCCCGCATATATGTTTCAACATGAAACGAGCAAGCCGTCGATGGTACTTGCGCAAATGCCCGAGGGACCTTCTAAGGAGGGCACGAATTGATTTGAAGGCATAGTGGAGGCTTTGTTGGCGGGATTTTGGCTGGGTTGTTTTTATTGTTCTTCTTGTTGTTTTTATTTAGGCGACGAAACAAGAGGCCGCCATTGCGTATGCGACGATAGGCAATTTTCACGTCGATTCGCGCGCGGGGGAGCGGCGCCCTGAATGACACGTATAAAAAGTGAGATGTGGCGGGTTTGAAGAAGCTTGAGCTTGAAAGACACTTTTTTTTTTTTTTTTTTTTTTTTTTTTGCTTTGCAAAATCGCTCTCCAAAAGATATACTTTCAAATCACCATGGCCTCGGTGTGATTATATCCACCCCACAAATCTGCTCCGTCCGATTCTCGTCGTGCTTTAATACGCTGCTCAGCCTGCTAGCTTGGGATGCGTGGGCAGCACGTGCGTGCGCGCATGCATGCATGTGTGTGCGTGTGTTTGTGGTTAATCTTTCGTGTCTTCTGGCATCAGCGGTGACATGGGCCGTATTAATGCGTGCCAACTGCGGCGCGAGGTTCAACCCAATGTACAATATATAGCTTAAGACGACTGCCTTTCACTAATTAGGTTCCAAGACGAGACACACCGGGCGTGATCACATTCAGAAGCCGTCCCCATTGCGAATCACGCTTCACTTTCCCGCATTCTTGAGCTTCGCTTGCTCCAGCCTCTGCTGTAGCGGATTCGGCTTCTCCGCCACGGGCGTCGAGCCGTTCGGGGTGGACGCGTTGGACGTCGTGATCGGGAGGATCTCCGTCTTCAGCTCTCTGTTCTTCTTCGGCTTGGGGTCGGGAGCTGTCACTTTGTGAGCCACGAGAACGCGTCGAACCGCACCAGGGGGAGGAGAGCCCGGGTTCGTCTCACCCTTGTTGTTTTCCTGCACGTAGAACTTGCGCAACAACATGATGGCCTCCTCCCGAAAGAGGCCTCCATACACGGGATACGGCGGGTCCACGCTGGGGTCGGAGTGCACCGTCATCACCCCCCCACACCCCCCGAAACGATCGTTGAGGCAGCCGAAGTACACCGCCCGGATCCCGTACTGCCGCAGCGCCGACGCACACATGATGCACGGCTCGACGGTGACGTACAGGTCAGTTTGCTTGAGGATGGACTGTGGATGCTTGGCCATGATTTCCGCGAGCGCGACGAACTCGGCGTGGCGCGTGCCCTGCCCGACGACGGTCGTCAGCCGCGCAAATTTCGTTGATTGGAGGGTTGTTGGGGTGGTAGGGTGGGGTGGGGTAGGTAGGGGATGGGTAGGGGGTAAGGGAAAGGGTAAGAGGGGGGGGGGGGGGGGGGTGGCGCGAGCGAGAAGGAAGCGGTCACAGCGGGGGTGACGATGGGCGGGGTGGGGCGCGGCGGGCGGATCATTATTACATTGAGCGAGGCATTCGTGCCATTGATTCCCCGCCCGATGACCTTGCCGTCGTGCACGAAGACGCAGCCCACGGGCGTCTCGTCCGACGCGAGGGCCAGCTCGGCCATTTCGATGGCTTTGCGCATGAAGCCTTCATGGTACTCGCGGTTGGGGATGGGGTCGAACACCGCTCGGGCGGCCATGTTTTCCCGCCTCGCTCGCTCAGGCGATCGGTGCATCGGCGTTCGTGTGTGCCTGGCACTCGGTCGCCGTGGTGGTGGTGCGGATGGGGGGATGCGCGGCCGGTGTGGGAAGCATCCGTCGACGGCGGCCGGGCGAGTGGGTCAGGAATTATGTGTGGAAGGCACGCTTCGGGTGGCGACGTGGGCGGGCGGGAGTGAATGGAAAGCACAGCGCACATGTCGCCGTCGCCAGATGGCCTATGTACACGTGTCTACCTCGCTCGCTACGCCGGGCCAGGCAGGCACGGGTTTGTCATGCGCGGATGGACGATTGGGGGGAGGGGGAGGGGAGGATGGGGTGTGGCTGGCCGCCTCGGGGATGTTGATCTGTGGGGGGCTGTTCGAATGGCCCGGGGGGGGGGGGTGAAGAGAGGCGAAAGGAGGCGAGGCGGGGGGAGGAGAGGCGAGGGAAGGCGAAGGGAGGCGGGGAGAGGGGATGGTTGAGGGGGGGGGGGGGGGGAGGGTGGGTGGGTTGTTGGTGGTCGCGCGGAGCGGCAATGAGGAGAGGCATGGACGTGGACAGCGTCTCCGCGCCCATATCAAACATCTTCGACACGGACACGCCACACAAACGGCACACGAGCGACAACACAAGCAGCACTTCGCAATCGGCTGTTTGGCGTCACTGGCATTCAGGCGGAGCAAGACATGGCCAGCAACACGGCGGCGATCATGGCATGGCCGTCGAGGCCGATGTGTCTGGTATGGCTAATATGGCTAATATGGCTGATATCGCTGTCATCGCTGTCATCGCAATCTTGTTTATCATGGCCGTCTTGTTTGTCATGGCTACCGTGGCTACCGTGGCTATCGTGACTATCAGGGCAGTCATGGCTGTCGTGGCTGTCGTGCCCGTCATCCTCCTCTTACCCCCGTCATGGACTGAGACCTCCGCAGTCGGTGGCCCTGGCCATCACAGTGGTAAGATGCCAATCATGAGTGGACTGATAGGCCTGCACCCGCACGTCAATATGTCCTGCCCAAGTGCCAACATCTCCTCCTCCTCCTCTCCTCCTCCTCCTCCTCCTCCTTCCTCCTCATTCTTTTCCCTCTCCTCCCCCCCCCTCCCCCCTTCTTCGAGGCGGTGACCAAAGCGTTGAGTTGGCCATCCCGCACAATCGAACCATAGTGGCTTGTCTGGCTGCGCACGAGCCAGAAGTGACGAAGGCGGCCGGTGTTCCTGCATCTGCCAGGGTCCGGATTGTGGTTCGAGAAATTTGACGGTCATTTAATAAAATCCGCAGTGGGAAGTCGTAGATGCTCAATCTTCGCCATTGATTGTCCACCTCGCATCGACCGCGGCTCTGTCTTAGTCTCCCTCGTGCTCATCGCATCGTCTCGGCAAGTCACAGAGCAGACCATCGTTCTCACGGGCATTCGTGTGGCGTCGCGGGACGGCATACAGGCATCGTTCTACCCTCCAGCTTCGCAGCAGACGGCGGTTGAGAGGCACGGCGGCACGCATCACCTTCGGTCGCGGGTCCATCTGGTGCGATCCGATCCCATCAGGTGCCATCTGATCCCATTAGATCCCATCAGCTCCCATCAGCTCCCATCAGCTCCCTTCGGCTCCTCCAGCCCTCAGCGGCCTGCGTGTAGCCAGCATGGACGGGCGGCCGCAGAACATCGGCATTAAGGCCATCGAGCTCTACTTTCCCAGCCAGGTGCGTGTTCCCCGGCCTCTGGGCGCGTTCGCGCGTTGGCGCGGCTGACCTTTTCGTGCGCAGTGCGTCGACCAAGCCGAGCTCGAAAAGTTCGATGGGGTATCCCAGGGCAAGTACACCATCGGGCTCGGGCAGACCAAAATGTCCTTCTGCGACGATCGCGAGGACATCTACTCTCTGGCGCTGACGACGGTGTCGTCCCTCTTCAAGAAGTACGAGATCGACCCGGCCACCATTGGCCGACTGGAGGTCGGCACGGAGACTTTGCTCGACAAGTCCAAGTCGGTCAAGAGCGTGCTCATGCAGCTGTTCGAGAAGTCGGGCAACTTCAACGTCGAGGGCGTGGACACGGTCAACGCGTGCTACGGCGGCACGAACGCGCTGTTCAACGCGATCAACTGGGTCGAATCGTCGGCATGGGACGGCCGAAACGCCGTCGTGGTCGCGGGCGACATTGCGCTGTACAAGAAGGGCAACGCCCGACCTACCGGCGGCGCCGGATGCGTGGCGATGCTCGTGGGTCCCGATGCGCCGCTGGTGTGCGAGCCGGGCCTGAGGGGCAGCTACATCACGCACGCCTACGACTTCTACAAGCCCGATCTGACGTCGGAGTATCCCCTCGTGGACGGTCAATACTCGATCAGATGCTACACCGAAGCCGTCGACAACTGCTACAAGGCATACAACGCGAGAGAGAAGACGATCAAGGCTCAGATGAACGGCCACTCCAACGGGTTGCACCCCGAGCCGGAGACGCCGCTCGACCGCTTCGACCACATGTGCTTTCACTCGCCGACGTGCAAACTCGTCTCCAAATCCTACGCCCGGCTGTTGTACAACGACTACCTGGCCGACCCGGACAATGCGCTGTTCAAGGATGTGCCGGCCGAGATCAAGGAGATGCCGTACGAGCAATCCATCACCGACAAAACCATCGAAAAGACGTTCCTGGCTTTGGCGAAGAAGCGTTTCGCCACCCGGGTGCAACCATCGATCGAGGTCCCGACGATGTGTGGCAACATGTACTGTGGCTCCGTCTACAGCTCGCTCGTCTCGCTTCTGTGCAACGTCCCCTCAGCCGATCTTCAAGGCAAGCGGATCGGCATCTTTTCCTACGGCTCCGGGCTGGCCAGCTCCATGTTTTCGCTCCGCGTGAAAGGGAGCACGGAACAGATGCAACAAAAGCTGGACCTGCACAATCGGCTGGCCAGCCGCAGGGTCGTGCCGCCGGAAGTCTACGACGAAATGTGCAACCTCCGGGAGAGAGCCCACCTGAAGAAGAATTACAAGCCCGAAGGCAAGATTGACACGTTGTTTCCCGGCACGTATTACCTGACGGACATCAACGACATGTTTCAACGGACCTACGAGATCCGGCAATGAGCACCGGAAGGTAGATGTGAGGCCCCAGGGTGGGCGCGGGAAAGGGGAAGAAAGGGGGGAGGGAAGGAGGTGGGTGTGTGGGTTGCCGTTGTAGACTGGAAGTGTTGCGAGGGGGTGGGCCCGATGACGAAAAAGGCCATGTACAGTTTGGGTTGGGGAGGGGCTCGTTTGCATTGGACAAGAGGTCCTCCGAAAAATTGTCCCTGGAAGCGCTTCTCTGACGTGCACCTGCATGTAGGTTCGCCTCGGTGTAGAAGTGAAGGAGACCTTAACCCGAAACGAATTCGCTCGACATCTTTGAGCGCCGGGCGTGCGTTGCGTGCACGATGCGGAGTCAAAACGACGGCTCAGTTCACTTTGTTCATAAAAGAGAGAAAGAAGGGGATGATTCGAGGCCGTCTTGTGTACGAAGCAAACCCCCAGCAAACTTTTCACCCTCCCCCCTCCCAACCAAATAAGGTGTTATGGTACATGATAGGGAGAGCTCGTGGTCCATAGATGGATGGTCCTACTAATTAAGCTTCTCGTTCATCATCCGTTACAACCCTCGATGTGAAGACACATACACACATTCTCTCTATCTCTCCTCCCCCCCACCCCCAACAACCCCAACATCACAAAACATACACAGTTACCCACACACACACACACACACACACACACACACACACACACAACACACACACACACACAACACACTCACTCACTCACTCACTCACTCACTCACTCACTCACACTCACACTAAATCTCATACTCACACTCACACTAAATCTCATACACACACTCACACTTACCACACAATTACACCAGCCCACGTCCCGGCCATTCCCGCTGGAGCTGGCGACCGACCATGAATCTGGCCGACTGTCAAGTATCCTTTCACGTGCCTTCGTGTACATTGAAGCTTGTCGCATTGGCGTACCAGCCGTCAAGCTCATAAGCGTATTGGTGCCGCTTAGATCATAGGTAGGCCTCTCCAAACGGTGCTTCCCGTCCATCGATTGAACGTGCCGTCCGGTACGGTCTTGTGTAATTTGACCTGCCTCGCGCCATTCTCTTCAACGCCGGAGACATGCACATCCAGAGTCTCCCCGTGAACACGACCGCTTCATGTTTGTCCAAGTTCGCCATCACGGCTCGTTGGAAAGCTTGCTTGCCTGATCACCCGGCACCAAGCGTGAGAGCGGCGGGTGAATGTGGGCCAATGTATCTGCCCGCCTCCGAGTGCTCGTTTAGGTGTTTCCCGGAGGGTATCCCGGCAGGCTCCGCGGCCATGTGGGCGGCGATTGGCTGTGGGACAGGAACATCGAAACGTGCTTGGGCAGGACAGAAGAGCGCGCCGGTGACGACATCCGCACAACCAAGCATCCTGGGCACGGGAGTATGCGGCGATCGTGATAATGCGGGCTCGGTCGGCGTGGGAGAAGTGAATGGGGACGACCGTGGGATTTGGCTGCTGTCGATGTGGTCAATTCAGGTGCCGTGCCAAAGAAAGCGCACCGGCTGTTTCCCATTTTCCGGGCGCTCGGACCCTCTCTTGGCGGGAGGCCGGCGATCAAGCCAGAGCGTGATTCTGATGACAACTCGCCCATCTTCGACCCACCACCGCATACACCCCCATTGACGTCTCAACCCGCCTGTGTAGTATCCGATTCGCCATTCATTCGGCCTTGAGAGAGGCTTGCGACTGCTGCTGGACTGGCCATCAGCATCTCGACGCTCCGAAGGGAGGCCCGTCACCCGGGCCTGAGGAGGCAGTGCACTCCTTCGCGGCCGAGTGACGAGGATGACGGGGATGGAGCGACGCTCGCTCATAGACGCCAACATGGAGCCCGCAGACGAGCATGAGGACGTGTTTGACGACGAGTACGAGGTGGAGGATTATGATGGGGTGGCGGACGGCTTCAGACCTTCAGACCACGACAGAGAAGCGAGAGAGACGGGCGTGGAAGGGGAGGTGGGGAGTGAGGTGGCAGAGGAGGAGGAGGAGGAGGAGGAGGAGCCGGTGCGAACGGTATCAGCCTACATGGTCTCGAGTACGGCCTTACCCCTTGCCTCGGGACGGCCAAGCCGAAGCTCGACGAGGAAGGGCGGGACTGCGACCGATAACCCCTTCACCAGTCCTGACGATGGCGACGAGCCAATGCCCACCCTTGCATTCGAACCTGATTTCACCGGACACCGATCGACGTCGTCAGCATCGTCCCATCAATTTGCGCGAACGGGCAGCATGCGATTTGGTGATGGCCCGAGCCACCCATACGGCATGTATCCGCAAGCCACGATGCCCCGGTCACCGAGCATCACCACACAGTCGACCGTGCGGGTGGGCCATCGACAGTCCAACTCACTCCGGCGGAATGGCCCACAGCATCCCTACGCCCTCTACCCGCAAGGCGTGAGTGAAGACGTCGACGATGATGGCGATGGCATGGCACCCGACAACCCAGTCCCTGTGGGATTCCCAGGGCTCGGCCAATCGTACGAACGGCGGTTGGGGCCTGATGGAGAGGAGCAGGACATGATCGGCATGTATGGACACACCGAACAGTTACCGCCGTACAGTCGATACCCCGAAGACGGTCCAGAAAAGGTGCCACTGTTGACACCGGAGGCTCCCTCGGCCTTGCACAGCAGAGCACCCGTGGCCGGCTCGAACCCTACCATGGATCTCATGCACACCCACATACAACCCCAACCTACCCCACGCCCTCAATCGATGATGGATGCTTCGAATTTGCGAGAAGGAAGGCCCCACTCGATGGCGAGCATGGAGCGAATGCATTCCACCAGCCCCGACGACTCGTTGCTGACGAACAAAAAGTGGAAGGAGAAATCGTGGAAAGAAAGACATAAAACGAAGTTCTGCGGCGTGCCGTTTTGGCTCATCCTGCTGGCCGCTTTTGTGCTTGGGTTTGTTGCCGCCGTTATCGGTGGCGTGCTCGGCGGCTTTTTCAGTCGATTGAAGCACCATACTAGGTGAATAATCCCCCCCCCCGCCTCCCCCCCACGGTTCTGTTTACGCATGGATGCATCGTGCTAATGCGGCTTCAGGCCTCTGGATATGTCTAGCACGTCCCTGTACGATGCTAGTGCCATTGCTACACCGGTCACGGCTACTCCACCGACAGGTACCTATGCGATTTCACTGAGCACGCCGCAGGAGACGCAAGCCGCCTGTTTGGTTGAAAGCGATCAGGCCGCCGCTTGGAGCTGCAACCTCGCAGGTGACCCCGGCGAAGCCATCGCCGTCTCCATCCCCCCCAACACAAATCAACTGGGTGCTTTCATCTTCTATGCCTCGGACAATCAGCAGATCTCCTACGGCACGCAAATGTCATTCATGGAAACCACTTTCGCCCCATTTATCACCGTGCAGGACAACAACGACCCGCAAAGTGGACCTGCGTACTACTTCTCGCAATTCTATGACAAGCTCGTCGTCGTGCCAGAGAGTGCGCTCTCGACCGCCTCCTCATCGAAGAGCAAGCGACAAATCCACCTCGACGAAAGCTGGCTTCAGCAGAAACAGGTCGTGCAGGCGGGAGAACGGCCATGGTTTTGTGTCTGGAACAATACTTTCGTCGAAGGCTTCATCTTCATCGAGAGACATGTCGTGGAGACCGTGGCGATCACAACGTCCGCGCCCAAGTCGACCGCAAATTCGTCGACTTCACCCACCACCTCCTCTCCCCCGGTCGCGACCAGCAACAGCGCGGGCCCCACAAGCTCCGTATCTTCCCTCACGACGACCATGACCATGGCTTCAGCAACGGCTACCTACGATGGCCCAGCATCCGCCTATCCTGGATGGGCCGCTCAGCAGCAGGCGGCCCACAGCTCCGCCATCCCCAACAAAAACGGCGACATGGCGAAGACGTGGAGTCGCCGAGCGAAACGCCAGAATATGAACGGCTTATATGAGAGCCTGCAAATTTACCCTTACGTCGTCAAGATCGAAGAACGTCGACTGCCCGGAAATACCGTGTCGCCATATTGCCAGCAGTATCAGATCTTGAATGACGGGAGCTACAACTGGGTGCCCAATGCAAATGGAGATCCCATCATCATCAATTTATCCGAGCAAGACCCCGGTTACGGTGCTTATCAGAGTGCGGGGATCGCCGGCACGAAGAAAGAGAAGCGGCAAAATGTGGTGGGGGGTTGCCATTGTCAGTGGACGAGTGGGCAATCGATATGATGAACACTTTGTGAAGTCGCTATTGCCGATGGGATGAGTGAGCAATTAGTTACGCCGCCCTTTCGCTCGCAATTGACGACAATTAACGTCTTCTCTGTCCCTGGCATCTGGGTAAAGATCTTTGTGGCACTTCCTCATCCAATGTTTTGGGGGCGGCCTCGGGATCTGGTAATCTGCGTTTATAGGGAGGAGCCAGCGAAATTAACGGTAGAAATGATCACGGTAGTGTTTTGGGATTTGAAACTGCGTCGGCGTTGTTGCGCTGAGCTGGAGAAATGGTGGCCTGTAATGCGACTATAACGTGTCTGGGATTGGAATGGGTTGAAACTTCACATGAAACGGCAAATGGGTTGTGGAGAGGGCAACGCTGTGCAAAATTTGATTTGTATTTTCTTTCCCCACTTTGGTAGAGACGGCGAACATTGTGGCCGAGTTGGTGGATTTTGGTTTTGGGGGAGGGGTGGGGGTTTGGGGAATGTCAGTCTCCAGTCATGACCTTCACTACTTGCCAATTTATGGATCTATTCTGGATATGCGTCCGCTTAACGGAAGCCGCAAATGTGCTTTTGTGAATGCCCATGCAGACTCGCAACCACAGAAGCGTCAGGTATCCATCTTCCGATTGATGACGGTAATCTGTCAGTTGATGGAAGTACACAGGCTCCGCGAGACTGAACACGTGAACGATTTGTGAAGGGGTTCGCATCGTGCAGTCAGCCGTGTGTTAGTAGGATCTATCTGTTAATATAGACAAATTTTACACCATCCTTTAACGGATTACACGGACCATGGATATATAAGCAAACCAATCAACTGTTTAAGACAATGATCAAGCAATGGTTTTTTTTTTTATTTCTGCATCCACCACTGTGCTGGTCAATATAGGCAATTCATAATTTTAATCCAGGAAATGCTATTATAAATGCTAAATGGAATCATCCAACCCTCCCCCCCTCCCCCACCACACCCAGAGATTATTCCTGAATTAATGATATTGTATGTAAAACCACTTCAAATATTCGCAAATGTAACGTTTACAAGAACGCAGGTGAGGCCAGGTGTGAGGATGATCTGAACGAATTTTCCTTTTCCGTCACCCCCGACGAGGGCTCAATGCATTTGAGAAACGTATGTAACAAGTGTGAAAATTCACTTCGCTCTTGCCCAAAGAAAGCTGCCTCGCAGTGAAGCGATGAAGCTCCTGGCATTCTCGATTCTGATCCATAACGGAGGTATTAATCCATCGCAGGTGCTTCAGGTGTTCCTATCAGGTGATATGAGTTTGTCAATACTCTCAACCCTTGCAGTCTCCGCAAGGTCTTCATTCTCACTAACAGTGCTAATTTCATTTCGGTCTACATCGTCTCCTCCACCCGCTTCGACGGTGCTGATGCGCCCAGCGTCGTTTGTGAATCCTTGCATCCATGGTACTACCAATTCCGATTTTCCGCTGTAGAACGAACTATATTTATTTATTTTCATTCTTCAAATCCATGGACAAAAATCACCAAAGGTCGGCGCCAGTAGAAAAGTTGGAATGATCTAATAATGGATCGCGCTTGTTCAAACAATTTTATTTATCCAAGGAAGCGAGATCAGTTAGTTCACGAACCAGGTTGTACTAAAAAGGGGGAACACACGATTCTTTGAATACAAAATCTATTGCATCGGTTGAAATGAAATGGCTGGTATATTCTCGAATTGACTGTAGCAGATGATCAATGAGACACAGCATCTTCCTGATAACTGATGAAATACCTAATTCAGGGTAATCAATTATTATTTAGTTATTTGATGTTTCACGTCTTATATTGTGAATAGGAATAAAATACACCCGAATGCACAGATGGAGGCTGCCACCCTCCATCTCAAGGGCTCTCATAGGGACCTTCACCTCCCCAAAAAAGGGCCTAGAAGCCACACAACAAAGCCAAACAAGCAGATAGAGAACATAGCTATACAAAAGAACATATTCACCTTTACTGATGATATCCAGACAGCCCTTGCCACCCACCAAGCATGCAAAATCCCTGAAGTCCAGTCTCTCCTCCCCCTCCTCCAAAGGGCCTACACCTGCCTGTCCTACCAGGCACAGGACCAGAACATCACCTAAACGCTAGCAGATATCCAGAGCACACTTAAAAAGTAGTGGACTACACCTACTGCAAATACCTAGGCCTAGGTAGCTGCCTAGCACCTACCTACAGTGCTAAGACCCCTCCTAACTCCTATTAAAAGTAACACCCTTACTATAAGGATGGAAAGAGAAGAAGATAGAACCAAGATAAAGGGGAAGACCAACAAAGAGATCCTAGAGGAAATTAATAACCCTCAAGTAATAGCAGTAAAGAAACTAGACAGTGGAGACATCAGAATTTTGCTAGGATCAGGAGCTGCAAAGGCTAGACTGCTAGAAGATCAGGGATGGATTCAAGAGCTATACCCCTTAGCATGCCCTAGTGTACCCCAATTCCAAGCAATTATCTATAGAGTAAGAGTAGCAAGTATTATAAACCCCGCCCAGATATAGGCCCTCTAAAGGATCTAAGAAGAAAATGCAAGGCTACACCCCAACATGAAGATAATAATGGCATCCTGGTTAAAGAGCCTAAAGATAAGAGAGGGGAAAACCCACTCATCTCTCATCCTGTCTGTCTAAAGTGCACAATAGGTCAGAGACATAGTTAAGAAGGGTCTAGTCCACAATAGGACTCTCCTAATAGCAGAGGAGTTCTACCTATAACAACGTACAACCCAATACCTGAACTGCGACCTCTTTAGCTATATTGCTAAACACTGTAGGGCAAAGACTATCTGTAGGAAATGCTTAGGAGGCTATAGAACAGATACCTGCTCAAGTATAGTAAGCAGGTGTAGCAACTGCAAAGGAGACTACCTATTATAGGCAACAATATGCAAAATTAAACAGGTAGCTAAGCTCAAAGCCAGATCCTTCTAAGCCCTTATAATAAGGAAATGGAAGAGTACAACAACACCCTACTTTAGTAACTAATAGGAAGAATAGACTATAGTCCCTAACTTACGGAAGAGAAGAAACCAAGCAAATAACAGCTAAGACACTAAGGTAGGGGCACTAAGCAGCACAAGAAAACTAGTAGGCAGACTAGTAGGGACTATAGACATTAGGAAAGCAGGCACACACCTAGGACAGAAAAAGCTAAGCTTTCCTCTATCCTAAAAGACAGACAGTTTATAGAGTGAATCTATACAAGGCATTAAGACAGTAGAGGATTTAAAATATTCCAGGAGACTATATAATAGCAGACTAGTAATGAGTAGTAGCCTAAAAGAAATAACAATAATGCAGTATAATACAAACTATAGCAACTATTAAATCCAAACCCCCTTCCTCTAACAAATAAGACTAGAAGAACACTACATTATAGTAATATAAGAACTATAGATTAGCCTAAGAACTAGGAAGACAGTTACATACCTAGGCTACTATACAATCCTGCCGAATTACCCTAACCTAAGGATAGCAATATATATTACTAAGATAATAGCTACTACATATTAGGAGGCTGCATTCTACTTAGGAGACCTAGCTACCCTTAAAATAAAAACAGAGGCCCGAAATATCCACATCTATAACTGCTACAACCCCTATTAGCTATACTCAGACTAGGGCCTAGGAACCTTACTCCTAAACTAGAAGGCAATCCAGGAATCCGGAGAAGTGGAGCATATCCTCCTTGGAGACTTCAACCTCTACCACCCTAAATAGGGAGGAAACCTGACCTAGACCCAACATAGGGCAGCTAACACTCTTATTAAGATCACTAAGGAAAACAGACTCTACCTCCTTACAGAACTAGGGACAATTATATAGGAAAACTCAAGAAGCTGTTAGACCCTAGATCTTACCTTCAGCTTAGAACTAATAAGAGAAAGCATTATATATTGTAGGATTAGGGATAACCTAGAAATAGGATTAGACTGTAAACTTATCCAAACTACATATTAAATAATAAAGTTAAAGAAAAGACCCTAGCAGGTACGACTATAATAAAAGAGGGCAGATTGGAAGGCTATATACATATCCCTATAAGAAAGATTAGATACCCTCACCCTAGACCTACTAGAAACAAAAGAGGAGATAGACAGGGCTATACAGTAAATCTAGGAGATTATCTAACAAACTATCGAACAGATAGTTCTAAAAGCTAAACTGTTGTGAGGTGACTTCCTCATATGCTACAACGCCGCTGCTGTTTGAGCAACGTGGTTGCTGTTTGAACAACGCACCTACCAAGCTCATGAGAGGTGATTACGTGGCAGTGTGTATATATCAGTTTCCCCTTTTCATATCTGACAAGAACAAGCATGAGGTGTCCGACCAAACGTACAACTGCCCTCACAACATAAACCTTCTAGCTTTGCTAAGATAATATAGATAGAGGAAAGCTAAAGATTAGTTAAGCAAACAAGGAGACTAAGGAGGATTTAGGGACAAGATAGAACTGAAGCAAGTCTCTAGGTATACCTAGCTTTATCTAAGGCTAAAGGTAAATAGATCAGAAGGGATATTAACCTTGCTTAGAGAAGGCTTATTACAGAAGATATAGATAAGGAGCAAAAGATATAGAAATTAGTAAAGTAGGTAAGGGACAAAGCAGACTAGTAGACTATCCTACTACAATTCCTAACAATAACTAATAGCTAGGGGGAAGAAGTTACTATATGCAAAGGGAAAGCAGACCTACTAGCAGGACACTTCTTCCTAGAGCCAAAGCTAGCAGACCTAATAGACCTCTAAGGGGCAAGATATCCTAAGCCATTTCCAGTAAGCTCTAGGGTTACAGAAGAGGAGATCCTAAGACTCCTAAGAAGGCTCCCACTAAATAAAGCTCCAGGACTAGATAGGATCATAGACATCTTTATAAAAGCCTATAGACACCCTCTAGCTCCAACCTTAGCTAGTCTCTTTACAGTATACCTTTAGAAACAGTATTACCTAACCCCTTTTAAACACTCTATTATAGTAGCTCTTAGGAAACTGCAGAAGCTACACTATACAAAGGCTAGAGTATACAGGTATATAGCCCTACCCAATACACTTGCAAAGATTTTAGAAGCAGTAGTAGCTAGGAGGATATTAAAGGAAGCAGAGGAAAGGAAGCTCCTACTAGATTCCCAAATAGGGGTAAGACCAGGAAGATCCACCCTCTTCGCAATAGAATTTGTTACAGAACAGGTCCACACTATCTAGGAGAACAATCTAAAGATAGTAGTATTAATACTATACTTAGATATTATAGGGGTATTTAATAATGTATTACACTAAAGACTTATCCACAACCTCAAGATGAAGGGATTCCTACTAGTAATTTCAGGGTTTGTTCAGTCCTTCCTATAGGATAGGACTATATGCCTCAAAATAGGAGAATACAAAGACTAGCCTAGGCTACAACCTGCTAGTATACCTTAAGGCTCTACTCTGTTACGTATCCTTTTCCTAATATTTGCCTTAATACTCCTTCTATTGCTAGAAGAAGGGCCTACAACAGCATTAGGCTTTGTAGATAATACTAACATCCTTACTTTTAGAAAGATAACAGAAGAGAACTGCTAAAGGCTAGAGGCAGCATATGCTAAGAGCCTTAGATAGGTAGCCTAATATAGAGCGGCCTTTGCACTATAAAAATACTAGCTTATCTACTTCATAAGAAGTAGGGGAAGACATAACCTACAAGCTATAGTAAATATCTAAGGCTTCTAAGAAGAACCAGTCCTATCCTTAAGACTCCTAGGAGTCTAGATAGATACAAAGCTCCAATAGGGACCTTATATAAAGAAGGCAGTAGAGAAAGGGCAGAGTCAAATGCTATCCCTCTAAAAGTTGTGTAAATCGACATAGGGAGCTACATTCTAGAAAAATAGACATCTCTATACAGCAGTAGTTAGACCTGCAATAATATATAGATGCCAGGTCTAGGCCTAAGCAGAAAAAGATAGCGGCCCTGCTACAAAGCAGACAAAAGCCCTAGAGAGGATCCAAAACCAAGCCCTTAGGCATATTACAGGGGCCTACAAAAGTGTATCTGAACATACCCTCCAAAATGAGACAGATATCCCTCTACTAGTATTGTATATACAAGACCTACTAAGGCAGGAAAGATGGAGTAAGCTGATAGAGATACAAAGAAGCCAACGACACCTAGGCATCAGTAGAAAGGAGAAGAAGGACTGGTAGCTCTAAGAACAATGGGAAAGGAGGTAGGACTAAGAAGGAGAAAAGAACAGGCCCATCTTGGACAGGAAATACTAGCAGTATAGACTAAACTAAGAAGAGGAGGATGAGGATTAAGGATGCACAAAGGCTAGACTAGACCACAAAGCACAATAGCTACCTTAATTAGGACTGAACACATTGGCCTAGGAGCTTACCTGACCAAAAGGAGAGTCCTAGGAGCCAGACCTGAATGAACATATAGTTATAGAGTATAGACAGTGAAGCATATCCCAATCTTCTGCCCTGAGAGACAGCAGGTAAGGGAAAGACTGTTTAGAAAGCAGGGACCTCAAACTGGAAGGACCTAGCCAAAACAAAGAGGGGACAGACAGCAGCAGCAAGGTGGATGATCCAAGAAGCAGTCGTAGAGCAATTCACCCTAGCAAGGGATGAGGAACAGGTGAAGGAAAGGAGGGATACAGATGGAGGGGAGCTGGTGAGAGGCTAGGAGCATCAGAGCTCCTATTAATGTCCAACAGGAAGACAAAAGACAAAAGTTGGATTGGCACCCAAGATAAACAAGAGATAAGAGGAGTTTTGTGCTTAAGCTTTTACCCTCTGAAAGGAAACTCAGTGATCGCTGCTGATCCTAGGTAGAAAGGAATAGATCAGCAATGCAAGACTTTATTATGATAACTGATGAAATGATTTATGAGCCGAGTTGATGTACACATCTATGCTAGGTCGTGAAATGTTTGAAAACGTCTGATTCTTCGATTGGAGGAGGAAACGAGATCGTGTTGCATCATCCAATTGCAATGTGATATTCCGTGTAGAACTTTTCGACCTTTTCACAAGCGAGTCGTCTTGCTTCAAACCTAACATATGGAAATGAAATGAAGCAATCCAGAAGCCATCAGTTAGATCCCGTCAAGAATGTTTTGAATGGTTTCAATAATTTTCCAAAAGGCAAGATGGTTGCTACCGGAATAAAGTCTTATGAATGTTTGGTGGTTTGAGAGTGGCTGGCTGCACGAAGAACGGCCACCTCCGCGGCATTCCTTTGTTGTGGCTGAATATTGGTGGCTGATGCCTCTGCACTTCTTCCACCACAAGCTTCACATTGACAGAGTGTGGTGTTTACACGATCGATGGCGTCACCAGGCTCGACACAAGACAAAAGTGTATGCTCACTGCATCTGAAAAATGAGTTGCCCAGCTTATGTTCAATCAGGTCTTCGAGCAACTTCGGACACCCCTCGATCCTAAGTACGTCGAACAGCAAGAGCGTGAGATCAATGAGCGCCTGCACGCTCAATATGAAAAGTCCAGGCAAAGACAGGCAGATCTTGTATGACTACACTCCTGGTATCGGAGTAAACTGTCCGCTCACATGGCTAGGTTGGCTCTAACTCTACCAAACCGGTAACCATATCCTCCGTTCGCGTCCTCGGCGCAACGCACACAAGACACGGCTTTCTAGAACGCATCTTCCACCCGATTCTGTCCCATAACCGGCTCGATGAGGACAGCTACACTTTAAAAGGAGCACTGCAGGCAATTGGTGGGGCAGTGGACAAGTTGAACCGCTTGGAAATCTTCCAACAACCCATATCCACGTATATCGATGTGGCGGATCAAACGGACGCCTCCACCACGCCAACGGATTATGCTGTCTTCATAACTGCAAAGGAAAGAGGGAGATACACGATCAAGACAGGCACAGAAGCAGGGACGGCCGAAGGCAGCGCGTACATCAACGCGCAACTGAGGAATCTCTTCGGTGGTGCGGAAAGTCTGAACGCCCATGCAAGTCTCGGGACCAGGACGCGGAGCGCGTACAGTGCGAACTTCTCAACGCCCGTCCTGTCTAATCCTGATTGGGTGTTCCAGGTGGGTGGACTGGCAAGTAGTACGCTCAAGCATTGGGCTTCGCATGAAGAAGTCCTCAAAGGTGGCAATGCGCGCTTTATATGGCGTACATCGCCTTGGAGCCAGCATGACTTCATGTACAATGGGATCTGGAGACAGGTCACTGGACTAGCAGATACGGCTAGCCCGAGTGTGCGGGCAGATGCAGGGGACAGCTTCAAGTCGAGCATATCGCACGTGTGGACCAGCGATACGCGGGATATTCCAATGCTACCCAGCCGAGGTTACCTTCTGAAGACCGTCTCGGAACTGGCTGGTTTTGGACCATTGAAAGGCGACGTGGCGTTCGGAAAGTTCGAGATGGAATCACAAGCTGCAGTGCCAATCCCCATACCAGGTATCAAGGGTGATAGCGGCATCTCCTTCACCGCCGGCGTGCGAGGCGGAATTCTCTATCCTCTCACCCTGTCTGGACAGCAGGAGCCTACGCAAAGCCGGATCAACGACCGCTTTCAACTTGGCGGTCCCACCGATGTTCGCGGCTTCCGACTCTCTGGACTGGGACCGCGAGATGGTTCGGACGCAGTTGGCGGCGATGTTTATGCAGCTGGTGGCGCTTCATTACTTGTCCCATTGCCCCGAGTTGGAAAGGATACCCCTCTACGTTTACAGGCGTTCATCAATGGTGGTCGCCTGCTTGCCCTCCAAGACCTACGCGGAAATGGAGGTGAAGCCAAATCAATGGGCTCACCGGACACCTTTAACAGCGTCACATCAACTATCGGTGAACTGACCAAGGAACTACCCAGTTGCGCGGCGGGTATAGGTCTTGTCTACGCCCATCCGGCAGCACGGTTCGAATTGAATTTCAGCTTACCCCTTGTATTACGCAAGGGCGAAGAAGGCAGGAAAGGGTTGAGCTTTGGTGTCGGCATCAACTTTTTGTAATTATCTGTAGAATTAGAGCATGCACAGCCAGTCCAGCTCTGTTCCGTGCGCATAATAGCCCGTACTTCTCAATCCACCTTGTGTACTTTTGACTGATGACTGCTTCATCGATGTGGCCCCTTCAGTCATTGTGATTAAGCCATAACATGGGTTGGTTTAATTTGGATTGATTCCTTCTAGTATGGAGCGTCGGTGACGGCCTGGATGTAGGTGGGTGTGCAGCCAGAATCATTGCCTTTCCAGTAAATCTATCGAAGAGGTCAACAAGCCCGTGCGAACATATCATTCCGTCCCGGAACGTACCACAAACTGCTCGAGCGGCCCGTCGCAAATTGTCCAGCCTTTCTCTTGCCCACCAACGGTCAAGAGATACCCGTTCTTCAGACCCAAATTGCCCGCTGGCTCGGTGCTCGGGATGAAGCCTAATTCCGCCCCTGCTGTGACAGCACCAGTGCTGTTGTAGACCGCCTCCCCCGTCGCTTCAGGCTCTTCGGCTTCAGTATTCAGGTCTCCGTTAGTGAGGTTGAATTTTGGCAAGCTATTGTACCCAGGTCCGATGAGACGAAGCAGGTAGGTGCTTTGGTCAAACGGGTCGAACAGCGACGTTGCAGAGACGTTGGCGAGCGCACTGGAGTTGCGCGCGCTCTCGCATTGGGTGGTGGTGACCAGAAGGAAGTTTGCGAGCGTTTCCACGGGCAACGCCGTTGCCGGCGCGGTGGATGTAAGGGCCACGAGGATAGTTACGAGGCATGTGCTGAAGAAGAGCATGTTTGCAGAAGGCCGGTTAGGTGGTGAATTCCTGGTTGCTCACAATGAAAATAATTGCCTCTGGTCGACAGAGACCAAGGATGAAGGACCAAATAGGGTCATACAAACGAAGGTGTCAAGCAAAAATGGAGACGTGATCTGATGAAGGGAAAACACATGAATTGCCAAAAGATTGGAGTTTTATGTGTCAGGACTTCACCTGCTCCACTACTCGATTGGCAGCACTGTTGCCGCAACGTAGATCCTTACCTGTTCCTACATGCAACGATGCTGGCTCGGAATGTATTTATCATGCTAGTCTTGCTTGCCCTTTTCAGTAAATTTGCACAACATCATTAGATGAGGCTCATTCCACGAATTCAGTTGTGGGGAATAGATGCTGGCAAGAACAAAGATGATGTCTTGCAGATAGACGTTGTGTACCCCCAGCCTAGAATAGCTACGCCACAGCCGTCGGTTGATCTACAAGACAGCAAGGATTCCTGGTTCTTATTTCGTCTGGTCTTTTTCTGGCCTCCTTTCTCAGGGGCAAAAGGAGCCGATATCATGCTCGTCACGGTTTGATGTCCATAGTTTCACCATAGACTTGTCCAGCCTCCTGCAATACCACTTAGTCTTCCTTGAATACCAATTGTTGCATGGCCTTGTCAAACCCAATAAGCATTGGTTCGAACTGAGCTTCGTCAGTGTCTCTCTGAACACCTTTCTGGATCTCTGCTGGGTACCACCAGAGACTCTTCACATTTGTGTCTGAAATGTGCCGCACAATTCCCGTGAAAGGTTACCGAACTCGCTGCCTTTCGTAGAATACGTCTTCGTTCCTGTCTTCCGGAGGTGCCTGACGTTGATTCTAGAGCGGAAGGATCAAGACCAAACCCTCATTCTTCCGAAGAGGCTCGTTGGCATTGCGGCTGCCCTTGGGGAGTGGCCGTCCTCCTTGGCCGGGTTGAGAAGAAAACAGAAGTCGCCTTAAAATGAAGTGAAAAATGACAGCCCTAGTGCTCTCCACAAAACATTCCGCTGTATATTGTTCAGCCTCGGAAAGTGACAGTGTCATCTTGCCGATTTCGGGATGGGTTATATCAAATGAGAAGGAAGACGTGGAGGTGGGGACGACGGCAGATTGCCAGGACTGAATTATATCGGAAATTTCTACGGGCGGACGCGGTCAATCACAGCTATACAGATGGTCGATCTAGAAAAAGTGCAATTCAACAACGGTCCAAATGAATTCCCCGTATTTCACTTCACCACCAAGCTTTAACCTACCCATTTCTGCTTCCATGGCAGGCCCACATGGCATCCAGAAACTCCCGATCCTCGATGTCCGTCTCCAACTTCGTTCACCCTCGCCAACCTTCTTCTCCCCGTTCATCCATACCCAGCGTTCTAAACTAAAATACTGACCGGATCTTATGACTCCTTGGCAGAACTGGCCCACCCTCACTACCATTCCCCTCGCTTCGTGCTGCTCATCATCCAACGTGAGAACAACGCACGCCCTCATTCTCTCCACCTTGCTGGGCGCTGCAGTTCTTGTAACAGTGGCGATAGGGTCTATGTCCTTCCACATTTCCTCGTACTCCGTCATCCTGCCTGTGGCAGGATTTACCATGTTTCCCTTCTCCAGCGTCCGGCCGTCACTTTGCAAGTACATCGTGCCTTCGTCTTTAACTTGCTCTGCATGATACGTGCGGCTATCCACCCAGTGCTTCCACTTTGAGAGAATTGCCTGCTTGCCTTCGCTGTCCGTACCGCTTTCACTTGAAGACACGCCACCAAATGCCCAGTCGAGCCTCGCGACTGGGAGAACGTCTATGACTTCTCAATACTAGTGTTCGACTATGTTGAGGACAAGTATGAACTCAGGGCCTACCTTCCGCAGGTCCAGTTCCACCGCTACCATGTTCTTCTCTCAAGATTCGAACATCAACGAAACGGTTATGTTCCGAAGTAAGGACAAGTGTTGACGTGGGTTCGCTTGGCAGGTCTGGCAACCAACGAATATACTCGCGGACAGAGATGTTTGGAGGCATGGTATTCGATCGTGTTCATACAGTTGTGCTGGAATGCACGTGAGGAAAGTGCAGCTAATTTCCAAATATTCAGCGTGAGGCGCGAATTAAGAACTAAGTCACATTTAAGCAGGTGCAGATTGTGGGAAACAAGATGAGTCATGTGAATTCGAACATAAAACGGCATGTGATGATGGCAATTCACGAATTGAGATCTCGCGGTCTATCACGCAGGGCGCATATGTCAATCTTCAGCTGTAGCGAAGTTCACGGATCTCAGAGTGACAATATATTGCGAGATATGATTCTTTTTAATATTTGTATGGATATCATACTATCATTGGCTATCTAATATTCATGCTCACCTTTCGACGGACCATAGTGATAACTTGCACTGGCAACGCTGGGAGAATAAGAATGACTTGGGAAAATAGCGCTGAATTATCAAATGGTCTTTTCCGCCGTTAGTGGAGACTGGTGTAGATGAGATAATAATCAACTTGTGGTGTTCGAGGGTGTGATTGGACAACAAGCTGATAGTACATTCAATGCTCACATTGTTGCTGAGACACATCGCATATGATATGCAGAATTGAGTATTGCTTTTAAAGCTCCTGATGCTTGATCAATGGTAGAAATCGGTCATGTTGGAAGATTTAGGGTGAATGCTTATTCTCCGGGACTATGGTGGGCCACAGGTGGACGTATATGCAAATTAAGAGACGTCAAAAACCTATACTGGTGCCCGCGGTTGAAGAAGACGACTGCATGATTTCGATGGGTTATGAGAAGTACATTCAACTTCTACGAGAGTATGGATACACCCCTGCAACTGGTCAGGTTGTCCATAACCCAAGCTTTAACCGAATTCAAGCCCTGCTCTTCGCGGATACGTCATCCATCTATTAGATTTTGATTGGTACGCGATGATAGTAGTGCCAGTGACCCATACATTGACATGTATGTCTTGGCGATGTTTCTGATGTTGATTGATAAGCACAGTGGCAGAGTTGCTAACACTATCGATGGCCCCAGTCCACCATGTTCGTCTACATGGTGATATCAACATAGAGCTATTCCTGTTCGGACACTGTTATATTGCTCCTCCATTTCGCAACGTCGGCATAGACATATATGAAGCAATCTTCATAGAGATAAATTAGGTAAGTGTTTCTATAATCCATCACAGGGAACACTGTATCTGCACCATTGCCCACGTCGGCAGAGAATGGCAACAGGATTGGTACCTTCGATCGGTCAATGTCCTGCAGAGACTCAAAGAAATGAAACTCTCCACTTCGGCTCGCTCCGTGGAGATTGTGTATAATTAAACGATGTGTTATCATCAGTGAAGCTGCTCCACTACCCTGGATGACATTGCGGAACGATAGAAACATATCGCTAGGCTAGGGAAAGGCGTTCCGTGACTCCCGTCTAAACCCAGATATATAATAAGATAGAGAAGAAAAAGAAGAACCATTGGTAAGTGGAAAGAGAATTGGCAAAGTGGGACGGTATCTAGGCTGGATATACGAATTTACCTGTCTATTGATATGATGGGCCAGGTGTTGCCGCTAAGTGAGAGAGGCGTCTGGAAGCCAATGATAAATTCACACATAACAATGGCACAGATAGGCTGCATTTGAATCTTACATCGGGCATGCAAATATCGAGCCCCGAATGCACGCAGTCAATAGCATCGTCACAAGAATGTGAATCTGGTAATTTAATCTGTGGAGTCCCTTGTTTCGCTTCTGGTTATGGAGGTTGTCTGCTTGAAGAATGCGTGAATGAATCGGCGCATCATTCTTTGGGACCACTCAATCGATGTAAGTTCATGCGAAATATCAGAATTGACAGTAGAACATGGATTGTGTACCTAGCTGAGCCGTCCGCGGCACGAAAGACACGACAACAGACGCTGGAGACAGGCATAGACGGAAAATGCCTCGAATTAGAGCAAAAGTCGTATTGCATGGTCATGGAAATTCTCAAGGAGATACAATTATTATTCCTCAACAAGTCTTCGGATGGTTTAGACAAGAGAAGCACGGCCAACGTATACCGGGGGTTGAAGTGGTTATAGACTTGCAAGGGCGGCGATGTCCGGACCCTGAGATTCATATCCTCCAATCAACAGCCGAGTTCTATATCCCACATCCAACTTTCAAAGGAACAAGTTGCACAAGGCCTATACAAACATCCAACCAAACCTCGCTGAGAAGTACGCTTTGTAATTGTTGGGAATTGCATAGGTTCTTGTCGTCTATTTGCTCTAGGTTTCGGCAAACCAGGTACCGCCTCTTACGCTCGACATGGCCTCATATGGCTACCAATCCCCTCCCGGCCAGTCATCCTACACAGCCCAGAACAACCTGAATTTCTACCAATCTTCCTACTCACAACAACCTGTGAGTGGTCATAGCACACCGTTTCAAGCTTACGGGAGTGGAGCACAATCCAATGCATACCCTGCCAGCGCCGGATACGGCTCGAGCTCCGCTAATTATGGCTTTGGAGCGTTTCCAGGCCATCCCGGAGCAACGGGGCAGATGGGCACAGGACAAGGAGGCCTGCGGACAGGATGGCTGGCTGCATTTGGTACAGAAGGATACGAAGGCGAGCCGCCATTGTTAGAAGAGCTAGGCGTCAATTTTCAACACATACAAAAAAAGGTCAGTCTCCCTCAAGTCCCTGCTCTTGTGATGTATATGTCCGATCAAAGGTTTGATATATGCTAATTCAAATCGGAGGTACAGACTCTAGCAGTCCTCAACCCCCTCGCTCGCATGGACAAACATATTATGGATGATTCCGATCTGGCCGGCCCTTTGCTCTTCTGCGGCCTGTTTGGTACCTTCCTCCTTCTCTCCGGCAAACTCTGGTTTGGCTACGTCTGCGGTCTGGCAGCCCTTGGGGCCATATCACTGAACTTCATTTTCTCGATGATGTCGCCGCCTCTTACACCGGAAGAAATGAACGCTGCCCAGCAGCAGTCACATTACGGTTCTACTCAGCTCAGCTCATCGCTCACATTTGGAAGAAGCAGCTCGGTATTGGGGTATTGTTTATTGCCTCTCGTATTTGCGAGTTTGCTCGGTGTGGTCCTTCCATTGGACAGTTTCATGGGATACTGCCTGGTGAGTCTGGCAATTGCATGGAGCACCTATTCAAGCTCGGCAATGTTTTGCGTGGTGGGTCGGATGACGAACATGAGAGGTTTAGTGGCATATCCGTTGGCGCTGTTCTATGTAGGGTTTGGAATCATGGCAATCTTCAGTAGTAGAGGAACTGGAAGAATAGATGCGATGAAAGCAGGGATGTAATCGAGCATCAGGTGGTAATGAAGCACTCTGCAGGGAACTTTTTGGTTTAGCGTAGCGTAGCGAGTAAGCTGCCGGGGGTATGGAAATTATCTCATGAGCTTGACTGGCATCTTACAGACTTCTATCGATTCATTGCATAGATCTTCCAGGCGTTGAAAAGGCTTGCAAAGAGTTGGTTCGAAGATTCCTCTCGTTAAGAAATCCTTTCGTAAGTGCTTCAGGCCGCACGATTTCGCATTTGATATCAGGAAAGGATCCCGCAGAGAATACAATTAGCATTTAAACGACTACAAAGTTAGCAAGGGAAAGTCAGGATGTTAGACAGCGATTCTTACGCCCTTGGACGTGAATCGCAAAGTTAAAATAAAATCTTTCCTATTGATCTATTATTTGACACCTAGGCTCAGTCCGAAATAAAGTGATTTCATAGATTTTTCATAGGCTGAAAAGCAACGGAATCGTGCGTTTTTTGCAATGCAAACCTCGCTCCTTCATTCCCTACACCATACACGCTAATTAAGACTGATGTGAAGCTGCTTGAATTCAAGAAAAGCTCGAGCAACCGTCTACATCATGCGTGGGATCTAAGCTGCATTCTTGGCCCTTGTTTTTGAACACGCCCTGGTATACGTTTGCCAGCGCAGCGCGCTCTGCATAGATTACACGACGCTGTGATGGGCTGATTTGTGTCTCCAATTGAGCGTTGTTGCCATTTGATCCCGTCTCTTCGACCTAATCTTCGAATTCCAGCTCCAGCTTGAAATCGTGCCAACCGTTTTCTTTCGCGGTTATCCCCATACGAGCCACATCTTTCACAGCACACATAATGCTGTATCTGGCGTACAAATGAACTCGCTCGAATGGATCCTTGATCCACCGGTCGACGCTACCGCGTGAGTTCTCCGCCATGGCAAATTGGTGTACCATCTTCGCCAGCGCTAACCAGCAATAGATATTACCCCAATGGTAGTTCTTCATTCCGAAGTAGAAAGGTCCGAAACACTTCTTATCGCATTGGTTGACAATTGTGGCCATCCAAGCATAGGCGGCTTCGAAGTCATTTACAGTAAGGTAGATATGGAACCTGCTGCGCTGATAATAGATAGTGAGTGCCTCCCCACGAATGCGTTTCGAGACACGCAAGATTCCAGGCTCTCTCCAATGGCCAGACGCAACTCCGAACGGCGGGAGAATGGGCTGCACGTCTTTGATAGCGCACATGCACGCCATCTGGGTCAATCAGAGCAAGTTCGTAAATCATATTTCGGAGCTCCGCAGGCAGCCTGGTAAACACATTCACCGGAAACTCTTGACCGGAGTGACTTCGCTGGTCCCCAATGTTACTGCGACATGTCAGTGAACCACTCAAATGTCTTTGAAGGGACACTCACGCCTCCGCTGCCTCATCTTTGATATTCTAGGGTTGAATGTGTTCTGCGGCAGATGAGCTTTTCACCTCCTTCTTCTTTCTCGGTGGCGGCATACTGATTTATTTAGAATCATGGAGGTATCATGGTCGCGAAAGATGCTACAGGATTATCACGTGGATGGAACAAGAAATTACCGGAGAAAATGCCCAACAGACAACTGCCATGTCTCTTTGACGTGACATTGACACATCTTAGAAATAGAAATGTTTGCGGCTTCCAAGTGAAGATCACCATCCCCATGTGCCTGGGCCTCCCTTGACAGTACTCCGCTCAATGTCACTGGTCATCCATCCACCATAAAAATCACCAGGTTGTGGTTCCACTTTCTCACCATCCACAAGACAGTCCCACGGCCCAGCATAGAAAGACAAATAGCCTTTGATATCCTTGAATCCTTCCGTAGGATTTTCATACGACCATACCCGATTCTCAATCACCTCGCCCGGCTTAGAAGGGTTCTCGACAGAGTAATACGTCGCACGACCCTTCCACTCGCAGAGCGAACTTTTATTGGTCTTTTGCAGCGGTACTTTCACTGATGACGGAGGAATGTAGTAAGTAGGCGGGTGGTGAGTCTCCAGAACCCAGAATGCCTCCTGAGTATCTGCGAGTATTTGGTCGTTCCACTTCACTTGAAGATGCCGAGGCGTTTTCTCGCACAGTGGTGGGCGAGGGAAATTGCGCGGGTTCAACTTCGAAATGGACGACATGTCTGTTTCGAACACCCGCATGTGATGAGTTATGCTATATCTGACGCCAGGCAAAGAATAGAGAAATGATAACAGCACGTTTAATGTTTGTCGGATGCATATGTAAGTCGTCATCGACAGTCAAGCACAGACCAGACTTGTTCCTGGGCATGAGATGCTGCACCTCTGACTCTTTGCATGAATGCGGAGGTTTGACCTCAACATCAGAACAGTATTGGGAGCAATTTCCATGTAAGAACATGTTGCTTCCTATTCCGCCATCGTCTTCACTCCTCGCCACATCCAGGTCGCATTTAACAGGGTTTCTGTTCGACGAGGAATGTTCATTAGTTCTGGTATAGGAGATCTGGCGATAAGGCAGCACTATGCGTCGCCGAATGCACCACCTTTCTTCAAATGAAGCTGAATGAAATGCTGTGATTTATGTTAATTGAGTGCCTACGTTGTGAGATATGAATGAAAGATAAGTTGTAGTTCCATTGGCCGAGAGGTCAAGTCCCGACATCGGCAGGTCACCCTGGCTTCTCGATATGCTCATCGTCCTCACTTCGGACGGCCACATTATCGATAAGAGATGCAGCTTGTAAAGGCTCGAAGTTTTTTCGTATGCATTTCCCGTCATTGTTCTCTCCATAAACATCGGCTGCACTTCTTGCTGTTCAGGTCGTGAGTAAGGCTTTCAGCGATCATGTCGAAGGGGAAAGTTTGCTTGGCCTACTCAGGTGGCCTGGATACAAGCTGTATCTTGAGGTATCTGCTGGTGAGTCAATCGCCCGTTGCAGACCGCTTGATGTGTTTCTGTCAACCAATGCCTGCCATAAACCATCCCAAACAAGCTGTTGCATACAGATCGAGCGAACGTGAAATCAAAGGAGCGCTGACGCAGAAATGTGACAGGATGAAGGTTACGAGGTCATCGCCTTCATGGCCGATGTGGGCCAAGAAGAGGACTTCAAAGCGGCCAAAGAGAAGGCGCTGAAGATTGGAGCAAGCAAGTGTTACATTGAAGATTTGCGCCGAGAGGTATGACATGCATCCTCGACCAACCCAAATGTAGCTCACGGTGGCTTGTAGTTTATCGAGGAGCTGTGCTTTCCGGCGATCGCATGCAACGCAATCTACGAGAACGTCTATCTGCTCGGCACCTCGCTCGCTCGCCCGGTCATTGCTCGAGCACAAATAGCTGTGGCACAGAAGGAAGGCTGTTTTGCCGTATCTCACGGCTGCACGGGGAAGGGCAATGACCAAGTTCGATTCGAGCTGGCGTTCTACGCTCTCCAACCAAGCATCAAGGTCATCGCTCCATGGCGGGATCCGGTTTTCTACAACAGGTTTAAGGGAAGGAAGGATTTGCTGGACTACGCTGCAGAAAAGGGTATCCCGGTCACGAGCACAAAGAGCAAACCGTGGAGCATGGACGAGAACCTGGCACATTGCTCCTACGAGGCTGGCATCCTCGAAGATCCAAATACTAGTCCGCCAGAGGATATGTGGAAGCTCACAGTGGACCCGACTAAGGCACCCGATAATCCAGAAGACTTTGTGATCCACTTCCAGAAGGGCTTGCCCGTCAAATTGGAATGTAAAGATGGCGTCAAAGAGGACCCTGTGGATCTGTTCCTCACGGCCAACGCGATCGCCCGCCGGAACGGTGTGGGCCGGATCGATATCGTCGAGAATCGATTCATCGGCCTCAAAAGCAGAGGTTGCTATGAAACGCCAGGGCTCACCATGCTCCGGGCCGCGCACGTCGACATCGAAGGTCTGGTCATGGACCGCGAAGTGCGAGCCTTGCGAGATCAGTTCGTCACCTTCAACTACGCGAAGTTGCTCTATAACGGCTTATATTTCTCCCCCGAACGTGAGTTTCTGGAGGGCAGCATCATCGCGTCGCAGGTACACGTCAATGGGGCGGTGCGATGCCGAGCGTACAAGGGCATGTTCAGCGTGCTCGGCCGGTGGTCGGACACGGAGAAGCTGTATGATGAGTCCGAGTCGTCGATGGATGAGATTGGCGACTTCCAACCGTCCGACACGACCGGCTTCATCAGTGTGAATGCCATTAGATTGAAGAAGTATGGGAAGGCAAAGGAGGAGAGGGGCGAGTCCCTTGTCAAGCACTAGACGTTCCCTTCACGAATGTGAGAAGACCGTTTCTCGCTGTACTTTATGGATGATTGAACGTTTCTAGCGGCTGACCTGCAAAGGCAGGGTGTGGTATGGGCTGTACCAGTTGCAGGTCGTACAATGATGAGGCATCCACATCCGTTCATCGGCTCCATGTTAATTTCTTAGATTCACATGCACGTAGAGGATTGTGACGGTCGCGTTGTTGGCACGCCTCAATCGAGATGTGCATGCAAGGTTGTCTCACGCCATTTCTCGCACAGATGAGATCAATGCAAAGCATGTCCAGCGAGTGACGAAGAGTATGTGCACGTTAAACTCTCGATAAAAAGTGTTGTATCGCTCGAAAGGAGCGGAAATAAGAAGTAAAAAAAAATAAAAAGGAGAGCCCCAGAAATTACGGGGCATTGTCACGACACCGATGGGACTCGAACCCACAATCTTTGCCAGTCTCCTATAACCGGAAAGCAACGCCTTACCATTAGGCCTGAACCGCACTTGTCAGCATAAAGAAGTCGGTAGTATCGACTGTGGATAGACATACCACGGTGCCGCAAGTCGCTTCATAAACACCTGGGACAGGTGTGATTTGTATATATCCTTTCTCTTCCGGCATGGCCGAGGAACTTCCGAAAAATACGGCCTGCTTTAAAGTCTTGTGGCGGATGGAAATGGAGTGAGTGGAACAACGCAAGAGGCCACGTGGAATTTGGCGCCACCGAGGGCATCACATCGCATCACTGGAAGTGCCATGGACGCCTATCCGTTCTCTTCCCCGGCAAACAATCACACCGTTGTCTAGGTACCTACGGAAGCGGTCGGTCGACCCGCAGGAGTGTGGCGTCGCATTCGCGCGATGAATTGGCATGCAAGCATCACGCAGCTTTCTCCTCTCCCGGCACCTCATGGACGATTTGCTGCCGCCTCCTCGACTGGTAGGCTTCAGCGCCGCACACGTTGCCCACATATATGGAAAGCGGATGCCTTGCGTGTGGGTGAGGAACAGAGAGGGCAAAGCCTGTCTATATTTGTGCACCAAGCCCGCCAGGCCGTGCTCCAATACGATGCCCTGCCTTCACGCCGATCCTGCGAGCTGAGACTGTCGTGATGGACGACGTGTTGAGCTTGGCAACCATAGCGATGGTGGGAGACCAAGACGGCGAGGCATCCATTTTCCGCCAGCAATCTGGTCGCCGTATGCATCCGACAACGCGTTTATCAGCCTATGGAAAAGTGCGGGCGACAGGCAGTTGTTCGGCTACGGCTACTGTGTGATGTCGGCACGGATCGGGGAAGGCTCCCATGTGGCCGCCCGCCCTCGCTGACCTGTCTCGTGTCGTCACCTGTCACTGGTCGGGGGGAATCAGAATTTGCGCTCCCTTTCTCCTCGCCCACCCACGCACGGCCGTCGGATCCAAAAGGCCACTCTCCTCCCCCTTCTCTCCCTTCCTCCCTCCATCCACGAGGATCGCCTCCGTGCACACGCCCCCCCTTTCGCACGGAGCGCAATTTCGCACCCCCTTGCGCCGCGTGTGGCTCGTGTCGCCGCTTTCCACCATCCGCCCCTAATTTGCGAGCGTCGGGCTTCGTCTCCGGCCGTTTCCGGGTTGGGTGCAAAGCAGTCGTCAGCATCTGGCCACACTTGGTCGCGCACCCTCGACGGTTGACCTTTCAACGCACCTTCACTGCCAGGCAGCAGGTGACGAGCCTGCGGGAAGCGAAGGAGCGCGCGTGCGATTTGCGGTTATCCCTCGCGCTCGCGGTCGACGGGAAGCGAACGGACACCGCCTGGAGGCAACGCGTAGCATTCCTTACGCTCGCGCTGCACCAAACAAACGGCAACGTCTTCGGCGCCGCCACCGCAGGCAGACAGCATCTTCAACGGCGGCCAGCACGCCTGTTGCGACCGTCGAAGTCGACGCTCGCGATCCTCTGCGACACTCACCAGCCCACTTGCGCCTGCGACCGTCTCGCAACGTCCGTCAGCTCAATCGGTATCTCATCAATTCAACCTTCCGGACCTTTTAATTAAGCCGTCCACATCTCTCAACGCGCGTACCTACGATCTGCTCGTCTTTGCCGTGACAGAAATCACATGCAGTGAGCTTCTCGCAACTTTTACCTGATCGATCGACCCCCGTCGGACACCTCACCTGAGATTTCGGTTCCCACGAAGATCCTGCTCGAGCAAGCACAGCGAAACTCGTCAGCGCACCACAATTGATACGCGGGACAGGCAGAGGCGCATGAACAAGTGCCACCAGACTTAGCACGCTCGTCTTGCAGGTGCTTTGTCGGGCGCGCTGCAGCGCAAAGAGCGGTTAGTGAAAGAAAAAGTCACATAGCGCCGGCTCCCAGCACTGATTTACTAACGGTCAATAGGCGGGTTCTCACTCGCCACTCTTCCGCTTCGCTCACCGCAAGTATGCCGTCGTTTTACTCGTCGCGCCAAACGGCGAACCAACTGCCGCTCACTCCTCCAGACTCAACGGGCTATGACTACACCAACATGCATTACGCGCAGGACCCATACGCGCAGCACCAAAGCCTCATGCATCCTCGCCATGACAGCGGATATGAGTATCAAGGATACATGCAGCCGGCCGTCGCCCCAGCGCCTCCTGCGTACCCCTTCCAACACAGCGGCTATCAAGCGTCAAACAGCCTGCCTCCGATTTCGTGCCATGACCCGTTAGGTGCGCCTATTTTGCCGCCGCTGAGGATCAACGACCGGTACGGCAGCGACTACCACCGGCGTTACGAAGCGGAGCAGAATGCACGTGAAGAGCCTCCACGCCATGCACCGAAAGAGGAGAAGGCTACGGGCGGCGTTTCCGCCAAGCTGGACTACGAGATGGAGCGCATGACGGATTTTGTCACCGAAGCAACGCAGACCATGTATGCCCTTCACATGTCCCCTGATATCTGCGTCGCAGATGTTGACGTCACTCGAAGTTTCCATCACAGGATGCAAAGCCCGCCGTCGTTCCGCAAGTGGGTGCATCAGGTGCTTTCCGCCACGCGGCTGCCCTCGGCGACCATCCTGTTGAGCATGCACTATCTTAACGACAGGGTGGCTCATTTCCCGGAAACCGTGTCTGCGGGTGAGAACCAGATCTATCGACTGCTCGCCGTATCTCTCATCCTCGGCAGCAAGTTTCTGGATGACAATACGTTCGTCAACCGATCGTGGTCTGATGTCACAGCGATCAAAGTCACCGAGCTCAACCAATTGGAGATGAAGTGGCTCCAGCTCATCGGGTATGAACTCCATGTCGACCCAGAGGCACCAAACGGCTTAAAGGCGTGGCTGAATGCATGGGATACCTACGACAAACAATGCAACGCGAAGCAAAGCCCCACGCGTCTCTCCCCCTTGGATACCAACGTTCTTCGGCACTCCATGCATCGTGACTATCGTTACTCCCCGTATCCATCGCCATACAGCTCCGTCTCTGGTCGCTCATACGATCGCACGTTCGAACACACATCGGTTTCAGCTAGGAGGTCCCAGTTCGCCAGCACGTCATACAACACCAGTGATCCCTGGGGCACGAGCATGAGCGACCGACATGCATATGACGAGTTTTATAAGCGCCAGCAGCGTTATCCGACCCTCACCGAACTTGACGACGTCAATCGACGAGCATCAGAGGAGCGAGCTCGCCAGTACACATATTCACACGCTGCGCACTCGAGCTACTACCCACATACGACTTTCTCTACGGCGTGGGAGCAGCCTGCGTGGACTGCGTCTCACCGATACGACTGCAACTGTTCGGCTTGCATCTATGCGCAACACTATCGGCCATACCCTGTGTCATCCGGCTATGCCGCTCAGACAGTGATGGGATAAGGCTGAGCCATATATCCTGCGTCATGATCATCATCTAACCTGCATCTCTGGAGTCGGCAAAACATGAGCGTTTTTGCAACCAAAAGTTCGCACGTCGACCTGGACATTTTCGTGACCTGCATAAACTCATTATTTACTTTCTATGCGTCTCATTCTTTTTTCACTCCCCCCCACAAAAAAACCAAGCCCATTGGCGCAAGAAGATTTGCACCTTAATGGACTTGCCCATATTACTCAATTCTTACGATCTACCGGCCTACGGCGGACATACCTTTTGCAATAGATTGCTTTATTAGTAAAATGTCTTTGGGAAAACTGCAGTTGAGGGGCTGGGCGTGGTCAACTGCGGCTGCTGTTTTAGCATGGCGTTCCGAAAGGTTTATCGGGGTTAAACAATGAGGACCACAATCGCTGCTTCTCAATGAAAGTCATCGGTGTTCGCTGAAAAAATTGGGACTGAATGGGGAATAACACTGCGAATTGTGACTTTTTTTTACCCTCCCCTTCTGGCTAGCAGCTTGGTCATTATTTCAAGGGGATGGCGGGTATCAATGTACGGGCGCGAATTGCTTGCCTTGCTTCGGCGATGGCGGGTTGTATACATGGGAGTCGAGATTGGCGGTCCATACCCGTGCGCGTCTCACTCGCTTGCTTACTTATTGCCTCAGTGTTGGGCTTGGTGGGATTTGGATGGTCTGGCTTTTTTGACGATGAAGACACAATAGATAGTTCGGTGTTAATGGAAATTCGGGTCCAATGATCGATATGGCAGATCATGTCGCATATTGTACCACTTAAATGCACTAATTGTGGGTTCGATTAATCGGCAAATCGTGATGATTGAGGACGCTGCCAACTTCAGTCTGTTAAAACCCACCGCGTAATGCCCCCTATGATTCTGTGGCATTCCCATTTAAACGTTAGGTTTTACCAATGCAGGTGGTACTATGGGGGTCTTGCACCATCTGCCTCAGGCATATCCGGAGTTCTACCGTCCTTGTCCCTCCCTCCACGACCGCAACGCGCCGCGCATACCCAAGCGCCAACCGGCAAAGCAAGCTAGCAAGCAAACAACAGACGGTTCTTCACACGTCGGACTCCACGCCGCGGGCTGCGCGCCGGCCACATTGAATCATGCCATTCCAGTATATTTCTCCCTTTGGACGACAGCCTCAAATCCCTTTACGATTAACAAAGAGTATAGGAAAGGAAATAAATTCGGCGGAAGCCGACGTCGTACGTCTGCAGCGGCTCGAACGCCCGTCCCACGAGCTCAGACAGAAATATCGGATGAGGAGATGGCCGACGAGGATGATACTCGGGATGTGACGCCGGCGCAAGACGAAGATGAGGCGGAAGTGGATGATCGGGAGGATGATGAGGGCGAGGACGATGGTGAACCGGTAATCACGTCTTTACCTTCGCGACGAAGTCGAGGAAGGGGCAAAGGCAGTTCCCGGAGAAGTGCGAGGGCGGAACGTGTTGATTACGGGACGCCGCAGCCACGGGACCTTGATGAAGCTAGCGAGTCCGGCACACCAATTCGACGTAGGAGAGGGCGGCCAGAAGGCTCAGGTAGAGGACGAGGGCGGGGAGGTTTCAGAGGTCGGAGAAAGGGACAGCGCGCAGAAGCTCCTTCTGTGGTGATCGATAAAGACGGAAATATGCTGGAAGTGATTGATGACGAGGTGCAGGTGGATAACGATGAAGAGGGTAACGAAAAGGTAGATATGAATGGGAAACTGCAGGGCGGGAGGGAGTACCGAGTGCGAACGTTTACCATCGCCGACAAGGAGGACCGGCTGTACATGCTGTCCACCGAACCCGCGCGATGCTGTGGTTTCCGAGACAGCTACCTCTTCTTCGCAAAGCACCCCAAATTATACAAGGTCTTGCTTAATGAAGAGCAGAAGAAGGACTTAATCGACCGGGATATCCTGCCGAATAGCTACAAAGGTCGAAACATTGCGGTTGTCACGGCACGCTCCGTATTCCGCGAATTCGGCGCGCGGATTATTGTTGGAGGCCGGAAAGTTATCGATGACTACAAAGTCACTGAGGCACGAGAAAGAGGCGATGTGGAAGGCGAGCTTGCGGACCCGGATGACAGGGTTCCGGAAAACAAGGAAGAGTACAATCGCAACCGCTACGTGGCTTGGTTTGGGGCGAGCGAGGTGTATCGCAATGTTGGGCAAGGTGCTGGCGCTCAAGGGAGCAAGCCAGGAGCTCTCGGTAAGCGTCGGACGAATGTCACGGTGGAAAACTGGCAGTTCATGCACGCTAAAGAGGCGAGGTATGTGTGAGTGCAATCGCTGATCTATCCAATCCTACTTACATATTTTAGTCGCTTCAACTCCTCGCTGGCAGCCATGCGCAATGCCAACCTCGAAGGCGTTTATGACACGCACACAAATCTCATGTTTTACCCGAAGATCATGCAGCCAACACACGCCAGATGGGAACAGATATCACCTTCTACTCTGGAAGTGCCAAAAGCCGCTAGTAATGGCCTCACAAACGGCTTTCATGCGGATGATAGTGCAAGCATGATGCGCGAGGGCGCATCAACGAGGGCCGGTGATGTTCGTGCGTCTGCACAGAATACACTGTTCTCGGACGTTCCAGAAGCAGTCTCTCGTAATTTTATTGTTATCGACACGAGATATAATGCACCTCCTCTATCTTCTATTGGATATCCTGGTCCCGATGGCATGATCACAGATCCTACATCAGGGACGAATGGCCTTGCAAGTATCTCACCTGAAATTATAGACGAATTACCCGATGACTGCAGGCGGGCCTTTGAACTCGCAAAGAAGACGGAGTTGGGATGGAAACAGCAGTGGGGCACAGAAGCTCAAAGCACCATGCGCGGTGATTTGAAGATCGGCTTTAGTGGGTATCCGGTTTGATATTGTTCGGGCGTTAGGCGAATAGGGCGTTTGGATCCGGTGAAACGGCAAGTGTAGAAATATCATGGCTATGTTTACTCATGGGCGGGGAGCGCGCGTTCAGCAGTTTGCTTGGACTGTACTTCTGCCTTTTGGGGTCCGTGGGATTACTGCGATTCTCAAAACGACCGACGACCATAGGTACCTGGCCCTTCTCAGTATGATTGACGACAAGGTGAGCATGCCAAATTGTTTGACCTAGGGTGGTCAGATTTTCTCAATTCCATACAATAGAAAGGACCAGGAAAGAATTGTTCCCTTAAGATCTCTCTTTCTACAGAATAGAGCTGGCGTTAGGTTCAAGACTGCCTATGTGAAGAGCAGTTGGTTGCCGCATTCTAACGCAAGCACACAGTTCGGCGATGAAAGAACCCGTGTTCATGTCTCTCGGACCTCACTGTTGATTCTCGCCTGACTTGTTGAATCTCTTCACAACGAACTAGTTTGTGGCGATCAGTGGATTTCATGGCTTCTGGCCACGACAGATCTGTCCCCTTTGGCTGTCCGGCACCATTTCGCGCCGAAAGCCCTTGAATACCAACGGGCGGGTTCGTTATTGAAAGGTTTTGTGGAAATTTGATTTTGAATCTCCCTCGCTGGCCTCCCAGTTTGCTGAAGGGGTTAGGCATATTCTGATTGTTTCGAAGGGAAAATGGAATCGTCTCGTAGGTCCACTTCCCGGTACTCGTTGGACAAGTGTTCCTGCTGCTCAAGCTTGCTTTTCTACGGGGAGACATGAACCACTGATATTATTCTAGCATTGGGGCTGCATATGAGCCTGATACTGCTTCAAGTGGACTGCCAAAACCAATTTCACTTCAGCGGGCTTCGAACTTCTAGCCGATCGTAAAGCTTGTCTGAATTGTTTCACTGGGAATGAACGCAATCAACGCTACAATGCCACTACGTGGACCAAATGCACTCGAGCATGGCCTGCGCATGGACTTGTGCATTCTAAGCACATGCATCCATTGCTGCTATTGTGTGGAGTGCGTGCTACGAGGCATCTACGAGACGTGCCTTTGCTGGAGCGCATTTCAATTTTAATGTTAATAAGGTCCTTTTGGATACCTTTTTTAGTTTTGGTCGACGCCGGACATTCTTAAACATACATGTCGCTGGCTCATATCATCCGATTGGTCACATCCACAAACTTCCTCGCAGTTTCTTTGCAGGTCATTGGTGTGTCCTTAAGGTTCGGATCTTTGTGCTTCCCATCTGAAGGCAACACGTTTGTTACTTAGTTTGCTCAGCTGATTATTTTACCGCGTCTTCCCTTGTTGGTATATTTAGGTACGGATAGGTTTCTGCTCATAGCTGTATCTACACCACTTTTGATATCATAGCACCGCTGCTGGATATATTGTTTGAGCGCAGATCCAGGTACAGCTCAGCTTGCGGCTGGGAGCCAATGGGGGGGAAAAACGATCTGTCTACGCAATAGCTAGACGTGACGGAGGGTCAACGAGGTTCTCACTTTACGGTGGAGTAGAATAGCATTGAGCTTTGAGGTCATTATCGAATCCGTATCCTTTGGTACGAAGTCTCTATCGTGTGTGAGTCTCTGTTTTGTGGGCCACATGCGGTCAAGGGAATGTCTTGTTCTAACGGAGACCGCTGAGTTGTGAGGAACTGAGCAATTTAATGGGGCTATTGAGATTAAAAATGCAAGGGAGTACCTTTGACATATACGATTTATTTCATGCGAAGACAAATGTAGGCGATATCTGGAGAGATGAGTTTCCTAAAAGGCCCAATTTGTCGTGTATTCCATAAGCCCAATTCATCCTTTTCACAGCGCAAAGCTCCGTACGATGCGGTACACTTCTCACAAATAAGACGCAAATATTCTACAGCGTATATAATTTTTCTAAACTGTCGAGCCTTCATACAGATTCAATAGCCTTTCGATCTTTCACTGGAACTCTATTTATGAAAACCAGTTGGACCACTGCTCTAGAACCCAGAAGATTGAGCATCCCGACTGTAACTCAGGGTCATATATATTCGACTTCCGCTGTCGAATTCGCATCTTGTTCCTACATTTAATCGAGCGAGACGCTATTATGCACCAAAAAAGTTGCTTCCTATTTGCACAGCGAACGTCGATCAATACGTTGTTCAAGTTGAGTCACGATTGATTGGTGATGACGGCGGATGCTATATAGCATCTTGCATGGCCAAGTTGCCGTAACGATAAAGTGTGGAAAACCCTATCGCACCGGCTTGCTCAGTCTCATTCTTAAAGATACACGATCGTATCATAACCGAGAACTTCTCTGGAGCACGCTAAGTGAAGGATAATAAGTAATATCTAGTGCTGCGCTGTCAAAACTCGAATAAGGCGATTTTTCGTGGACAAACAGCCAGATTTAAAAGATTGCGATTCCCCCAAATGCTCTAGTCATATTCGATAGAAAACGGGAACCAAGCATCAGCCGACTTCTGGGCATGAAACCGCTGCTTCCCAAGCATAGAGATTTCTTTTCTAGTTGCCGATATATCCTGGCTTGCGGAAACTGGGTCACAATACATCTCTCTGCAACCGTCACAGAAGTATGTACCTCCGGCAGACAGAAAGATCTCTTCAAACTTGTTGACAAAGGAGGTGAGATTTGTGAAGTTAAACAAAGAGTAGTATCAGGGGAAGCTGAACTTCGAACTGAAAAACACTCAGCAGGAAAGAACCCTGAAGGTATTATGATTAAGAAACTGATCTGTCCTGCAATACGAGCATCTTGCCCCCTTGTTCCGTAGCTGTGTCGACACATGCGGGGCTTCCCAGGTTCCTCGATGTCCAGACAACCATATCTGAGACCAGTGCCGTTGAATGACCTAAGAAGATCCGAAGAAAACCTGGACTCCTTCAGGCTTCCCTCTACTTGAAAGCTCTCCCATCGATTCCAATGATTTGATTCACTATAGCTACTGATCATGCCCATAACTACAGATCACACGCCGTTATCGTGCTGAACGGATTTACACGAGTCATAGAACCTCTAAGCGACATGGATAAACAGGACTAGTGGAGTGCCTTTGATATGGTGGCTTCGAAGAGACACTGAGATCGCCGTTGTATTGGCCCATATGTACATTTGATTATTACACACAAATAAAGATCTGGGCTGGAATTCTCTGCTGAAGACAAAATAATTTCGATCTGCAGTTTCCCATACCGAAGGCGACCGCGGGGGACCTGTCAAGGGAGAAAACTATCGAGGGGAATTAAGAAGGTGTATATCAAAGGATTCAAATTTCGAATCAACCCTGTTACGTTCGTATTCGACGGCTATCAGCGGGTGGAGAACAGTCTCTGCGGGAGTTGCCTGGTATTCGGTACCTTGGATTGTATGGAGATTTCATGGGTTTGGTACCTTCCAAATATGGTCAAGTCAGGTCGCTGTAAACTTCAATGTCAGGAACGCGCCGAGCTAGTGCAAAGCGAGCATCCTTTATCGCCAACTTCATCTCGTGTTCCCGGCTAAGCACGACAGATGCGGTTTACTGCAGCCTTGATTCCTGCGTCATATTATCATATTAGCATTCCACGCGACGCCTTCGAATCCGTAGCGATGTTCGTCGCCTCACAGGCCATTTCCAAACGGGATGGTGTTTGGTTGGACTGGAAGCATATTTACCTTCTCCCTCTTGCTCATGATGCTCTCCTCCGTCTCTGTTCCAGGGCTCATCCACGGAACAGGCTGTAGCTATGTTCCGTTATATCTCGCTTGCGGCTCTTGTGGCCTCCGCTCTCTGCGCTCCATCTGGCCGACGCAGCACCCACGTTGTCCATGAGAAACGCACTGCAACATCTGGGCGATGGCAAAAGAGAGATCGAGTGCAATCTGATGTCGTTATCCCCCTGCGTATTGGATTGACGCAGTCAGGGTTAGACACAGGCTATGACCGACTGATGGAAGTTTCCCACCCTTCCTCGGAGAAATACGGCAAATACCTGTCCCCGGAAGAGGTTCACGATATCTTCAGACCATCAGAGGATGCGCTCGAGCAAGTTAAAGCATGGCTGGTCGAGGAAGGAGTGAATCCGGATGAGATTGTACATAGCGAAAACAAAGGGTGGATTGCCGTTGACCTGCCAGCTTCGCATGTTGAGAACCTTTTCGACACCGAGTATTACGTCCACCAGCACGAGGGCAAGGGAATGGAGGCCGTCGGATGTGACGAATACTCCGTGCCACACCATCTCACCGAGCACATTGATTATATCCGTCCCGCAATAAAATTCTCCACACCAGTGAGGAAGCGGGAGTTGATGCCGAAGAGAAGTGAATCGTGGGGAGGGCCGGGCGGATATGATCCAGGCCACGGCGGTCCAGGATGGGCGCCAGTGCATTCCTGGCCATCGCCACCCGCTGCCAGCTCCCTTCCCAGCGACTTGCAAAACTGCAGTGCCAATTTGACCACGACTTGCTTGAGGGCAATGTACCAAATTCCGCCGGGTGAGCTCAAGATCCCATAGAGTGAATGTGAACGAAACTTAACTGACAATGATGCAGGTCGACTTGCAACGCCAGGCTACGAACTTGGTCTCTTCGAGCAGGGTGACTATTTTGATGTCCCTGACCTTAATAAATGGTTTGCGAAATGGGCACCTTGGGTTCCACAAGGCACCATCCCCAAAGTATTTTCTGTAGACGGTGGCGAAGCGCCAGTGCCTTGCACCAATCCCAACGACTGTGGCGAATCTCTCGTGGGTAAGAACTATTCAATTATCTGTTGTTGATAATAGCCGAACATGGACTCACAGTCAGTGCGTTACAGACATCGAAATCACTACGTCTCTTATCTATCCGCAGAAAGTCCAAGTCTATCAAGTAGACGATTCATATTACGCACCGACACAAGTGGCTTTGGATGACCTTTTTAACACGTTCCTTGACGGTAGGTGCATGATTAAACATCCGTGTGTTCTTCATCTCCCAGGCCCGCTGAATTGACGAATATAGCCCTCGATGGCAGCTACTGCACTTACGAGGCATACGGCATCAAGGGAGATAGCTGGAAGGACCCAGTCTATCCAGATCCCCACAAAGGCGGTTACAAGGTTCGAATTCGATATAAATCTTTTTTGAGATACATGCGTTTGCTAATTTACATAACCCAAATATTTGTAGGGCAAGCTCATGTGCGGCGTTTACACTCCTCCCAAAGTTATTTCCATGTCTTACGGCGAAAGCGAGGAGGACATTCCAATCAAGTATGCCAAACGGCAGTGCAACGAATTTATGAAACTCGGGCTCCAGGGTCACAGCATCTTCGTTTCCAGTGGAGATTATGGTGTTGCTCAGCCGCCTGGAGATCCTCCAGGCAGTAACGGATGTCTTTCGAATCTCGATGCAGGGTTGAATGGCACAATCTTCAATCCAGCATACCCCTCAGACTGCCCCTTCCTTACTAGTGTCGGAGCAACAATGCTGCCGGTAAACGCGACGGTGTATGATGATGAAGTGGTGATGAATATTCCTGCGTTCTTGCCTCTGCACTTCTCATCGGGTGGAGGCTTCAGCAATTATTACCCTGTTCCTGAATATCAGAGGGCAGCCGTGGACGAGTATTTTGCAAATCACGACCCTGAGTACAAGTATTATGAAGCCGATTTCACTTCGAAGAAGGTGATTGGGGCCAATGGAGGGATCTACGCCAGAAATGGTCGCGCGTTCCCTGATGTGGCAGCGAATGGCGCATACCATCCCATCTTCCTTGCAGGCGAGGCTTATCACGAGTTTGGGACGTCTCTCTCCGCCCCAACATTTGCATCAGTGATCACGCTGGTCAGTTTTCTCCTTCACATTCGTCACATGGTGACCTCTTTTCTGTCATTTGAAAGCAGCAAGCTTACTGGTATTCTAGATCAACGAAGAGCGTGCCCAAGTGGGCAAGGGCCCAGTAGGCTTTGTGAACCCGGTTCTTTATTCCAATGCCTGGGCTTTGAAAGACATCACAAAGGGCAACAATTCGAATTGTGGAACCGATGGTTTCAATGCCGTGGAGGGCTGGGACCCGGTCACCGGGCTCGGCACGCCGAAGTACCCGGAGCTGTTGGAAGTGTTCATGGGAATGCCTTGAGATTGGAGGTATTCATGTCATGCGGTCTCTCGGCCTTCTTCACCACGAATACATGCGTTCTAACCCTGCGATCATCTCGTATTGGAAGGCCAGTCTAGGTTCCGAAACGATTTGAAGTTCAAAATCCCGTCTTCCATCATTCAGATTCAACGATGAAGTCTCGATGTATGTTTAGCGTCTTAGAATATACCAAGCTATGATGATAGACTACACCGATGCTGCATGCCCATCTTTAATAGCCGGAAAATCTATCTGTTCAATATCATTCACGTGATAGTTCTTGTGGCTTTTCAAGCGGTTATTGAAAACTGTTGCTTCCGCATACTCCACGTGATGTTGCTCTTGGTCTATCCTCTCATGCTCTGTCGTGACCATTCTCTCGAGTCTCTCGTCACGCTTGCCGCTGTTCTCATAGATGTATCGCAGCCAGTGGAGGTGGCGCGGAGTGTCTCTTTTTAATGGACGTGTACAATGCTGGCAACAGGTGATCTAACGATCCATAACATATAGCTCCAGAACATACTGCGAATGATCACGTTGGAATCAAAAAAAAAAAAAAAAAATCAAAAAAGAAACAAAGGTGGAAAGGTGTAAAAAAGGAAGAAAGAAGAGAAGGTAGCGGGAATCTGTCTGCCTTGAGACAGTGCTGTTGCATCTATTATGAAGATCAATGCATCTCTTAAGCACATCTTTATGCTTTCCTGCTGTGCAAATCCCAGAACCGATACTGAAATTGACCCGCCGGGTGTTGGGGGGGGGGGGGGGAGGGGGGTTTCATACCGTTGAGTGAACTTTCAAAGCTGCCTTAGTCTCATTTTCAGTTGTATCGTTCCCCTCCGCACTTTATTGGAGATTGCTTTCGAGCTCTGAGTCATGCTTATAGGGATGTCTTTCGTTTTAAGGTTCCTCTGGTGGAGGACCTCGATCTTCGAGCACACACAGCTCTCGAATTGATAATCCGCATTCCCGTCTCCGGACTCCTACCATCCCAGCATTGCCCAGTGGACAAGGAACCGCATCCTTTGAGGCCATAGCTCTTGTCTGGATCACTCTTAGATCACTCTTGCATTGCTTGTGGGGAATGTGTGTACCAATTCGGAAAAGAAATATTTTCGAAGCAATTTTTAAACCTTGGTAGGGGTATGGCATCTGTTCGGAATCGCGAAAGAAATGGATATTCGCAAGACTAATTAAAATCGCTCCACAAAAGCTTGAGTTCCATCGATGACAGCCGAACATTGCAGTGACAAGTTCCGCTTTCGCCATGTGAACGTGATTTTGGTAGCTCGAGGTCTCAAGGATCAAACAGAGAAGGTTCATCAAAACTGAGAAGACTTCCAGAATCCAGGCAAACAGGTAGCTAGGCTCAGATGTCGTGATATGTTGTTATGATTCCAGGTTCAGGTATCATCTTGAATGAAACGTACCAGGCTGTCTTTGGTAAAGATGAAAGGACAACCAGCTAAAATTATGACCGGGAAGAACCACAATCCGAACAGGGCCTCCTCGGCTTAGGGTTGATTGAGCCAATCTATTTGGTGTTGAGTTTAGCAGTTTCTGCTATACGGTTGAAGCTTGTAATGGCACTGCAAGAAGGAGATCGACTCTCAGATGCTTTTGCATCTTCGCGAGTGTAAGATCCGGGATATTGCTACAGAGCCATATACGGCTTATTCTCATGATTTGTATAATCCAGGTTCACAGCACATATTCAGAGGGTGGGATCTTGGAATGCTGCCTCACATGACATACATGCTCTCTCCCACAGTGTAATTCTCGATGGTTTCGCCTCTGCAATGTTCAGTCCATGTCCGCCTTCCAAACGGAGTAGCATAATCTCTCAAAAGAAACCCCAGCCAAGTAAGGCAATTTTGATTTGATGACCGTAACCACGATCAAGAAGTATCTTGCAGCGTTTTTCAAAGACATCGCAATTGATCTAGAATCGGAGTATTTGTCTTTCGTTCAAAGGCTCGAACTTGCCATCAAATCTAAAGAACGTCTATATATTATAAAGAGTCATGATATGAGAAGTCACCTATTGAGATAGTCCCTTCGAATTGATCGTTATTACAACCAATTCCTTGGCATTGGGATCGCAATGGTTCTCAAAATTTGCATTGAAGTGGAAATGTCGGCATGATCGATGAGGCAGAAGTCGATGTTGCGACGAGCCGCGGTAACGTCGAGTAGACGTACGAATTCATGCTCCAGATGTGTCAATGAAACCATCGGTTGAAAAATGTTCTCGGTAATGCCGTGTCATCAAAATTGTGAGAAAAGGAGCGGGCCCGAGCCATTGGTAAAAAGGACTAAATGTGACCGAGCCACAGCGATTCATGGATTGTTATACGCAAGTTTGCTACATCCACAATCAGAGTGAGAGCGAAAAAAAAACATTTACTGCTGTCCAACCATCACACTTCCCCTTTCTTGTTCATGTGTCGGCCTCAACTTCAAATTCACAGAAAACGCTGACTCCATGCCCGACCAATGCATTTGCGTCGAAAAGAGCAAACACCCTCCGTCAAATAGCCTGCCTTGGGTACGATCGGTACTAAAAAAAAGCAACGATGCAAAACCTGGTCCCAGCGTCCGGAGCTGGCTGTACAGGTTGTGGAGATTTTGCTTCCGACCCTCACTTGGACGAAATCCCTTTCTTCTGCAACACAACCGCCAAAACGCCGCATCTGATTCTTCGTGTACCACGCCCATTAGTCATGACAAGGTATATATTATCTTATATGTCTTCCAACATGCCGTGATTGAAGTCGGAGTCGGCGTTCACCGGTTCCACGCCACTCATGCGATCGGTGCTTCTATTACTGTAAGCCTTCGATAGGCGATTGCTGTCGGAGGCACCACCCATGCCCACCTCACGATCGTGCTCTGCGTACTGTTGCTCAAGCGTGCTCTCGTCGACGAAAGTGAAACCCTTGAACTGATTTTGCATCGTGGGGCTGAGCGGCGTACTATCCTGCCCGATGCCACTTGCTAAGGCGGCCGCCCGTGCGTTCAGAGAGGATGGATCTCCGCTCGTCAGTGCATTCGTGAATTCGGGATCGAAGTTACTGGTGTCAAGCTCGCCTTTGAGTTTTGGTTTGAATGGAGGCTGTATTAACTTCTTACTGAGAGCATTCCAGTCCACATCCGCAAAGAACGGGTGTGCCATGAGTTCCTCGGCATCACCTTTAGCGCCCAGCCGATGTGATGGGTTGCGGTTGAGCAAACCTTTCACGAAGTTGCGACCTTCTTGCGAGAGGGCATCCCTAGGAAAGCGAACTTTGCCAAACGCGATGTTCTTGTACATCTGCTGTGTATCTTCGGCATAAAAGGGGGACCAGCCGCAACACATCTCGAAGACAAGCACGCCAAGCGACCAGAAATCGACCATTTTTGTGTAGCCTTGCTCGTCAAGCAGTACTTCGGGCGCGAGGTACTCGGTTGTGCCGCAGAAAGTGTTGGTAGTGTCGTTTTGCGACAGGTTTGCTTTCGAGAGACCGAAGTCGCACAGGGCGATGTGGCCGTTGGCATCTAGCAGAATATTCTCCGGCTTGAGATCTCTATAGACAATGTCGTGTTGGTGCAAGTGCCGCAAAGCTAAAATCAGCTCTGCGATGTAGAATTTTGCTCTCTCCTCCGTGAAACGGCCTTCCTTTTGTAAGTGCCAGAACAGTTCGCCACCCGACATGTAATCAGTCACGAGATAGAGGTCCTGCGCAGTTTGGAAGGAGAATTTGAGGCCGACGATGAACGGCGACTCGGTAGTCGCTGTTCGAACAAGGATGTTACGCTCGCCTATGGTGTGTTGGATCTCTTTTTTCTGGACTATCACTTTCTTTGACAATACTTTCATGGCGTATATGCGTTTTGTGTCCTTCTTGCGCACCTGAAACACTTGGCCGAACGTCCCTTTTCCAATCAACTTCAGAATCTCGAAGTCGTCCGGACCGATGGTCCGTTTACCGGTTGCATGAAATGCAAGTTTGAGTCGGATCTCGCCGCTGACCTTGCCGCTCTCGCCCTCGATCTGCTGAAGCTTGTACCAGTCTTCGTGTTGATGCTCATAGTCTTCGAGGTTGATGGAAAGTCGGACATGACCGATAAATGATTCGTTGTTTTTTCGATCATACACCGAGATATCTAGCTCACTGTTCTGGCCGACGACGTCGAACGTTGCCATGTGTTTCCAGACGGGATCTGTGGTCTCGTGCTGTTCGGGCTTGGAGGACCCTCTTCGCAAGGCTGCAATGTTCGTCTGGCTGGTCTGTCTACTCCGCAAACCCGGTATTGATATCGGCGTGCCAGAGCCGCTGCCCATCCGCTTCATCGCCACGCCCCTGGCGAGATTCTCCTCGCCGTGATCGTTGTCAACGGCCGTGTCCATCTCGTCTTCTTTCGGTCCGTCGGATATGTCTTCATTGAGCTGAAATATGCACACAACGTAAGGCTCCACGCTGGGCCGCAGCCCTCTCCCTTCCTCAACACAGACCTCAAACTGACCTCTTAATTGTCCGATAGTTGCTGAATTTGAATTGCCGGAGTCGGAACGGTTCGACTTGTCGGCGCGTGTCACATGTCGCCCATCGTCACCTCTGCGACTCTCGTGCGAGCCAGATCGTGGAGTATGGGGGGGAGTATTCTGATGAGGGCGCTCGACGCCGCATGTTAGCTCTTGGTCTGCCTTTTGTTGCGAGCTACGAGAGGATGAATGACATGCCGCAGCGATATGTGCAGCATCTGCAGGATCAGCGCCGGGGTTGGAAATGTGGGCAGATATCACGAGCTTAGATATCGCGCCGGAGAGGGTGTTGCGCCGAAACGGCGATAGCACATGGCTTAAGCTCTGCCTCCGATCTTGCCATGAACGCTTGCGAGACGAAGGTGGCGCCTGGCCGGCGCTATCCGGCCCTCTCCCATCGGAGCTCATGACATTGAAGGAAGAGGAATTCGATAATGGGGGTGTGGGATATGCCTGTGCGGGTTCCTCCGGACGATTTTTCTCATGCGGAAGCAGAGGCGGCGACTCGGTGTAGTCTGGCGTTGCCGGCAGCGACACCGACACAGTGGAGACCTGACCGGCGCCTGCCATCTGCTCCGCCCGCGTCCCGCCCTCTTGCCTCTCTTTCTCGGGATGATCAGGTGGTGCAGGCGCGGGTGCGGGGTTGGAAGAAGAATTTGCGGTACTCTTGCCTCGTGCACGGAGAGAGTCACGCACCTGTGCAAAGTATGAGTTTACGAGGCCGGGCAATCGCTTATCAGACAGATCCGGACGGGGGGTCGCGGTTCCATGGGGTGGTGTCGACGCGCCGGAACCTATTTGATCGTGATCGTCGTCGTGTTGGTGGGGTTTGCTGTGATGACGGAGCATGTTAGCGACGGCCATGACGAGATGCAACGAGCCATGCGCGGTGCAGGTCGACAGTCTCGTGAGAGATGGAAATGATGGACGAGTGAAGCTTAGTGAGCAGTAGCGATGTAGAACGCCGTAGAATGCCGGTGTAACGGTGGGATGGGAGGAGACTTCAGGAACGCATGCAATGGCGGCCTTCCGAGATCGTGCCGAGAGGGCGGGAGGGGAGCGGACGGTGTTTAATTTTCACATCGGGCAGCTCGAGTCGCCGCCCCGAAGCAGAACCGACTCGACCGCGCTGTAAGCGTGTACAGATGTCGCATATTCGTCCACCCTTCGAAGCTTATACGACGTACCACCTGTCGGAGGTGCCGCACTGTGACGGCGGAGTGTGGCGAGCTCACGGCGCCGATGCCACTCGCAGAAGACCAAGGAGAAGCTGCGCAAAGCTGCTGACAACAGCACGACAAACTCACCTTCCGCCTCCCTGCATCATTGCTTGCCGCAGAAGATCGGCCGCCGTGTTCGGATTGAGATAGCCTTCGGGAGTCGCCATGACCGAAAAGCTCGAATGTCTGCCCAGCCAGCGTCGGGCCGCCGGACGTGGAAGGCTCGTCGGAATGGGGCAATGGAGCTGTCTGTTGGTTGGCGCCGCGACCTCGACCGTGGTGATGGTCGGTATTGCCGACGCCGACTTCGTGGATAGATGATGCGCGCGAAGCGGCGGCCGACGGGGTCGAGCAAACCGCAAATCCTGATGGGCAGGTGGTGGCGCGTCTCTCTGAATGGAATCCACCTTGATACGTAAACCGGCAGGAAGCGCGAATCCTGCACCAAGTTATGCCGTCCGCTTGCGAACGTTATGGGATCGAAAAAAATCGCAGAAGTTCAGCCATGCAGAGAATGACAGGCTGGCAAACGTGGGTGGTGAAAATACGTCATCGCATTATCGCCCTAGTCCCGGCCGTCTCAGTGTTCGGCCGTCGCTTTCTGCCGACTGACCGCTTGCAACAACCTTGTTCGAATCGCACTTCTTGGGGATGCTGGTGCATATGAGAGGAAGCACGAAAGCCAGCCGGTCAATGCATTGAGGAAGTGCTGCATGGAGGCCAGGCGGCATGTGAATTCTTGATTGAAGGTCCTTGGCATTTATTGGCGCCGCATACTTCCGAGACCTCGGACATTGAGGAGAGGCAGAACCAAATGTGTGCAACGGGCAGCGAAGTAGAGAGACTCCTACCTACGCTCGTCGTCATGGAGCGCACGCGGCTGGAGGATACAATTCGGCATAGCCACGGAGCGGTCTTGCCCTGCTGATCCAGATCAGCCGACGGGAAGTGTAGTACAGGACAGTCACTATTTATCAAGTGCGAGCCCAGATCGCGAGTTACGCTCCTAACAAAGGCGACGGTGTCACACACAGAGCGCAGCGATTGGATTGACCGGACGGGTGTTTCTTGGGGCTGCGACTGGCTAGTAAGCAACAGGGCGGCGGGCATGGCCGAAGTGATTTGGAGTCTGCCATCTTCCAGCTCTTGGTTCAAGTGTGATTATGCGTCTGAAAGCACGTCATGATCGTTAGGCGCTTAGGGGGGTTCTTCGTGTATTTTTGACTTGATTGCAGCCAAGATTTTCAAGATTTTCAAGATTTTCAATTCTCATTTGTTTTTGATTACTCTACTTTGGAAAGTCAAGCGATCGGCAAACACGCATGAGAGCGGATACGATCTGGATGCTTTGTATCACGAAAGATTTGGATTTGCATTCCTAGGTAGTATCTGAGTGATCGGTCAGTCTTCCACATGTCGCTACGCACAAACCCATCAGCCTGTCACCGTCGATGCCTCGAGCTCGGCAGGGCTGAGGTTTGTCGTTCTGAACTTCGAGATGAAGTCATCACGATTAATGTACCCACCGCACATCCTCCGCTTGCCTGTGAAAGCAGTCCGACCATGCAGTACACGCCAGTTATTGAACACTTGCGACATTGGTTAGCGGGTGGATAGCAGATGACGCAAAGGATGGGACCGATTTACATACGCAGCAATGTTCCAGGCTTCAGTTGGAACTCGTATTGGTTCTTTTGATCATGCAGAAGGCCATCAAACTTTGCTGCAGCATCATACCACGCATCGAGGATGTTCCAGCTAGCGATGACTTGGAATTTTCAGTCAGGAAACGCGGGTCATGATGACATGAGAAGAGATTTACATACCGCCGGCTCGATCTGCATTATTCCAGCGAACTTGCTCTATCAATCCGGTCTCTGGATGGTGTGAGATAGTCGGAAAACCGCGAGATGGTTGAATGCTGATTCCTTGGTTCCCTGATGCATGTCCATAGACGCCTACAGTAGACAGCAGTTGATACGCATTTTCATCTTGTGAAAGTAACTTCTGTGCTGCAGCAAAGCCATCGACCAGAATACTTTCGCCTCCTAGTCCGTCTTCCCACGTTCTGCCTCCTACATTCGATCCGGACGTGTGTGAGAGCAGATGCAGAGCTTGCAAGCCGGCTGGCTCTGTGAAGTAAGTTGTGTCTGTATGCGGCTCCAAGGCCTCAGAGGTATAAGCAGTATCTTTCATCGACAAGTCAGAGGTGAAGTCGTAGAAGCCTCCGTAGTGTGTATTACGTATGGGTCCAACACTTTGCAGGAAGCTTTCCGTCTTCGAAGGATCCACAGGCATTTCACTAACGAAACAGAAGCCAAACTCTTGGATCTTTCGCATGAGTTCGGCCATCCCGGGACCGTCTCTAACTGCTTGATAATTGACAACTGGTGGTTGTTTGGAGATATCAGAATCCCAGAAAGTCATATCCGTTTGGCCGGCGCGATGTAAGGCTTGCTCGTGAGCATGGCGCTGCTCAAGTCTGATGGCGAGAATTAGACTTTGATGACCATCTTTGAAAGTCACTTGAAAGGCTCTGCCAGATGGGGAATCGATACTTTGAATCTTAGATATTTTGCAGGCATCAGCGAAAGTGGGATGGAAAACATTGATTTGCCGTTGCGCAGTGTCCCGATTTCGGCAGCTTGAACAACTGCATATGTCTCTAAGCCAACGTCCGGGAATCGATACCTTATTGGAGCTGAGTTTATCTTCAGCATAAATCTTGTCGCCAACAAGATCAATCTTCCATCTGAACATAGGATCACGATTTGCATTTGCTCTGCCGGTCTCCGCTCCGACTGAAGAAGTTGTAACTGTAGCAAATGCGCGACGGATTCCGTGCTCAAGCGGCTCTCTATGAAGACTTTTGGACAATTTAATGCATTGAATACTATGTACTCTTATTCGGATCAGCCCGTTAACAAAGTGACTCGGACCAATATTAGGCGTAGTACCTTATATTGCGGGTCAATTGTGAAAGCGAACACGCCATAGGTCCAAGGCCTCTGGTTGACAGGAATTGGATCATCTGGGAGCAGTGAATGACAGGGTTATTACAGGGTCTTCCAGACTTCCGTCGATCAAAAACCTTCGGGTCACATATCGAAACAATAACAGGCAAGCATGTTTCAATGGAGGTGCTGACGGAGATACACGGGAATACCCGCAGAGCCGCTCACCGAGCTACATCAGCCTGGCACGCCTGGAACTGCAAGTTGCTAATACGCTTTCAAACGCCGAAACTTCTTTTGCACCTCCTGTTTACCTTTACCATCGACTTCTCGTCGGCAAGACAGCAGTCAAGGTCTCTCCTCTCTTGTAGCAGACTATCTCGCCTACCATGTCGACGCTCGAAGACTTGGATGAAATGGAGCGCGACGGCAAGGAGGATAACCAAGATGATGGTGAGAAGAACAAGAAACGAGACAGTCATGGACACGGAGATGCTGATGTGAAGAATGTAGATAGCGGAAAGAAGAAAGATGAAGGAAAGGTTGAAGACGAGACAATTGATGCGGAGATTCTAAACATGAGCACACGTGACATTATCGCCCGCCGACGGCTTCTAGAAAACGACACACGAATTATGAAGAGCGAGTGGCAAAGGCTAAATCACGAAAAACAGGCCATGCATGACAAGATCAAGGACAACGTGGAAAAGATTGACAATAATAGGTAGGTTTTCCCTGACACGAGGCTATCAAGGAGATCGGGCTGATGGCTGGGCTTTTAGGCAACTTCCGTACCTCGTTGGCAATGTGGTGGAGATTCTAGATCTCGATGTTACTGCTGAGGCTGTGGAAGAAGGTGCAAATATTGATTTAGATGCCACTCGAGTGGGCAAGAGCGCAGTTATCAAAACCTCCACGCGGCAGACCATCTTCTTGCCTTTAATAGGCTTGGTCGACCATGAGAAGCTCAAACCAGGTGATCTGATAGGTGTGAACAAGGATTCATATTTGATACTAGACACCCTGCCGGCGGAATATGACAGCAGGGTGAAGGCGATGGAGGTGGATGAGAAACCGACAGAGAAATACACGGACGTGGGTGGACTCGACAAGCAGATCGAAGAACTTGTCGAGGCTGTAGTCTGGCCGATGAAAGAGGCAGAGAGATTCAAAAAGATCGGCATAAAGGCGCCTAAAGGTATCTCTACAATAATGATGATGCAGATAACATGCTGACATCTTGTGGCTAGGTGCTTTGATGTACGGTCCCCCCGGTACGGGCAAAACTCTTCTGGCACGTGCATGTGCTGCCCAGACCGATGCCACATTTCTGAAGCTCGCGGGTCCACAACTCGTGCAAATGTTTATCGGTGATGGTGCTAAGCTTGTGCGGGACTGCTTCGCACTTGCAAAGGAAAAGGCGCCTTCCATCATCTTTATTGATGAGCTGGATGCCGTGGGAACAAAGCGATTCGACAGTGAGAAGAGTGGAGATCGTGAAGTACAAAGAACCATGTTGGAACTTCTCAACCAACTCGACGGCTTTGCAAGCGATGAGCGCATCAAAGTGCTGGCTGCAACCAACCGTGTCGACGTCCTTGATCCCGCTCTACTTCGTTCAGGACGATTGGATAGGAAAATCGAGTTTCCTCTTCCTAATGAGGAAGCTCGCGCGCAAATTCTGCGAATTCACAGTCGGAAGATGACAGTCGACGAGGGCGTGAATTGGGCAGAGCTAGCCCGTTCAACTGACGAATTTGGGGGCGCACAGCTGAAAGCGGTATGTGTCGAAGCCGGGATGATTGCACTGAGAAGCGGGCATAGCAAGATCAGCCATGAGCATTATGTGGATGCAATTGCCGAGGTCCAGGCGAAGAAGAAAGAGACTGTGAACTTCTACGCGTAAGGTGTAGTAGTTGGGACGACAGCTGAGGCGAGACTAAGTGATTTGAGACCGCACTGCATCCCGTGGTGCTGTTGTACACTACTCAAGGTTCCGAGGTTTTGCGCTTCACTAGAGCGCAATGTATAAGCATCGTGTTATCTGCCTTCGGCTGGACTCTAATGACGGACGGTGACTGTTTATTTTGTTTTTCATGGCCCATCTCTTTATAATCCGTTTCTGTTGTATAAGTATGGTAAGGACTATCTGTACATGGATCTGCTTGACATGGTGCGAGCAGCTCCTCCATCCTGACATCATACTTCGACAAATTTCTCGAGACATAAACCCTTTTTTTTGCTCTTGTGTTATACCAGACATTAATAGATCGATTTTGATATCCAATATCTAAAAGCTCAAGTCAATTAAAGCCCAGATATCACTCGTTTCGTGTAACAGAAGCTTATGGAGACTAATCAGATCAGCTCTTTCACAATTCTAACCAGAGACTTGACGCTGGGCAATTGTTTGAAGACAAATGCAGACTGGCTATGCAAGCAGAAACGCAAAAGCTTAAACAATATCGAGAATGCTATCAAAGGCGCCATACTTTTAGCAGCGGCGTAGCGGTCCAAATGAAAGCACGCCAGCGTACACATAAATCCATACGCATATATCCACACGAATACATATATATTTGGTGGAGGGGAAGAGAGAGAGAGAGAGAGCTCACCATGCCTGTCCAAATATTCCAAATATGCACTTCCCATCTACCATCTACAACCCTTTCATGTGATCCAATAGCGGAATGGCTGCTGTTGGGTACCGTTCCAAGAGGGATGTGCGGGCTTCTATCAATAGAAGACAATAGATAACATAAGCCTCTATACACCGATCCGACTTTCGAGGACTAAGAGTGAATCGTGAAACAGTGTAGATCGCAAGTCCTTCAATCCCTGCGGCTCGTGGATGACTCTTACACAAATAATTCTGGTGCAAAGAGGTTAATCAATATGAAGTCAGCTTAGCTCTGGGATGCGCCGGTCCAACAATGTTGAATGCTTTCTTCCAGCAGCCGATCCAAACAGTCCACAATTGTGAACTGGGGCCATCGTTATTGCAGCACTTGCGGCTCCCCGAAATGATTTGGGTCAACACCTCTAGCAACTTCCTCGACCGTGGTGTCATATCGGGCACAAATGTAATGAACACGATCTGGAAGTGATGATTGCGTTCGTCAAGACTTACGTTATTTTCAACTGTAAATCACGTTCCACGCACAGAAGGAGTGCGACAGCTCTCTGTCCGATGCCAGTAGCATACAAGTAAGAATTCCTGACACTGCTGTACTTTATCTACATAGAGGATTGCACTGGATATACCAACGAGCGTCATCCTCTCAAGCAAAACTTTTCCACGATCATACATAGCAGCGGCGCACTGCCGGTCAACTCTAAAACTTAGGTCAGCCACGCAAAGGAAGTGCAAAAGACCAGCTGGGGTCACAAAGGGACGATAACGTCATTTTGGAGGAAGACGGCCGGTTGAATGAGCCTCGATACAGCGAAATCAAATCTAAGATCTGCCTAGATAAAGAAAGGCACAAGTACTTCCAGATAAGACCGGGATCCAGGTATTTTGAAGGGGCAGAGCATTGACTCAACAGGACGTCGCAATCTTATTAAACATCTCAACCGTGTATTTATTATCTACACAGTAACTCTTGTACGTGATACGAAAGACTAATATCCTGGATTACCTGACGGTTCAGCACTTCGTCTTTGCATTGCATGACGAGTCTTTAATGTTGCTTCTTTTCGCATTCATGGCCCCGTATGTTCTCTTCCGGTGCCCATAGGAGAAGACAAACTGGCCACTCCTTTGAGCAAAATCTTGACACAGACAGGCGTCTAAACAGAGGCAAGAAGACGGGGATGCTCTGATCCATCAGTGAAACAACATTTACAACATGCCAATTCAAGTACTAAATAAAGACGGTATTACAAGCTGTGATACGCGCCAGAATTGATAAACTCCTTTTGAAATCAAGAACTAACCGAGATAAATAAGCAATGAATTCAATTTTCTACTACACTGGCACGCATCGACACTACACCTGGATTTCCATACTAATAACAGCCCAGAAGAATTCAGCGAACTGTCATTCCAGTCAAGAAATAATATGATCGAAAGCAATACAATTGATACTGTCTTTAAATATGAGCGCCTATAGCTCTACTTCGTAAGCTGACGTGCTTCTTTGCAATAATATGCACAGGTCAAGTCAACAGAAACCAAGCCTGTCGCACAGAGTATTATTAATTTACTTATTTTCTTAATTAACATCCTTGAAAGGTATGCAGGTTCACCAATCCCCTAGCGGCCTGTCCGACAGGAAGGATTTTATCACCCTTGACTGCAAGGCCGGTGGAGGAACTAGATCCCAATCGATCCACGGCCAAAATGTCGTTATCTAGGAAGGACTTCCTTCGCAAATTTTACGACGGCAAAGGAGCGGCACTAACATTCCCAGAAGCAATCTTAAGCACGCGAGCCCAATAGAGAAAAACAATATAAACACCAGCTTGCGAGCCACCTAACCGTTGATATTGCAACTGAACAATAATGTGCCAGAACATTGGGAAGAGGCTTGATTGGTTACGGCCCAGTATTCCAATGTGCATGGCAAATATATGTACTATGACTGCCGTCAGTGGCATGTATCTTAAAGCCTCAGCTCTCAGGCCGGGCAGGCACCGGCTTGACAAACGTCGGCCGCGCGAACATTTGCGCGCCAGCCTGAATTTTGCCACTGAACGACGATTTGCCGGAATATGACGACCTGAGTTTTTAGGTGCAGGCATGGGGTGCCTGGGATGAGAACGAGAGATAATGAAACCATCTGCGCAATATGGTGCTGATTGAGATGCAATTCAATTGGCCTCGAGATGGGGAAAACACTTCCGGACATTATCTTGACGACGCCAGCCCTCAGGTATTATAGCGGCTACCTCTTTTTTTTTTTTTTTTTTTTTTTTTTTTTTTCCCTTGGAACGCAACGACAGATTCTCATTGATAATTAACACCAGTTAGCTCAAAAAAGCTGAAGAGAGACGGACATGAACGTAATTTCCAGAGAAGATATTGTCTTGAAAGAGAGCGTATTCCACTATTGGACACATCGAGGGTTTGGGTGATGGTTTGCCCGTGTATGTTGACATTTACAGGCATGCTGCTTACGACATGGTTTGAAGCGCTTTGAAACCTGCTGACCACAGTTTTCTTTGTTATCATACATACAAGTTGTCAATGTATGGTACGTACGGGCAATTTATGTCATGTGGGTGGGTATCATGCACCCGCGTTGGTCCGTCTCCAAACGGAATGCTGCCAAGGAGATTGTAACAGACGATTCAGCAATAGCAATATATCATGACTGTACCGTAGTCAGGTGGTCGGGTGGAGTAGCAACATCATCGATACTTAGGTATGGAAGACAACGCTCTCCACCTGTTTGTTGTACAGACTAACTTGTGGAGCCGGACAACACCTGCATGCGGGACTTCCCTTTTTGGGAATTGCTTGGAAGTGAGCTACTCTGTATTTGGTATTGTCCGTTATGCCCCCAACTCCCTGCTGAACCACAGCCATTGTCCGCTCCTGGATTGTTTGCACGCGTAGGAACATTAACATCATGCTCATTACGAATAACAACAACAACAACAACAACAACTATGAGCTGTTCTTTGTTAGATGTGGCCCTTTGAAATCGCAAATGCACATACCTATCCTCAAGCACCGTAAAGGCTTGAAATGGCGAGTGTTTCGGAGTGAAATTGCTGACTCGACTGATCGATCCTTCGGGGTGCATCGGCCAGAAAGATATGCAACAAGCAGATCCTCCATGTCGATCTGTGGACATCCTGCCAAGTCCCAGGGCAGCTGTCTTATATAAAGCCCAGAACGGCTTTGGGTGTGCCCACGAGCATTTCAATCATCGAAGCACTTATATACGGTCGTCAATGTCTCCATATCGGTTGATGGATTCTTTCCTTATGCAAGCACTGTTGGTGCTTCCTTCTTTTGTTTCTTCGACGCCCATCGTCAAGAGAGATGTGCTTGCTATTCCAGAACCTTGTACTGGCGACTGTTCTGGCTATGTTCATGATCCCAGTGTAGTATATAATGGGCAAGGCACTGTATGCTGATGTATCTCATGTGTCTCATGCTCTGACATAAGCTGACATGCCTGAAATTGCAAGTACTATCGATTCACGACGAATGATGAGATCAATATCGCTACAGCACCTGCGATCGGTGGCCCATGGACTCATCAAGGATCAGCACTTCCTGGTGGTTCTTCGATTGATCTGCCAGGGAATACGGACTTGTGGGCACCTGACGTCTTCTACTACGACGGTCTGTACTATATGTATTATGCCGTCAGTACTAGCGGGAGCCAGAATTCGGACATCGGGGTTGCCACTTCTCCTTCGATGGACGTCGGTACCTGGACGGACCACGGATCCATCGGAATCCCCTCTAATAATGCTAGCTGGAACCGGATCGATCCGAACCTCTTCCAGTATTCGACCAGCTCGCCGTTCTATCTCTCTTTTGGCTCGTACTGGGAAAATATATTCCAAGTTCCAATGAATACACCACCATTAACCGTATCTGGCGATGCCGTGCATCTTGAATACAATACCACCGTCGTAAGTGCCCCAGATGAGGGCAGCTACCAATTTTGGTGGAACGTCGACGGTACAGATTACTATTATCTGTTCTTCAGCGATGGTCTGTGCTGCAATACTCCTTCGAGCCCAGGAGGCTTGCCAAGCGATGGGAACGCCTACAAGATTATGGTGTGCCGGTCTGACAATCCCAATGGAGGCTTCGTAGACCAGAACGGCGTGAGTTGTCTAAACGCCGGAGGGACACTCGTGATGGCAGGAGGAGGTGCATCAGGAATTAACGACGTCTACGCGCCTGGTGGCCAAGGTGTCTTTTATGACCCAAATCAGGCCTCTGTCATTATCTATTATCATTGGGTGAACACCTCAGTTGGTTACGATTACGATCAATTCCAGTTCGGTTGGAATAAGCTGGACTTTTCCAGTGGCTGGCCGGTCATCGTGTCTTGAAATGCCAGGATTTTATTTTCCCTTGAGGTTGTGGCACATAGGCTGGATAGCGCGCACATGTTCATTCACACGGACTGGAAAACTGCCTCTCTGCAGTTCGATCCAATTCCCATTACTTTGAGATCCAACCTTGACCGACAGAACTATCATCAGAGCCTCGGTGAGCCTCTCTTAAGTTTGTCAATATCGGAATTGCAGATGTTCAATCTCTTTCGTGTAAACGTGTGTCTTTTATTCTGAATGACCCAAAAGTCCCTGCCATATATTCCCGTCATAGCAGAAGACGATTGCTGGCGACCAGCGCAATGTAAATGTATGGATCGTTGTCCGTGTTATGCACCCTACCGAGCTCATACTAAACGGGAACCAGTACAATTCGAAAGCATTGTATCAATGCGATTGATGCCTCTTTTTCCTCTATGATTTTTTCCAACGACGCGCACATGATATTGTCAATCAATGATCATTTGAACACTGCATGTTGAAACCATAATGAAGACAATATCAAATTAAGAGAAGAAGAAAGTAGTAGATCCGGGCTACATGGCCATGAACAAGTTTGAAAGACGGTACCAGCCGCAGACGAGGAGCTCGAGGGGATCAAATTTCTGCTGGCCGGGCGGGCAGAACGTTCTTGATCAGTTTACAGGTCTGTGGTTCGGTTTCCTTCAGAAAGCCATTGAAAAAATTTGCTCGTGGAGAAGCCAGGGTCACACACTATGCACAGGATGTACGAGAAAGTACCACCAGAAGCTCTACAATCGGTTGACACCCATTGATGTTGTATCAGAGAGAATGAGAGGCCCCAGGCTTATGTGTAACGGAATTGAAACTCTAGAGCCGCGAATAAAAGTTATGCGTGGCCGATGGACGATCGCGTTGTATAGTCTCATTCAACTACCCCACGTAAGTAGATATCACGGTAGAAGTACACTGCCTCAAAATTTGCCGCCGTTTACCAATCGAGTACGCCGCATATAATATTCGTTATAGCCACAAGATGCTGCACATGAAGTTCCTTCCGCCATCCTTTCATCCCTATTGTCTAACCGTAGCAGCAAGTATGTGCTGTTTTTAGGGGGGAGAGGAACAACTTCTCTTTGCTAATTCAGGTTGCCTCGGTGAGAGCGGTCGATTTGCAAAGGGCCAGGTCTACAACTCAGCCTTAGCGCTTGCGCTGGCCTTCTTTGCCGCTGACGACGCCGCCGAAGCCGCAGTTTGGCCAGTCTTGCTGGCCTCCTTGCTAGCGCTTGAGACTGACTTTGAGGCCATGGAAGAAATCCTAGAAGCCTCAATGCTGGCGCGGGAGGATGCAGAGCTCAAGCTGGACTGCGCCTCGGCGCCCGCCATACCCAGTTGGTTCATCACATAGTCATAATAGTAGCGGAAGTTGCCGTACACTTGGTCGGTTGCCTGCGCGAAAGTATTGCCTGCGGAAGTAGTGGCGGCGCCGAAGTACCCAGAAGCCTTGGAAGCTGCATTGTTTCCAGTCAAAGACGCGGCATGCTTACGGGCCAGAGCAATGAGTTCATTGCGTTTACTCCCTTGGGGGACCTTGATACCATTCTTGTCGCACCAATCTTTGATCTCGCTGTCGCTCCAGCTCTCGAGGAGGGCATCGCTCAGAGATTGCTGAGACGCAGCGGCAGCGGAAGAGAGGGATGCGTACTCCTCGTGAGCTCGGTCCGATGCGATCTTCGCATGCCGCCGAACGCGTGCGATGAGCTTATCGCGCGCACTGGGCTGAGGCACCGGTATGCCACGCTCATCGAGCCATTGCTTCAAATCGGAGTCGGACCAAGATTGGTAGAGCCAGTCGCCTGGGTAGTTGAGCGTCTCGCCGGCCTTGTTCGCGATGGCCTGATAGTTGGCACGTGCCGTGTGGAGTAGGGAGTCGCGAGTGCGCGGCGAAGGGTTGGGAATGCCGTGGTAGTCAAGGAAGGCCTTGAGCTGGGATTCGGTCCAGCTAAAGCGTGTGTCAGCATGCAGAGCCACAACCCTCCATTGGGCTCGGGGCATCTCACGTATCAAAAATCCAGTTTTGGGTATTGCCATAGGCGTCGTTCACGCTATCTGCGGTGTCCTTCCAGTATGCCTGAACCTGGCTAAGGAGGCTATCCTTGTTCTTCTCCGCACCTTTCTTGATCTGTTGACCGTGGGACGTGAGGTAGTGGTAAAGCTGGTTGCTGTCCCACTTATTGTAGGGCTTCACCACGTTATCTTCCCAATTGGCCTGCACCTGCTCCAGCAGGTCTTTGCGCTCAGCCGCCTTGGGATACGGGATGTCGTGGTCGGAAAGCCACCGCTCGAGCTCCGTCTCATGCCATTTGTTGTACACTACCCGGCCTGAATCGTTAGCCAATTGACGACATTCCGCGTTTGTCTCATGTCGCCACACATACCAGCCTGTCCGCCCCAGATGTTACCCAGGACAGATTGCGTTGCCAACACGAGGACCGTGAACGACGTGGAACCGAGCCTCATCTCTGCTTCTCGACTAGTGCTGGTGATGGCTACGGACAGCGCTCGGGATGTGAATGAAGACAATAGTTGACGTGAATGTAGAAGGGAGTCGAAGCTATATATGATGATGGTGTTTGTTTGGAAGAGCGTACACTTTCTGGACCAACACCTGTTTTCACCTACAACGTGCACAAGAAATGCACCACAATTACTCTGCTATGACGTGAGCAGCGTTGGCCCACATGCACCACCACTTATGCAGCCACCCCGCGGCACGACGTCGCCACAGCCCTGAAGTGCATCATGGCGAGTGAACCAGTTGCAGCGATTGTGATCTGGCGATGGATTGGAATAATGTTATTCAAAGATATTGTCCTTGCCTATACACACTCCATCATTGGTCTTGTCCAGAACCAATTCCTTGTATGCTGAATGACTTCTCACTATGCCACCATGGTATATCATACATTCCCCTATGATCCTGCGCCTTCGTTATCCCAAGCTAACAATGTCTAATTGCCACAATTTATGAATTAGCGACAGTCCCACCTAGTGTCGGCCATACCACTCGTCAGGCTGGCCCAGCTCCTCACTTTGTTGTTTCCGATCTTGTGTGGAGTCTCTCCATTCGCGCGCTGCTTCGCCGTTGCCAAAGAACTAAAATTGGACTCCATCGTCAAGTCACTGGTATTCCCAATTGCCGAAGGGCTGTCCTGCTCCAGAACGCCGGAGGGCCGGTTGATCCTTTTCGTCTGCGTCGGCGTTTTACCGTTCCTTCATGATACATCTTCACCAGCGGTGTCGGTGCAAGATGGGGGTGGAATCTCGGCCGCCGGCGCAGCATTCTGAGATGCACCATCGGCCAAACCAGTCGTTACAGGACCCCGATTGTCGTCTGAAGCGTCAGGCAGCTGCATGTGGTCGGGCTGCGAGCCAAACCTCGACGGCTTCTCATCGGCCTTTTCGTTGGAATCTTCGTATCTGGCTTCTAGATCCTGCGTCGCTCGTCGTCGCGCTGCGGGCGTGGTGGCAAAAAAGTGCGCTTCCTCTCGTCCTGCGGCGTGCGCGGATTTAGGGCCTGGCCCGAACTCTGTGTGGTTGATGGACAACCAAAGAAGTATGCAGCTGGGAGAGGCAGTCAATACATGATATCTTTCTCCGTCTAGTTGGGAGGGTGATGCGAAACTCACCTTCCCAGTACAGACAGCCAACCCAACCATACAAACACAACAGCAGCGATCGCCCTGCCGTTATGACTATATCTAAGGGGGACACCACCATCCTTCTTGAACTCACTTAGCAAGTGTCTCGCTCTCGATTGGCCGATGCCTGTGATGTACGCAGAACCTATGAAAGTGATACACGTCAATGTGATCGCTGACGCCAAGTGAATCAACACTGCCAGAAAGCCTGTGGTTTTCCAAGCGATTCGCACTGATTTAGACTCGTAACGACCCGGCCAGAAGAGATCTAAGAAGAATGCAGCGCCGAAGATGAAGGCGACGTAGATACCGGCGAAGATATTGTAGCTGGCAGCGCCGACGTAATTGTTGTTGTATTCGTATGAGCCCGGAGCTCGACTTTGAATAAATTGTTGTTGGTCGATGTAGTCTGCCCGTTGCGTTTTTGGTCAACGATCGCCATGCTTTAATGGCCGCCGTAGAAAGGCCCTTGGAAACATACCAGATAACACATTCGTTCCTAGCGACTCTGAAACGACGCAGAAGATCAATGCGCATTGGTAGACGATAAACTTTGTCCGTCGAAGATGATAATCCCTATTCCCGAACATATTACTGCTCTTGAATGCGCTCCATTGCATCTGGCCGAGATCTAGGCCAAATACTATCGGCGCCATGGTGAATAGTTTATGGGGATGCCGTCGTGCTATATTCTGCTCTTTCTGATCATGCGTTGGGACTTTTGATGCTACTACTTGACGATATCTCGGCCGGCTGGTGTTTGTTTGCACGGGCAATGTTTGCGAGACGGTGGAAGCCCCAAGACCGGCTTGCGAAATTCAAGACGCAGGAACAGGGCACTGCGTAGTCATGGAAAGCGCTTTTCACGCTCAGGAAAATAACATGGCCGTCGTATCCGTGCTTACCAACGAGGTTGTGACTGTCTGCATTCTTACATCGGGATGTTCGGGAAGTTCTCAAATGGCCGCCGAACCGGCAGAAGTAGCAGTGTGACGGGCCTAAATGGCAACTTCACAAGGTTGTATCAATGAGTATTTGAAAGTAGGTTACAAATATCTATCTAAAACGCACGATTCGAATTCACCAGAATGCTTGGGCTGCGTAGCGATGCGTACAAACAGACCCTGTGAAAGAACTTAGAACATATCCACGGATACGCCGGAAGCAGATCGCCCTGCTTGTCAAAAGAGCATACGCAACCCTAGGTTCAGGTATATTTGATCCGCATGTCTCTCATATATAATATGTACACATTGACTCATGTCGTGCATGAAATTTTCTGGCAGTATATACGACGGCTGGACGTCAAGAACTACGAACACTTTCATCACCTAGTACCGAAAGGTGTGACTGGTTTTGATGCGATGTGCTAAATGGCAAATGTTAATTCTAAACACTATTACGACGAAATGTGGACTTCGGCTTCACATAATCATCTCAGGATTAGAAGACATAATAATTCGTCTTCAAACAGCAATGACGTGAATTCAAGGGCCTGTCATTGTACGTATTTGCAGAAATTAGCTGATACTCCCACTGGCTGCGAGAAAGTGCCTTCTGAGCCGTGGTGTACATACGGCTTCAATATTGTCATCACGCATCTGGAGATAAGCAATGTGCATATAGATGGAGCTTCGATGAGCCCATTCCCTTTGGGTTTCTTTCTTTCATAGTCTCACGCATTCTTCTTCACTCTGACGCACACTCTTGAACAGCTTCTGATTTTGAAGCTTGCAGAGTTGCGTTTTTTTTATTAAGGTATATTTATTCGGGTAAGCATGAGTTAATTTATATAGGATCACAAACAGTGTATATTGCAGGGCGTTTATCTACGTCTCAACTTCCGTCGCCCGAATAAGATGCAGAAACTATAATCGGAACCCAGCTCTTGTCAGTGTATAAAATATTCAGCCATCATCGGGATAGACATTCAGCCATATTTTGTAATCACGCAAAGCTATATCACGTCCAGTTGGCAAAAAATTCCCTAAAAGACCATGCCCTTGACTTGCGCAATTTTAGCGACATTGATATTTTTGATTAGAAGAATCCAAATGAATGACAATCCCATGATGCCAGTTCCAGCCGCCAACATCCTAGTCTGTGCGTAGCCATAAGACTCTTGGATCGCAAGCCTTGTTCTTGTCCCAATCGCATAACTAAGTTGCGTTTCAAGATTTTCGTAAATGTCTTGGAGTTTTGGAAGTGCTGATGACGGAAGATTTTGCTTCAAAGCTTTACGGAACGTGTTCGTCCAGATTGAACCCGAGACTGTGGCACCCAACGCATTGCCGATGGTACCAACAACGTTCAACAAAGCCAGGACTGCAGCGACATGCTGGTGGTCCACAGCAGCCAGGATAGCGACCTGCTCGATAATGATAAAGATGCTTCCGCCAAGAGAGACGAAGACCTGACACATGACAAGATAGCCGACAGACTGATTGGGTCGGCGGAAGAATATCATCAACCCTTGTGAAAAGATGTACAGTGGGACAGCCAAGTACAAGAGCCATTTGAAGTGTCCGTTCCTGCGAATAATATAGCCGACAATCAATAAAAGTATTCCAGACACCACGTTGAATGTGTTATTGATATATCCTGCTTCGGCCAAGGTCATATCGTTCACCACTTGCAAGAACGAGGTGAAATAGTTGGCCCAGCAGTAGTAAGAGATCTGGTAAGTTGCGTCCAGCAGACACACCCCGATAACGGTGCGATCAGATAGGAAGCCAAAATTTAGCATTGGAATAGGAGCCAGATATGCCTCATAAATGATGAAGGTGACAAGCATGAACAGACCAACCACCAGCATTGCAATGATGTAGCCTGATGACCAGCCATTGGGAGCAGAATTGGCGATGTCGAACGGCAGGAAGAAGATGGTGAGGCCAGTAGAAAACAGAATGACCCCAAGCGCTAATTCCTATTAGGACCTGTTTGATATGATGAGGATTTGGGGCTTCTGCAGCCTTTGACGTACCATCAAATTCCTGGCAATAGTACCAAATATTTTGCAGAAATGACCTGCCGCTCCTGACTCTTCTCACAATACGTTGTTTCTCGGCCTTGCGAAGATAATATTTCAAAATTAGGAACAAAGGTGCGGCCGCGATTGGGAATATGATGGCGAAGCAGCCAAACCCCCAGCGCCAACTTACGTTATAATAAAAGCCCGCTGACGCTTTGGAGCCCGCGAATGCGGTGATCATATATGGAGAAGATGTAAAAGCGTATGCTAGCCCGCGATTTTTCAATCTCGATGCGTCAGCAGTGATCACATCCACGCAGTAAGTCATCCCTCCCAAGCCGATTGTGTAGAAGACCTGCAATCTTCGCATAAGCACGGATTCGCTTTAGAGTACGTGCTTTGATGTGACATATGTTGGAAAAACTTACATATGCAGCGCAAAAAGAAGCTAGACTGTTGGAAGCGGCCATGAGAACAAGGCCCAGGGTGGCGAAAACCGTCATTATCAGGAAACCTTCAGCTCGACCCCAGACATCTAATACTTTTGCTACTGGGATGTACACAGCAGCTGACATAGCATCTGCAACGATGTATATGACATTCAGCAGCGAATGAGATTCAAAGCCACTGGTGACGAAGGGTAGCAGGTTGGAGAGAATAGATGATTGGAATGCGTTGACAAAATATAGGACCCAGATGCTTTACGTAGTGTATGTCAGCTTAGGATGTGCCCATGATGTCTTGTATTCCCAAATTTGCTGGACGGGGGATAACATACTTCACAAATACTGCCGACAATGAGAGTTTTGACCATGTCATCGTTACACCTTCAACATCCTGTACTCCGCGCTGAAGATTCTCCTTCTCAGCTTCAGAATGCTGAAGGTCATCATGGGTGGCAGCAGATACTCCAGCATCTTTCGAGTCACTAATCTCCGCCATCGTAGCAGTCACGGTATTTATATTCTCTTCCATGGCCGGAAAAAAGCGTTCGCTTATTCTAGGTGATGTGATAACCGATAGCTTCGTAAGAATGAGAAATTGAACAATGAAAATGAGTCTGCGAGCCAAATCACTAGAGCAAAATTTTTATTTCTGAATTCACATAGCCATTTGTGCGGTTCCTTCCTATTTGGCCAATGACGGACGATCTGATAAGACACATGACACATCTGATAACGCAGAGACCACTTCAAGAACTCCGAGATCGGCCGAACGATATATATTTCTTGCCAAGCATGCCGCTCGTGAACATATCCATAGCAAGGTCAACAATAAAAGTAGCATAGGACGAATTCATTGCCAGGAAGACAGCATGATAGCAGCAGCAACTTAACAAGACAGACTGGAATTTGCCTTACTGCATGGATTTGTCGATGTATCTCTGATTACTTGGCTGGTGTTGAATTTTTCTTGATGTAAATTTGGGACTTGTCTGTTCATACCAATTTAGCAAATGTCTTCTCTCCTCAGTTCAGCCGATCTGCAGATGGCAGCTTCCTAGGTTCGGATTTGAAAATAGAAATGAATCCTCATTAATTTTCAGAGATTTGTCAAATTTCGCACAATGTTCAAGAGGCTTCCATATCGAGTTCTTTCGTAGTTGAAACGATGATATATCACGGCACAATGGCATCTAGGCAAAAGGGCTGTCTTACCGGACCGCCGTGGACGATAATCGCTCAGGAATTGCTTGAAGAGAGATTGGAAGTGGCTGAAGAGGCAAGAGGCGATAATTGAGCGGACCAAACATCCATAAATTCAGTACGCATGAGCGTCATGGATTCGACACTTTGGTGGATATTGAGTTCTCCTCGATAGAGGGCCTCACCAGACATGCAATAGAGCGTTGAAAGCCGACGAGAAGCCAGCAACAATGCACAGCCCTCGAGACGTGGATGAAGACATATCGAACCTGAAAGTCTTTAGATGTTCACATCTCCACCAAATCCAACTGGTCTTCGCCTTGGGCTGCCATCTTGCGGTGGATGGTATGGTAATATAGCCATTATCTGGTACAAACGTCCCATACCTTGTGGGCCTGTGTCAACCAGTCTCCTCCATCCACTTTCAATTGTTTTGACAAGTTCTGTGAGGTCTTTCTTGTCTTGACCGGACGACCTGCTTCTTTCTTGATCGACTGCAAGTTTAACCAATTGGGCAGCTCGCTCTTCAATACCCATTGCTCTTAAGAACCGTGCTTGGTCGACCGGACCGTGCACTTCTACGCCAAGTGAGGCATCAATTGCACACTCAGCGAGTGCCAAGAAGTCAACGTCCGCTGAGATGTCTGTAGTGCCTGGAGATTCGAACGGCGAAACCAATTTGTGTTGTTTTATCCCACGGAGAGAATTCGCAGGTACAGTGGCTGCTGGTCCGTAATCTATGATCAGAGCAGCTCCGGAAGGGTGTGCCTTAAGAAGTGACTCCTCTTTCGATGCCGATTGACCAGTGTGCGATGATGGAGGGGATTTGATCTGTGCAACAGCCTGCGCGGGAGTAGAGCCTCCAATTCGAATAGCAAAGTCTCGTACGAATGCCTGGCTATCAGGGCTAATCTCTATTGTTGCACCGTCGATATCTCTGAGTGCCTTGTATCTGGAAGATGTTTCAGGAAGATACATTGAATATGGCGTTGCTGTCTTGCTCATCGTGAGTTCGAACTCTGGTTCCCCTTGTTTCAGCCGGTGGGGAGGCTTGGGTGAGACAACCAATTCTCTCCATTGCTGCCTCTTTGGGATCCTTCCATGTGCCTTTACTGGCCCAGTTGGCGTCTGGATTGTGCTTTCAGCTTTCTGGGGTGGCGGAGTGAGAGACTGGAAAACGTGTATTGGAAGAGCATCGAAAAATTCGTGTGCTATGATGAACGGTGTCTTTTCTGCTTCTCGTGGCACCAAGCGCATATCCTCGGCCCATATGATCTTTAAGCCTGGACTATATTTGCTCATGCTCTCCCAACCTATATCGATCTCTTTGAGCTCATTCCTACCACAGAGCAGTTTGTGCTGTGCTTGACGCAGATTCGGACTAGATTCGACCATATACACAGCCTCAAGAGCTTTCGCTAGAGCTGGGAAATTATAGATTGTTCGGAGCATATCATCCATCAGCGTGCCTCTTCCAGGCCCCATCTCCATGAGATACACTCCTTCATTCTTCTTGCCCTGCGCAATCCATTCTGCGACTACCCAGATTCCGATGAGCTCGCCAAATATCTGGCTGATCTGAGGAGAGGTAACAAAGTCTCCTTTGACTCCAAATTGATCATGCGAGGTGGGAATGGCGGAGCTGTAGTATCCACCGAGATCTGAAGTGAGGCATTGGCGCATGTACGATGCGACAGGAATGGGTCCTGTGGTCTTTATCAACGTCAGCCTGGTCATTTAGACCCCATAATTTAGCTTTCCTCACCGTGATGGCTTGTGCAAGCTGTTTTGCTAGCGGTGTTGACCATTTATGACCCTCATCCCGAGACTCGGTAGAGCTCAACCTTGCGCCGGAAGCTATGCATCGTGCCAGATTCACCTTGCCGACATTCTGATAACACTGCGTGTATAGTCGAGACAGAGTCTTGTGCATCCTACACAGCCGAGTTCGACAGAGAAAGAGACAACTGGCTGTACTGTATAAAGGCGTTCTTTTGGAATCCAGCAGCATTTGAAAGCTGAGACTCGCGGCGTTTGGAAGCTCTCCCAAATAAGCAATTTTCCGCACCCACCTCCGACCTCGACCACACAAACATGCCTTCGCGATGGGCCGACAGCGTAGAAGATGCGGCTGAGGATGCAAGAAGAAGAGCGGGAAAGGAAGAGAAGAAACGGCTGAAGGCTGAAAAACAACGTGAAGCTGAGGAAGCTCAGAAAGCTGCTGCAGTCGCACTTGCAAACAGACCACGGAAAGATGAGGATGAAGAGAGCCACAGACCCAGAAAGCGACAGCGTGTATTGCAACGGGATGCTGTCACTGGGAATTCCACCGAAGAAACTCCCTGGAAACTGCTTCAATTCCAGCCAGGCACTTGGCAGCCATGCCGCTCTATTAGTCGCTTTGACCTGCTGAATAACATCGAAGAAGGCAGCTACGGCTATGTTTCGCGTGCGAAGGAGGAGGCGAGCGGCAAAATAGTCGCCATCAAGAAGCTTAAACTGGACCCGTTACGAGACTGCGGTTTCCCGGTTACCGCACTGCGAGAGATTCAATGCCTCAATGCTGCAAAGCATCGCCACATCGTAGACCTACTAGAAGTTGTCTGTGGAGAAGGTGATTCTTTGAATGAAACCTATCTAGTTATGGAATTTTTGGAGCATGATCTTAAGACACTACAGGAGGGAATGGACGAGCCTTTTATGCCCTCCGAGGTGAAGACACTATTACTTCAGCTGGGTAGTGCCGTAGAATTCCTGCACGACCATTGGATCCTCCACCGCGATCTGAAAACAAGCAATATACTTATGAACAACCGTGGTGAAGTGAAGGTTGCTGATTTTGGCATGGCTCGATTTGTCGGCGATCCGCCTCCAGCCAACCTTACCCAGCTTGTGGTCACCCTTTGGTATCGCTCTCCTGAGTTGCTCCTCGGAGCCAAGGAGTATGATTCTGCTATCGACTTATGGAGTCTCGGCTGCATATTTGGCGAGCTCATGATAAAACAGCCATTGCTACCAGGAAAGAATGAGGTGGATCAATTGAGTAAGGTGGGTGATATGACCAGCCCGATCAATTGGCTGGAAAGTACAGATATAATAATCTATCACGTCGCTGATGTGACTGCAGATTTTTGAACTTTGTGGCATACCCACGGACGAGAGTTGGCCGGAATTCAAGCGCCTGCCTAATGCCCGTAATTTACGTCTTCCGGCATCCAGCAAGTCAGCAAATGGGAGCATCATCCGCTCCCGATTTCCGATCCTCACAAATGCTGGCGCATCACTCCTCATCAGTCTACTCTCGCTCAATCCCGCCGGTCGGCCAAGTGCAAAGGAGATGTTAGAACATCGATACTTTCATGAGGATCCAAAGCCTAAGCCAACTTCCATGTTTCCCACATTCCCATCCAAAGCTGGCCAAGAGAAAAGGAGAAGACAGATTACTCCAAACGCTCCTATCCGAGGTGAAGGCTCGGGGTCGATTGGTGAAGTTGACTTTAGTTCCATTTTCAAATGCCGAAACGACGAAGAGAAAGGAGGAGAGTTTCAGCTTCGGGTTTGATGAGAACAATGAGTCTCTTCACATTGTATTAAGTAGAGGTAAAGGCTGGATGTAGAAGAGAATTTCAAAATGTCCTCCCCTCCCAAAAGGCTTTTGAAGCGCTCGTAATAAGCCTGCAAATTTTCAGTTTGTAAGCCCAAATCGAATGGAGAGGTTATATGTCTGCTAATTATCTCCCCAATTCTGTAATGTTCGTTCATTTGTCTTAGATATTCGATATACCCAAGAAAATGATGAGATAATGGCTGCAAGAAATTTGACGTAGGAATAAAATTATCAAAAGGAATTCTTGAAAATATGAAGTCGGCAATCGTTCAAGAATTCGCATCTCCTTCCATTGTCTGACGAAGTCCGCTTCTAAGCGATCGTTCCAAGTATCTTATAACCGACGACGAAAACATGAGTGCCTTCGCAAGCTTTCCTGCTGAAAGAATCACAATTATTCGGTAGAACGCAGGGACTCCGCTGCCTTTTAATTAATTTTCTATTTCACGATTACCCGTCTATCTTGGTATGTTCCTAGAATCATTTGCGTCAGATCATCACAGACGACAAAGCTCTTCTCGATGACTTTTGGACGCAACAAGGCTACATCACAAACTGTTACACAGCGATGCTTAGCCCACGACCCAAATTTCACGATAATGGCCCTAATGGGGAAAGAAGTCCAGAGTATGTTGTCTTGCTATCACTTTGGTATACTAACGAAAATGGCGATGTCATGGACGATGAGGTTGAGCATATTACGACCTATCGCGTCTTCCAATCAACACCTATCTTCCGAAATTGATAAATTTATGGGTCGTGGGATTTTGAAACGGCTCTATAGATGGGGAGATCAGCATGATATCGTTCAGAGACTCAACTTTGCCCCCAATGCTTGCACATCCGAAATGATCACCCAAGGCCAGAATCAGTTCCGCACGCTCTTGGCAGTTTAAAGTCGGCAAGCAAAGCCTGTTTGGACATATATCGCCCCGCTCAGTATACCATATTGAGAAATTTGCTTCTGATAACGCCAGAAATCGACCGATACGTATGAAGATTGGTGAGGCAAATTCAATGATATGCCGCAAAATCCCGGCTCGTACCTATTGAGGCTAGCTACACATTCTGAATTGAGGTGAAATTGGTCGAAACTGTCTTTCTGGTCATGGAGAAGAGTGTACTAGATGTTACGATCATTTCAGACACAGAAAGAAGTAAGGAGCAGTTGAAGTGTGGAACAGCGTCTTCACTCCTTACTAGGTATTACCCTAGTTCTTGAAAATATGTATTTGTTCTAAGACACATAATGCAAAGAATTAGGGCATTCAAGGTCTCAAAAAGGCTCTGAATAGCAGCCTGTGGAGAAAACTTCGTTACGTAAGTTTGCCGTGTATGCAAACGACTTTCGCAGTAATAACAACTGGTAGTCTAGTGTAATAAGTTTTTGAACAACCTAGCTTTTAATTTCCGTATCAGGTATACCCATTGACAGGCGCAAAAATGCACATTTTGTTATTGTAAAATGAAAAAGGTGATAAGTGTAGCGCAAATTTTCGTTGAATCTCTCCAAGAGTATATAAATAACGAAAAAGCCACAAGCAGATAGAGATAGTGAGTGAAAACTTCACCGAACTCCAAAGTCGCCATTTCCTACTCTCATGTGACACACCGTGCAGCAGAACTGACCGACCGAGATGCTAAAAGAGACATTCTTGCCAATGATTTAAGCACAACTGCTATTCGACACGAGAGAAGCGATATGAAGTTGTGTGCTAGCATTCAGTTCATGCCACGCCTGGACTCCTGTTTTCTTTTAGCAAAAAAAACATGCTACATAATTATTGCTTTGAATCACAATAGATATGGGGGAAATGAAAGAGACGTGAAGAGATAGGTCGGGAGGAAAGAGTTGCAACCGAAAGAATCATGGGCCGGCTAGTTTCATAATTGTTGCTTGGTAACACGGCACGAACGAATAATGCTAACATGGCCAACCTTTTACTAATAGACGATTACCTGTTCCAGGCGTTGAAGATGGAAATAATGGATCTACAAAAATCGAAGGGTCGAGAGGCGAGGCACGGAGAATTTGTCGGAAATGCAGAGATAAGGGAAGAGCACATGGATCGCTTGTTCGGATATTTAGCCCCATAGAACAGGCGGATTGGCATGAGGTCTAAATGAAAGCTAGGTCAAAGCTATGATTATTGCTGCGTTAAGAGCACATGTTTGGTTTTAGTGGGTAATGCTGCAAGATCAGCCTCCTCCAGATTTATGCTCAGACATCGTTATGCCAGCCTTCAACACCGTAACACCTCCCCGGAATCGAAACATTGCCAGTCGTCCAGTCTCTTTGCCGCTTCTCAATGTTCTCGTATTTGCCCAATCCTAGGGTCGCTGCGATCACCGCCTCTCCTTCAAAATCTCCCGCTCCGCTGGATTATACCGTAATAGCTTCTCGATCAAATCCACATGCGTGAGCACCATGCGCCGACAGCAGTATCTATTTAAGCCCAGTTGGTCCATAGCCTCACTAACGCCCACAAATTAGTCGCACCGTAACGGAACAGCATCAAAGTTGTTTAGGGAAAGTCATGTAGTACCCGTCAGGCATTGTGTTTTGATCGTCATCGATAGGTGTGCCAATAAGTTCGACGTAGCGCTCGTATAGATCGGCAATGACCTGCACAACAGATCGTGTTAACTAGGCGCGAAGAGAAATTCGCATGGGATGTGAGTACTTTGCCGCAGGAGAAACACCGGATGGGAATTATCATATTGACGGTTTGACTTTGATCAAATCAACGGTGTATCAGGCGCTGAGACTTGATTGTGGGAGATGCAAGTGTGAGTATATGTACTGTGTCGATTGGCAATCGAGGTCGAGAGTTCCAAGGCGGTGAAATGCACGGGCCGGCAGAAAAAGTTTCAGATCTCAAATGCTGCCCTCACACTTGAAAAATGCACTGTCAGATGAAAATTGGGATTCTCTAATCGTAGCAATGATGAAAGACAAAGCAGCGTTAACAACATCCAAGAAACGAAAAGCGGCAGAGGGAGGGGTTGTTGGAGAGGGAGGTTCGAAGAAGGTTCGACTTGCTTTTGCTCCAACCGCCTATGTAAAGCTCCCACACTCCCCGGGGGGCTCGTTGCATGGAGGTAGTGCGGAGCAAGCTCCTAATGAGAAAGCAAATATCCAATATGAGGCTGATGACATGGAAGTTGATGAGGTCATCAAGTCTCAGGATGACCCAGCATTGCCAGATCCTCGGCAAGCGAAAAAGAAAGCTGGCCGGCGTGAGCGCCGAGCTAGAGCGAAGGAAGGATACCTCAAAGCAAAAGCTGAAGGCACAAATGAGCCCATGGTTTCGTCGATAATCAAACCGCAAGCGCAGAAACGTCGGGAAGCGCGAGCTCGTGATGAACACGCGGAGGCTGAGCGAGCAGCGCGCAAGGCCGCGAAGAAAGAGAAGAAACGAGTGCGGGGCTGCAATGGCTAAAGAGAAAGATCAGATGAAGGGTGAAGTAGATTCATCGGAGAGGGTAGGAAAAGCGGATGAGGTGTGCGCCCGGCGAGATGCCGAAATTGACGGTGAGAGATTGGTAGCACGAGTGGATGGGAGGGATGGCAAGAATGAATCAGGTCAGCCTGCTTGGTTGCTCTCTGCTCCACTGGGAGGTTATTTCGTGGATCAAGACCCAATATTTGTCCGTGATCCAGAGTCGGGTGAGGAGTTCCTTATCACTGCCAACCAACGAGAAGTGCTGTTATTATCGATGGAAACATCACTTCCAGCACGAACGTGTTTGGTCCCAGATGGCAGTGTTATTCGGTGCCTTTCGCTGAACCCACAAAAGGAGCCTGCAATTTGGATTGCATGCACCAATGGGCACTTGTACAGTTGGACATGGACCCTTGACAATCCAGCTATTCGCAAGTCCACTTTTGAACCTGGCGTTTGGACTATGATTCATTCAACCGAGGAGAAAATGTTCAGCGTCAGCAAGGGCCGAAAATCTGTCCTGTTAAATGGAACGCCCCTCTTTAATACAAAACATCAGCTGCAGGATCTTCATGTGTTGGGAGATGCTCAATACATCGTCGCTCGTGGCCAGTACGCTATTATCATCGGCTCTAAGAATGAGAGCCTTGCGAAGGAGCAAAACGGCCCGACGTATACATTCATGGATATTCCGCTGAATGAAGGAACCACATGCCTGGATACTCGCCTCACCTGCGTTGCGAATTCTGATCGTCGCGAATCCAAGCGTCGACAAATCCTCAGCATAGCAATTGGAAATAAGGACGGGCAGATCCTCCTTTATGATGACATTCTATCCATCTTCGCGCAACAAGGAAAGCCCAACCTACCTTCTCCTCGAATTCTACATTGGCACCGCCAGAAAGTTTGCGCGGTGAAATTTTCCCGCGATGGCAACTATCTCATCTCGGGTGGTGAGGAAACGGTGCTTGTTCTATGGCAATTGGCAACGGGAAAGAAGCAGTTCCTACCTCACTTGACGAGCGAAATTGAAAGAATCGTCGTGAATCCCGAAGGAGACAAATATGCACTACAGATGGGCGATAATTCGATTATGGTCCTTAGCACGAGCGAATTGAAGCCCATCGCGAACTTTGCCGGTTTGCAGTTGATTAGGCCGACGTTGCAGTCTGCAGCTAAACACGCAAAAGCAGCAGATTCAAAGAGAACCGTCACGGCTGCGGTAATTCACCCCCAAAATACCCACCAGCTCCTCCTCTCTGTCCCATCTACCCAGCCTAAATCCGAAAATGAAGCTGCACTAGCCCGACCTTTCCTTCAGACCTTCGATTTCTGTACCTCGCGACACGTGGCACGGCAGGCATTGGCGCGAAACAATGTCACAGACTTCAATCTTGGGCCTGGACGGATACCAATCGCACCTCCCGACGTCGGATTATTGGCGATCAGTTATGATGGCCAGTCGCTGGCGACCGTTGACGAGTGGATGCCGCCAGTATCTGACGTGGATTACCTCTCCTCGAATGATGCGGCTAGCATCGACACACTGCGAGCTACGCGAAAGGAGGTATTTCTCAAATTCTGGCAGTGGGATGAAGCACAAGGACTATGGACGTTGAGCACCAGGGTGGCGGCGCCGCACGTTCGGTCCAGAGGAGAGAAAGGTGCGAGGGGAGCCGGAACGGTCTTCCAACTTGTTGCGGAGCCAGTGGGGACAAGTGCTGCTGGGTTTGCGACTGTTGGAGAAGATGGCGTAGTGAAGTTATGGAAGCCAAAGATCAGACGACGTGGTGCGACTGCTTTGAAAACGACATCTAGCAATGAGGGAGCCGATGAAATGCTTGAATGGAGTTGCATTCGTGCTGTTGAACTGCCGTCATACAATGCCCCCACTTTCGAGCGTGTGGACTCGCCTCTCTTCGGAGCGACTTCAGCCCTGAAATCCAATATGGCGAACGCAGCCACATCCACGTCCGCTCCATCAATATGCCTGGCTTTTTCCGCGGACGGATCGATCCTCGCTGCCATCCAAAACCCACCCGAATCGAGCGAAAATGCGCTACCGATGCTGCACTTTATCGACATCCGTACCGGTAATATCAGTCGAACGCAGTCTATTTCCGAAATTTCTGCCCCATTGTCCACAGATAAAGCTCAAAGCTTCCCTGTTGCTGTCGAAGCTCTCGCCTTCCTCGATCCGTTCCTCATTATTGCCGCATTTGGTGTTGTGCTCGTTTACGACCTGGTTGCGGACTGCGCCTTGCGGCGGCGCTTTCCTATTCCAATCCACGAAGGTTACATGACCAAACTTGCGGTCGACTGCGTGGAAGAGACATTTGCTGTGGCAGTGGGTGCAAAAGTAAGTGTTTACGACCTGAAAGCGACGGACGCGAAGTTCGTGACACGATGTGGAAACGGGACGGAGGTGGCTGCACTCTTGAGCAGCCCATCGAAAAGGGGGCTATACTTTGGTCTTGGGGGATGCTACGGTGAGGCAGCTAACTTCTACGGGGCTGGGACGTCGACTTCAATTACCTCCTCCCCCTGACGTGGCCCCTGTGGTCAATTTGAGTGCTAGCTCGCCAATAGAGCAGCAAGAGCAGATGTCTAATTCACTTGCACTCTGCACAGCTGCCGAGGAAAAAGAAGCAGATGAGAGGGGATGAAGGACCGGTAGAATCTGAGGACGACCGACCCGTCGTGCGGCCGGAGCAGCTGGCGGAGATTTTTGAAGGCGCGCCGAGCTTTGCCTTGCCACCGGTGCAGGAAATGTACCGAGCAGTGGCCGGGCTGTATGGTCGAAAACCGTTGCGATTAAAAGGTGTTGTCGAGGATGCGAGAGTGGCGGTGATCTGAGTCGGATATATATTAGGGTCGTATCATCGCGCATTCATGTAACGTATGAGCTGCCAATTGTTTCTTTTGGTTATTCCGATAGCCTGCTTTCCGAGGAGATTGATGGAAAGTTCTTGCGAGCTCTCCGAACATGAAAACGGCATATAATTTGCCCAAACGCACAAGGCGAGGTAGATATCGCTGACATGATGAGCACACCATACTCTCACACTCATTCCCTTCCTCAACCCATATAAAATTTTAACCGAGGATGAGCATCCAGTGTATTCACCACTTCTTCTTCCCGACCACTTTGGTAAAGCCCTCCTCGTCTATCACCGGTTCCACCTTCTTCTTCGCTAACGCTGGCCTGAGCTCCGGGACGAACTCGCCCTCCGCATCCATATCCACATCCCCATCCTCATCAAATCCTTCATCCTCCTCCTCCTCATCCTCCTCCTCCTCACCATCTTCTTCTACAACCCGAACATCCACCTTCATCCTTCCTCTCTCGCGCCACCGTCCTTCCACCTCTTTCAGCACGCTCATTCTCTCTTCCCCGCTCCCTCCCTCCCACAGCCCTTGTCCGCTCAAACTCTGCTTCAGTCGCAAAATTGTCCGAGCGACATCCACTTCGCTATCATCTTCCACATTTACTTCAAATTCATCTTGCATGACTTGCAGCAGGAAAATTTCAAGCTCCTCCTCGTCGGTGTCCGGACGGGAGGATAGGAGTTCAGAGACTGCGCCGGCAAACCAGTCCCGTTTTTCGGATGATTCTGGACCGCCCCAGGAGTTTTGGACAGCAAGGTGCAAAGCTGGCCAGAGTGAGAGCGCATACCAGATGCCGTTGTCAAGGGATTGTTGGAGGACGGCGGGGGATGGCAGGTCAACAGGATTGGAGGAGTTTGTGGGTGCGGTGTTGGGCTGTAATTGAGATGACATGATTGATGTATCTTTCAGTCTCATAACCTGTTTGGACCAGGGGTGGTGGGATTCGAGATGTGAGATAAATGTTATCTTTGCCGCCTTCTTTGCCCCTCTGCCCCTCCCAAATTTCGCAGACAAAAGGAGGGAAACTATGCCGAGATTATATAATCGCGATTTTATATCAACGCCGAGATCCGCATGTGATGATTTCAGACAATTCTTTCGGCTTGAGATGTGCGCAGTTACGTCCCGTTGAACTTGCGTTGTACGAATTTGATCTCGATATTACCTTCTCTTTTTCTATGTTCGTTACGCCAGAAATTTGTTCATGTATAGAATTCTTCCGTCAGACGGTCTTCATTGCTATACGCTATAATTTAGCATTGCGTTGTCCAGTTTTACGATGGTTCGTTGCGTGGCGTCTCTACTGCCAGTAATGCAACGGGCACGGCAATGTATTGAATACTGCAGTCAGGAACGGCAATGAGCGCACCCATAATATTAGCGAAGATATTCGTAAACGTGGCGATATTGTCAATGTCGAATAATAATCTGTCAACCCGATTCAACAAGGTGCTCATATTGAAAAAAGTTTGTTTTTCTCAATCTCTTGACCTCAGGTTGGAACAAGCCGCTTAAAAACACCGTTTTAACTCCAATTTCGATTCAAGAACCGAAAACATATACCTTCAAGCATATTCCTTTTGATCCGTGAAAGGCCACATTCTCAACCCGAAGTTCTACTAGGCCCTTCATGAACGCAAAGTTGGACGCGTGGTAAGTGTGGCAGGGTCTTGAAATCTCCATCATTTTTTCCGAACAAGCTATGCAATTGCTTGTGCTTTTATTTGTTTGTTTATTATTTTACAGTCGGGCTATTTAGGCGATCTTCTTCTTTTGGTTTTTTTGTTTTATTTTATAAATCTACGTTCCTTGAAACTAAATTGATAACACATGCAGCGTTCTGCAATAGTGATTCAAGGGGCGCTCCTCTAAATACCGCCAGTCATCTATTTCTATCTTCAGCGCGACAGGTCTTCAAACGCAATTGCAAATGTAAACAACCTGTTCGACATTCATCACAAATTTTTATCAGTATAGAAAGTTGTTGAGGTAAATGAGGCTGTGGAAGTTTGGCTCAAATGATGACGATGTGAGCAAATCCATTCAGAGGATGGAACGGACGTACGCGTCTAGTCAGAGTCTTCTGTGGAGATGGATTGGTAGACTGTGCTAACGATCAATAGATGCCCGTCTCTCCAGCTTGTACATCCTTCGCTGCTGGTTCGGTTCATGCGCTTCCTGCATATATAATTTCAGCATAGATCTTTTGGATGCAGATTTATGCTTGTATCAAATACGTTAGTTGTTTAACTCTCTCGGTGCGTATTTTTCTGGTCCTCTCTAATGCTGTTATGAGGACATAAAAATATTTTGAATTTTGTCCGATAAATAAGCCCAATATGCCGTTAGAACTATGCACCCACCTCTAGAGGATGCCCAATTACCGTCATACTGTTACATCAAGAGATGTGTGGCCACTTTCCAAGAAAATATCACATACAGAAAGACCAAAATAATGTCTCTCTCCCAATTCAGACCACGCTAATACAAAACAGGAAAGTACGCTGCAGAGTTTCACCTGTCCGGCTTTGCGAAGTCGGCGGCTGAAGGCGGCCGGCGTAACCACTCACATGCAGCTGAAAATTAGGAATATGACTTCATGTTTATACCCTCTACTTATACGAGACCCGGGGCATGGCTCTCGTCCTGGCCCCGTTCCGATGGTTTTATCACGAGTTCGGCCTTGTATCCATCCACGAGACAGGCCGCAATGCTTACCTCATAATCCTGGCCCGCACCTGTCGCATGCTTGCCTATGGCACCAATGCTTTGGTTCTGGGTAAGTCTCATTTAGTTGGAAATCAGAAAATAAAATCGACAATCGTCCATCAATCTCCATCACCTCATTATCTTGTAAGACTATCGACTAACCCAATGACAACCACCTAAAGCCCTTTTCTTTTCCGAACTCCACTTCCCCGACTCTCGCATTGGCCTCTTCATGACCTTGACCATCCTGGGTGATGTCTTCCTTGGCGGTGCCCTGACCCTTGTGGCCGACCGACTTGGACGCCGGCGCATCTTGCTCGTAGGATCCGCCCTCATGGTCCTTGGCGGCCTCACCTTCTCCCTGTTTGAGAATTTCTGGATCTTGCTCGCCGCGGCCGTAGTGGGCGTGATAAGCGCCACGGGGGGGGATTTCGGCCCTTTCCGCGCTATCGAGGAGAGCATTTTGTCGCATCTGACGACGCCGGATAGGCGTGCGGACGTGCTGGCGTGGTATGTGACGGCATCAACACTAGGGAGTGCGGTAGGGAGCGAAGTTTCCGGGCGAATCGTGCATCAGTTGCAGGAGCGAGAGGGTTGGGGCTTGGTGGATGCCTATCATGCGCTGTTTTGGATGTAGGTGGACTGGGATGTTGGGAACAAGCCAGACTCCCATTCTTCCGCGCGTATCTCAAAGTCTATGAGACCAGTGCTGACGGAATTTCTCGCCTCGATTTAGGTATACGGGTATGGGGTTGGTCAATGCAGTGATTACCCTGTTATTGACTGATCAGTGTGAGGCTGCCGTGGAGAGGGACGGGGCCGAGGTAGAGTACGTGGAAGTGGGACAGAGTGAGGATGTTGACGGCGAAGGGGAAGATAACACCTCAGAATCTCACTCACCGCTGCGGTCTGAAGCAAAAATGTCGAAGGCGAAGACTGCATGGTCCTGGTTCTCCACGCGACTGTCGACCATCTCTAAGTCGACTCGCTCAGTTATGTACGCTCCTGTGTCATCCATCTGAAAGAACAAGCCTCTGACGTTTCAAACCGCTCTACCAGGTATAAACTCTGGTTTCTGCTCGCCATTGACTCTCTGGCCGACGGCATGGTTCCCTACACCCTGACCAACTACTACATCGACCAAAAATTCTCCCCGAGAAAATCGACACTCGGTGACGTGACCGCCGTTGCCTATTTCTTGGGCGCCTGCTCGGCCATTTTCGCCGCCCCACTTGCTCGCCACATCGGTCTTATCAACACCATGGTATTCACCCACATCCCATCCTCTACTGCCGTGCTGCTCTTCCCCTTTCCCTCCGATCTAGCCTTGACGGTCCTTCTTCTCCTTGTCAGGGCTGGGCTGAATAATATGGACCAAGCACCTCGCACGGCTTTCATTTCCGCTGTGGTGCCGCCGGAGGAGCGGACGGCGGTCATGGGAATTACGACTATGGTGCGGACATTGGCAGCGATGTCTGGGCCGTCGATTACCGGGTTTTTGGCCGGTGGAAGTAGGTTTTGGATTGCGTTTGTTGGGGCTGGGGCATTAAGGTTGGGTTACGATGTCGGTTTGTATGTCATGTTTGTAAATCAGAGATTGGACCAATATGAGAAAACGGGGGAGAGGAGAGGGAGTGATGATGAAGAGAGGTTTGAAATGGATGAGTTGCCTTCAGAGGATGATGATGAGGATGATGAAGACGAGGAGTTTGGGGGCTTCAGGGTGAATTAATGGTCGATAGATCAAGATGATAGATTGTCTATTGGCCGGAGTTCGATAGAGCAGCATCATTATAGATTGCTGAAGACCCAACTGGGGAAGGCATCCGCCACCTTATGGCGTCGACAATTTAACCCCTTCTCTCGGTGGCTTTCATCCCATCACTCCTACAAGGTCCCTCCGGCTCCTTTTCACTTCGTAAATACATCACCCACTTACCGGACGGTTCTGGCCCCTTCGTCTTTGCTCCGCCGCCTCCCCGTCAATCTCCTTGATCCCTTCCACCCTTTTTCCCCACCCCACCAACACCTCCGTATGATCGGCATCAGGTCCCACAATCTCCATCACCTCCCTCAGAGCCCTGCTCAGACAGTCCACCGTATCACTCTTTACTCTAATCTCCCCCAAAACTTCCATTGCAATCCCCAAGTCCTTCATCAATATCCCCAACCCCCGACGCCAGAGTCGAACTGCTGCGTCAGCGCATCACGGCGGAAGGTGTCCAACGTGGGGAAACACAACCCTCGCCCAAGATTTAAGGCTTCGACCATACACTCCGGATCTGAGCCTCACTTTGCCCCTGCCATCAAACTATCACTCAGCGCGCATACCGCTACAGCCATGATGTAGCTATTGAAGGTCTTCATGGCGTGACCATCTCCGCGGCGGCCAAAGGGCAGGAAATAGCGGGCCGTGCAGGAAAGTATGGGCCTAACGATTTCAAAGGCCACGGGGTCCTCGTCGGTGCCGCCGAATAGGATCGTCGATTTGCCCACGTCGGTGGCCCGCATATAGGTTTGGGTGGGAGCGCTGTCGAGAAGGCGAAGGGTGGGGAGTGGATGGCCAGGTCGCGGGCCGAGGTGAGCGTGTCGAGTGGTGAGGACGAGGAGGTGTCGATTATGATCGTGCCTGTTCATATTTTGATCTGTGATACCGGAACAAAGCGATGATGTGGGGGGTTGGGAGATGGAAGAAAGGCGGTGCATGGCGCCTCTTGCCTTCCAACTCGAGCAGAAATGATAGAGACATTCGGTCGACGAGACAAACCTTCTTTCAAAGCCTTAGCGATCCCTATTTTCCACAACATCACCTCCCGTACCACCTTCACTTGTGGTAGCATTATAACCACCACTTCAAATTCGGCAAACGCCTCGAGCCAGCCATGGGAATCGACGGTGCGAGGCCATTTGGCGGCGGCGCGGGCGGCTTTCGTCGGGTTCGCATCATGGAGTACGAGATGGTACCCGCCCGCGGTAGGTCGGCCGCCATGGAGAAGCCAGCGGTGCCTAGGCCGATATAGCCGATGGTAGGTTTGGGAGACATTGTTTAGGTTAGGGATGGAGGGATTGATATGTTTGTGAGTCTGGATGTGGGAGAGAGGACTCTATTCTGTTTAGGTGGCGATACGGGTATTTTATCGAGAATGAGGAGATACACGAAGATATGAAAGAAGCACATTACGGACGTTGGTATAATTGAAAGGAGAAAGACAGGTTTAATGTGGATGAAATGGACAGACATTCGAAATCTGTGTACCTACTACAAGTCTTTTCCCAATTTTTCATCAGCAACTTCGGACAACTTACCACAATACGGTGCTGCGGATAAGGTTTGATTCTCCCAGCGTTACGTTCCGACTTGGTTCTTCCATCGCCTTTCGTTTCTCTACCTAAATATCTCCTTCCCAAAGCGGAAGTCGGCCACATGACCATTATTGTGAAGTGACTTCCTCATATGCTACAACGCCATTGCTGTTTGAACAACGCAGTTCATGTTCGAGCAACGCGCCTACCAAGCTTATGAGAGGTGATTACGTGGCAGTTTGTATATATCAGTTTCCCCTTTCATATCTGACAAGAATAATCATGAGGTGTACGACCAAACGTACAACCACCCTCTCAACAACAATCATGAGATAGTCCAGCGCTCGGACGACCTATATGGTAAAAATCGAGTATGTAGGTGATATCCTGACATGCCAAAATCAATGGCGGGTACAAAGGGTCAAGTTCGTTTGCAAATACGTATGATGGATATGACGAGGTGACGAAGACGCGGGGTTCGTGGTTGTTGTGGGGTCGAAGACGCAGCGATCGACAGCCATGGTGACGATGAAGTATGCCGCCGTCTCGCCTTGGCTTTCCACCTTTCCTGTCTTTCTGTTTCAAGGTCGTCGCACGAACAAGAGGAAAAGGTGTCTCCACGACCATTATTACGTCGACGAACACAATACCACGGCAAACACCCAACTATGGCCGTCCTTCGCAAACTCCGTCGCAATCCGAGCAAGGACTCAAGTCCATCATCGACTACGAACCCCAGCAAAAGCAACAATTCTATCATCCCTGCTTCTCGCCATGACAGCATCGCCACAAACAGCTCTCAAAAATCTGGCCTGACATTCTTTGACCTTCCCGCTGAACTCCGCAACGAAATCTACGATCTCGTCGCCTCCACCACCATTCTCACCCTCCCGCCCTCCTCCAATACCAGCAACAGGAAAGACCGTTCTCTCGTCCCCGTCCCAGGTCTTCTCCTCACGTCGCGCCAAACCCGCCGCGAATACCTCCCCCTCCTGTACTCAACCGCGCCCGTGGCGGTGGAAATCCGAGACTTCAATTTCAACCCCCTCCTCAACGCCGTCGCGAACCTTTACGCCACTGAACTCAAAGCCCTTCGTTTGAACCCTAACCTCGTTTTGCAGCTTCGCACGCAGAATTGTACAAAGGACAATCTGGCCGGGTTAAGGCGGTGGGTGGTGAGTCGAGCGAATAGTTTGGATCGGCTGCCGTGGCGCTATGAGGTGGTGCATCCGGAAGGCGTTGGGATGATGGGGTGGTGGAGGTTGAGGAAGGAGGTAGGTTTTTATAGGGATAGGGTGGCTGGGCTGAGACCGGCGGTCGGCGAGGCTGGAAGGTGGGAGTTGGAGGCCGTGGTAGAGGCATTTGGCCGGAAGGGGGAGGAGTTGGATGGAAGGTTGGAGGGGATAACGGTTTGGGAGCCGAGGTTTTTGAGAGGGGTGGCAGGTGGAGGGTTGAGATGAGAGGAGGCGGTTGTTTGTTCGGGCGCGGATTGGTTGGGGAAGGAACGGGATCTGATGGAGGAGGGAAATAGTTATTTTGACGCTAGTCCGACAGGTCGTCTGAAGGCAGAGGGGGAGAAATTTTGCGAGAAAATCCATGTCGTGAATGCAGAGTGAACTGAGAACTTGAGACCAACCGACAGCATCTCAGAAAGTCATCAGATCAACATATGGCACCACCCAAAAATCTTTCTCCATTCACTCACATCCTTCCCTTCACCACTCATCCCACAGCGTTCCACCCTCACACAACCACAAAGCCCCCCTAATCGTTTTCCTTCACTCCCCTACCCATAATTTTCACGCCATCCTTTCCAAACATCCCATGCCAATAACCCTTGCAACCCCATCACCGCGGCCAGTCCCACAGCTACCACCCTCGGCTCCGTCGGGTGAATCCACCCCACATTCCCCTCCCATGCGCACAGCGCAAAGAGCTGGAAATCGTTGAGTCCATGGTACAAAATGCTGGGCCCAAGGATTTGAAGGAGCTTCATCAGATTTCCCATTCTCGTTTCGGAGGAGACTTTTTCGTCTGGAGTGGAGGCTGGAGGGAGGTACCTTGCTGCATTCACCGCCGTCAGACACGCCGTCAGCACGTGGCCTGTCGTGCCGAAAACCATGCGTTCGAGCACCGTCAGCATAATTTTCGTCGGGGTGGAGTCGGCAGATTTGGCCATGGCGTGCGCATATGCTAGGTTCTCGAACATGCTAAAGCCCAACCCGGCAGCGATGGCGAGTTGGAGGTAATGCGCCGTCGTTTGGGATGCGTCTGCAAGCGGGAATGGGGGCGGTGGTGGGGTCGCATCCTTGTTGGTCTGCTTCTTCAAAGTCTGTCGTCGACGTCGACGACGACGCAGGAAAGCGATGGGGAGGAACTTCAATATCTCTTCCGTGCCCCCCGCTGCGAGAAAGGAGAATAAAGCCAGGAAGACAAAGTGCTTTCCCGACCTTGCAAGCCGGGCGCGGAGGGCCAGGTCATCTGAGCTAAGGCCGACGAGGGTAGTGCGCACGAATTCGGTGAAATATACTTTGGCGTCCGGCCGGGAGAAGAGCAGGCGGGAGGTAAGAGTGACGAGGCCGGCTTGCGCAGCGCTGACGGCTAGAAGGCCTAGCGTTCCGGTAGCCCAGTAGGTGGTGGTGAGTTCTGAGATTGGGACGGCGTGGGAGGATGGGAGGTGCGTGTGCTGGTACAGCAGACCGAGGTAGGGGTGAGGATGAATGGAAGAGAGGGGAGGGTGCGTGGAGTTAACGCCCAGGTGGTGGTGGCGAGGGTGGGGAGGCCGAGGAGCCAGATGAGTTTGGTGGCGAGAGGGGGAGGTTGCTGGGGAGGTGGTTGAGCCATGGTCATGGCGGGGGGATGTATTAAGGGAAAGTGTTGATGAGTGTAGGGGGGGCGGACTTGAAGGGGTGGAAATGTATACTTGTAGACACCTCGCTCTCGCGTCAATGCTGGATTGACTCACATGTTTAGCGAGCGCGCCAGGTTAGCGAGGGATTGATATCTCTGCCTGTCGATTGGTAGAATCTCATCGGCTTATATCAGAGACGTAGCAAGCCTCTACCTCCTATCTGCCTCGATGAACTGCTCTGCACAGAGCATTCCTCATTGGCTATTCCCATCAACGGTCTTGGTGGAGGTGGCCACCCCATTTAAGCTTATCGAATAAGCATGCATAAGCGTTACCAGGACCCACATCAAAAAGAAAGAGCGAATGTGGTCAGTCCATCGTTCCTTCCTCACTTCTGCTCGCGCTCCTTCCTCCCTAAACGACAAACGGCACAAACTCGGGTATTATTGTTGCATACGCGCACGCGCATGCGCACGCGATGAAATTCGGTGGGTCATATCTGGGCCCTTCTTCCTTGGCCACTTTCACCTTTTTCCGCTAAACATCTTCACATTTATATTGTTAGACAGCCATTCATTGCCCTCGCTGCCCCCTTTTCCATAATCAGTATCACTCTTGTAACAATAATCGATCGACAACTCCGTGCGTCATCCAATCAGTCACCCTGAATGTCGGGCTTTTCTCGCGGTGGTCGCGGTGGCGGACGGGGCGGGGCAGGCGGCAGCGGCCTGACGCGCGAGAAGCTCCCGTTCGAGCTCGACCCGGACATCGAGGTTGATCGGAGGAAGCTCCAGGAGATGGGTAAAGACATTGACGGCGAGTTCGATGACCCGGGCAGTGACTGGGACGAACACTACCCTGTAAATCGCGCCCCATCTGCCCTTTTTTTTTCTCCTCCTCCCCCTTCACTGCTCACCCAACTGACTCATCTAGCCATATCCGGGTGGAATTCCCCTACCCGATAAGGACGACGATGATGACCCAAGGGGCAAGTGGATGCAAGAACACTTCGAGGCCATGCGCAAGAGCACCTTCTGGAGTGGCGGTCCAGGCACTGTGGAGGCGATCCTGAATGCGGAAAATCGTAAGGCCACATTCAACGCCTTTGAAGACCAGGCTACGTACGGACGCAAGAGCAAGCGTGCTGCTGCCGACGACGAAGCGTATGACGATTATGACGACCTATTCGCCGGGGTCTCGGATCCGCCAAGCCGGAAGAAGCACAAGTACGCCGCGCCGTGGTTATTGCCGAAGGAGTTGTGGAAGCATATCGGCTATCATCCCGAAGATGGCGGGGATGGCCAGGGCGGGAGAAAGTTGGCGTTGCCGGGGTTCGATGCATCGGGGAAAAAGAAGACGAAATCGAGATTCGAAAAGGCCGTGGAGGAATTAGAGGCGGAAGAAAAGAAAAGGGAGGGGGGCGATGAGGGCGAGGATGACGACGAGGATGAGGGGAGGGGAAAGGAGGACGAGGACGCTGCCTCGGAGGGCCTCAAGGACGACGATTTCGAAGAAGATGAATACGACGACAATGACGACTACAACGCCGAGCAGTACTTTGACGGCGGAGAGGATGATTTTGAAGACGGCGGCGGGGGGAAGACTACGATGATGGGTACTAGATTACCTGTTACGCAGAGACCATGCCAAAAGAACCTCCTCAGCTTCTCGAGGCGGGAGATGGCTCTTTGGCTTCTCGTCTGGTATCGGAAAGCGCGGAACGCACTCGGGGAAGGAAGAAACGCGGTACACCGAGAAGGCAATGGAGCATTACCTTTTGTCAGCCAACACGACGGCATCGACCACGGCGACAAGATCGAGTTCACCCCGATCGCTCGACGCCGTCATCAGCTGCATGTCTTATCTTTGCTTTTTATTTTTTTTTTATATTTTTTAAAAAAAGAAAAATTGGGAGTAGGATCATGGGTAAGTGGGCGCGTTTCTCTTGTCGTTCCTTTAGCATGGTGTGGCACCACGAGCTTGAAGATGTTGGAAGGGTTTACTAGACGAGAGTAGGGATGAGTAAGTTGCTCAGCAGGCGAAAGGAGCATAGAGATGGATGAGTATTATGTGCATGGAGACTGCATAGGGAAACACGCTTTCTCAACGTTACAATCGATTTTAGATTATCCAAATGCTACTGAGCGCTTGCGAACCTGGTGAGTAAGGTCCGGTGGAAGGTGAGCGGCTATGGATAAATTTGGAAGTCTTGAGCAGTACATGGCAGAAGCAGCAATCTCAAGCATGCAGATGAGTGCGGGATGGCTGTGCTGGTGCGAAATGGTCCAGGAGGTTTTGGAATAATTCAAATGCGACAATTTGAGATGACGTAGAAGGTGATGAAGAAGAAGTCATCATTTGGACTAGGGCGAGATGGAAGCAGAGAGGCGTGGTTTGTGAGGTGCGGATCGCGGAGCGTTTGACTGATCGGTTGCATTGCTGGGCAGCAATATGGTAAGGGAACATCGACCGCGCGTGGAAGTCCTGCTAAGTCTGAATTGGTTAGGATAGATGCTCAAGACGCTTGCGTTCAGAATTGGGCGTTCTCCTGGACCCGAGATATCGACTTTCATATGGCTTGGAGCGGAACCAACACGCTGCGCAGCTCTTTGTTTCGTCTACGCATGAGCCTCACTCGCCCGCACCCAGCGTTTCGGTTTGGTCGATGAATGAGGAGAAAAATTCTATATAGAATCGTAGACAGAGCATCCTCCGCTCGGATGTCATTTCATAATATATTTTACCATAATACAAGAGAACTGGATTTACCGATCAAACATTTGACCCCCCGCCCCGCCCACTTGCCCAAAAAATAAAGATTCACCCATCGCACTTCCCATAACATTCGGAGCATCACCTCTCAAAAAACGTTACGTCTAATGTATTGACCTCCCACGGCCAGCATGAGAGGAGAGATGGTCCGCATCATCTAGTTTGGCAATCGTGATGCATCTGCCTCATTTCTGACCCACAATATCTCGCGCGTGCGCACGATGGACCTTGCCGCTGCCGTTCTTCTCATCTTTGATGTCCTTGAACGCATTTTTCAGCAGCCAGGCAATCCACTCAAGAATCTGCTTGAGCGTCAAGCCGCCCTTAGGCATTCCGGGCGTATGCGGGTCCACGGTGCCGTTGGGGAAAATGCTGGGGAGTGCGGTTGGGACGGCACCAGTGGGCTGAGCGCCGGTGGGGAGAGCGGACGTGAGATTGGCGATGATGGATGAGACCAAAGGGTTGACCGAGGCTGACGGGACGATGGAGGTCAGAGCTTCGCTTGACATGCCTGAGGTCAAGTTGTGCAAAGCCGAGGAGTAAACGGATGGAAGCGAAACCGAGGGGGCGGTGGCCGCGGTGATGTTGGGGGAAGCCGTGATGGCTCCCGATACGCTCGAGGCGGTTACTGGGCACACCGTCGTCGAGATGGCGATGGTACTTGTCACCACAGTGGTCGAGCGAGCCGGGCAATTCGTCACTGTTGGTGCGCACGACGTGATGGTGATCTCGGTAGTGGTGTAGACGGTGGAAGTGGAGAGCGAGACGATCGGTGTGGTTGAGGCCGTCAGAAAGCTGTTTGACGTCGCCGTAGCACCTGCCAGGGAGATGTTCGATGTTGCCGTGGCGCCGGCCAAGGAAGATGAGTTGCCGGTGGGCAGGGGTGCCGAATGAGTGTGAACCTGGCCAGCATCGTTAGTAACAACGTCAGATTCGCGTTGTCAATGTCGGTCAGCTTACCGCCGTGGTGCCATTGGTCGTGCACAGGGTCGTCCACGTGGTATAGCTGGTCTCAGCAGGAAGGGACAGCGAGAACGACGTCGTGGAGAAAGATTTGGTCGAATGAGACGCTGTTGTGGCGCCCACAACGCTCCCGGAGGGCGCAGTTGGGGCAGTCGGAGCCGAAGCAACCGAAATGTTCGCTGAATGAGGTGGAGAAGGATGGTGCGGAGGCGGCAATGGGCCCGTGGTGCCAGTGGTGATCGGTGCGATGGGAGATGTGCCAATGCCAGAGCCTGAGCCAGGGAAAGGGACCGATGTGCTGTTGGACGATGGGTATGGCGGCAAACCCGTGGACACACCTGCTGGAGAAATCACAACTGAGCTGGACTTGGAAGATGTTGGATAGACGGTATCTGTGATCGTAATCGTGTAGACTGACGGGGAAGAAACTCTGGTACCAGTGGGGCCGACGAGGGTGCTGTTCTTGCTCCGCGTAAGCGTGAGCGTGAAGGTTGAGGAGGAAGGGACCACGCTCGTTCTTCCCGCCGAGGCTACGGAGCTGTTGAACGATTGCACCAACGTCGTAGTGTAGACAGATGGGTACGGGAACGGCGGTGCCGTGCCAATGGTGCCAACCGTCTTGGTGGAATTGAGCGTTTCAGTCAAAGTGATCACGTAGGTTGTCAGTGATCCACTTGCACCGCTAGTCCCCGCCGAAGCCACAGAGATGCTAGCAGGAGAAGTTGGGGACGAAGACCTTTCGGCCGAGGCAACACTGGAGCTGGACGAGAGAGTAATCGTCTTGGTTTCGGTCATCGTCTCTCTATAGCACATGTAACAACGATTAGTCTTCAAATATAAAGCTAGTTGTGTTGGCCGTGTAACGTGAATTGAGAGTTGGGATGTTCTCGGGCGATTGATCTATTAGGCAACCTTTTGAGATGAATGGCCGTCCCCAACAGGCATATCTGCAGCGTTCGTTCCAGGGAATAGGGGCATATATCGGCCCATGGCCAGGACGGTCGGGGATGTGCGATCGATGAATTTCACTTACGTCTCTGTACTGGTCACGGTCATGACAGAAAGAGTCGAAGGCAACGGAGCAGCAGTCACGGTGACCACGACAGAACTGGTGACCTCGATTGTCCGCGTGGATGTGTGAATGAAATTGCTGTTCGACGGTACCGAGACGGTCGTGGTGCCGGTCACGTACGAAGTCTTGGTGATCACGACTTCACACCACTCGCTCGTGCGCGCCCCTTGGGCGGGCAACGGGACAGCATCGCGCTTCTGATCGCTGGCCCCGCCGGCGTACGCCCCGATCACCAACGCGGCCGCAGCCAAAGAAGAGAACAACGACCTCATGATGAGTTCTTATCGTTCGGCCGTCGATTCGTCTGAAGCCGAGCACCCGTGCTCAAAACGAAAGAATCCCAGTTGGAAAAAAGAACGTGAATGCTCGCAGAGCGAAGGAATGGGGTGGGTGCGGGAAAGGAAGCAAAGCGGTAGGTGAAGAATCCTCGCCAGAATCAATATCATGAATTGATATACCTACCATCCATCCCCCATGGCACCGACAAACAGCACAGCCTCGACGCCGACCCACTGCGTATGTGGATCACGTTTCGAGAGGAGCCAGACTACCATCTCGCGTCAACAGCATGTAGCAACCATCTAGCCGATGAACGGGAGATCTTCGAATCACAACCCTCCTGTTGCATTCATGGGAAGAGGGATGTTGCCGGTTCCCTGGCAAACTCTGCAATGTCGCCGCCCCTGATCAATTTCCCGGCGTGAGGTTGAGGTCGCCATGGATGGCCAGTTGAAACGAAAGCCGTTTCGGACTTAGATCTTCCTTCTCGGCCATGCTGCAACCCGAGATCCGCTAGCCTGAATGTGAACAACCTGGAGGCTAAGCCGCCACCTCTACGCAGACTTCTCATACCATGATCGTTGCATCCGGAGTAGAATTGGGCAAGAGACTGATACAACATCCATATCCGGGGTGGATGAATCGCCTTCAAACGGAGTTCATTTCGGCTTCAATATGGATTGATATCCCGTCGGCGGCGGTGCGGTCAGGACCGACCCACAACCCATCCTTCCGGAATCCGTTCCGGGGTGCTACATGCTACATCTTCCACACCCATCCATATCTGACGGCGACGATCTGTAAATGTTATCCACCCCATATATTGGCTTGTTTGGATCCATCGCTCTTCGGGAATACGCTGTGCTGATTCCGGTGCGGGCGAGTGTGAGTTGCGCGGCACAACGATGGCTACGATTACCAGACCCTCTCACTTGATCAACCCAACCGCCAGCTCGTTGCAGCTCGAGAGCTCTGCGTCCCATCTAGATGGCGTCCCGCGGGGGGTGGAAGACTCGATTCGCTACGAGAGTTCGCGGCTGATTCAGGTGGCGGGAATGTTGCTGCGCCTGCCCCAAGAAGTCATCGCACAAGCCATCATTATTCTGCAAAGGTTTTTCATCGGTCCGGACGCAGCCAGCCTGGTGGAGATCGACGCTTGGGTGAGGGTGGCTATATCGGGCTCCGTTTGTCAACGTCGTGATGGCTGACCACTGTCTCCAATTGATAAGGATGCCGCAACCTCGTCCCTGTACCTGGCGGCAAAGCCCTCCGGCTATTCTCTCAGCCCGCGATCGACATTGACCGTGTTTGCGTTCCTGAAGGCAGTGTACCCAGACTACCGCGGAGTTGCTACGGGCGATCGTCAGGTAGGACATGAATGGCATCTCACCGAAGGCGAGTATGAGATGGCCCGAAATCGCATGTACCACGTGGAGTCTTACATCCTGCGGGTACTCGGCTTTCAAACGCACGTTGCACTCCCATATAGCCTGTGCATTAATTATCTCCAAACCTTGGACGTGTTTCCGTCGCACGACGGCTCACGCGTGGCAAAGCGGGCATTTGCTCACCTGAACGGCGCACTGCTCAGCCCACAGCTTATCTATCTTACTCACCAGCCCCCAGCCATTGCAACGGCTGCCATATATCTGGCCGCGCGCGAATTAGAGGTCAAGTTGCCGGAAGTTGAGTGGTGGGAGATATTTGACGTGGACCGTGAGACGCTTGGCTTCCTCGTCGTCGCATTGCAAAGTCTTGAAGGATACGCTCGGGAGGAGAGGAGGGATTGGGGGAGGAGAAAGGTACCTCTCACCAAGAGCGAGCTTCATGGCGAGCTCGACCGCAGACGCCTGCTAGAAGGGATGGGATGATGCCGTTTCTCTTATCAGCTTAGAATGCTCCTGCGGTCAACGCGGTACAATGGCATGCGCGTTTGACAATTGCTTACGGGCCTGCAAAGCATTGCAGATGACCGACCAGTGAAAAAGGGCGAGATTCACGTTCTTCCGTATTCTATGGGGGACGCGAGTATGCTGCTCTCTTTTATCAATCAATGCCTCACTATTTGCCCATAGCGAGGCGCGAGAACCAGATTGCATTGGCCCAAAGAATACAGAGCCGCCTTCCTCGGCGTAGGAAACGTCATTACAGAAGTGTGTGACCACCCAGCATTCACAAATGTACGCATCTGACCAATGAAGAAAGCAAGTTATGTTCTCTCCATTGCTTATCCACTTACCCCTACAATTGACTAGTCCATATTGTTCCACTAGCAAAGCTATCGTTCAAACGAGGCACACCGTCAACGAAACAAAACTGACAACGCTGGTCCACCCTAGTATCTAGACAATTCAAAGGTGAAAAGGACACACCAAATCTTCAAAATGTGTTGTGCTGAAGCGCTGGCCACTTGTTTGAATCTCCCAAGCTCTCAACCGGTAAAGATATTCGCAATATTTATGTGAATGCCAATCTCCTTCAATACAAAGTTCTGTCAGACTGTCGCGTCGCGACGCCATTGCGGCCCAGTGACTATGACGTGCGATATCTTTTATGCAAAACCCAAGCCATCTTTAATTATCATCCTTTCTCAAAATTTTAGGTGGAATAGCAACTGATTGCATTTGGCGGGTGCACGTTGCTGGAGAATTGAAGGGGAGAACGGCCGCAACCTTTAAAGCTATTGCACACAAGATAGATCCTCTTTCACCTCAAAGGCAGATGTGGGAAAGTACGTGCACTCAGTCACTGGCTCCAGTCTCAGCCGCATCAACACTTTAGCACGAGTTGCGGAGCTCGACCATGCGGGGAGCGAGAGTTCCATCTTTGCAGCTCAACTGACCGATGCCATCTACACTAGCTCAAACAAGACGAGACTTTGAGATAGGCTTTGACAAAGGCGATGATGGATAGAGCTTAGAAGGTGAAAATACGCCATTTCTGGGAAGGGGACATCACCAAAACTTCATTAGTATGCCTAGATGAGAGCAAGTGAGGACAGAAATCTGGGAGCCATATGTCTGAAGCCTGGAAAATCGACACCGCTGCCGAACTTTGAAATTCGTCCGTAAATCCTGTCTGCTGGAAGGAGTGTACAAAGCTTTACACAATTCAATCACGCAAATATTTATTTATCTCTTTTACAGCTTGCTTGGTTCCTGTTTAGTGTGCCTGTATTCGTAATGCCAATCTGTCCTTGCCAAATCAGCCCGGACTTGGTAATTTTCCTCGGCATCTTCAAGTATCTGCATGTCGAGATCTAACACAGCCAATTAGTTATCATGGCCTGCTGTTCTTGGACTTGCGGCTTTGGAGGGTTTAGATTGGCTCACCTGTCACGGCCATGCCCTCGGCAGCACTACCAAGTCGAATGAGTGGTCCGGCATAGGGCACACAAACTTGGGATAGCCCTGCATAACCTTTGCCCGGAGGACCGCCAGCGTTCGCAAAAATAACAGCTAAAAGTCTGCAATCAGCAGATGATTTCTCCGAGTGCAACATCTGACCATACCGCAGGTATTCTCAAAACATCTCGCAGTGAGCATACTATCCAAGAACAGCGCCTCTGCGGCTGGATTGATGGCCAATCCGGCTTTCGAACAATCCGATAACGTCCAAAATGTTGGGATGATAATAATCTTAGCACCTTGTGAAATCATTTCACGAAACGCTTCAGGAAATGCCAGATCCCAACAAATCAGCATGCCCACTTTGCCTAAGGGGGTATCAAAGACCGGATGTGGGTCCATCGACGAAGAAGTAAGATGTAGTCGCTCAATATCGCCCCAGAGATTTTTCTTCACATACTTGCCGGCTATCTCACCAGTATTTGTAATGAAGTAAGCCACATTCAGTAGCCTCTCATTTTCGGTTCCTGCATCGTGAAGTTCGCAGAGCGTACCAGGCACAAGGCATATATTGCACTCTTTCGCCAGGTCACAGTACTTCTTGAGATACAGTTCCCATTGAGCACATGCATCCTTGAATTTGGGATCGTGTGGAACCCAATTGAGGAGATGGTATTCTGGTAACACTGCTAGATGTGCCTCCTGAAGAGCTGCCGCCCGGATGAACTCGGCGGCCTTTTCGAAGTTCTTTTCCATTTGCATGGGCTGTCATTGGCCTCAGCCACTGCTTTTGCGTTTGACTTTTTCAATGAGGTTCACCTTGGGATGCAGTTGAATGACTGCTACTCTGTACGTCGGTGCCATTCTATACCTTGGTATCACAGGGACGAACAACACTTAGTTGTCGATTAACCCAATGGATCTACTGGCTCTCTTACAAGAACAAAAGATAAGATGCAGAGCTTCCGATATGCGGTTATGAAAATCCAGTGAAACCTGATGAGAATAGTGCCATTACATAGTGGTGTAGAACTTCCACATTTGGCATCGCCAAGAGCTCGAATTACAACCCCACCCGGACTGAATTCCCGCGCTAACGAACAAATTCCAACGCGCACTCTACGGCGACTGCGCGGAGCAGCACGATCACACGTCAGCACCATGTCGGTCCGACAAGCACCTCCCTACCAGCAAGGCGCACCTGAGCGGCCGCTTGATGATGATTCGGATGTTGAAGAGGAGGCACTTGCAAATGACTACCGGGAGCAGGTGATCTATGAGGATGGCGAGAACTACGATCTAGGCAGGACTATGTCGATGAGCGGAGGGCCGCAAGACTTGCAGGCACAATTACAGGCAGCAGCAACGCCTTTAGAGTATCAGGCGACCGTTGAGACGAAGATAGCGAGCTACGACAACTACTGCAACCTTTTCCACTTCATCCTCAACAGTGACGGTCCAGTGGACATCGAAGTGCCGTCGGTGAGCATGCCACAGGCTAGCGACAAGCGCATACACTGATGAAAATGACAGTATTATTGGGCGTGGGACGTGATCGATGAGTTCATTTACCAATTCAACTCCTACTGCGCTTTCCGCCAACGCCTCGCGTTCCAACAATCCACCACTCAAGTCAACGAAGATGAAATTAACATGCTACGTGACAATCCACAGGCATGGGGCTGTTACTCCGTTCTCAATGTGCTTTATTCGCTCATCCAGCGGTCGCAAATCAGTGAACAGCTTGCAGCCCGTAAACGCGGCGAAGATCCTGCCCCATATGCTGGCGAATACGGAAGCAGGAGCTTGTACCAAATGTTAGGATATTTTTCTATCATTGGCTTGCTCAGAGTACATTGTCTCCTGGGAGACTTCAGCTTGGCGCTCAAGACGTTAGACGATATTGAATTAAATAAAAAGGCGATGTTTGCCCGAGTCATGGCGGCCAACTTCACGACGTATTACTACGTGGGGTTCAGCTACATGATGATGCATCGCTATGCTGATGCTCTGCGTGCGTTCAACCACATTCTGATATATGTCAGCCGGACGAAGAACTTCCAAAAGGGTGCTCAGTATGACAGCATCACTAAGAAGAATGACCAAATGTACGCTCTCGTCGCCATTTGTGTCGCGTTCTATCCAACTCGCCTCGATGACACCATCCACACTGCCTTGCGCGAGAAATACGGTGAGCAACTAACCCGGATGCAACGGGGTGGGCCAGAGGCACTGCCCATCTTTGAAGAATTGTTCCGCGCCGCTTGTCCGAAATTCATCTCCCCAGTCCCTCCAGATTTTGACAACCCGCATGTCAACGTTGACCCGATCGAGCACCAAGTTTCAATCTTTATGGAAGAGGTCAAGAACAACATGTGGTCCCCAACTGTCCGCAGCTATCTCAGGCTATACACGACAATGGACCTGACCAAGTTAGCGGGCTTTCTGGAAGTTGACGCTGACACTCTTCGCAGCTGGTTGCTAGTTAACAAGCAGCGATCGAGGCAAGTAAGACATAGTGAAGGCGGCCTGCTTGAGGGGGATGTGGCAAACAGCAGTGATCTCGACTATGCCATGCAGGGTGATTTGATTCACGTTTCGGAAGCAAAGGTCGGCCGGAGATTGATTGATTGGTATTTGAGAAACCTGGCGCGGACTTATTAACCTATGGAATCGGATGAAAGGACCTGGCGTTAGGCATGAGGCGGTCCGAAGCATGTGCATTGTAGGCGTTAGACACAGCAAAGTGTATCAGTGATACAATAGCACTGTCATTCTCGATGAACCCCCAAACGAAACTCGTGCAAAAATTTGTAACTATTGTTGTCGGTCACCGGAAATGGGGGTGTGGTCATAACTTGTCAAATCGCATAGCGCATAGAGCTGTAGATGGAAGTGGTGAGCTGATCACATAGGAGAATAGGAGGAGATACGGCTAAAACAACGCGCTATGGTGAATGGTTTTCCAATTGAAAGAAAAAAATTTTCCCGTCCAATGTAACCTTGCGGTTTGTATGCAGAAAATGGACCTTATAACTAATATAAATGTTCAGATTCCTTCGTACCGGAGAAAAAGGAAAAACTTCCGTCCTCCGTTCAAAAAATTGGACACTGTGGGAATTGAACCCACGACCTTTCACAAAGTCGCTAATATGCGAAGCGAAAATCATACCCCTAGACCAAGTCTGCAATGCATTAGTCATGGATGCATTACGTAGACTGTGTTAATGGAACTACTCACGCCCAATGAGGTGTAATTATTATCACGGCTTGCTAAATTTGTATATATTCCAATTAATATGATGCCGAATATTCGCCATGAGATTTAAAGTTGGAAAGAAAGTCTACACATGCTTTAGTGATTAATCAAGATGCATGCACTACTCTAGCCCATGTAACAATATGTAATTACGTGTTATAATCCCCTCACATGACATTCTTATACACTCCACGCTTAACATCTTGGCCAGCTGCGAAGCATGGAGATTTTGGGGTAATCGTGATCCCGGTCTGATAGAGAGACACGTGACTATTAGCCGTTTTCATTTTGCTCTTTTATACTGTGAAGCTTGTGTACACAAGCAAACAAATGCCACAATAAATACGCAATCTTACGCACACCCCCGATACACCACGAGTCGCCAGACAATTTTTCTTTTGCACTTTGATTGATTGATTGGTCGCTACGAATGCTTTTCATGGGCTCGCCAAAACTCGCTACATTTTGTTCGAAAAGGCTCTAAGGTGGATGAATAGCCTATAACCCTTAGATATTCAATCACTCCTCTTGAACGATTGTCGGCTTTGGCCAAAGTTTGCACAAATACCCCAACTTGTCTACACAAAGCTAATCAGTTGGCGACAAGGACCTTAAGTACAGTACATCCTCGCTCTCGTTCTCGTAGAGGTGAGTTCTAGCCTGAAGCAAGCTTGGCCAAATAGCTCATTCCGGGTCACACTTCTCCGCCATCCCGGTGTTAGTTCAGTTGCTGATCACAACCGAAATTGAAACCCACATCCTATTATAGCTTGCCAAATTGGCACCGGAGACGCTGGGCATTAGTACGGCCGAGACACAATCACCAAAATCGCCTAGCACGGATGTTTTGGCCCCAATCTTTCGGCGTGTGGGTTTCCGCATGTCCAGTACCACGTTCCTACTCTCCATAACAGTTCAGTGCTGCAATATGTGAGCACCAAGTTTCTTGACAGTGTTCCTGTTGATGCCAAAGGTAAGAACCTTTTCCCCATGCCCACGAAAATCAACATCTTTCTCCTTTCTCCTTTCTCCTTTCTCTTGTGCAATCGGTACCCGACGTCCCGTTTCGTTTCTTTACTGAATTCCATTGCATGTGTGGTGTCTTATTGAGAATACAAGCACCAATGGCTGCAACACAGAAGCGATCATGGCAAGCTCCTTCACTAACATCACCCTGCATATTAACATCACAAGTTTCAGATCGCACGAGCCCTACGCAAATGCCAGAATATGATGATGATGATGATGATGATGATGATGATGATGATGATGATGACACTCCATCCAGTGCTTTTCCACCAGGGTTCTTAAACATCTATTATATGCTGCACCTACTCAAGAATCACATCGAAATTACTGTCCAGCGTCATACCCTCAATCCTATATACCAGCTGCAACAGAATGAGAAGAGCGACATACTCCAACCGGGTTGTCTGTGGTTCAATCTTCTCGGGGGCCTTTGCCTTCATCCAATCATCTCAGCTTGAATTCTTCACACTCCGGGTCTTCAACGTTATCCGTCCACTCATCCGATCTGGCATCGCTGCCTCCACCAAGGCCATTAATGGCCGACTGTCCCATTGAGCTAGATCCGCTACCGCCTCACTCCAACCCGCAGGCGCTCAAGGAAACCCAAATCCAGGCATTTACTGACTCCAAGTCTGTACCGCCGGACAGTCTGGGCAATGATGATGTATATAGTACGATATCAGGACTCTCAAAGTTTCGCCATCCTGCGGGGAGCACTGCATACACCATCCTTTCTATCTACCCAGCCCCCTCACGGTAATGAGGACGGCAACAGTCATGCCCGTGGGCAAGATCAGATTTCATGCCATTTCCACGTATTCAATGGAAATAACCGTCAGGGATAAACACACAACGTCACTTCGTTATGGAATACTGCATAGCCGAAGATGGAGCTTGCAATTTACTTCGATCCCCAATAAAGTGGAGATGTGGTATTGGAAGAAAGACAGGCCAACTGGGGGTGCTGTGCTCGAACAAGGCAAACATAGGCATACTAGAATATTGGCACGGATCAAAGGCGACCTCCTGACTTTTGAGAGAAGAAACATACGACGAGAATATCGTGAGTGCAGTAGCGATGGCAGAGGCTGCGAGGAGGACTGGAAAAGACAAATCTGTGATTGATCTTACTGCGATAACTGGTGGCGGCGTGGTGGAGGATATGAGATATTGAGATACTTACTTGTGATGCATTTGACCTCGTCGGTCTTAATCAGGCACAGGGATCTTCCTGCAGCACATCCAATACGTCAATACAAAATATATGAAATTTGCTGAGAGTTAGCAGTTCTTCAGGTCAGTGGGAGGATGCTGGAGGCATGCGCTTGGTGCTTCGGCAAGATAACTTGTTCCAACCTGTGTAGTCAGCTCTTCCATAGAACTCTTGAAGAGTCGACCAACTAACAAAATCCGAAGAAACCCGCCCAGGCCCCTGTCACAATTAAGTCTTGGCATGAGCGGGTTTATCCGCGCTCCTTCAGCTGGAAGCTAGCATCGACACATTGAACTTTGCATCCGTACCTCTCCTATACTCAGGTGCATTCATCATAATTCCTCGCCATGCGTCCGCCAGGCCAAGCGGAGCTGGCATTGCGCCTTGCAATTTCTCCAGCCTCTCAGAAGTACGTCTGCGGGGCATGCCGCGTCCAAGCTGCAAGACATTTCTCCACATCCATCCCTCATTCGGTGGAAATCCCGATGTTCAAAAAACTTCGAGAAGCCATTTTCCCTAGCAAAGAAGCGAAAGAGGCAGCCAAGAAGCGAGAAGAAAAGAGAAAAAACGCGATCAAAGACGCGGCTCAGCACAAGACAACTCAGCTGGAGATCAAAGAGGACCGACAAGGCCGACAGTATGAAGTCGCTGCAATTGTGGACCCCAGCCTCAATCGTGATTATGTTCAGGCTTTGAATTGGGATGGGCTGGAAAGGATTGGTAGTGAGAAGTGGGTAAAAGCAAAGGCAGACAGAGGTGAACAATACTTGGGCTTTGTTGCACAGAAGAAAGTAGAACTCGACAATAAGCAGTGGGAGATGCTGCTTCACCATGTCGTGGTTGAAGTATTTGCTTTGCAGAAAGCTGGCCGTGATGTTGACGAGGTCTGTCATGCGCGCCAAGAAGGCTCCAGCAATTGGATATACACCAAAGGTGCCAGGATTACGCAAAGTGTTAATGGTGGCATTACGATCGACTTTGCGCAGGCAGATGATGAGCAGCAGCTATTACAGGCTATCCAAGATGCGAAAACTGAGCGCCACTTACAACCAGAAGAAAATACTTTCGTCGAAGGACAGGGTTCGAACATCCAGCAGCTCGCTCGAGAGGTTGAAGGCGCCGTGTCAGGAGATGCGTTGGCTGAAGAGAGCGCGCAGAGACCTTTCCTTCCGCCTGCATGGATGGATATCAAGCTGAATGACCCTGATCTGAAGTTAGCTGTACGTTCTTCAACTCTGATCTCGATGACAGCAAATGAGCTAATGTCGCCGCGTGCAGGTTCTCAAGCGTATTCTTCAGCTCACTGGCAAACGTCTGTCCGACCCGGTTATTGGTGCCTCGTCCACTCTAGCAGATCTTTACGTTAGTTTCAAAGCAAAAGATAAGCCGAAGAAGCTCGCGCAGACCCCTCAAATGCAACGGTTAAAGGACGAGGTACCAAATGTGATCGTCTATTCACGGCGGCAAACAATAATTCACAAGGAGAAGCGCATTGGGCGATGGAAATTAATAGAAGCCGAACTTCTACAGAGAGATTTGCCCGTCCCTGGATCTCGAGGCCAGCACTCAGTGAATCAAGCACGATAAGAGCTAGGGGTGGGGCTCACGCTTCGAGCGAAGATGTTGTAAGAAATCCAAGGATGGAAAGTAGAGTCATTGCGTCTTTTCGCCAGTAGAATCCGTCGAGTTTGTTGAAAGCCGTTGGTATGTATTATTGAGTGTTAAATGTATATTTATCAGCGCTTGCAACTACCACCTTTTCCCGGTAGTTTCTCGAAGCAACGCAACCAACCCATATGACAATGGAATAAACTCCACGAAATACCCATGGAGGCAGTAATGCTAAATTTCACCTTGAGTCCTTGATCATCCGTCACATGCATCTCCTTCTACCATCTCCGAGCTTACTAGTCCGGTAAAATCGATTACAAACAATCCCCGAACGCTGTCAATATTTGCGCCCACGTGCCACCATTGAATGGTTCGGAAGTCAACCACGCCGCACTTTCGTTCCATCGGTGTGCAATTCGCCAATTCCAGAACGACAATGTCAGATCGGTAGGGGGTGATGGCAACCTGTCTAGTGTGAAACGAACCCGCTACCGATCATCAAGATCCTTGCCAACCAAGGCTTAGGGTTCAGCGGGTGGAAAACGCTCCGGATATCCCTTCGTGATGAAATCATGGCATGTGGTAATACAGCGTGTCCAAAATTATCTGCCGGGAACAGGGCCATCTCGATGCCGTACGACCACTGGGGGGGAGGGCTGATCTCGAATTTCCGTATTAGCCTATGAAGCCACTGCTTGCATGCACCTCGTGTCTCCTCCGTACACAGACAACTGCTGTGCCCGCCAACACTGACATCTACGTGGAACCGACGCCATGGACAGACGACCATTAGGAGATCACTAGCACCGGCTTTGGGCTGCTAAATATTCGCTTAGGCCCGCGGCAGCTGCGGAACGTGCTATACCCTTGCATTTAACGATTCAGCTCGGCGACATGACTGGCCGGCCACGTTCGGATAACAAGACAGGAGGTCTGCCGTGTCATTCATGACGAGCGCGATCAGACCGCTGGGTGCGTCGTAGAAGCGTGTAGAAGCTGATAAGGGTGACGAATCTCTGTTCCCCAACCTGGTCGCTGGCGGCACGCGTGAAGTTATATCGAGACTTGCTTGCCGGGACGTTTGAGGAATCTTGGTCCAGAATCACATGGGGCTGACTGCCTAGTTGGACAACCTCGAGTAAGATCCTGTGTCCTGATGACCTTTGCTTTCTTTGTTACCACTTCGGCTTGAGTGTGTTCTGCGACATCCCTTGTCAGGTCAGCCAACGTATCAAACCGCATTTGAGCGAAGTCTCGCGACTTTCAGCAAATTAAATATACTGCACACCCGGCGTCGGGTCTCGATCCGTGTTAGTCCGGACATACCATCATAGAACATCACGCAGTTGATCAGTCGAGACCGGCGTTGACTTCGGACCAGTGACACACAGTCCCTTGACACAGAGAAGTGGCATACGCCCCACAACACGCGACCAGGACATTTGCTGGCCTTGCGACTGTGACGATGTGTGTCGCATGCTTGAATGTTACCACGCAGCCATGCAATCACCGTTGGTACAAGCTAGTTCGCTCATGCCATCCAGCAAATAATCTGGCTAACTGCCCTGAACGATTGAGACTGGAAGGCTGGGAGACTCGCAATGAAACCTGCCCTTGGTGTGATAAGGATGCGCAAACTGTTCAGGACTCCACACACAGACTCTTCGGCAGCGTTTCATCTGCAAGCTCGACAACCTCATCGCCAACCTCACCAGATATGTGTGCAACAAGGACGCATCGAAGCGGTAGTGGCGGCACGTTGAGTTCACTCTCGCGCCACAGCAGCACGTCAAGCACGACCGAAAGCGATAGAGCACAACGACAGCGGGAGAGGAACGACCGACTGCACCTTTACCTGACCACGCATCCGCACGAGGTGCTACCGAGTGCAAAGAAGAACTATCCCAACTGGACGGAAAGACACGTAGAAGACAGCACTGCATCCGATAGCATCAGTGTGAGGAGTACGGGAGGACTCGTCAGCAAAGTGTGGAAGAAAAGGGTGCGGTTTTCGAAGGCGATGTTAAATGGATGACCCCGAGCAGATGGGAGGCGAATCTAGTACTTGCAGTACCCAGAGTGCTTCATTCTGAGGCAATATGATCTCATTCGATCAAACCAAGAACATGAAGACGCGGGATGTTCCACGTGCTGACGGCAGTCCGCATTATCTCATAAAAATGTCGATTTTCGGGACGGCTTGCAAGAACTCCGGTTACAGCACATGAGATGGTGGCGAAACCTGCTTCTTGAGTGATCAACGGGCTGAGCGATGAGGAGGATGAGATATATTTCCGAGTGGGGGGCTGCGACGGCCTTGGCGAAGGGCGATACGGTATTGGGCACTCTGCGTTACTACGGAGACCGGGTCCTAAACAGTAGCGCGACGGTGATTGGTGGATATTTCTCCATACCCCAATGGCCTCCACAAACGTGAAGATCTAGGTCTTGGCCACGGAGCCTCAGAAGCCGCATTCACGTCTCCGCACTTTGTTAAGCAGTTTGTGAGGCATTTGGAGCGTGCGGGAGATTGATCAGTCCTTGCATATTGCTCATGAATTGAAGGATTTTCCGTGTCTGTTAATGCGGAGGTAAGGATTGTCTATTTAACTTATCCGTAGTGTTCGTCATTTTCCCAGCTATCGCCCTTCCTCTCTGAAGTTACCTGATTTCTACATCAGCAATGGTTCTTTTCAACACCGTTCGAGCATCACTACTCAGTGTGCTGTTAAGTTCTGCGTCGGTTTTGGCATTCAATCGTGCGGAATGTCAAAGACCAACACGCAATCCCTTAAGTGGATGCCCGCCGAACACCATTCTGGTTGGCGCGGGACAAAGGTTCACCAGTGTCCAGCAAGCAGTTCTTAGTACAGGCAACAGCTCCACGCCATATGTGATCCTCATTCAACCTGGAAACTACACAGAACAAGTGAATGTCACTCGTCAAGCTCCGTTAACTCTCCTAGGTGTTACTGAATCTCCAGACGATGCAACCCAGAATCAGGTCAACATCATTTGGCACGACGCCACTGGCAACGCTGTCCATGACTATGACAACGCATATACGAGCACCTTGACAGTAGCACCGACATTCAATGCCAGCGCGACCGGAGCCGGCCCGGACGGAGATCCAGTAACTCCCGGAACGCCTCTTGGCGACTTCGATTTCCGGACGTACAATTTGAATTTCATTAACGATTATGAACCGTACTCGGCGGGCCCAAGTCTGGCTGTCAGTGTGAGCTACGCAAATGCGAGCTTCTATTACACGCAGTTCTTGAGCTATCAAGACACTGTGAGTGACCCTCGGAGACGAGCTGACAAGCTACTCCTGACCCAATCGCTCTAGGTGTATATCGGCAAGATTGGCAATGCTTACATGTACGATTGCATTATCGGCGGCGAGACTGACTTCTTTTATGGATTCGGCACGCTTTGGGTCCAAAACAGCGACATCAAGCTTCGAGGCTGTGGTGGCGGCATCACTGCATGGAAAGGTACCAACACGACCTACGAGAACAAGTACGGGGTTTACATCCACAACAGTCATGTAGCAAAGGCGAACAGCTCATTGAACTTGACGCACAAATGTGCTCTGGGGCGTCCATGGAATCCACAGATGCGGGCGATATTCGCCTTCAACTATCTGGATGACAGTATCATCCCGTCGGGATACATTGAGTGGCAGCCGACGCTACCGAGGATCGACTTCAGTGAGACATGCCTTGATATATTCTCGTTTCATGATTGACTTGACTGACGTGTGGCCCTTAGATACTACAATGGCCGAGTTCCACGATTATGGGCCCGGCTTCAATTTGACTGGTCGAGAAGAGGCCAGTAACATTACCATTGAAATGACCCCTTGGGAGTACGAGCCATACAGTACGCCAGCGAAGGTTTTCCAGTACCCATTCTCAGGAGAGTTTGGAAACGTGGCATGGATTGATGAAAACCCTCAAACGTGGTGAAACAAAATCAGGAGGATGAAGAGTGGACGAAATGAGTAGATTAAGGCAAAGTGTTATTAATGTGACAACTTCCTTCGATTACCGTCGTGAAGCAGAGCCTACGAACTCGGCGAAACCCGCCGAAAACTTTTGTTCTTCGCATGTATGTCTTGAGCTTCATTGTTAGCTTGCTTGTACTTTGTGACATCTGTGATTGGATTTCAACAGAGAGTCCAGATTCCAAATAGCAATGGGTCGTCTTCGATCAGATAGGTACGACGTTGTCTTGCTGCGGGTGGTTTGTGGCGTCGATCTACCCGTAGCCGGGCTGTTAGACGCGATCCGTGACGATTGGTCATCTTGATTTAACATTGCCTTCTGCTACTTATTATGGCTAAACATCGTGAGTATATTCATTTTAGACTAAGCATTTCGGCCGCACACTTCACAGTCAAAGCAGATATGGGTTATTTGCAATGGGTTTGATGGAGATTGAAGTCGTGATGCCCGTTGTCAGTGGCAAAACTCAAAATAGCTCCTCCACACCACTCCTGCCTTAGCGCCAAATCGTATTCGGTCCCTTCTGTTTTCTCAACTTCTCACGCCTTCCTTTGGAGATACTCGTTCATCGTTCGCTCCATCAACAGGTCGCTCGTTATTTTCTACTCGGCTGTCTCGACAGCCGTATTGAGCGTTTCTATACTCATTTGCTCGGGCTTAGCTGGTTGACGGCCTTACAAAGCCAGACACGCAATCAACTCAATTGCCAAGTAGACGCGAGGTCAGCCTCCCCCCTCGACAACCACCCGATTCAGCAAACACGAGGACCACGGATTTTGGCAGGCTCTGGGAGTAAATCCTGCCCTCGTCAATCGTCGCAATGCGGCCCACCAACTTCCTCACAACTGGCTTTCTCTTCGCTGCCACATGCAAAGCATGGCCATGGCCTTCGCATTGGCAACCGGTTGATGCCATCAAGCGGGAGCTTGCGCCGCTGGTCGTCCGAGAGCCAACACCGAAGACGTCATACGACCTCTCGTTTTCCGCGACTGAAGGGAATACTGCTACGACCGATTCTACCAGTGCGACAAGCATCACTACAACGGTATCGGGCTCGGGTTCGAAAGGTACATCAGGGACCTCCAGTGGGGAGACGACCGGTACAGCGAAGAGTTCTGGTCAGAGTAAGAGCAGTAACCACACAACACAGACACAAAAGACTTTCAGCGCGAATCTTCCCGCGGGTGGTATCTCTATGATTACGCCGAATGCCTTAAGTTCAACACAGTACTACAAGATCGGCGACTATGTCACGTTTGCATGGAACTACACGTCCCTTTCAGTTACCCCTTCTGCCGTTGACATCCTCGCAACCTGTACTTTAAATGCTCAAACGTATACTATCGCGACCAACCAATCTGTTCCGAATGGCACGCAAGCAGTAACGTGGGACACCAACGAGTACCAACAGACAGCGTCAGTAACTCTACTCACCGCGTCCTACACGCTTATTGTCTACGATGCCGCGCAGGATATCTCTGCAACCCCTTCAGCAGGCTACCTGGGTGTCTCCGATAACTTCCAATTCGGAATGTACATTCCACAGGCATACCAGAATTCAACTGTGCAATTTCAATGCGCCACATGCAATGCAGCCATGAGTACAGTAGAAAAGCAGACGATGGGCTTCATCTTTGGCATGGCGGCCGTGACGGTTCTGAGCGCCAGCTGGTTTGCCGGAGTGGCTGGGTGGTGGTAGAGAGGAGTACTTGAAGTTTTAGATTTTGTCTCTCAAAATGCATCGCGATTGGGCGGAGGCGTTTGGGGTTGAATGCGTATTCAGTGTAGTTCAATCACTGAATGGCTGGGAATTGTGATCAGTCGGTTGGTACGTTAGATGAAACATTGTGCGGGACTTTGGAGTATGTTGAGGCAATTGATGATATTGAAATGATTCGGCTCTTGAGTAAATAATCACAGCTAATTCCACTTGCTCAGTGACGGCAGCCTTCCAGATCGACCAAAGCCGCCGTGCGAATTGGGCTTCATATGACTGGATATATAAGAAGTATCTGCAATGAATACGGCGGCTTTCGACCTGGAAGTTCCTTGGAGAACGCATTATGAATCTATATCACCCTCTTAAAAATGCTGCACGCATAGGTTCCACTTTCATTTTCATTTTCATTTTTTGGCCAAGCACTTTTGGCGCCGCCCATGCCCATTCGAACGCCAATATAATACAATAGTCCAGCAATATATCAAAATGCTCTGATAAGCCTCTTCGGAAAATGCTATATCCAAGTGGCTGTCGCACATGAATACGCATCGACCTGCTCGAGCAATTATTCCGGAACTCCTTCTAAAATGCCTCTGAAAAGCATTTATCTCGTGCACATGTTGTCATGAGCGCAAGGACTATTCTCCTCTTTGTTCTGTACCTTCGGCAATTATATTTATGTCCGCCGCAAAGGATATTCGCGTCTTTGCATGGCGCAATTCCATGGCTATATATACGGATGATCCGCCGATATCATAGAGACGAACACTCCCGCTCGCATCTTATGACTGGAGCTTCATGCAGGCTCGTCGAGAATGTCTTTCTACCGTTCTTTTGCTTAATAATGGCAGTCAAACCTCCATAAAACGGTCACTGAACAAGCACTACGCCAGTGGGGGGACGCTGAATAAATCATCAAACGATATTTGCGTTCCCGATGTGGTTTCCGTGACGACGGTTTCGGGAGGGAGAGTTCGGCTCTAAACTATGACTGTCGGTCGCAGAGTCTAACACCGCTATGACATGGCCAAAGGTTTCGCTCAAATTTCCAGCGATTTATTGCCCTTCAGAGCCGTAGGCAGATTGAACTATCAATCATTTACTGGGTCCCTGACTGTGGATTATCATCTGGGGGCTTCGCATGCCTTGATCACGTGTGAAGTGTATGCCACGTTCCAGATGCTCTCTGCAGCGTGAAATTTGTAACTCTGAGAAAGTATGAAGGCATCCAGATTATGATGGCTACCGCCAGAGACAGGTGCTCATCAATTTCCAACATGTGTGAATCTGACGCTGACGCTAGCTTTAGGATAGATGAGAGGGCTACTTCACATCTTTATGGCCCGAAGAAGACTTATAAGCAGAATTTTTGTCTGACTGCGTAACCACCAAAACCGCTTTGCCGTGAAGGTGAGCAAGCTTTTCATAATGCCCCGAAATTGCCATCATGCAGTAGATTCCAAGGAAAATCATGATAAATTGTACAAAGTGAGGACTTCTCTCCAATATCATCTGTAGGAAGTACAGAGGAAGATCTTAGCACTTGTCAGTATCTATCAAACATGCTAAAACCAGAAATTGGTAGGCATTAGAAGCTTGTCTCCCCTATAGCTTGCACCGGCTCGAGAGCGACACATTAAGACCAAGAGGAATCGGCCAATTATCGCAGTGAAAGGATTCGACGCACATCAGCTCACAGCAATGAAGAACTACAGACACTTGTGCCCGAAATGGAACTCGACGAAGACTGAAAAGTATTACAATATTGATTCGTTCCTGTTTTCTGAAAGCTGGACCAAGCAGGAGAACTACGAAACTGCGTAAGATGTGTAGCAATGGCATGAATACGATCTGGCTGGAAATGAAGGTGCTCCATGTGATGCGAGCATTCAAGTCTTTTCAAAAATAAAAGAATTCGCGGTCTTGCAGAACTATGGTACTTAAGGAATAGATAAATAGATTGGTGTGCTGGCATCTGATCGGCAGAATCTACATAGCTGCTCACCGCTCGTGATTACCAATCATTGGGGCATGATTCGTGAAGTAGCTACCTACGCCTTAGGTGCCAATTGAATCCATCTCACTCTTCCACGCGTCTACAGAATTCGCCAATCACGATGGCATCGCCCAGCGTATGTCGGTACTGCGCACGTACAATATGCGGATCAAATCGGACTACTTCTGCTGCATATCATTCTTCAAGGATCTTCAGACAGGAGCAAAGAAGCCTGCACACTCCGCCACCACTCTTCCTCGACTTCCTCGCACCGTCATGGCAGAACAGAGGGTCACGGCAGACTTTTCGGAAGCAAGCTGCACAGATGAAAGGCACATACTTGGGACAGCGATGTAGACTGTCCACATCTGCGGCTCGCTCTGCTAAGGCTGTTCGAAATCCGCGAAAGGATGACAAGGGCAATGAGAAGACCATCACCATCACTCCACGTGCAGCGCATCGGTTGCAAACGATTGCGGAGACCGATCGGAACCCAGACCTCGCGTTGAGAGTCAGCGTGGAGTCAGGCGGCTGCCACGGCTTCCAATATCTCATGAGTTTGGTCAACGCCTCCGACATCGATCCGCAAGAAGACACGTTGTTTGAGGAAGAGCAGCCTGCGAGAACGACGAGTGATTACAAGGCGAAAGTTGTCATCGATGAGCCTAGCTTAGAGCTTTTGAAGGGTAGCAGCGTGGACTATACCATGGAGCTGATTGGCAGCCAATTCACAGTGACTGGGATCCCAGGGGCAAAGAGCAGCTGTGGATGTGGGACTAGTTTTGATATAGCGTAGCACACAAAGTACCTGGGACGGGGCATGAATGGCTTCCGCCTGCTCTCGTGTTGTCTGTTAGTTCAGACGGCAAACATATCTCACATACATCTCCCGAAGACCGCCTCTTCGCCCAGTCCTGTTCTGAGGATCTATTACATTAAGCATCAACACCTGCCTGCTTGTGCGCACGCACCCTGTTCACTTCGGATCATGTCGGTCTCAGCGATTGTCATCGGTAAGTTACACGCCTTGATATCACTGACTTCCCATCCCACTTGATGTTCCCTCATGGCTTCGAACCAACGATGGCTCTCCAAATTCGCCGATTTCGACCTTCGGCATCATTTCTTGCCACCTGTTCCTAGTTTTGATTGGCTGCACCGGTGGTTTTCTTGGGATCCCTCGACTGATAGGCCCCACTTGAACGGCCAGGGCCGCATGGCGGGGCACCAGAGGGGGCGTTATGCATGTTGTTGAGCTCCAGGCCAGTAAATTCGCGGGCGGTGACGACAGACGTACCTGATACGAAAACATTTTTGCCGCAACCAGGACGTACACGCTTCCTGTTTGCTCTTCTTCACTTCACCTCCGAAAAGTGCAAACAATTTCATACATTCTGTAAAGCTTTTGAAAGGCCCGTCTGCAATCATGAGCGTGCGCACCGTCGAGACGAAGCCTTGTAAGTACTCCCGATGCGGCAATCAATAATGTAGTTAGGCTGAATAACGCGTTTGCAAAGACCCTGACCAGAAGCCTGGCACTTCGGGGCTGCGGAAGAAGGTGAAGGTAAGCGAACGATTGAATGTAGGAGCCTTGGTTGGTGGCTGATTCAGTTGGAGCGCAGGTGTTCCAGAAAGAAAACTACTCCGAGAATTTCGTTGCCTCCATTCTCCTCTCCATTCCCGAAGGCGCTGATGGCGCATTCCTCGTTATCGGCGGCGATGGCCGATACTGGAACCCCGAGGTGATGCAGATGATCGCCAAAATTGGTGCGGCATACGGTGTCAAGAAGCTCCTGATCGGGCAGAATGGCATTATGTCCACCCCAGCTGCTTCACATCTTATCCGCATCAAGAAGGCCACAGGTGGTATCCTGCTTACCGCCTCTCACAATCCGGGTGGCCCCGAGGAGGATTTTGGTATCAAGTACAATCTCAGCAACGGTGCTCCGGCACCAGAGAGCGTCACCAACAAGATCTTCGAGACGTCCAAGGCGCTCACGTCGTACAAAATTATGGATATACCCGATGTTGACCTGAACAAGATTGGCACGCAAAAAGTTGGACCACTCGAGGTAGAGATCGTTCACAGCACAGAAGACTACGTCAAGATGCTCAAGGACATCTTTGACTTCGACCTCATTAAGAAGTTTTTGAAAGACCACCCGGACTTCAAAGTTCTCTTTGATGGGCTCAGCGGTGTGACGGGTAGTTATGGCGTCGACATATTCGAGAAAGAGCTGGGATTGAAAGGAAGCACGCAAAATTGCGTGCCAAAGCCTGACTTCGGCGGTCACCACCCGGATCCAAACCTTGTCTATGCACACTCCTTAGTAGAAGCTGTTGACAAGAATGGAATTCAATTTGGCGCAGCATCGGATGGAGATGGTGACCGCAACATGATCTACGGCGCCAACACCTTTGTCTCGCCCGGCGATTCGCTGGCCATCATTGCCCATCATGCCGACCTGATCCCGTACTTCAAAAAGCAAGGCGTGTATGGCCTTGCCCGATCCATGCCAACCTCCGGCGCCGTCGACCTGGTGGCGAAGAAAAAAGGCTTGCAATGCTATGAGGTACCGACCGGCTGGAAATTCTTCTGCGGTCTTTTCGATGCCAACAAAATGAACATCTGTGGCGAAGAATCTTTCGGCACGGGATCGAACCATATTCGTGAGAAAGATGGTCTGTGGGCCATCGTAGCATGGCTGAACATCATCGCGGGGGTGGGTGAAAAGACAAACGGCACCCCGAGCATCAAGAGTATCCAACAGGACTTCTGGAATACATACGGCCGCACATTTTTCACCCGTTACGACTACGAAGGTTGTGAATCTGAAGGTGCTAACAAAATGGTGGCGCACATGAAGGAGTTGATCGGGCCGAAGAAGGAGAGCTTTGTCGGCTCGACCATTGCAGGTCGAAAGGTGATCGAGGCGGATGATTTCAGCTATACCGATCTGGATGGCAGCGTGAGCAAGAATCAGGGAATATACGTAAAATTTGACGACGGCAGCCGCATCGTGGTGCGATTGTCCGGAACCGGCAGCTCTGGCGCAACGATTCGTCTGTACATTGAAAAGCACGAGACGGATCCAAAGACCTATGACATGGATGTTCAGGAATACCTCAAGGACAATGTCAAGATGGCGACCGAACTGTTGAAGCTGCAAGAGTTCATCGGCCGCACCGAACCCGACGTCAAGACTTGAATATGATTATGGAAGTTCATTGGACGACGCACAGCCATGCACATTAATCGAGACAGACCATGCATTTGAGAAATACGAAGTGTAGATAGCGTAAAAGTATTGATACGAACCCGCCGAAACACGCCGAATCCCGTGCTATGCAACCACCCTCGTACTGCTTCACTCCCCTATCGCATCATAGGAATATTATTTGTCGGACTTCACAGGACTTTCCAATGTGAATTCGGCTTGCCAAAGAGATTCCCAAGGCTTACTCCTGACGGGCGATTTCGCAGGTGACTTCGTTGGAGACTGCGGCTCCAGATGCTTCTGTAGGGAGCGAACCGATTTGGAAGGAGAATTAGATCGCTGTCTTGCTGTATTAGGAGAAGAGCCACGCGAATCAAGGCCAGTGCCAGAAAGCCCGTGAACCTATCCAAACCGTATCAAACCTAGCTCACGGACCCCAGAGAAGATCTTTACGCACCTGTTCGCCCTGGAGTTGGGCAGAATGATCGGCGATGCCTAGCCCAGACTTTCCAGCAGCTGCGACTGTTGCGGGATGCCTCAATGAAGTCTGACTCTCTGAACGATTTCGAAGAGATGTGATGTCCTGGGGTTGAGCCATTGTTGGACTGCCAGGGATGTTGGCTTTTGTTGGCAGGATAGCACCAACAGCCCCTTTCTTAGATGCAGATGAGCTCCGTCTGCTGTCAAGGCTCTTGTTAAGATGTTTGCTGGCATCATCGCTTTTGCTATTGCGCTTGATTCGGATACTACCCTTCGCATCAACGTTGGCCGCCGCTACCGTGCTTTTGCCCAGGCCAGGGGTGCTGGGTGCACCACCGGCGCCGCGTTCCTCGGTAGCATGCACCATCCACCACGTTAGCCCATCGGAGAGGTTAAAAGGATTTTCATCCTCCACAGATGGCGCATCGCTTGCGTCGTCGATGCTTTTGCCGTCGGTGTGGGAGGGAAGACTTCTGCTCAAATCCACCACTCTCTGCTCAATCTTGTTAATGCGAGCCACAATAAAGTCTCGGTTACCAAGCCGCATCCCATCCTTTTCTGCCAGGAAATAATGCGGGCAGCCGATGTTGAATGCGGCCCAGGCACCCTTGGCCTGACCTCTAGTCGGCAGGAATAGGGCTAAGTCGCCTTCCTTGAAATCTTTCACGGCTATTTTAGCATGTGTCTCGCTCTTAAGCTTGGCTGATCGTTCCTTGTATGCTTCCGCGCGTTTGGCAGATTCTTTAGCCTCCTTATTGTATTTCTTCGCAGTATATTCGAAGTCACGCAAACGCTTGTGCACGGCTTCAGTGAACGTATCGATACTGAAACGTGAGATTTGTTGCATGAAAGATTCATATTGAGCCGCTTCTTCATCGGCAGTTTGAGCATCAGGCCATCGGACGAGAGCAGGCAGCGGTGACTCTTCTAATACGGTAGAGAATTTGTAGGTCGGTGGAGGTGAGGTCGTCGACGTTGTCCGATTCAACAATCCAGAGGCGTCACTGGTACTTGCGCCCATCTTTGATGCACGTTCCACAATCATCGTGCCGTCGTCAGAGTATGAGACGGCGAGACCTAGGCGCTCCAGAAGCCTAATAAGACGAGCATTATGACTGTAAAGTTTCTGCGATACATCTCTTGCGCGCTCCGCCCGTTGTTCCAATCGCCTGGCTGACGCTTCAGCCGAAGCATGATATGCGTGATGTTTCTTCTGCAGTCGTGTGAGCTCTATGTCCATTCGATTGATATGCACATTGGCCTCAGCGAGTTGCGAAGACAGCTTTGCTGCACGAGCCTCCTCCTCAACGATGCGCTGGCGGAGAACTTCCGAACCCGTTTCTCCATCAGCGAACTTGGTTCGCAACTCACGAAGCTGTTGCTGCTCGTCGAGAAGCTGTTGTTCCAGAGACTCCGCCTTTGCTTGTTCCGCAGCAATGCTATTCTGTGCATACCGCAAATTCTCTTCGCTCTCCGATTGCTTCTGTGCAGCAATGGCAATCTCGTGCTTCAAACGTTCATTATTCAACGAGAGTGATTCATTCTCAGACTTCGCGAAAGCCACGGCTTCTTCCAAGTCTTTTATATGTGCGGCTGACTTTCGCACCAGCTCCTCAAGTGTGACAGCCAGAGCAGCCAAACCATTCGGAGCTTCTACGTTGGGCATCAAGTGATTGTGTGCGGATGTGAATAGTTGAAGCTGTTCAACTTCTGCCTCCTGCTGCTTCTTGCGGCTCTCCTGTATTTGCCGTAGCGCTTCCTCCGCGTGGACCCTGGCTGCCTCTGCTATATTAAGCTTACGTTCAAAGGCTGTTCTAGCATCTTGTTCGGTAGCTGCACGCGCAGCATGGCCCATGGCATCCTCCTTCAGGCGTGCGATCTCGTCCTGGAAAGCGGCGATGCGCGCATCAACTCCAGTCCGTTCCACATCACGGGAACCGAGTAACCTGTCAAGTTCGTTCTCAAAGTCCTCGATGCGTTCTCTGGCCTCGGCAAGCTCGCGCTCCAGGGTCCGTCTCTCATTCGCAAACTCCCGCTGTTGAGCTTCCATGTTCTCCATCAGATCTCTCTTTGTTGATAAGGCTTCTTCAACCTGCTTCTGTGTCTCCGCATCAGAAGTCTTTCGACTCGCAGCTTCTTCCCTCTGGGCTTGAAGCTTGGCTTCTAGTTCAACAACACGACGTGCCAGCTTCTTTTCCTCGTTCGACTGAGCTGAAGATGGTCTCCGATGCCTCGCCGCATCAACACGTGCCACATCTTCCGACGGTTGTGGCGGGAGCAGCGTTGGTGTTGCGATATGATCGGGAAATGTAAAGCTTGTTGGAGTGAAAATATCTCCACTGCTAACTCGACTGACCTGTGATTGTCTGTGAAGCAAATCCTCCAGTTTTCTCACACGACTTTTTTGGGCGCGAAGGTCATCTTCTAATCGAATATTTGCCTCCCGTAACGTCCTTTGCTGCTCATCACCACGCAACAGAAGTGAAGTATCGCCGAATACTGCCTCATGCATACTGCCGTTCTTGAACGCCTTAGCATGCTTTATTTGTTTTCTCGTCGGCTTATCAAGATCTTTAATCCCTTGCTCCATCTCTTCTGTAAGTGGACCGGGTCCATAGATATCGACAAGGATACCAAGATAGTCATTGAGTGCCTCTCGTGTCACCATGGGCCAGCTGCCGCCCTCGTTACGTAAGCTCAGCTCTATGCCCAACACATGGCTCTGCAAAGCATCGACATTGACGACATCATCAACCGATCTTATCCATTTTTTCCGCCGCTTATCTTCCTCTTCCTGATATGTCGCCACCTCTTCCTGTAGGGTCGTCGAGTCACGCTTCATCTTAGCTACCCACTCACGGCGTCTGACAGACTCGATCAGGAGTTGGCCGTATACAGAGGGCAGTCTAGAAACCACGTTCAGAGTTGCAAAAGCGTTTTGGTCATCCTCTGGCAATTCTAGAGCTTTGATGTCGGCGTATATTTGAGCCAGCTGAGATTCGATACTTGAGAGCGTGCGCATATGGTTCTGTGCCAAATCTGCAGCTCTTTCTCGCTCTTGCCAAGTTCGCCGTGCAAGTTCATTCATTTCAGAGCTGTGTTCGCTCAGTCGAGGAAGGTAAGTACGAGTATGCAATAGAGCCATTTTGGACGCCTGGCTCAGGGACTGTATCGTTCGCGGCAGCGACTGCACGTGCGCCAAGTCTGAAGATATCTTATTCGCAACGAGTCTAATCTCATCGAGAAGCTGCTGCGGCTCAGGAGTACTTCCAACGGAATGATTGTTAATATTCTCGACAGACCGCCGCAGGTCATCGCTCGCGCGCACTACCGCGTCCAACTCCTTCTGCATGCTCACAACACGATCTGAAAACTCACTCATCATGGCCTTGACGGCAGAGGCTGCCTTCTTTACGGACGCCACGTCCACAAAGCCTTGGAGTGTAAGAGCACTGCTTTGTTGGGACAATCGTTTTGAGCTGCCATTTGACGCCAGCACAAACTGTGCGAACTCTGCTCTAGCGGGGATATTTCTCAAACTGTCTAAGTTCTGTTCCCAATTATCCACGTGTGCATGTTGTTCTTGCAGCATTTCTTCCGCCCATTGCTCTGCAGACTGGTACTTCTGCTCCGCGCTCTTGACATGCTGCATCAAGCTGGCAACCGCAACTCCCAGGCTTCGCTCGATAATGCTTCGCTCGTCCAGGCATCTATCAGCTTGCTTCGCTTTCTCGGCGCATCCGTTGAGCACGCCGCTAGCCCAAGACTTTCGAGCACGAAATAAGTTCTGCCATGCTTCCATATCATTTTGATTGGAAATGGAATCTGGGGGCGTGCCAGGGCTGAAGTCGCTCTCCACTGAGCTTGCAAGTCCTGAATTAGAAGGGCTTGGGCCGGTCAGGCGACTCGAGTCGAAGACAAAGAGCTCATTTTCGGTAAGCAACGTCTGAGTCCGAACTTGTTTACCTTGCGATGTGAGCAGGATCTGTTCGCGCGTCTTGATGCCGGTCTGTTGCGCAATCCATGACCGGAGCGCTTCGACGGTGCTCGTTACATTCGGGTCGAGGATCAAACGCTGACCGCTGTGTCCAATGTATACTTGTATAGACATCCACGCCGGCAGGTGGCGCGCTCTGCTTGGTTGCTCGTCTTCGAGGATCCAAATAGAAGACGGTAGAGAGGAATCCTAGGACGAGGCTACAGCTCAGGGAAGCTCGAGAAGCATGACCCATCGTCAGGCGTCATTCGCTCATACAGCTACAAACCGCAAACGAGCCGACCCGCTGAATCCCTGCCACTTGCCTTATCGCCGCCAGCGCCGGAATTCTCCAGAATCCTCGGATGCGAAGCTCAATATGGTCACAAAATGACAACAAAATGACATCTATACGTTAGAAATCAAAGTCTTGTCAGTGCTTCAGGATCTTTTTTGTTGCATATGTATATATATATATATATATATGTGTGTGTGTGTGTGTGTAAAAAAAGGGGGGGGAAGAGACCAGCAGTATCCAATTTAAACATCTAAGAAAGAAGGAGGAATTCGGTTACGAAACAGTAGTATCTGATTGGCCATTTCTTTTTGGTTTTCAAATCCAGTTAATTGCTGTTTCTGTTGACTTGCAGACTTCCGCTTATAAAATCAAACTTCCATCGGATGGTTGTATCCTGATTCTTTGAAGCTAGTGAAGGGCAAACGGTAGATTTTCTTACGAGTCTACTTCTCCATCCGGCCAGAGATACAGTCCTGACCAAATCGCCGCAAGGACACAGCGCTCGGGGCGGCTATCCCAGCAAATATATTCGGTATGAAGGGCGTGAAAGCGAATATGCTGCCATTTCTTGCTGTCGACACTTCTTTTGCGAGCAATATCAACCAGATACTGCTTCTGTAGTATCTTTTTGCGTCGTAGTTTATGGTTCAAAGTCGAATGTCTTGGAATGAATCTAAATTTCTTAGAAGCTTCCATATTCTCGGGGTTAAACCAGAAGACTACTATGAAGTATATCTCAACAAGATCACTCCTGTTAAGCCGTTGTATTGGACATCAACTCCAACGGGCGGAACAAATGCTGAAGGCGTTGAGAGTTGGTAGTTCAGAAGGTCAGTGGGAGTATGCTTTAAGCATGCACTTGGCGCTTTGGCAAGACAACTTTTTCCATCTTGTTATGAGACTTCTGTCCTCTATCAATTAATCAATAATCGTTGGTTCCTACAACACAATCAACATCTTTCTAGTGTTCAAGCTTCCATCGAACTCTGAAAAGTCGCCCAACTGTAAATAGAAGGCATATTTCTTCACTGTTCAAGGTTATGTTCCCACCAATGTTTCGAACATACCGACCATCGCACGATCGAAGCAACTCGCTAACGAACAGATAACATCTTAATGTTGTGCACTTGTGCTCTTCCAGAGTGAGCCCGGATGGGAGCAGCAAACAAAGGTTGTGTGACGATTCTTCGGCGTGAAGAGCTGTGTAATTCCGGCTCCCACGCTTTTGAATGACGCCGCTGTGGAAGTTTTGGAATCTGGCCAATTATAAACGCTCTGAGATCGGGAAACACTCAATTCGGGTCCGAAGATGGACGGTTGCGGTTGTATGTGAGGCCGATATATATTGAACTTAACGCCAAAGAAAATGTTTTGATGGCAAGACATCAGAACATTTTTAAATAATTAATCCATCTTAAGAATGCCGCCCCTGTCTATACTCATCGTCGGTTGTGGAATTGCTGGCCCAGCACTCGCTACTTTTCTTTTACTTTCTGACAAACCTGCAAATGAGAAACCCCGTATCACAATTGTTGAGAGATCACCTTCGTTGCGTCCCACGGGACAGAATATAGATGTGCGGGGCGCAGGGCTCACTGTTATTCGAAAACTAGGACTCGAACATGCGGTACGGTCTTCCACCACAGATGAAGAGGGTGTACTTTTTGTCGATAAAGATAACCGTGTATGGGCCACTTTCGCAGCCGACAAAACCGGCCAAATTCAGACAGGAACGAGCGACATAGAAATTCTTCGAGGCAGACTTGCAGACATCTTGTATAGACGCTGCCAGCAAGTGAGCGAAGAAGTGCACAAGGCCGGTGGAGCAGGGGTCGAGTATAAATTCGGAGAAACCCTCACTCATATTGAGCAAGACGATGATCAAGTGCACGTTCGTTTCGCGAAAAGCAGCAAGCAGGAAAGTTTCGACATTGTCGTTGGAGCAGACGGCCTGCAAAGCACCACCCGTAAACTCGCATTTGGAGTGGCTGGAGAAGAAACCCGGGTAAAAAACCTGGGAATGGTATGACTGGCTTCTTCTCGTGCCACTTCAATAGATCTGGAGATGCTAATATTAGATCCCAGTATTGTGGCTTCTTCAGTATGTCCACCGTCAAAACAGACAGTCTATGGAGGCGGTGGTTCCACGCGCCTGGGCGACGAAGTATTATGCTTCGTCCAGGCGAACATGGGCATCGGACTACTGCATTTGTTGCAGTTCTTAATGATCATGATGAACGACTGCGAAAAGCAGCGGCCGACGGAAGAACAGCCGTTGAGCTTCAGAAAGCATTGCTCGTGGAATATATCCATGATGTTGGGTGGGAAGCTGACAGAGTTTCGCGTGAGATGCAACAAGCAGACGACTTTTACTATGATATGCTTGCGCAAGTTAAAATGGAGAGGTGGAGCAAAGGGAGGGTTGTCCTGTTGGGCGACTCTGGATACTGTGCCTCCCCAATATCAGGGATGGGCACAACTCTTGGTCTAGTTGGTGCATATTATTTAGCCGGGGCAATATTGCGTCATGCCGACAACCTCCCAGCGGCGTTCAACGAGTACGAGAATGAGATCCGGCCGCTTGTCAATCGTGCACAGAGGCTGGCTCCGGGAATGCCGCATCTAATCCACCCAGAGACGGCCTTGGGTGTATATATCATGCACTGCATCCTCGCCATGATATTTTGGTCCAAAATTGGTAAGATAGTGAACCACGCCACCTCTGCTGACATTTAAATGGTCTGATAGTCTCTAGGTGTTCTCCTTGCCATGGTTGCTGGGCCACCAGCGAATGCGATCCCTGTAAAAGAGTACGGTTTCCGACAACTATCTGAGTGGCTTGACTACAATTAAAGCGTTCAATGATAAAACCTCTGCTCACTTTGGACATGTAGAACCCCAAATTCGCTTCTTGAGACACGTTCGACATTCATTGACTGCCTGTCCATTGCCATTGTTTAACCCGAGCCACTTTTTCTCAACCGCTTCTTCTTAAGCTACAAATACATCACTTTCGAAATTTGTAATTGATCAATGCTCATGAGAAGGAAAAATCCAGGCTCTACAGTTGCTTTTTTTTTATAATATTTGGACTGCATGCACATGCTTCATAGATATACTGTTGGTTAATCGAGCCTAAGATGAAAATAATCGGCAGAAAAGTGTTGATCAACCTGCGCTATTTCCAAACTGTACAAGGAGTCCAGATGAATTCTTGTCCAGCTCTCTCGGTCTGCTTTTCTTCCGCGGAGGCAAGGCCCTCAATTTAATTGCCATGCCAACGAGTGTGGTCGTATTTGATGTTGCGATATTGGAATCGTGATCTGATATCTTGGACACTTTATATACTTGAACTGTCATTATGAGTGACGCCACCATAACTATACATCACAGATGTGGAAGGTCAAAACTTACGGCAGCTTGCATTTAGCATGTAATTTCTGCGTCCTGAGTCAATGTTCAACATGACGGTGCTGATCCCATTTGTTAACCATTTAGGCTAAAAGAATTAATCATGACCCCCTGGAGAGGGGGAAATCCTTACTGAGTAAGCACATCTAGAATCATCTCTGTGATCGACGACATATTATGCTGTTCCTAGCAGAACATGGATAAGTACCAGTGTCGCTGCATGAGGGGTGCAGTAATCAGATAGTATACTGTGTCATCTGCCGGCTAAGGTAACCTCTTCATGCCTCCAAAATGCCGCTCGATAGGTATCTCCAGAGGATTTTCTCCTGTGGAACACCGTAATCCCCATTGCAACAACCACCTGATTTTTTTTAGCAAGCATGGTTATCATGCTCGTCATGCTCGGGGCGTTTGTGCCTACTGTCATTGCTCAGGCACAGACTGCATATATAGATTTCTGTACTGAGCCTCAGCCTGCTCTGGATCACAGGACGCTTGAAACGATCGCGACTGGCTTTCCTAGCTGCGTAGACTCCCCATTGAGTAACACTTTAGTGTGCAACACTTCAGCTTCCGCTTGGGATCGAGCGGCTGCTCTCATTTCAATGTTCACGCTTGAGGAGCTGGTCAACAATACAGGAAATACAGCACCTGGCGTCCCGCGTCTTGGTCTGCCTCCATACGAAGTATGGAATGAAGCTCGTATGCGAATTCACTAGAATAGCCCTTTCTCAAACGATTCATATGCTGAAATATGCAAACAAAATCTCCAGTCCATGGCTTGGACCATGATTATCCTGCGACATCGGGCGAATTCAGCTGGGCTACATCCTTCCCACAAGCAATCTTATCAATGGCATCTATGAATCGCACGTTAATCAATCAAATTGGTTCGATAATCTCAACTCAAGGCCGAGCTTACAATAACGCCCACCGATACGGTTTAGACAGCTATGCTCCGAATGTGAGAAAGTTGGTTTGGCACCCGGTATGAGACGAGTGCTGATTGCTTGAACCCAATAATGCGAATAGATCAACGGTTTCCGCTCCCCAGTTTGGGGTCGAGGACAAGAGACTCCAGGCGAAGATGCGTTTTTTTTAACCTCCGTTTATGCTTACGAATACATCACAGGAATGCAAGGTGGAGTCGGCCCGGCTCATCCAAAACTAGTTTGTGTGCCAAAGCATTTCGCCGGTTATGATATTGAGAATTTCGGTAACACGAGTCGGTTATGCAACGACGTGAATATAACACAACAGTTTCTGGCGTCTTATTTTACCCCATCATTCCGTACCGCAATCCAGTTTGCGAAAGCTAGAGGACTGATGTGTTCTTACAATGCAGTGAATGGTGTCCCCAGCTGCTCTAATTCTTTCCTTCTCCAGACGCTGCTCCGTGACACCTGGGGCTTTGGGAACGGGTTTGTGTCATCTGATTGCGATGCAGTGTATAATGTATACAACCCACATGGCTATGCTGCGAACCAAACGGGCGCTGCCGCAGATTCTTTGCGTGCTGGGACAGACATTGATTGCGGGACGACGTATCCATATTATCTGATACCAGCTTTTGATGCTGGAATGGTGTCTCGAGCTGACATTGAACTCGCTCTCACCCGCCTATATAGCGGCTTGGTCGAGCAAGGTTATTTCGATGGAAAAAGTAGCTACTATCGCAGCCTTGGTTGGAAGGATGTACTAGAGACTAATGCGTGGAATATCTCATACGAAGCTGCCGTTGAAGGCATTGTTCTCCTTAAGAATGACGGGACACTACCATTAAAAGACGATTATAAGAGTGTTGCTCTTATTGGACCTTGGGCGAACGCCACTACTCAAATGTGAGGGCGCCAACTTTCAAGTGTTCGACTACATCAACGATGTCTACTGACCACCTCCAATTACGTTTAGGCAGGGTAACTACTTTACAACCGCACCATATCTCATTTCTCCCCTCGCTGCTTTTGAAGCTTCCGGAATGACGGTCAATTATGCGTTGGGCACTAATATCTCGACTAATAGCACCTTCGGCTTTGCGGATGCTATCAGTGCTGCTGAAAAATCTGACGTTATCATTTATGCTGGGGGTATTGACAACACAATAGAAGCAGAAGGTATGGACCGGGACAACATTAATTGGCCTGGAAATCAGCTTAACCTGATACAAAAGCTTAGCAAGCTTGGTAAACCGGTAGTAGTGCTTCAAATGGGTGGCGGTCAAGTCGACTCTTCCAGTTTAAAATCCAACGAGCACATCAATTCGCTCATCTGGGGTGGCTATCCTGGCCAATCCGGCGGAGCTGCTCTGCGCGATATCATTCTAGGAAAGAGGACTCCGGCAGGTCGACTCACTGCAACCCAGTATCCTGCTGATTACATCTATCAGTTTGATCAACTCGACATGGATTTAGCACCGCATGGTACCTGTCCTGGCCAGACATATATGTATTACACCGGCCATGCCGTGTATGAGTTCGGATACGGAATTTTCTATACCACTTTCGAAGAAAAGTTGGAAATGAACGGCACTGCTACTTCCTATAACATCACCAAACTGTTCGCAGAAGCTCATAGTGCATATGAATATGCCGAGCAAAGACCTCTTCTAGATTTTCAATTTACAGTCACGAACACCGGAGAGATTGCTTCTGAATATAGCGCTATGCTCTTTGCCTCTTCAACAAGTGGTCCATCGCCAAGGCCGATCAAATGGCTCGTTGGCATTGATCGTGAGGCGTCCATAGCCTCAGGCCACAGCCATCTAGTATCTATCACCGTTCCCATTGGCACGCTTGCTCGCGCAGATATCAATGGCAATCTAGTCGTGTATCCTGGCCATTACGAGCTTGCGCTAAATACGGATCGGTCTCTCATCTACAGCTTCGAGCTCACTGGGAATGCTGTCACAATTGAGAAATGGCCTCTTCCTTATCAGCAAATACCTCCGGCTACGGGCGTAAAAGTGCAGGAAAAAGATACTCACACCATACTTTGATGCGTGATGATGCCGTGCTAAAAGCTTCTCGGGAGACTCTTGTGTGTTAAGTCGAGGCATAGTAATATATAGGCTCTTCGAATATAGCAATACCTTATCCCCAAGCAAGTAGCTATGATAGACCTAAAATGGAGTTAAGGCCTTTTCCATATGCTATCTATAGCCATACAACACTTTAAAACGGGGTATGTAAAGCATCATTGCTTGGGGAGAGACGCAAAAGTAATACTTCCCCTTGTAAAGACTCGAGGATTTGAGCAAACATTAGAAATGAATACAATATATGATGGCTCAGTGAGATGGCAGTATCTTCGGGATCTTTCAATATCTACTTACGGCAGGTTTCGAAAATCGCTGTTATCTTGCGAGGGGATATTCAAAATTACGAGCTTGAATTCAAAGTAGGAGAACACAAGGTGTAGATAGCGGGATGTAGAAGACATAAAGACAGTGACTACTATTCGCCGGCTTGCTGCACACTACATCTAGACTCTACGAATGTGCACCTGTTGATTTGATGCCCATACCATATTTCACATTCTCTTATTCACAATTTTTTTTTCACGCACATAAAACTCAATGCTAATATAACGACCTGGCAGTTCCAAAACTTCCTTCGTTTTTATTTATTCATTTGGTGCTTTTGAACAAGGATGTTTTTTGATACATTAAACTTTGGTGCCTAGGGAAGCTTGTTAATATATCAAGGTATATTTGAGTTCACACGGCTCAACAGGAAAACACAAATGCATTGATGTGTCATGCAATTCTTATGATATGGGCTCCGAAGGCATGAGCCCCGAAGGCATGAGCCTGGCTGCCTTTTAACTGACAAATACGGAATCAGTACCATCACAGGTTCCAGATGTGATTTCTAGTCCTCGTTGGGGGTCCTTCCATAAGTCCAGCATCGGCTAAGGCTTGTGGAGAACATCAAATGCGATAATTATGAGCCAATCCTCAACACTAAAGTTGTGAGTGCTATCGGAATTGACATGAAAGAACGTACCGATGATGGATTTGATTTTCAGAGTCCGGATCTATTCACCTACTATGGACACAAATGGTCATTTAAGTGTTTGAATAGTAAATATTTTATCAGAGATCGGTTCGCTCGGACCGACCAGAAGACGTTCACTTTACTCCGCACTCGGCGGTATGATATGATGCTGTCGCGGAAAATCAGGCCAGTCGTTGCACGACTTTATCCGAATGAATTCGTAAGGCACTTAATTTACCCGTCAAACGCTTTGGTTCCGCATTTCGGACTGTTTCTTCCATTTGATGACTTCAGGTCAGGGTAGCAGAGACTTTCCGGTCAACATGACCACCTTCGCAGATATTAACCTTGAAGAAGAGACAATCCTCATTCTTTTTCCTGGACCGATGAAGCCTCTCATGAATGAGCTAGTACTCAAGTCCTAACGATGTTGAAGTGTACAAAGCATTTCACGCCTGCAGTTGACGCAATGCATTCCAAATCAAATACTACTTGGGTACGAAGCAAGCTTCGCGGGGAAATGGCCACCGAGCAGCTTATTCACTATGAGTGTGAGCTCCAATCATGATAGAATAACGCAATTTTGGGCTCCTCATGCTCTCCCAATCACCGACAAAGGTAAGTTGGCTGAGGCCTTTAACCGTGACCCCCAATCTTTCTACCTGAAATGGCTGGTCATAAAAGCTGAAAGGGTGGGAGGCTATCATGTATGTCCATAAGACTTCAGATCTATCAATCTCGAGAAGTATATTTGTTCTAATTACTAGCTTCTATATTTCGTTATGTCGGAGAACCGCAGACAACGTTTTGCTATCGTAGGGATTGGGAGTCGTGCGTCCTTCTATTACTCTGCTATAACCAAGGACTTCGCACACTCCAGCGAATTGGTGGGATTCTGTGACACAAATCAGACTCGCATGAACTTTGCGAATAAAGCCCTCCAGGAGTATGGACATCCACCAGTGCCGACCTACAAGGCTGAAGACTTCGACAAACTGGTCACCGAGCAGAACCCTGATTATGTAATTGTCACCACTAACGTGCTTCACTGCCGAGCCGGTCACACCACCGAGCCGGTCAAATTTCCATCTCATCCACCTTCAGCAGCACATTACATGAGCAACACTGCAGAACAGAACATAAAACTGCTTATTTTATAAATTACATGTTCTAGCATTATGAACAAATGAACCACACTTGCTGCACCTTGATAGTGCCTTTTTTTGAGGACCATTTGGCTGCTCACCTAGAATTGTTGGATCAATATTTTCTATGTTCTTACTGAATTGCTCCTTAACCACCCTCTTCTGAACAGCCTCCTGCCCTTGTTGGATAGTTAATGATCCTCCCTGTTGGATAAAACCTTTATAGCGTGCACGCTTCTGCTTCTGCTGCTGATTTTCAGCTCGGAGTGCAGCATTCTCAGCCTTCAAAAGTGCCTGCTCATAGACCACTGCCTCAAACCCTTTCATAAGTTGTAAAAGAGGTCTTTCACCTGAAGAGACTGATGATCTTCTTCTTTTACGAGCCTCAGTTAAGATTATATTGGTCTGCTTCTTAATCTCAGGCAAAGTCTTTGGTGTTTTGGGGTCCCAGGAGGACTGGCTGCCTCTTGGAGATGGTGTAACCTTAATAATAGGTCCAAGGTTAGAAAGTACCTGATCAGGATCAAAAGGAACAAGGCCAGTTGCTTTGAATCCAGATTTAATTGTATCTAGAGTCATAGTTTGTTGATGAGCTGTAAAGAAGGCTGGAAGGAACTCCTCCTTAGTGATATGGTTAATGCCAAGCCTAAGCTTTTTCTCAATCTGAGAGCCATATGCCTTCTTTAGAGGGCCAAAACAGCTCACATCTAAAGGCTGAAGGATATGAGATGTATGTGCAGGCATACACAATGTAAGGATGTAGTTCTGTAGGCAGAACTCCTTAAACTCAGCTGTGTGGTGGCTGCTATGTCCATCAAAGATAAGGAGCCTCTATTTGCCATAGGAATGCTTTGTACTTTCATGGAAATGATAGATCCATTGGGTACCAATCTTATCTGTAGTCTAGCCATTATCACTAACAGCAATCTTCCAAGTTGCTGGAAGGCCAGTCTGGTACCAAGTCATCTGATGAAGCTTAGCAGCAAATATAATGAATGGTGGAATAGCCCAGCCCTTTGCATTGATTGCCTCAATTGCTGTAACCCATTCCTTGTTCCCTGGCTGCCTTGTCATTGGTCTTCCCTTCCTTTCTGAGCTTGTAATTACTTTTGAGGTTGAGATTATACCCATTTGGAAGCCAGTCTCATCAAAGTTGTAGATATCTTCCTCTGCAACACCGTACTGTGCAATTGTATCCCTAACTAACTTGAACCATAAGCTGATCAGCTTTGGATCCTCACATTCTGCTCTTTGGTAATTAAACTTCCGGTTATATGCACTTGAAAGCTGTAAATGGCGTTTTACAAACTTAGTAACCCAATTCTTGCCAACTCTTTGAGGTTGAGATGGCTGCTTTGTACTAAGCATTGTATTGGCCATCTCTTCCACAATTGCACGCTGGGGATGCAGTCCTTGTTCAGAGTATTGGAGGATCTTTTGAACGAGTATATCCTCTTCGTATTGAGTAAATAACCGGCAGTTTGCAGGTGTCTCTGCTCTTGGAAGGACACCAAGGTGCCTTTTACGAAGAGTTTCAAATGGAACGTCATATGTTGTAGCTGCAGCACGAAGGGATGAAACGCTTTTACTAAGATAAGCTTGGAGGGCTAAAGAAAGTCTTCCCTCAGTTTGAGATGGCATTGCTACCAAAAATTGCTGGATAATAAGATGTGGAAGCTGAAGCACGCGTTGTGTACGCATTTTGACCGGCTCGGTGGTGTGACCGGCTCGGCAGTGAAGCACGTTATGGATAAATTCCATCATAAGTATTGCATTCGGGCGATGGAGCTCGGCGCAAACGCAATTGTAGAGAAGCCCATGACGATTGATGCTGAGAAGCTGCAGGCTATGATCGACGGAGTAAAGCGGACAGGAAAGGAGATTCGTGTGACTTTCAATTATCGATATGCTCCACATAACACCATTGTCAAGCAATTGATCGAAGACGGCACCATTGGGGAGGTGTACCAGGTGCATTTTGAATGGTTATTAGATACAGCCCATGGTAGCGACTTTTTCCGACGCTGGCACCGCATGAAAGAGAATAGCGGTGGGCTTCTGTTATGCAAGTCTATTCACCATTTCGACCTCGTCACGTTTTGGCTCGGAAGTGACCCTGAGCTTGTCTACGCGCTGGGAGATCTCCTGTTCTACGGCCCAGAGAGTGCTAAGAAACGGGGAATCAAGATATTCGAGAGGACTCATGGTACCGAAAATGCAAAGGAAGATCCATACGCCCTTCATCTTGACAAGAGTCGCCAATTAACAGAGATGTACTTGAACGCCGAGAAGGAAGACGGTTACATACGCGACCGCAGTGTGTGGAGTGAAGGCATCACAATTGAAGACACACTCAGCATGCTGGTACGTTTCAAGAATAGGGCTTTGATGAGCTATAGCACAAATGCCTACTCCCCTTTCGAAGGGTTCAAAGTGAGTTTTACAGGGACCAAGGGCCGTATCGAACTCAACGTCACTGAAGGTGGATATGAGCCCGGAAGGGAACGCGAAGCTTATAATGTTGGAGCTAAGGAAGAGGGCAAGAAACCAGATGAGATGTATCTACAAGGTGGAATTAAGGAGAAAAGCATTCGAGTATTGCCGCTGGATGGTGATCCATACGATGTGCCGATTCCATTTGCTGTTGGAGGTCATGGTGGCGGCGATCCTGTCCTTTTGGATGACATCTTGAATGGCCGAAAACCAGATCGATTTAATCGTGCGGCCTTCATTCGCGAGGGGGCAATGTCCACATTGATCGGCATCGCCGGCAATATGTCCATTGAAACTGGTCTGCCGGTGATGGTGGCGGATCTTGTGCATTTTTGAAGGTCCGACCATGTTCGATAGCTGGCTTTCACTTCAGTTTTACATTGTGCTAGCGTCGAAACTTGGTAGGCAAAATAAGACACTTAGATCTTAGCTCGTTCAATTGCAATTAAATGATATACTATCTCACGTGAATCCGATGAATCATGAATCAAATCCCCGATTTCTCTGCGTAACTTGTTAGAGCGCTAAAACTTCGTATTATATATTGTCCGGATAAATTTGTCATAGAGAATTCGGCCCTGTTGAACGGCTAAATGACTCGCACCTACAGCAATAAAGTGGCCCGACTTTGCTCACATAACATGCCATTAAATTCGCCTCAATAATACCTTTGCAGCTCTTTTTGCAATCTGAACAGTGATGACAAAAAACCCTATGGATTCAGCTAAATCAGAGCAAGATCGCACAGTTCATGGGGCTTGGATAGCTTCTTGGACTGCTGCGCAACAATTATGCGAACCTCAAAACCTGCCCCCCGAGCCTTTTGTGAGTCTTAGCATTTTTCATGGTCCTAAAGATATCTGACATCATGTGGCAGTTGGAAGGAGACCGATGTTTTCGCAACACTACAATTCGACAGACGTTGAGAGTAACCTCAACTTCAGGTCAAATTCGAGTTCGCATTTCGAATGCTTATGGATTGACCCCTCTGCCCATCACGTCGGTCACGGTTGCTGTTCCTCTGCCTGATCCAAGATCTCATTTGATAGCAGGCTCATGCAGTATTCAGACAGCAACTTTGAAAACTGTGAAATTCAACGATCTGGACACCGTTGTCATTCCGAATGGAGCGCAAGCGGTTTCTGATCCTATAGAAATGTCAATCGAGGCTGGCCAGGTTCTTTCTGTCAGCATACACATGCTTCATGGACAGGCAGGTATTCATGTCACATCCCATCCTGGTAGTCGAACAGACAGCTGGCTAGCTCGTGGAGAACGAACGCGGACACCGTCATTGTCGGCATCTGGTATTGACGGGGTTCCGGTTACGCATTGGTACTTTCTGTCAGCCATCGAAGCCTGGCAAAACTCAAATCATGGTGTGCTTGCACTGCTCGGAGACAGTATAACAGACGGGAGAAACTCTACAGATAATGAGAATAATCGCTGGCCTGACTTGCTCTTCGATCGATTAAGTGGAAATCCGAAACTCTCTGGACGTTTTTCGGTAGCGAACCTGTCACTTGGCGGCAATCGGGTGATGACGGATGGCAATGGTGCTAACGCGTGGACCCGACTTGAGCGTGACGTTATATCCTTGAGAAATTTGAAGTGCGTTATCATCTGCGAAGGGGTGAACGACATCGGGACAGCCGATCCTGAGGAGGCAGACGAAGTTGGAATGAGATTAATTCAGTCATATCAGCAAATGATAACGTGTCTTCATACATATGACATTTTGGCTATAGGAGCAACACTGCCGCCCTTCGATGCAGAAGATCCTACAGAGCAGGTGTATGCCCAGCCAGCAAGGGTGACAGCAGCAAGAAAGGTCAATGAATGGATTAGAAATTCGAACTCGTTTGATGCGATTTTTGATGTTGCATCAGTGCTGAGCGAGCCAACACATTCAGACCGGATCCGCTCTGAATTCGATTGCGGCGATCACTTGCACCCAAATCAAAGAGGCTTCCAAGCCTTAGCAGATTTCTTCCCTATCGAGGTGCTATATAAATGTGCATAAGCCGGCAAAGAAGACAAATATATGGTGGTAAATTGTTTAATGAAAAGGGTTTAACTTGAGCACATAACCGAGCTGACATTAAGCTCTAGCGCTGATTACATTATGAACCTTCTCAATCTTGAACAAATTATGCCATCTTGCTGTGGCAGAGGCAGAGCTTATAATACAACACTCTTGCCACTCATAAAATTTGTATGCAAATGATACTAATGTTTTTGACATTAATTAGCATTTAAAATTCGATTTTATCGAGACTTCTCAGATGATCCTGAACTGAAGCTACTGCCCGTAAGTATCCAGACTGTTGATGAAGAACAGTCCCGGCAATTTTTAGATCTCAAAGGGTAGTCAAAGTTTTGAAGAGGGAAAAATGTATCTATATCTTCCGCTTTCTTTATTCTCCAGTTTTAAGCCATTACCGCGTGGATGATTTAGTAGAGAGACTGCTATTTTTTTCAAATTGGCGATGCGGTTTTGGCATTGCCAAGTCGAGGCTTTGTTGAGGAAATATACGGAATGCAGGTCGATGTAGAGCAATGGGCTGTACTAAGAAATAAATTGCATTGAATTACTTTGCAACGCTCGAAAACCAAACAGAAAATAAAATAAATTATATTGATAATAATTAAACAAGAGTGAAATTAATCCTCTTCCGCTTGTTTCTATCATGCGAGAAGGGTGATACATTGATGTGATATATGCGTAATATCTGGGCACATAATAGTGTAAGTACAAGAATAACTAAGCAGATGGAATACGAGAAATCTCTTAGGTACCTCGTTTATTCGAGACTGCATAAGAAGGGATCTGTTTAGTCTAAATAAGGGAAAACAAACACCTATAGAATGTGTCATAAGAAGCCTCCCAATACACGTCCACAAAACAATGGTTCTGTACAATTTGGTTTTATGGAGAGAGCCCTAGGACTTCAGTATCATAACCCACCTGCCCCTCATCACAACGTTCTATTTTGAGCCCCTGCATATCAATGTGATCAAAAATTCGAATGTTCAGTGGTTTCAGGTCAAGCATTTTCTTTACATAAGCTTTCTTCTCGTCCGACATCGTGTCGACTACACTCTGTGGGGGGCCGTACAAATTCAAGCACACATGCACACCGCACGTCCTGCACAAATGAATGTTAGTCTTGCGCTTTCAAAACAATGCCCATGGTCAGTAAGGTAGTGTCACCTGCAAAAAGGACTGCCATTGTATTTTTTTCCAAATCGATAATCACGCATATGTTCGGCACCAGTCAAAACAACCTGAGATTGCGATGGATACACCCCGATGAAGGCATTCTGTGGATAGTTAGCTTGCCATGCAGAGCTGTTATACTACTGGTAAACAAGAACTTACGCGAGTGCAGATGCTACAATTGTCTTCCTTAATAACTAACTGCTCTATGGGTTGAAGTAATTCTACGACAACTTTTCCGCAGTGACAAGACCCTTTCAAGGGGAGACAAACTGCACTATTCGCAGGCATGCAATCTTTGCGTATACTATAACCTTTCAAGTTGGCTGTCATGCTCTCTCTGCTAAACCTGATTTTATTAACTCACTCATACTCGAATGGATTAATTCCACGCAAATTTCTCAAGTTCACTGACTGTATACCAACAAGCGGGCCGCTCAAGTGCTCACCCTGAACCACAGTCCCGCAGATGGCGCAAAACTTATACAGCATTGTCAATCGAGAAGCTTTGATACGCAACGCTTGTCATATCTGGTGCCTTACATCTTGAACAAGTGTTTGTGAATGATACCGAACAAGAACCCCATCATCTCGAGTAATGTGGATGGCCGCTGGGGTCAACCAAATACACCCCTGCTTCTTACAAAGCGTGCAGTCGCAGAATGTCACAGCATCAAGGTCGATATCATGGAGCTCAAAACGGAATCTACCACAATGGCAGTTTCCATGGATCAACTCTGTTTTTCGTACCATGCTTATAAACGCAGGGTTGAACTCTCAAAGCAGCGAGCATATCAAAACTTTGAAATTCACAGTTAAGAGGCGAACGTTGTACCTCGCTTGGAAAATCCACGCTAGATTCCAATTCGGCTTGAGCGTTGCATGACCCATTTTGCTTAATCATTGTTTAAGTGATGCACAGGCGCAGAAATACGGGGCAGCTGAAAGGAAAACAATTATTTGATTGTGGTTACCAATGGGGATGAATAATCCAGCGCTGAAATCACTAACTTGGGGGCATACTATGCCGATCGCACGAACTTCAAATTCCTGCTGAGCCAACATCCAACAGTGCAGCCTATCACTTTTTCGTTCCCGTCCCTCTTGAATACCATCGTCCAGTCTCCGGGTGGGGAAGCATCCAAGCCACGAGGGTTTCCCATTGCAATGACATCTCCCCCAATGTATCTCATCAACCATTTCGGACCATCTCCCAGAAAGCCTGTGAAGGATGCATAGAGCGTACCATTTCCGCCTGTACAATGAAATGTGCTTTCTGCCTCCTCACAATAATACGAGCCAGTGTAGTCTTCACTTTTAAGTGTGTATATATCCAAATCACTAGGCTTAGGGATGCGTGTAGCGCGCAGAATCCTATTCTCTGATATACGAGTGATGTGTAAAACATCGCCATCAATTTCCGCTGTCATGGTCCGGCATTCCGCTCGCGTATCAGAAGTGAGGCGTACAAACTCGGCATCTCGAGCGTACCGTATGGACAATGTTCCAGATTCTTTCCCCTTTTCTACTGTAATATATAGCTGAGTTTCAGCATCAAGAAAATCGCCAAACCAGTTCCTGGCCGGTTCGTAGACAGGATATTCCGGTTCTTTCCATTGTAATATTTCTTTTAATACATGATCCGTCGCAGCCGTAGGATCCGTCTCATGGTTCATCATCACAACGACTGAAAGACGTTCAGAAGGAACATAGACTCTATAATGACGGAATCCTCTTAGCCCTGCACCGTGTCCGATTGTTTCCTTTTCTGCGACATTTCTGCGTACCAAGCCAGTCCCGTAAGCCGCTGGTTTTCCGTCTGAGAAAGTTACCGACTGCATTGCAGTGTAGTACAAGCTTTGAGGATCATTTGTGGAGCGATCAACATATTTTTCGTAGGCAATCATATCCTCGAGCGACGCTGCAACACCGGCATCTCCCGCCCACTCGATGCGGTTCGTGGCCCTGAAGAAGCCCAGTTTCTCATCTCCCTCATAGCCAACAATTGGAAGAGGGAGTCCATTAGTATTCGGATTAAGTGAAGCAGTTCGCATTTCCGCAGGAATAAACACACGTTCGACAAGCAATTGAGCAAGTGACTGGCCGGCGACATTTTCGAGAATTCGTCCAAGCACATAGAAATTGACATTACTGTATGAGTATTCTGTGCCCGGCGAAAAATGGAACTGCTTGCATAGTTCGATAGATTTGGGAGCGTCATGCAACAAGGAGAAGCGACCGTCAGGTCTTGCCCCATAAAGTGTGGTCCTACAATATAAGAATTATAAAAGCATACACCGGATGCCCGAAAAAGAAGATTTCTTACATTGCCCAGTAGTCGCGGATACCTGACTGCATATTGCATAGGTTCTCTATCGTCAGCTCCACATCGGCACGACCGGCAAGATGTGGGAGGAGTTTCTGCAATTCAAGTTGAAATTGTGTTTTGGGACTCTCCTTTCTCTGGCGCATTGTCGCAGTAGGATCCCGGGAAAGCGAGAGCATTGCCAAGCAAACCATTTGTTTGGAAATTGAGCAGATAGGAAACTGGGTCTTGACTGTCATCGGGATGCCTCGATCGATGTCAGCGTAGCCCCAGACTCGACTACTAATGAGCTTTCCATCCTTGAGGACGGCCGCGGCACCACCTGGCCCTCGGTGTAGGTGAGGCAGAGCGCTCAAGATACGATCAACGTCGGCTTTTGAAATCAACATGTCGATTAATTCGTTTATTGAACTGCGGTGATTGTCTCCTTTTTGGGATAAAGAGAAGGACCGTCAAACTGTGAAAATAAGGAGCGGCTTCTAAAATGTCGGGGCTTGCCGCCTCGATACCACACTTTTGTCGGGCCGCCCCTGCTGCCAATCATGTAAGCTGATATCGCTATAATTTCATCTTCCGATAGGAAATGATGTCACATATATCTCTTTCTCATGGAGTTGCTGCCAGGTGAAATCTGATAGGTATTAGTAGGCAGAGCTTCAAACTGTCCTACCGCCTTGCCCACGCTTAAAACACTCCGATGGCAGTAGTGTGCTTGGAAACAAGAATTTGAAACCTTTCACGATCACAATATCATGTTAAATCTCCCAAAGTATTTTACTAAAATATGACTTGCCTCTTCAACGATCACGTCTTTGGAAGGTGGTTTGTACCGGGGAACGAGACGTTGCACCGGGATCCAGAGAAGAAGATTCGGTTAGTCCCGAAAATTATTCTTGTCAAGAGTGGATTGTGCTTCCTGTAGTGGAAGCGCACGGAATGTTAAATGATCCCTGCTCCCGCCATTTCGCCGTCATAGCTGTCTAGTACTTTTCCCCGGATTGTGAACAATCAGTTGCATTCCATCAGGAACTAGATTCAGTTACAAGAAGGATACTGATGTAGCATCCACACACAGCAATATCTTTATCGCTCTTGGAACCCAGCGATTTAACTATCCATTAGCGCTAATTTTTTTTGAAAAAAAAAATCTCGGTTGCAGTTTTCAATCGACCGCCTAAGGCAATCATATGTCTGCACAGATGTTTGCAAGGTAGACAGACAAGATAATCGGGGGGCAATGTCGATGGTCTAGCGGTTTCTCAGCACACACTGGATAATAGAGAGGGAAGGAAAATTAAATCTGATACCTTGGTAAGTCGGGGATGTCATTCTATGTTAGGAGGAGAAATTAAGCAAGTCGAGATGTTCTAAGAACAGGAGCTGTGATATTGCAGGAATTGTGCCACTGTGGAGGTAATTAGAAATTCAAATACGCTCAATTTTGAGAGAGTGATATGGAGTCATGGTGAGACATTTATCTCGAGCCTCTCGAGGCATGCTTATTCTCGCGATAAAATGCTCCGTCATGATTGTTTGTCATAGTAAACATCCAAATTTATTTACCAGCTGCTAGGTTCACTGGCAAGTTGCTTTGACGAATTCACAGACATGTCTTCCCCAGCATATTTTGGCCATGCTAACTCACACGAATCGATCAATTGCATCGCTTGGAACTTCGGGCTTCAAAAGACACTTCTGGTGCGTCAGTTGAATGCTGCAAACTTACGGGTGCCTTGAAGCCGGAGCAAAGCTTATTCAGGGCGGAGGCTTGTGCTGAGACGTCATCTAGACGTAAAGAGTCTTGGAGCAAACGTTGGTGATCTTGCGTGGAGGCTTTTTAGGAACGTGGATGTAGGTAATTCTGCATCTTCAGTGCAATAAAGAATATCATCTTTCAGCTTCTATCGACTGTCTTACAAAACTTTCCTCTTCCTTCTTCTCACAATGCATTCGACAAGAGCAGCCTGCCGGTCGATGCACGCTGTCCGTGCTCTCAGACTGCCCGCTCGACGCAATGTCCGCTTCGCCAGTGAAAGCGCTTCAACAATTTCGACTCCAAAGCCGGGTCTGAGTGCAAGTGTTGCGGGTGCGCTCTCCGGTGCAGCAGCGGGGACTTTGGTGTTCTACATTTGGTACCAAGCGAGCGGCATCGCCAAAGTAGCAAATACGGCGAAACAAACAAAACAGTACATCGATTCTACAGCCGAAAAACTCAAAGTTCAATTCAAAGAGATCACTCCTGACTCGAATGAAGCAATACAAGCATTAAAGGATACTGCCTACAAGTATGCGAGTTTCATTCCTGGAGGACGGGAATACGTCGACAAGATCTTTCAAGATTTGGAAACAGTGCGAAGCAAGCATGGAGAAGATGTAGACAGTATTGTTCGCGAGGCATATGGCGAGCTGCGTGACACCTCCAAGAAAGGGTTGACCTTGGAGACATTGAGTCAGATGTGGGAGATCTTGTCCAAACACCTGCAACGTCTCGCAGGCCTTGCTGGTGATGCCGGCCAGGATATCCTCAGTAATCATCCCGAACTCAAAGAGCGCTTTGGCAGCTCATTCCAACAATTGCAGCAGCTTGGCGATGAGCTAGGCCCGGAGGCAAAAAAGCAGATAGACGACGCATGGAATCAAGTAAAAACCATTTTGAACTCGGGAGTTAGCCTTACAAGTGCGGAAAAGATACATCAATTAATGCAAGATAAGAAGCACCAGTTGCAGAAGTTAGGTGAACAGACTTATAAAAATGGATATGAGCAGATCAAGTCAAAGCTGGATCAAAATCCTCAAGTAAAGCAGTTGGTGGAACAAAATGAGGATTTCCTTAAGTCCGGTAACGTGAACGAAGTCTTGAACAAAATTCAGTCAGCTCTCAATTCTGGCAACACGCTGGACCTTGAGAAGTACATCGTCAGGTGAGCAGGATTTCCATTGCCCTCCGCTCACGATGTAAAATACTAATTGGCCATTATAGAGCAAAAGAGAAGGCTCAGCAAGACTTCTCAAGCGGCGGCCTCAGTGAATGGCTTGAGATGGTTCCGAATGGTGGCAAAATCCTGCCCCAGCTGCAAAAGATGAAGCAAATAGCAGATGCACGAGGCCAGGAGGCTCAACAACTAGCCAAAGACACCATGGGGGATATCGAAAAAGTGCTTCAGAAGAGGGCTCAGCAAGCTGAAGAACTGCTTCAAAGAGGCAAGAAGCAATAATCTGATATCCTAGCATCCGAAAGTGATTAAGGATTCAACCTGGCAATGGTTCGAATAGAGTCAAGAAGTTTGTGTAACACGGCCATGCACATCCGTGCATGCAGGGATGGAGATACGATAGAAGTTTAAATTATAAACTTTATATTGCACAAGCAGACGCATCTTCATAATTTTTCGGAACAACTGCCTGGACATTTCTTTATCTTTCATAAGGGTTGCCACAGATCCACAGAGCCAATAGAAGCAGCAAGTCCTGCAACCCTTTCGTAGGTGCGACAAACTTCCGTGGCTTCTTATGTTGATTGGTAGTGTTATTATTCGCTAACAAGATGTTATCCATCATTTGCGCTCCGGTGACCTTTTGGTTTCCTATGGCGGAAGTTGTGCGATAACGCTGTAGTACATATGCTTGATCTGGGAGCTTTAGAGAAATCCGGCATTTTTGAGGACGATATTCGTAATTGCAGTCAGTCGATTTAGCCGACTTCATTTGCCATCCGGTCATCAACAACATACGACTGTCAGACACGTAGCCGAATATGTTGCGCTCCTTCGCAGGTACGTTATAGCACCTTTGCTGAATGGAACCAAGCACTTCCGAATTTGTGGAACAAAAGCGTAGAAAGTCCGCTCCGGTCGCCAATCGAAGGGATCAGGGAAATATTTGTCCAGTGTGTGAACCAGATTGCCAAAATGCGAGAATAAGACTACACGGAAGGTCTCATTTTCGCCATATTTAAGATCTTGGGAGCAATGCGAACACTCACTATGGACGGTCCCTTAGGCCACCGGAAGTAAGAGCAACAAAAGTAAGTTAACTACTCCAGTGCAAGTCACAGCAGGAAGAGGTGTTGATTTTGGTATGAACGTCACCAATTTTTCTTACCCTCAGTTTAATAGTTTCGGAAGAATGCTGTATTGAAATGGCTAAGGACTAGGCTTCGCTCCTTACGTTTGCACAACTCTTCATGTCTTATTCTGAAGTGACATCACTATATAAAATGAGTATTCGTTAAGTTACAAACGAGCGCATACAGTTCTTACTCTCTTCATATTTTCATTCACGAAAGGATCCAACGTGATGCGGTCAAGTATTTTGACTAGCGATACAGGCCCTTTTCTAGTAATTGTGATTGTCTTCACTAAGTGGATTAGCGCAAAAGACATTGCGATAAAATTTGACATGGTTCTCAGACCAACCGTATCAAATCCAGATCAGTCAGTCCATTGGAGGGCAAGAACAAATTTGATTAGCGACATTTGACTTTGAACATATGGTACATCGCATTTTGATCTTCGTATGATCTGATGATCGTTCTGGGCTGACATGCAGGGCTGATTCGACACAATCTTGGTAAGACGAAGCACTTGGGTCTTCCATCTGATATTTACCTGCTGAATAATATGTCAACATATACAATCGTTGAGAACGCATAGACATAGCACTGCTCGCCCGTCATCTTAAAATACCACATTTGGTCACTCCTCGCCACAAATTCAAATGAACCACCATATCAATTGCCGCGAATGCGTTAACAGATAACCACTTATATGTAGACAGAATTTCAAAAGCCACCGAAACTTGACAATCCTGCTCGGCCTCCTTGCGTGAGTAAAGCACAGCAGCCAGCCAGAACACGAAGAAGCCCTCATCAGTCTAATCAAGATCACTCGAAGTGATGATGTGCCATTTTCCCGGCACTTGCAATACAAAAGTCCGTATTCAAGTTGAAAAGAGGCATGAAATCGTCCGTTGGAAAGACATGGTTAATTCGACCCCTTGTGAAGCGAATGGCGTGCTCAGAGAAGTATTAGTCGGTTAGATACAACCTCACCTAAGTCAACGAAGGCAGAAAACGTCGACAAATGTTCATGTTCAAGAATCGCTTCGTGTTCGCCTGGGATCTTGGATGATATGGTTGTTGACGCCTTGCATCATTTGCAGTGATGAAAAGACGTCACCGTGATTGCAAGACCACAAGTATCCGCCGTAAGTGGAATGGCTTTTGCTCACATTTGTCATTGCTACGGAGTTGGAGACATCATATGAGGAAGAGCGATATAGTCCAGAATGAGCCTCTGCAGGGATTGTGTAGAAGCCTTGACTGGTCGAATTGAAGGGACTTTGGGGCGTATCATGACCTTTGAGCTGAATTTGAGGCATGCTTCGATATGGACTTCTATGAATTGGGCTCGAGGGCAAAGATCCTGGTAATGATATGGTTGAGCTTAGTTGAACGGCTTGCGCTTGCATCAAATTGTTATCTTGATCACCTGGTATCACAGTTGTGCCGCGACGCGGAAGGGAATCTGAAGATTCGAATGGAGTCGATGGCCAGCTATAGCCAGGCGGCGTTGTTGGGCTGCGACTCATGTCGATCAATAGGGATGATGACACTTGTTTTTGGTTCATCTCACTTACGTCAGCAACAGGCTGTTGTCTCCGGCAAGTGCGGCGCCTAATTCTAGAGCATCTTCACCAAGTCTTAGACGAGCTAAGACTTCACTTGCACCTTCATCGGTGCTATTCTGAAGCGTATTGATGACAGCCATGAGGCGTTCCAAGGCCGTGGTCTTGTCATTAAGCTTTTGTTGTAGGTTTTGCATCTTCGTTATACCCTCTTGAGGAACATCGTACACGCAAGAAGCTCCGCTCCGCTGGCATCGATTACAGGTAGGATGCCGGCCGGAGCACTACACGCCATACATCAGGGCCATGGACTGATTTGGATGATGTGGAATGAACATACCTTTGTCTTTGCGACACGGCATTGCATGCACGCGTTCTTGGTCAGTGTGGAACGTCGACTCTTCTTTGGTACAGCTGGCACGTCACTGGGACAGCTCCCAGGCGTATCTGAATGTTGAGCCTCGTGTGACACCATAAGATCCTCTATATTGACGAGGTGGGACTTGGTCCGCTCCATAGCGCGCACCCAGCACAGGTTTCCACCAGCCAGACCCTTTGCATACAAGATTTCTTGAAAATTATTGAGCAATTGGATGCCTACCAAATTTTCGGTCGGCTGGGACCGCCATGGCTACGTCACCGATGAGGCGCGAGCTAGGACGAAAGGTAGGTGGCGATGCTGAGTAGCTATGGATATGAAGTTGGATCATGCTCGGGGATTTGATCCGACGCCGGACTGTGGCGCTGTTCAATCGGCCCGAAAGAGATTATTACAGAGACGTGCCGACAATGTGTTTGTAGAGATGTGGAGTTTGGCATAGCAAGAATGATTACAGCAGTACATTCAGTGCCAACTCGATCTGATCCTGTTCCCTCTCGGCAGCGATTAGATGTCGGATTCCAACATTTCTCCGACATTATTTTCCCACCACTCCTTCCACCGTACCACTTTGCTCTCCCTCCGTGCTTCCTCAGCAGCGAACACGGCCGCATGGCTGCGAATTACATCTTCCACAGTCACGCCTAGAAATTGCCTTTGCGCCTCCTCCACGTCCAACTCTCCGCTTCGGACAGCTGTAACAGCACGGATAAAACACTCGGTCAATCCATCATCTCCACCGCCATGGTGACTGTTCTTTGGCACTTCCGGATGGTATACCCGATTGGTCTCGCAAAGAGGGTCAAAAGAATATACAGTGATAGAATTCGAATCATACTCGATCTCCCCCGTTGTGCCGTAAATCCGTCCCCTTCGCGCACATTGCGCAAGAGTTTGGGCAATCATATGAAACACTGCCGTCTTCGCCCCTTGCCCTGGTGTTCCCTTCTTGTCTTTCCACTCAAACGTTACAGTCTGATCATCACAAACGTCGTTGTCACTTTCCCAAACACACCGTCCATACCACTGGCGACCTTCGATATCAGCTATGGGGGTAGTGGCGGCGTCATAGTCCTGTGCAAGCGTTGCCATGAGCGCATCTCTAGCTGCCTGGTGACCTCTTTCGGGGAGAATGGAGGCGAGTTCCGGGTTGACGATGTCAATTGGCCATCTTGTCTCTCCGACGGCGAGATGCCGATCGTAGTAAATTCGAGGCGCGGAATAGTTGCACGTCTCTTGGATCGGACAGTTTAAGCAATTCGTCGCTTTGCCTGCTGATGGAGGTTTCATTGATTTTCGGAATTGTTTCAATGACCCGATCGAAGTAATGTTGTCGGGGAGATGAGGTCTGGTGTCCTTGGTAGAATGGAGTGGAGACGAAAGCATCCAGAAAATGAAATCTATGTCATGGCAGCTTTTCGTCAAGAGACTTGGAGCAGTAATCCTTTCTTTCCGCCATTGACCTCTGACATAACTATGACTGAAGTGCCACCATCCAACGGGCTCCGTGTGTTCCATTGAGAGAACTTCACCAATGACTTTATCTTCAAGCAAAAGATGGCGTAGAAGCATGTTATGTGGAGAGTACCTCAAAACGTGCCCAATAGCAAAAATACATTGCGGGTGCTGTTCTAGGGTGCTTCGTATTGACAGGCAATCTTGAAGATTAGTAGCAAGTGGCTTCTCGCACATAATATGCAGTCTTAACGGCGCAAAGGCTTTCACTACAGTAATGTGAAGCTCGTCTTTGACGCAGATGAAGACACCATCAACAACAGGGGCCAGGCTACCAAGACCATCAGTTTCATCTTTTCTGCGTTGTGTCTCGTACGCAATGAAGTCGTTCCAATGCGCGAATTCTTGGCCTGGACCTGGTTTACCAGTTTCCTGCCAGATGTACTGGGAGCCTAGATGGCGTCTCTTGAAGGCTATTGGTTCTACAACTGCAGCAACGACTCCTAGACCTGAGCGAACGACTGAGGCAGCATAGGCATTTCCACGGGAGCCTGCTCCAACTATCAGGAAACGGGGGAGAATGGTATTGATTGAATCGATGGTGCTGTCACCATTAGTGACATCATTGAGGACCTGAGCCATTGTAGAAACTTGATCTCTACATCTATGACAATAGATGAGCATTGCTTTCTGGCGTATCTCTCTATTTGGGGTACCTGGAGCCCGGATGAACGTCGGCGGTTATCTCCGCCTTCCGAGTTTCGCCGCGAGCGTGTCGACGTGACGGCATCAAAAGCAAATTCCTCGCTGTTTTGTGTGATGAACCACCACGCCCTATTCTTTTTCGACTCTTCAGATTCTATACAGTAGCTTTGGGAACTCTGGAATTGTAATTATTGCGGCATGGGCTGGTTCTGGGCTGATGCATCTCCACCGCAGCAGGGCGCGGCCCATTCCATAGCACGCGAATCGAGTGCTGAACCTCCGGTGCGTCCGTATCGTTCTCCATGCGAACGTATGTGATCGCTGACAGCTTGTAGCCAGGATGTCCTATGCATCGAAAACCAGCCTCTATATCCACTTCATCCTCATGCCCTATGCACCAAGAAGGACAACCATCCGTCACAACCTCCTCGCCATCCTACGTCTCCAAATTGAACCCTCTCAATTACATGCCCAGTAATATTTCCAACAAGCGTGAATCATCACAGCAACAAATATCTCTCCCTCTAGAGCGTGAAATATCAACCATTCCTCGAGGCGACGGCAGCGGCACGACCTGGGAATACCCCTCCCCGCAACAAATGTATAACGCCATGCTACGCAAGGGCTATACTGATACGCCAGCTGAGCATGTGGAGGCAATGGTAGCTGTGCACAATTTTTTGAATGAGGGCGCATGGGAAGAAATCAGAGGGTGGGAGGCCCGTTTTGCAGGTGGCCTTGCACACGGATGGAAAATGTGTCGGAAGGGAGAGGAAGGGGCGGAGAGACAGATGGCTCTGGATGCTCTCTCGCAAAGTCCTGGAAGCAGTACCGGCAAAGCCAGTACTGAACCGCAACTGATCCGCTTTCTTGGTCGTCCTGGCGAAATGACTCCCAAAGCTCGTTTGCTCTCAGTTATGGCACGCATATACCCTTCTCAATTCCCAGACAACCCTCCCTTCGACCGACATGACTGGTATGTACGGCGACGTCTTCCTGATGGGCAGACAAAGGAGGTGCGATATGTGATCGATTACTATTCTGGGCCCCCAGAACCGACAGGGGAGCCGGTGTTCTATCTGGATGTACGACCTGCTGTAGATGGACCAACAGCAGCTTGCGAGAGGATGTTGAGATGGGGCGGGGACGTTTGGTGGCGAGCGAGTGGCGGAGCAGTTAGGGAGGAAATGGAGCGTCAGCAGAAGAAGTAAAGCGAAGTGAAGGGTGAATGATTAAGGGGGAGGGTGAACCGCTGTACATGGAACATGAGCGAAGGTGTTTGGCGTTTTGGACTCCAGCTATGATATTCTGGAAAAATCTGAATTTGATTACTCGACTCGACTCAACGTACGAAGGTTCTTGAGCCTGAAGAGTGAGTCTCTCATGCCACCTTAGCATCTTCACAGCTCGCATATCAGCAATTCATTATGTGAAGAAGTTTCTCGAATGATACGGGAAGAATAATTACTGGGGATGGTGAAATATTCTCAATATCCTCTTCAGGCGAAGTAGGTGACTGAAGGATCAAATTGCCCCTCAGATTTCCAAGACCTTCGGACGTATGAATCTGGTGTGCGCAGCCCTTCAGGTACAGGTTATTTTTCACAATTCGACATGTTCAACAGTATTGCGATACATAGCAACACAATCACATCCGCAGTGAGTCGCCACCTCACATAGATATCCGCCCACGTCGCATTTGCTGGCTTGTTTACCTATTGATAGGGTGCAACAGTCTCGAATGTCACTACATATGGTATACACAGGTTGTTACCTGAATAGCCGTCCATTGAATGTAGATAATGGGCCGTCTTTGTTCCTGGAAAATTTTTCGGCAGCATTCATAGGCTTATGGTCACTAAAGATTCTGGCCTGCAATAAGCTCGCAATAATTTACTTGGCTTAATATTGTCCCTACAAAGGCTTTAATCTCATTCGGAGGTAGTGTCGAATTGTCAATCTGATCAATTGAATAATATAGCTAAGGCCTAAATAAGTCTAGAGGAGCCTGCAATGTAGCAAAGCTTGTATTCGGCTGTCAAATGCAATGAGATCCAGCATTGAGTTCCATTGCCAACCTTGAATGAAAAGCCGTACATAGAGTACACTGTCTTTGAGTGCATTCTGGAGGATTCTCATGCAATACAGGCACGCTTACATGTCCATCAGGTTATTGACTTTTGTGCTCGGAAGACATCCCAACCTCTGGAAGCACTTAAAAGTTAATGTCCTAAGAATAATCTTTGGCAATGGCTGCATTCGAAGAGTATCCACGACGTCCTAAATCATCAATTCCACGTCTTCTAAAGGAGCTTTAGCGTACGCGATTGAAAGAAGACTTGTCATGTTGTTTTTCCAGGAATCTCCATCTAGCTTCCTGAAGCACTGTGTCACGGAAAGTGGTGGATAAAGGCCTGTTTGCATACATTCAAGGACGTATCATTGAGTAGCTAGATGGTATCTCTAGATAGAACTGAAAATAAAGCGATTGCGAACTATCCTATTTTCGACGGTGTTTTTGCAAGAGATCAAGCGCATGTAATGCTAAGCTCCTGAACCCCGCTCTTCGCTGACCGAGAGAACCTTTGTTGTGATGGTTGCGCTTCAATTAATTTGCATATCATGGAGAGATTCATATTTTTCATTTGTGCTCAGGCAGAACTTTCATATCTTTTACAAAATCATATCTACCTGTCCAACAAAAATGTCGTCAAACTCGGTCATCAACAGTGACACTGCCGCGAAGCTTTTGTCACCCGCTTCATTCTGCCATTTGGTATTGAAAACGACTCCTGACAATTATCACAAGATGATAGCTTGGTACAGGACTTTCCTTGGCGCTCACCTTACTCACCAAAACGCTCGCATTACTTTCATGACTTATGATGAGGAGCATCACCGCCTTGCCATCCTTCAAAACCCTCAACTTACTCACACCTCAGCCAAGACGTCCGTAGGATTAGCGCATATGGCTTTCGGCTTTGAAAAGCTGAGTGATCTAGCGACCAGTTATGAGCAGAAGAAAGCGCATAACATCTTTCCTGTATGGTGCGTGAATCATGGCATGAGCACAAGTATGTACTACGAAGATCCGGATGGGAATGAGGTGGAGGTGCAAGTGGACAATTTCGATTCGAAAGAAGAAGGAATGAGATTTATTGAAGGTGCAAGTTTTGCAGAGAATCCAGTGGGTGTGGATTTTGACCCAGAGGTTTTCGTGAAGAGAGTAAGAAGTGGAGAGGACCAGAAAGCGATAAAGAAGCGACCAGATATTGGGAAAAGGATGACCAGATTGGACAAAGCTGGAGTTTTTGGGTGAACAGTCTATAAAGCCTGTGGCAAGGCGAGAATAGACCGTAAGGCAGTTCTTTTTCTGCTCACGAACAGTCGAAAGGTAGCAGAGAAAGGCAGATAGCTTTGGAGAAGTGTCTCTTATTTCATCGCAATTAATCCAACAATAAGTCCAGTATGGCCTTGCCTTCGAGCGAGTATCGATGGAAATTCAAATCAGATATCTCCAATAATTGAGAATGGACAACACATCAGAATAAATCGGGTTCTCCCAGTTGTTCTTGATCACTTGCTCCTGGACCTGCGCGCCTACCAAATATGGTGGTGGGCCGAGCCGACACGCATTTCAGGATCCCGAGATCCGAACCCTGAAGTACGATGATGGAGCATTGGCAGGAGACTGATGGCATGCTAGTTCATCCAGATTCTGCACTTTCTGTACAGTCCGCTTTGCTTGAGTATATGTTATATCACGATGCGATTGGCTGAATGGGCCATTCAGCCTCGATCACTTTTGAAGAGGTGAAGTTTCACCTACAGCTTTAGCCATGGCTGACGACAACCAACGCGACCGATATGCCAACATACCAATCCCTTCTTACGAGGAAGCCACTTCATCGCAACCTTCGCGGCTCATCGGAGCGCCTGGAAGCAGTGATGCTGCGGAACGTCGAGGTCTGCTGGATCAACGCTACGACAGATATCGAACCCCAACCGTCGAGTCGCCCAGGGCGAGCGAAGACAGCGATCTCCATCTACCCGAAGTGAACGGCGAGGATGACGAGCGGAGACAGATAGAAGAGTTGGATTATTTGGACCCGTCCACACCCGACACATCGCGCCGCAGCCCACAGCTTTATCACCGAGCGAGATTACGTGGAAAGTGGTCGCAGCCTTGGGCACACCTCGGCGCATCACTCTCTTGGATACGATTGCCTTCCCTTAGATCTTTGTATTCTCCCATAGCTCCAGCCGACACCGCGATCAACGATGATGCTCCGGAAGCACGGTCCAGGCTGGGATGGATCGTCCAGCGCCTTCGAGTACCAGAGCGATATCGCGTGTCTGCTCCGAACGCGGCGCGGTTAGCAGGTCTATTCACGTTGATTGGTCTTATATATGTCCTCTTTGCATTGGATGTCTTCCCGGGCGCGCATCGAGGAGACATGGGGATGCACTTTGATCCAGAGGCTGTGCGAGCTTTCGTTCAGGAAAACATAAATGGAGGTAACATGCAAGGTTTCCTGAATCACATTACATCTTACGACCACGTGGCTGGGACAGAGGGAGATCTGTACCTGGCGAAGTGGATGGAGGAATTCTGGCAAGAGACCGGCAGTTTCGACGAACTTGCTCTACTGCCATATTATGTGTATTTGAATTATCCCGGAGAGCGCAGCGTGAGCTTGAAGATACCTGGAGTACCGAGCTGGACTGCCAAACTTGAGGAAGAAAAGGTTTATCAGGACAGAGAGCAGACATTAGCTTGGCATGGGTATAGTAAAAGTGGCGTGGCCGAAGGACACCTGATTTACGCGAACGGGGGCAGTCGAGAAGATTTCGCATACCTGCAAGATCGAGGCATTGCAACAAGAGGCTCAATAGCGTTGGTTAAATATGGAGGCTCTCAGGGAGACCGAGCATTAAAGATTAAAGCAGCGGAGGAAGCAGAGTGTGCAGGCGTACTCATATATTCTGATCCTTCGGATGTTCCTGAAACTAGTGAATGGCGTCCTCCAGAGGACATGCTTCAACGTGGAGGTGTTAGCATGATGTCGTACGTTATTGGAGACCCACTGACACCAGGATATGCATCGACCGAGAAAGCCCCAAGAATCTCGAAAGATAACAATCCCGGACTCCCAAAAATACCTTCCTTACCGCTCTCATGGCGCGATGCGAAAGCTTTGCTCCTAGCTCTCGACGGGCATGGCGTAGAAGTGCCTCAAACTTGGACGCATGGGCCTTCCGACTTCGAGTTGAATAAGTGGTACTCTGGGAATGCTACCTCGAGTACAGATAAGAATGTCCCGATCCTGACACTTAAGAACGATAATGAGGAAAGTGAGAAACAAGAGATATGGAACTTGCATGGCATGATTGAAGGCTTAGAGGCTCCCCAAAAGAAGATCATCGTCGGCGCTCACCGAGACGCGTGGTGCTTCGGTGCTGTCGATCCAGGAAGTGGAACAGCTGTTCTGATGGAAATTGTGCGTATTTTCGGTGACTTGCGCAAGCTCGGTTGGAGACCTTTGCGTACAATTGAATTCATAAGCTGGGATGCCGAAGAATACAATCTTGTTGGAAGCACTGAATATGTGGAAGACAATGTGAATTACCTCCGAGATCATGGTGTCGCTTATCTTAATGTCGACTCTGGCGTCTATGGCCCAACATTCCGCGCCTCAGGCTCACCTTTATGGCGTCCAGCTCTTATGCACGTGTTAAATCGTGTGGATGACCCAGCTGGCAATACCAGCTTGAAACAAACCTGGGATGAACACGGGAGTAAGTTCGAAGGCTTGGGCGCAGGCTCAGACTATGTTGCCTTTCAGGACATTGCTGGAGTGTCTTCGATCGATTTCAGCTTTGCCACCCAAGGGGATACTGAGGATGGGAAGCACTATCCATATAACAGCTGCTATGAGACCTTTGATTGGATGCAAAATTATGGCGACCCTAGCATGGATTTCTCACGCCATCGTAGTCTTGCTCAAGTCTGGGCTCTCCTTATTTTGGAGGTAGCCGACCGGCCACTCCTTCCTTTCGACCTGAGGATTTATGCCGAGCAGATGCACGAGTATATTAGTGTTCTCGAACGTGATATGGCGGCTCACTACGCCAAAATTGAAGGCTACCAAAGCGCATCAGCCGGCGACTTGATGAAGGCCAAGAATTTTACGGTGCAGCCACTCAAAGATGCGGCGGATCTTCTCTCATCGAATGCCGAGAGCTTCCATCGATTTGAAGACACTTGGACGAGTAACGTCCTCGGCTCTGGTGGTCTTGAGTCAACACAATTCGCATTCAGGCGGATGGATTACAACGACAAACTAGCTCATTTTGAAGTCGACCTATTAGACCTGGATGGTTTGCCTGAGAGACAGCAATTTAAGCACGTGGTCTTTGGCCCGCAGATCTGGAGCGGTTATGAAGTTGGCTACTTTCCTGGCGTCCGAGATGCAGCGGAGAACGGAGACTGGAACGGTGCAATGAAGATGGTGGAGAAAGCTGCCAAAAGGGTGAAAGAGGCTTCAAACAAGCTAGTTGGCTAAATGACAATGATATTGGTTGGTCTGAATATAATTTACTTGTACAGTTCATGTTCAATTGTACCATTTGCTCAGCATGGCGAAGGCGTTTTCGGAGCTGGGTTGAACGATCAGTATTAACCCAGAAGAGGCATGATCTGAGATTCTAAAATCTTGCTTCGTTTATACATGAAAAACATGATCACCAAGGTGTCAGCTGATATTCTGTTCTTGCTCTTTCCTACTCCGAAGATTCTCCTCAATTGTCCTAATCATCTCGTTGCCCACTTTGGTAGCTTCCTTGAACCGCGGTTCAAAGTACTTCTGTATCTTCTCGAACTTTTCGCGATAACCATCCTGCATCACGGAAAGTGTGCATTAGCGCAGTTGTAAGAACCCGTGCATATAAAATGTATCAAGATTAAGAAACGGAAAGGGTCACGTACCATATTTCCCAGATCTACACGTTCACTCCAGTCTCTCGCAGCGAACGTAAACTCCAAGTCATCCGCTCGAAAGGTGTTGTCTTCAATTGCCGTGTCTATGCATTCGTTGAGCAGCTCCTCGTTGCGGTAGAGATACCTAATACAGTCAATTGAAAATGCCAAGCTTGTGGAGAGTAAAAAGCGAAGAGCAACTCACTCGGTGATTCCCAGCCAGAGCCTAAAAAGCGGCGTGGAGCAAATCATATGGTCATAAGGTACGATGCCCAACTTCCACCAACAGTCCACCATCGCGAGCAGACTTAAATGATTGTTCTTCACTCTTTCTGCGGGCTTCTCGCCGAGGCTAAATCTATCTAACAGGTCGTCTCGCAACAATAATTCTTCGTCTTTCCTGGCCTTGCCGAATACTGCCACCCGAGCAGCATGTATACGATCTGTAAGTTCTTTCCTATGCCCACCTAACATGAGTTTGAAGAGCTCCGTCACAGACTCGGCGTACTGGCGTATCTGTCGTTTTGCGCTCGGATTGAGAATCGCAAGACCCGCATACACATGCCACTTGTTGCTATAAATCCGAAGGGTGAGGTTGATTTTAACATTTTCAATCCCGCCGAGATATCGCGGGATTTCCCAAGGAAATTGAGTATTCGCTTGCCAGGCCGTGCCCATTGAGAGGAACGCGGCATGTGTCACAGCTTGAGTATCAGCTGTAATGCGGTCATGCTTTTCAGCGGTGAGAGGCACTAATTTTGATTGGAAGCAGGAGAGGATGCACTCTACAAGCTTGATAGACTTTTCAGATGCACGGTGAGGGATAATGACAAGAGGTTGGCCTTTCGGATTCACGCCTGGGCCATGGAGCGAGTGGCAGGATACAATCTCGACATCTTCGGGGAGGTGTTTCTCGAATGCCGCAATCTCTGGCGCTTTTGTTGAAGTCTGACCGCCGACTACGGCACCCATTTTGGTGGATGGGCCATAAGCAGCAACAACAGAGTCGATGGATTTTGCTTCCACGGCGTACATGATCCAGTCGCTGCTACGAGACACGAAATGACCATTTTGCATGATGGAGACATTTTTCTGCTTACCTTTCAGCATGCACTCGCGGAGGCAGCTGGACATTCATGATAGCCTACTCTGTCGGCAAACTCTACTTTGAGCGCCTCATACTTTTCAGGAATATCGCAGGCATGAACTCTGCAACGCAGCATCAGCCATGTGAACAGGAATGAGTACTGGAAGCTCGTCAGCTTTTGCACCGGGAAACTAATGAATTGATGCTGTGATGCAAGGAGGTGAATATAGATCAGACATATGATAAGATAGGTAGCTGAGATGTTACATCAGTGACAACAGTTCTAGTCAACCGCATCTAGACGATGCAGCTGGTGCCAGAACAGCCATACTCGAGCCAAATGCACTCAAGTCATCATTGCAGGATGGCGAGATAGGATGGGTCGATTGTACGTACCTCCCAATGATTTCCAGATTCTTCGTCTCTCATAGATCGCTCATTATCGTTAATATCGAAATATGTCTGGACCGGATTTATTCTTCCATGCAATCAACGTCTTACCTCCAACCGGCATCGCTGATTCGGCGGGCATACATCTTGCCCATATCGCCCATGCCTATAATCCCGATCACTGCGTCACCCATCTTAAAGGTGTTTCACACGGCATGCGCATGTGCAACGATAGTCCTGACCCTGATCTAGTCTTATTTCTGATGGTGAACAGCAGAGAAAGGCGCAGTCCAAGTGAGACGAGATTTTGAGGCTGGCCTAAGCTCGGACTCCTCGGCCTTGGCAGCGAAATTTCGCCGATTAGTGTACGCGCACAAGATATCCTGGAATTTGCGTTTCGAATATCTTGAACATCTAAGCTTTTAGGTAAATCAAATCGTCTGCAACCACAGCTAAGACTACAGTATCCATGGCTCCCAAGAAGAAGGTTGAGCGCAGTGCGCAAGAGAATGTTCAGCTCGGTCCCCAAGTTCGCGAAGGTTGGTCTTCGACAAGGCCAGCAGCCATTGCTAAAACCCGCAACTGACTGAATTGAATAGGCGAGCTTGTCTTTGGCGTCGCCCGTATCTTCGCTTCTTTCAATGACACTTTCGTCCATGTCACCGATCTCTCGTACGTACTACGCAAGTGAAGATAGAAAAAACCTACCTCCCCAAAGAAGTCAGAGGCAGAAAAGTTTCGCAAGAGCAAATTTGGCACAAGCACGGCATACTGGTTCACAGGCTAACCTGGGTGATTTCCAGTGGCCGCGAGACCATCAGCCGTGTCACAGGCGGTATGAAGGTTAAGGCCGACCGCGACGAGTCATCGCCCTACGCCGCCATGTTGGCGGCTCAGGATGTTGCGGCCCGCTGCAAGGAGTTGGGCATAACAGCCCTGCATGTAAAGATTCGGGCAACCGGTGGTATGTATAGTCGCAAAACGAGTGTTGTGGTGGTATTTTGGCTTGATACTGATGACACTCTGCAGGCAACGGCACTAAGACGCCTGGCCCAGGTGCCCAATCTGCCCTCCGTGCTCTTGCACGTTCCGGGATGAAGATTGGCCGCATCGAAGATGTTACACCCACGCCATCCGACAGCACAAGGAGAAAGGGTGGTCGTCGTGGTCGTCGTCTGTGAACAACTCGCATTCATGATCTGGCGTTGGTGGAAAAGTTGAGATGGACGAGTGGCATTTTGCCACATGTGACGCTTTCGCGGAGAACGGCAACCCTCGCCTGGTCTCCATCTTCATGGTTCGCTATGTAGTCACATAAGACGCAATGCCAGTTCACATTATACATATTCGTATTCATCGCGTCCAGCGCGCAGCTGTCGTCAAACCGATTATTGTACATGTGACTCGTCGGAGGCAGCAGCGATGCACATTACATCAAAACGCCACGCTAAAGCCAGATTGCAGCATCCAAGTCTGCCGACAAGACCTCATGAAAATTGCTGCTCCCTTGCCTCACTCATCACCCTCGCTACAACTACGTAGACGAAGATACCAACTATCAAAATCTTGCCCCAGTTCCTCCGCAACCAACTCTGGCCCGCCTCTCGTGCCGCCTGTCCACCACCTATCACAGTGCCCAGACTGGTGCCACCCCCATTCGCCCTCTTTGGTAGCGTACTAGCATCTGAGGCACAACTGGGCTGCGATGTTGGAAACAACGCCTTCCCGGTCTGCGGATCGATCTGACACTCACGCATCCACTTCCAATTCTCCTCATCCAATTCCGGGAACTCCTCCCGAAATTTCTTACCCCCATCGCCCCTCTGAATCGCACCAAAGCCCCGCATGTTACTGTTCTGTACCTGCCCTCCTGACAACATCTTTGTCGTCGTCCCACCGCCCGTAGAGTTCCACCACCGCGTTCTACTCGCCAATTCGCGGCGTGTACTCTCACTCGCGCTTATCGACCCCGTCGTCATCTCCTCGCTCGTCATGAAACTCAGCACACCAAGCAAAATTGTGCTCACCTCCCATGCCGGGTTGAAGCTCTTCGGATGAAAGTCTGAGATGCTGAGACACAGACGCTCACTGCATTTGAAGCGGCCCGAGGGAGTGTGCATGCGGATAGCTGGCGGAGCGAAAGGATAATCCGGTGGGAATGTCAAAGTGCCCCAGTATTGCCCGTTGTGATAGGGTGTGTTGGGTGGGCCGGTCAGGATGTAGTGCCATTCGAGGATGTTGGATTCGCTAGGATGGGCGGTGATGTATTCGGGCGGGTTACGCGAAAGGGCGGCATATTCGCGAGTAAGTCTTTTATGAGCGGCTTTGGTTGCCATTGCCGTGGGGAGAGTGGTGGGATATGGGCGGGCGGATTGACCGTTGGGTGTTATTGGATTTTGGCTTTGGGGATGTCGGTGGAGCGAGGTGGTGGTAGCGAGAGGATTCTTGAGGACTGAAATCGAGGTTCAGAAGACGCAAGACAGTCTATTCCGAATTAGTCTGCAAAGAGGTATCGAAGAGCCAGAGGATCAGTGGACAACGTCTCAGTTGACTGTTGAAGCGAAAGCCTGTACGTCGATGTTTCAGTCATGAATTATTACATAATCAAACATGCAGAGAGGCCTGCAATAACGTGCTTCACTACCGAGCCGGTCAAATTTCCATCTCATCCTTCTTCAGCAGCACGTTACATGAGCAACATTGCAGAACAGAACATAAAACTGCATGTTTTATAAATTACATGTTCTAGCATTGTGAACAAATGAACCCCACTTGCTGCAGCTTGATAGTGCCTTTTTACGAGGACTATTTGGGTTGCTCAGCCAGAATTGCTGGATCAGTATGTCCTATGTTCTCACTGAATTGCTCATCAGCCAACCGCTTCTGAATATCCTTCTGCACTTTTTGGATAGTTAATGATCCTCACTGTTGGATGAAACCTTCATATCATGCACGCTTCTGCTTCTGCTGCTGATTTTCAGCTCGGAGTGCAGCATTCTCAGCCTTCAAAATGGCCTGCACATGGACCACTGCCTTAAAGCCTTTCATAAGCTGTAAAAAAAGGTATTTCACCTGAATATTCTGATGTTCTTCTTTTGCGAGCCTCATTTAACATTATGTTGGTTTGCTTCTTAATCTCAGGAAAAGTCTTTGGTGTTTTGGGGTCCGGGGAAGACAGGCTGCCTCTAGGAGATGGTGTAACTTTAGCAACAGGTCCAAGGTTGGAAAGCACCTGATCAGGATCAAAAGGAACAATGCTAGTTGCTTTGAAGCCAGATTTAACTTTGTCTGGAGTCATAGTGTGTTGGTGAGCAGTAGAGAAGGCTGGAAGGAACTCCTTAGTGAGATGGTTAAAGCCAAGCCTAAGCTGGCTCTCAATCTGAGAGCCATATGTCTTCTTTAGAGGGCCAAAACAGCTCACATCTAAAGGCTGGGGGATATGAGATGTGCGTACAGGCATACACAATGTAACAACGTGGTTCTGGAGGCAGAACTCCTTAAACTCAGCTATATGATGGCTGCTATGTCCATCAAAGAGAGCCTTCATTTGCTATAGGAATGCTTCGTGCTTTCATAGAAATGATAGATCCATTAGGTATGAAAGTTATCTGTAGTCTAGTCATTATCACTGACAACAATCTTCCAAGTTGCTAGAAGGCCAGTCTGGTACCAAGTCATCTGATGTAGCTTAGCAGCAAAGATAATGAATGGTGGGATAGCCTGGGCCTTGTATTGATAGCCTCAATTGCTGTAGCCCATTCCCTGTTCCCTAGCTACCTTGTCATTGGTCTTCCCTTCCTTTCTGAGCTTGTAATTACTTTTGAGATGGCTGCTTTGTTCTAAGCATTGTATAGGCCATCTCTTTATCAATTGCACGCTAGGATGGAGTTCTTGTTCAGAGTATTGGAGGATCTTCTGAACAAGTAGATCCGCTTCATATTGAGTAAATAATCGACAGTTCGCAGATGTCTCTGCTCTTGAAAGGACACTAAGCTACCTTTTACGAAGAGTTTCAAATGGAACATCATATGTTGTAGCTGCAGCACGATGGGAAGAATCAATTTTACAAAGATAAGCTTGTAGGGCTAAAGAAAGCCATCCCTCAGTTTGAGATGGCATTGCTATCAAAATTGCTGGATAACAAGATGTAGAAGCTGAAGCACGCGTTGTGTACGCATTTTGATCGGCTCGGTGGTGTGACCGGTTCAGTATAACTCCGCCAAAGGGGTTGTCCACGCCAAGCCCTTCGGGGCGCGCCCTTTCATACTAAGAGACACCGTTATTCGTTCTACGCGTCTTTGATATTGCTATTGTTACTCGATTAGGAAGCAAATTGATTATGTAGGTCCTTTAGAAGGTGTATATACTTTTGACTCGTTTGGCAACTCGCACGTGCTTTGTTGTCGTACAGGACCCCCTCAGACTACCTCCAAGACTAGCAATCAGACTGATGAGGTTGTTACAGGTGGTCAAGTGATATCCGTTGAGACGGAAAGCAAGGTGGTCACGTGCACCGGTTTCGGTGATTAGGCGCACTAATTACTCTTTTGCAGAGCATGAGTACGACAAAGAAAGAAGGAATCAGTTCTACCTCGTACTGACTGTTTAGTCGGGGACCGGTGCACGCTGCGAGATACGCCTGGGGAGGTGTTCGATGTCAATATGCTTGTTATTATCAAGTATCAGACAGATGTCTCATATATATATATGTACAGTGCCACGTAATCCTGCTCCGTATGTTGGATGGGTATGTTTTACAAGGGGTAATTACATTGTATAAGCGGTAATTATGTTCTGGCATATGAGGAAGTTATCTCACAATAATAACCTCAATCCCTATAGCAAGATGGTTCTCAGAAAGCAGTCTTTGACAGCCAATTCAGGCTATCTTTGGTGGATACGCTTCGTCATACCAACTCAAAGTTGACTCTAATCCTTTTGACAGTCGTTGGATAGATAGAATACACCCTTCCAATAGCGCTGTTATCTATACAGGTATCTTCAAGACACGCTCTGATCTGAGCGATCAAGGGGTTTAGGTAGCCGCGAAGGCATATTGAGGGCATGCCAAGACCATCTCAAAAGATAAATAACAGGACCACCAACTAACTACACCTCAATATGGTCAAACCTGGCTTCAAATGGCTCTTAAAACGAGTTCTACTCCTTGAACTCGGATTAAGTATGAGTGCAACAGCGCGCCACGAAGTCTTGGAGTGGACCACCCTTCTGGTGGAGGTTCTATATCACAGCACCATCGGCAAAGCTTGGCTACTTTAATTACCATATAATACTTATGCGAAGCGGTGAAGCCAAATATCATTGCTTCATACTTTCCGGTGACTGGGGTCATTGGATGGCTGAAATACAGAGGCAAATGGGAGGTATACTTTGGAAGTGGTCGACTTGCAGAGTCACAAAATATCTGATCATCACCTTTTCAGGGACAGATATGCGGTGATTCAAAAATAACTTACATCGCGAATAGTGATGAAACTTGCGACAGGAGATAGCAGCGTCCCTCTCTCGATCTTCTACACCAAAATTAGTTACAATGGGCCCGACGAGCTTCTTAATTTTATTGTTCTCAACCCACTTCGACACGCGTTCCTTTGTCCCAATTCAAGCTTGTCAGATGGCCGGTTCATTATCCCATCGACTCTCAGCCTATTCAGTTCTAAAATTACTCCTGCCTGCATTATCATATACTGTTCTTCTCGCCCAGCTATGTATCAGCGACCACGATATCCATTGTCGTCTCCCAATGACGCTACATCTAATCTAGTGCGAAGTAATGCATTCCGGGTATATCTTATGACAAGTTGTCATTTCAAACTGATTGAACCCGGAAGGACATGTATGCACGCATGAATTTGGAGTATCTGTCCACGCTGCCTAAGGAGCCGAGAAGACTATTGCTCTATATACATTAAATAGTCTCCAGGGCCTTTATCTTTATTTTATCCGGTGTTTAATACCTGAACGTCAAATGGATGCATTAATCTGCAGCGAACATTGGCCGAACGAATCTTGGGCGGACCAACGCTAGAAGTCGGTGAAAAGCTGTGCCACTTCAACGCCGGACTTGATTAAGATGCGCAATAAGATGAAAGGCGGGAATAGACTGACAGCGTCCAAGGTGTTCCATTTGGTTTGTCAGACCTGAGAGGGTCCCACCAGGGAAATGATATCGTCGCATTAGCTATGGAAAGTCGGGTCTCGTAGCGGTGTCTATGCGAGCACATTTTCTTATGATTTCACCCGTTACTTGAGTCTGAATAGGTGGAGTCTCGAATTTCGAGAGAGAGCATTAAATATGAATCTGTTTCAATCAAAATTGCAACTGGTCATTGGGGGCATCTTTCTCCTGAAGTGATCGGCTGCTGCACATGAACATTACGTCCTAGCAGTCATTCTCAAATGGCCATAGCAGAATACAAATTGGTATCTTCGTACTCAAACAAAGGATTAATATGTTTATATTTTTTCCCCCCCTTAATTGCTAAATAATAAAAAATGTAAATAACTTCATTTTTTTAGAGTAGCTTTAAGCCTAACAAATTTGCCATTCAGCCACTCTGAAAGTTTGAAGAGCCAGTTTCAACAGCAGCTGGCGCTGAGAATATTTGAAATTGGACGAGAAGGGTCCTTCGATCTCTATTGACAAATGTTTCGTTGGCTACTCGTGATATTTGCCAACTCAAGTCTCGAAATTACTCTGCAGTCTCAATTCTTTTGAAAATCGACATTTCGATGGAATTGGTTGTCTTTGAACGCAGTGATTTGAACAAGCGGAATTATTCAAGGAAGATGCAGATTAGATCAAGTTGCCGTTATGGCTTTTGCACAGGTATATTGCGGGTTTGTCGTTGTGTTGAGAATCATGGTGGGCACTGTTGTTGCCGGGAGAATTTTTTTCTTTTCACCTAATTGGCAGCATGGGGGGTCGACTTATCTGAGACAGAGTTCCTCCGTGACTCCTAACCCGACTAGCAATTTGATTATGGACACAGGAGATGCTGGTGACAGCAAATGCGATCGGTTTAAACCACTTTTAGCACCTACTTCGGAAACTATACCGGTTCGATAACTTACAGTAGCAACTCTGCTTCAAATGTGACGAATGGGACTTGCACTTAGGGTTGTTGAGTTAAAAACCCTTGATCAAGCTTCATAGATTTTACCGTTGCAGTAAGTATCATGAGCCTCATAACTGTCGAGTTTTGAACATTACAATAGAGCAGGTCGTCATTAGAGTAACAACATTGCTATCACTCATCAGCAGGGCTATAACTATAGTGAAAGATTGAATGCCTAATATTTTTCTTCCAATAGGTGAGCACAATCATCGAAACCGTTTCCTCGTTGAATTATTCCAAAGTAATGTTCTGAAAACCTTGAATTGCCTAAAGCTGTGAGACAAATTCCTATCGAAATCAGTCTCTTGATGCCCGTCACAGACGAAGCTCCGATGGGATCTTTCTCATGGCTGCGAATCAAGAAGATTAGAATATCAAAATATCCTCCTCGGCAGTGAATTTAACCATCATATAAGCGGAATGTAAGCCTTCATACGCAACTACGTGATCGATGCATCCTCCACCGCTCGTCCTGATTGAAATTGATGGCGCAATGTGGAGAAACATAAGGCTGTAATCAGCTCATATAAAGAACAAGTTACAGAAGGCGAAACAGATGCTTCTTTAGAAGTCCAGAAATGGCAAAGAACCCTCTAGTTGAAAGCTGATAGAGATTTGGAATGTGACCTAAGGCTATGAAATCTACCGATTTTCATGGCAAAAATTGGCTTGATTCCACATATGTGAAAGATTTTATGTGACCCAGGGGCTGAAGCTCTTCGCAATTGGCTGCAAGGGGTTCGAAATACTAGTATATGTGAAAAATGCTCCAGGGGGCCAGTCTTCGGGCAGCGGAAGAAAAAAGGTAGTTGAACTGGAAAGCCTTACATTCGCATTGCACATGAATCACACCATATTTATAGTTAGTAAATCCAGGGTATCGTATATTGTCTGATTCTATCGGATGTGGTAAGTTAGTTGGATGGCTGATTTTAAGGAATCACCGGAACAGCAAGCGGCACATCCTCATGCTCCGCTTCCGCCTCGGCCTATAAGTTCAACCGGAAGAATTTGGGCAATATCGACTGTAAATCCGGTGGCTCAGCTCGTATGGCGTATACACTACAGGCTACTACTGCGTACGCATAGTGGTGTGATCAAGTATATCAGTTCAGCTCTTTTATAGTCACTCATTTCAATGCGATTGTTGCACTCCTCATCTCTTTTGAGGATAAAATTTATCTCAAGACGCAGTCCCAAATTTGCAGCATTGCCCATTCAGCATCCGAAAGCATTCCACTCTTCTGTCCCGCGAACTTCCAGTATGACGGGCGCAATTCTCTCTGCGGTAGTCTCTTCCCCAGTCACAGTGTCTGCACAGCCATCGGACGTCAAAGAGAAGGCACACCACAATAAGCATGGCAAGGGCTTCATCAACCCATGGCCGTCGTACACGGATTGGAAGCCTTGGCAAATTATTCCCAAGTTGCTATGGATGCGACTGACAGGGAAATGGACCGACCCGGACACTACACCTCCGACGGTGCCTGTACGGAAACCGCAATTCCTCCAAACACGGCACACGGATCGTCTAAGGGCGACATGGCTAGGCCACGCATGCTACTATGTAGAATTTCCGGGCGGCTTCAGAGTCCTATTTGATCCTGTCTTTACAGAGAGATGTAGTCCTTTCAGTTGGTTGGGCCCAAAGAGATACACGGAGATGCCGTGCATGGTCGAAGACATTCCCTTTATCGACGCTGTCATCATTTCACACAACCACTATGACCATCTGAGTCATCCCACCTTGAAGACCATCTCAGAGAAGTATCCTAGCGCACAATTCTTCGTGCCCTTGGGCAACAAGCCTTGGTTCAGCCATATGAAGCTGCCGGATCATAATGTCACGGAATTGGATTGGTGGGAAGAGCGCACAGTCACTCTCTCAGTTCCGAAGCAAGGAAATGAAGTTGAAAAACAGCCTGACATAACGGCGACGATTGGATCCCTTCCCTGCCAGCACACCTCCGCTCGTACAGCATTCGACAAAGCGCACACTCTCTGGTCGAGCTGGTCTGTCACGTCCGGCGGCAAAAAGATCTGGTTTGGCGGCGACACTGGATACCGCACCGTTCCCGAGCTGCCCGCCGGGGAGTTCGACTACGACGAGAAGTACTCTCATTTGCCCCATTGCCCAGCATTTAAGCAAATAGGCGAGCTGCGCGGTCCATTCGATCTGGGTTTGATTCCCATTGGAGCCTACGATCCTCGGTTCATAATGAGTTCGATGCATGCCAACCCATACGATAGCGTGAATATTTTCAGCGACACCAAATGTCAGCGTGCGCTTGGTATCCACTGGGGTACATGGGTGCTTACGAGTGAGGAAGTTTTGGAACCGCCGCGTATGTTGAAGCAGGCATTGAAGTGGAAAGGCCTTGCGGAAGAAGGCCTGTTTGATACATGTGATATTGGTGAGAGTAGGGAATTCTAACGAATAGACTCAGTGGATATGATTTCCTTGAGTCATTTCTAGAAATATGGTGAAGAATATTTCAGCGTGGCGCTGGTGGTAAAAAACTTCACTCTCAGATTCCACAGCAATGTGAACGTGTATAATTGGGCAAGAAGGATTACATCATAATAGCCATGTGCTGAGTTCCACGGGCATGGTATGTCCACATGAACATTTGACCATCTCTTACACCTCATATGCGCATTAACTCCGACTTTCTACAACCTCCCCTTCATCTTATCAAGTACGAGTCCACCGGAGCTCCATACTAAATCTAAAGCTTCTAATGGAGGAGGCCGTCAAACTGATCCTCGAAAAATTGGGAGTTGTCCACAACTATCCAGGCACGCCAGGGAAATATTGAGCCTCAATGATTTCCTCAGTTCCATGGTCACCCTTCAATTAAGAAAAATCATAAGGCGCTCCAAAGAAATACAGCCAGCACTTTAAAAGGACGCTTCATAATCCTTCCAACTGAACTTAGCAACAAAATATATACGCAACAAATGTCGATAATACAACCCCTGTCCAAGCTGGTGCTTTGCAGCTTTATAACTCCATGATAGGTCGCTTCGCCGGCCTGAACCCAATTTATTTTAAATTTTCAGCTTATTAGTGCCGAAATTTTGGGCGACTCTTCAGAGTTCGATGGAAGCTTGGACACTAGTAAAATGTGGAGTGTGTTATAGGAACCAAATGTGATGGATTGATTAAAGAAGAGAAAGCTAGCTAGACAGGATAGCATAAGTTGTCTTGCCAAGACATCAAATCCATGCCTCGGGCATCCTCCCACTGGCCTGAAGAACTGCCAACTCTTAACAGGATGAAATATTTTGGAAAGCTTGGCAACAAGCATCTCAAAATCTTGAGAATATTCAACCCATTCCGTCTGGTTGGCCTAAGCATTACTTTCCAATGCCCTGGAACGGTCGAAGGAACCTCGTGCAATAGGTTTGGCAAATGCAATTTACCGAGTTAAACTCGAGATTCAGCCTTGGGATTCAGCCACCACCAAAAAGCTCCAGAAATAGTTTCTACGTTATGCATTATCATAAGGACCATCTTGTCGATAATGCTGGCCGTAACAGCTCTGCAACAGGCCAGAGCGCTGACATGGCAGGCTGGTCCGAAAATGAGCTGAGATGGTATCAGGCGAAATGGTTGGGTAAGCGACCGTAACGGTCGAACTTGACTCGTTCTCTGGGAAAGCATATCCGTAGGGTTCCACCTGAAGACTAATAGGCTCTAACATATATGGCGAAAGGCATGATTTCCAGATCAATTCATCATGGTACTTAGGAGTCGAGACTGGGCCCATCAGAGGACGGTAAAAGCAAACACCCAAATAATTCAGCGTGATCAGACCTCCTTCAGAAAGATAGCAAAAATAAAATCAAAATCAATAAAAGCAGAGGCCAGCCAGAAATAATTCAATGGGGATGTTCACCTGTCGTTAAACCGAGGGAATTTAACACGGAAAGAAATTGCTCACCAATTCACCTTATTGAGCATTCAGTAGAATGCGTTAGCTTGAACGTAAGGTCCAGCAAGGCAGCTTCAGGAAGGATGCGACCCATCATTTCTGAATGAGCATCGGTAGTGAGGATGAAAACAGATGTAGAATGAAGTTCCAAGGGACACAGCGCACTTCACTTGTGCAAGTGTGCTGCTTAAAAGCACATGTCTTCTTCATGATGAAGCTATTTTGGTTCACGTACGCTTTTCGTCAGGCCAGCCTCATCTGCAATCTAACTTTATTATGTTCTACACTTCCGACTTTGCTCTGTTCTCTCATGCATGTGGAAAGCTACAATATTCATCCTGAAAAACATAGGTATATGGCCGCTTCAAATCGCGCTGACACAACTGTGGAGGACGGAAATCCGCATCCCATCCTACCGAGAGATAACAAACCACCTTTTTAAGAATGTTCGACTCTTCAGAGTTCGATGGAAGCTTGAACACTTGTAGGATATGGAATTTGCTATAGGAATCAACTTTGATAAAGAAGGAGAGAGAGCTAATTAGACAGGATGTGTCAATGAAGCAATTATTCAGCAGCATACTTGGTTGAGAGAGGCGCACGCCTCCCATCCAAACTAAACCCTCTGACCACCATCTGAGCCTCTTCTGGCGCCCTGAAGGCTTATGGCTGGTGAAGCGCGCTCGCTTCGACGTTGTTTCTTCGACCAAACCTTAAGGCTCGTGGGGGAAGATAGTCTTGTGGCTGATATGCGGTCTAATACCTCGCTTTGCCGTTAACATGGTTACTCACCGGTCCACCCTTCCAAACGAATCGCGTACAGCTAGAGCAAACGCTGATGCCACGAAAGATCAAAGGCGCAGTCGACATGCCCTTCTTCTGGCGGACCTTTAGCTCCGAACTGCGAACAGAAAAAGGAAGAAGGCCTGTTATTGTTCCTCGAGCATTGTCTGTGGTTTTTAAATATTTCTCGTATTGTAGGCTGATTATCCGCGTACGTGCACTTCCTCATGCTGTTCTACGTTCTTAGCAGCACTACCGTGCGTATCATCCTCCGTATTCTCTTCACCGTTGCTTTCTTCTGGGCGGGCTTCATAGGCAGCCAGTGCTACAAATCCTCGACGAAGCTCCGTCTGCTCAACCATGAGCGAATCACAGTTACGGAAGCGACCGGATGGCTCCAACCTGGCAACATCATCGATCCTATTTTGCAGCTCAGAAGGCTTCCACCCAATTTCAAATGGTGGTTCATGATGGCTGTCGTTGCTATTCTTTCGAAATTGACCGATATCGCAACTGCCGCTGTCAGTACTGAACTTATGAAGCTATCCTGCTATTTTAATCAAGGCATGATTCTTTCGCCTTCCTCCAAGGACGTTTTTCACATACCTCCATGGAATGGACGACCGTTTCTAGTGGCTGGGAACGCGCAACTCTACAGTGTCAACAACACATGTGAGGCTGGCATCTATTGGAAGGTCAACGACGATTCGCGGTTCTGCTCATCCCCAGGAGACATCATAGGAGCGTGGAATTGCTCAGCAGTCGGAGAGGACATTTCATATGTCTTCGGAGACTGGACACCAGACCAGATTGCCAATGACTTGAGCAGCAAGGGCTTGCTATACAGTTCGAATTATTCACTAGCTCAGACTTCGAGCAGCGATCCCTACGACTTCACACATCTAGTCATCTGGAGCAGCTCAGAGACGGATAACAGCAACCAAGTGTTCAACGTTACCGCTTCAGTCGAAACTACGGCAGATCCTAGCACCCAAGGTATTACAATGCACAATATGTTCTGCACAATGAACGCTCTGGGTATGTGTGGGTGCTGGTCTATATTTGCAATTGCCTAACGATTATTTGCTTCAGATGCCGACCCAATAGCGAGCGGAATTCCCAGCGTCACCACCCTCCATAGTTGGGCTTTGACTTTGCAAGGATATATGTACTACGGCACTGGCACGCCCATGGTTAATAACCCTGAATTTTGGCTCGAATGGGTGTTGAACACATTAATCATGGTGGCGGGTGGTTCTGGTAATTTTCCCATGCTCAAAATCCAACCTTCGGCCGAAAAGACGAGATTCTGATTCGCAATATAGATTTTCTCCTCTCCATCCCAACTGCCTCGAATGAAACACAAGGCTGTGTATTGCCGGTCACCTATGTTCCCAATTGGCTCATTGCCCTGCTCTTCTTAACATTGTTCGTGTGCGTAATCATGACTTTATTAAGCATGATATTGTGGCTCAGACTTCGCTTCCGCCCACATCATAACGCCGTGAAGAACGCACCGGTTGATCTCTGGACATGGATGGCACAAGCTGCAACAGAATCTAGTGATGGCCAGGGCCAGGCAGTCAAGCCAAAAATGCTGCGAAATTGGGCTGTGGAGCTTAGGAACGATGTGGGTGTGCGTATAGTCAGGCGCACTGTCCGTAATATACCTAGTCCTCAAAGGCCAGAGATTGAGTTATTGAGTGGTGGAAATAGGACAGGAGGATATTAGATCATGATGGATGGTGAGGTAAAGTCTGTAAATATGAGAGTTAACATTAATCGGTCACTGGTCTGTACTCTTCCCTCAAAACCCATCTCCCTCGACCTCCCCCCCCTCGCTGGAGCTCTGCAATCGTCTTCAGCATCTCCTTGAACTCTGCTGTCCGCTGCGGGGTTCCACAGAAGCGATTAAAATGATCAATTAGCATCTGCGTGTACACACTCCCTCCGTGCGTAAGAAAGTAGTCCCGAATGAGCACTAGAAAATCTTTACCTTGAGGCTGCTGGTGGTTATCGTGATGGTGGCGACCTCTCCCAGGTGTGTTCGATCGACCGGAAGTACCAGGTGATGAAATCGTTCCAACTTGTCGGGATTGCAAATTAGCAAGTACTGATGCAGAAGAAGGTCCTCCACGGCCTCCACGTCCAGCACCAAGTCCCCCTCGAGCACGCATTGACAACGGCTCATCAGGCCGACCTGAAGTCCCAAATTGGCCTGTCCATGTGAGAACACCAGCTGGAATGGTCCGCGCAATCTCGCCAGCCTTCTGAAGCTCTCGTGCAGCTTCGGCGGCAACACGTTTAGCCTCACGCGCGATGATTTCTGGATCCGCACGCATGGCCTTTTTGCCGTTGATGATTGCATCGTGTTCTAAGGCACTCTGAACACCTGTCCGAGCAAAGATGGAGGAAAGCATCCGGTCATCTTTTGAAGGGTGGCGCTCACCGTCAGTATTTTCACCGTCTTCCTCTTGAATGCCACGGTACTGTTCTTGCCGAGAGATACCGACAACATCGCGGAGAGATTCTTGACTTTTCTCCTTTTCAATCTCTCCATGCGAAGTCGTGAGGCTATAGTCCTTATTTGCTTGTGCGATCGTCTTCGGTCCGGACAACTGCACCTCAGTACCTTTAAAAATACTTCCCGTCTCTGTCTCACCGTCCTTGCTCTCTCCAAGGGTAAATAGATCGTGCAGGTCGCGCAGTTGAAACGTCTGTCTCTGTTTCGGGTCCTTCAGGATTTTATTTGTAAGAAATTGTTTAAAAATCTGTCGATGATATATCTTTTCCTCGATAGTTCCAGCTGTCATCAATCGATAAATCTCAACTTCACGCTTCTGTCCAAGCCGCCACGCGCGCTCACGAGCTTGTACGTCAGTAGACGGATTCCAATCTGGGTCATATATTATCACACGATCAGCGCCTGTCAAATTCACCCCAAGACCGCCAACTTTAGTCGTGAGGAGAAATACATGCAAATCAGGATCTCCATTGAACTCGTCAACGAGATCTTGGCGGTCTTTGATGGATGTATTGCCGTCCATACGACGGTACTTGAACCCATCCATGCCCTGGATAAACTTTTCGAGAATATCAAGCATGATGCGATGCTGAGCAAACAATAATGTCTTGTGCCCATTCCGTTTCCAAATCTCGAGCAAAGCTTTGACAACCTGCATCTTTCCAGACTTGTTGCCACTACCGTAGGCATAGTTGGCCTTCTTGGACAAGGTCTTGTGCTCAACCAGGTCGGGGTGATTGCAAATCTTACGAAGAATGTCGACTCCATAAAGTGCTTGGCGCTTGCCAGCCATGATAGATCTCATATCTTCAGACCCCAGAAACCATTCATACGCATCCCGCTGCAGCTTTGTAAGTTTGCAAAACAGCACACGCTCACTCTTTTTGGGTAAATCAGCCGCGACATCCACCTTAAAACGTTGCAGTAAGTACGGTGAGATTGTGTCTTTCAGAGTCTCTGCGCACTTCATCGCTGTCTCCACCTGCAAATTTGACGCATTGGCATAACCACCCTGCTTAATGGGAATCTCAAATTGGCTCCTAAAGTTAACGAGGGTGCCTAGTCGCATCGGAAAGATGAAGTCAAACAACGACCAAAGCTCTGTCAAGTTGTTCTGCATAGGCGTGCCGGAAAGAATCAAGCGATTGTGCGTACGAAGCTCTTTGCAATAGATGGTGATCGATGTATTTGGATTGCGTATTTTGTGGCCTTCATCCAAGACCGCATATTCCCAATCAGTTGGAACTAACAGCTCGGCGTACGTCTGAAGGCCAGAGTAAGTTGTGACCAGAACATGGCCATCCCTAGATACTTTGTCGACGATGCGTTTAGCTGCTTTAAAGCTCTTACTCATCGTGTCACGCCGACGAAACGTTTCCATCTCCATATCATCCTCTATGCGTGCCTCCCGCTTCACATCGAGCATGCCGCTACCGGATGTATGCAAGATGGAAACTCGAAGAGGTGGCCACCACCGATGGAACTCATTTACCCATTGCTTCATTACTGTCGCCGGACATACAATGATCACTGGTTTGATCAATTTCTCCGAATAATGAAGGCCAGCCAAAAAAGAGATTACCTGTATCGTCTTTCCCAAGCCCATCTCATCACCAATTATGCCTCCGACTTGTTGCGAGTACAGCTCCCACAGCCACTGCACACCAGTCTTTTGGTAGTCAAACAAAGATGAATAAATATCACCGGGGATGCGGAAGCCGCCTTCAAATACGGCGTCAGTGCGGCTGGGATGAGGCATATGCCACTCAGCTTTGCCTTCAAGATTCTCTTCCAAAGAAGCCCCCTCATCCTCAGATTTTGCATCAAGCCCATCGGCGGAGGCCGCTTGAACCACTGAACCCGTCTTAGTCCGAAATCGCTCCCTAGCAAGACGTCGCCTCCTGACCCAGCTACTGAGACGTTTTTGGTAGACTTGCTCGTTTCCATCATCAATCCCGGCAAGGTCTTCAGCCTCGGCGTCATTAGCAGCTCTGGTCTTCGGCATTTTGCCTTTTCGGCGTTTGGTGCCAGGTGTGGTGGCAAGTTTGACGTCGCCCTCCGTATCTTCGTCTGCGCTTTCATCCCACACTGCGTTATCTTCCTCGTCAATTAGAGGCTCGTACAAATTGGAATCGTCTCCAGGTGTGGAGTTTTCTTCCGGTGCGGATTTCGACACATGTCGTGCCTGCAGTCGCCTTCGTTTGGAAGGCCGGGCTAAGGAATACTCCTCTTCCTGCAATCTTCTCGCCAATGCCTCGTCGTCATCTGTAGTTGCTGCAGGTGTAATTGGAGTGCTCGTATCGTCGTGATCAAACCCGGGAGCGAGCAAATTTCGGTGCGAAGTAGGTCCAATTTGGAGATCCGATTGCATAAGCTCAAGTCCGTCGTCAACTTCTTCGGCCTCTTCTTCTGCCTCCAAGAGAACATCGCCAAGGCTGGATGATGCCTTGAGGAGTTGCCGGCCCATCTTCGAGAACGGAGTGATCTTCCCAGTGCGAATCAAGAATTCCCGCTGACTCTCACCGGGGAGACGCTTGTTCAAACTAGGCTCCAAAGCCGACGAATCACCTCGTTTGCCATCCTCGTTTTGAACACTGTGCCGATCATCGATGCGTTTCTGAATTTGTTCCAAATCATTGTCGAGCTGACCGATCCGCACCTTGTGGTCCTCAATATCCTCTCGATACTTGCTCTTCGTGGCATGGTTGCCAAACTCTCTCAGCTTCTGTTCCAGCTTCTGAATCTGTCCCAGTAACAAGTCTTTGCTCTTCTGCGTCTTCTCCAGCCGCTTCTTGTCCCGCTCGTCGGCCTGCTCAAGAAGTAGAGCGTCCGCTTGTCGGCTAATATCTTTTTCAAGATCATCTTGGTCTCGAGTATTGGCAGCCAACTCCGCTAGAACGGTTGCTTCATCCTTTTCCGCTGCTTCCTCTGTGGTGTGTGCAAAGTATCCCGAAGATCCTTCAGCCTGTAACGAGGTATCTGAGATCTTTTCAGACCCTGGGGAGCTTTTATGGCAAGATTCAGACATTTGCGGCCAAAATTTTCCTCTCGGTTGAAGTGTACGGTCTACTGCTCAAGCCCTGCCACTTGAGCAAGCGCCGTTCGAGGCAAATGAATAGGCTTAGACCAGAACACTAAGGCTGCTGTTTAAACATGGCAGGACAACACTAACAATCTACAACAACGGCCATAATATTTGAAGTTGTCGCAGATCCCGTGACGAGGCAATGCTATATCTTGTTCAATACAAGAAGATGAATGAGAACATTCACAGCTGCATGCATTTTGAGGCAACGACCCGCTATGACGCACGTGAAAGTCGCGATTCTCACGAAGCACGCGACGTTAGCGGCGGATCTTCCCGGTCGACATGACGTGACGTGAGTCGGAGCAGAGAGTTGCAAACGCCGAGCAAGCGAGTAGTGAGATGGCGACGACCTGACAACTTACCTTCCGTTCCGCAGCTACTAAGCATCTAACCCAATTCTATCTTCCATCCACCAAAGCTTGAGATGAGCTTGTATTGAGAGAGTTCGAACCAATCGGTCCTGACAGCACTTGGCCATGGCTTCGCTTCCTCAGGCGCGGCAACAATCGCAGCGACAGTCATTTCGGGAGCAGACCTCGTCGCAGCATCCTTCATCTCCAACTCATGCGCGCCCTGCAACATCGGAAGACTTGCAAACGGTCTTTGTGAACGATGGCCCAAAAGTTGAGCAGCGGGAAGACGCGCGTTGTTCATCCCCCCGACCTGCAGACTCTGACGCATTTGATTCCGTCAAGAAGTGCTGGATCTGCTTTGCCGATTCCACCGAAGACACTCCTCAGACATCACCATGGAGAGATCCCTGTCCGTGCGCCTTAGTCGCGCATGAAGAGTGTCTGCTTGACTGGATTGCGGACATGGAAGCACCCCGGAACAGCAGGAGCCGGTCGTTCGCGTCGCCCAAGATTGAGTGTCCCCAATGCAAGAGCGAGATCAAGCTGGCACGGCCCCGGAACTGGGTGGTTGACATAGTCCGCGGGTTGGAGAGGGTAGGATCACGAGCGATCACACCGGGCGCCGTGGCCGTGCTGAGCGGCATGCTGTGGAACAGCAGCCTTGCATGGGGTGTAAATTCTATCTATGCTGTCTTCGGGGCCGAGGACGGTTATCGGATACTACGCCCTTTCCATCTCAACTCTCTTAGACCGCCTGTTGAAGCCTACCTTGGTAGTCCTCGAGACGCGGCACGAAGTCTGGTGCAGTCGATTCTAACCCATGCGGTGCATTGGCGCCTGTATGTGGGCCTTCCGTTGATCACACCGATTCTCATCCTCTCACGGACGCGCTGGGCAGACTCCGCGTTGCCACTCCTTCCCATCCTTTTCTTCGCCACTCAGACACCCACGCCCGATGATACTACAGACTTAAGTCAGTGGCCTCCTTCAGCGGGCCTTGCCTTTGCAGTTTTGCCATATATCCGTTCAGCATACAATCTTTACTATGAGAATTTTTGGGCCGAGAAAGAGAGGCGATGGCTTCGAGAGATCCAACCTCGGAGCGGTAACATCGATAGCCACAACGAAGCAGGAGACGCCGCGCTAGAGGAGGTCATGCAAGATGGCGAGGAGGATGAAAACGTTTTCGAAGTGCGGATTGATGGGGGTATATGGGAGGAGTGGGAAGAGGATCCTGGCCAGCCTCAGCCAGATGCGCAGCAGAACAGGGCTGCCGCACCGTTTCAGCAGCCCGCTCCTCAACAGGCGAACGAACAAGCTCAGCCTGCACCTAATATACCAGGCAATCGCCCTCAGCAAGGCAGGCAACCTCAGGGTCAACCAATTGGACAACGACAGGACAACCAACAACAAATAGCTGGGGAGCGGCGTCTTTCGTTCTCTCCAACAGCAATAGCGGAGACAGTCCTCGGCGCTATCTTCTTTCCAACCATCGCCGGAATGTCCGGTGACCTGCTAAAACTCATCCTTCCTAAGTCCTGGACTACTGCACCTGTCGCATACGGAATGGCACGGCCATCGGTAAAAGGTTTGCTGCAGGAGAAGTGGGGCCGCAGTCTCGTCGGTGGATGTTTGTTTGTTGTGGCAAAAGATGCCATCATGCTCTACGTGAGATGGAAAATGGCACAGATGCATCGACGCCGGCGGGTTTTGGACTATGACAGGACGAAACGAATATGAAATGTACGCCGCATAACTAGCATGGCGTCGGGCGTCCAGGCAACGGACTCACGTGCATTCTGTAGAATGAAACTACGCTCGATGGGAAGAGATATAGGTGTCTCAATTCGGCGTCTAATCTCGAGTGTGCTTGGGCCTGAATGTAGCAATGGGTAACCTGACGAGTCATCCGAATTAGCTTGTTCTCTTTCGGCTCCACCCTACGCATCTCTCAGCTCCAAAATCGCTTGGCGATCAACGTTCTCATCTCCTCGAAAGATTGACTGCGTTGCTCCCCAGAGTCTCATACAAATGTAACAGTGGCCAACCAACCCTTATAGTCGACCGAAAAGGTACTTTGGAAATCTTGGCGCTCGGAAAACGTACCTTCCATTTTTGTTAATCCCGTGCGGCCCATCGACAAGAATTTCTTCCACTTCCGACTTGAGAATTTAGCCGAGGAAGTTGAATATATGCCTCCACTACACCACGTTTCATGGCCCTGTCACTGGTTACATCAACACAAACGATTTTGTCCCACCTCGCGCTGGAGAGCTTGACCATCGTGACAACTAAACATATTATTATCGTTCGATGATTGGGGTTGGCAGAAAGTCGAGACGAGGTTATACATTTGGTATTTGATTTGAACAATTTCTTACTCCCGAGTCGAAAGGCAAGGGATGGCCTAGCTTCTAAGACCTATTCGTTCTGGCGCCCAAAGGCAATGGATCGTGCATAAGGGTAAAACCTGGTCCTGTTACACTTATTAATCAAAAACGCAATGTGTCCAAAGTGGAGCCGTCACTATTCGACGCCGCGCGGTCGTTGGTCGATGCACTTGAGACAGGTCGAGTGGCTCTGAAGACAAGAATCCTGGTGGTGAATAGGCACGGACTTGCTGATCGTTGAGCGTTTAGGGGGAGTTAATCTATCGAGGTCACACTTGGACGTCATGCAAAGATGTGGAAAGCGAAACAGAGCGAAGAATTTATACAAGTATGAATTGCGGGCGATTGACCTAACATTCACCTCTGCAAGCTCACCATTTGATCTCCGAAACATAAGTCTTCAATATAGCAAGAGTTCTCCCAAAATGTACACCCAATCAATCTTTTTCCTCGCCAGCTTATTGGCGGGAACTACGGCGCAGACATACAAAGCCTCCTTCACGGAGTACGGGACAGGTCAGATAGTTGGCCCTGGTTGATTGAGAGAAAAAAAAACACACTCATTTCTTCGCAACAGGCGACCAGAACGGATCGCCCAACTGTAACACCGCTTCAACAGCCTGTGGCTTCTACACATCACCAGGATATTCTGCCGCCGTTTCTCAGAACTTGTACGGCGCAGGTCCTGGACAGGGGGCAGGCCCAGCTTGTGGGACTTGCTGGCGGCTGACGATCGGTCCGTCTGTAAGGCACTCATCTGCACGAAAAACATGCTGAGAGATCGACTGTAGAAACGGATAGTTCGGGCAACACTGTATCCAACGCTGGCAACAGCATTGTTGTCAAAGTCACAAACCTCTGTCCAGGTAAGAGCGCCTATATTCTGCATCTGATTTATCGCAAAAAGTGACCAATGGTATAGCGGATGGCAACCCGCTTTGTGCTCAGGCTACTCTCTCGGATACCAACCAATACGGCGCCAACGTCAATTTCGACAGTAAGTCATAAAGACACTCTCTGAAAATTTCACGACCCCTGAGAAGTTTTATAGCTTGTATCGACTCAGGTGCCTCAGCAGCGTTATTCGGCAGCGACGGTGTTGGACTCGGTGTAGGCACTGCCGAAGAGGTTGATTGCAGTGAGTGGAGCGGCACTGTGGTGGATTAGTGGAACGGTGCGCAATGACAGCACCTGGGGAGACTGACGCTCCAAGTTGAAAATTACCCTGGGAATGACAAATGAAAAGTTGGTGCTTACGTTGTAAAGCAACAATTGATCATAACTAAAACAGCCTCTTCATATATGATTGTATCCATAGCTCGCGAAAGTGTGGTATGCGTGTATGTATACATATTCTACTGCTCGTGTATTGTCACATTCTCTTCCTTTGCATTCCGTAGCAGCCATGGAAGCTGAGAAATGATGGTGTTGAGGCCAAATTCCGATAGCGATTCGGTCAATTCTTCATTGACTTCTCCTTCTTCCAGACCCAACGTTCGGAAGCATTGAATAGCCCACATGATTGTTTCTTGGATCGAAGTATTCACAACTGCACCACCAATTTCTTTTGAAGCCAAAATATTGGCATCTGTAGGCATCGTCTCTCCCAGTTTGCGAGTTTGTTTTTCTCCGTTGCCCTTCTTCTCCGTTTGTCTAAGCTCTTCGAGGGCTTTCCGGAAAACAGTGTTGATGATGAACACGTTGGGTTGTAAGCCTCCATAAATAATTATCTGCCTGTCTTCGTGACCAGGAAGTCGCACTATGGTCCTTTGCCGAGCAGGAGCATTAAGCCAAGACGACGCGCGCTCTGCACGTGCGAACGTTTCTCCCGACCCTCCATATCGTTGTCTGTATTGTGCTCTGCGAACAGCAGGTGGCCAAAATTTGTCCAACAGAAGCCTTCCTGCAGTACTGCCGTAATTTTTGACGACGCCTTCGAGCAATATGTTGAACACTTTAGCACTGAGTTCGAATTTATAATGCTTTCTGAAATTTAAAAGCTGGGAGCAGTATTCCGTCCAATAGATATCGATACTAGCAAATGCGGCGATAAATATGTGTAATTCCGGGATGTCTCTTCGGGTAGAGGGTTGGCTTCGAGCTTTCGTCATGCTCCCAAATAGTGCTTTTGCACGGTCAAAATCAATCTCACACCCAGATCTTCCAGCCAAGAGTTCTGAACGCAAATCTAGCATCACGCCGGCCAGATGCGCTAGGTTCGCGATGTTCCAACTCGTTGTGGTCGAGTTTCGAAGGTGCTCGAGGATGCGCTCAGCAGAATCCCAACGTCTGAGGAGCAAATAGTGATCGAGGAAACTCCGTAGAACCGTGTTCTCCACCTTTGGTCCTTCAGAGAAAGCTAAGTTTCTATTGACTTGAGATCTCACAACCTGATTTATCAAGCCACAATCATTTGTGCTTGTGGCAAAGTTTATTAGCGCGGGAGCGACGGCTGGATGAGAGTACATGGTTTCCGGTATGAGTGGACCATCTAGATCCTCACTGAAGAGCAACCACTTGCCAACATCGTACGCTTTTGCGTCTGTGACAAGATCCAGGAGCAGTCCTAGTATTGTGGGTGGAATCTGGAGTTCGAAAGCAGGAAATTCGATCCTAGGATAGGTGCTAGAGAATTGACCGTTATGTCCGTATTTTGAGTCCTTGGCAGACCGCATGCTTAAAAAGAACTCTGCAAGAGATTTACGCATATTCGCATCAGTATATTTTCGAGAATCTCGCAATACATTAAGAGCCTCACGGATGTTTCCTGCTTTTATATGTTGCATTAAGGCACGGTGGGCTAACCCAATGGCGGCTGCGCTGCCGTCAAGGACGTAAGAAGGTAGCGTCTGAAGAGTTTCGGGAGTAATTTGGCTTCCAAAGGTCGGGGAAAGGCGGTACAGCTGCCAAAAAGATTTTTGTGCAAGCGCACTATCCCCATTATACTCAAGAGCACGAAGAAGGATCGCATCCCACGATCCACCGCCGAATTGCAATCCAGACCTCTCTAAAAATTCCCGCAAGGTGGTTAAATATTGAGCCAACTGAGATAAAGATATCTGGCACGTTTCGCCACGAGATGCTGACAGAGTGAGCAAAGCGTCAATGTAAGCGTGAACTACTTCACTGCTGATTGTTCTCCCGATATCAACTTGAGTACTTTTGGCTGCAGCAACTGTAGACGGCGATTTGGTTTGGAACAGGAAAGCCAACTCATCCCACTCCGCCGGATCCAATTGCACCGAGGTTAGTGAACGCCAAGATAATGCAGTCCATTGTTGCGGAGCGACTCGAGCACAAAGTTCTTCTAGTATGTTGGCACCCGCAAGAATCCAGCCACCATTGAGACAAGACCAGAGAATGAGTTCAATCCACACCTCAACTCGAAGTCCCGCCACATTAACCCTATACACTGACCCACGTACTTCGGGTCGAATCGAATTTTGGCTTGCGCCTTTCGCTTTCGTCTCCTCGATCACGAGCTTTTCATGCGCTCTCCATGCAGCGTCAGACAAAGACGTGAGTATTCGAGATGAGAGAAGGTGTAGCGTTGGAGGCTGCTGAATAGCTGTCTCATCCTTCTGTGGTTTTTGATTGTAAATCGATAAAGGCATGATACCCTGATGATGTAGATATGCGATGATCTCCAGTATCTCTGGTTTTATAACAGCATCGGTGCAAGAAAGAGTCATTTTGCCTAAACTGCACCATATTTGGTTAAGTATTGCAAATCTGAGATTTTTTTCGCTACCAGGATGCGATGCACCGGTCTGTTCCGTCATTTTTTCGAGAGTGTACGTCTTGGAAGAGCTCACAGCCTGACTGTCCGATTCGCTAGGGTTGGACGCCACATGAATTGGCCCACTACCCGTGAGTTCTTCAAGAGTCAGAGACTCTTGAGATACCCACCGAGGTTGCTCATAGCTCTGCAGATCTGGCGATGAGTTTGGGATGTTTTCGATGACGTGCTTGATCAGCCATATCACGGCTCTCCATCTGCCTTGGCGGAGACCCAAATGTGAGAGAACATCTACTCCTTTGGATGAATTTACAGAGCGTTGGGCAGCCAGAAGAATTTCGGCGAGATCTCTAGCGTTTAACGGATCTGAACTGATATCGCTTTCGCCCTCTCGTAGGTGCGGTGGCAGTCCCGGCTCCAGCAGTGACACCCACAGGTCAGGATTATCTTTCTCATGAGCAGCAGGCTCTTCAATCTTCCGGAATACAGGAAAGGACTTCGAAAATGTTTCCGTGTTGGTAGCATACTGTGTCGAACATGCGCTGAACGCAAGTTTTTGAGTGAAATTCGGACATGCTTGAACCCAAGGCACAGTGAGCCGCCGAAGACAGCATCGTATCATTTAGCAAGTGCGCACTGATCTGTGGAAACACTATAAGCGATGTATCATGTCGAGAAATTTGGTCGATTGTGCACTGAAAGGGTGACGGTGGCCAAAGGGGAACACTTGAACATGACGCGAATTTGGAGCGGTCATATGTCTTATCGCCAAAGCCACGACTTTTGGGCGAAATTGACTTGTCCACCTCGCATGAGGCAAACACGTCAACAGATAGCTTGTAGTTCACACTGCGACAGTCTTTTTGATTCTTTTCGCACTCTCTGATTAATCAAATTGAGTCAGTGTCATTCTCTATATATTGTGCTGTGCCAACCTGCTGCGGCATCAATACAGGATCACGTGTTCCGCGCAGTGTTCCAAAGATGTCGTATCGTGTCGGTTAGAGGCTCTACTAAAGTATCCAGAAAAATGATTTTTCTGATATCGTCTAGAAATCTCGCCAAATAATCGAGCAACATGCTCAGCTACTCAATGCAAAAAAGAAGGCGTCAAAATCAAGAAGGGGGAGATTCGCCAGGCCGTGCTGGTGCCATTCCAGGATCATCAAAGCTGGAAGTACAGGCACTGGTGAGTGTTTATCCAATGATTTCACGGTGATTGCATCTCATAGCCACATAGGGGATGTGTGACTCCCGAAGTCCTGCACAACTGGTGGGAAAATGCAGAAAAAAACCTGGATCTGATCGATGGTTACGACACACTGCCATTTGAAGTTCAGGAGAGGGTGAAGAACGCCTTAGAGCAAGGGCATGTGGATGACGAAGACTGGAATGGGGTCGGTGCCGCATCTAGGGCTTATTGTCTTTGTAAGGCTAACAAGGTTCAGGATCCCGAGTGTAATCGGTATACGGGCAAGAAAGGCCAGGGCATGTTCGTGAAGACTCCCAAAAGCAAAAAGAAGGCGAGTGTGAAATAGTGCAAGCCATTGACGAGCTACCTACTGACTGGTTATAGAAGGTGGACGAAGAGGATGAAGACGAAGCCAGCCCTACAAAAAAGAAAGCCGCAACAAAGAAGCGGGTCCGTGAGACTGAGGACGAGAAATCTGAGGAAACACCTCTAGGTAAGAAACCTAAAGGCAAGAAGGCAGCAAATATGGAGGATAAAGACGATGAATCAGCGAATGCTCCACCAGCCAAGAAGTCGAAGCCAAAGAAAGCTAAAGATGCCGATGCCGACGAGGTCGAGCCGAAGGCGACTCCAAAACCCAAACCTAAGAAAACCAAAAGGAGCGATGCTGACGAAACCGAAATGAAGCCTGCTCCGAAAAAGGATAGAAAGCCAAAGGTGTTAGCAGAACCGACGGCTTCGAGCGAGACCAAGGCAGAAAAGACTAAGACCGCGCTGCAGAAGCGTAAGACAACGCGCAGCAAGAAGGCTGCTGCCGAAGATGACGTGTAGACAAGATTCAGCAGCCAGCAGGGCTTTGTTCATCACGATCAATACCCATGATGACTCTGCGATTGGCGACGTTTTGTTGTTTCTCAGCGGTGCTTGCGTCTATTTTGAAGTTTGTTGTTAGTACCTTATGTAAATTCTCTTCTCAGACCGATGGCACTGCAATTTCGGCTGAAAGGTGTATGTATGTTTTAATAGAGATCGTAAGTGATTTGACAAGTTTGTGTCAGCATTACTTCATTAGACTCGGTGCAACTGCGTTTAAGAAATGTAGACGTCACGGATTTTTGACTAGGGTCCGAAGAGGAGCCATGGGCGGGAGACAGGAGCATTTGCATTAGCGGACAAGATCAAGAGCATTACTATCGATCGTGGTTAAAGCATGATCTAATATCTCATTCAGCTTCAGATTCGAAACTCTGTTCCTGTACTAGCTCGCTCGATGCTGCTCTTGATGTCTGCTTTTCCAGATCTGCAAGTATAGACCTCGTTAACTGAACTGAAATGAAATATTCTAATCAAGCGACAACGTCTGCCCTGGTTCAGTCGAGTAAATGATTGAATATATCCAATGAAGACACGGGACCACCATTGCAACTGGCGTTAAACGGTTGACTCCAGGAACTGTACAGTATTGGTCTTGTCAGATACGTTACATAAAGCAGGCCCGAGCCCCTTTTTTGACATTAGCATCGTCAGTATGACATAGAGAACCATGTTTCCCAAGTCGTGAATCATACACTCCAATAGCATGGCGCAGTATCGCAAACGGCACGTATATAAATACCAGTAGTTCTATATAAGGACCTGTAGTTTTTAGTATATGAGAGACCAAGGTTTACAATCTTCGGTGTCAACTAGATTGACGAACCAACGTCCTAGTCAACACGATCCTGCCCGAATATCACCATTTAAAGATGGTTGATCACTCCAGCGGCGATCCGTCCTCCGGCAGTACCACAGATAAGGACTACGTCAGTCGTTCTGGACAGAAAGATCACATTCCTGTTCAAAAGGATGGTGATCCGGTTGAAGATCTTATCGATCCAGAGACTGCAAATTCGGACAAAACTCTTGGTGAGATCTCTTGTTGGGTCGATGTAAAATTCTACTTGCTGATATCTTAAGGTAGAAAATGATGACGCTGATGCCATTGACGAGTCAAATATCATCGAAAGTCGCACGCGTGGGGTAGCGAAGGAAGCCGGGAGATATAGGGAGCCTGGTGACGACGAAGGTCTTCCGGGACTCGAGGACGAAACGTAATTATCATAGGAAGGATTTATCAGTGCAGTGATTTGAAATGCTGTCGAAAACATCTAGGAAATAAGTTCGTGCAAAATTACGACAAGTAAAGATGAAGATGACAAGTGGGAATAAAACACTCCTCTGGCCTATTAGGTTTCTAATCGGCACACTTAATCAAAGACTTGTTGGAAACAAACCCGCGGACTAGACAAAGATCAGCATGCATATCAGAGTGCAGCCTTTGCCATAGTCTTTCCCTCTTTCTCAAACCCCTCAATTCTCCTCCGCTTCGCCTCCTGCATAAACTTCTTGACCTTCTCCAAATTCAGCTCCGTTAAATTGCTGAACTGCAGTGTCTCTTCCTTTCCCGTTTTTGCATGTATGAAAGTTCCATTTGTTTTCAGGCCATCTGGTTCTTCCACACATCTTCTACAGAAATCTCCCCATGATCGAAAGCACCTGTCAGAAGTGGATAGGTATGGAAGCAGCATGGCGAAACAGTGGGGCATGCCTTCGTATTCTTCATACTGAACTATAACACCTTGTGCAGCTGCCCGACTGGCGACAACCTTATCTTCGTCTGCAAGCATTTCTTCTCCGGTGATCAAGAAGAGCGGTGGCGATCCTCTCCAACTTTCTGCCGACAGTGGAGAGGCCAAAGGATGATCCAGCAAACTAAGATCACAAAAGAGGTCTCCCCTTGGAGGATTTGTCGGCCAAATCTTTTCTTTTGGAAACCGAGATACCGCGTCGTCATGGTTCGGAAGAGGCAAATAATCGTATTTGAAATTGGTAGAAATTGATGGCATCGATCTGCAAATGTCAAACCAACCTGAATTTGCTGTTGCGCCTGCCGGTAGTGGGACTTCGACTTCTCTGCCATTAAAAAAAACCTTTGGCGCACCGGAGCTCGTCCGATGGAGTTGCAGTATAAGCTGCACTAGAGCGAAAACCAAATTGCCGCCAGCAGAGTCGCCTCCGAAAACAATCTGATTGGCTGGTATTGCATCATGCATCGACTCATTTGGAGGATATAGCAAAGATAGGTAAACCATAAAGGCATCAAGGAGTTGCGACGGGAACGCAGCTTGCGGTGCCAATCGGTAGCGAACGCTACACACACGACCATGGCTCTCTTTTGCAAGTCGACTGGTGACAGCTCGATGTGTAATAGGATCACAAAGATAGTACGCTCCACCATGGAAATAAAGGATGACAGTATCACTGGTCCTTGTTGGCTCTGCCAAAAGACGTTGATATTTTTCCTTTTCGCTGATTTCGGGGAGCGGGTCTTTCTTCCTAGCGCTAGGTCTGAATCCTGTCCACTCGACTTCCACGTCTACGAGGTTAGGTTTCGTATACTGAACGTTACCATCGCTCATTTCATCCACGGCTTTGAACACAGCCTCGCGCAGGGATTCTTCATCTGGAGCTGGAGCATTAATTGTAGTCTTAGCGACCCACATTTTCCCTTTTATACCAGGATCTTTGAGGGTGACGCCTTGGACTTTGCTGATCGGGGATGGCTTGCTTCTCCCCCCGCCACCCATCATATGGCGAAGAACTTGAATAGTAAGCTCTGTCCTCAAATCCCATTTTGCCGCAGCCTGAGTCATGCCTAATGTATGCCATACTGCTGTATTCGTAAGTGAAGGTATCTGAGGGATCATGAGCTTTGCTAAGCCAAATACTCCTTCCATAATCGTAACTATTTGCACGGATTAAAACACAATTCTGGCAGATGGAGCGAATTCAAGAAGATTGAGAAGTGACTTGGATTGAACTCCTTACCTCTACATATCTCACTATCGTGCAACGAAGCAAAGCCGAGACAAGGAAACGGAGGCAGCCGTTTCCGTTTGTGAAGGAGTCGTCGGTGGAAGCACAACTAGTCGTGCCGAGGTTATTTCTTGATCAGGCAGGAGGCGGCATACCATACTTGCATGAATTTATAGTGCTTGAAACTTGTGCGGCAGTAGATGATCGATGAGCCGAAACGCATGTGATAGACACATGTATGTCCTGTAAAGCTATGGGATCCAACGAATTAAGTTAGAAACAGCCACGGACTGTGGCCCAGAAGTCTTCTAACACAAGCATACTATTCCAGAATCGAAATGTAGACGTTATTCAACCTTTTATGGTAGGATCGATGTGCCTTAACGCTCTTGTTCTCTTCAGCCTGTGTCGTTGTTACTCTCTGTACGCAGTGCAATACTATAAAAAACTTTTCCGAGGCTTATGAAGGATGATATCTCCTGGAAGATAAAAAGCGGTTTAAACTTCAATTTTCGCATGTCGAAAGTACTTCATTCCTATCCAAGCAACCGTAATCCAAACCCAAGCCACCACGCCCGTTAATACAATAAGTGCCGGATAATATCCCACAATCGGAAGCGTCGGGTCATCCTCTAGCTCTGGCGGCGCGTATGGCGTCTCACCGACATCCCATGCCCAGCTCCAGATCTCTAGGCAACTCCCCATTCCCACGGTGAAGGTGACCCAGGTAGCAAAGAGTATTATCCAGCCCCAGTATTCTGTCTCGGTGTAGTCGTGAGGTGGAGGGTATGGCGTTGTAGGCGAGTAGAGAGAAGAACTGGAGATAGTGTGGGAAAGCGGTGAACGTTGATGTTTGGACGATGCACGGCGTTGAATAAGTGAGACGGAGGACGATGGAGTAGGGAAATAAGACATCGAGGCGGAGGACAGGGGTTTTTGTAGGGCTATATTGTTGCTGCCGCTAATGCTTGGTTCTTGGTGATTATTGGTCTTTGCCGGGCGATCAAAGGTAAGGATATCATCATCATCAGTGGTAGATGCATAGCTAGCTTGGCTAGCAGGACTTTTCATGTCGAGTGGGCTGCCAAGATCATTGACAGGTGTAGGTGCATGAGTGTGGGATTTCTGCAATTGTGTCTTGTGCTCCGTGACAAGTGAGAGACGGGCAACTGTAACAGCAGGAGGGTCCGACCATCCGACTCGGTCACTGTTGGTGTCTTCAACCTTCTCGTAACTAAACTGCCTACGAAGTTCTTGGTGCGGAGAGGCGTCATCAGAAGATGGATCTGCTAGGACAGCGACATCGGATTTTGACTTCATTTCTGAAGGGAAAGAGACCATTGAATTGCTCTGTTGTTCTACAGTCTGCTGCTGAAGCGGCAATTTGCCTAACGGACTTTTTGCCGACAAGCTGTTCTTTCGCTCTCTGCCTTCCGTTGCCAGAATGCGTTTGCCACCGAGAAGAGCCGTCTTTCTAAGTGACCCTTTTCGTTTTCGCGCCTTGACCGGCTTCAGTGCAAATCCAATGGCGCTTTCTCCTTTTGGCGAAGTAGGGGAATGAGTAGGCGGGTCGTCATCGATGCTTTTTCTGCTTTTGAAGCTCTTTGGGCTTTTTGGTGGCTCCTTATCCTTTGAAGGTTGGTAGCCATCGTCGCTAGATCCTCGTAGAAAATTGAAGCGTTGCAAGATGCTACCAGAGAAGGTCCTCTTATGCCCTGTGTGCTTTCCCGTGGGCGCAGTAGAGCTGGAAGCGGTCGGTGAAGTAGGTGCTGATGGTGGGCTCCATGGAAACCTCATCACTTCTGTCGTGTTCGATCTGTCGTGTTCCTCATGATCCCTCAACCTTAAAACACCCGAGACAGTCTTGCGGCGGTTTGAAGAATCACGGCGGTCGCCGCTGCCGCCAGGAGGAGTTGCGGCCATCCCATTGTCCATAGCCAGAGATCAGCAGGCCCATTGGACGTTCGGAGAAAGTGCTAACAAGCGCCAGTTGGCATGATAATGACTCGACCCCCGTACCTGTTCGAGCACCAATTATTTATGTGCAGATAGAGGAGTGTGATCAGAAGTATGATCCGCTGTGGGAATGGCCTGACTTGGCACCCCCGAAATCTCCGCAATAGCCCCCCTCTATATGTTATTTGGCCATGGCTTCCTGTGCGACTCCTAAGTTTCTTCATCTCTAAGGTCAGCGCGGCGCATGGATGCGCTGCCCGGTACCGTTAATAGCTAGACATCATGTCTGATTCGCAAATTCACGTGCCTGTTCCGCCTCATATCCCACCAGCTCTGCCAGATGGCGTTGTTTCTCATCAAACACCAACAACAGGCCTTGGAATCAACGCCAGTCATAGCAGCAAAGACATCCCAACACCGGCCATTCGCACTGAGCATGACTATGACATCTGTAAAGGCATCGCAGAGTCACCAGTTAAGGAGCCAGACAATGGGAAATCCGTTAATTCGGCAGCTTCGATGCTGTCACCTACCAGTGCTACCTTCTCCATCACCAACGCTGGTCTGAGCCCGTCAGGCAGCGTGAACACCGCAGTAACGACGCCGCAGACCGCAAGCACAGATGGGGGGTTTCAATCTCTTAATGGAGCAGGCACGGAAGCCTCGGGTGGAGGAGTTGTGAGAAACCCCTTCAACTTCACTCCGCAGCAATATTCAGCTGGGCGAGGGAGTATATCGAAATCCGACGCGCTCGGCAGGCGGAAAGGACACAAATACAGGCACTCGTCGATTCATGCTTCGCACATGGACAGCATATTTCAACCACCGCCAGTGCGGACTCCGCTCACAGTTCCTGCTTCTTTGCCCATGCCTACGCGGAAAGAGGCCTGGTGGAGCATGAATTCCAATCAAACAGCACGTCTGGCATGGTGCCTCTGCCACTTCCTCGTCGCTGGCTACGTCCAATTCTCTGGCGCTGGCTCACTAGCCATGACCGCACTTTCGCGCTTACTCCTGTTCGATGCAGCAGGCGCCACGGTTTGCGTCGCGGTTGATGTCATGGGAAACTTTGAAGTATGGAAACGGAGTTCCATCAAACATCCCTTTGGTCTCGAGCGGGCCGATGTGTTGGCTGGGTTTGGATTGGCTGTTTTTATTGCCTTCATGGGCCTGGATGTATTCTCTCATGGTATTCAACACTCACTTGAAAATCTTGGCCACCATGAGTCGCATTCTGCACATTCTCACGCTCGGGTTGCTACGGGATCTATCGATACTGCCTCGCTATTGTCCATTGTCACCACGCTTGTGTCTGCGGTGTTGCTTAAGAATCACGTCCGTATCGGCCGCGCCGTGCGCCTAGAACTTATGGCATCCTGGGGCAAGATTCTATCAAACCCATCTCACTTCCTTACGCTATCTTGCTCGACACTACTACTTATTCTACCCTTCCTGAATATGCAGCACTACAAGTCGTTCGACCTCATCTTCTCCTTTCTTGTCGCTGGGCTGATGATAGCTCTTGGTGTGCGGCTGGGTACTTCCCTCGCGAGCATGCTGTTGATGTCTTACAGGTCTTCGGGGCGTGACAGACGAGCTGTGCGCGATGTGATCGAGGGGATCGAGGCGGATCCTGGTGTAGGCAAAGTGGAGGAGGCTAGGTTTTGGCAGGTTCATTACGGGCTCTGCATGGCGAATCTAAAATTAAGGTGTCGGGGTGAAAATGATATGACACGGGTACGGCAACGGATAATGAATCTGATTCGGCAACGTTTGGGTGAAGTAAAAGGCGTGACCTGGGAGATCACTGTGCAGACGGCTAGAGAAAAGGACTGATACATTATGAACAGACTCGACATGATGAGGGTAACCCTCTCGCAATTGCAAGTCGATAGAGCCGAAATCATTGCACTTAACCATTCTAGGTAGTGCTGCATTGTACTACCAGGAAGCCTGCGTGACAGTGACACAAAACCTCGAGTGGTTCCTGCATTAGTCTTACGACAAGAGATGCATTTTACCGTTCGTCTAGGAGTGGTATGGACAAAGCACAGATGCTATGGGATATTGAGATACAAAGGGAAAGAAATCAAGAGAATGGCGTTAGGTACGAGAAATTCACCCCAGACGCCCCTATGACCATGCACCAAGGTTGTATTACAAGAAAAACTGGACGAGTACATGCCGATTTGTAGTTTGGGAAATATGAAAACGATTGCAATGTGCTGCAAACAATCAGAGCGGTGTCACATCTCCTACCTTCTTCAAGGGAGCGATTGCAGTTTCGGTACGAGTCTTCCGCAAATCGCAACGGTATATTCTTAGTGGTGGACCGAAGGTAAATGGGTCTTTGACATTGGCGGCACTCACTGGTGATTGGGGACGACGAAAATGAACATGGCCAAGGATTCGAGGTGCAGTTTCTTCATTGCATGAGTGACGAATTCATATTCCAAAAGAACCACTGCGGCGCAATGGTTGGCGTGAGCCTTATCCGGGAAAATGCTGGATGAATGGGAACTTAAATACGCCTAATGTTTCTATTGTATCAGAGTATTAGATTTGAACCCTTGAAAGTGGTTGTATAATTGGATGGCGCTTCATGTCACATTGATCATTACGGAACAAAAGTATGTATGCCCATCCATCCATCTTGACCCTATTTGATCAGGGCACAAGTAATCCTGTAAGAATTCTGTAAGATTCCCACTTTACATCTAGTGTGAACATCCTTCAAGAATGCTCATGGATATACCCGCACAGAGATTCTCTTTCGGTATCACTAGAAAATCGCCAGTGCGTTCGGCGGGCTCGCCACCCCACCAGGTACGTTTGTCGGCTCACTTGTCATGAAAAAGCTCCACCGTCCGACCTTCTTACAATGTTCTCCCAATTTCTCTAAATCAAAGAGCTCTCCGATGGGCATGCCCCATCCGCCAAGCTGGACAAAGTTCAGCACAATTCGATATCACAGTCATGATCATATATTAAATCTCACTCACCATTACCTCGTGCAGCGCGTACTCTTTTTGCGTCGGCCAGGCCTCGAAACTAGGATGATCGCCACCTGCCGCACTGAAGTTGCTCCACAAGAACTCCATCATATCCTCGCTCTGTTCCACTCCTGTAAACGTGAGTGGTTGCCGTTGGCGTATATTTTCAATGTCGGCCCGAGAAAGCCGGTTGTAGGCATGCATATACCCAGATCGAATGAGAAGGATGTCCCCGAATTTGATTTCAGTGCCTTGATCTTTGGCAACCTGCTTCAGATCCGCAGCAGAGATTCCGGCAGTCTCGAAGGCGCTGTGTGCGCGGCCCTGCTTGAGCCGCCACTCGTGGTAGTCGAGGAGAATGCCGCGACCGACAATGCCTTTCTCGGCCCAAACATGAATGCCATTGACGTTGCTTTTTTCAATACCATTAGTGCCGTGGATATGATCTAATGTCACGCCGTTGTAGAATTTGGCTTCCTTTTGGTAGCCAAAGTGACGAAGGCCGTCCCACTGGGTGGAAGATTGGGTGTTGAACGTCCAAACGTCATCATTCACGATCCGCGGCGTTTTTTGGTACACTTCTTTGTGGAAGGCCTGCCGGCCGAATAGCGGGAGGTCTCCTTGAGCATCTAGCGGCCAGTCAAGATTGATGCGTGTGCCGGTCTTGATCTCCGAAGCAGCGGCTTTGACAATCTCGTCGGTAAGACGATTAAGTGTACCCAGCTGATCGTCTTTACCGTAACTGTTCGGCTTAGTTTTGGAGCGCTGGATTTCCCTCGAAAATCATTTGTGAACTTACAGCCCCCATGCATTGTGATGAGGTCCATTCTTGTCAACCGGAAGGTCTGTAAATCTGGGAATTTTATCTGCCATGATATATCAATGTGACGAACACTCAAACTTGTTTTGGCTTTACCGCCGTTTGTGGCTATTCTAGGAATTAACAGGGTATTCAGTCAAACATTTATTTCTATTCAAGAAGAACCGGAGCAGATATGCGGAGAAAAGCTGCAACGCTGCTTCGACCTCGGATGGGCTCCGGTAGCTTAAGATCAGGCTGATAGGTGCCAAGGATCCCGGCCTTCGGAAAACAGTCCATTTCCACTTCATTTCCGACATGTACCATTATTTCTATCTGAAGCCATTAAGGAACAGGCACCTTTGATTGCCTTGTGTAGAGATGTAAGAAGGATAGAGTCTTTTCGGTGTCCGAGAAGGTCCATGGACGGCTGTACTGTAACAAGGAGGCTACGCTCTCCATTTGTTGCACTGCGTATCATGCAATCCACGCCCGCTAGTGTTGTAGAAAAATTCTTGAATTTTGCCTAATAGCGTTGACTTGGGACGTCGTTATTTTACGTCTCATATTGTCATTTGAAATCGAGTCCTAGTTCAGGCATGTGGTGGAATCGGCACCTCCACTTGACCTTCAGCTCGACACCCTAGGCAGCCCCGTCATCTTCTCACATTATAAAAGAGCCATCGGCATCGTCACAATGTCACCAGCTAGAGAATTTATGACAGATGATGGTATCATACTGCGTTCCTGAGAACTTGAGCGGAATGTGAACTTTTGACTTGCTCCGGATCAACAAGATCTCTGTTTAGAAGCTTCACGATGATATATTCATACTTAGCAGTGATGTGGTTTTGCAAGCTTCCTGCTGAGAAGACTGTTGTAAATGACTGGTCACTCCAAATTGTTGCCACCTTGCTTGACCTATATCGCCGCGTTGAAGGGCATTTGAAATCGGAAGATTTTCGGATGTTGGCCCGTGCACGCGAGCTGGGAGAGACGCGCGAGCTAGAAAGATTCCCGTTTCCGGACAAAAAAACATTGAGCACCTTTGCACTTGGATAGACGCGTCACTTCCATCACTCCATACAAGCATCCCATTGATCCAGCCGTATTGGAAGACTCTCAACAAGTGTAGAATATCGGTTACACTGTAGACAATGGCGCCAAAGAAGGCGGCCGCGTCTGCTAAGACCGATGTGCCGCAGAATAAAGCAAATACTAAAGCCAAATTGACCAAGCCTGCACCAATAACGCGTATGTGATGATCGATATCGAGTATGCCTCCAAGATGCTGACATCAATGAAATGGCAGGGGGGACCAGGAAAGTGGCAGAGAAGGAATCAGCTTCCACACCCACAAATGGTGAACGTGATCTGCTGAGACGTCATTCCAGAACATCTACTAACGTCACCAACAGCAAGCATGAACAAGACTGTCGCTACCAAAAAGGCGGCGTCAGCAAAGACTGCCGCTAGAAGTCGAGCTGCCGCACCCAAGACTGCACCAAAAACAACCGCGAAAGTACCAGCTTCGAAGAAAGCCGCGGAACCTAAGAACGCAGCCACAAAACCCTCCTCGAATAAGCGGAAGCGCGAAGAAGAGGTGGATATCCCCCCCCCGGCAAAGAAGACAAAAGCTGCGGAGTCAAAAACAGCGTCTAAGAAGGTCAAGTCTGCACCTAAGCCAAAGGTGACAGCCGCGGGCGCAGCAGCACCACCACCAAAAGCAGTGAAGGCCCTGGTCAAAGGCCCAGTCATCAACGAGCCACCAACGCAACGCTTGAAGGTCTATGTATTTGGCGAAGGCACCGCCGGCGAGCTTGGGTTAGGCACGGGGAAGAAGAGTGTTGATGTCAGACGCCCAAGGCTTAACATGAATTTGGACCCGGAAAAGGTCGGTGTTGTTCAAATTGCTGCTGGTGGCATGCATGTGTTGGCACTCACAGCTGATAACAAAATTCTGTCGTGGGGCGTTAACGACGCCAAAGCCCTTGGGAGAGACACGGAATGGGAGGGTGGACTTAAAGATTTGGATATTGCGGAAAAAGACGGCTCGGAAAGCGAAGATGATGATGATGAGGACAATAACGGACTCAACCCTCACGAGTGCGTGCCGGGTGAGGTAGACTTCTCTTCTACTGAGGTCGCAGAAGGCACACGCTGGGTCCAGGTTGCGGCGGGTGACTCATGTAGTCTTGCGTTGACCGATGATGGGCGAGTGTATGGCTGGGGCACTTTCCGCAGTACTGCTGGTGATGAGAACTTCACCCCAGACATTGAGAGAGCTGAGCGTCCAGTGCTCATTCCGGATTTGAAGAAGATCACAGCCCTCGCCACTGGTGCAAATCACGCTCTCGCTCTCGATACAGACGGTGCCGTATGGGCCTGGGGTTCAGGTGAGCAGAACCAGCTTGGTCGTCGCATGGTCGAGCGTACTGCGAAATCTCAGAAAGAGGGACTTAAGCCACGACAATTCGGCCTCCCCAAAGGTCCGAAGAATGGCATCGCCAAGATTGCCTCAGGCGCCTACCATAGTTTTGCCATCAGCAAGACTGGTTTGGTTTATAGCTGGGGGCTTAATAACTTCGGCGAGACCGGCCATCCGGAGAATGCAGGAGAGGATGACGCTACCATCATTCCAGCAAAGGTTGTGAAAGCGTTTAAAGGCAAAAAGATCGTCAGCATTGATGGGGGCGATCATCATTCTGTTGCTGCTACTGCTGAAGGTGATTGCTTGACTTGGGGCAAAGTAGACAACGGCCAGCTCGGCATTGCTTTCGACGAACTCAAGAAGATTTCAGACGAGGATGTGGTGGTGAAGTCTGAGGCTGGACAGCCACGTATGGTGATCGTTCCGTTGAAGGTGAGCAATATTGAGGGTCATGTTGAGAGTGTGGCAAGCAATAGCGAGCATACGTTTGCTGTCACCAAAGAGGGTAAAGCTTGGGCTTGGGGATTTGCTACCTGCTACCAGACCGGAACCGGCGATGACGAGGTCGTTCCGGTTGCTACGCTGGTTGATAACACGGCCGTTCGTGACGTCAAAATCGTCGCCGCGCATCCGGGAGGCCAATATGGCATGCTTACTGCAAATATTTGAATGATTAGAACAGGTTATATCCAAAATGTACGAGTAGACTAAGTAGAGTAGATTGTTGTAGTTTCCTGGACTTCTAATTGCGATGCTAGTCTCGACGGCCTCTCATCAATCGCATGAAGAGCCAGTTCCCAACCGAGATCAGCTCCAACTAAAGCCAGAATTTTTACAGATGTAGTGAAATTCTTCGAGACTCTAAATAGCTCAAGATTACTCGCCACGCTAACGGATAATTGTTCCACATTCCATCCTTCAACTCTACCGATGCCCTCGTCCTACACAAGAGGACCCGGGAGATCCATTCAAAAAGGAGCATACAGCGTGCGGAGTGTCCGCCATCGCTGAAAGTCCGCATTGAAAAAACTCTGGTACTTTCCTTTCCTCTCGTTATTTTCATTGGGTAACGCCAGCGTGATGGTATGCAAGAGTCAACTGACACTCCTGAGCATGTTATCAGAGTTTCGTCAAATTATAAAGATCTACATTACCACCACTTGCGGCCTGTTCCCCAGTTGCCCAGTGTTGTTGTACATTAGGGATGCGTTCACCATGACAGTCGTAGGAGTAGTACCAACCCAAACTTGCTCCCAGATGATACCCAAGATACCGTAAATGGCCACTCTTGCCATATCCATCCAACTTCGCGGGTCGATTATTCCTCTAACAAGGCCATCTTTTCGATTAAGAGCTCGTTCGAGGCTGGTCTCCGCTTCATCCCACTTCACTATTTCCCTACCACCGTTTAGCCACCCGAAAAAGTCACTTCTGCCAGCATGAACATGCCCGAAAACGTGGATCTGAGGTTTAACCCTTCGGACCTCTTCCAACAAATATTCGTCCCCCAGGGCTGATGGCAAATCGAGATGAAATTTGGGGGGCTGGTGCGTTACCAGTATATCAACATCCTCGGGTACTGTCTCGGTCCAGGCATCCTGACCTTTCGGATACTGGAATGCGAAATGTTCGACTCCACAGGCTGTCTGTGGCGCACCGAATACTTTCAGCTCTCTCCTCCCGTCATGGAACTTTAAAGAGACAGCAGAATGTTGGAGGTACCATATTCCTTTCCAATCAAGTTTGCCTTTGCGATCCCGGATGTTGAGGAATTTCCGACTTCTCGGATCAAGCCATGTATCGTGATTTCCGGCTATGACAACTTTGTGCTGATGTGGTAAACTTGCTAGCCAGTTGATCTGAGCTTGGATCTCGGACGGTGTGCCTGCGTTAGTGAGATCTCCACAGTGTATGAGTATGTCGCCGTTGGGGATGTTGGGAGGATCGATGGTGAGGCAATGAGTGTCTGATATGCACACTAATCGAATCCCCCGATGGCCCAATTTTGGGGCGCTTCTTAGGCGAGAAATAGCGAGGTGAATTAGTCTGATGAGAGTCTTTACTGGTTGGGTAATGCATGTGTGAAGCAAGGAAGGCGGATCATAGGGATTCTGAGGACTGTGAATGTAGAACATGCTGTTTATCTCTTTAGTTATTGCCAATTGAAATTAGATATCTCATTGCTTGCTTCGTGCCACAAAGGCGACACTTGGAAGGGTAGGAGTCTGGTTTGGGGCCCACTTCGATGCCCGGAGATCCACAAACGTTCACGGTGTACACAAGACATTCTACCCCGCTCTTGCAACACAGGTCCATTGGAATTGCCGAATTTATCCATCTTGCTTCTCTGATAGTAAGCTTCGAGAGGCAATATACAAGGCGATTAGGGTATTCATGGCGAATACAAGCATCCTTGACATTCAACATTGCCCCATGTACCGAAAAGTTAGGTGCAAAATGTGGTTCATGATATAATAGAGGCCCTGGTTTTGCTTCAACGTTAATAGCATTAATTGAGGTGGTTGATTAAGAATTATGCCAGAGATTATACAACCAGTGTTTCATTTGGGAGGAAAAGTCTTCTGACAAGAAAGATTATGTCCCTTACTGTAGACTCGAAGGTTCTTCAAGTGCGTGCCGCTCTACACCTGGCTGCTCATTTGCCCTTATATCTTCCGACATCCTATCTTGACTGCGTCGATTTTGTCGAACAGATGTGATCCGCAGGAAGCTAGAATGAAAAATATTATCTCTTGTTACAGAGCCTACCATGCCTTTGCGAGGTCTTCTGTCGATGACACGACCACACCCATTGCAGGGCATGTGTTACTTCAGTGGAAATGTGGATGAACAAGCACATGGCTACAATGTTATGCAGTTGACCCGTAGGTTTTGGGCATCATATTTAGTTCCAGAGGTAGAATTTTCACTGCTGCGAATAAAAAGTATGCATGAAAAGGATAAATCTGTACAATATCATTTCATGGTCAGTAAGGGAATTACGACAAAATCATGTGTGCACTCTGGCCGGAGTCTTTGAGCCTGCAAGTCAGACATAAAAGTGAATCTGACTCTTCAAATTCAATGCTCAAGATAAGACGTTGATTTTAATACATCATACGTTTCGTGCTTCCGTGTTAAGCACCTGAATGTCCAAGTTCGACTTCATGCGACGTAGAGTCAAAGCCCCCCCGCGCTCAATTGTTGAAGCTTTTCAAGTTTCTCACCTAGGACTTCCTTTTGTCTTGCTTCTAAATTCGGCAAACCGAACGTTAATTTCAAAAGGAAGATTAAGTCATCTAATCTGTTGAATGAGTCTTCAACTGAAAATGCCGGAATCCGTAGAATAACATCTGCAACTGTATCAGACAACTGGAACAGCTTCTTTACGATTCCATGTCCATGGATCGCTATACTCTCGATCGGACAGTTCGATACTTCTCTCCGTAACCTGTTCGATAACTGAATGGGAAATAACAGCGAAAGACAGTCGTCCGTGGCGAAAGTCTCCAATAGGCCATTGGACATTGCAATACGCCAAACGTGTGTGACAAGCCAGTGTCGAGTTATTGTTAGATCCGCTTGCTGCATTGTATTGAGACTTTGGAAGTCCATTTCCGCGACTTCGCTGTCAAGAAGCAGTTCGCGGCATTTCTCCATCACCCAGGCGGAGCTCAAGCCCGTGTCTCTGACAGTTGAATGATTTTGTTCCACCCAGTGTTGGATAAAAGTTTTGTCGATGAGTTTGAACAGCTCGATAAGGCGCAAAAAATATCTATGAGTCTCATACGGCATGCCAGAGACCCGCTGAGGCAATTCAGAGATCGGAAAGAGCGAGGTACTTTGGCGTTCGGAGATAGCCACAAATCGTTCTTGAATAAAAAGAAGCCAGTACAGCCGCAGTCTTTGTTGGTAATTTTCTGTGCTCAAGTGAGCACTGGCATGTCCTTCTCCCACACGGAGAACCTCTATCATGCTCGTAGCTTGCCTCAAATATAGGAAAGCTGAAGAAGGATGGCCGAGGGGGAAGAGGCAATTATGGATAAAGAGGCTGGTCAAAACCGTGAGCACCGTGACATTTGCATTGATTCTTATCGGACCAAGAAGGGTGATGGCAGAATATGCAAGGTCACGGATCCTCTCAACTAAATTGGGAGTCCATTGGTTGTCAACGGTTGAGAGTGTGAGCGTGATAGCTGCGGAAGCGAACACGAAAGCTTTAGCCTCCTGGTCATCACCCATACGATAGATGCAATTTCGCAATTCAGCTGAATTCACAATTGGATGACTGATGTAGACAGCTTTTTCATAACTTGGCACCAATCCGAGAAAGAAGTAGTCGTTGTACTGCGTTTCTGGTTCTGGTCGAGGAAGAACAGGACGACGATCGTTGCAAGCCACGCGCGACTGCCCTACTTCTTGTTTGTACTTTTCGATCACACCATTTCGAGAACATCTTACAGGTGCCCGAGGCGTCTTCGGTGCGGTATAGATGCAGTGGAGATTTAAATGGCTGCATTGCTGACATCTTTCTCGATTTCCGTTGCACTTGACCTTGCGGCGTTTGCAGGCTTCACATGCTCGAAGAGCGCGCTTTGATGATTCCATCGCTCCAGTTCAGTCCAGAACTATTCATAATTTGGCAGCAACCGTAACAATCGTGATATATATGAACCCCGATGGTCTGTTGGTGAAGAGAAGGCGACTGCCATGAGACGAGAAACTGGGGGATTATGGGGAAACGTGGGGGGTGGGTCTCGGTTCCGCGGGTCTCTTTGCCAGTGTACAACTCACACGAGGATGGCTATGGCATTGCAAAGTTCCGATGTCTATGTCTATAGATCTATGCAATGAAATATAATCTAACCTTCACTCTTATGTTGGCCCCTATCTAATTCTGTACTTGCTGCCGAACATATACTCTACCCTCATATGGCATAAGTGTGCTCCCCGTCGCCTCCCATTCGGACGATACCAGCATTTTGGCAGATTTGAATTCAGATAATAACGCACTAATCGACTGTTCCTTCTTGCTAAAGTTCAGCACGACCAAAGCTACATCGCCAAGGTACGTTTTAGTGTAAGTGAAAATATGCGGGTTGTCGAAGTCCAGCGCTTGGTACTCGCCGAGTACAAACAACTCTACATACTGCTTACGGAGACTGAGCATATTTCTCCAGAATGCCAAAACGGACTTCGGGTTTTTCTCTTGTGCTGCGGCATTACAATGAGGATCGTCGTTCACACGCATCCAGGGTTTCGCCTTGGAGAATCCTGCATTCGGTGAAGAATCCCATTGCATCGGCATGCGTGCGTGGTCACGGGCAAGATATTGTAAGGCTTCTTTCGCTTCTTGCAAGGCTTTGGGATCACCATTTGTGTTGCGACGAACCATTTCGTAGTAATTGGAGGAGTCCAAGTCCTTATATTCGTCCATTGACCAGGAAAGAGGAGCGTTAACCATGCCCAGCTCTTGGCCTTGATACACAAACAAGGTACCCGAAAGCGTGATCAACATAAGAGCCAACATCCTTGCAGAGGCCTCACGAAATTCGGGGGCATCAGATGCAAACCTTGAAACAGAGCGAGCTTGGTCGTGATTCTCGAGGAACGCCGTCGACCAACCATCCGAATCCTTCATAATGCTCTGGGTACGGCTGATGGCCGCCTTAAAGTCCTGTAGTTTCCAGTTGAAGGGAGTGGTCTGAAATTTGAACTGGCCGATGCCAACGTCGACCACGTCAAACTGGAAGACCATGTTCAGTTGCTTCTCCTTTGCGCTCACGTATTTCTTCACCTTCTCCATGTCCGGCGTGTTCGGACATTCCCCGACGGACATGGCATCGTACCTGGCCAGGACTTCATTCATCTGTCGAAGATATTCATGCATGCGAGGTCCATTGCAATATATCAAACCTGCAAATTGTGTCTCTTCCTCGGGCTGAGTGATTGGAGCGTCTCTCATGTCACCTTTGCAATACATGTTCACGGTGTCAACCCTGAAGCCGTCAACCCCTTTTCGCAGCCAAAATTCCATAATGTCTTCAAAAATACACTTCCGCACCTCCTCGTTCTCCCAGTTGAGATCCGGCTGCTCCGGCGCGAAAAGGTGCAGATAGTACTCTTGAGTATGTTCATCCCAAGTCCAGGCTGGGCCGGTGAAGTTGCTACGCCAGTTGTTCGGGGGTTTGCGGTTCCCCTTCTCGTCATACCGAGCCGGCCGCCAGATATACCAGTCTCGCTTCGGGTTGCTCTTTGACGATCGGGATTCTTGAAACCACTTATGCTGGTCGGAAGTATGGTTGACCACGAGATCGAAGATGATCTTCAGTCCTCGTGCGTGGCACTCTGCAATGAGTGTGTCACAATCTGCCACGGTACCATACGGAGGATAGATGTTCTGATAATCCGACACGTCATAACCCATATCCACCTGTGGACTGTCGAAGTGCGGGCAAATCCACACGATGTCGACCCCTAGCGCTTTGATGTAATCCAACTTTTCGACAATCCCTTGGAGATCGCCAATCCCATCATTGTTGGAATCGTTGTAGCTTGCCGGATAGATCTGATATACCACCCCCGTCTTCCACCATGGGCAGTCTTTGATCAAAGTACCAGGCATCTTGTCTTGCACGACAGATTGAAAATGTGACGAGAACCACAGGAGGAACCGAAATAATGCAAAAACCAAAAAGCAAAACGGAGAAGTAGGAGAGAGAAGATGAAGTACCCTACCCTGCTCTGTCTTTCCGCAACTCCGCTGAAGAAACGCCTTGCAGGGAAATCCTCTCCACCTCCCCATCTTCGGACATAGTGGTGTTGATCATGAGTAGTCCATCAAAGCTGATCCCGCAATCATTGGTGCTTTATCGGACCGGTTGAAAATTGTATGCCCCGCTAGAGAAACAAAAGAAACAAAGTACTGCGGAGATGTTGTGGAGGAAGCAAATATGACTTTGATTGGCCAAACATCGGTCCGTGGTCATCTCCAGGATCTCCAGATCGCTACATGCCATGGTTAACTCTCCCTCCGCGCACGAGCTAGCAGTATTTGTCGACGTGGTGCACCAGATGCAGCACCATCAACCATTTATTGGTTCGAATTCGGACCGGGATGCCCATGTACCATCTTTGAGATGGTGCACATGCAAGGTACCGTGGGATGTGCAGGACCATCAGATAGGACTAGCAAAGTCAGAGAGTAGATATATAAATTCCTGAGTTACCTCCCCAAATGGCAAGATACTGGAAAACAAGAGATCCCAGAGAAGTTCCAGAAAAGACCTGCGGTGTCTGGCTTGTCCACATATTCGATTCCCATCGCTGTGTGCATCATCATGGTTGGCAGGCAAACGAAAACAGGGGCCATGGTTGAGGTCGGGAGAGAGTCAACGGGTAGACGAGGCTCGGTCAGCATATTTACCACGATTACGCGGGCTACCACCACTGACTCTGCCGGCTTCAGATTCAGGAAGAGGCGGCCGCTGCGGCCCATATGGAGAAGGAGCTTTCATTCCGGGAAAACATCAGGCTGTATCCGAAAGCTGCGGCGTGGTCAGTCCTCTTATCGACGGCTATCGTCATGGAAGGATTCGATCTCGTTCTCATCAACAGCCTCTTCGCTGTCCCGGCATTCCAAAAAGCGTTTGGGGTGAAACTCGCCAACGATACCTACCAAATCACAGCGCCATGGCAAGCCGGCTTGTCGAACGGGGCCCTGATGGGAGAATTGCTTGGTCTGACCCTCAACGGGATCATCGCCGACCGCTTCGGCTTTAAAAAGACCATGATTGGAGCCTTAAGTCTGGTCATCTGCTTCATATTCATTGTGTTCTTTGTTCAGAGTTTGCCACAACTGTTGATTGGCCTCATCCTGATGGGCATTCCGTGGGGCGTGTTTCAAACGCTCACAACGACCTACGCTGCTGAAGTTTGCCCCACTGGACTTCGACCCTACTTGACGACTTACGTCAATCTCTGCTGGGTGTTCGGGCAATTCCTCGCTTCTGGTGTGCTGAAAGGTGTTTCCGGTATCAATGATCAGTGGGCGTATCGCATTCCATATGCTCTTCAATGGTTCTGGCCCATCCCACTTATCATTGGCATTGCCTTTGCTCCTGAGTCGCCTTGGTATGTAATACGCTGCGCACCGTTTCAAACGACGAATGAAAATAAACTTATCTCGCTATTCTGCAGGTGGTTAGTCCGCAAAGAACGATATGAGGAGGCGAAGCAGAGCCTGCTGCGACTCACGTCTCGTAATTCTCCGCACTTCAATGTCGACGAGAAGATCAGCATGATGCAACAAACGAACGCATTCGAGAAGTCTCTGAACGAAGGAACCTCGTATCTCGATTGCTTCAAGGGCACAGACCTTCGGAGGACGGAGATTGTTTGCATGGGTAAGAAAATAATTTACATTTTGGGGCGTCGGAGATGTAAGCTGACCTCGTCCAGTCTGGCTTGTTCAATCGCTCTGCGGTGCTTCATTTATGGGCTATTCGACATATTTCTATGAACAGGCTGGCCTTGACACTAGCTACGCCTTCGATTTGTCTTGGTGTCAATATGCCTTGGGAGCGATCGGAACCATTCTCTCGTGGTTCTTGATGCCGCGATTCGGTCGAAGGACGCTGTATGTATGGGGCCAAGGTGTCGTAAGTGACTTCCCGGTATCGAAATATAACGACTTCTTCAGATGCTGATTTGTTCCTCCGCAGTTGGTCTGCTTGCTCCTCATCATCGGCTTCTGCGGCATTCCGGCGAAACAAGGCAACTCCGGCGCACAATGGGCTATTGGCTCCATGCTTCTCATTTTTACGTTCTTTTACGACTTCAGCGTTGGGCCGGTCTGTTACAGCCTCGTCGCCGAAATTCCTTCCACGCGCCTTCGACAAAAGAGCGTCGTCCTCGCCCGCAACGTCTACAATATTGGCGGCATCTTCAATAATATCATAACCACACGGCAACTGAACCCAAGCGCATGGAATTGGGGTCCCTACAGCGCCTTCTTTTGGGCTGGCACTGGCTTCATGCTGTTCGTCTGGTCGTACTTTCGACTGCCGGAGCCGAAAGGCCGCACGTACGGCGAACTGGACATTCTCTTCGCCCAGAAGATTCCTGCTCGCAAATTTGCTTCAACGTTCATTGATCCAGAGACGACCTCGCATGTTATGGAGGAGAAGATTGAGGGAACCCAGGCCCACGTTGAAATTGTGCCTTGATGCGCGGTCGAACAGGTTTTCGAGGATTGTCAAAATCTATATAGAGATTTAGATTACGATACAGTAGATAAATGTCGATAAGTTCCTGCCATATCGATCCTTAAACCCATGAGACTAAATCAGTCGATCCATCACAACTTTTCCCGCGTCCTTGAGGAGATGGAGAAGGATCATTCAATCGTACAAATAATGGAGCCAATCGATCGCGCCCCGCCATGACGTAGACGCAATCCGAGAACCTGGTCTGCAGCAGCAACGCGTTTAAACTTGGTCTTTTGCTTCCAACCTGATGCAAATCATTCTTTGACAAGAGGCAGGCACCTCTCTATTCGACATTGGCAATGAGCAGGTAATCAAGCTGGCTTCGGTGAGCAAGTGACAACTTATCCCTAGGTCTTTCAGCGCCCTCGTCAGTTCACAGATCGTGCCAGCAGTTCTTCTCTCCAGCAACATGGCCAAGAGCCAGGCGATATCCACTAACATGAATGTTGATTACTGCATCGTTTTCCGGTTTGCAACAACAGGTAGAGTCAGCTAGGGGTGGTCGTTGGAGCCACTGCTGATTGAGCGTGTATCAGACAAAGCTAAGGCCGAACACCGTTTCGAAGAGTTGGTCCAACGTCTAGCCTCAGTCGGCCTCGCAACAGAAGTCCGCAATGGCAATGAGCACTCCTTGCTTGTGTTTGTACGTGTGGCCAGTGAAAAGCACATGCTGGGGGAGGTGTATCGCTCTCGAGTCAGAGACTGGATTCATGGAGTCATCCCTTCCCAGCCAACGAAAGAGACGAAGTCTGCTCTCGAGAAAGAACCTTTGAATGAGGCCGAGCGTCTTCGCATTATCTATCAACTCATACACAATCCAGAGCACGAGGGCGGCGCGGGAATCACACCAAAGAAAGGCGAGTGGGAGTGCGTGGAGAGCGTCTTCCCGCTTCACGACCATGTGCACAACAAGGAATGGATTAAGAAGTGGAGTACACGATGGTTGCTGACTCCCGAAGATCTCGACGGGATACGTGATCGATTGGGAGAAAAGATTGCGTATTACTTTGCCTTCACTCAGAGCTACTTCACCTTTCTGCTCTTTCTGGCGTCATTCGGACTCTTCGCTTGGGCTGTGCTGGGCCATTTCAGCGCTCTCTATGCTATAGTGTGTAGCATATGGTGTGTGGTGTTCACGGAGTGGTGGAAGCATCAAGAGCAGGACTTGGCCATTCGTTGGGGCGTCCGCAACGTGAGCAGCATCGAGCATAAACGGCACGGATTTCGGCCCACAAAGGAAGCCATCGATCCCATCACCGGCGAAATGCAATTGACCTTCCCGGCGGTTGATCGCCTGAAGCGCCAGTTATTACAGATACCGTTCGCAATCGTCGCCGCAATCATTCTCGGATCTCTCATTGCGACCTGTTTTGGAATCGAGATCTTCATCTCCGAAGTCTACGATGGGCCTCTCAAATCTATACTGGTCTTCCTTCCTACGATATTGCTCTCGACGGCATTGCCGATCCTCAACGGTGTTCTCACAACGATTGCCACGAAGTTGAACGATCTCGAGAACTATGAGACTCATTCCCAGTATGAGAGCGCCTTTACGTCAAAGACTTTCATCCTCAATTTCATCACTTCTTATCTACCAGTTTTCCTGACCGCCTTCGTCTATGTGCCATTCGGAAGCATTATTGTCCCTTATCTAGATGTCTTCAAATTGACGGTCAGACCTTTTGTGGATGATGAGAAGGAAATGCAGATTCCACGTCCGTCTCAATTTACTATCAATCCCGAGCGACTACGAAAACAAGTCATTTATTTCGCCGTCACTGCGCAGATCGTCAATCTTGGCATGGAAGTGGTTGTGCCATACCTTAAGAGGCAAGGGTTCATCAAGATCAAGGAAATGCAATCGAAACGTGCGGCTAAAGGTGGCGGCATAGCCCCCTCGCCCGAGGAAGATGATCCACCTGAGGAGAAGGAATTTTTGGCTCGAGTGCGCAGCGAAGCCGAGCTTGATGTATACGACGTCTACACGGACCTGAGAGAAATGGTTATCCAATACGGCTATCTCACTCTTTTTTCCGTGGTCTGGCCGTTGGTCCCGGTTAGTTTCTTGGTCAACAACTGGATCGAACTCCGCTCAGACGCCGTCAAAATCTGCATTGATATGCAGCGTCCCATCCCATGGCGGGCCGATTCTATCGGGCCCTGGCTTGACGCATTGTCTTTCCTCACCTGGCTAGGATCAATCACCATGTCTGCACTTGTCTACCTCTTCTCTAATGATGGAATCGGCCCAGATGGTCGCCCAAGTGACATCAAAGCTTGGGGCTTGCTTCTCTCAATTTTCTTTTCGGAGCATCTATATCTATTCGTGCGTTGGGGGGTCGGTACTGCGATTGGCAAGATTGACAGCCCTGGCCGATTAAAGGCCCGCCGGGAACGCTTCATGACGCGGCGCAAGTATTTCCAACAGAGCCTTGACGAGACGCGTATGCCTGCAATGTCAGACACCACCGAAGACATCACCAGAGACAGCTTAGAGGAAGAGGCGAGGCAGGGAAGCCTCAAGGCTGCCACACCAGAAGAGAGATTCTGGGCTCGACAGAGGGGTTGGAGGGAGACAGCAAAAGTTGGGAGGTCCTTGATTCAACGTGCTGTCCCGGATGAAAAGGAGTTAACAAAGGAGAAGAAGGAGTTGTGACCATTCCAGTAGTGGTAACACGACGGCTGTTCACGAAGCATTCGAGGAAAGCAGGTGATTCAAGATGCTCTCAATCTAGCTGTGAGCGCGGTGCTTTGAGGAAACGCCTAAGGCAATATCTGAGAGGAACCATGCCGAGTACGATGAAGGGGATATATGAGCGGGTTTCGGATTGAGGTCTTGTATCTTATCCTCCAGTCTCACCATTGGTCGGACTGCACTTCAGTCTGTTATCGACCACGTGAAAGGTAATGAACAAGAGGAAATATTCAAAAGCGCAAGCTCCAATGTCGGTGGATTGTTGACGGCGAATTTCTATCACGTATGAGCTATCGTCTTGTCGAGCTCTTCCCGCCCCGACAGATGACGCCCAACAACTTCTCCGTTCTCACCTGCCCAGACTTGCAGGCCTTTCTGAATGTCTGCAGCATCGTCCGCAGGCGCTCGATCGCCGTGCTCATGCGAACTTTGACGGGCAGCTTCATACACGTATCTATTCTCAGCCCCCACGTCTTCTCCGTCCGGCTGTTCAGGTGGGTCATTTGTCCCAGATTTCCGACCATCGTTCTTACGCCCTTCCATCTTACCATGTGCACTTTCGCGAGATTTTTTACGTATGCTCCATCCGCCGTGCCATCCAATCCATGCTTCTTCCCATGGCCCTCTTGCAAGGGTAACCAGCAAGGCCATCCCAATGCTCCCCATGCTGTAGCTTCCGCTGGCAATCCAGCCACCTCGTGCAAAGAGATGCGACCCCACTGTTGTCCCTACCAGTTGTCCGCAAAAAGTTGCTACCATGAAGGCCGTGTTGACGCGGTTACGTCCTTTAGGTTCTACTGCATAGATGGCCGATCGATTGGCAATCTGCGCTGTTTGCATGCCAAAATCTCCGAGGAAAGCCTGTATGATTGGCCCAGCGACGGTGAAAGTGCCAGTGTAGGTTCCCAGACTGATGCCGATCAGGCACCACATCATACCGAGCAGAACGGAGAACGAGGGGACGAAACGATCGATCACCACCCGAGCATATATCGGCCCGCAAATCATGGATGCAATTCCTACCAAGGCAAATAGACCGATGGTGACTGGATCAAAATAGTACGGTTTGCCGGACAAGAGAAACGTTAAAACAGTCCAGAAATTCGTGAAAGTGGCGCTCGTAAAAAAACTGATCAGGCAAGCCTGCACCAGGACTGGGTGCTTTGTTAGCATCACAAGAATGGACCAAAGCATCTTGAAGTAATTGACATGGGTGTTCGTAGCCGGGTAGTCAGGCATGAACATCCACAAGCCAGCAAAGATGCAGTATTGCAAGGCAACGGACAGCCAGTAGACATATCGCCATGAGACGTATTGCGTCATGATACCAGACAACAACCGGGCAAGCAAGATCCCAAGCATCAGTCCGGAGACGACGATAGACAGTGCCGCAGCACGGCGTTTGGGTGGAGCCAAGTCCCCAACGAGAGGAAGCATGAGCTGCGGGGTGACTGTCGAGACAGCCGTGAGAAATTGGATGAACTCGAACACCTGGAGGGATTTCGTGACCGCCAGGCCAATGCTTACAGATGCCGTAAAGAACACCAGACTCAGCACAAACGGCCGCCTCTGCAACATGTCGCCGAGAGGACATAGGAAGAGCAGACCCACGGCATAACCGGCTTGTGCAAGAGTAGGAATGTTTGATACCCGGACGTAAGGAACGCCGAAGTCGTGAGCCAGAACGTTCAGGATTGGGTGTGAATAGTAGAGATTCGCCACAGTGAAGGCTCCCGCGAATCCAAACAATACGTTTAAGCCCATGGAAAACCGTGGGGGCTCATCCGCATTCCATCGGAGGTTTGGAGGCGTCCAGAAGACAATATCGTAGCTGCGATGCCATATTGAGCGATTCCTTCGCTTGCCTTCGGACTGTTGTGGAGGGTGCCCGTCTATATAAGAATTGTGGCTGCTAGCTTTCGATTCGGACGATTCCTGCTTTTCTTCACCCGATTCGACCTCGATTGCATCCTTCTCGCCGTTTCTCAAGCCGCTGATACATTCATCATCTCGATCTGACATCCTATTGACGGAGAAGAGTAGGCATATACATGACTCCCTGGTACAGGAAGGACGACAGGGCGCTATAAACCTTGGTCGAACTATTAACAGTGCCGGTTGCGGTAAGGAAATAGTGGGGAGTGGAGATAGGGTAGCATTAAGATCGGGAAAAGAAATACGCTACGTTGGAGCGGATTGTTGATCGATGGAACAGGCGTGAATCCGGATGTCATTCCGATTTATCCGCCCTCAAATCCGCTCTAAATCCTTGCCCCCATCGAACTCTCCATGGTAAAGCGTCTCCCAGATATCATCTCCAAGGAACGCCTTCATGACTTTTTACCGATTTTTCGATCGTTTACAATTCTATAGTTGTCCTCCTAAACGTGCCGCTCAGGATCATGCTGTGCTAACGAAGGAGAATTATGCATTCGATCATTGCATGCCCGTTCACGTCAAATCGGAAGACAACGGTTTCAACTCACGGGCATACTTGCCAGCGCAGATTCATAACGAGTAATAGTGCAATTTTCGGTGACAATTCACATCAGACTAAAGACCATTCAGAATCTGAATCGGATCGTGCATCATATGGTTCTGCATCGGCCGCAGCTTCCGATACTCGGGTGCATGTTGGTAAGGGGTATATGAGATCGAATTCATCCTCCTCTAAAAGCTCAACTTTGACAAATGCCTCCGTGTCAATTGTGCTGTTAGATCTCACACCCTCCATGAGCGTCGGACCGGGTGCCATTTCGTAGTCTTCCAAAGATGAGTACGAAGACGGCAAATGCGGGACAACGTTTCGCTGGCATCCCAATGCAAGGTTTGCATCATTGTCTGGGCCATTTTGTTCGCCGGCCACCAGAGCTTGAATCCTTGCTCTATATGGCAGATCAACTTGTTGTCGAGCGGCCTCTACCGTGGGATCACGTTGTCTTTGGCTCTTTCGTGCCGAGCCGTTCGCATCATTATCAGCCTGGAAGCCATCAGTGACGTTGTGCTTCAAGCCGTAAATCACTTGTGCGGTGGTGCACAGGCTATTTGACTTGATCGATCGAGAAGGCATTTGTATAATGGCACTCCACACTACATTCTGGTCAGCAATTTTGGGTGGGGCCTTGTAACTCGAGGGTCTGTTCGCTCGTTTGACAGTACCGACCTTCATTATCACAACCATTCTCCATACAGTACTTGCACAAGTCTTGGTGGAACTCATGAAGCTTCTGGAACCCCTCATCGCTTCCCAGTCGATGACGGAGGAAGCACGAGATGCAGTAATTGATGATCAGATCTAGAAGATTGCGTTGCCGACGCAGGTGCTGGTATATATACCGGATGGCCGCGCATAGGTCAATCGGCTTCTCCGGAGAGGAACAGCCAAACTCACACTGGCGTAATACATTGACATATGCCTGCAATTTCAAATCTGGCGTGGACCAGAGGTCCCCGAGGTAATACATCTGACAGTGGAACAAGACAGAGGTGGGCACTTCGGCGAAAGTATCCTCGACCGCATAGCTACCGGTATATAAAAATCGCAGAAACGGGATCGCCGTGTCTGATGTCAGAGCTTCAAGATGCAGTTGGGGACCCGAGCGTGAGGACTCGAATGCTGCGGCCAATAGCGGACTTCTAGCTTCGAACACCCAGCGATTGATATTTTGCACCGTTTCAATCTCGCCATGGTCTCCTGGGTAACTGATCATTGCGTCTCCCTCGTAATATTCCAAGAAGGAACGGTCGCTTATGGGAAGAAGCGGATCCAAGGTATGATGTGGGTTTTGAGGAGGCGACACGTGTGAGTCTCTCTCGCTCTGTTCCTGGAACACAGTATGGACTGAATCCACCAGATCATTTTGATAACCTCTTTGCACGTTTCCGGCCATATCCTCGTTCAGCCGTGCCCTCTGAGAATTGGTCCAGTGCTGATCATTGCTCACGGGAGGAGACGAAGGCAGCTGCCATCGAATTGCCGCACCACCCTCCAGGTCATCATTTGGGAAGAGGTTTGAGCGAAATTTACTTTCCATTGCAACGATAATGCTGACGAAAGCTATCCTAGTGAGTGGCTGCTTTTCGACGAGCGGTGACTATGGGGGGAGCAGGACTATGTATCACTTGTAGATTTGATAGAACATGTTCGGACTACGGAAAAAAAAATGAAGAGCGATGCGGCTGTCAACGACATATTCTGACCCGATGTAAGGCTGCCAGCAAGCTTGCCTTGTCTCCCTGCACACAGCAGGCATGGTGGGGTGCCTGAGCCGTCCGATTGGGCGTGGTAGCCTCTGCCCCTCATAGCATACACCCCCAAGAGACCGTTTGAGTGGTTGAACGTATGGATCCCGGTGAGTTGAAGGCGCAGCTCACAGTAAGGCAAGGCGCAGGCTTTTTCGCAGTATTGTAACTAGGTGTGCATCGGGCGGCCCCTCACTATGGTGGGTGGGATTCGTATCCGCAGTTGCGAGGCCAATTACTTCAGCAACATCCTGAACTGATTGTGATAAGTTTCATGCCGCCACAATCACCATCTTGGACATTTAAATGTGGTTGTAGACTGAGACTTAGCTCCCGTTCGCATCTGAACTCGTCTTTGCGGCCTGAGGCAACAAACAGGGCGGCTTGCGTCGTTGTGATTGGTTCGGTTCCGGTCGGCACCCCCCTGCCGATCTGCTGTGGCGTCATCGCCGCTTGTACACTCACCATTGAAGTTTCAAGCTCAACAACACAACACAACACGACACAACACGACCCAACAATACAGACCACGACACGACACGACACGATACGACAGGCATTTGAGTCTTACATGTCGTCTCGGCAATGGGCTACTTCTCCCTTCTGCCCGAAAGTCTTTCCACACTCGAGACCTGGATTGTCCGAATTTTCGTATGTTCATATTGATCTGGTCGCTGAAGGGCATCTCATTGAGAGCTAATCTTCGTAAGATCATTCTCGCGGTCTTGACAGTGGGACCGTGGCTTGTCGTACTGGCCTATGATATCCTGCTTTATATATGGCGATCTGCGACCTATGAACTCCCGGTCATTGGCGGTCGAGCACGTGGTCAGCATCGACCTCGAGCTCCAAGTCTCACAGAGCATGCCAGCGGGCACAAAAGGCAAATCAGCCTCCCTGGTATTCCGGGACGGCGCTCGGGACATGATGACGGCGCAATGTCGTCGCACCACAAGTCTTGGTCCATCGGCTCAGCCGGGGCAGTATCTAGGACTACTTTCGGACAGGTCGAAGATTGAATGCCTGTAGAGTGTGATTGTGTGTGTTGCCACTTCATGGTCGCGTCAGTTGGGTACAATGACAGATTACGAACCTCATGACTAGTCATTTATGCGATGCGAACTCGAGTAATATAAAAGGCCGCGTTGCCTTCTCGCCTGTGCTCCCCTTCGCATCATCCCGGCCTCCGCTCACAGGTTGCCTGCATCTCAAAGCTTCGCAAAGATTTGCCAGTCTACGATATTCTGCGGGCTCATGAGCATTTCGTCTTGTTGCTGCAATTGCTCGGGACGACCATCGCCTCATCGCATTGGACAAGGGTCATGTTGAATACTGCCACGGATCAATCAAGCTTTTCAAGGGAGCACAAAGGCATCGATGTTGCACAAAAAAGCCTGCGAGACGTAGCCGATTCCTCTCAGCGCACTGCGGCTTGCTTATTTCAACATTCTGCAAACCTTCGATTCCAGTGGCATTCTCGTTTTCGGTTGCACCACGGGTCAGATGGACAGCTTCGTTGCATCAAGTGTGCCGCACCTCTTAAAGAAGCACGGCTTTCTCGTGATTGCTGCAAGTTAGTGAATAGGTCTCGAATAAATGGACCGGGTGTGACGACAATGGCAGAAGCGAAAGGGTTCGAGGCAACTTTGCATTACTATATTTGACGAGAGCGTGCCGCAGATGTGAAGTAGACCCAGTCATGCTATAAGATCGCGGCATTCCTCTTGCTCTGTGGCCGCCACGTTGACTCGATGAAGTCCTATGACTTCTAAAATGGATCGTCGGATGTACTTCGAAAATCGCCGCTTTATGGACGATTCGGTCTTTCGATCATCGCCAGGAAGGCATGATGCGCTCATTGACGTGAGCTCGTTTCGCTATCCCTTTCCATCGATCCGCTCTAGACTTGGGCAATGCAATTATTGGGATGGTGTTATGGACGGACACAATGGAAACCGATCTTTGCCGCTGTATGATGAATACTTCTATGGATATGACGCGGATACATGGGGCGATGACGAAGTTGTAAGAAGGTAGAACATCGATGCTCCCGAATGTCACCTGAATTTAATATAATGCCCGTCAGGACTAATCGAGAAGCCGCAATCGCGAACGGGGCTATCACTCGATGCTCTCGCCACGCGCAATTGCACCCCATGATGACATTTGATGGTCGTTACCCAACCAATTTCAATATACCAAAAAAATTGATTGATTTCGTTCACATGCCCGCGTCGGATCTCGACAGGATCATGAAAGCGTATGAACTCGGGCCGACAAGACGTCGATACTACCGTGGTTCTCTTGTTGACAGATTATCGGGCGACGTTGTCTTCTGCAACTCAAAAATTGAGCACCAACTCAACCTGCTCGCATTGTTTGAATTTCTCGGTGCATATCAAGTGGTCGACCAATTGCGATGCAGAGGAAGATGTGGAGTTGCTACCGATAATGTGTTTTAACATGAATAGATGTGAGCAATTTAGAAATGCCAGCCTCTTTATTTTACACTGAGCCGTCGTCCCTTCGTTTCGTTCCTCGTCTATCTATGGGGTTCCCTCTTCGTACGTCCAATCCATATGGCATTTACACTCATTCCGAAGTCGGAAGGTGGAGGCCGATTGCATGCAGCTAATGGTAGCCAAGTACTGGCCGTTCGGCCAGCCCAATCTGTGACTTTCGCAACGTTCCTTTCCGTTCAATCCACCTTCTCGGCTGCTGTTGTCAATACCCTCGCTCCATGACAAGTGTTGAATTTCCTGTCCACTCCAACAATCGCATGCATGGATATCACATTGTCACTCTTTGCCGGTCTGGTGGCCTCTCTGATATACATTATATGGCGTGTGACATGTTCCCAAAACCCGAAAGTGACACTCCACAAACGGTCGTTAATCGGAACGTCAGAGAAAGATCCATATAAAAATATCACAGCATTGACAGATTTTGACTGGGCGGCTACGTCCCCAATCAAAGTATGGCCATTTAAGCCGAAATATCATTTGACTATGGGTAGGTTTGGTTTCAACCCTGCTCGTCCAACCCATGAATCTTTTCACTAAAAATCTCTTTTTTCTCGTAGCATTGGAAAATTTGGACATGTCCGAGCTGATAGAAATGGACAATACATATCTTGATAGGATGAATCTCCGCCGGATGATCATGGATGAGCATCCAGCAGCAACGAAGCAGTGTAACAAGTCAGCCGAATCAGCCGTCTTTGAATTGTATGACTGGATGGTCACCACATATCTACCAATGCGATTCCCAACCATTTACTCGGCATCGGGATCGGCATTATTGAACTCTGTATCCCACACGTACATGCCCTTCCATCCCCAATCTGCCATGGCAGCTTTAGACGTCCTGGGTGAGCATGTCGACACAGACTTTCTGATCCTGCTCCCTTCATCCAAGGCCGCAGATGGCTCGCCCATATATCATCTCCAGGCTTTTGTCACTTGCTTTCCCTCGGGTTTCAGCACGCGGGAAAAGTGTGGCAAGCCGCTTGCAACCATCCACAAACCGGTGCCCGGATATCAATCGAAGCTGGAAAAATCTATGGATCGCTTCTTCGCCAAGCTCGAAACGGGGAAGGCGGTCAAGCGATCGAATTGGAGCATCACGACGAACGATCAGCTGTATAGCGAAGGTGGTAATCATCTCTATGGTGACGAGAAACAGGAGAAGCCTGTGGAAAACGCGAAGACGTTAGACGTCGACTCTATAGATCTCGATGACGACATAATTCGACAGCGAAAAGACGTTGTCATCGAGAACTGCCGACTGAGATGTGAAAGGCAGACGCTTCACCGACTGCCAAAATCTCAGGCTTTGGTTTTCGCTTTCAAGACCTACTTATACAAACTTTCCGAAGTGAAGGAGTCCGGTGCAGGACCTGAGTTAGCAGAGGCCATTGACGGTTTGCAGGCGGGCAGTGTTCCTGCTATGGCTTTCTATAAGAGGCAAGTTGTCTGGGGCGAGGCGGTAAAGAGATATTTGGCCAGTTGATACATAAGAAGTGCCGCAGGAAATATCTTAGAAATATTGTCCTATAGATATGGAAACCTCAATTGGTGATTCGCGAAACGCAAGTCTCTGTTTTCAGTCGGGCACTAATATCCTGCAGGTCGAGCTTTGAACAGGTCAGCCAATGATGTATTTTCTCAAAAGGACCAGGTGAAACAAAATTTACGCGCAGCCGGCGTCACCACGAAGGAGTCGTGTACAAGTGCCACCTGCATATACGGTTGCACAAGAGCATTCGATGTTCAATGTTCGTTCATGCTCGCTCGGAAAATGTTATTTGATCGACTGTCAGAGCTGGTTCGCCCAAACAAAGCAGCAGTGAATAAGCTCACTTGGCCGGTTTGATTATACTGTAGACAGAGTAACATACTTGCAAATTGACCGTTTGGAAATTAAGAAGTGTATCCTCAAGTATCGCCAACTTGGTATGCAGGCACTTGCGTCGATCAAAATCTTAACAAAAGCAAAATTCAAAAAGATGTCTTCACCCAGAACACAGTTTTTAACCCCCGAGAAATCACTTCAATGTCCCCACCATTCTACAACGGAACAACCTCAAACCAGGGATCATCGTCCACGACGATCATCCCTCGGTCACGCACGGCAACAAATACCGAGTCGCCTCTGCTAGCCAAAGATATGGCCAGAACGGCCACACACCCACACGCACCTATCGATCTCCTCCCTCAGCCTCATTCCTCTCTCGACTTTCGTTAGCCGCGATACGCCTCCTCTAATCAGTTGCGAGCTTGAGATTATCCCATTGCACTGAAGTGGATCGCAGCAGGAGATATTTCGCCAGAATCCTCCGCACAACATCGTCGACAGCGTTGCAATTGCGGGACTGGCCCGTATCCTCCGCCATCGTCTCCAATTGCCACTTCACGGAACTTCCTGCCGCGGCGATGACAACCTGACATAGTATGAGGTTGATGTCACGGATTGATCCCCCACTTTGCCAGCAGTATGATGTTGTGAGTAATCTCCTACCGTTTTAAAGGTCCGCGATAGCGGGGGGTTTGGCGCAAATAGAGGCAATCAGAAAGTCTCATGGTAAGGAGATGATTGGCATTATCTTCCACGTCCATTCATCCGTCTCCACAGCCCGAGCCGTTCAGGACTCCAGTGGTCTTCTTTCTCGTCGAAAATCGATCGCTCCCACGCCGAAACGATGTTTGGGTCATAACATTCATCTCCATGGCCATCCCACGACAAGTCTGAAGGGTGAGCTGTCCCCGGCGGTCGTTGAACTTCCACCAACATGGTGCTTGATGCGGAAAGAGGCATAGTTGCCGTCAAGCGAAAGCTCTTCGAGTGCTGTCGGCCGCATGTCGGTCTTCGTTATAAAACGATCGTTGGACATGATATTCCAATAAACTATTCCAACGTTCAACAAGGGTTGGCACGGGTTCGTTGGAGTTGTGATGCAATTGGAATCAGGCCATCCAAGTGTAAAAGCAAGCAAGGCGTGGGGAGTCGTGTGGTCGCTTTGTCAGTCCGTGATGAAGAGAAATGCCAAGACTGCTCCAGGGGACAAGGTCGGAACAAGGTCCGCGAGGAGCAGCAATGGCCATGAGATATTGTCAGGGCGACCTCTGCGTGCCAGAAATCATGAGCTACGAATGTTTCTTTCGATCGGGAAACCTCGATATGGGAGACTTTAAAAAGGTTGTAGGAATGTGAGACCGATTACAATACACACATACGTGAGCACAAATGCAACGGAGCACGTTTCTAGCTCACCGTAATGCGCAAACCTCGTGATGAAACCATAACCAGATCGCCACCAATGTGAATGATGCTGTTTTAGGCAAGCAATCATTATCAAAACGCCTTCCGCAAACCGCGGCCATGTGGAAGTGGGTCATTCTATGAGCCTGCCTTCATATCACCACCGGCATTGTCGTGTTCCTCGGGCCGAGCACGTTTGTTCGAATTTCCACCTGCACCTCCCAGTCCATAAGGCGATTCGTGGAGCGGACGTGAGGCCGCCTCAGCGTGCGCCGCAGCCGCCTGCAATTGACTGATCGCATCTTGAGCTCCGTGCGGACGATCCGACATGACACCGGACGAGCCTGCACCCGTTGATGAGAGGTTGATGTGCGGCGGGGCGGGCGGAATCTCGGCATTCGTCTCAAGTAGCCGCGTTTGGAGGTTCAGAATGTATTCTCGGAGCTGGTAGTTCTCGGTTTGGAGACCCCGATACGCTTGCTCCATCGCCTGGAACTCTTTCACCTGTTCCTCCAGCTTCTTGATGTACCCTTCTTTCCGTTGACGGAAGGCACGCTGTCGCATGTCAGAACTTGATGAAGCCTTTCTCAGGACGCTCACGATCCGTTCATACCTGCGCCGCTCGGTTTTGCGCCGCCCTCTTGCTCGTCGAAAGCTCTCGCTTGCCCTTGCCCGTCTGCGGGCTCATGCTGTCGTCGCCAGCGCTGTCGCCGCTCATCTGAGCATACGGGGCGTGCTGCTGTTGATGAGCCACGGCCGGATCGATGTGCTCATGCGGACTGGCCGAGTCGGAGGGCTGATATGGATGCTCTCGCCCTTGGGCAACCGTGGGAGGGGGGAGGAGGATAGGGCGACGAGTGCTGCGCCGCGAGCAGTTGCTCCCGTAAGCCTTTTGCCACGGGCTTGGTGTCAGCATGTCACCATCAACAACAAATATGCGCTCTCCATGACCTGCATGGGTTCCCTGAGATGTCATCCTCGAGGATGGCGCAGAGAGGGAAGGTAGGAAGGGGGAAGGGGGCCTATGATTACTAACTCATCTCGATGCTCGGTGGAGGTTCCTAGGCGCATGCACGCACAGTCAGCAGCCGGTCGGTTACATTTAAAAGTATTCGCCGCCTAGCTGACCCGCACGCGGTATGCGCCGCGGCGGGACACCATGGCCGCCGCCAAAAGCGAGCCGCCGCTGAGATGGTGGGCTTACCTGAGCAGGCGCGTGCTGCATGCTGGAGGGCAGTAGTGCCTGCCCAAAGCGCCGTTCCCAGGGCTGGCAAGACAAGTGAACGGAGGTAAAAGTGTCGGCCGAACGTACGAGGATGTGTGCGTGGCCTGGCGAAGATCGGAGGCCGTCAGGTGAAGGTGGTGTCGCGGGACGCTGGAGCGGGAGACTGTGTAGCGACGGCGAGCGCACTGCAACATTCACGTCAGCGGGCCCACGCTCGCACTGGTCACACGCTTGCGACGGCGGAGAGCGAGGGACTCAGGCATGGCGGCCACCGAGTCCTTCGCGGGCGTGCTGGCGATTATGAGAACGGGGGCCATCGGCGTACCTAGCGAGCATTGCACGGTGGAAGCGACAAGACGCAGGTTTAGTCAGGATCATCTTATGTAAGTGTAGGAGACATTTTGGGCTGTTTTATTGGCTTCATCGACGGCCCCAGCCGGCATCCCCGCCACCTCTTCACGCGCTGGACGTCGAACGAGATAAGACATGGAGCCGGAGATGTGTCGGACCACGAACCACATGTATGCGGCGTGATCGGCCATACGATGGCGATCCTCCATCCCTCCACTATCGTCTCACTCGACCGACTCGACCGACTCGATCGGAAACTCGCCATGACCCGTTACGCAACCGGGCCGCCCGCTCGACGGCAACGCCCCCCGTTATGACAAATCAGTCTCGAGTCCTGCCGGTCCAGTTGATACATGAATATGAGCATGAATATGATGCTGGGGAAGGGCAACAACTGGGCAGGTGGTCACGGATTGGTCTTGGTCGCTACGAACTAGGTGCTGCCGCATTGAAACGCGATCAAAAAGACGAGAGATCCGGATAACTGCTCGTGATTCTGTCTTGGTCGCAAGGATGCGTCCACAATTGGTTCGAGGGGGCGAGCAGCGGGATATCGGCATCACGTTCTCGTTAACGCCGAATCGCGGTATATTCTACCGAGTGCAGTCAATGGTTCGACGAGGCCGGCTCCATTCACGACGGAGGTGTTTGTAGGGACGCGTTGCGGCCAGTTATTCTATGTCGTCTGGCAAATGAGACTTGTGCCAATGTCGTCCTGTTCGTTGACATGTCTGTTCGTGTTGGCTCTACGTTCGACCCTACAAATCGTGCGGATTCGTGCACTATGCCAGACGGTGACAGAATGGTCACCACAATCAGCATGGTGGAAGTATGCTAGACGCAATCACGTATAGTCTGCAAGTGACACGCCACACTGTGTTTTGCTTCTCCGTGCCATACCTTCCCGCTTTCTAGCCTCGGAGTCTTTCATCTCCTCGCCCGATTGGAATTGGAGGATAACGCACAATGAGACTGCAATATGATTCTCTCGGAAATGTCGGCGCTAATTATAATCATCGTGGCCGCTTTCATCGTCTTCATACGCCACTTCGACGCTCATATTAAGGAGGTTAACCCGTGCTTTCGAATTCGATCAGCCTCCTCATGGCTGCTTATGCGCGACTTTCTAAACAGGTCTCTGCAGTGATACGAACTGATGTGAGAAGGCACACACGCCGTGTTTCTCACAATCGGCACTGTTAATTGAGCTTGGCCATAAGTGACGTGGGCACTGACGATAGCGATGGGTAACCGGAAATGCGCCATCACTATTGTTTCTAGGCATCGGGGATGGCTCGTCATAGGCAACTAAAAATTCTCAGATGCTGGCCTGTTTGACTGGTTGAAAGGATGAACGGAGAAAGTGCTGACAGGCACGCCGGACACTTCTTTAGTGGGCCATGAGCTTTTATTTTGGTGTAAGAGTAGGTCGTAATGAAAACTGGAGCTGCCGGCCTAAACCACCTCGACTGCATCCAGAGGATCGTGAGGCGGCTCGGCATGTCATGTGTCGAGAGCTACAATTGGAAACCAACATGCAATGTTGAGTGACCATTATTGACCCGCTTGACCTCGCTTATCAAAGACAAGAGCAATGTTGAGAGCAACCAGCTCGTCGCATAGCCAGGCCCCTATACTAACGCGTCTGGACATGTTAGAATCCATCAAAGTGGCATGGCCTTTTATTTAAGAACAGACAGAAGGATGGGCAAACCCTTCGAGAGCAAGGCACAGCAGACTCCCCTTTGATTCAAAATTTAGAAAATGCAAGCAGGTAAGTCTAAGGTAGTCTTTAAGGAAACCTATCCCTACGCCTTATATCGGACTTAATTTAGATTCGTCTACATCACTAGCTTACACAAGAGCTCGGTATATTATCAGCGCTTCGTGTGATCAACGGCGACAGCATACATACTTGAGGCACAGGTAGTAACTTTAATGAAGGTGAAACCTGGGACCTCGTAGGTAAACCTGAAATCTAATATTTACTCTGGATAGATTTCACTTTGCAAATCATAAGCAGGCATGATTGTAAATTATGGTTAATGCCTTAGATTTTCAACCTTTCCAATTGCTCACAAATAACTGTCTACATTATGTGGTTGGGTGGTGTACAAACTTTGTCGATTGAGTGATTACTAAGCAATTTATCTCACCAGAGAGCGTAACTTTTTAACAATCCGTTAAGTAAACTCCAAGCAAATGTACTCTGCTGTCTTTCCAAAGGCCCTTTGTTGCAAGTTGTCCCGCTGTTGTTTGTTTGCACTTCCAGTAGGGAGATCATATTCTCGGTCTCATGGTCGTCGGTTTCCTCAATTCCTCACTCGTTCTGCAGCCACCGATAACATCCCACATACGTGTTCTGTGAGTATGCCGGAATCGAGGTCGAGAGATCCGCTGGTCTGGATCGACTGTGAGATGACTGGTCTGGATCTGGAGAAAGATACCATCATGTCGTTAGCGTGCTTTATTACGGACCATGATCTTACCCTGTTGGACGAGGCAGGCTATGAAGCGGTCATACATCACACACAAGAACAAATGGATGCCATGGATGAATGGTGTAAGAAGCATCACGGGGCTAGTGGGCTCACACAAGCGTGTCTTGCATCAAGCATGACGGCCGATGTGGCGGCGTTGGAGTTGCTGGGTTACATACAGAGACATGTGCCGGACAGGCGACGGGCGTTGCTGGCAGGCAATTCGGTGCATGCAGACAGATCATTTCTGGCGAAGGAACCATGGGCTAAGGTTATAAGACATTTGCATCATCGCATATTAGATGTGAGCACCATCAAGGAAGCGGTCCGCAGGTGGGCTCCCGAGGAAGTGCTGGAGAAAACCCCTCAGAAGGCAGGCAAGCACGAAGCGAAAGCTGATATCTTGGAAAGTATTGCCGAGGCAAGGTACTATAAGAGAGTCTTATTTCAGAGGTCAGACGTGCGATCCTGATGTGCGCCGGTGACAGTGAGAACTGTCGATCTGCCTCTACATATCCGGAATGACTTTCAAGGGAGCTTTTCCGTGACAGTCTAGCTACGCAATATCACTTGCTGCCGAAACGTACGAGTCAAACGAAACATCCAATACGGACATCTCGAAGACGCTACAATTAGTGGTGTCTAAACGTGCAGACCCGGAAAAATCATCAAAGTGATCAGTAAGCTGCGATTGCTTCAACAATATGGGATCACCGCGTGGCCATGAAACTGCTGAGCCAGAGAGTTTGCCAGCCCTATGATGGATGCGAAAGAACAGAACTTTTATTCTTAACGATTTCATGCCTCTCGAATTACTATCCTATGAAACTGGCGAAGCCTTACAATTGGTCGAAGTGAGGCAGATACGTTGCGCCATGGCCCATAAGTCACTTACCATAAAACCGGCAGGCAGACTTGTATTAAACGATGAGTGCTACACTCTCAGGCTCCTGCCATTTGCACGACAGAGAAAAGCGTTTGCCAGACCTGATCTAAGGCGTATTGTGAAAGGTAAGAGTATTCAGTAGTATTCTCCAAGTTGTTTTTTCTCTCCCATATATATTCTCATGTTCTGAGCGACAACACCGTCAATATAAGTCCCTCGTAGCCTCATTGCCGCCGAGAGGAACTGCAATAAGCGCATAAATACCATGATGCGATGAATAGGACGTACACGTTCCAATGGATTCATCATCAAAGCACGCGGTCGTTTCCTCTCCCTTTGGAGACATTTGTCGAAAGCAGGCTCAAAGTTATTGCTGCAAAGTATTCAAGCAACAAGTCTTAGAGGCAGCGGGTTCTGAAATGTAGGATGTCCGCGAAGGTACTAATTTCTCGCCTTCAAGTGGTATGAGAAACTCAAAAAATCTGGACCCACTCTTCCTGCATTATTTTGGCGTCATCGTGGAGACCATTGAATTGGTACGTTGTACTAAAAATCCCAAGACATGCTCGGAAAACTGCAGCAGAATATCACATTCAGGTGCTGCGTACAGGGACAAACTCAGGGCCTTGAACACAGGATTCAGTGCGACATCACTCCCATCCACATTAATCCCGAGAAATAGAAGTCGAACGCCGCATTTAGCATCTAAATTATACCAGTCTCGAAAATGAAGCCAAGACTTTATCTTGAGATCCAACTCACTCCATGTAGAAGTGGCGAATTCGATAAGTTGACATGGGATTCCTTAGACTATGGCGATTATAAGCAGACCATTGGAAATATTGATTAATATGAAATCCACTATGGGATACACCCGACTTTGAATGTTGCTGAGGGACAAACAGTTATAACTCTAGCCTCAAAGATTGCGAGCTTTCCATACGATATTGGTGTCCAGGACGCTGCGTGCAAGGCGATAAATTGGACCCCATGCAACGGAGGTCTGCATAAAGTAATTTAACAAGTTTGTCGACGAGTGGATTTTATATCACAGTATCAATGCGAAACGTTTGACCAAAAATTGCGGAATTGCCCTTGGCGGTTCTTATGAAAGCATTACGATAACTGGGTATGATGGACATGATTCATTTGGAAGGTGGAGATTACTATTGCCGTGGAAAATGTGGTGGTGAAGACAATGAAGACGCATCCCACAACGGACAAGACAATTACGATAACAGATACGAGGCTAGCAATGGTGGCCGTGGCGAGGAATTATAAAAAATGCTGGCTAGAGAGCTTTGAGTGGATGTACTCTCGCAATTATAGCCCAGGTGGATACCACATGTGTACGTTTTAATGCGTCTAGTATGCTATATTGCCGTATACCTGACTTTTCAATTGGTAGACTGAGATTTGTTGTCTCCATTATATTTCAACCCCATCGAAACATAGTATGATAGATAGAGATCTCGATTTCATAGACAAACGGCAAAGTTCATTTTCTGATGATGAGAACTCATGAACATAATGAGACTGGGCACATCTCAGAGCTTTCAGGTGTTTTGAAATACAAATATACCCTTGCCACTCCTGAAACCTTCAAGCGTGCTCTGCACCGCATCCACAAGTTCTTGTTGCTTCGTATTATGTTCCCAGTGCACCGGCATCATGGGAATGTCTTTGAACTTTTTCTGTCTCATTAGGTCAAGTACTTCCTTGATGCACGCCTCTTTCTGCTCTGGATTCTTGTCACTCCATTTGCTAACCCAAAACCCATCAAAATGAATATCTTTGAAAATGAGCAGGCCAGTTGGGAGAGACACGGGCTGCTTACTCATCGCTCCATACGTCACGATGTGTGCTCCGGGTACGAGATGCTTGGCCATGCTGTTCACGATTGAGCCGCCGACGCAGTTCAAAGCAAGCCGAATAGGCTCCCGGCCTCCGTTGGTAAACTCTTTCACTTGGTCGCGGAAGCCTTTGGATTCGACTTCGTCGTCCGTAACGACCACATCCGCCCCGAGTGCCTTGAGGTCGTTCACCAGCTCTTCCATCCCGCTCTCGCGTTTTCGGACTATGTTGATGCTCTTGTAACCCCACAGCTTGCCCAACTGAATAGCTGCGCGGCCAACCCCGGAGTTCGCACCATTCTGTATAAACCAGTCTCCAGGCTTCAACTCGACAAAATCTTTGAGCATCCTGTATGCTGTCATAGGATTGACAGAAACTGTGCCGACCTGCTCCGGCTTTAGGCCGTCCTTGTTCTTGATAGACACCAGATTCTCAGCCGAAGTTTGGGCATGTGTCCTCCAAGTCCCGAAGCCTTGCTGCTTCATGATCACCCAATCCCCCTTTTCAAACCCTTTGACATTGCTGCCTTTTGCGATCACCTCCGCAACGCCCTCATTGCCACCCACAGCGATGGGCTCGCTCGTGCCCAGATTGGTGGTGAATGTCGGTTTTGTCGGATAGACGCCTTGGATTTGATTGATGTCTGCCGGATTGATGGGAGATGCGAGAAAGCGGATGGTCAACAGGTCGCCGTGTGGCGGGCTTATTGAGTGTCCATGCAACTTCAGGACGTCTTTCGGCTCGCCATACTTCTCAAACGTGAGGCATTTCGCCTGCTCGTAGCCGTATGCTGATATGAACCGCCGCTGTTGACCTTGTCCGACAGGGAAACGTAAATCACGAAGACCCGTTCGCCACGCGCATAACCGAGCTCTTGAAGGAGCCATGGATGATTGATGTATCAAAGAAAGATTTGAAGTTGACATTTCGTCACGGGATATATTGAGAGATGATCTGCGTGATGACGGCAGTCTGTGCGCGCCGATGCATGGTTGAGTTGAAGTCATTTGGACTTCAGCTCTCTAAGACCTACACGCTTATGCGAAGTAGCGACAGTCAGAAGTGCATCAATACACTAACAAATCTGTTTATCATATATGGGGTAGTCCATAATATCGGTTGCACAGGCGGTTCGAATTACATGACATCTCGTCGATATCTTCCGTTTCTCAAAACAGACTCCTCATCAACCATGTTTGCAAGCTTCCTATCACCACTTCTCAGCTCTAGAAATATCTACTGGCTCTGTCACCGGGATATGAATTTGGGCTCTGTATGAACGAACATTCTCCATCGGCATCAACCCCGTCTTTGCGGACTCGTACTCTGTTGAACGAGGAATTTTTACCGGCTCCGTTACCGGCACATGGTGCAAAACCATCGGATCGCCGCGGATCTTTACCACCACATTCTCATCCAGATAATCACCCTCAACGCGATATGTCAGAGACCGACAAATGTTTTGTAACATCCACGGCTCTAAGGCCGTCGGACCCTCTGGATTCATCCCCTCACGCTCTAGCTTGAGCGCTATCCGCCGAATGGCTTCTATTGGTAGCTCACAAGGCCGGATGGGCGTCAGGATTTGGGATTCACCTAGTTTCTTCAAGCCGTACGTTGGATGTTCGATATCGTCTTCGACAATGCCGCACTTCTGCGACTTGCCAAGGCGGAGTGGTGTTATGATTTGAAATCTCCCAATCGGGCGTGCGAAACACGCCATTATTGCAGCAATTGATCGCTTTGATGATCCACGGCTGCATTTGGCCCGATTGCACCAGGCGCTGTAACGGCCGAAACGTGCCGGACGGACTGTCATAGAGCCGGTCGATATGATTGATTCAGCCATGGCAAGATATTCTGTCTTCGACTTTTTCCGAGCTGCGGGATTCCTAGGACAATCGACCTGTGCAGTCATCAAGTTCTCCACATTACGTGGATGCTGTCGCTTTGCTAATCAGATGCAAATGTTCTGTGATGATTCTATCACAATACATGTTGTTCTAATGGTAGGTATGGGTTGTGCTCGATATTCGTGTGACTATTGTACCAATTGTGGGTTTATCCTGGATTTCCTGCAAGACTTTCAAGGATTTTGGAAGAGGTTCGCTGATGCATGATACGGATGGCAGAGAGATGGTTCTTTAAGTCCGCAAAACCTGCCCGATGGGCTCTACAGCGCACGAGTTCTCGACCATGGTGATAAAATGATTTCCATCTTCAGCAGCCTTGGCGCTTAGTAGCTGATTCATATCATCAAGGAGTAATTCACCAATGCATCGACTGGTGATTTGGGATTAAAGCACTCTGCCGTATGATTTATGTCGAATTCGAATTGTGCGATGGGAACTCTGAAATGGAGTGCAAACGCCTTCATGCTTCGTCAACTGCGTGCTGAACCTCAGGGATGAGTGACTGAAAGCAGCTGTCAAGGACACATGAGGAACCGCGCAGCAGCGGTTTGACCCGCGCGGATCAGGCATGAATAAAAATGAATGGGCGCTTTTGCAATTAACAGGAGTTCTTCGAATTCAGGCGAGGACCGAGTTTGTTCATGTCATCACACTCGGCATGTCGCCTGTAGTGACACATTCAGCATACCATTTCCGCATTCAGTGTCCAACTTGTTCAGGTCCAGCCGCATACGTCGGTCTCCCACCTGCTTTCTGAGTATCTAAAAGCAGGGGGGATGGAACTTCGCCAAAGTCTCGACGTTAAAAACATCAATTTCAGAGGATGGCCATCAAGATCCCCTTCCAGCAAATCCAGCACGCGAGCAACCCATCGGACTGCACCACTATGGCTGGTCGAGATGTCGTAAAGCCCTCAAATTATGGCAACAAGACCACATCACTAGAGAAAAATCGATCGTGGTCAATTCCTCTAACATGCTGAACCTGAGCAACCCTTCAGAGATGCGCTCAGGTCCCGGCTAGCCTTCGAATTCGAGTACATGTAGACCAAAGCAGCGAAGGAAAGACTGGATCCGTAAGCGCTGCACGACCCTCTGCCAGAAGCTAAGTATATTTCGCTGGGCTCTGTAGCAGGAGAGGTCCAAAGAGAATCTGGAGGTGAAGGCCAGACTCAATGCTGGATGCAGCGGATAAAAGAAGTGGTGGCATGGAGCCATCTACGGGATGGCTCTGCGCCGGAGATATTGGGTTTTATGGAATATGATGGCCATTATGCCATCATTTCGGGCCATGGAAGGAACCGACGGCGGCGGATCTGAAGGCGGGAAGGTTGATGCAGGAGATGAGGATGTGCAGACTGTGCGAAGATTCGCTTCGGCGAGACCCAAAAGCTGGTCTTTTTCTTTTCATAAAAACTGCCTCTCTATCTTCGAAGGTTGAAAATGTCGGTACTAGTGTATCACTCCCGTCCTCTGGACAACCTAGCCCCACAGCATGTAAATAGCCAATGGTCGGTGCAAGCTCGTCCTTTCGGGAGCTCTTGTGAAGTAAGTCTGTCCCGACCACGGTCAATTCGATCATACTGGAGAGCAAAGAGGGTAATAGGCGAAATGACTGTTAAGTTCTCTTCGAACGCGGTTCTCGGATGCGTGATTTTGCACCCGGTCCGCTTATCAAAATAAAACGAAACGATTGTATGAGAATCAGAGACGCCGACATGGAAATGTTCCCTATCCACGCAGATGCCGTCGAAGAGATGTCACGAGAGTAAACAAACGACTCAAATGCATCTGATCGGAATTAAGTGTTCACGTTCCGATTCCGCCAATCTACCAGTTTAGAGTCTCGATCAAAAACCTACGATCACCACGAACAACACCCACGACCGAATATCCGTCCTTTCTCTCTACCAGACCTTGCTTCCCCGAACTGATTCCCTACCAATTTCCCCCCACCCCCCATGGCTTGCCTTCTGAAATCCCCCCTTCCCCCCCTACCCTCATTCAACTGTGATCCCAACACCTCCGCCGCTGGATCCTTGCTCAAGGTTCAAGACGCCAAAGCCGCGCGATCCGCGACCGCAAAAGGTTATCCGTAGACAGGCTCCTCAGGATTGTGCTCCCGCGGCGAACCCTAAGATGTTTCATCGTCATCGTTCGGATGAGGCGGGCGTATGGGAAGAGAGATAAAATACGGGAGAGGCTGGACGATGGCGAGGTCTGTGTGGGAAAGAAGTCGATGGAAATCTTGCCTACCTTGCTCATTTTTGTTTTCGGGGATAGGGGCGGAGAAATGAAGGGAGAGTTGATTTGGATCGTTTGGATCACGCGAGGGTCAATATGAAACCATGATGGCGACGGAGGGGTGTTTCTGTGGGATGATATGAGTCTCCTTTCATTCTTCTTTTGCTTCGCCAACCGTCTGTTGATTCGGCGAAGACAACGGTGGTTAGCCTGTCCGCGCACCTCCCTCCGTTTGGAAGGATAATCCAGGCCTGCTTTTGCTTTTCAACACACCACATCGTGCAAAGACTCAGGGTTTTTTCAAACATAGAGGTCGAGTGAACGACGATGGGGGAGATAAACGGACAAGCCCTTCCTGAGCCGTTTTCTCTTAGTTCGTGGAACGTAATAAATACAATCTTTCTTGCTCTCTCGCAGCTGAATGCCCCTGGTTGTCTGCTTCAGGGGACTGTACATTATCGACAAACATTTTTCGTCTTCACACTAATCGTCTCATGTATCGCAGGTGGAATCGACCGGAATGTGTTTGGTACGAACCATCCAAGGTGTCCCTTGCATCTGAGGGGCGCTGCCTTTCATTTCACTTGTTCGCCAGGTTGCGTTATCCTTCCACATCGGCATCCCCTCGTCTTTCCTCCATCCTCTGCTCTGAATCGCGCCATCCACCTGCTTCGCTCAAAACTCCATCTTCCCGATCACCTTCCACCCACCTCCTAAGTCATTAACATAAGAAAAAGGGCGGTTTCACCTGGCACGCCACCATGCAGCCCAAGTTTTCAACGAACAGGCAATATACAAGCATGAGGATATCTCCGCAAATAAAAAAAAAAAACCCCCCCTCTTTTCCAAATCAAAGTTGATCAAAACCGCTCTCCCCCAAATTCTGCTCTCCAAATTTCGCTCCCGTCAATCCCCATCCCTACCGCACCACAAACTTCTCCTCATTCCAGCCCAACCCAACGCCCCCCAGCGTCCCAATCTCTGGTAATACAGGGGCCTTGACCCTTTTACTATCCCGTACCGCTGTATCCAACCCTTGATTCTCCTCCACGGCATCCAAAGCTCCTCCCCAATCCCCTCCCGCCCCGAAAAACCCGCTCTTCCGCCTCAACCACCCCCCCGCTCCGGATGTCTTCTTCGGCGGGCGTGGCCGCGCCTGCAGGCCAGTGGCAGTCGTGTTCGTGGAGCCAACGGTGGATACAACGCTTGGGGAGGAAGGTCGACGTTTGACACCTTGCTGTTGTTGGCCGTTGACGTCGTATTGATGGTGGTGGTGGTGGTGGTGGTCATGTGAGGGCCGAGAAGAGGTCGAGGATAGAAGGAGTGATGAGCGGGAGGCATTGCTGAAGGAGGATTTCAGAGAGGAAAGGCTCAGGAGCTTTCTGACGCCGGAGGAGCGGCGTGGGGAGGTGGAATAGTTGTTGGAGGCGGACGTCGGGGAAAGAGGGCCGTGTGGGTGCTGCTGCGGCTGCGACGCTGGAGCCACGGTGTCCGGGGTCGTAGGATGTGACGTAAGGGGTCCACCGCCGCCGTCGCCAGATGGTGGGGACTGAGGTGGGGGGGGGGAGGGTAAGCGCGGTGGGGTCGGGGCCGGAATGTCGGTGCCAGCTGTGAGGTTGAGGTCGATGGGGGGGAGGGTGAGGGGGGTGTAGCTGAACTGACGATTGACGCCGCCGCCACCTCCGCTGCCGCCATTGCTTGCGATGGTGCTAGGGGCCATGGCGGTGCTGCCACCGCCTGTGGAGGGGCACGGGGGGTTGGGGGAGGGGAGGGGGGGGGACCGGGAGAGGGGCGCGCCGCTGAGGCTGCGACGATGGGGATATATCCGGAGGTAATATGTGCGGGACGAATAGTGGGTGTTGTGTCGGTGTTGGGGGGATCGGGGGCCAGATGATGGACGGATGCGAGAGTGAGGAGAAGGTGACCGGGGCCTTGTTTAGCGCGTCGCTCGTCTGTTGCTCGTGTGTCGAGGCCGGCGGCGGATGGATGGCGGAATAATGATCTTCCGGATGCGTAGATGCATTGAATGGACCGTCGGCCGTCCCTCGTGCACAGCGATGGGTTGTATATACGCATCTACCGGTGTCCCATGTGAATACGTTATGCTTGTGCGAAACGTCTGCAGCGTGTCCCCGATGCTGCAACATGTGCTGGTGGCTGTGGCTGGGGTCTCCCGCACAGAAAACGCAGGGACTTGCACGTCGGTCGCGTAGGTAGTGGATCAGACTGGATCAGACTGCGGCTCCTGGGATGAGTCTGGCCCCTCCGACGGTTGTTTCTAGTCGATTCCATTTCATTGAGGCCGAGGGCAGCATTAATTGAATTGTGCATGAATTCCATGAAAGTAATAGTTAATCAGCCATGAAGCTCCCGAAAGCAATGGTTAATCGCGCATGTGATTCACGAATGCAGCAGCTGATTGTCTGCGGGATTCATGGAAGCAATGGTTAATGGGCTGTGGAATTCGTGGGAGCAATGGCTAATCATCAGTGGAGCTCATGGGAGCAATGGTGGATGCTCCGTGGAATTTACGGCAGCAACGGTTAATTTTACGTGAAGTCCATGGGAGCAACGGGTTGGTGTTCTGGGGAATTCATGGAAGCATTGGCTAATCATCCGGATAATTCATGGGAGCGGTGGCCAATCATCTCGTGGGAGTTCATGCAAGCAATGGTTAATTTTCCGTGGATTTCATGGAAAGAATGGTTACCGGTCTGTGGAATCCGTGGCAGCAATAGTTAATCTCCCGTGGAGTCCATGAGAGCAACGGCTGAAGTTCAGTGGAATTCACGGGAGCAATGGCTAATCGTCCGCATGATTCATGGAAGCAGTGGCTAATCATCCGTGGAATTCGTGGAAACGACGGTCGATCGTCAGAGCCACTCACGAAAGCCATGGTGAATCTTCTGTGGCATGCATCGAAGCAAGGGTTAGTCGTCTGTAGAATTCATGAAGATGACGGCTAAACGACTCTGAAGCTCTCACAGGCAACGGCCCGCCAATGGTATAAGCCGCGGAGGCCGGTGGAGAGTTGCGCATGAAATTCAGCAAAACAATGTGTAATCATCCGTGGAACTCACACAGGCAATGGTAAATTGTCCTGGGAATTTTCGGCCGCGATGATTGATCGTTCGCGGAGAACATGAAATAAATCGTTAAATGTCCGCGTAATCCGCGACGACAATGAGTAATCATCCATGAAATTCGGAAGAACAATGCTTGATGACTCATGAAATTCACAAAAGCCACGATTGATGGTCCATGGAGTTCACGACGATGGCAGCTCAATGCCGATGAAATCCGCGAAGACTATGGGTAATAGCTCATGAAATTCTGGGGGAAAGTAAACGCAACAGGACGGGGGCTACATGGTCCATGGAATGATCGCCTTTGGAATTCACGAAAATAGTGGCCACTTGTCCCTGAAATCGGCAGAGACAATGGGTGATTGCCCATGAAATTTAACGAACACAACGATTAATGAATAATGAAATTCACGGAGGCAATGATGAATCAACCATGAAACTCACAAACGCAATCGTCCATCATCAATGAATTCCTCGAAAGCAATGCTCAATCATCCTTGAAAATGCCCCGTACACCGAGAGACCACCGCGCGAATTCAGGCCCCATGCCACAAGGCCACGGCAGTGTACGACACGTCTACAGAATATTATTCGGTCCCGCAACTCTGCACAGTGGAAGGGCGAGCACCGCCGTGCACGAGACGTCGCTAATCTCCGCAACCGAGGATGGATCATCACTTGGACGGCCATCCCCGCGGGCCATCCAGGACTCCTCGGACTCTGACTACCTGAATCGCTCGCGCAAGTGGGACGACGGAGATGCAAGCCAGACCAGCCACTCCTCGTTCGCGATTGGTCGGGTGGAGGATGAGCAAGGTACCCGTCTTGCCGAAAACAAATGGTGGAAACGGTACGGGCCATCGGTATACTGTACCTGTCCGTTTGGTGGTGCAACCCCCGCGTGACATGGTGGGACGGCCGGGGGGGAGATGGCGATAAAAATATGTTTCTTCTTACCGGCGGCTGCACTGAAGGCGTGTCGTCGGCGATATAAGGAGGTATCTTGCCGAGTGGAGGCGATAATATATCGTGAAATCTATCGCCAGTTAAATCCCGTCGTGCCTCTCTCCCCGTTCCGTCCCATACCATCTCACTCCACCACCGGCACTCGCAAGCGAAAGCCTCCCCCTTCCAACCCTCTCCGGCTGTCCCCCCAATGGATCCCCTCACAGAACACAGCCTCGATACCAACCGCGGCTTCTTCTACACTTACCACGTGCACCGTCCCTCCGTCCCCCTCTCCCCGTCGACGCCCACTCTGCTCCTCCTCCATGGCTGGCCGGACAGCTCGACGCTCTGGTCCCTCGTCTTGCCCCACTTGCTCCCTCTCAACCTCCCCATACTGGTTCCCGATCTCCTCGGCGCGGGCGGAACTTCCCGACCCACAGCCCCAGACCTCTACGCGGCAGGGCTGGTGTGCGAGGACCTACTCGAGATCCTCGCCCAAGAAGACCTCGCGGGCGGGAGGAAGGTGTTGATCGTCGGACACGATTACGGGGCGGGTCTGGCCCACGCCTTCGCGCGTCTCCATCCGGAAATATGCGCCGGGTTGGTGTTGCTCGGGTATTCGCCACCGGGCAGCACGAGTCGGCCTGGGTGGCACAGTTTCTTCGCCGAAGCCGATGCACCGCGCATGTGTTGGGAGCAGTTGCAGAGGGTATGGGAGGCGAATCATGGGGTCGATTCGCAACGAGTTTTGCAAGATAGGCGGGTATATCGGGAGTGGATTGAGGAGGGAGGAGGAAAAGAGACGGCCGAGTTGAGGGCGTATGCGAAGGATCCCTCATTGAGGAAAAGGTGGGGGTATGAGATGTTGGATCGGGGGAATTGGGAGGCTGGAGTTTGTTGGATTATTTCGGCGGAGAGAGATGACGGAAAGGGGAAAGAAGAGGGAGTGGTGGCATGCCCGGTATTGTTTGTGGGTGAGTGCTCTATTTTTTTTTCTGGGATTTTCTCACCCGGAGTTTCTTTTCTTCGGGGCTGTGGTGTGGAGATGAGACAACTTCGTTATTTCCTTTTCGTTTTTATCAATATCTTCCAACAGAGAGCCGTATTAATTAATGTTGGCCGCATTTGCATTCCTTCCAAGGACCTTCTCAATAATCAATTCTCTGTCCTCTGAAAGTGCAACCCTTTGCTGTCTCAGCGCACAATCCTCTCACATCCAATGCACATCCTCGCACCTTCTTACATCTCCATTTTTCAAGCTTTCAGAATTCCAGCTGACCAACATACCGCGAAAGCTTGCGACGAAGACGCCATCTCCCCCAAAGAAGCCATCGAGGGTGCGCGCCCGTTTTTCTCAGACCTGCGTGTCGAGGTGATCCATTCCGGACACTGGTGTCCATATGAGCGGCCGGAAGAGGTGGCGCGGTTGATCATGGGGTTCGTACGGGAGGAGAGTTTTGTGTGAGCTGTACATTCGGGGTGGCGGGGGACGGAGTTTGGTGGTGGGCTGACGTGATTCGGATTGCTTGTGATAGTTTTGTACAACTGGTATCAATATCCCTCCTTTTTCTTGATGTGGTTCTGCACCATATGATCGTCTTCCCATCCCTGCATTGCGTCCGAACGACCCCCAAACCCCTCACCGTCTCGTCAACCAACTCACCAATCCTCTACCTCGATCTGCCAGACCCTCCACCGCTTTCTCCGCCTCCTGATCCAACGGACCCCCCTTCCGCACCGTATTCACTACTACAGCCTCTTCCGTCTTTCCCATTTCCGTCTTCACACCCTCGACAATCTCCCCTTCCGGCAATCCTCCCCTTAACTTCCCTCCCTGTTTCTCCTCCTGCTCCAATCCCCCAGTAATCCACCCCCACACCCTCCCTCCCCACCCCGGCTCCCTCTCCTTTCTTTCTCTCGCCTCCCTAGCCGCCCTGTCCTGATTCACCAACAACATCTGCTCTTCCGTCAACCTCTCTCCGGCTGCCAAAGCCCGCTTCGCCTCCGCCGTCGCGGCCGCAGTCTCCGCTTGCTTCTGGGCCAACCATTCACCCTTCCGCCGCCGATTGTGCAACACCATGTCAGTGATTCCCGCCGTTGCCACTGCCCCACTGATGAGGGTGATGGTGATAAGGGAGAGGGCGGTAAAGCGATGGAGTCGGTCGGCCCATGTTCGGCCTAGAGTAAGAAGTGTCGGAGGCCCGTTGATTTGGCGTTGGTGTGCAGCGCGGAGGCGAGCCAATTTTTGTTGAGGCGTTTCGTTCGGGGGTGGCGTGGTATCAAACGTGGAGAGGGGAAGGTTGCGCGGGTTTGAGAAAGGAGGGGAGGAGGCGTAGGGACCGGTTGCCGTGAAGCGGGTCGCGTCGGTCGGGGAGCGAGGCATGGTTTCGGATTTGTTTGTTTATATCCTTCTCTGTTGGCTGGTTGAAGAGATGGATTTGTGTGGTGTGGGATTCGAAGAATGGGAAGGAGAGGATTGAGATGTGGAGTGACCTCGGGGTCTATTTTTCAGTGATGGTGAGAGATGCACGGGCCACACTCCTCCGGTGGTCGCCGCAATCGAACTGCATGCCTATACCTTCCGTTCACTTATATAGCATGCGGCTGGGCATAATTTTGTTGGTGATGCCGGAGCTGTGTGAAGTGGCACGTTCGAACACTTTGACTCCCGCGCCAGGCGGATTTGGAGCCTCACTGTTATTGGAATCGGCAGATATCTTGTAGTCGGAGAATAGGCTCGCCCTCAAGTGGTATTGAAACGTCGTTCAATCACAGGCCAAACCCATTCGTCCGCAAGCCACCATGTCGGCACCCAATCACCCGCCTCAACACAATCCGGACCTCCAGACCCTCCTAGACACTCTCTCCCAGCTCAGCGGGATCCCACCACAAACCATCCCGCCAGCGCCTCCGGCGACTACCGCTCTTCACTCGGCGAGCGAGCGGAGTTTCAGCATCCCCACCAATTCCTCTGCTGCCATCGAAAGACCTCCTCCAGACCCCCGCCTCCGTCCACAGACTACGCCTCCCGTCCGGCCGACTTCGACTCCACCAACCATCGACCCCGCTACCATCACCACCTGGCCCGATGCGCTGCGCTGCGTAACCAAGCTTGCGGCGCAAAATCCACGTTTCGGGGAGAAGATCAGGAAGGTAGGTTAACCCCCGTCTCTCATTGCTCTCCATCTCTTTAAATGTGTCCCCGATTCCCCCCAATCCATTTCCGGAAACTCAGAGCAAGAGCCCATTAACCCACACTCCCCTCCTCGCTTCCGCAACAGATGATGTCCACTCAACGCGACCACGAAATGCGCTGGTACGCCGAACGCCAAGCCCTCAAACGCGTTCACGCTTCACGCGCAGCCTCCTCGGCACAAGTGGCGTCCATTCTGCAATCTTTAGGCGGTGGCGGCACCACTGATCTCCCTCTTGCTACCCCTGATAATGGCGCTCAAGAGCTCGCGGTTTTCGACCGTAAGATCTATGCGGCGCAAATGGCGATGGAAGAGGCTATGACAGCCGAGTTGAAAGGGCTGGGTGTGCCATTTTTTGGCACGGAGGCAGGATGTGTCGGATCTGCAGAGGAGAAAGGGGAAGGGAGGCCAAGATGGAGTCCGAGGGTCTCTGAGGCGGAGCTGCTTGAGTTGAGGAGGAGGATGGTGGGGCATTTGGAGGATTTGTATCGTGATTGACCAGTGGATGTGGACGATGCCGCTTGTGTGTTTGATGCACGGGTGATGCTTGTAACCGGGATATGTAATAGTCAACCCAAACGGCGGGACCCTCTCTTTGAGCTGGGCAGTGTCGGATTCAGACTTCGAAGGGGAGGGTTTGGGCTCTCACATGCTAATTGTGCATGGAAACACATTCTGCAGGATGTGTGAATGATTTCTTAACATTCCTTAGATCCAAAGGCATCTATACCCAACTCCGTCGTATACATATCCACTTCTCGACATGCTCGACTGCCCATCATCCCCATCACAAACTCATCTCACCTTCATAAACTCGTCACTCGTTCCTTCCCCACTTAACCTGCGCAACTGCCGCATATGGGTAAAATCACCGGCAGCACCCGCATTAGCTTGTTCAGAACGCACACGTCCGACCTAAATACAAAGTATCGCCCCAGCATACCATCCATCTTGATCTAACTCGGCCAGAAATACATTTCTCTTTCAGTTTCCACACCCCCGGCCTATGTTCTTCACATCCAAATACGTATTTATCATCGCGAACCACACGATGAAACTCTTCCTCGCTCTTCTGGGCACCACCACTTTCCTCAACACCGCAGCAGCGAGCGAGATCCAGGGCCAGGATAGTGGTAAGTCCAGTTCTTGTTCATTGCCCAATCAAATATCCTCGCTCCTGGCGCCTAGGTTTCTTTGCAACGGAAATGTATGTGCAGTGCAGGGCATCTTCATCCCCTGAGCCCCAGCAGTGTCAGCCGAGGCAAATGCGTTTCCACTGCACCGCCATGAGAAGAACGTGTGGCAAGAATTTTAATGGGCAATGCAGGCATAATTACTGCGGATACCGTGCCACCAATGATGAGTGAGACAGCAGTGGAGTTGGTGAGCGTCATCATTCGCGAAGATGACTCCGACGGGGGCTATATATTAACGACTGAGGATGGGTCTCGGAGTTTGGCGAGGTTGACGGTCGTTGATCCGCCAGACGCTACCGAGGACGGATTTCGTAAGGTTGCTCGCCAGACCGCGGTGAATCTGCTACCTGCTGCCGAGGACGGAATTCACAGAGTCGTCCATCAGAATCCCTCACCCGAGGCCACGCAAGATGGGTTCAGACATCCCGCTCAGGAGACTGGCCCATCGATGAACAAGGATGCATTCAAACATGGTGTTGGTAAGAAAAGTTCGCTAGATGTTCCTAAGGACGATGTTGAAAAGTTCCGTGAAGCCACAGCGAGGCTGATTCCAAAAGCAACCCCTCTTTATCTTCATGACTACGTACCAGTCAGTGTTGATGGGAAGTGCGGCCAGAAAGTGAATCGGACCTGCGTTGATTCAGCATTCGGGGAATGTTGTAACAGTCGTGGTATATGTCCCTCTCCATATTTTATGATGACGTCTGGATGCTAATGAGAATCAGGGCGTTGCGGGAACGGACCTGAGTATTGCGCTGCTTTGAGCTGCCAGCCAGAGTATGGGGCATGCTACACAACTACTTGGGGGACTCTCGAGCAGAATGACTCACAGGACATTTCGGTCTTCATTGATCGAATCGAAAGTATTGAAAAGGGCATGTTTGGCAAACACCAGCATCCTACGACGTCCACGCTCGAAAAGAGAATGTCGCAGGACTTCTTGGCCTTGTTTGAGAGGATCGAAATTGCCGCCAGCGCAGCAGCCACAGAATTCACTCCACTTCGCGAATTCGGGTACGCCATCAAGTCGGTGCCCGAGAAGAGAGTGCCGCAGCACACCCCAATTTTACTCAATAGGATCACAAGCGTCGCAGGAAATGAGATCCCGGAGTCCACCTCGCTCAACCAACGCCAGTACACCATGACATCCATCTTCACAACATATGTCGCGACCGTCACAAAGGTGGAGACTCCGGACGACGGCTCCAGTGGCAGGCAGAAATGGTCGTCCTCCATCACCGTTACTGGCCCGCACAATTCGGAAATCACATCAGTTATGCACAACCTTAGTGCGCTGACCATCGGGCCAGATAGCACGTCTTCGAACTCATATTCGTATGCCAACATCTCCCACTTCCGCATGAGCTTGACATCAACGGAAATCGGCAATCTCTCGGTTAGCACTTCATTGCCATCGAACTCCAGCATTATAGCGGCCGACCGTTTGACCGCCACGAGTGTGCAAATCATCTCCGGCACGACATTCCAAACTAGCTCCTCAGACACACCCGGCTTGACGGGTCTCCCACCGGCAGCGACGAGTGCCACTGCCGCATCGCACAAGTCGACCTCCAACGCACCGAAATTCGCAATGGTTGATATTTCTGGTGTTGTAATGATGGCCGGATTCGGATTGATAGGGATTGGGGGGTTGACACTGTTCGTTTAAATTATATAGCACCTGGCGCCGGTAGGATTCAAAGGCAGGTGACGTTAGTCTTGAAACTTGACGACTGTAATTCCTCCAATCGGCAACTTGAGCTTCGTTTGTGTTATTTTGGGTTAGCGTACGAAAAACCACGACGTGATGAGGCGTAGACAGATCTGCACCATCCCCGTAAATCAAATGAAACATCTGATATGCCATTTCTCACCACACCTCCCCTCTCCATTCTCAGTCACTCACTCATCATCCTCTCCCCCTCTACCCACTGCCCCATATCCCCTCCACCCTCTCCACTTGCTCACCCACGGCCCCACCGCAGCCCACGCCAACAGTCCTCCGGTCGCGCCCAGGAACACGAGCACGACCGCCTGATCCTTCTTGCTGTCGCGCTGGAAACACGTGGCGAACACGTCAGATTCCGTTGCGTCTTGACAGATGGGGAGGTGGTAGGACAGGCAGAATTGTTTGTTACAGTCGGCGCAGGAGCGGTGGGGTTGCGGGGGGTTGCCAGTAGAGTCCTGGGTTGGCCCGGAAGGGGGTGAATCCAGTGGAATTATGGTCGAGTTGTTATTGTAGCAGGTACATTTGCAGAAGGATGTTGGAGCTACGGAGGAAGTTGTTAGCTTGGGGGGCGGGAGAATCGAGGAGGGATGGTAGGTGTGGTGACGGGATTACCGGTAGAGAGGGCGAGAGGGAGGAATAGGAGGATGGAGAGGAGGAGGTGCCAGCGGGCTTGTGGATACATTGTCGATCGAGGACGTTCTACTATTCAGACATGGTGAGGAAGTGCGGAGACGAGGGAATGGGAGTTCGTAGTTCGAGGATTCACAATTGCGAACGGGCAATTGGGAAAGTGTGCCCCCATCAAGTACGGTTCCATGAGGATCGGAACCCGGAGCGGGCCGTTCGGCGGGGCGGGTGGGGAGGGGGGAGGGAATAGAGGCCCAATACGTCCCGCGCACTCGACGTCGTAGAATTTTGTACAACCCTTCTCAATCCGTGCGGGTCGTTCACAGCAGTGGCGCCCACGTGTGTTTTGCGAGGCAGCCGAGTCGCTAGGCAGAGGAAAGAGAGGGAAAAGTAACCTCTCCTACCATTCTCTCACGTTATTCTTGTTAATTCAAATGGGCGGCGCAGAGCGCAAACGCCTCCACATCACGCCCTTCAACGCGGAACTCTTCTCACGTCTTGTGCCAGTGGAGCTAGCGTCCAGTGTATCGTTTCATTCTGTGCAGACGTTTCCCGAGCGCGGGTTTGGGTTTGTCGACTTACCAGCCATGGAGGCGGAGAAAGTCAAGGGGAAGTTTCATGGCGCAATTTTAAAGGGGATGAAGATTAGGGTGGAGGACGCGAGACCGCTGAAGGAAAGGGGGGAAGGAAAAGACGGTGAAGAGAGGAAGGAGGGGCGACGAAAGAAAGGTGGCAGGCAACAAGGGGTTATGGAGGGGTATGAGTTGGAGGAGGGCAGACGGGTCAAGAGAGGGTGGGTTGAGGAAGGTGAGGATGGGATACGCAAGACTAGAGACCCTGGAAATGAGCGGGAAGTGGTGCCAGGAATGAAGCTGCGGTTTAAGACCTCCATCCCGTCGACCGCCTTGTCAGCGCCGGAGAAGACGAATGGGGGTAGGAAAGGGAAGAAGAAGAAGGCTGAGATAAAGTCGAAATCAAAGAGAGTATCAGTGGTGGTGGAAGAGTTTGCTCGGTCGAAGAAGCCAACCGCATCTGATGCATCGCCCACAACAACAACGCGCTGGAAGGGCATTGTTGCTTGCTTTGAAGAGGGTAAAGGCTGGGTGGATGGTGAAGGGAATGTTATCGAGGCTGCACCCGCATCTACGCGGCCAAAAGCAACCAAAATGGAGCCTTCTACGAAAGAAAAGCTGGATATCTTGTTTACGAGCGAATCCGCACATGACACTCCTGTCAGCAAACAGTGCCCACTCGACTCGAATAGCAGCAACCGTGCCAGCGAAACATCCTCTCCCACTTCTGCTGGCTGCTCCTCCTCCGATTCTACCGCCGAAGACCAAGACTCTATCGCCGTAACTCCCCCGTCAAGGCCCATGCATCCATTAGAAGCGCTATTCAAACGCCCGCCTCCCCCGGAATCTACCGACAGCAAACCCCGTCCACAGCCCATTGACACCTCATTCAGCTTTTTCAGCTCCTCCGGCGGAGACGAGGCTGGCGTGGCGGCTCCGCCCCAGACGCCTCACACACGCGCAGATCTCGAGTGGCGCGCAATGCGCTCCGCCGCGCCAACTCCGGATACAGCAGCGATGGGGAAGAAGTTCAACTTCTCTTTTCCTGATAATGACGATGAGGAGGAGGAGGAGGAGGAGGAGGAGGAGGAGGAGGAGAAGGACAGGGAGGATGATGTAGGGATGGAGGAGGGAATCATGGAAGGTGGTGGCGGTGGCGCTGGGCGCGAGGGAGAGAGCGAGTTCCGGCGCTGGTTTTATGAAAATCGCGGGGACTTGAATCGGGGGTGGAAGAAGCGGCGACGGGAGGAGAAGAAAGCGAAGCGACAAAGGGAGAATCGGCGGGTGAGTAGGCGGATAGCATAGCCGGAAACCTGGGGTCTTAGGTGAGGGGTGGAATTTTGTGCGAAGATTTGGGATAAGTTTATAATTCTTGCAGGCGACTGCTCTTTTTGGGAGGACACTACACGGTCTGATGAGCTCGTTTTGACCACAAGATTCACCCAAACACAACGCCTGAGGCGCATGCAACGGTCAGCTGTTGGATGCAGTAACACGTTTATTTCATCATTTGAGGCCCAAGACCCTCAACAAAGCACCGAAAAAAGATCGAAACCCCTGAAATCAGCATTTCTAGACTCATGTCTTGCCTCATTGATCGAAGGAGGTGGTTTGTTGCTGCAATGCCGTCTGCGTTTTGTATATCGAGAATTCGGTGTCCAATGCAATAGTTGACCGTAGATAATTGCCTTATACGGTGAACGGTATTATCATATGTTCGACTTCACATTGCCCGCGTACGAAATCTCGATCGAACGCGAAAGGCTGAATATCTGCAGAATCCCGTACCATGAGAAAATATATGTCCAGGTCGATGACAGAGATCTCACGGGTGGGATCTAGGAAGTAATTTGTCTAACGCAGAGTTCACTCGATTAGGACGCTACATACACTACACATGACTCTCTCGCCACTACCTGTGCCAAAAAGAATTGGTCACTACGCCGACTTTTCCGAAAGCAAACTTCTTCAATCCCTCACCTAACGCAAGTCCAACAATGCGATTGACGGCCTGGCCTCAGGCTCATCTTCATACCGGGGAAAAAAAAAAAAAGCCAGAACTAGGTCAGACGAAGGGGAAGAGAAACGCCCGCCGACGCCGACGCTAAGATACATCATACACCACCAATGTGCGCCTCAGAAAGATTGCAAGGCCACAGAAGAAAGAAAAATATAGAAGGACGAAAATGAACAGACCAAAGCGAACCGGCCACATGACAGTCGATACTCTCGTCTGTCATTTTTTGGAAAGGTGGATGCCTTTAAATCTTAACGACGGATTTGCAATTCACTCTCAAGACCTGCCCCAAGGGTCTGTTGTAGGGGATTCGATAAAGAGCTCCCTCTACTTCTTGGGCGCCGGCCAGCGAGCGGACTACTCACAGACTTCCTGACGCCGGCGGAACCTGTCAAGCCGCCAAAATCCTGGCTAGCGCGCTTCTTGCGTGCAGGAGTGATTGGGGTATTGGCAGCAGCGCGCCGGCCTTTTTGCAAGGCGTTGTATTCGGAGGCAGACGCCCGCTTGGCCGGGTGCAATGCCATACTGCTAAAATGCTTCGCAACATGCTGATTGTTGCGAAAAGAACCGACTAGAGAGGGTTGATGGCTGAGGTGGCTTAACATGCGGTCGCCGCCGCTATTATTGCGGAAGGCGGGCGAGGAAGGGAAAGGATCGAAGGAAGTTCCGTTAAAGGGGGACTGCAGGGAGGTGGTGCTGGGTCCATCGCTTTCGGTGCCAGCATCGTCGTCCATGTCAATGAAGTCGTGCATGTTGAAGCTTTCCATTTCTACGTCACTATCTTCGGTAAGCGTCATTGGGGTGTACGATGAGTGCGGACGCCGAACTGGGGGTGTCATGAAGTCGGCAGCCAACAGTTGATTCTGACTTAAGATGGCAAGGTTGCCGTCGAACATCGTCGACAGTGTCGATTGTGCGGTGAACGGACGCTGAAGAAGATCCTCGCTTCCTGGTGTTCGAACCGCCGAGGTGAATGACGAACGTGGCGTACTTCCGCGACTGTTGGCCGCGGATCGAGCCCGATCCCAAAAGGCTTTGTCCTTGCCGGTAGGATTGGCTGGCGGGATAAATTGGAGCTGTTTAGAAATGGTGTCGCTAGACATACAAGCCCGGGATTGATCGATGGTGAACGTGCCCATGCGCGGTCCTTTGCCGGTTCGCATGGTCGAGACAGGAGTAGTAGCAGCCCGACTCGGGACTGGTCGCTTTTTCGACGGTGACGGAGTGCTTGGTTCGACATTGGTCAGCAATTCAGTCCTCTTTCTCTGTTGGTTGAGCCTAGCAAGCTGCTCCTCTTCGGTCTCTTCGTCAGTAGTGTCTCCGTCATCGGCTTTCATGGATGTCAGCGAGGGTTACACGTCCATGGCTTGGCGTCACCTACAATCATCACTGGTTGTATCTGCTTCGTCGCATGTGCTTTCATCGTCATCTAGTTCCAATGCATCTTCGTCGCCGTCGAAATCATAACAAGACACCGCATCGTCTAAGTCTTCGTACAAGCTGTTCGCCAGCGACTCGTGATTACTGTTCGCGACAGAGGTTGCTGCCTCGAGGAGATCCGGAAACATCGTACTAGGATCCACATCATCCGAGCTGCTCATGCTTGAACTCCTCGAAAGAGCGTCGTCTGGTTCCATGAAACGGACACGTTTCTTCGTGTCTGTCGAGTCCGAGCTGTTCTTCCGTGCCGTTGGAATGGTGATATCTCGGTCACGGGTGGACATCGCGCTCTCGGCTTCAAGCATCATTTGGTGCCATTCGTTGGACTCAAACGCAAGTCCGTCATAGGGGTCAACATTCATATCCAAGGTGCCAAACCGCTGAATGTCACCAAACAGGTCAAAATCGTCATCATCGTTATCGACGGCGCCAAATGGTTCTCCGCCAAAAATATTGGCTCCTGCATTGGCAAACAACTTCGCAACGTCGCGCTTGTGTTCACGACTCTCAAACTCTTCAATGAGATCTTTTTCCACGGCACGGTTCATAGCTTCGTCTTCCAGGTCACTTTCCGAGATATCATCGTCGCTGATGCTCTCGTTATCCGCATCGTCGTCAGCGGTGGCATTCGCCACAACCTGCGTCGCATCATCAACAAAAACGTCTTCAATTTGCAGCCCTGCCAGGCGCTGACGTGCATCCAGCGCCTGTGCACCTGACAGGGCACATACATCTTCCTCATCACCGTTACTGTCGTGGTCGTCATTGTCATCATCTTCAGATCCATCCATCTCGGACGTCATCTCGCCGTCCGCAGTCGTGCCGCTGTGGCGAGTTCCAAGTTTCTTGTTAGTGATGTTGCTTTCGCGAGGGCTCTTTGCCGCCCTCGCCTGCAATTTGTGTCGAGGGCTGTCTCCATTGGAGATCAACGGGTGAGTGTTCGACGCCATTCTTGACCGACGCCTTCGTGCAAACGAAGTTGATTCTCAGATCTTGGTGACCGGGACCAAGTGTGGAAGTGGGGCAGATGAGCGGGCGCGTAGGAGGATGCGTGTTGGAATGTTACGATCGGATAACTCGCCTCCGGGCGATTGGCTGGATTCTTTTGGAAGATAATGGGCTTGCTCTTGCGCTGACCAAGCCTGTACTTCGTCGTAGTCCGCGGGAAGCAGACTGTAGTGATTTCAGATGCCCGCAATAGCACCACTCGTTCACCCACGCGGTGACAGGCTTGGAGCTGCTAGCTGCTCGTCAAGCAATGCTTGGAGCAGAACGGGTTCGATCGTCAGTTGAAAAGTCTCGCTGAGCTGTGACCGAACTGGAAGGCCGCTGCCGGGCCTTCCAGCGGCTCAATTAGCCAACGACCGCCTGAGGCATCCTGACGACGAAGAGATGATATGTGTGCGCTGTGTGTGGTCCTTTATGAATAGGTATTGTGCTTCTTCGCTGGCTGGTGGTATGTTTGGTGAAGAGAAAAGTAACAAGGGATGCTCCTACCAAAAAGTCCTTGAAGAAAATCTGACGCTAAGCCCGAGACGAGCAGCGCTAGGCATGGGTATATCCGCGCTAAATGCCCTCCGCGAGGGCGGTGAGCACAAAGACTGCGTCACATCCGTTGTCGAGGCACACGATCATTTGCAAGACGCGAATTACATCGGCACAGCGAACAAACGCGGCTGGCACGGTGGAGGTGTCCATCAAGACACTGCCATCAACTTTCAAAGACATGATGCTCGTCAAGGCTCTATCGCGAACCCTGATCGGCCCCTCCGCCTGCGGGGAACATGTTGATGACCAAACCCAATCAGATCCATCTGCATCTGCATGTCCGACGCAGCAGTCATCGCCATCTCATCTTCAAGGGTATCGTTCGGCTGATCAGACGGCGGCGGCGTCGGTGGAGACGGCGGCAATCGGTCGAGTGAAGCGTCTGATGTTGACCAATGGGCGGTCTGATGGATAACAGAAAGCACGCAAGAGGACCCAGTGGCCAGTGGCCAGCGGCCAGCCCAGCAGGAGGCGATCGGACATCTGGACAGCATCGCCCCAAATGCTGGCTTTGGTAGAAATTCGAAGTCAGGCTGCTGCTACTTGACCTGGGGAGTAATTGGGAGTAATTGGGGCCATTCATGCAATCCGCTGCGGCGAATGAGGGGTGGAATGGGCAGTGGAGGGTCTGCTTTCGGGTCGAAAGACGCCGTCAAGTAGGCTCTTCAAATTCGCGTATGGTGAATGGACGCTTGATTTTCATCTCTAGGTTTCAACAGAGACTCCGGCCTCATGACCAGACACTACTAATCGAGGATCAAACCGTTCTGAACCGTCCACGAGCCAAAACACGAGACGCCATTTCAGCAGTTTTCAAACCGGCGGTGGCAAAACGTGGATGGGATGCTGCTGAAACCCTCATCAAACGGGCTACGGCACGATTTCTTCCCATCGAATGATGTCAAACGTCGGTATGGTCCTCAGATCACTTCCACCAAGGCCATAGCTGGGGTCGAACCGTTGCGCCTTCGTCTTCGACTCACAGTACCTCAATGCTGTATCCCGCACCACCTCCCAATCGAATCGGCCCACACCAACCAACCGCTCATCGTCTCGCAGCGTCTGCAGCGCCAATCTGAGCCACACGGCACAGCTGAACGCATCATCTTGCTTTACACCCACCCGCCTCAACTTCGCCGCCAAGTGCTCGCGGTCGAACCCGTCCACTTTGCCGATCTGCACACGCACGAGTAGCATGTTGAGGGCAATCATAGGCACTTCCTGCTCCTCATACACCCACTTACGATTGATCGTATCGTTGTTGGCGCGGAATCGCACGCCGTAACCTCGCGTACAACCGGATTTCGGTCCGAGGAGTAACGTCCAGTGATACCTGTGCACTTTTGTCAGCCAAAAGCTTCTTCCAACGACAACGGGTCGTCTTGTTAGAACGGGCTGAGACGAGGGCCATCGGACTTCGACTCATCGCTGATATACGAGGTTGGTCGTAAACCCCGCGCGTGTAAGCAAACATAGAGGCAATCGTCGTGCAGATTTCCGGGCATGATGTTTTGGAGCGATGATAGATCCATTTGTCGATCATGATCCCACCGGCCGTGTAAGTCACCCTTTGAACTGCTCGACTCCTGCAATAAGACTCCTATCTCAACTAGAATACCGCGGAAGGTGTACGTTGCTGCCCAATAGCTAGCATGGGACAGCCGCTCCGGCGGGGAGGGTCCATGCGAGTGTGGTGTGACATCGAACACTGGTTTATGACGCTTTATTCGGGGCGTGGCTGCCAAGATAAGAGAGCATAAACCGCAACGAGAGGCTGCACAAAGACGAGTGAGAGTGATCCGTATTTTGGCGCGAGCCTAGAACTGGTGACGTCAATGTGTTGTCATCCACGACTGGGTTGTCCGTAACGTCCGTTACATGTTGTAGGTACACTATAAGCCCACAAAATGAATTAGACGGAGGCCTGAGAGGCGTTCCTGCTTTTGGAAGGCACACGGTGGCGAAAACGGTTTGATTATTATGCTCATCGGATGCTATGATATGTAGGAAACTTTTTCATCCTTCGCAAAACAGCGTCGCCGTGAGCTGCAGTCTGCCCGTCTACCCAACTTCCGTCCCTAATCTTCATTCAGCGCCAGTTTGGATCAATGGAAATCCGGACTCCTTATTGCCTTACCATTTGCCCGCACAACGCTAAAAAATCAGAAACGAATGCGAGTCATGCAAGAACCACAAAGGCGGAGTGACGTACGACAGGGAACGAAATATCAGCCGCATCTCTGGACAATCATGGAAGCACTTGAGGCAACAAGACGTGGCAGTGAATCATAGTATGATGCAACACCCACTTCTTTCTCGAAATCGATCGCCAGACAGCAGACTCTGCCGCGTCGCCGCCTCGAAAACATCGTCGACACCCTCGCCCGTGAGCGCGGAACACTCGAGATATTTTTTGGCGCTAATCCGCCGTCGCACGTCCTCGCCTTCCTCAGGGGTGACGAATTTCTCACTGCGCTTGCGCATCTCCTCTTGCGCAACAGGGTCGTCACGCAGGTCTTTTTTCAGGCCCACAAGGATGATGGGCACGCCGGGACAGCGTTCTAGGACCTCGGGATGCCTGGAGAGCGTGTTGCGTTAGCTTGAGTTGTATATGTATAGAGATATAGATATATTTTCATTTCGGTCGCGTATCGGATTCGGTTCGGGTAGAGCATTACCATTTGGTGGTGATGTTATGTAGAGAGTCTGGACTTGAGACTGAGAAGGCAATGAGAATGACGTGAGCTTGGCTGTAGGCGAGCGGTCGCAACCGTTCATAGTCTTCTTGCCCCGCCGTATCCCACAGTGCAAGTTGGACCGATTTGCCGTCCACTCGGCAGTCGGTGACATAGTTTTCGAACACCGTCGGCACATATCGCTTTTGCTGTCGTTAGCGGAAATATGAGGAAACGCTTCAATCACATGGCACATACCGTCGGGAAATAGCCAAGGGTGAAGACGCTGAGGAGACTCGTCTTTCCGCAGGCTCCATCCCCTATGATGACCAACTTTCTATCGCCGTGAATCAGCTTTACGCACGCACGTGTGAAATGTTATCCGTCGATTGTACCTCCGCATCACCTGCTGATCTTGTTGCGACATGTTCGTTGTATGAGCGCCGCTCGGCCGGCCGCGCGGATTCCTACCAGACGTCGTCCTTGACGCCCCAATGCCTAGCCGATCCCAGCGGCCTTGGGATGTGAAGCGGGTGACGCTACGTCCTCACCGCCGCAATGCTCTTTTGCGGCGCCAACACCGTAATGTGCCGCGAACCGTGGGAAGTGGAATAGCGGAGGATGCCGCACCAGAAGGCAGAAGTGAATTTCACCGATCGTGGTCACCCAGATTAGACTCAAGACAGCGTAGGAACGAGATGGGTGAGGTCGCAGGTGGATCGGGAGGGACTGCGGTGCTTCGTGTTTCAAGCTCGCCGACAGAAGCTTGGATCGGCTTGAATACGCAATGCAGCGCAGCCGAACCTGAGGCAGCCACAACACCCAAAAGACTGACACCCACCAAAAAGAATCGAAAACGTGAGGGACGATGAATGGCAACAATTCGCGGTCACGCTGACGAGGGAGGAGAACTGTGCACGGGGGTGTCGGTAGGACTGATGTATGGTTGCCGGCGCTTGAGTGGACGGCGCCACAATTGCTGCACAGCCACAGTGCGGGCGCTAAATCAACAACTGCACAGTGCACACATGCCTCTCCTCCGACTGCCAGCACCGGGACGGAGGACCGAAGCACGAATCACCGCCCACCACCCTCGACCCCACCTCCATAACATATGCCGGCCGACAGACCAGACGCTCACTCGCCGCTTCCGTGACTGCTGAGACGGAGGGGCGCTCGGAAGGGCAGGTGCAGGACGAGCAGCAGGTACGCCAACCCGTTGTGGTGGGGTGGGCCTCGCATACCACCTCCATCAAGGTCCGGCGATGGTGCTATTGCTTCCCTGGTTTGTCCTGTTGAGCAGCGTGCTGACATGTGACGATTGACAGGTCTTCGAACGGGTAAGATCGCTGCATTTCAGATGGCGACAAACGCGAAATCCCCGGCCCCACCCGCCTCCAACGGTGTCATTACCGCCCCCGCGACGGCGGGCAGCAACCGCAAGAAAGCTAAGAGACGAGCGAAGCAGGCGGCGAAGGCAGCGGCACAGGGCCCCGTTCGCACGCCCTCAGGAAGCGCGCCGGCCGGGGTGTATGAAGAAGATCCGCTGGGCTATGGCGAGGAGGAGGAGGACTACGAGTTCTCCGACGCAGAACTTGACCATCACTATTCCTCCAACCACGCGCAAAATGGTGTCCGCACAGAGCCTGCCACGAGTAAGAAGAAGAACAAGAAAAAGAAGGGTGGCGCAACAGGGCAGCGTAATGCGTATAATCCCGATACATTGCCCAATGCACCCAACGCTCCCCCCCCCCCCGCTTCGGCTCTCCGTTCAGCTCATAAGGGCGGTCACGGCCATGATCCCATCTGGAACACCAGCACCGCCCAGGAGCGTCAAAACATCAAGGAATTTTGGCTCAGCCTCAGCGAGGAAGAGCGCAAGTCCTTGCTGAAGATCGAGAAAGAGGCGGTCTTGAAGAAGATGAAGCAGCAGCAGAAGCACTCGTGCTCCTGCACGGTTTGCGGACGGAAACGTACGGCGATTGAGGAAGAACTCGAAGTGCTCTACGAAGGCTATTATGAGGAGCTGGAGCAGTATGCGCACCACGATCATCCGCCCTTGCCGTCGGCTGAAGGTTTGATCCCGGATCCTCTGCATCACCGTCGACAGCATCCCATGATCACGCCGCCACCACCGAATCCCCATCACAAAACCAGCGCCATGCACGAGCATCTGGACGACCGAGAAGACGACGAAGATGAATTCAGTGAAGACGAGGAGTACTCTGATGATGAATACTCCGATGATGACTCCGAGCCGCCGCCCCGTGGCGGCGTGCCCGACTTCTTCAATTTCGGCCAAAATTTGACTGTCAAAGGTATCCTTACACCTTGGCTCGAAAAGTTGCAACAGGGGCTAAAGGGTAATGCAGACAATTTACTCACCGTTGCCGACGATCTGCTGAAGAACGACGGTCGCAAGTTCATCGAAATGATGGAGCAGCTGGCGGAAAGGCGAATGCAGCGGGAAAGCGAGGCCGAATACGCCGCATCCAACCAAAATCACCACAGTTTATATCCGCCCGGTTCAATTGGTATGAACCAGGAGGATCCATTAGCTGCCGGCGATGATTTCGATGACGATGAGGCCAGTTACGACAGTCAAGAAGAGTACGACGATGATATGGAGGATGAGGACGAGATGGTGAGTCGTTGTGATCTTATAATTAGATGCTGTTTTATTGACTCGTTTCAGGGAGGTCTCACCGAGGAACAGCGGATGCAGGAAGGAAGACGCATGTTCCAAATTTTCGCGGCCCGTATGTTTGAACAGCGTGTTCTCAATGCATATCGGGAAAAGGTTGCAGCAGAGCGTCAGCAGAAGCTCTTGGAAGAACTACAAGACGAATCGAAGGCCGAGGCTCAGCGGAAAGCCAAGAAAGAACGCGAGGCGCAGAAGAAAAAGGAAAAGAATCAAAAGAAAAAGGAAGCCAAGGCAGAGGAGAAGGCACGAAAGGAAGCTGAAAAAGCGGCGGAGGAGGCTCAACTGCGGGAAGCTCAGGAAAAGCAGCTTGAAGAACAGAGGCGAAAGAAGGAAGAGCAGAGAAAGAAAAAAGAGGAGGAGAAGCGAAAGATGGAAGAAGAGCGCTTGAGAAAGGAGAACGAGAAGCAACGACGCCAACAAGAAGAACAGAAGCGGCGCGAAGATGCCGAGCGTAGGAGGGCGGCAGAGAAAGCTAAGAAGGAGGAGCAGAAAAAGCGAGAGCAGCAGGAGCGTGAAGCGAGAGAAGCGGAAGCGAGGGAACGGAAGAAAAAAGAGGATAGAGAGAAAAGAGAGCGGGAGGCGAAGGAGAAGGCGGATCGGGAGGCTAAGGAGCGGGAGAAGAGCGTGCAACAAGCTGCTCAATCGCCTAATCAGCAACAACAGCCAGGGCCTCAAATTGCAAAGCGACCCAGTCAGATGGGAATGATTGCAGTCCCGGGAGTCTATCCGAAGCAGATTCCCTCGGGCTTATCCTCACCACATCCTCCGATCGCCACGCCAGCTGTTCCGAAAGCGCCGACCCCAGCAAAGCAACGTCAAGCCTCAGCACAAGGCTCGCTAAGCTCATCCCCAAGGCAAAATCAATCGCATCCCTCCAACGCGCCGAGTAAGTCATCATCACCGGGCTGCCAGACAAGTCAAAATGCCCCAAATCAGCCGAAGACCATGCAAAAGCCGAGTCAACCACATATGGGCGTACAGCATCCCATGCAGGCCACATCGCCCCTATATCAACAATCAATGCCTCCTCCTCCAGGCATGCCGCACCCTCCACATCATCAAGCACCGTTTGGCGGGGTTCCGTCGATGGGTTTCCCTGGCTTCCAAGGCCCGCCAGGCTCATTGCTGCATGGTAATATTGCGCATCGTGGGCCGATGCCTGGTATGTTTCCAGGCCAAGCACCGCCAATGGGCGTTCCTAATCGCATGCCATTCGGTCCGGGGGGTATGAACGGTATACCGCAACCCCCGCCGGGAATGATGCCACCTTCCGGCCGAGGCATTGGTTATCAGTACGATTTACCCGGTGCTGGCCAACCACCTCCTGGATTTGCTGTACCGCATGGACCTAGTGGTCATCAGCTTCCGATCGGGCAACCGGCGCCACAACAGACTCCCAACAGCGAGGCCTCGAGATCAAATCTGACATCGCATTCTCGTCAACAATCTACCGACAAAGAGCGTTTTGAATCCGCTGCAACTGCGCCAATTGCCCGCCCGGCACCTATTCAGCGGCCGAGTAGCACCAAGCCGCCAAGCGATGAGCGCGGCGACGTCGACGACATCACGAAAATAGGAAGTTCCGCGCTGCTGGGCGACGATGAACCGCTGCATCCTCAGCTTAGTGACCCGCGTCGCCATTCAGGCATGCAGAATGCTGTCCGCAATATTCCGGGCGGAATGGGACCTATCGGTAGCTTTGGCCCGCCTGGAGCACCGTTTGGGGCTGCTAGTTCCGGATTTGCCTCGCCGTTCGGGCCTACGCCTGGACTTGGGCAACCGAGTTGGAACGGGCTGTCTAATGCCGGCATAGGTGGTTGGGCGCACAATGCTGCATTTGGCACTAATAGCGCCTTTGGCAACATTGGAGGGCAGATCCATCGCCCAAGCGTAGGCGGTGTTAATCGACCGCTCACAATTCGCCTTGCGATCTGCCAGTCGTGCAGACAGCTCAGCGCGCGCGGTGATGGCGATGAAGGGTTTCACGATGTCGATAAACTCTTACAACAGATCGACAGCAACCGTCCCATGCTCGATTCACCCCCCACCCTGAGTGAGATCGAAGAGATCTGCGAGACGGAGGGCGATAGTCAGAACGGGGGTGGCGAGCTTCGTGTGCGCAAGAACTCTGCGGGAGAGTTGGTGGCAGTAAAATGGGAGCAGACTGCGCCGACACCCGACCAAGGACGTGGCCAGACAGTGCTGGGCGAGATCGGCAGTCCGATGCCTACGAGGTCTTCTCCTGCCGGGTTTGGGGCGCCAGGAATGGGACGTGGTGGTGCTGGGTTCCAGAGCTTCAATCCGATAGGTACCTCGCCGGGGTATTAGGGAATGCAGATTTTGGCGTTGAATCCCTTCACGACGAGTCTGCTATCATTTTGTTGCTGTTGGTGCGTTGCATCTTTCTTCGATTTGAGACATGCCTCGTTATCAGCATGGCCTTCAATTGACCTCCGGTGTCCTTGCGTGCCAGCATCTTAATCGTGCTTGCAACACAGGTGATAGTGCTCCATTTCCGAGTTGATTTTTCGTCTTAAGTGATAGAATCGTAGGATTGTATGTCTCGTTGCCCTGTAAGCTCCATCTGTACTCAGGTATATGAGAGTTTCGTTGGGTCACTGTTCACGGTTTGTCTCTGCGGGTACCTGTACGAACAAGGACAATGGATTCTGGTTGCTATCCATGGATGAGTTGTCGTCCATGTGAAGACCTGTTGGAGACAGACCCCCACATCCCATTTACGTCACATTCCGTGATGAGTACCTTGCATTAGCTTGTATTGATTTGGTCAGTTCATACATTTGATTACCAGTCCTCGATACCTAACTCCTTAACAAGAACATACTCCCACGTAAGGGTTGATATTTTTGGCTCGATACGCAGGATCTAGCAATAGTAGAACATGACAACGTTAATACAAGGCGCACTCGCACTCGGTAAGGTTGATGGCGGAAGCTCGATGGCGGGATACACGCAAAGCTAATATGACATCCCACGTCCGCCACAGCCAAGGGCTACTACCATCCGACACTGCCTTTGAAGGCTTTCCTACGTCCAATTACAGATGTAGACATTCCCCGGGTAAACCACACAATCAGCATCGTCAAAGGACGCGCGTATATATTCGGGGGAAAGTCAGAGGGCAAAGACGGAGTAGAGACAGTGGCAGAGAATGATGTTCAGGTAGTGATTTTACCGTCTTCTGGAGTAGAGAATTCGGACTACAAGAGAATAGCTCCAAGTGACAAGGCACCACCAAAAAGATATGGCCACTGTGCCGGTACAATCGGTGATGCGATGTTTATCTTTGGCGGCAGTGGGGAGACAGATGAAGAGCCTCTCGATGAGGCGGGCAGAGTCTGGATGCTGGATACGACGACGGAGCGCTGGACGAGTTTGGAACCAGCAGCTACGAGCAAGAGGCCGGAACCTCGGATCCATCCTGCATCCGAAGCGACTGAATACCCCCAGCCAATACAACGCAGAACCGATGAGGGCCTCGCTCCTCAATTGGATGTCGATCCGGTGGATATTGTCCCCGAGCCGCCCATGGATGGTTCCTACGGCACGCTTATCATCTACGGTGGCAAAGGAAAGGGCGGCCAGATATTGAACGATATATGGAGCTTCGATCTGGCCACTCGCAGGTGGGTCGAACTTCCTGAGCATCCGCCTCCCATCACGGAAGCTCCAAGTATGGCTATGATCGAAAAAAGAATTTACGTCTTCTCCGGAGGGCAAGTCAGCTACATTGACTTGACGCTCACCCCACACCCCGACGGTTCTGAGCCGGACAAGATTGGCCTAACACCCCTTGGACCGTGGTCTAGCCTGCCCCCACCCTCCATTTCACCAGGCTTGGAATATCCGGCTGATCGGACTGGCGCTATTCTAATGCCAGTGACCACCGGTCAAGGTCGGAACTACCTCGCCTTATTCGGCGGATTATCTAAGTCTGGAGAGACGTTGCAAGATATATGGGCTCTGCAACTCAAGGCTGAGGAACATACCAGTGCTTCGTTAAAGGATGTTGTCAAGCGCCGGATGAGTACTGACAATCTGGAGGAACAGTGGCGGGAAGTTAAGTACTACGATTCAGAGGGAGCTTTGATTCAAGAAAGGCACGGTGGTATAGGCATTGGCATCCGACGAGGCCTAGCTGCTGCTAGAGGCACTGAGGTTGATGGGGCGGCCGTGGTGGTTTGGGGTGGAGTCGGGGTGAATGATCAGATTAGAGGAGATGGCATCATGATAACGGTGGATAGATGAAATTTTCATAGATGTGCCGCAGAACATAATATTTGCAAGTACTACTAAATGGCTTTAACGCAATACGAATATCTCGTGCTCCTCTCAAGTCATAAGTCATGTTGATAGTCGTTTTGCATCAAACTTGGCGGCCGACTTCCCGCAGATGAAATCGGGGATACTGGTGATACGGGCGAGGGCGGTTCATCATGAGCAATTTTCGACAGGCAACGACTGCCCGGTGCAGTTGCCGGCCGTACCATATCTATATTGGCAGACGTCAAATTATACATCTCCCGCGAGGTCATGGGTCGCGCAGCTGAAGTATTGTTATAGTAGAGCCCCTCCGTATGTTGTTGCAAGCACACGGGCACATCCCGTGCGGCTAAAGTCGAAAGCATGGCGAGCTCTGCTTCGTGATACTCCGAATCTTTGCCATGATACGCCATGGCATCAGTCTGGGCCGGAGTGGGCAAGAAAGGAGCGGCAGGGCTCAAGTTTTGCATCTCCTGTGGCAGCATGCGCGGACTGCTATAGCTCGCCCTCTCGTCTGCACCCTTGTCATTTCTCATTACAGGACCATAAGGCCCATCGCTTTGTCGACTCGGACGTCTTTTGGACAGAAAATAAAGAGCTGCAATGATGCCAAGTATGATCGGAACCCCAACACCCACGCCTATCCCGATGCCCAGCTTCTCGTCACTCGTGAGTCCATGATATATTGGAGTGCTTACTGATAAGGCAGCTCTTGAAGTCGAAGCAGGTGCAGCAGTCGATGAGGGGACAGCTTGGATTGAAGTTACTGGGGTGGCCAGAGGTGTCGAGACTATGGACAGTATTGACGTCTGTGAAGAAAAACCGTACCCTGTCTCCAGTGCTTTTAAAAGTCAATACAATCCTCACGTTTACATGGGCATAGCAAGGCATTCTTACAATCAGATGATTTTGCAATGGTTTCAGCTGGAGTGAAAGTGGATGAATTCTCGCTGGATGTCAGGCAACAGCGATCTTGGTCTCCAGGAAAACATGATATTTTTGAGCAATTATCTGATCCAACTTGACGCTCATATAGAATCACTTGTGCCAGTCCCTCTGCAAACAAACCGAATATCCATATGTCAACTCGGAGACAATGGCGATTGAACATTGCTGGATCCGGAAGAGCACACGCAAGATGCCAGATGAATGATTGTAGCAATGGGAAGAGTATGACTTCCTTGGGAGACATGGGTGAAGTGATCAGGCTGTTCTAACCGACATGAGGGCTGTGCCTCTTGCATCCTTCTGCAGTGCAGGTTCCTGGGGTTCCGGCCCCAAAATTAAGCATCGTATGAAGCCAACGAGGTTTCAGCTGCAGGATGGCACACACTTGTGCAGCATTCACCATGTACATTACGCCGTATGATCAAATGCATGAACAATAAAAGTCACGACGGAAGGGTCTTCTTTCAACAATCGGTAAATTCACATCATTCGCTATTAACTGCAATATAAATCTTAAATTCGGAGGAGCTTAACACAATCTATATTTAGCCCGTTCTGTACCCGGCGAGTGCCACACTGCTAGCCTTCATGTAAGATTCGAAGCGCTTACGACAAACATACAGTCCCAGCATATGGATGCTTACAATCCACTCGTCCAGCCGCACACTGTACATGCCTGTGTAAAGCGCCGGATGAGAAATTTGTCATTGCAAGATCCTGTCATGTCTAGGAGCCTATAAAATGATCGCCTCTCCATCCTTGACAGACGCCTGCTGGATGTTGGCCGCGTTAACATCAACCAATCGAATGGAAGTCCGGTGTGCTAGTTGTCGGCCTGTGAAAGCATTGGCGCTCCATCTCTGCCATACATGTTACCCTTGTGCGAGGGATACGTGAGGAAGTGTGTATTCTAATGATGACTACAACACAAGCTGTCTCAATCCAGTTTCTACATTGAAAAAGAGGTGCAGACTGGGCATAATGCTTGAGCTCACGCAGTTGCTGTAGACAGTGTGCCTACAAATTTTCTGTGCGCTCTTGTACCGGGTGAAACACTTCCAATTTGTTAACTGCCGCTTTTCATGAGCTGGAAATTTTGGGGAAATGGTATCATATACGCAGTGTGCAGAGTATACGGAGAATGACCATAACACAATAACATGTGTGGAAAGCCAGAGTACGACTGAGTCGAATATACTTCAAGCGGGTGAAACAATTTGCAGCGTCGGGAACAGAAAGCAGGTGACATTAGTGAGCGTTGTAAGTCTGATACAGCCTGTGTGGGCTCCTTCTGTCTTATCCGTACCATATTTGTTTGGCAAGAGTTTGATTCAGCCAGTGTGATGCTGCTCTGTCTTGAACAAGACCGTTCGCCTTCTTGACCCATATCTGCGACATCAAAATTGGGACAAAATTCGTCAACGCGAGGCATATTGACCATTCTCCGTCGAGTAGAAAAAATAACACAACATTGTGGATTTCCATCACCTGGGCTTCCATATAGTTTCCCTGTGCATCTTTCCAAATCTTGTCACCGTTTTTATTCATCTTTTTGCGCACACTGAAATATGACTTAATCACATTTACATTCAACGATGCAGACTCGAATCGCTGAATAGGAACTGGGGCCGCAATCTAACAATGTAACTGAGTACAAGAGGACAGATGTTAAAGCATCTTTTGTAATTCTTTCTGGCGTGAGCGAAGTGTCTACTGGCAGATAGGTTCAGCGTCACGATTTCGAGCAGAATTTTGGCCCAGTCCTCCACGTTCTGTGCACGGTCCCGCCGTATACGACCTCGACACGTTTAATTCAACAGTCAATATTTGACTACAACGGGTTCAAGGAGGCTGTTCTTCCAGAGATAATATTTCCTAATTATCCTCCAATTGATGGAATAGCAAGAAGACACCAAGTCAATAGAAGCATCCTTAGTAGCCGTTGAGACTGTAGACTACTTGTCTAAAACACGACTATGAGTGCAAGCAGTTGGTTAATAAAAAGCAAGAGTGGGCGCGTCTAGGATGGATCATACCGTTCCGTGGATATGCGTTTCCACCTAGTAATGCTTATTGCCAACAATGTCGCAAAATTCCGTAGAAGATAGACATTAAAGAACTGATTAGAAGAAGTCTTACCACTATAGTGTTATAGGGCATCCTAATGAATCAAGGGCTGTAAATACACGATTCGTCAATATTGTCGGCCGGAAGATGAACCACAATATTATCAAGGCTCGGAATATTTGCAATACAGATAGGAAGGGCTTCGCCTTAATGCACAGATTGTGGCTCCTAGACGTAACTCTGTTCGCACTCCTAGCTACCTATACCCGCCAAAATCTGGATGAGGCGCTTAGATTCCCAAAAGGCAGAACAGGTATCATTAAGACTGACCTCTTCTTCTCACTCTTCTAGTCAATAACAGTAATAGGGTGCTCTTTATCTTCAACAAGATACCAAAGAATACTTCAGATACTCCAATTGGCTAGAGGCGCCACAATCCACTAACAGAACTTGATTCACCTTCAAATTTTAGAGACTCCAGTTTGTAGGTACGAATGCTCTTCCATCCGCAAGAATTATCAAGAAGCTCAGTAACATGATATTGAGAATTCTACCAAGCTAGTGCTCTAAAAACTGCAGATTAAGAACAAGAATGAGGCTCTTAACTTTGCGCAGAAGCAGAAGACAAGGAGAAGACAACAGTTGAATGGATCAGTTCTGAACGTGTGCGAGCTATCCTTATAAAGCCTTCTAAGATCCATAGACTTAAGGAGCTTGAACAAGAAAATGTGATTCAGAAGGAGCAGCCGCAGCAGGAAAAGAAAAAAAAAGAGCTGCGGCTGAAGCTGTATAAAAGGCTTTTAAGGAAGCAGAAGAAGATAAGAAGATCAATGGCCCAGTGCAGAAGCCTTCGAAGTTGCAGAAGAGAGGAAAGATCGAATTATTTAACCTACAACCAGGGCTAAAGTATGAGACGATTGAAGACTAGTAAAATGGACCAAGTGCATTTGACTTCTGTATCCACTACCTCGGTCTGATAGGTATTGAGTGATGTGTCGCGTCAAAGACCGGCTATGGTGCAGTGAGCCAAAAGTGCATGTTGCGGGACCGTGCACGTAAAGTGGAGGACTTTTAACCACTCAAAGCTCTGGCAAGTTTTGATCCCATCTCATTTCATATGGTTCCAGTGCTGCCGATTTCTGCTTGTTCGCCGCTCGTAGTGTTGATGTTCTGCATTGCTACTGCTGCGTCGGACTTTCGCTCCCGCTAGGGTGACTTGAGATCATACAAGGTCGCGCGCATGTGTTGATACGCGTTGACTAGGCTACAAAGAATATCAAATTGCAAGCTGTTCGCTTGCGGCATGTCCGACAAACACAGCCGCAAACGAGGCCAGCGAATACAGCTAGTATGTGTTCCGTGTCGTAAAGGCAAACTGAAGTGTGACCGAACTTCTCCTGCGTGCAATCAATGCTACAAGCGCTCAAGAGAGGATTCTTGCTCCTATACAGAGCGCGGATTGCGATACAATGCAGCGAAGAAAAATGCCGATTCTCTCAGAGAGAAGATCGACCGCTTAGAAACCGTTGTCAATGCTTTGAGAGAATCGGATGTGGACCTTGGCTCTAAAAATGGATTGTCTGGAGCCACTGAATCGTTTCTGGAGTCTGCGAAGTCAGATAAAGTGTTGAAAACTGCTGGTAAATTGAGAATTTCAAGTGCTGGAGGGACGCAATACATTGGGCCATCGCACTGGGAGACCATCATAGAAGATATTGGTGACATAAAAGCATATTTTGACAAAGAAAAGAGCCCAGATTCTGCTGCAGATGATAACGCCTACCTGCCCCACAACGGCACCGTGATGCCCACAGATATCGCCTTTGGTATCCCAAGAACCTACAACAAGGAAGCGATCATTCAACTGATGCCGTCGAGAGCAGTATTGGACCGCTTTGTAGCTGCTTGGTTCAACGGAATAGACTCGCTTCGACTCATACTACATGGACCAACTTTTCAAAAGGAATACGGCGAATTCTGGCTGCGGCAGACAACCTCGTCTACAGCTTGGCTGGGACTGCTGCTCGCTATTGCAGGTGTTGGTGCTGAATGTTTAGGACAAGCTGTCCAGGACCAGTTTATAATCAGGCAAGCCGAAAATTTGCGCCGGCTCACTGCTCATGCGCTTGCACTGGCGGATTACACTTTGTTACAGCCTTATGTCATCGAGACACTCCTGATACATATCAAGTCTTTGCTCCTTAAACACCACGATGTTACCTCTGAGACGTACTTGCTTCTAGGACTTGCGTCAAGACTTTGCACCCAGTCTGGCTATCATCGGGATGCAGCCCATAACCCTGCGATAAGCGCCTTCCAAGCGGAAATGCGGCGCCGAGTATGGCTATTTATCTGCGAGTACGATGTATTGATTAGTTACCAACGAGGAATGTTCAGCATCATCGGAAAGATGCCAAAGGATACTGCTGAGCCGTCTAATCTGTTCGACTCTGACTTTACCACGGATGTAGTCCCTTCTGCGAGGCCGATAACTGAACTTACACCCATGACAAATGCGATCATGTATGGCAGGCTCATACGTATCGTTGGGGATATAATATGGATCTCACAAGGTTTCGGCCACGGCAACGACTCTGAAATTGATGCACTTGAGCAGAGATTAGAGCAAGCTAGAGATGCTTTACCAGCACGACTGCGTCATGTGCCTATCAATGAATCAATCATCGACCCAATGGAACTTACATTAAATCGATACAGGCTTGAAATATTGTATCTAAAAGCTCTATGCATACTTCATCAACAGTATCTCCATGATGTCAGAAAGAAACCACAGCGGCAACGATGCCTGGAAGCCGCAGAAAAAATTGTAAATCATGAAATCGTGTTGCTGGAATCGTGTCTTCTAGGGGGACGGTTTGCTCGCGAATCTGCCGTTATCCGACGCCACGTACATGATTTTAATCTTGCGGCAATTATCCTTTGTTCCTACCTCAAAGCCTCTCGAACTGAGCAAAGCTCATTGATAGCTACGGAAATTATCAAACAATGGCCGCCTTTATTACTGCGGGCCTGCGCTTTATGGGAGGAGGTTGGGGTAACTTCGGCGAGGGCACGACGTGCTCTTAGGGCAATTAAGCAATTTTGTCATCACCAAACCGATACACCGAATGAAAATCCGTCTTTTGCGCTTGAAAACAATAGAAAGTCCTTAGAAAACATTCACTATGATGATTTAAACGGGTCGAGTACATCCACTGGGCTTACTGGAAACCCGACAGCTTCAATAGCCCGTGTTGCTGGACGTGGACTTTCTTCCGCACGAGACCTTAATCTGGCAGCACAGGCACAAAATTTGTGTGTAACACAGAGCGGTAATTTTGCGATCGGTGAAGAGGTGCTATTTCAAGATGTATTTGGGTCAAGTTTTTCAACTCAAGACTACTTTCAACTTGACTGGCCGTAAATCTATAGATATTAGGCAACACATCCATGCACGGCCACCATGCATTTTTGTAAACACAGGATCGAAGGAAAAGAAGGAGGAGGACATAGATCACAAGTTGCTGAACTTGGTCTGATTCTAGCTAGTAGGACCAAAAACTGGATAACAAAGTTTATTAATGCGTCTTTGTGTTCGGCTAAGGCAATTGAAAACGTCAATTTTGACGGCCACGATATCTTATTGCATGTTCTCCGAATCAAACCAAGAGACAACTATTAAGTACTTGTCCAGTAAATTATCGCTGCTTACCCAATTGCAGCCCCTGTATTTTTATCGATATGTGCTTCTTGCCCTCCTAGCATATCATTTGAAGTAATTCTTCTTTGCTCAGGATCGCCACAGTCGTTGGAATGGATATTTGAGTGAAGATCACTCTCGCAAAGACACTTCACTCTTATGTTTCTTTCTCTAGAGCGCCGGCAGAATATTGGTCTTGGGTTAGCTGTTTTCCAACATCCTCAGCAGACTGTTGCATATCTCTCCGATAGAGGCCGAATTGACGTATACCCTATTCAAGCTCTTGGAACTTCTTTTGTATTGTAGATGTACTAAGAATCAATCGTCATATCCCTCAAGCTCCACCACACCATGGCGAGCACTTGAGTAATTCTCAGGGGGTGTATATCGTTACATTTTCAAGTCTCTCAAGGCCCCACTCCACTTATGAATCATCGCTCTCACTTGCTAGACACACACCTCAGGCCTATATGGCGATGGATCTATGAGTCTTTTGACCTAAACAATCGTCAAATTCAAGATATATTTATGTTTTTCTGCTACCATTAAATGTGACCTGTGCCTTGTTTTTTTAACGGGTTATCTCTAAGTGGCCTGATTAGTAGCTTTTTTTGAGCTGAGGAAGGATTGACATGCCATATAGGTCAAATGCGATAGATAACAAACATCGACTGGCTTGAACAATTCCAAGAATAAAGCCACGTATGTTAGATATGTTATTATTTGTCTTGTTAAATCATTTCAAGGAAATATATCTTTCAGATGTTGCTCCTTGTGGGTGCGGTTCGGCTCCTGGATTTGGCTTCCTTTGGCCAATTGTTGAAGGGCAGTAGCACGTTGGGTCGGACACCATATGCTTGTTCTTGTCAGGTATGAAAGGGATGAACTAATATATGTACTGCCACATAATCATCTTTTATAAGCATCGTAGGTACGCTGTCCACTCAGCAACAGAGTTTTGGTATAAAAGGAAGTCCCTTCACTGTAAGACCAATCTTGCAACCGCTCTCACGACAGAAAACGGTTGGAAAGGGGGAGTTCAATATGTCTTGGTTTACTTGATTCTTTCAACTGTTTAGGCAATCGTACAGTCTTATACGTTCCCTTCTTGAATTACCTGGACATCTTTATTAGTGATCTTCCAGTCTGATTTCCAATCTGTCTCCCAATATGTTCTCTCCAGGTCCTTCTAGACCTTTCAACAAAACCAACACATTTAATTGCAAACAGAACAGACATAATATAATACACTTTAAACCTAATGAAGTATATTCTTATGTAATCTTATGCTCAGTCTAAGCTTCATTGGCAATGTTGTTGTGGTTGTTGCTGAAATACTCCTTAGTGTTGCGTGTCACATGGCGATGCCAGTAACATTTATTGTTTCCTTATATATTTCAAAACACTCAGAACCTGTATCTTAATTTTACCGCTACAAAGTCGTCAGCACTCCTGTCCCTCGCTTTTAGAGGAAATATCCTATTTTCAAGCGTTGAAAGGAAGCCGGACTTTGTGCAGGCAGGAATCTTGGCACGGATCGGGAGTATATAAAGTCTCTCACGTACATACACAATGCCACGAAATCCCTCTCCATATGTTGGGTAATTACATTTTACAAACAGCAACTGTATTGTGGCACATGAGTAAGTCACCTCACTACAACCCGAACACAACCTTCCATCCATTAGCTTTCATCTCCAAAATCTCTACTGCGAACCTTATCATCTTCTCGTCGGGTGCCTGGTTGCTTTGACGTCGGCCAATCTCTTGGTTCTTGTGGCGATTCTACTAACAGATAATATTAAATATCATTATCTGTTAACTTTGTGGTACCACCAAACGCTGCAGCTTGGGCCCTTATATACTTTTTATATATTCGGCTATGTCCCCATCAGTGCAAGACGAAACTACATGATTCATTTGCTGCTTGTTGCACTAACAATACCTTCGCCGATCTGGTCGCGATTATGGGCTTCAAATGGAAACAAGAGGACGTGTAGGTCTTCCAAATACCAAACATGATTTTAAAATGTTAACTGAGAAATACAAGATTGTAAATCTGACTACCACGAACAAGTCTGTCTCTTTTCCATGCAGTCCATTTTGCAGAATGTATAGTGGGAATGATGTAATGTCATCTAAACAAAAGTGTTTTCAAACGATGAATATACCTCAGCAGCTTTTATCACCAGTGCTTGCATTGCAGCACGGGACAGCGTTCACCCAACCAGTAAGGCGGTTCGCAATATCACAAGCGTAACATGAATTTGACCCTTCCCCATTATCCAGATTGTATGGGTCAATAGTTCCAGAGTTGTAAAGGCGAGCAACTTTGTAGTACATGCTCACATCTGTTGCCTCCAATTGCTGCAAGTCCTGAACGAGCAAAGCACAACTCCCACCATCTGTGCCGTCGACTCCATCAATGATCATCTCTCTGATCTCACAATTGGTACATGGATTCTGCACGTCGCCATTCTCATCAACACCATTGTTACAGGTGCCACTACCGTCACAGGACTGCATCAGTCCTGGATTGTAAACACCATTGTCAGTGCTCCAAACACGAACACAGCCTCTAATCTCCTCCAAAAAAATTGACAGGGTAAAACGTGGGTCCACGCTATACGTTAAAGACACATTTTTAATGGCAGACTTCAGTTCACTCAGTTCGGTACTAGAGTCATCTGCAACACTCATCCAAGAGCATGAGCCGGCCATGTTTTCGTAGTTGCTGTTCCTATATCTCTAATATTGGGACCAAGAAAGAAAGAGAAAACAACAAGCCCAAGTTGGACAGGAAATACCAGCAGCATGGACTAGACCAAGAAGAGGAGGAGGAGGAGGAGGAGGAGGAGGAGGAGGAGGAGGATTAAGGCTGCACAAAGGCTGGACTATACCACAAAGCACAATGGCCACCTTGATTAGGACCGAACAAATTGGCCTAGGAGCTTACCTGACTAGAAGGAGAGTCCAAGGAGCCAGACGTGAATGCACCTATAGATATAGAGCACATACGGTAAAGCAAATCCTAATCTTCTGCCCTAAGAGACAGCAAGCAAGAGAGAGACTGTTCAGAGGGGCAGGGACATCGAACTGGAAGGACCTAGCCAGCTCTAGGAGGGGCCTTACAGCAGCAGCAAGGTGGATAATCTAAGAAGCAGTTCTGGACCAATTCTCCCTTGCAAAAGATGAGGAACAGGAGAGAGAATGGAAGGAGACAGATGGAAGGCAGCTGGTGAGAGGCTAGGAGCACCAGAGCTCCTATAAATATCCAACAGGAAGACCAAGGCAAAAGTTGGATTGGCACCCAAGATAAACAAGAGATGAGAAGGTTTTTTACTTAAGGTTTTACCTTCTGAAAAACAAATTCAGTAATAGCTGCTTATCCTAGACAGGAATAGATCAGCAATGCAAGACTATATTATTATATCTCTAATATTAGCTAACAAAATTGAGTTTTCAAAATCCAGAGACAAGTGCCGGGCTGTATGCTGTGCTATAAGAAAAATATTAAAAATGATACGTACCACATATCATCGAATGTTTCCCAATTGCTTTTGCTTGGCCATCCGTCGGATGCGGTTCAATCACCTGAGTAGTAGTCGTAGATGTCACCAAAGCCAGATCGTTTGACATTGTGCGTCGGATGAGGTGTAGCAGTGCTTACACTTGCTAATGCCGCGAAGCTTATGATGCTTAGGGTCTGCGTGGTTTTCAAGAAAGTTGAAATGCCCACTTTATATATGATGGGTGGTAAGGAGCGGCGGAAAATAGAAATCATTATTTAAAAAATTCGAGTTTACGAAGGAGAGAGCAAATGAATGTATTCCCATCTGATTGACAAATTGTCTCGAAATATGTCCTTTTTACGTTGGCACACAGAGTTGAGCTGATTCAACTCCTTCCCAATCACTGTCCTTAGTTTAATTTGCAAACATATTATTGTAGGCTGGTTCTTCGCTTTCACTTCCAAATACAGGATATAATGATGCAGCGTTACGCTGAGGAAACAATAACCTTTAATTTTGTCAGGGTGATATGTTGCCTCCAGATTAAAATTACCTCAGCGCAATGTTACTGCAATCAAGGCTCTAGACCAGATTAGTCTGCATTGAATGACGATGAATTTGCTAAGATGTACGTTGCTTCAGTAGTGTGACTGCTCTCGTGTTGCTGCTGGATTTAGTACGGAGATGATAGATTCTAACAATGGATTTTCCTATCTCGTAGACATGATGGCAGTCTACTTTCAAGTGACCCCGACCTAGCAGTCTCAGAGATTGCTCATTAAACATATAGGGGCTTGTGCGAACGCGTTTGTCAACGTCAGGCAAGGATTCTTTTTCCTCCTAATCACTCCAGGGCAGCTCCATATTCAGCTGGCTATTTCAGTGCAAGGTTTTGAAGCCCTCGCCGGATAGGTCTCTGTGAGATTTGCGCATATCCCTTTTGCTTGTACTCTAGCCTGGAGCCCCAACCGCATGGATGGGACATGTCCTGTGGACATAGGCATGCGGGAGACTCAACGGAAGATGCCAACCGCACTTTCAGCTAAATTGTGTGTCGAGACCAAGACTCATACTTTCATAGCCTGATGAAGAGAAAGGCAACACTCTAAAGCAAAAGGGGTAAGGAATCGTTATGCAAGGAACATACTGGTGTTGCCGATCTCGCCAATGAAGCACGGAATGTGAGGGACCGCGCTGACTTCCGCTACATATACTGCGAGATTCTTCAGACCAGCATCCATATGTGAGGTTTATACCAAGCAATTTGGGATTATATATGCATGGAAGCTGTTATTTTTTATGATTTAGAGCTTGTTGTAGTCATGAGCGCCGTATCAACATGGCCTAAATTCTCCATTTTCAGCTGCGTTGCAAGGCCAACTTTACGTGAACCATATGCTAGAAATGCAGACGTGGAAACTGGGGCCAGCCCTATATGCATTGCAACTATTATAATTCGCACATGTAAGCTGAAAAACAGTGTCGCGCCAGATGAATGGTATTTATAGTGTGTACCTATCTTCTTTCCTTCCCCGTATAGTTTTTAGCCTATATTACGTCGAGATACCGATATGATGTATCAGCTTCAGGGCTGCAAAATTTAATTTACTATCCCACTACATCCATCAGGCGGATGGGACTTGATCTGCAAGTTCGATAAGGACAAACTTTATGCAGTGCTGCTGCCCCATGTAACTCGTTGATCGACATTAAGTCCGATTCGATGAAGTAAAATGTTTACATGCCCTTGGAGTGGTCACTAGACTCGGAACTGATTAGGCGGAGGTGTTGGTTTATTGTTGTGTGCCTTGACATCCGTGATGTTATATCTATAGTAGGATCACAGTCTTGCTCCTCGTCATGCTAGGAAAGGCAAATCGTCATCGTCGGATGAACAGGTTCTAACGCGGCATGTAATCTTCTACAAGTGAAAAAAGAATTCAGAGTTGATTTTATTCTGATTTTGTTTCTTTCACAAGCAAAACAAGTCTGTGTGATTCTTGAAAGCATTGCTAATACAATGAAATCGATTTCTTCCATGGCGTTAGCTCTGATGAGCTAGAGTGCTTTTGCAGTAAGCTTCGGCGACATGTCCCAAATGTGTCTCAACTAACACGTTTGCAGCTCGAGAACTCTCTTGCTGTCCAATATGGGGTTCCAGTTGACTCCATGCTCAGCTACGACGGTATCTACGTCGGATGGGCTCCGGACTGGGAGCAACCCGTCACTATCGCTGAGCTTAATCAAGCTACGGGCCAGAATGGAGCCACTTACAATGTATACAGCCAGATTACTCAGACAAATGCTGATGATGGTTCTTATAATGGAGATGATCGGTGGCCAACCTCCGACATCATCAGCTCCGGTGCTGTTCTGATCGCCTCTCTGATGCCGGAAGTTTCAAGCTGAGACGACATCACCACAGGTCTCTGTGAATCTGTGGCCAGCTTCTGAGTCCATTGTTGTCAGCCAAGGAACAACTGTCTGGCTGCGCTTTGCTCACGAGATGAATTGCTATTCGGACGCAAAATGCAATAATGGCGACAAGCTCTATCCGAACCTAAATAGTGGACTTGAAGATTCGGAGGTGTATCCCATCGTTCGGTCAATGGTTTTTTGTCTCTTTTTCTATCTACTGATACAAACACATGTACCATCTCATGATGGATTGCATAGACTATGGATATGCGAACCAATCAACTGAGGGAGACTTCATGACTGCCCGGTCCAACATGTACAACGCCGTGAGCGCAGTCAACAATTCCAGTGCACATATCTACATGTTTTGGTCGCCGAACGTAGATACAGAACAAGATCCAGTCGCACCATGGTTTCCATCTGTGGATCAGGTAGACATTGTTGGTGTCGTACGTGATCACATTCTCTTCCAAATTTTCATAACTGACAAATTTTCTCTGCCTAATGGGATGACTATCCTTCAACCAGCGAGTTCAATTTTACTAAAATCTACGGAGACATTTACAACACTTACGCCGCACCAAACGGTATTCCCTTTGCCATTGGTGAAATTGGCAATGACGATGGTATTAGCGATCGAGAGGCTTCGTTCAAGGCAATTATTAACCCTGACAATGGCGAGCTCAGCAACCACCCGCTCTATGTGAGCTGCACTTGGTTTGATTACACTGATTTCTTCCTTGTGAACGGTCAGAGCGAGGCAACTGTGACAGAGACAATCTCCAACACTGAAAGTGGTTCAGCTTCTTAGTGTTACATTGAGTATTATACCCTGTAACTATGGGCTGGGTTTCACATTCCACCAGACAATAAGACATTGGTTTTACAAAGATCTAGAGATATGTCGCTCGTTATGTAAAATATAATAAAGTAAATTTCTTGGGCAGTCTATGGTCTCTTCTTCCAAATCTTGCAATGTTTTCAACATATACTCCTAACATGACATTAACACATCATATATTCATGTTCACCATATTCAAAAGTTGCTTTATATACTATCTCTGGAACAAGCGATGCTGGATGAATGGAAGAATTGTTTCTGGTCTTGATGCAGTATTATAGAATATTTGACAAATGAATGTTGGTAGACTGGAGCCAATATTCGCAGCCGTAGACGGGATTTGATATAGAATACCTCAGCAAAAGCATCTACCAGCATGTCTAAAGCCGTAAATAAATAGCCGGTACGAAATAGAACTAATTGGTGTTATGCTTCTAACTCGCATGCGTCAGCGATAGAGTAATTGGTGCGTCACCCCATCAAAGGCGATGCACTTGATCCTCTTTGTATTTATCAAAGAAGACTTTCCAATAATTGAAAGTAGGCAACTCCAGTAAAAAGCGCTCCTATCGTTCTATCACAAGCATTAAGGTCAGCACAACAAGAGGTAGTGGAGGGGATGCTTATACTAATTCCAAAATTGATCGCAAAAATGACAAGCTAATACTACAAAACCTGTGTATAACATTGATCATCACTCTGTGGACTACTTCAATCTACGGGGCTGATTTTTCACTCCTTAATAATCGATTGAACTTCTCGACAAGATTTTTTACGCAATACCCATCGCGATACGTACCAGTAACCCCTGAATTACCCTTCCAATTAGTTTAATCATCGAAGCCCACATAAAGGCATTCGAAATATCGCAAAGCTGTATAAGGTCCCGCAAAAAACATCGCAATACAAAATAGTTTGAAGAAAGTCAAGAGATTTTTAGAGAATAATAACGACAACCACAGCTATTGAAGAGGACGAGATTATTCCATATAGCTGGACGATTCATATGATAAAAAGATGACCCCAGCATTTTAAAATGGAAAGAAGAGGACAGTAACCTAGAGTCTAGCTTGATAAAAAAAATTCCCGATGAAAGGAACCTAAGCTCCAAACATATTGCTTGATAAAAGCATTAGCCTGAATTTAAGACTGGTGTTATATTGCGAATACTATGAATCACTTGTAACATCTGTGGAGTCAGTACATCTAACTATAGTGAATGTTGTGAAAGTCCATCCAAGTAAGATTGCGCATTTAACTGATAATGAGATGCTTGTCTACGCGTTAAGTTAATTCAATATCAGAATCAATAATGCTTGTGGTTGATAAATGAGATATATCTTCAGAAATCTATAAAGGATTATCTGGTCATAATTTATTTTGATGTGACGTCCTTCACATATCATTTGTGGTGATCATCTATAATGGTGCTCAGCGACATCATATGTACTCATTTACTCCGATATATGGTTGAGAACATCGTGTTTGTCTCAGTAGAGATTTTCGAGGCTTCCACGATAGATTTGTTCTGAACCTTCAGAAGATTTCGATATGTGTAACAGTGTGCGCCTCACCAGTAAAGTAATTTACCCACACGGGCAATTAGGGCAATTGCACTTTTGATTGGACGCCGCATCCTTTATATCGTCAAGTATTAGACGAAATTCTTACATATACGCAATGCCACATCATCACCCTCCATATATTTGGTAGACACATTTTACAATGAGGAAATGCATCGAGGCATGAGAAAAAACAACCTCACAATAAGAATGATCATCTATCAACCAATTATCACAAACCATGCACCGGTACACTTGAATGAGTACACCCAATCGAGGTCCATAATGCCACTCTACCGAGCTTGTCCAAAAGGCGAATGCGTTTGGCAGATTGATGGTAGGTAAAACAGTTCGCCAAGAAATTTGATATTAGTAGGGCTTCTTTGTCACATAAAAAATATTGTCTAGGTCAAGATAAGACGAGCAGCGAGTGTGATGGTAGTGTAAAGTTCTTGTATGACGATCTTAGAATCGAGTAATCCAATCTATGTTGGATCCTACTACTACTACATGCTTATTCAAACTCGGTAAACACAAGATGTTGTGCTTGTTCTGAATCCGAGTTTGCTAAAGGTACTCTTGATATCCTTCTTCTCTCAAATTTGCATACTGCGACTTTATAAGGTCTTTATCGGCGCCGCGAACAGCCTTGATAAACTTCTCACCGGATTTGGGATCATGGTTGAAGAGATGGTCCTGAACCAGACGTTGAGGTGTTTCGCCCATCCAGTTAAAGAGGGAGAAGTCTTGGAATTTGTCGGCACGGAACAGCTCAAGGACTTCTAGATCCTCATCATCACTAAGGTTCTCAATGAAGTGGCCCATGTTCTTTGGCACAACTCCGACGTCTCCCGCCATATAGTCAAATGTACGGGCATTTCCTTCTGCTGCAAACACCGTAACGCGAGCTCTACCCTTTATAAAAAATGACCTAAATAGCCTTAGCTGAAGTTCATTCCGATTTAGGCAGTTCGGCATACCATTCGTCAGCATTCGGGTGCCAATGCATCTCACGCATCGCACCAGGGGCGATGTTAAGATGCCCAGCTGCTATTGTCTTCGAAATTGGGAAGTTTGTGCTATCTGTAATGCGCACCTGACATCTGACGTTAGTGAGACACTACCCAGAGAATAGAATTGCACTTACTTGTCCGCCGGTCGAATTTAAAGGCTCTTGTGCCATCATCTTGTGCGTGAATTGCAGTTTGGATTTTTTGAATGCTGGAGGTTTTTCTTTATCAATGCTGTTGGGGACGGAGCCTAGTTTTGGTGCGGCGTATTAGTATCGACTACTCGATTGCGGAAATCGACCAAACTCACCCTGAAATATGTATTTATCTTTGTCCGATACGGCTTCAAACACCTCAGGAGGGACCCGAAAGTTCTCGGCCAGTACAGATTTAGGGGTATGGGTTAACCACTCGCTCAATAGAAATGTGGAATCTTCATCAAAATCCCCACTGTCAAAGACGAGTAGAAATTCTGTCCCGTTCGGCGATAAGCCCTGGAGCGAGTGTGGATGGCCAGAAGGGAAATACCAAAGATCGCCCTTCTCGAGATCATCGACAAATGAGCCACCTTCGGTATCGAGGGCTGTTATACGAACACTTCCTATAGTGGTACACCATCAGTTACGACTCCGCTGCAGAGCTTTGTGTGGTACCTACCTTCTAGGACGTATGCCCATTCGGCTTCCTTATGCCAATGCAGTTCTCGAATGACGCCCTCATCCAACCGCATATTCACTCCAGCGATCTCTTTGGACGCCCCTAGCTCTCGTACTGTCGTCTGCCTTGTCCAGCCTCCCTCCTCGATGCGGATATGTGAATCCGCAAAGCTCCTGCAGGCTCAATCAGCTTACAACATTCAACAAACTCGATCCTTGACTTCAATTCATACCATCGCAAATTTGGCAAATTTCCATGATCAGTACTCGGTGGACGTATCAGATCGGGATTCTGACGCTCACGGTCCTTATTGCGTGGCCCCATCATATTGTCACCACGGCCATTGCGCTTCATCGGTTAGTCCAATTTTCCGACGAGGCAGTGGGGTTCTGCCATCCGTTTCCTAGACCTACTATCGGTAGTGGCTGGATTCCTTCCCCAAAGGTGTCGTGCTTTCGATCGTACGGGTCGTTGTACCCCCGATCATACGGGCTTTTGACGACTCGTTGCCCAACAGGCTTTTGATCCACTGGCGCTGAAATACATGCTGTGAACAGCAAGGCCGTCGAGGCCAAAATGGCAGAACTGTGCATCACGGCGCTTTTAGAATGTGGTGCAGTGTCACAACATCGACGGACGTCGACTACCATGAACATTTATTTGTCGGCGCAGCCCGTGCGAACTGACTTCCCCTATCGTTTCGACCCACCATCGGTCCATGGCAGTACGGTTTCCCGCCGCAACCTGAGCGGTGCTCAATTCCGCCCGTTCCTTGCGGGTCTCATGCCATTTCGCTGAAGCAGCTATCAGATGATGCTGTTGATGTGGCTTGCAATCAATGCAACCCGCAGCACCCGCGATCCCCGCCGAGAAACAGAGTTACTATGAGAAGAAGTCCGCATAAATGGATGCTTCTGTTGTCTGAAAACTCCGCAACACCCGCACTGCCCGGTGTAGATTAAGACTCGTTTTAGCCGCGTCTAGCAATCAACTTCAAGTCTTAGACCTTGTTCCAACCCCCGCATTGGCTGATTTGGCACTTCACATCCCATGTTACTCCAACCCAAACTAGAAAGATACTTCATTGGAGCCGCGCAGGAAGTACCGGTACGTCGTCTGCACCTCTGCGGTCGTGCCTTAGCGGATGATGGACGCCAACTTTACACAACGAGCGAGATTCCAGGTCTCGCCGGCATCTGCGGGATTGTGCGGACTAGGTCGGAAAAATTAGGACATTTTATGGGTTGCTTGGAAGAAGATATAACGGTAAGAACAAAACCTCAAGACAATGGACCGGACGGAGGCGAACTTTTTGCATTCAAGTCATTCCACGGGACTGGAATCAAGTGGAGGAGAGCAACGAGTCAAACCAATTCTTCAGCTACCCTCGGCCGAAGAAATCCTATGCTTGATGGGATCAACCTGGCTACCCCTCCATTGCCGCCTGGATAGCCAATTCCTGCACAGAGTTCGGGGCAAGTTTGGCCCATCATCTTATTCGTTACAGAACATGCACTTGGTGTTCCGCCCCAGGTGGCCATCACTTTGCCTCTTTTCCAATCTGATTTATCGTGCTGGATTCCTTCTGCTACGGAGTGCAGTCACCACTTTGCTGCGTCCTCAAGCTCTACGAAGCTCGTCTGTTAAGGTTCTGGATCCCCCGTGCTGACTGAAACACTCGCCATGTTCTCTTCGACATCTTGGCGAGCCGTCACTATAGGTGGAAGATGCTGCAAATGCGGGGTACAAGCTAAAAGTACGCGAGAACTACGCCCCTCGTCTCTCTTGAGGTTGTTGCTGCAACACATCGCTGGCACTGATGTTCGCTCCAGCATCTGGGCCTATCTGCTCCTTGTAGCAGTAAATACCGCAGGATTCGACGGAAGTACCTGTGGCGTTAAAAGCCATAAGAACATTAGGAGCTTAGCAGGCAAGTTAAAGATATCAGAATCTACTTTCTATGGCCGCTTCCCTTCTTTGATATGTTTTCAATTTTACCCCTTCTCCCAACAATTTGTGTTCTCCGCCTTCTTCGCCAGTCACCATGAAGGGCGCGAAGTCTTGGGAGCGCGTGAAAGAGGATCTTCGAACCGACTATACATGGAACCGTGTCGGCAGATACTCCGCCCGAGCCGCCCGTAGATTGCCCACGGGCGCTGCTCATTATGTTATTGACAAGATTCCAATGATCGGCTGGTTGCCGAAATACAATCCGCGATGGCTTCTGAACGATTTCATTGCTGGCCTCACATTGGGCCTGATGCTTATCCCACAGGGATTGGCTTATGCAAAGATCGCCACCATTCCAGTTGATTACGGTCTTCAATCGAGCTGGCTTCCCGCTGCTATCTATGCTTTTATGGGATCAACCAAGGGTATGGTCTACGTCGGTATTGAGATCGCTTTGATACTGAAAATTGTTCGCAGACCTTTCAACCGGGCCTACTTCACTCATTGGTTTGACAACCGCTGAAGTTGTCAAAGCACTCGTCCCACAAGGGTACACTCGCCAGGTATGCATGTCCGTAACGATCAAGTGCCATCTCAGACACGTTTTTGATTGTTGTGCTAACACCCTCTAGGAAGTCGCATCTGCTGTTGCCATGTCCATGGGTGTCTATGGCATTATTCTCGGCTTTTTAAATCTTGGATTCCTACTTGAGTTCATATCTCTACCAATCCTCAGCGGCTTTATCACTGCAGTTGCTCTTCTCATTGGGTTGAATCAGGTTCCATCGCTGCTCGGAGAGACAAATGTGCGTAGCGATACGGCCCCTCAAATCCACGACATCTTCCACAAGCTACCACAAGCCAACGGTTACGCATGTGCTGTCGGCTTCACTGGTATCTTATTTATGGTCATCATGGAACAAGCTGGGAAGCGTTGGGCCTCCAAGAACAGGATCATCTGGGCACTCTCGATCTCTCGCGCTTTCCTCTGCCTAGTACTCTTTACTGGCATCAGCTATGCTGTCAACAAGAACAGAAAGCCAAAGGATTATCTCTTCGCAGTCGTAGAAGTCTCATCACACGGCATCCCCATGCCACAAGTGCCAAGTTCCGCGCTCTTTGCGAAAGCCTTTCCACGCGCTATTGCAGCATTTATTGGTTCGATCCTGGAGCATCTTGCGATCGCACGTGCCTTTGGAGTCAAGAATAATTACGTTAGCGATCAGACACAGGAGCTTTGTTACTATGGCATAACCAATTTCTTCAACAGTTTTTTCCATTCGATGGGAGTTGGTGCCGCAATGTCTCGAACCTCCGTCAACTCACAGTGCCAGGTCAAGTCACCTCTGTCTGGTTTTGTCACCATGGCCGTCATCCTGCTATGCATTTTCAAACTTTCGGATACGCTTTATTGGATTCCCAAAGCTACCCTGGCGGCCATCATCATCACTGCCGTTGCTCCTCTTGTACAGCCTCCCAGAACATTCTATTATTATTGGAAGACGTCACTGGCGGACTGGACGGCATCCATGCTTGCCCTCTTTCTTTGCTTCTTCGTAAGCACAGAAGTCGGGCTGGGTGCTTCGGTCGGGTTCAATATCGTCTATATTCTGATTCGACAAGTATTTATTCCAATCAGTCAAGTCGGCCATACCGACTCTGATGAACAAGCGGTGTCCGAACTGCAACGCTCCCTCAACACAGTGCGTGGACTACCAACCGATTTATCACCTGATGTGCGGGTTATTCGATTCAATGAATCTTTATTTTATCCAAATGCATATCGTCTCAAGGTATCTGTCCTCGATGTTGTCCAGACACATCACTCGCCTGCTTACAGCAATCGCTATGGTGAAGAGTCGGAGCGTAACTGGTCTGTTCAACGTGAGAAACACCTCAGGCGCCTTCGCAAGAAGGCCAAGATTACGGATCCAAACAGTCTTCCGCCAATTAATGTTTTGGTCTTGGACTTGGCGAAGGTGAATCACCTTGACACGACCGGAATCCAATACTTGAAACAGCTCATCAATGAAGTCAAACTTTACGGCGGCAAGGGTGTTGAGATCAGATTTGCCTCTCTATCCGAAATGCTTCGAGTACGATTCGAAAGAGCAGGCTTTACACTTGCAGAAGGAGAAACTAGTGGTGATGCAGATGACCCAAACACCGTTTTGCACTGCTTTCCAAACGTTGCAGAGGCTGTGCGGGCACCAAGACAAGAAGATGTGGAGATACTCGAAAAGGAAGCAGACAAAGTCGAACAAAAGGAGAGAGTCTAGACATACATTCGATCCCATACACGACTGACTACATTTGACGGCCACACCAATGTCACGTTTTCATATATGGATTGAGTAATTCTCTACAGGATCATGTCATGCCTTCCATTGTTTGGTGCATTTCGGAATTCATTGCCGCAATATTGAGCTAAAATGACAATTATTCGTTCAAACTTGAAACAATGCTAGCTTTCTGCTTGAGATTTGAACATGAAATCAAAGCCACCGAACGGTTGGTTCATGTCGTGAGGACAGTTGTACGTTTGGTCGGACAACAGATGCTTATTCTTGTCAGGTATGAAACGGGAATTTTATATATACTCACTATCACGTAATCGCATATCATAAACTTGGTAGGTTAGTTGTTCAAACAGCAGCTTCGTTGTGTCACATGAGAAAATCACCTCCCAATAGTTCACATAAGTTATCACCACGCCCTTGGCAGTGTTCCGATGTTGACTAAAATGAGAGTCATAACACATGGTTAAAATAAATAAATAAATAAACCAAAACCAAACATACCCCGAGGTTTATACAATCCTTTCTGTCTGACAACGCTTATGCATTTGCGATGCGCCAGAGGCACTATAGGCCCTATGTCAGCCTAATTCCCAGGTTAGGTGGCTTGCACTGTAATGCAAGCAGACCTTAAACAAAATCAGCTGTAGCGTATTAATCCACGCCATTTTTACTAATTTACTCGCTCCAATAGTTGCACAAATTTACATGGGACGATTAGCTGCTCGTAAGTTTCACTGAATCTCTATGAAGCACATATTTTTCTACATTCATACTTTTAATAATGGATATGCATAAAATAAAATAACAGATTCTGCAACTCCTTCCGAAGATGCCTAGTTGCTTATCCCCAACTCGGCTCGTTAGGAACGTGCCTTCCAGTCGTGGCTTAGTTGGATGGAAGGGTGAGAGATTGCACCATAGTATCCAGCAGGGTTTTGCTTCCTGAAATTGAACAAATTGTTGTCTATGCTTGTTTGAAAGTGATAAAAACGATTTATGATGTCGAAAATATGGCGTTGCTCGGATTAAAGGCCTGTGTACGTCGTCAAGGCTTCTGGATCAGCTCAAAGGCTACTCATTAGAGTGCTCCGTTTATAAGGCTAATTAGACTAGCCCATTTTGCGAGCCCACAGTCGATATTTTAATATTTTGGATGCCGAGTAAGGCTGTTTTTGAAATTCGAATATAGATGTCTTGAAACATTACGGCGTCCAAGTTATTTGCATCTGCAGATACGAGTACTGCCCTTTTTAGGCTGGAGCTACATGTTCTTAGGTCACGCAGTAGCCATAGCTCTGGTTGCCTAAATGTCCCTTGGGCTGCCAGTTCGTACTTGTAAAACGGAAAATCCAACGCCTTGACAAATCTGCATCAGCTACACATGGAAAATTCAAAGCTGACATTTGAGCTCTTCCCAGCTGCCCCTAGCCTTTCTTGCCATACCGACTTCTTCATCCTCGAAGATGACGCAATCGAAGTTTTAATACTTAACATGAAATAATCAATGATTCTGCCCATTTCGGTGGAGGAGAGTCAAATTTGACATACTGGGCTTATCCGCAACTGTCTGTAGCTTTCCCTACCTTTGCAATTTTCCGCGGCCTCGAGCTCTGAGAAACCCAAGATGGAATATGGACTGGCAGTCAAACGTGAGGAAAATTTTAGCATATTTTCTTTTCTGGATGATGCTTTCATTTTAGTGGTTGCTAGACAACAAATAATGTTCTCACTGTACTCGTACACTCCCCCCGGTCGATCTGCTCGTTCCCTTCTTTCCATTCCTTCTTTTTTTTCCATAAGCGACACCTTTCGAGGTGTCTCCTTCTTCCTCTTTGTTTACCAGGTCAATATACATCGCATGAAAGTACCATGAGCGCTTGTCATCCGTTTCCCCCTTATTTACACCCTTCGGTTTAATGCCTTCTGTTATCATGGGCCTACATGTTTGAAGCATGAATAATTATCTTGCATATTGCATGTGTTTCTATACATATTGGCGTCAACTTCCCCATACAGTTCTTTTCGATTTGTAATGTATCGATGGTACGTTCAGAGCATCATTCTCGATTCCCCAGAACACTAGCGGACTCTGTAACTCACTACCTCTGTTACAGCAGACATTCCCACAAGATACAGAGTAGGGTTCAAAATTTTGGCTCCACGTGCTGTTTGATCCTTACCGGAGAGCGTTGTCACCCCCTCAGCATGTTCAAATTCTCTGCTAAGTTATTTAATTTTAATTTGAAGGATAATTTAGTTCTAAACCTGGACGAGTTAGTTGCTAATCAGTCAGGTGATCTTTCAATACTTCTCACATTACCCTTTGCTTGAACAAGAACTTTAGCTTTACCTTCAAACTGTTTGAGTACTTATGTGCTAATACAATGAAGAGGCAATCCTTTGGGCCAATCTTCGTCTGCAGTAGATTGATATCTTGGTCCATGGCCCGCGTGAGCTTCCAGATAGGCCGACCACCTTCTAGAGTACCGTGGCCTAAACGCCAAAACTTTCTCTCGTCGTTGAATGACCGATCAAGTTTTCTGACCACATGCCTGGCTCATGTAACGGGCAAGCATTTCGCATGGAGCGAAAGAAAAGACCATCACACCACCTCCCGAATTGGAAAGTTTCTCGACCATGCCGGAAAGAAGCAAAGATGAGGGCCCGGCAAGCAACTCTACTAAGAACGCCATCTGCAACCGACACCAGCTAGATAGCCTCAGAGTAGCCCCTGCAGCATTCCGAGGTGATTAAAGATGGCCAACCATCCCCACGTTTGGCTAATGGCGGATTGGTCCAGTAATTATTCTTTTGGATGCAGAACGCTTTAGCATGGCTGCTGCTGGTATTCTCATCGTGCGGGAGCATGCTATTTTGAGAACAGCAAGTTCACTGAATACCATTGATCATTCTCTGCGCTCTCGATATAGGCTGAATGGGGAAACGGGATAACTCATGATTGCGTTATGCGCATTGTACTCTCCAGTAAGTTCACGGCAAATACGGTGCAAGATATTTTGGTGATCTCGTTGCACAAGTACGTGCTCCCTGCTGTTGAGGGCCGGCATGACAAATGCTACAGGCTCCACATCTCTCCTGAGGACTGCACAGGGCTGCAGGATGTATTAATCAAATCATGAGCATTTCTGTTATGCAGATTTATTGCCCAAAAGTTGTATAATCATCCAATTGCCGGACAGTTAGGGTATGGAGTGTAGGAGGGAGTAGTAGAGAAGCATTTAAGTCATCAGAGGCAAATGCAACTGACATAAACACTCTCGAAAGCCAGAATTGGAATCCTGTGGCAGAAGGGCTTCGATGAGAATATGTAAGAAAATCCATAACAAGAAGCATTGGGTTGGATACATGGACAGCCATTTAAAGCGCTGGGAGAATTTCGCCCACAAAGATACAACTCAATATACTTGAGATTGCCATCTAAAAAAAAACTCTCCCAACCCATATTTGAGAGCTTTTGCTGAATTGACTGGAATTCTAGTTCACAAAGCGACGATCGAAAGTGACACCTGACAGAAATGAAGGTGGATTGTGAAGTACGACTGTGCAATCGTATCTCTCATATATGTCGTGATTATGATTCGAGGAATCCGAGTAGATGGTGAGAGAAGACATTTTTCGAAACGACGTATATTTGGCCAGCACCGTTGGGTCTTTGTTGGCATATAGCGCACACCATCCTCGCCCAAGATTCTTTGCTTGATTTTGAAGGCTAACACTTCATCTTTTTATTCTGAGAATGACTCTCACTCTCAATCCGCTCTAGGGGTGTGCTTTTGCCAAACAAAGGCAGATGGGTGGCAAAGGACTATGAAAAGCACGACGTGACTAAAAAGGCGAAAATAAATGGACAAATTCGGATTCACTTTGTACAATTTTTTCATGACCTTTGGTTCGGCTGTCCAATTTTAGTCCAAGTACATTTGGAAGAACAATACAAGACAATGTGGGTACAATGGTCTCATGAGACATGCCCTCTCCTCGCATTGCAATAAATCATATATACATGAACATCTCGTAGCAACACATAACCTCGTATATCTCATCCATGCACCCGCCGGCGCCTGGCAATGCAGATGCAATATACCAAGATCCAATAATCCAATCAGCCAACCCAGATACAGACCCAATTGACACCCAGTCACCAATGACACGCATGCATTTGTTGTCTATTGCGTAGCAGAGGTAACATCACCCATCCCACGAGACCCTTCTTCCGAGCGATCATTTTCTGGCGATCCGTTGTCTATTCCAGGCTGGCCAGCTACATCCTCCAGAGAAGATGCCAGGCCAATTCTCCTAGTGCGAACACGGAAGGCATTCCTCAATCGTGTGCGCAATCCGCTCTGTTCTTCCAGGTTGGCGTCATCCATGGAGGCTTCCTGGTGACGTCGCTGAGCAGCTATGCGCGATCGATATTCTCTTAATACAGTCACTCGCTCCTCTCTTGACATGCGATCCGCTCGGCCGATCCCTGTTAAGCCCGCCACTATAGTCCGGCGCATGCCTAGTCGTCGCGAAGAATCTCCTTCCGGAGCAAGAGGCGGGGCCATCGATTCAATTGGGGTTTCGCCATCGCGGTGGACAGGGTTGCCACCCGCGTCTAGCTCGGGCTCTTCGGCTTGCGGTCGCAGGTCTATGCGGCAAAGGGGACAAGTGCCAGATACGTTAAGCAGCCAAGGGTCGATGCAAGCTGGATGGAAGCGATGGTCGCAAGGCAACACTCGCTGATCTTGGCCAATCTCAAAGTCTTCAGCACAAATGCTGCAGCCTTGGCTGTCCGAATTTCCGCTTCCCTCACCATCCCTGTAGGTCGGAAGCGGAGTTGCAGCGGCTATTCCGCGATTGTCTGCTGAATTTCTTCGCTCAGATGTCGCTTCTAGCGCTTCGACTTGACCACCGACACCAGAGATGATTGGCACTGTGGGCGTGAACGCTTCCTCCTCTCGAGTCTCAACCGTTGGCGGCACCTGAGAGTCAGACTGTGCGGGGGCAGCATCGCCTAACTCGACTTCCGTCGGTTTGGGCTCCTCTCGCTCGCCAAACTTGACAATCGGTATGGTGTCCAGCATGGCACGTGCGAGCCCACGAGCCCTACTCTGCCTCGGCCGACCCATCACATTGCGCGGTCCATAGCGCTCTGGATGACGGTGTGCTCTGATGGCTCCAGTGATGATGATGATCAGGAAGAGCGCCGTAATAATCCCAGTAATGGAATAAAGTATGATCATGGCCACAGCAGTGCTTGGACTGGGACCGAGAGGATTGCTAGTCTGCTGCTGACTGCTCTGGCTCCCACTTGAACCGGTTGACGTAGCGGCGGTGCCGCTCGTTGTAGTGTTTGGATTCTGATATGCAGAATCCGCTGGTCCTATGGTCAGATATACCGGCGCGGAGCCATCTTCGCCGAGTGTTTTGACATTGCTCAGCATTCTCAGGGTATCGTTCACACTCTTCATCGTGTAGATCCAGGGATAGCTTCCACTATACCCATTCAGAGCACAATAATCGGAATCTTGTGAATACCATATGATGCTGGAGACATTGGCCGCCTCGGCAGAGCTGAAGATGTCCATCGCGTTAAGATTGCCGGGATAAGCCGATGCATCACAGGCAATCAGGGCAATGTCGTCCCGACGAAGGCTCAATTGATTAGATTCGTTTGCGAGGAAGACCACTCCAGACAATCCTGGAGGCTACATGCTCGTCAATCATTACCGTTCCCATACATGCTGGAGACACTCGAGCTTACTGGGATACCGTATCCCGCTTGCGCCGTAAGATTCAACACAGACGCAAGTGGAACCATGTCATTGCCCATCGATACTGTCAACCCGATCGAGTTATCGTTCACCTCGTGGACATCCGCAGCCGTCCAGTTTTTAGGCGAGACCGTTTGCGCCATGCCACCTCCCAGTAGCAGTAAGGCGACGGCCACCCATATCTGACTTGATCTCGCCATCGCGAGAGCGTATGGGCCACCGACTCGTTCAATGGGGTGCGGTGCTCAAAGTGCTTGATCAATCTCGCGGATGCGAGGGATACGGCCGACGTTTAGTATCCCATTCTTGTCCGTCTCACCTCCACGGAAGTGCGAATAGGACGATCCGTTCCCGCTGCCCAGCATGAGACAACAAAAGATCACGGATGTGTGAGGGAGACGTAAGAGATCCGAACACAGCCGTGGCCGTGAGATGCGGCACATCGGCAACTAGACTTCACGATCCACCATTCACCGCGCGGGCTCGGGAAGCGGCTTTAAATTTTTCCCGTGTTTCTACTAGAGATGATCTGGAGGTGGACAACTTCTGGAGACCGCGCCGAAAGCGGCTGCTGACCTGCACCAAGCCTATTTACTAGGATCATAGATGGGGATGCAGTGCAATGGCGGCCGAGTTGAGGCTATGCTGATCTGTAGCGAAACAGCCGCCTGTCACAGCTCAATACGCGGGTTGAAACGAGCGCTGGAATCGATGACGACTCCTGGCGATCTGTCTAGATGCGACTCAATGCATGATTCCACACTTGGACAGGAATCACGACGCCAACTTCGACATCTTCGGCGCCTCGCGCAAGATATTGACGATTAGCGTGCTTACGGCCAAGAAACCCTAGGCTTCCAGACCGGTCGAGTCGCGAGGACAAAGACGTGGTGGTTCACGACGGCATTATCACTACAGAGTGCCAACGTTTGGACGTTTCGTTTCCATCTAAAAAGCAGGCAATGTACGATTCAGGATGTGCCGTCTCAGATTCTCACACCTCCACATTTGCGTTTCCGTTCAAATCGATTTCCTCCTTCCGCCGACGAAACTTGACCTTTGCCATCGGATTCGTCATCGAGGTCCCCTCAAAGGTGATGGTAAGCGGCATCTGCTGGTCCTCTAGTTGCCAATCGTACTTCAGCAGAAGGTGTGCGAGGGCGATCTTAAGCTCGTTGCTTGCAAAGACTATCCGTTGATTCACTGTCAGTAAAACGAGTGTGTCGCCGGTGCATAAACTGCGCGTGCATAGATGGTCGGGGTGAAACTCACAGCGCCCCGGACAAGCGTGTATGCCATGTCCGAAACCCATGTGTTGCGATGATGTGGTGACATGCTGCCAGCTGTTGCTCTTGCCAGCCTTATCCCTTTCTCTCAGAAAGCGGTAGGGATCGAAAGTGTTTGGATCTTCAAAAACGGTGGGGTCTGTGTACTTGGCCGGAACCATGATCCTGGACCCGGTCGGGAGGACGGTGCCATCGGAGAGCGTAACGGGCGATGTGACGAGGCGATTCATTGAAGCTGTCCCAATATGATGGTCAGTGTGCAGTTGCTCAAACACAGCATGCGAACAAAGTGGGAATGATGTGCATACTCAGACTAGATGGATGGAACCTCTGAGACTCCTTCAAGAAAGCATCCATCAGCCGCAGCTTATACAAAGCCGTCTTACTCCACCCATCCTCTCCGAGCACCCGAATCGCCTCTTCTCGTAACGGTTGCAACAAGCTTGGAAACAAGCAGATGTCCATGATGGCCAACGTGAGTGCCTCGGATGTGGTATGGATCGCAGCGAGCGACAAGCTCAGCTGACCGGCCACATAATCCACCTTTCGTCCTTTCGCCACCTCGACCATCCATCCGATCGTGTCGGCCGTTTTGTCCGACTTCTTGCCTTCAGCCAAAGCTTTCTCCGCACGAGCCTTGCGCCGCTCAACTTCTGGCTCGATTAAGGCTCTTGCATCGCGAACCTCCTGCCGTAAGCGCCGGCACTCCGGCATGAACCAATGCGAAATCGGACGCAGCAATGGCGGTACAGCCCGAAGAAGACGAGCAGCACCAAATGCATCGACCGTATAGTTCTTGGCAATTTCAAGCCAGCGGGTGTTTCGACAAAGTGGCTTACCCAAGAATACTCGAGAGGAGAGACGGGCGACGAGGTCCAGGGCCTGTTCTTTCACAACCGCCGAGTGCCAGTCATCCTCGTCCTCGCCGAAGAGGTCGTGGATTGCCAAAATAGTCTCATCCACCAGGTCGTGGGTCACCAGACCAAGAGACTGCGTGAGTTTGACACGCACCACTTCTTGGATGAATGTGTCGTCTTGCAAGCCCTGTCGTATGCCCTCAAAACCAGGGATCCACGCGAACAAGTCTTTGGCGAAGGCCAGCGGGAAATTCAAAGCGGCGTGGCCTTTAAGTTCATCGGCAAATTGGTTGGGCACGACGATCTTAGGACCGGTTCTGGTGACGACCTGAAATGGTCCGCCTTGAGCGATGCCTTTGTTGATGGTTGCCCGGCCACACTTGAACCATGAGTCCTTAGCACTAAGCCCTTGTTCGGGAAGAGAGATGACAGGAAAGCCCGCGTATGGGCGATTGTCCATCAAAGTCGTGTAGACATGTACGAGCAAGAGGAAAATCGCCCCTGCTACAAGCAGCTGGATCGAAATCGGAAGGGAAGACGGGAGGTATGATTCGACCGTGGACATCTTGAGAAGCTCGCTGTAAATATTTCGAGAGGCTTTTGCCCAAGCAAAAGCCATGCGATATGCCCTACACCTTGTTAAATGCCCACTTGCCGTCGGATCACGGAATATTTAGTATGTTGACCCACAGCGTTATGCAATGCCCATCCCAGAAGGTATCACTATTTACATGATTCCCCAGTGGGGGCCGGTTGTACCTGGCCACACATATGCATATAATTTCTCCACATGACCCTGGGGTCAGCAAGGTATATCTCTTAAAATCGGGCGGTTTGAGACCTGCATTCAGGCATGCTGGCCGTGCCAACCGCTGAATGGCCAGCCATGACACACAGATGCCGCATGCACATAACCTATTTTCCAATTCACAGAGGACAATGGAAGCTGTATTGGGCGAGTAGAATAAATCTCCTCCGTGTTGATTTGCACTCATGAAAGACCTGGGCATTTGGCGCGGATCATAACCCCCACCCGGATAATCCTGCACGCTACGAGACAACCTGCATCAGGAGCTTAGGGTCAACAAGCTTGAGGTCGTACAAGGCAGAGCTAAAGGCGGAAGATCAGCAAGTGCAGTGCCTACACCATGTCGATGTAACAGAACTCGAAGAGGTGTTGTGCAAAAGTTATGCATGCCACTGCGAGCAAACCCGAGTGATCGACGGAGAGGTCTTTTGTTTGCCAGAACGGGGGCTAGTCATACGCAGAAGACACATATTCGTCGCCACAGGAGTCGGTATCAAAATTTGGACAGTCGACCAAGTTAGGCCTCCCGATCATCGAGCAGAATTATTGGAGTGGTGTCTGCCATACAATTTCACGCTCGCGCTGCGGACATCATGGCACACGGGGTGAGGTCGGCGTGCATGCTCTACGACTTACGAGCTTGCCGCGGGCTCGGCCCTTGTGGGTTATCTACGACACATGCAAAGTCTGTCGTCTCAACTGAAGACAGGCCTGACAAATCGCCTTTGAGAGATCTTGATATCGCCCGCGCCTGTGGCAAACTCCGCCTGTGTCGGCCACACCACACCGGCTGAATGACAGCCATCCAAGGGTGTGCCATCCTTGCAGTTAGCGGCAATGATGATTTGTGCCTGCGCCTGTCTGAATGCCGGGTGTGTACATGTGCGCCGCACCCACAATTTTGATGAAAACGCCGTTGTCACTGGTAGATATGACAGGAACATGACACGATATGCTGAGGTCTGGACTAAACATGTCAGACGTCATCGTCGGACGGCGAACCGCGGACGGGGCCGAGAGCGCAGGGTCCATCCCGGCATCTTTGAATTGGAAGCGTGCCTTTGGCGGCGAGGCGTTGTTGGCGCAAGGACGGAATATGCAATCTGAAAAGGCCACCGGCATCCTCCAACCCGTCTCCAGGCGGGTCTCAGCAGCAGCAATAGCAGTCTTTGTGCATCTGTGACAGGAGGCAATTCAGAGGTGCAGCGTGGCGCTGTCTTCCGACTGGAATCCGCGATTGCCAATGACGTAACACCCACCTAGGGGGGCAGAATGGGCTTGATATTCCTGCGGCACCATGTATGATCTCGAGAACGGGTGGATGGGCTCTCAATCACCGTCCTCGCTATCGTCAAAGGTTGACGGACGCGACATGACCGGCACAGCGCCATCGCCGCGCTGTTTCGCCCGCGAATCGACAGCAAAGAGTCCGCCGACGGGGTCATCAACGTCGCACTACTTCAATCATCGCCTGACCACGCAGTCGCCGCAGCCCGGGTCTCAGCATCCGAAGACTCCAAGCCCGAATTACTTTGGTCTCCAGGCGAGCCGGGAACCCAGCACCTTCCTCAACGACTCGCCGCACCATGCGAAAACAAACTGGAGTCCGCCTTCCTCAACGGTGCGATCGACCGCCGCCGCTTCACCAAGCATAGTCCCCGTCGACCAGAACCCGGAATTCGATGCGTTCCGACGGCATTCTGAAGGCAAAGCCTTCAACCTGGGTGGTTTGAGCGGCAATTTCAAGATGAGCATACCGCCTGTCAGGGGTAAGGACGAGAAAGTGAAGGCGAGGTCGCCTCGGGAAGAAGACGAGGCTGAAGCACATAACCATCCAAGAACTGGGTCGGCGCATTTGGATCCAGCCTCAGCTGAGTTGTCGCGGTCGCCTAAGAGGTTGTTGTCGCCGGGGTCTGCAGCACAGGTGGATCCGGCGAGGAGAGGGTCACCCGCGAGCTTCGGTGATTCCGACCGACCGCAAAGTCAGCCGCGGTTTGAGCTCCCGTTAGACAACGTGAGCTCGCCATATGGGTTTGCAAAGGTCAATCGGGCCGATACCATTCCCGCCGCGAGCGACAAGGAAGCCGACACCGGGCTCATGGTGACGCCGCAACATGTGATCAACTTGATAGAATCGCGCACGGAAAGCATATTGATTCTGGACCTTCGCGTTTCGACACAGTACGCCATGTCCCATATCTCTGGGGCGCTCAATCTGTGTATCCCGACCACCTTGTTAAAGCGGCCGTCATTCAATGTGCGAAAACTTTCCGAGACTTTCAAAAATGATGAACAAAGAAGTCGTTTCGAGAATTGGCGAAATAGCAACTACATCATCGTCTACGATAATAACTCGTCTCATTTGAAAGACGCGCAAATTTGTATCAACACGATCAAAAAGTTCCAGAGTGAAGGATACAAAGGAGTCGTATACATCATCAAGGGGGGTTTTGCCGAATTCGGGAAATCTTTTTCTCGCTATATTGAGACAAGTGCAGATTCGGCGACAACTTGGATGCAACACGCCGGCGGTGTCGACGGCGAAGGTCCTCAAGTGGCACCGGTCATTGGAGGGTGCCCCATGCCTTCATCAGACAAGCCAGCCAACCCTTTCTTCGGCAACATAAGACAAAATATGGATCTCATCGGTGGGGTGGGCCAGATCCCGCTCAAGCGCCCACACAAGGGCGGGAAGAGCGACGAGAAGAATTTTCCAAGATGGCTACGCAAGGTCGTCGACGATCGAGATCAGGGAGCGAAAGTGTCGAATAAGTTTGAAGCGATTGAGCGACGGGAGAAAAAGCGTATGGAAGAGGCATTGTCCGGGAAAGTGTCATATGCCGGCACAGGAGTTATGTCCCCTCAATCGCCAGGGCGACGGCCACCGGCAAAAGATGGTGCCGTACAGATCGCAGGGCTGGAGAAGGGCAACAAAAACCGCTACCACAACATTTGGCCATTTGAGCACTCGCGGGTGAAATTGCAAGGCGTACCCAACACCGGGTGCGACTACTTCAACGCGAATTTCATCCAAGCCAAATGGTCAAATAAGAAATATATTTCCACCCAGGCGCCGATTCCTGCCACATTCAACGACTTTTGGAATGTCGTCTGGCAGCAAGATGTGCGTGTTATCGTCATGCTTACTGCTGAGAAAGAAGGCGCACAAATCAAAGCGCATAACTACTGGGATCAGAAACAGTATGGCCCTTTACATTTGGAATTTCTCTCAGAAAAACGTGCGAGCTTGGAACTAGATAGAATACATCGTCACCAGCAACAAAAGCAGCACCAGCAGCACCAGCACCAGCAACAGCAACAACAACAACAACGTTGCTCGGCCGCCATCAAACGCTCTCCTTCCAAGTTTTCGAGTTCTCCGGCACCACTTGCCTCCCTCGACAGCAATGAGTCCTCGAGCACGAAATCACTGTCTTCAGAGCAGCCTTATGTCATCGTCCGTAGATTTACTTTAAGCCACGAGAGATACCCATTTGAGAAGATGAGGGAGATTACACAGCTCCAATATTCTTCATGGCCCGACTTTGGCGCTCCAGCCGAACCAGCTCATCTCTTGGGATTGGTAGAGCAGACTGACGCGGTCGTACGGTCTACCAACAAGAATCACCACGCCAGTGAGCCCGAGCCAGAGGGAAAACGCCCGGTGCTAGTCCACTGCAGTGCAGGCTGTGGTCGGACCGGAACATTCTGTACGGTCGATAGCGTGATCGACATGCTGAAGCGGCAACGCATCTCAAAACGCTCCGGCCGAGGTGGAACGCCGATAGAGTTTGATTCGAAGCATCCTTCCAGCAGCTCACCGGCGGCTCGGCACGCGAAGAGAGACTCCAAGCACTCAGCCTCGGTCACCTCACCCGCGACTACAAAGGCCAAGAATGATGACGGCGACGTCGGGGGCTTTTTTGCCTCGCAATATTGTGCTCAAGAACATGAGGATCAGGGTTTGGATGGTGGGTGGGTATACGGGGAGGATGTGGATTTGGTGGAGAAGACGGTGGAAGACTTCCGGCATCAGAGGATCAGTATGGTCCAGAGTTTGCGGCAATACGTGCTGTGCTATGAGAGTGTGATGGAGTGGTTGGTGGATCAGAGTCCGATTTTTGGTCGATATGATAGTGGTGGTGAAGAAGGACAGTGAGACGGACATGCATACGCTTGATCGGTACGTCTGGATGCATTGGGCGTCGAATGAACGGCGTTAACTGGTCCGTGCGCTGCTTTAGGCGCAAAATATCACCTGAAGGGAAATTTGGGATCACGGATGCTGCAACACGGTAGTATATCATTCATGCATAGGTGTATAGACGGCGCGTACATGGACACGGTGTATTACAAGGAGATAAAGACTTCAAGCTGAGACAAGTTGGCAAGTAGCGTGGCTGGGGCTTTGATATTGCCAAAACGAAAAACCTGCTCGCTGCACGAACAAGAGAGAGTAATACACCAGCTGCAAGCTTCCTACTGTGACATCAATATGCTGTGATTTCATGAAACATTGGACGAAGGTACTGCCGATGTCTTGTGGCGAGAGATGTATTCAGACTGCGTTAGCAGCGAATGGGTGAACATTTACTCCTGTGGAATACTGGTCGGTTTCTAAACAAAGCGCACCACGTATGCCACATAAATCTTCCTACACCGTCTCAGAGCTTTCACCGCTCCCCCAAATTGCCGTCGCCGTCGCCGTCGCCGTCGGGAGCAGCCATGAACACTTGTATAAAATGATTGCCGCAGCGCGCTTCCAGCCCTTCTCATTTTCCCCCATCGTTCACCGTCATGCTGATGCTGCCAAAGTGCAGAGTTTTTGGGAATGTTTTGCAGCTCAGCAGAGCCTTGACTGCTGCGACCTTTTGTGTGCCACCACAAGTGCAAAGGCCAGCTCATCTTGGGCGGGCGTGGGGGCCTCACAGGAAGTTGTTCCTTGCCCCCGTGTTTCCTCGCGAGGGCAAAGAGTGGCTATCGTCTGGTGAGACGTTTTAAAGCCCCCGGATACTCCTGCACGTCACAAGAGCGTGAGACTGCTCCCTTCTGATCGCCATCTTCAGTCAAACCATTTTCCGTCCGCATCTCCTCACGAACACGAAAGGCGGGCTGTCGGGCCAGCCTTTTTTTCCAATTTGCACCTTAAAATGATGGTCAGTAGCGACATCGCACCTGCGTAGGAGATCTGCAGCCCAGACATTGTCCCAAAGCCCTTCGACAAGCAATATTATCCTGCGTCTACTTCTTGGCCCAGCTTTTCGGTCGTTTCGGTCGTTTCGGTCGCCTTCTATTCCAAAACCACTTTTCATCCGATGGCGGTGGAAACAAAACGCATGCATACGAGCGTATGCGCGCGGTTATTTCGAAAGCGCGCTCTGCGTGTTGTGATCGAGGGGGTCGGCGGCGGCATTCCTGTCGTCCTCTTTTGGTGCTACCTCGCGAAGGGTGGCCTTTCCCTCACGCCATCACGTGAGGTTTGACACAGCTGCCTCAGGGAGCCGCTCACAAATACTCTCTCCCTCAAGCAAGTTCTCACTCGGCTATGAGACTTACTTCATCCTCCTCTTCAAGAGGCGAAGCACTTTTCTCAGACAAGCGCAGAATGGGAAGGTCGAGCATTCTCGAGCAGCTCGTTGATCAGGCCGCTACACTTGGCATTAGCGAGAGGAGGCCAACGTCAGGAAGAGGCACTGGCCCGCTGCCCTTTTCAATGAAGAGTGATCATCATCACCCGCATCCATTCTGCAACATTCAGGGACCGAGGATCCTGGAATATCAAGTAAATCACGGGAAAATGCATGTTCTTTCGATCTAAGGCCTACGATAGCGATCGTCCACCCTGATTCCGTCGAATAACGGTGCCCCAACCAGTTGTGCAGAACCAGCATTGTACAAGATGGTCTGCAGTCTATCTCACGATCATCGCTTCATTTAGCCTTTGTGGAGAACAACCTGGAGAATGGAGATCTGCGCGCCTCGTACCGGCCCGTTGTTGTTTCAAGTAATCAGCCTCCGGCTGATTCCCTAATGCGCCCCTAACCCGCTCGAACGACCAGGATTACAGTGGCATCCTTGCACAGTTGGCTTGGTGACTTCGCCGGCATAGACGATGTTTGACAGACTAATTACACGTATATTATGATGGTGGAACACGCGGTAGCGACTGATTTTCCCTAGAAATTGACGAGAAGTACAAAATAGATTTCAAGGGCAAGAAATACCCCAACATGCCTATGAACACCCTCTCTGTCGCGACCGCAGTAACACCTGCAATTCTCGAGACCTATGTCTCACACTATCTCAACCGAACGCCTTTACGACACAAGCCGACCGCACACATCTCATATCATGAAGGACTCCGACTCATCCGCCAGTTCCTAGAGTATTCATCACGTCATAGCGTCGAGGAATTGCAAAGTTTCACCGGGCAATGGGTTCCTGCGCCGACATGGGTGCGCATCTATGATAACGAGATCGCACCGCAATTTCTTGATCGTGCGGCGGAGGTTATCCGGCGACAATTAGGGCGAAAAGGCATCGAGAAGGTGGGTGGAAGTACCTGGTGGACCTGGCGGAGACCGGGCGAAGAGCTCAAAGCGGAATGGATTGAGATGAAGAAAGACTTCAACACACGGCAAAAATCCGGGGCCAGGTGCGATCGCTGTATCCTCTACGTCCACGGCGGGGCATATTATTTTGGTTCAGTGGATGAGCACAGATACCAGATGCAACGACACGCACGGAAGCTGAAGGCAAGAGTCCTGGCGCCGAGATATCGCCTGGCTCCCCAATTTCCGTTTCCTTGCGGATTGATGGACTGTATCGCGACGTACTTCTACCTGTTACAGCACTTTCCCCCGCATCAGATCTTGTTTGCCGGAGACTCAGCTGGCGGTGGCATGGTATTGGCAATGCTGGTGACCTTGCGTGATCAAGGATGCCCTCTTCCTGCGGGGACAATTCTGCTCAGTCCTTGGGTTGACCTTACTCATTCATTCCCATCGGTGGCCGGTACCGGAGCTGGGGACTATATACCCCCACACGGATTCCATCATAAGCCGTCTCTGAATTGGCCGCCCATGCCAGAGGATGAAGTGAAGAAGACAAAGAAAGCGAATGCCTTACCGCCCAGCGACGCGGTTGAGTTGCCTGCCACGACATGCCTAGATATGAGGAAGCCGCGCAAGCCAGGGCATGATGGGCAAGGGGAAAGCGATGAAGGCGAAACTGATGTCCAGAAAGCCCCATTCCCGTTTTCGCAGCTGCCAGGGTTTGGAGATCAATTAAGTATTGTCATCGATGGCAAACGTGTCGAAATCAAGGATCAGATCCAACTTTATACGACAAATGAGATGCTGTCACATCCGCTCGTCTCACCGGTGCTCCAACCTTCGCTTGGTGGTCTGCCACCAATGCTTATCCAAGTTGGTGGCGCGGAACTGCTAAAGGACGAACAAATTTACTTAGCTCATAAAGCGGCCAATCCAACGGCTTTTCCACCCGGCGATGCGATTTTGGACGAGTACGATCCAGACAAATATGTTCTCAACCACTATCCACCCACCAACGTTCAGTTACAGGTCTGGGAGGACCTTTGCCACGTCCCACATACGCTCTCTTTCACCAGGCCAGCAAAATACATGTACCGGTCCGTCGCGCAATTCGGCGCGTGGGCTCTGGCGCACGCAGGACAAAAAGGTGTCGACCTTCAAAATGACGACGCGGTGTCGTTCATTAGCTCTGGTGAGGAAGATGATGACACCAGCATCAACGTAACAAATGAGAAGATGAGGCGACCGAGGACTAACGGATCATCACAAGACCGTCCAGAATCCTCCATTGGCGCTGTCGGCAAGGCGGGCGACGCGTTGCCGCCGTTTAAGGATCATATGATTCGGCAGAGAGTCACCAGGCATGGCATAATATATCCCTTGACTCCGCAATCCGAAATTGCCGCTTTGGCGCTAGATCCAGCAACCATTGGAAGCATTAAACCCGGACCAGTCAAGAAATGGCTTGCGAAGCGAAAGGAGATGGAAACTCGTTTCGGTAATGAAAAGCGCAAAGTTCAGAAAAAGCGTGCCAAGGAACTGGCGCAAGGATACGATGAAATTCCTGGTGAATGTCCACCACCGACGGCTCTTGTAGGGAGGAGGCGGAAGGGGGGTTGTGCCGGAGGAAAAAAGGAAGAAAAGGAAATCTTGGGGGCTGGCTATTTGGTCTGGGTGGGGGAGCTCACATGATGAGTCCACCTTGGAGAAAGAAGAGAGGCTTGAAGAGGCGGGTCAACGCCAACAAATGGATTTGAGCTACACCAATGTGCCGGAGGGCACAGCGGGAGAAGCATCGCCGAACGCCGCGCCATGCAGGCCGATCAATGCGCCAGTACAGTCTTCGATGTCCACTGCCGCCGGGACCCTTTACATTCCGGGGATTGCGGAAGGCGACGATGGCAAAATTGGTAAACACGACGGACAAGCAGCGCAAGCTATATTTCGACATTCTGGAAGCATCGAGACCGGTCGGATTCGAGACCGCGAACCCCGTATGACCAAATCACTGATACCGGCCAAGCTTCAACCAACCCTCAGCTTGCCATAGGAAATGTGCACACACCATACAGCCGTCGCTCATCTGCTTCAACATCATTGTTGGGTATATCAAGACCTGTGTCCGTCGCGGCACCAACGACTCTTGCAATTTCGCCAGAGAGTATACCTGTGCCTGGTACCCAAAACACATTTTTAGATCCAAATTCAAATCGACCTCATAACGGAATCGTGGCGTATCCTTTCAAATTAATGCATCCAAATGCTTCTGACAATGCGAGCATTGCCACCCTTGACAGCCAGGCACCCTCAGCTGTAGACTTTGCAGGAGGGCCAGTCGAGCTGCCGACACCTGCGGACGAGATTGCAGGCTCTCTAATTCGGAGGGATGGCCAGGAGCCTGTCTCTGCTCTGCCGCAGATGGACGTCGAGGTATTGAACAACAGAGACAACGCGCTCGCTCAGTTAACATCCGAATCTCCTGCGGCTGAGAATGATGATCTTGTCAGCCCAATGGTTGTGATGGAATCGAAATCTAGGCCTGTTTCAACTTTCACGACCAGAAATCAACCCTTTGATAACCGGATTTCCATGCTTGGAGCAATTGGAGCGGATGGAATGCCTATTGCTCCCATGAACTTCTATGAGTCGAAAAAGGCTACCAAAGAGGAGCCGACTGGGGTCACCGATGAAAAATTTGGAACTGAAAGTGCTGGTGCAGCAAATGAAACGAGGAGAGATGGGGATTTTCCAGTGGATGCATTAGAGTCACAAGAACCCAGCTCTTCCCAAGATGCTCCATTTAAAATTAATCTGGCAAATTCGACGCCCGCCAGTCCATCAAGAGTCAATTCCAAGCTGCTGCCTTCTGAGCCGCCTTCAAGTGAGCTGACGCAAAGAGAAACTTCATTAGGCCCAGAGGTGAGTCAGATCGATCCCCACTGACCTTCCGCCACACACACATGTTGTCATGCCCACTCTTGTCGTAAAAAGGCCTCCGGAATTACGACAGAACACCCCCCCAAAATCACCTCCCAAAGATGACCCTCCAATGCAAATAACTGGTGAAAAAAACAGCCTCGATCACAAGGCGAAAGAATTATCAGCAATCACCCTGGAGCCAACAGAAAAGGAGAGTGGTCTGCACATGCCGAAGAGCAAACTCAATGTCTTGCCTTGGCCTCCAATTCCTGCAGATATGGGGTATGGGAAAGAAAAATGGATTTGAGGATGCGAGTTAGGCAGAAATTTCTCCACGGGAGACATTACGACGGGAGCATCACATAACCAGGAATAGTCTTCGGTCGGAGTGGGGCACTCGTCCGTCTAGTCTCGATCTCAATGCATGGCCTTCGGCAAGGTACGCAGTGGCACCGGTTTGGAGGTTCTTGGTCGAGGTCGATGGGAAACGGTTTGTGCATCAAGTTATGCATGACCTCCCTGACGATGAAGGGAAACAAAAGCCCAATTTCGCTGGCAGCCAGGTCCCTCTAGCGGCCTCATCGCTGGTGGGAACAGATGAAACTGGATCTAAAGATGTCTGCGTCAAAAACAATTTGTAAAAAAGTGACGGCATGGACGACAGTGTGTTGGATGTATGATAAATCTCAGTCAAGGGTAAATCCAAATGCCATATAGGGATATAAATGAATAATGCGAATAGCCTGTACCGATATGCTTTGCAAGCAATCTCTCTGCTAAAATTGAAGGCTCGACGTAAACTGTGATCCCGGCATTGAGTCTTTCGATCGCCATAGGAGAGAGAGAATAGAGGATGGAAACACAGTCAACGTTTAAGGTAGATCCCTTTGCACATCCATCTGCCCATCTAGAGGGCTAGGACGAAATTTTTGTTTTTGTTAGGCCATGATGTGCTTCCACCAGTGACAGTATCAGGCAAACTTATGCAGGCCATTATGGCAAAATGTTAAAATCCGTCACAAAGCCGTCCGCTGCCCTCGCTCTTAGATTCTGAATTCTATGTCCTATCTCCATTTTCGATAAAGTTCGATTTTAACAAGCCGCACTACCCGCCACAGCCCTTACCTTGAGCGTCAGCAACAGCAAATTATCAAAACACTTAGGCATCGATCATTCCGCGATATCTGAGCAGGTATTTCTTCTCCTGTTGTTTTCCCCAAAGCTGCCTGTCGGTGTGTCCTTGCAAGAGATTGGGTCAATGGATTCCCAAAAACTCTTCGGCGTTGAAGGCACAGGTGGTATGTATAACTGGTGGAGGGACTGGCATTGGGCGGATGATGACTCAAGCATTCGCCCATCATGGAGCAGCAAAAGTATACATCGTTGGTCGACGAAAGGAAAGGCTCGAAGAAACGGCCAAGCTCGCGCCAAATGTGATCGTGCCTTTGGTAGGCGACGTCACAGCGAAGGAGTCTTTGTGTCAGCTAGCAGAATCCATCAAGAAGGACACAGGCTTCGTCAACCTCCTTTGCTGCAATAGCGGTACCATGCCTCCGAGCATTGGCGCAAATGCCCGGGACCTGCCTGTTGAGGAGTATAGGAAGAAGGCACTAGAGCAGAGACCGGAAGACTGGGCCAACGCTTTCGCAACCAACACAAGTGCCGTGTTCTTCACTACAATGGCTTTTCTTGAGTTGCTACACGCGGGCAACATAAGAGGTAACTGCCCGGACCGGAAGAGTCAAGTGGTGGTGACGAGCAGCATTGCCGGATATCTTCGGCATCCCGACTTCTTGGGCTCTTACCCGGCCAGTAAAGCGGCAGCGACACACCTTGTCAAACAAATGGCAGGATCACTCATCCCATATTCCATCAGGGTGAATGGCATCTCACCGGGTCTCTTCCTATCGGAATTGGCTGCACCTATCATTGCCATGGGTGGCTCAGACAAGGGCGATCCTACAGAAGAAGGGGCCTTTTCGAAAGATTTCATTCCGGCACAACGTTTGGGCAAGACTGAAGACATGGTTGGCACGGTTTTGTATATGGCGTCGGCGGCGGGAGCATATATGAACGGAAACATCATGCTACTTGATGGCGGAAGGATCTCTCAGCTACCATCCACTTATTAAAACGCATTCCACATTTATGGCAATTAGCGACTTCATTCTGAAATAAATACATCCTGTAGAATGGGGGCGAATAAATGCTTGCTCAAAATCGGGAATTAACGTTAACTTTTGGGCTCCTGTAACTTTCAAATTCGCTCTCATCTATAAGTTATACATATAGATACATCCCAAATGATTGACCTGACACATCATTTTAGAGATTTTCCATCTTGTCGCCTGAGAATGTGACATCGATCAATATTATTTGCAAAAATGATCGAATAGGGCGCATGCTGTCGGTGTCTTGCACAGGCAGGAGGAAAAATAAGCCCAAAGCCAATGTTGACTCACCAATTCCATATTTTAAGAACAAGAGCCTTCCCACCATGAAACGTCCTGCTTTTGAACCTTCTAATTCCCACGATTGTAACTATGTCGCTTTCGATATTGCCCCTCGAAAAAGCAGACGTCCCGACCTTTGTCCGCGTAGAGCTCGAAGCTTTCCGCGACCATCCACGCATTCCAATGATGTGGCCCAATGGCTAGTAAGCAATAGTCTTTCGGCTTTCAACCTCATCATAGAGACATTTCCTGATGGAGTTGTAACCCAATCTTGCAGTACGGACGACCTCTATGCATTCTATGAACGCCGTAAGACGGAGCACTTGCGTGAGAGCACAGCCCGCGTGTTGAAAGCCGTAGATGATGCAAGTGGGACCATCGTCGCAATCGCAGAATGGACTTTTGCGTTGGACCCAAAGGAGACGGCGAGTCATCAGCAAAATAACTCGGATGATCCGCCACCGGCCGACTGGCCCCAAGGTGGGAACTGGGGACTCAGACGGTTTTTTAAAATCGAATGGGAGAGGTGGCGGCAAGAAGTTCTGGCTGACAAACCCTATATATGTACGTGGTGCGAAATGACCCTCTGCCCCGTAACTGACGCGATAGCGGCAGTGCTTGATAATTTGGTAGTTCATCCTGCCTATCAAAGGCGAGGCGCAGGCAGTAAGCTTCTGGCCTGGGGCTGTGAGGAAGCTGACAAACATGGGGTAAGGATTTGCTTGGAATCTACACCGGCAGGTTTGAATGTGTATCCTCAGTTTGGATTTAAGGAGATGAAGGTCATCAATGCCGATATGAAACAGTTCGGATGGCAAAAGCCCTACGATGAAGAGGCCGCTAAACGATACTGGATGATAAGGGAGCCTCGGCCGCACTCGTAGAGAGCGTGTGGAATGCATAATGGTGCAAATGACCTATCCTGTCTAGATCACGCATTGGAAATTGGAATGAAAAAAAAAAAAAAAAAAAAAAAAAAAAAGAAATCGGCGACATAACTCAATGCTTAAGTAGCTTCCATTGATGATACAACATCTACTATGCCATTGTCAAAGCTGAAACGCCTCAAACGCCTCGGTTTTCGTCGTCCTTCCGTACATCATGGCCTTTCCCTTTATTTGCTGACACCCTTTGCTGATCTAGAAGATGAAGTCGCCAAGCTGTCCTAAAGGCTCTCATCCTGGAGTCTTCTACCAAGACAGACCGCGGAAGCGCTGTGGAAGCGCCCTGCTTGGGTAGACGGCTAGTCGCTGCCTTGAGCTGCGCCATGGCCATCGACCTACACAGATGCGGGGTCGTGGAGGAAGTCTTCGAACGAGAAGCCAAGCGGTGCGCCGAGGCTTGGATCAGACGCGCCATTCGCGAAGGCGATAGACTCCATATTGCCAGAAGAGTAGTCTTGTAGTAAGTCTGGAACTGCAGACTCATCAAGAAGAGGAAAAGCCCCGCCCACCAGCTGTTGGAAATTGAGTTCGCTGAACCCGGGCTGCTCGACCGACACTGCAGGTCACACAACATTGCGGCAGAATGTTGTGCCATGTCGAGCTGCGGGAATAGGGACTTAGATTCGGAAATCTCGAAGCTTGGTGGGTAAGCTGAGGTCATGGTGCTTTCCATTGGCTCTTCCTTGATGTTGACAGGAATGTCAAGGGTGTTATGGGTGGGGGATGCCGGACTTGGCGGTTCCTCTACCGGACTGCTCTGGGAAATCGAGAGCGGAGACGGCCCTGGCGTCATCGACGTCTTCCTCAGCACCTGCTGCCGATTTTCCTTGCAGCCATCATCGGGCCTACCAAACATGTCAGCGTCATGTGATACCGAACACGGCTTGTCAATACTTACACATCGGTGCTTAGGGTCACTTCCGGCAAGATGATGTTCGGAGGGAGTGGGCCGTGGAGCTTGCGATACGCGGCCAGTTCCGCCTCTGCCTTAGCAAGTGCGACGGCATAGCGCTCAGTCTCTTGACGTTTCCGCTCCCGTGAGTTGTGAGCAGCGGCGCGATTTCGCTTGATACGCTCGATGCGGCGCTGTTCTTTCTCGTCCTCGGTCTTCGCCCGCTTACGTGGCGGGAGACTGGTCTTGGGCTCCGGCAGCGCCTGACCCCAAGATTTCCGCTTCTTGGCCGGCTTTGACTGCACAATGATATTGGGTGGAGCGGAGTCGGTATCCAGGACGATGTCGCCGACGTCACGACCGTCACTGTCGAAGGAGGGGGACGGCGAGGAGGTGGTATGCAAGTCTTCGAGTTTTAGGAAATGCTGGGTCGGTGGCGATGCCATGGTGTTGAGCGACGAGAGTGGTTGTTTGGTGGAGTCCATGATGGGCTTGTCTGCAGAGAGGGGAATCTGTCTGCGTTTGATGGACTGTGGCCACGTTTCGATGAATGTTGCCGCCTGAGAAGCGCCGAGTGGTAACGTTACGGACAACTGGCTTTATCAAAGTTCCTCAGGAGTTCTGCCCTAGTCCATATAAGGTTAGGCTCACCGGCCCCACACTCCAAACGTCAGTTAACGGCACCGTAGCATCCGAAGAGTTGGCACAATAAATGTATGTGATCATGTTTGTATAATGAATTATTTGTGTGGTTTTGATGAAACACTAAACTGATTGTAGCCGTATAATCATTCCAACTGGGCAATTGTGCACGGAGTATTTTTTGCTATAATTCCATCTTCTCCCTGCTGAGCCATAATCCAAGATCGCTCTCAATCAACTATGTTACATCATCAATGGATCTCACCAGATCTATATAGAATTTAGAACTCTTTCATTTGAAGGCAAATTCGTCGAAATCCGGGCTGTTTCAAATCAACCGGTCTCTCGTCTTAAAAATACGAGCTTGGTCTAGTAAAACAGCCGTAGGGAACTTATTTAGCGGCTTTGGCCGAAGCAAGTCGAGTGGCATTTACGGAAACATATCCTATTGGAAATTTTGTTCCAAGTCATGTATACGTACTACAACTAGGTAGCCTACAGACGTCAAGGTAATCACAGCATATAACACAATTTCACAAGTAGCCCCTTAATGATTTTGAGCATCTCTGACTCAGCCCAGCACCCAACAACCTAGCTCTACCTGTACATTTTCTACATAGCCAGCTATTGATTCACATGGAAAGCGAATACGGCGACGGGATTCTTCTATGTATGCGCGGATGTGTGCTGTATAGCGACAACGCAGTCTATAATTCCATTGGTTCAAGACTTCCTCGACGGCCCCAGTTCGCGGGCCGGCGCCTCAGAAATGCTCCAACAGCGCCTAAGTAACCCTCGTGACGCAGGAAAAATGCCTGCTTACTTCCCTTGCTCCAGAACTTGATAGCAAACGAGAGCGTGTGTATGGTTTGCAAGTGGCCGCGAATGAAAGAACCTCCAAAGTAGATCCTCTGCAGATCATGCTTCTCGGATTGGAGGTATGCAATTTGCCCGATATTATTGCTGTTCGTAAGTCAGTGCTCCACACCACTTCCGGCAGTCTGGAGATGATTAATTTCTTACCTGATAGCATACAACAAACTCCGCGAGATATCTTTCGGCTCGAACATCCTGCCATCTCCTACTACTGTATTTCGGGGCGCATCGTTCGGAGCAGCGGCACTTTCACCCAGCTCTATTTTGTTGGCATGGCCGTCATCTAGTCCATTTCCATCCTCTGCCCTTCGCTCTGCCTCCCGTTTGCGCTTAAGCACTTTACCAAAGCTGCTGGCTATCGTCTTCTCGCTCAAGCCGATCTTTTCATAACCCATACCTTCGCCGTAAATATCCCCCACAAGCAGATCTACGGCGCTATTGTCACCTGTATCCGCCATGGCCAGCATTTCGTCAAACGTACGAGCACCAGTCAAAAGAGATAATAGACCCCAGAATGTGCCACCACCAAGAGAGGTGCCGCCAATGCGCTGGAATTGAGACGGTCCAGACACTTTGATCATCGAAACTCCGCTACCAATATTGACCAGAAGATACGGGTAAATGTCGGAGCGAGCTTCCTGATATTGGATAACATTTTCAGGGTCCGTGTCATTGTAAGTGAAAACTTCCATTGGTATTTGAGTGATGAAGAAGTCCAAGCCTTTGATCAAACATTCCATTTCGTCCTCTCGTTGCACCACCACACCCAGTCGTTCTCTGATCCTATCATAGAACTTGTAGGCTCCACCACCAGTGGCCATGACTGTCAACTCGGCCGCTCTGGCTCCATTCGCCTGCTTATGGCGCATCTGAAGCGCTCGCAGATACTCAATGCAGTCATCGATCTTGTCAGTCTCAAAAGAAAGAAAATTTAGTCGACCACCAGCTTCTGGGTCACCGTTTTCACGGGAAAAGTAGACTACCTTTGCCAGCGATCCTCCAATGTCTGCCGCGACATGACTCACGACTTCGGTATGGTGTGGAAGGCGTATATCGCGCTTATGATGCTGGTACGGTTGGTCCTGAAGATCTGGACTGCTGGGCGGGGAGCTGCCATTGCTTCCATTGGAAACGTCGTCTTCCTCGTGGTCGATAATATAAGCTCCAGTCACGTTAATTTTAATGGAACCGGGCTGCGAAATGGCAGAGTGCATGTCCGCAGCGGAGCTAGAAATGCGACGGCGTTTAATCGTGGGCCGCTCCATCTCTGCCATAGCTTCAGACTTTAAAGCTCTTGTGATTCCCTCGGTTTGAGTGTAGAGCGTGCTGTCATCCCGGATGAGTTGCCTCCCTTCAGCCGAGCTCAATTTTTCAACATGAACCTGACCTTACGGGGATTATCAGTCTTCCCTACACGTCCGGGAAGAAAGGAAGAACGGTTTGCAGTATGTCATGGGCAATTATGTTATCATTGCAGAGCATAGACTTTATCAGAGCCGTGTTATCGACTCATACTGTAAGTGAGCCTCGGTCCAGCTCGGCTTACTGATCTGCTGTAATTTTGGGACCGGGCCGTTCCGTGAAACGAAAAACATGAGTCAGGTTGCGAAGTAGCTGATCGTCACCTTATGATTCCGCATATCGAACACATTAGCTTCCCTCACAGTCCAGCATCAAATTGTGAGCAAGTCGCATAACCATGGGTAATGACGGGGGAAGCATACCGACCCGCCGAGAATTAGTAAAAGAGGCAGTGCGAAATCCGACCACCACTGAACTCAAAGAGTCTCAACATGAACAGCAAGAATATCACTGGACTACCGATCCGATTTCGCATATGCCACTGGCACAGCCTATAGTTTCAGACGCATCAGGGAAACTTTACAATAAGGATACTATCCTAGAATATCTCGTAGAAGGCTTACGGAAAGAGGAAGTAGGATCCGTGACGCTGGGTGCAATAAAGAGTTTGAAGGATGTCGTCGAAGTAAAATTTGAGACTGATATTGAGGCAAGTACGAAGAGGCAGACGGAAATATGGAGATGCCCAATTACCGGCGACAGACTTGGTCCTGGATCAAAAGCTGTGTATCTCGTCCCGTGCGGACATGCATTTTCCGGCGCAGCAATCAAAGAAGTCTCTGGCGAGAAGTGTCTGATTTGCGACGCCGAATATACCTCTAACGACGTCATTCCAATTTTACCAACTTCAGAAATTGATATTGCGAGGCTATTATCGCGCATAAAGACTTTGCAGGAAGACGGCCTTTCGCACTCACTCAAAAAGGCCACCTCCGGTAGCAAGAAGCGAAAGAAAAAGGACGAGTCTGCAGAACCAAAAACCGAGAGTAAGAACGGTGACCCAATGGTCGATTCTAAGACAAGCACTTCCCGAACATCAACAACTGTGCGTCCCCAAGCTGAGAGTAATGGGAGAACGAACATCAATAACGTTGCCACTGCATCGCTCACTGCAAAGGTCCTAGAAGAGCAAGAGATTGCCAAAAAACGAAAATTAAATAAAGAAAATGTCCGAAGCTTATTCTCGTCTCGAGACCAAAGTAAGCTTCTTGAAAAACGCGCAGATTTTATGACCCGAGGCTATAGTATCCCCTCTGTATCAAAACGGTGAATATGCTGGATCAGCCTTTGGGGGTACAAATGTTTGCTGTAATACTACCCGAAAGCATCGACCATGAAATCAATTTGACGCGGCATGAAGTTGTACCATATTATTCAAAGACCGGCTGAGCTCGACTTCGGAGTTATACGGGCTGCCCGTTGTATGAAGAGGCAAAGACAAAGGCAATGAACGCCCTCCTTTGCATTTGTGGTTTGCTTCTACATAGCGACTAAAGTCAAAGTTTGGCGCCATTTATTGGCATACAGTAACTTTTTCAACCCAATCGACTTCCAAAGCTATTTGCCTAACTTGCACTTGATTGTGAAAGCCGTACGGTGCTGGAAATACCTACGGATAAGGTTAGACATATCCGACTCTGACTTTTATTTTATTTTATTTTATTTTTTCTCTTTTTGCCGCTGTTTTTCATTTCTTCCTCAATGAAAGTATTGCTATATGATTGCCTTATTTTGTGTGATCCAGTTCCACACTTGACTGAAGCCTCTTCCCCACATGAACTTTCAACCGCCAATAGCTCCCTCCCGGGTCAAGGCTTTGGTGTGCTCACGAATCGCGAAGAGATAAAAACATTGTCCGAACTTGTGTAAAGCCCAGAAAGCTATACAGCGCGCCAAGAGATCCGAAATCTGGAATTACCACGCTGCAAGTCGATGTAACATAAAATGGAGTCATGCAGAACGCTGGGGTTGTGTAAAAGTTCGGTTTTTGGCATCGTTGTCATCCTGAAATGGAAAATGCATACATTTTCTAGTTATTTTGCATTTGCGAGAGCCTAGCCTCCAAACCCACCTCTATGCAGTCAATGCCCAAAGTCCATCTTTGACTCTTGCAGCATGAACCTGTCCTTCGTATTCTAACATGTTTTCAACGCCTTCCAGCGGGTATAGAGCTTAACTGTACATGCTAAACAATCCTCGTTTGCCGGGCGTACCCAAATTTCAGCCAAGGCCTCCATAATGTTGAGCTGCACAGTTCGGTTTACAACTTTGCCTGGGCCATGCCATCCCAACCCCAACTCTGTGCGATCAATTCAGCCGCGCGCTCGCCGATGCCCAGCACCGTCAACATCGGGTTGATCGTTGTCATCTCTGGGAAGACACCCGCATCCGCAATCCGCACGCCCTGCAGCCCTCTGATGCGAAGGTTGGGATCCACGACGGCCCAAGGGTCGCGTTGGATGTCACCCATCTTCGTCGTACCTGCCGGGTGGTAGACTGTGTGGGCCACGCGTCGGCCATACTCGCTCAAAGCTTCATCTGATTGAATTTTTGGACCCGGGGCGATCTCGCGCTTGATCCAGTCCGCAAACGGCTTCTCTTTGGCAATTTCGCGTGCCGCTTTGAGACCCGCCACGATGGTTGCGGCGTCATATCCCTCGGGATCGGTGAAGTATCTAAAATCTAGCGCGGGCTTGACGCTCGGATCTTTGCTCGTGAGGTAGAGCCTTCCCCTGGACTTTGGCCGGGGAATGTTGGGGGTCATGCAGAAAGCGTCCTTTGGCGTATCGTAGCCAAGACGAGCGGTATTGTACACGAAGGGGATCTGGTAGCAGTGCATCATCACGTCTGCGATGTCGCCATCGTTGCCCTCGGCGTTCGGGGCCTGTCGTCGCAAGAAGATGCCGGCGTCCGAGTCCATGGTGGTCTGGTTCGCGGGCACCGGCTTGTTCAGCTCCCACAAGATGATGCTTTCGGGATGGTCGAGCAGATTTTCCCCTACACCGGGCAGATCTCTCACCACCGGAATGCCAAGGTCCGACAACTGCTTCTTCGGGCCGAGGCCAGACAGCAACATCAACCTGGGCGTGTCCACCGCGCCGGCGCACAGGATCGTCTCGGCTTTGGCACGCAGGGTGTGCTTCGTTCCATCCTGGAGCGCCACGTCCACGCCGGTGACTCGTGAGCCAGAGATGTTGATCCTGCTCACCCACGCATTGGTCAAGATGGTAAGATTCGGTCTCTTTTCCTCACCACGGAGAATGGGGTGGATATAGGCAACGCTGGCGCTGCTTCTGCGACCGTCATCAGGGTTATATGACACGGAGAAGAAACCCACCCCTTGCTTGAGCGCGCCGGTCTTCTTGATCTCCTGGTTGTAGTCGCTAATGACTGGGATGTCCATGGCCGTGGAGCAGCTTTTCACCCAATCCAGGCACAGTTGATTCCGGTGCCGCCGGTGCACCGGCTGCACCGTGTTCCTGAGGTTGTCTAGCACACGGTTGAACATTTTGAAATCCCAGCCCTTGCAGCCCTGTTCCACCCATCTCTGACAATCGTACTCAAACGGACGGAAGGAGATGAGGGTATTGTGGCTAGAACAGCCGCCCAGGACTTTGGCACGGGAGTGGCGGATGTGCGAGTTGCCCATCGGCTGCTCCGTCGTGGGATAGTCATAGTCGAGCTCACCCCCGAGCAGACTCAGCCAATCCTTCAGCAGAAGAACGCGGTCGTCCATGAAGTCGGACGGGCCCGCCTCAATGAGAAGCACCCGCTTGTGCGGCAAGTACTCCGACAGCCGGGAGCCCACCACACACCCGGCCGTGCCACCACCCACAATCACGAAGTCATAGCCGTCCACCTCCGACGCAGCCAGATGGACGGTGGTCATCCTGGGCACTGTTGATGGCTCGATGATGGGACAGGAAGGGGGATGCTGGCACAGAAATGGGAGTCCCGCTCAGGTGTGCAGACGGAGGGCACGGGGAGGGCACAGAGGGCCTTTGTACAGTGGAAAAGAAGACGTTGCTATCTGCGCCGCACCGCGAGCAAATTCCCCTGGCGGCGGATGGAGATGGAGCAGCAGAGGTGGGGATCGTGTATCCTACCTAGGTAGGCTATTCGTGCCGATGACCGCCCGTAAGATGTACTGTAATACACGAGCGAATCGCGCTCCCCACCGCCCGCCAAGGACTCTCGATAATAGCGACGTAATGAGGCGACGGATATGCAGCCCCGATCGTAACGCAGGAAAAGCTTCGAGGGCCAATGTCGGCGAGAAGAAAAATTTTGGGACGGTTGACTTTTGCTTATCTTATCTCGCTTACCCTCGGAGTCTCTGGAGGAGAAGTCGTGCCGGCCAATCCATGTCAACGTTGCAGGCTGGATGAGCAACTGGTCCGCTCGTGTCCCGCCAGCATCAACAACAGCGCATGGAGCATGAATAGGCCCAGTGGTGTGAGTGTCAGTCTTGCACGGATATATCTCGGCTTGAATCTGGCGTGATCATCCATGCAGGGTATCTGCTACAACTTATGGCATGCAATACATGCCCGGATTACGGCAATTTTTCCCAGACATGCCACCTTCAGCTCACCGATTGCTGCTGGATCGGTTTTGTCTTCGGAACACCCTGTCGACGTGGATGCTCATGTGTATGATTGAAGCCTGGGAGATGCCTTCGCCACCGTCTTGACGCTAAGAGTGCGTGGTCAAGGGAGAAACCGGCGTCGACCACCTGCGTTTGATGGGTGGTAAAGTTGAGCGTTCTGCCAGAGGAAGGAAGTCGTCCTTTCCAGCTTCGTATTCTTTGAGTTCCTGGCGCTTGCCTGCATTTCGATCACGCTCCTTTGCTGAGTTCTGTCCTGGCCGCTGCGGGCCACGGGTGTCGTTGAATGTTGTCACGTGATCCCGCTTCCTCTTTACTCGACCGGACCAGCAATCTCGCCCCGACGGCCACATCAAGTGAGACATGGGGCTGCCGTACGGGCGACAACCGCTTTTCATCGATGGCCAACGCCTTTTCACCGCCCACGACTTCCACACCGTCGACCCTTCGTGTGACCGACCGCTAGCACGGGTTTGCAAAGCCGACAAATCCACGGTCGACGACGCTGTCCAAGCGGGCCAGCGTGCCTTCCCAAGCTGGTCATCAACGCCTCCGGTGGAGCGCTCCCGAATCCTCCTGAAAGCGGTTAGTCTCCTCCGGCAACGAAACGACGAGCTAGCCACGATCGAAACCCACGACACAGGCAAACCGTTCTCGGAAACCGGGACCGTCGATGTGGTGACCGGGGCCGACGTGCTTGAGTACTATGCGCACCTCATCGCCTCCGGCGGCCTCAACGGCGAGACCACGCAGCTCCGCCCGGAGGCATGGGTCTACACGACGAAAGCGCCGCTGGGCGTCTGCGCGGGCATCGGCGCCTGGAACTATCCCATCCAAATCGCGCTGTGGAAGTCGGCACCTTGCCTCGCGGCGGGAAATTGTATGGTCTACAAGCCGTCGGAGTTCACGCCGCTCCACGGACTCAGGCTTGCCGAGCTGTACAGCGAGGCGGGTCTCCCTCCCGGCGTTTTCAACGTCGTACAAGGCGCGGGTGACGTGGGCGCCATGCTCACATCGCACCCGGGCATCGCGAAAGTGTCTTTTACCGGACAGGTCTCCACCGGCTGCAAGGTCGCGGGAGCAGCGGCTGGTGGAATGAAGTACGTGACGATGGAGTTGGGCGGCAAATCCCCCTGCATCATCCTCCCCGATGCCGATGTCGACTCCGCCGTCAACGGCGCCATGATGGCGAACTTCTTCTCCACCGGCCAAGTGTGCACGAACGGCACGCGCGTCTTCGTCCCGCAGAGCATGCTGGGCGCTTTCGAGCAATGCCTCCTATCCAAAATGTCGGACATCCGGCCCGGGAACCTCATGGACCCATCCACCAACTTCGGTCCCTTGGTCAGCCGGCCGCATTGGGAGAAAGTGACCCATTACATCCAACACGGGATCGAAATCGACCGCGCGAAGCTCCTCTACGGCGGGCTGGGGAAGCCATCACTCCCGCCTCGCACGGATCCCAACGGATATTGGGTCAAGCCGACGGTCTTCACCAATTGCACGGATGGCATGCGCGTGGCTACCGACGAAATCTTCGGCCCAGTCATGTGCATCCTGCCGTATGCAGACGCTGGGCCGGGGTGGCTCGAGAAGTTGATCGAGCGCGCGAACGCCACGCCCATGGGCCTTGCGGCCGGAGTTTTCACCAAGGACATCGACTTGGGGCATCGCGTGGTGGCGAAGCTGGAGGCGGGGATTACGTGGGTTAACACGTGGGGCGAGTCACCGGCGGAAATGCCGGTGGGGGGGTGGAAGCTAAGCGGTTTGGGGGTGGAGAATGGGCGGAGAGGGCTGGAGAATTGGGTGCAGAATAAAAGCACGCTGGTGGAGATGGGAGGCAGCGTGCCGACGGTGTTTGCGAAATTGTAACTATGCCATATGGGAGCTGTAACGGGCAGGTGGACAGGGGTAAGTCGTCTCGACGATAGCCATCTTGCCACCTGCGGTGGACGACATGTTCGCCCGGAACGCAAAGTAACCGCCCGTTCGCATTTGAAGACGCAAAATTCAATTTTCAACGCTGAAGGATGCAGAAATTGCGCGGGCTTGAATTTGATGCCTGACGTGAACCGCGAATGCAGACACGTTTGTTGATGAAAAACGTCCACATACTTTGTCCCGTTCAGTTGAACTTTCGTCTGGCTGCCCAGTGGTGCATGGCCAAAGCTTTCATGAAAGATTGAAGCAAATGCGAAGATCATGACAAGTCGTTGATAACCAAATAATACAATGGCACAGTCGCCGCGAAATCTCTCTTCACTCTGTATCTCCTCGGCCAACACTCCGGATCGGGTCTTGTTCATACGGGATCCCCAGCCCCCTCAGCTGCTCAATGGCCTTCCTGTCGAGGGCAATTTTGTCGAAGTTTTCCGGGAGAGGTACTGCACCTCGCGACCTATGAGAAATTCACAACAGTCAGCCTGCCATCTTTTCGTAACGTGAGGGTAGAGTACGCACCGCAGGAAGGTGAGCTTCATGTTCCTCGCTTTGAATCGCATGTCTTCTGCGGACCTTCTCGAAAGAATGTTGTCACTGTTCTGGTCCAATCTCTTCAGTGCCGCATAGCTGATGCCCTCGTCGCCGTTTTCCACGATGAGATTAATCAGGCGATTGTCTTCCTCTTGCGTCCACGGCGTGCGGACTTGCAAGGGCTTTCGCTGCGATGACACAATGCGATCCTGTTTAGCCAAGGCTTTCGCTTGCTCGTAAGCCGCGTTTTCGGGCAAGGCGGGCTCGTTGGGGCTCATTCGAATCATGTCGGGGACGATGGCCCCAGGATTTTTACGAGGCCTTTTGGGAGAGCTCCCCGTCGACCAGCTCGACATCCCCATATCTATGGAGCCTGGAAGGTCATAGTCGACAATCTCCAACCGACCGGGTTGCTTGCCTCCTTCTTGTAACTGTTGCAGTCTTCTCCGCCGCTCTTCTGCGACAGTGCCGTCTCGCTGATCGGTCTGGAAGCCCTCATCCTGAGTGGGATCAAAATCTTCAGGTTCGTCATTCATTGCGGTAAATTTTCGCTTGGCCGCGTTGATTGCGTAGCCGTGATATGGGCCAGGGGCTGGAGCACGTCCTGGCATTTCCTGTTCTGCATTCACAGGCTCCTCTTGCTGCTGGACCGGCTGGGTGTCCTCGAAGCTGACACGCGTCGCATTTGGTTGAGGATCCACAAAAGATGCCTTTTGCTTACCCTTCCGTGCCTGCTGTCTTTGTAAATTCTGAAATCCAGAGAGAGATGCCACTATTGAATGAGCGGGTTGCTGTGCGGTGGTGGAAGACTTGTCGCCGTCCTGCGCCGCTGTCCGTCCTTCGTCGGCGGAGTCGTCGGCCGGAAGCTGTTGGTTTTGCGTCAACTGTGGATCCACCACCGTTGCGACGTGGGGTGTCTGAGGTGGTGCAGCGTTTGCTGACAGCCTCTTCTCGACCGCCTTCATCTGGGCAATCAGGTTTTTCATTTGTTCTTTTTTCGGGGTAGTCGAGAGATTTATGAGGCTTTGCCGGTGAACATCAGCCGCCACAGCGGCCTTGCGCACTTCGACAGCATCCGCAAGATGACTTAAAATGGCACGAATGCCGCCGACGGCTTGGATTTCCCGGTCCAGGTAAGACATGCGATGTTCGAAGTAATCCACCATTTGCTTGGTGAATTGTTCCCAGGGATAGTTGACCTTTAAAGCGCGCAAAGAAGCAACGATATCGCCTGCGTTGGAATCCCACACGCTTTGGAGGGAATTTATACGTTGATGAAGGCTATTAGCGTCTTGGTCGAGTTTCAGGACATCTGCATATTTGTAAACAAGGTCACCGTTCGCATTCCGCACTAGGAACGTGTCGGTAATGATGTCATGTGGATTGAAGCTGGGAGTGTTGGCTGACGCTCGGAGTCGAGTCAGTGCAAGTTGAGTCTGAATGGCGAGGCAAGCATGGGCATCTTCGCGACCGTAGGCCGGGCCAGCAATGGCGGTGAGGAAATATGTCTCCAGCAAGCCCAACACCTTGTGAGCTTCATTGATATCTTCGAAAGGGTCCGTGACATCGACGAGCACCATGCGCAGCATTTCGGCCAAGTTGATCTTGTACAAGATATTGTCCGGTCGCCACGGTCCGGCTGGTACCTCGCTTATGCTTGGCACGGCAAGGAATGCGCGCAAGACGATGCTCGGTTGAATGTAAGCCTGGCTCCCAAAATGATGTTTATGGAGGTTGATCATTCCGAGCCGATTTTTAAACAACTTGTTATGCCTCGAACCATCGATGCGGATCTCTTTCAGCACAATCGGCCGCTGCACAGCCTCAGCTGGCATGAGGAGCTTAATGAGTTGCTCCGCGGCATCGGCCATGTTGGGCAGGACGTCGACCATGACATCTGCGTCTAGTTCGGCAATCTCTTCCTGGGAGAAGGAAGTTTTGGCTGTGGTGCCAGAGATGCCTGAATGCGCCGATTCTCGGCGAGTGTCCTCGTCCGCAGCATCGGTCACCCCTTCATCTATAGGAGTGAGGTTATCAACCGGGAGCTGCTCCTCACTGAACACTTGTTCTTGGACTGGCTCCAGGTCTAGGAGAGAATCCTGTTAGCCATGTTTTGATGCAAAGCTTGCGTGCCCCTCCAGCCATCTGCCCTAAGCATCACATTTACCTTACGGATATGGCCCATCACCATCGCCATCGTGGAGGCTGTGGATATCATTGTTTGCCGGTAGTGATGATGGTGTCCGTGAAAGCAGTTCGGTCACAGAAGTGCAAGTACAAATATGCTATAGACTGGCATCCCTAACACTAACCCTTGAACAATTTTGCCGCTTGTTCAATTTTACGTACCTGCAGCTATCGGCTTCCGCCCGACGTGTTTCTTCGGTGAAGTTGCTTTTGCACTGCGAATTTCTGGTTTCTCGCTCAACTCGCGACTCTGGCTGCGCATGGAACGTGTTGCTGCTGTTGTCGTCGTCCTCGTCGTCGCCGCCGGCGCGGTGGCCGATGGCGCGGCCGCGGTCCTGCGTTGACGACTGGACGTTCGCTGCGACTGATACACTCTCGCCATAAGTTAGACTGTTGCGTGAAATGGGCTTGCGCATATATCACGATGAGCCGGACATGCGCCAGGCCGTCGTCGCCCTCGCGCGCGGGCGGCGACTTGTGGTAACAACATGCGGGTACTCCCGCTCGGAGAGTAGTCACGTGAAATGCACTTGTCTGAGTTTGGATAGGATTGGCTGAGATGTTTGTGGTTGTTTTTGCGGCTGATATCTGACACCATCCTGACACCGTCGTACCAGACGGGGCTCAATTTGCTTCATTCTATTTTCTCTGTCGCATATCGTGCGATTTGGACCATCTGAAGCCGTGAACAGTGGCAGGGATCGTCTTCGCGAGCGGCTACAAATTTCCTCATTGTCATCGAATCCCCCGACCACTTCCGGAGGCATGAGCACATTCAACGATACCTGACGAGGGACCTGCATGCCTACAAGAGCCTCCAAGAGCCTCCACGGGTCTTCGCCCGCTGCTCTCATGGCTTCCGTCTCGGGCAATACCTGGTGGAGCAGGCGGCACGTTTCCCGCTTGTGCATCGCTCAGCGCCACACCAAACTGGGCCGTTAGCGAGATTCATACACTGTACCACACCCGGCCATGTGGAGGCCGGCGAGTAGGGCCGCACGCTCGCGTGTCTCCCAATTCTGAGCCAAGATCATGTTGCAGACGACAGTCCTTCGTCCACGCAGGCGTGGAAATCAAAATGGCAGATATCAGACGTGGAATATCAACGTATCGAATGTCAAGATGTATTACCCCGGTGAATGAATACATGCATACCGTCATATGAAGCATGTGTTATGTCCTAGAAGTTCCAAGGTCCTAGAAGTACCAAGTCCTGTACATGGCATAGTGTGGCACAGACGTGTCATGCCAAGAACCCCCATGATCGCCGACAGCCGCCCCTAACGGCCCCCGGATCTTGCACACGCAGCAAGTCGCATCATTGGTCTTTTCGTTTTGTTGTATACTCCCTCAATTTCTCCTTGCCGCCGATTACGAAGATGTCTCCGGCCAGATTGTAGTACCTCTTCGATTGTCTTCGTTCTTCCGCTCCTTTGCAGCTATCACCTGCGTGCCGCTCCGTCCGAACCCCCCCTCCCCCTCCCCACCCCTTCGTCTGGGACTGCTGTTGCGTGGCGTGCGTCAGCAGGAGTGTCCCTCTGTCGAAAAAGAAGATCTTGCGCCTCTTACGGACAATCGTGAGAACCTGTTATCGCTTTTCGGCGTCCAAAATGCGCATACGACAGTCATCGCCACTTCTCGTCCTCCTACTTGCATCCCTATCCTTTGCCGACCTCGACCTGCCAAAGGCTGGTCGACTGCAAAAGCGTGATGGTGGTAAAGATGAGAGCGCATTGTCGAAAGAAGAGATCTTCGAGCTCAATCGTGTGCCAGGAGCGCCAGTGGGGCGAGGCAAAGTTACGCAGCGAGCAAATGTTGCAGATGCCGCGGCCAAGAGCGAGTCCCCGGTAGCATCGACCAAGGCGTATGTGGGCACAGAGGACGCGCCGGTGGATGGACTGGACGGCAAGCCCCATGCCGGTCCGTTTGTAGACACGACACCCGACGATTCGCAGGCGAAAAAAAATGAGGTGGCGGCCGAAAGCGTGATGGTCGAGAAGCCGCTGCCTGCATCACTGGAAAGACTTACGCACGGAGCATCGAGCGAGGACGGCTGGAGGTTAGAGGACATCCCTGAGAAGAATGATGGAGTGATGAACGACGAAAACCGACCGGTTCCGAAGAAAGGGACAACCGGCACGGAAGGAGGCGTGAGCGAGAAGTCGAAGGAGAGGTTGTCAAAGGGCGGCCTGGCAGAAAACAAGCCTCAGGAACCGAAAGAAGCCCCACCACTACCACACAGCGAGCAGGAAAGGATTGAAAAGGCGGAAGGCAAGAAACAAGAAGGCACGAAGCCGAGCAGTACGAAGGAGGGCGAGCCGGCGGACGCCGATGACAAGGCCGGTAAATCCCCTAAGAAAAAGGGTGGCGAGTATGGTGCCGAAGGTCATGATCTTGGGATGGAGAAGCCTTCAGACCTTCCCGAAAGACCGCACAAGATATCACATCCCGAACCAAAAGGTGCGAGTCTGCCCGGCAGCGCCTCCAAAGACAAGGAGCGTGGGCCTCCAGTGGATGGCGGCAAAAAGGGAAGCTGGCTTCAAGACACCATGCCATACACTGAAGGTCGGACGAATCCGAAGACGGCCGAGAAGGTGGGCGGTGGCATCCCCCCGGCCGGCACCACCGGCGAGCTGGAATGGCACGAATGGTTCCACTCATTCGTCCTCTCCCTCACCATGATCCTCTTCTCCGAGATCGGCGACAAGACATTCCTCGTGGCCGCGCTTATGGCGATGCGTCATCCACGGCTGCTCGTGTTTTCCGCCGCTTTTGCCGCCCTCGTCGCCATGACGGTTCTCTCCGCCGTCCTCGGTCACGCCGTTCCCACCCTACTCCCCAAACGCCTCACCACCTTCGCTGCCGCGGTTTTGTTTCTCGTGTTCGGGGCGAAGATGCTGAGAGAAGGCCTCGCAATGCCCCGCGACCTCGGCGTCGGCGAGGAAATGAAGGAAGTCGAAGCGGAGCTCGAAGAGAAAGAGCACAGCCTCGCCCGTCGAGCCTCACGGAGCAACTCGACCGTCGTCTCCCCCTATGCCCTGGAATCTGGCCGTGGCCGGTCCGCGAACGCCAAACTCCCTACCATCGAGCCGTCGCCGCCGTCCTCTCGCTCCCCGAGTCCGACAAGGAATTCCCGTGACCGGTTGGCGGGCCTCACCAATCTCCTCTCCCTCGTGCTCAGCCCGGCCTGGGTGCAGACCTTTGTTATGACGTTTCTGGGCGAATGGGGCGATCGGTCCCAAATCGCAACCATTGCCATGGCGGCTGGGCAAGATTATTGGTGGGTGACGCTGGGCGCCATCTCTGGCCACGCTTTCTGCACCGGCATTGCGGTGCTCGGGGGCCGGGCGTTGGCTGGGCGAGTGAGCATGAGAGTGGGTAAGTCATTATCGCTTCTTTTCGATAGTTGGAAATTTGGTTTTGGCCGCTAACGCGAGATTTTCTTAGTTACCATTGGTGGAGCCATCGCGTTCTTAATCTTCGGGGTGATCTATATCTATGAATGTCTCGTCGAAGCGTGAATAATCTCTCATGGCGTTCCAACCCACGCCGGGCCACCACGCAGCCTCTCTCCTCTCTCTTCTCATTATCCCTTCAAAGCAATGTTTAATACACTTACTAATCACATTATCACGGCCGCAATGCGGCGTTCCCGTTATCCTATTATTCCGGAGTCCATGTGCCTCTTCAGGGTTCGATAAGGCTGCATCATTTCTGCTAGAAGACATTATGGGGGAGCGGTCTATTTTTGCATAGCAGGAACGGTGGAAAAGTGAAAGCGGGACAGGCGCAAGATGGTGGCCGTTATCTTGTTGAATGCAGCACGCACAGCGAAGAGACGTAGACACGCGGTTGGGCGCAAGGGGACTCATGGCAAATGCTTTTCTTTTTCCTATTTTTTCCCCCCCACTTGGAAAATAAAAGAAATCTCAAATACCGAATCCAATGTACCTTAATCTGTGCTAGTATGCAAGAGTTGCGGGGAAAGTAGAGGATGAAGCGCGACAACATATCTTTGGAATGAATGTCCTTGAACCAGCAGTGATATCAGCTACCTCCATCCATGATATATAAATGCATGTTAGCCCTGAGCTGCTCCGCTGTGTTTTCAAAAAAGAAACAAAATAAAAGAGAGAGCACATTAAAGACCAACGAAGCCATCATTCTTCATAGGGGAATCCCGCCCCCTCCTCTTTCAAGGCATGCACTCTGATTCGCATTCCCCTTTCGGATCTCTACTCCAAATGAATCCTGCTTTCATTGGATGGAGGAACAAAACTCTCCCCGACACGCCTCCACGCTCTATGAACGCCCAGGCCAAGTTCTTCCCATCCTGCCGCCACCACATTTGGTCGCCCGAACGAACTCCGTGCTGATGGACATACCTTTTCTAAAGAAAAAAAATTGGCAGTCGGTACCACCAAATCTACTGAGTTGCCTCATGGATATGGCCATGATCGAGGACATTCACATATGCTTCGCCATATCCCTTCTTTTCGACATCTGGCACAGCCTGAGGCGGCGCTTGAGTGATCTGATCGCCACTGGAGTCGCCCGGATCAATACTTTTCTCTCCGGCAGGAGTTTCCACATAAATGGGCGGTGGCGGGCTTGTACTGGACTCGCCACTGTCACCGCGGCTTCGATTCCCGTCCACGCTCGCCAGAGGAACAATACGCGGGGAACCATTAGGACTGGGCTCTTTAAGCTCCTCCTCTGCCTTGGAAATGGTCGGCAGCACGGTCTCAATGTGCTCGCTCTCGCGCGCCTTGTCCTCGTCGCCGATCATAGCCGCGAGGGAGCGGAAATTGAACATCGGTTCGATGGTTGGGGTGGAACCGCCGGCGGGTGTCAGCATCGGTGACCCATCGAGCCCGCCGGCTGTCACGTCCAAGTTGCTACCACTTCCTGAAGGAAGGTTGGAATCGCCTTTGACACTACCATAAGGAGACTCAACAAAAGAAGAAGCTGCAGAAGAAGCGTTGGACAGTTGTCTGATATGCGGTGAGCGCGGGCTAGGCATGGGAATGGGCGTAGATGATGTGGGCTGGAGGTTTGCCCGGGAAGCCTCAAGATGCTTTTGGGGGTGTTCAATTGGATTTGGTAGATTTTTGCCAGACGCTGAGGAATCAGACCCACGTTTTAGGGGCTCGTTGACTTTGGGACTTAGACTCGGTGTCTTTTCAAATGTCATGCCGGCCAAGGCACCTTGCTTTACAGGCTCCTTTCCTTTGCCATGAATCCGCTCTTCAGGTATAGTCGGCTGAGTTCCGAGATTGCTCGTTGACCGCGCCATACTGGTCGACGCCCAAGAGCTGCTGCTGTCATTAGTGCCGGCGTGATAAAGAGAGCTGGTACCGTTGCGCTTCCTGGCGGCCTTTTCAGCTTGTTTTGCAGCCTTTTTCTCCTCTCTTGCTTTTTTCTTCTGCTCTTTCCTGGCGTCCTTTTCTTCCCTCCGCTTTCGTTCTTCTTCAGCCGCCAATGAAAGCCGGATCGCTTCCATCATCATCAGGTCTTCCAGGTCATCTACACGATTGCGCCGGGAGCTTGATCGCCCAGGGAAAAGATCACTGCTTGCATCGCCTGAGCTATGGTTAGCAATAACTCGAATATTCCACACGGCGAGTCGGCCTTACCTTCTCTAGGTGTGCCGCTGCCGCTTGCGCCTGGACTGTCAACAAATAACGTCCTACGACGCCTCCCGAGCAAGCCACCGCGTGAGACATCGCTTTGATTTCCCAGCACGTAAGCTGCATTGTGAAGGGCTGTAGCCGCGGCCGACCTCCGCAATGCGTGAGCACGGGCATCTGCCAATTTCTTCGCCCAATCCGGCCGGATTTTATCCGTGGTTACGACCTGTGGATCACTTGCCGATAGTGAAGTCGCCCGCCGACGACCTGCTCCAGACTGCAAAGACGAGGTGGATGACATGGGCGAGTTCATGCTCCTGAAAGGGTGCCCGTTTGTCTGATTGGCATATGCCAATCCTCTGCGAAAAGGTGGGTGCTCGTAAGTAACGCCGAACTCAGGCGTCACACAGAATGGGCAGGAGGCAACCTCGGAGACTAGCATTTCAGCTTCTTCTTCTGGTGGCCTTGGTTGGCCTGGCTGCTCGTGCTCGGGGGGGTGTGGGTCCGGTCGCTTGATCTGCACAAAGCATTCGGAGCAGATGGGTTGGTCACAGCAACGAGTCTTATTCAGGAACGGTGGATAGTACATGAAGCAGATAGGGCATTCTAATACCTCTCTGTACAGGTATGCTTCCAAAGGCAGGCCGTTGACGTACGGATCTTTGGGTAGTTGGATCTCTCGGGGAGTCATATCCGGTGTTGAGGTCCTAGATCCTGTTGCCAAAGATGCAAGTGTCTTCGCACGTCCCCGAAGCAAGCCAGCAGATGAAGTCGGACTTGTAGGCGATGCCGGCCCCGAGGAGGACCCAGCGCGATGAGAGGGTGAGATGGGCGCGGAATTATCGGATTGGTAAGATTGAGACCGAGATGTGATGGGGACAGTGAGATTCTTGAGGTTTACGTCGGAACCTTTTGAATTCGAGTTCTCTAGAGAAGCCGATTGTTGTTGCACATACGCAGGAACTTCATCTGCCGCTGGTATTGGCAATCCTCGAACCGCAGCGACCAGCTGCGCTTCGGTCCACGAGTCTGAGTGGTCATTGAGGCCTTTCCAAAACGGTGCCAGTCGGCGCTCGATCTGCAATTGCCTGACAATGCCCTTGTTGAAGTCTTCGGGCCCGGTATACACCCCGAGTGTGACCAGATAGCCCCCATCTACTCCCTCCTCCCTAATACTCCGTTCTCGCTCCTTCAGCCGTGCTTGTCGCTCCCGCTCCACCTTCCTTGCCTCTCTTTCTTGCTTGGTCTCCCGCGGTCGCTCTGCAGCTTGGTCGTTGCCGCCGCGGTCTCTGCCGATGGTGAGGAATGATAAGTCATGCCGGCTGCCTCGTCCACTCGTATTTCTCGATGCGTAGATTTGAGTGGTCAGCCGATCCGCGGGTGTCTGATGTGACGGACTGGTAGGCCGTGCCAGCGCTGCAGTTGTGCTCGCGTGCCTGGAGCCGGGTAGCGAAGGCCGCCGCTCGTCTTTCGAGGCGTTGTTACCCATGTTTGCCGCGCTTTGCTCCGCTCAGCCACGCGTGCAATCGGTCCTTCACGTAAAGACGCTTGTTCGGACTCCCGCGACAGCATTGGCCAAACTTCTGACGGACGTCGAGGTGTGCAGACGGGATGGCGGTCCCGCAGCAGGATTTGCTGTATGCCCTCGGGGCTACAGATGGTAAGGATCGGGTGTCAACCGAGTTATCGGGCGTGGAGTCCTTGCCGGCGGCGCACCTCCATTGCAGCAGCCGTGAATAAGGAGAGCTCACCAGCACAGGACTCGATGCAGTGCTCGGCGTAATCGCATCGGACGGCCACGGCTGCGGAAGCTGGACTTACTGGGTAGGGCTGGTGAGAAGTGGATCCTCGCTCATGACGTGCGGTACGCCCCTCATTCCAACTCGCCCTCGGCGGTAACGGTACGATGCCTGTGTTTTTACTGGGATGAAAAAGCATGTGAGACTGCACGCCGGATTTCAACGCGCGTGTGGCCGATACACATTCTATCAACATCTATCTGCTACAACATGACCGTCGCAGACCTCCTTGATTGCACGTGTCCGTCGGATCCGTCGATGCCCAAAGTTGCCCAACATTCGTTCCTAAGGGAAAATCTATCGCCATCTCATATCGTCACCGCAAAGGCAGAGCAACCTCATCCGGGTACGGATCCTCATCTGCCTGTGGAGATGCCGCTGGGGTAATCCATGCTAGCTGCGGGTGGTCAGGAATCATCTGCTTCGGCTTCGCCCGCTTGTTAACAAAGCCTTTCGGCGGGCTATCCCAAACATAATCCAGATACTCGTCCAGGTGCTCCCGTATGCCGTCCGTCAATATTTCCACCGCTTTCCTCCGGTTGATGCTCCACTCGTGGTCTCTTTTCCAGCGACCCGCGCGTCGTGCTGTCTCTTCACCATCCTCCAGTCCATCCAATATGGACCGCCAAACTTGCATCGTCTTCTCCAGCTCGCTGACTTTGCTGACGCCCATGACGCTCACCCCGAGTTTTGCGCCCCCGACTTGCTCGTTTGACTCGCGTTGCCAGGGGACACCTGATGCAGGGTCTCCCTGTGAGCCCACAGACTGTCCCAAATGGACCCATTGTTCCAACGCGTATCGAATTGCTACGACCTCTAACTTCTCGTCATGTCGATCGCAAAAATCGCTGGCACGCTTCACAGCCGCACGCAGGTCATTCGGGGAAGGGTGCCAGTTGCCCATGCTGCCGATCGGCACGCCTTCGCGTCGCAGCAGGCCCATGCCAAGAGGCGACGCGTTTGGCACAACATCGACGCCGGCAGCCTTCAATTCTTTGATACCAATCGTCGCGAGGAGGGTGTTTTGCACGGTGAAGTTGGCATAAGACATGACTGCATCCAATGGCTCTCCGGTCTCGCGCAATACACGGTGAGCGATCGAGCAAAGTACGGGAAGCGGGTATCCCGAAATACCCACGTAGGTGATTGTGCCCTCCTCGTCGCGTATCCGACGTAGCTCTCTCACGGCTTCCATGATTTCTTCCTCCGACACGAATTCAACGTCGTGGCAATAGACAAGGTCGAGCCGCGACGTCTTCAGTCGTTCCAGACTGCGCTGTATGCTGTGTCTCACCCACTCTTTCGAGAAGTCGAATTCATCTGCCGCGATTCGACCGACCTTTGTTATCAAGAAGAACTCATCCCGTGGCCAATTCTTTCGTACAAATTCCGTATCTAACGCTGCGCCAAGAATGTCCTCGGACGGGCCATAGTATGGCGAAGTGTCAAAGGCACGAATGCCATGTTCAAGAGCTTTCTGCACCAAGCCAGTCGTGTCCAGTTCGTATGGATCCTTGTTGTATTGATAGTTGAACGTGGCAGTGCCAAAGATAAGCGGCGGGAGGATGGAGGACAGCGGGACTTTCGACTCTTTCGCCGCCATTAATTCACACGTCGGCCTGTGCCGTTGGAGTCACCAATGGATGGGCGATTGTTGGGAACGTATCCGAGACGACAGTATGTACGATCGTGATCGTTGAAATGCACTCAGATGCTGAGCGCTGGTAGATATGGGCAGCTAGCCATCAAAGGCACCGATTTAGGGCATACTTGCAATGAAGAGACTCGATATTAGTCCCAAAGCGAACAATATCTACGCGGAATCTGACAGGAAAGAGGAACAGGAATTGAATGAGAGTTGAAGTCATCCTAATACCTTGCCATCGGCGCCACGAGTTTTCGCGATTGCCGCAAAGAGTCGAGCAAGGAATCTGCAGTTAGCGTTTCCCGGCACCCATTCTAAAAACGTTTTGTCAGCGACCCGATCGCGGTATCGCATGTAATTGGCTGTCACGCTCAATTGGCCTCGGTTGGATCTGACTATCAAGAATCCGAGATGGCTCTCAAATCACGTGATATATCTACGAGAATGCGTTGGTGGTAAAACTCAGGGTTGTTTCTCAGAAGTTTTGTCAAGTTATAGTCTTCATTCGCACTGATCTGGAATGATCCTATCTGCTTCCATGACCTAATGTTTAATTTTAGACGTGTCTGCCCTGTGTGTCTTAAGCTTTCCTCGGGAGAGCAAGTAAAAGTACATAGCTTCGGCGCTTTTGTGATGCGCAGATCACTTTGACATTGCCTTCGATTACTTGAAGGGCCGCCAAACCAACATTGATGTATGGCTTTCAATGCTTGGTCGTGCTGCCTTTGCTACAGGAGTTGAAGCTGGACGGGTGCAATTCATATCTTTCCCAGCCGTCCCAGTGGCCCGCACATCGGTCGGAAGATTGCTGGCCCATCGTAATTGTTCATGACGTTGGATCTGCTGGAGCACGCTCTCGCTTATGCCGCTCCTTGAGTCGTTTCTCCGTCTTCATGAATTCCCTGATTCCCACGGGAATATTCGCAAACAGATCGGTACCCCCGGCTTGACCGAATGAATCCATACCTCCCCCGGTCGTCCAATTCGACTCACTCCCACCTCCGTCATCGTCCATGCTGGTTGCAATATGGTGTGGCGTGTTCGGCTCCGCTAACATGGAGCCCGTAGCCTGCCCGCCAATCCGCTGGGCATTGAGCCTGGCTTGCGCCTCCGTGCTCTTCGCCGCCCACTCCTCCAGCTCGTCGCGGTACCTGTCCCAAACGCAATTGACGCATCCACTCATGCAGCAATTATCGGGCTCAACTGGCTTGGGAGGTACTAGGATGCCCGCAATATTCTGGCTCTGCCTCTCAATTTCATTCCTGCGTTCCGCTGGCCCAGCTAATCTCGACCCAAATACTATGCGTGCTTTTGTGAGGTTGTCTTCTTTCTCTGTCTTTGGCGAGGATTCCTCTGAGACAGATTCCGGCCCTGCGTGCGTATGTGGCTGAGCAGAGTGCAGGGGAGCATCTAGAAGATCAGCGTTGTATTCATGGAAGGTATGTGATTGTGCAGACGAAGGGTCATTGGCGTTGGATCTTCCACCTGTGATATACAGCCGCTTCTGTAGATAGTATGGAAATGGCCGTAAGTTTGGTGTTCGAGTTGCGCGGCCATAAAGCGATCGTTGCATTGCGGTGCATCCTGTATGTTATCTATCTAAACAAGAGAATGATGTTCCCGCTGCCGCTCGGAACTTGACACGTGAAATTTTTGACGGTTGTCATCTTGCGTCACGCAAAAATTGCACCTCACATGTATATACCTTGGTACATGGAGCCATACCTTGCTCATCAAAACGCATCTGCATCTACAGTGAGAGCTTGGTATCTCGGTATTGGGGCAGCTGGGCTGCATCATATCAACCTCCTGATCTTGTCCCGCACAAGGTAAATACGCTCTGTCGAGATTACCACAGTCACTCTCCAGGTGGTTTTATTTCCTAATTCAGCTAGCGTATTCAATTTCAGTCCGAGTGTCAAATTGTACTATAGCACTGGATGCCACTCGAAAACAGAAGATATCATACACATTTGTTCCGTGGATCCTGCGGCAAAGACATATATACTTCAACAGAGACTCGCTCGGCAGGATTCTGCGTGCGTATGAAGTCCCCAGTGCGAGCCTGAAACGCTTTCGGCTTCCTTTCTTGTGCGCGGGAGAGTATCATCGACCAATCTGGGATCTTAGATCTTCATCTCGCGGTCACGTTAGTTACACAATACAAAATGGGCCAGACCGTCAAGCTCGCCGAGTATCTCTTCACGAGGCTTCGGCAGCTCCAGGTTGATTCGATATTCGGGATACCGGGGGATTACAACTTACAACTCTTAGACTATGTCGAACCGCAAGGTCTGCATTGGGTTGGCAATTGCAACGAGCTGAACGCTGGCTACGCCGCCGATGCCTACTCCAGAATCAAGGGCCTAGCCGCATTGATCACTACGTATGGTGTAGGGGAGCTCTCCGCTATTAATGCCATTGCGGGCGCCTACGCCGAACGGGCTCCAGTTGTACACATTGTTGGTACTCCTGCCCGACAGCTACAAGAGTCGCGCGCGTTGATCCATCACACCCTTGCAGATGGCGAATATCGTCATTTCGCAGACATGGCAAGACACGTCACTGTTGCGCAAGCCAACCTGATCGATCCACTGGATTGCCCGCAACTGATTGACCGCGTGATCCAACAGTGTCTGATACATTCCAGGCCTGTTTACATCGAGGTTCCCGCTGACATGGTCACGGTCGCAGTTTCTGCTGAGAGATTGACGTCCAAAATTGGACTGCCAGAAGCGATAACATCCAGAGACGAGGGCGCTGCGCTTTCATATGTTCTCGAACGGATATATTCTAGCAAGCGCCCGGCGATACTTGTTGATGGGGAGAGTAGGGGGTTTGGGATCCTTGATGAAATCCAGCAGCTAATCAAAGGCAGCGGTTGGCCAACATGGACAACTGTCTTTGGTAAAAGTCTAGTCGATGAAACCCAAAGTAACGTTCACGGCATCTGGAGAGGTCCCAGCTGGTCTAGTGTTACGGAAAAGGAGTACTTTGCATCTGCGGATCTCATTATGTGCTTCGGTCCACATTTCAGTTCAACGAACTCCTACAGTTACTCAAGCATTCCACGCCCAGAGTCTAGCGTGCTTTTCAAATCGACAACGATATGTGCTAATGAAAAAACCTTCTTTGACTTGCACCCTAAGCATTTTCTCCAAAAGCTCCTTGGCCGACTTGACACGTCCAAAATGCCAAAAGTGGAACCGTATCCAGCTTTTACTCCCGAGCCTCAGCCGATAGCATCGCTTGCATGGGCCGATTCCAGGAGTGCGATCACACAGCAACCGTTCTATCAAATGCTGAATTCGTATCTCCGTCCAGGTGATATTATTCTTGCAGAGACAGGTACTGCAGGGCACGGCTGCCGCGACTTCAGGCTGCCTTCTAAAACCGTGTTATACAAACCGTCCACCTGGCTGTCTATTGGCTACATGCTGCCCGCCGCGCTGGGAGCAGCGTTGGCTCAATCCGAACTTCATTCGATTGGAAAATGGCCAGAAAGCGAAATAGGTAGCTCCCCCCGTACCATCTTGCTCATTGGTGATGGAAGTCTACAAATGACCGTCCAAGAAATTAGCACAGTGGTCCGGGAAAAACTCGATATGCTCCTAATATTAATTAACAACGACGGATATACAATCGAGAGATGTCTGCACGGTTACGATCAACGATACAATGACATTGCCGCATGGAATTACTTACAAGCGCCAGCTTTGGTTGGTGCTACGATGGACAAGACAAGCGGCTACCACGCACACACGAGCCGCGTGACCAATTGGAAGGAGCTACATGCGGCACTTGACGAATACGCGAGGCATGAAGGACCAAGGTTCACAATGTTAGAAGTAATGATGGGAAAGGAAGATGCACCTGCATTATTGAAGAAGATCCTAGAGGATCAGAAAGCCGCAGCCAAAGCAAAAAATCCCTAGACTGCATTCGCCAGTGCATTGCCTTCACTGCAAGGAAATTAAAATTTCCAGAACGGCATATATATGAATGCACACCCAAGCAAATGCATTTTATTTACAATTCGAGCAAGTAACTTCATCAAAACATGGGAATTTTCCGATCAGATCGCTTACTCACTGCATCCCCTTGAAGAGATTATCGTTTCTCACTTTTTTTTCTATATACTCTATGCTTTTCACCCGTCTCAGAAAATCGATAGCTGTGGGCTGGGCAACCGGAATTCCTCCTTCTTTACTATTTATTTTTTCTTAGTCTTAAGTTTTATTTTTATCCTTTAACTTTTTTCTTCTTGGCAGTCAGCTTCTCCAACTTTACGGCGACATTCTCTGTGCGAACTTCCGACGATAAGGATCCTCAGTCAGTCACAGGGACTATTTGTTATTGCTAATAGTACTCGAGTAGCACATTGCGGGTTGGAGCTATGACGATTTGCCCATATGTATGGTTCATCGTTTAGGTTGTGCTGTACGGAGTGATCAGGCTGCGATCCGGAGCAGATATGTCTCGCGTGATTATACCTCGATTACCGTGGGAATCATATTTAGCGGAACCATCACTGACCGTCCCCAGACTGATACACTTCTGAGCGTATTCAGAATCTCGCGTTGATTCTCTTTGAAAAATCGTGCCACCATAAGATCGTAGTCCTGTTTGACGTAACACTCGGACGCAATGCAAAAAGATCCAAGCAACTAATGATGTCCAAAAGACCTTCATACTTTCTTTCGCAGACTAACGCCGGCTTTACATATTCTCGTACCAATAATTAGGCATGTTCCAACAACTGTCAGTAGGCCGCCAAATAGCCAGACATAAGAAAAATTGCCAGTCGCACTCAATAAAGCCCCACTTATGGGTGTTCCCACCAGGAGTCCGACCGCAACAATGGCGAATCCCATTCCCATCCTGGCACCGATGACAGCCCGGTTCTTTGTGAGGTGGACGAAGATGGTTGGCGGAAGACTTACAAGTGTCCCGGAGAAAAATCCGTAAAATGCTAACGCGACAACGAGGCCGGCAGTAGAATGAGTGGCGATCAGGCACAATGATACGATGCCTGCCATAAGCGAGCAAGGTATTATCATGTTGAGGGGGCCTATTATTGATGTCAGAGCTCACTCATGTCTCAGAAATTGGTCCAGACGTCGAATTGCTCACCAACTTTGTCGCTGATGTATCCGGGTATGATCTGGATGGAGCTTAGCATCCATACATGTCGCAAAGTGAATCATGTTGTTTCACTCACCCTTCCAAATGTGCTGGCTGCGTTGATAACTGACAGCATGTAAAAGGCGAGATTGGGGTTTGTTATCCGAGTGTCGAGTGCATATGATTGCGCGTAAAAGAAAGGGTCGTACAGGCCCATAAAAGTCAGGAACATGCCGAAAACGTAGAGCACATACGGCGGCTCTTTAAACGCAGTCACATCCCAAAACTTTCTCTTGCCTTCAGGAAGCACCCGCACTCTGAGACATGTGTTGGATATAACAAGCGTCCCCATCATCATAAAACCGAGAATCCTTGTTGCCCACGGGAATCCAAGCTTTGGCTCGAGGCGGTGGAAGACGATGGGATACACGACTCCTCCCAAGCTACTCCCCGACGCAGCAAGTCCGGTGGCGGTTGCAATTTTCGTGCTGAAATACTGGCTGAGAATCGCCACGGAAGGCACGAATATCAAACCAGTTCCGATGCCCTGGCAGACAGCTTGAGCCAGAAACACCTGCCAATAATTTGTGCAGAGACTGAGCATCATTTGCCCCAGGACGACCAGCACAGATCCGCAGGCCAACAGCTGTCTAACGTACCCGGCATCGTATAAAGGCCCCGCAAACGAACCTACCACCATCAGCAACGTCGCTTGCACGGAGCCGATCCATGATATGTCCGATGGCGTCTTAGATGATAATAGGTCGGTCTCGTAAAACGTCTGATACGTCCCAAACGTGTTTATGATTCCCCACGCGTTCCAGAATATAAAAAAGGAGCCTAACACTTGTAACCATGCCCACAGACCTCCATTCGGAACCGCCCTGAGATCGTTGACCGAAGTTTTAGTCGAGGCCACTGGCTGCAGTGCTAGTCCGTGATCGCCCTTCGCATTCGTTTCATCGCGACTCAACGGCTCAGTAAAAGGCGGCTGTGAGGCTTCAAGAAGGTCCCTTTCCTGCTCCGTAAGCTGTGGTTCACCGTTCGCTGAGACCTTGCTCTCGAAAATAGTGGCCTCCTCCTCCTTTTCCACGTAATCGTCGAAGGAAGTATTCGACATTAGAGTTGCCCGGGAATAACTCGCGTCGACTTCGGCGTGGCACTGTATTTCTCCGGATGTTGCTGGAGATCTAATCGCCCCAATCCTTGCAGATATTGGTATTTTGGGGGCACCAGCAGAGAGATAATCACGAGAGATGCCGACGTAGAAGAGGTGGTCCCGCTGGTAGCCACATGGATTTGGTACGGAGATTCTCCATGCACGAAAACCCGAGCAGGACACACTAAATGGGGAAGACAACGAGGAGTTCGGTTCATGATGGTGTGCCGTTTAGCCGTTGCCCAAGAATGTCCGGCACGAATGCGGCAGTTGCGGGAACATGAAGCCCACTTGAGCAAGAGTTTCGCCAGGTTTATCAGATAAGAGAACAAATATACAAAAAACGAGATGCTATTAAGCTGGTCGAAGGGTTTCGCCAAAGTCTTTTCCGTTCTATCTACCTACGGACTTAAGTGAGCCTCGAAGGGAGGTTAGCAAGGAAGGCTGAAATGTGAGAGAATACAGTCGCCGACAGGGTATAGCACTCGATTATCAAGCACTGGCGACCACGGATTGGGGGCCGCATGCAATGCATTCGTCCCCCAGAACTTCCAAGAGTACCTACAGGTAAATTCACCAGCAAACAGTAGTCTCAAGACGCCAACGCAAACCCATACGCACTTTTTTTTTGCCGTTCCGCCCCCCGCCGCCTTCCATCGTCGCGTCGTCCTCCGCATGGTATCAACCGTTCCATAACGCCGTTCCGCTTGCTATGCAAAGTCGTCATATTTGCTCAAACTGGTAATCATTGGTCCTCGCAGGCGTTGTTCACACAGAAAGTTATTTGCCCTGGTCGGATGCTGCGCCTGAACTTGGGGGGGTATCAATGCCGCGTCTGCGCCTTGCCAGTCTATATCCCGCTCGATACTGATGAGCGGGCTCAGCGACTTCCTCCCAGTACAAGTTTTGAAACAACAAAACATCGGAGCTTTGATCTGCGCGTGTCGTCGGATGGATTTTGAGTGCCTTTTGCCTACGTAGCTCACGCTCGTGGACGACAGACCGCATGATGCTAGCAACAGTGTCTGCACCAATTCGCGCAACCAGAATTTCATGCTCCAGGATACATTTCAGTAAGGCAAATGGCAAAGACAAAAGCACACTAGATATTGTAGTAGTCACCACTGAGGGCCGCTGATGATCGTCCACAGGAACCTCGCCGAAGCGGATCTGGCTCAGGCGCGGGTCAGATCGTGAACGCTGGGTTTCGTGGCCTGCTGGCTGTGCGGGCAGGCGAGGGCAAGAATTGAGCTGCTGTGCCGAGGAATCGAGGTAGAAGTTCGGAGGAAACACATGCACAATAAAATCGACAACGCGGTGTAGCAATTGGGTTGAGTATGGATCATAGGTCGGGGAGCCGGCACCATCTGTCTTTCCGAAAGAATCTTCGCTGGAAGAGCAGGAACTCTTATCTTCGCTCCCATCCTCGACATTCCAGATAGAACTCAATCCACCATCCAGCGCAAACGAGAGCACAGAGGCCACTGTGTCCCAATGCAATGAGGTTGAAGCGATGTCAATGCCCCATGCGGCGATAGTGGGAACTTTGAGCCATGCCCCAGTTGCAATGTACTCCAAGGCAGCTCGTATCCGTTCATCATTACTTAAATATGTCCCTGAAAGTCCCATTGTCACCCTTGAATGATCTATCGGCAATAGATGGCCGCCATACAAAATTTTTATACATTCCATGAACGGCTTGACGTGCAAGTAACGACCTTGAAGTGATACATGCACCTGAGTCTTGACAGTGTCAGAGTTTGCATGCTCGCTGGACCGGATGAGCTGGAGGAGTTTGGGGCTTCTGCTTAGCACAAGCTTGTGGCCGTCAAGATAATTTAGACTACCATCCTTCTCGTCGACGATTTGTAAATGGCAGTCCGCGAGGGTAGGATTGGCAAAGTTGGCATATATGTGATCACGCAACGCCTCTGAATTTTCAAGATCAGCGGTCGTGTCGGGGTGGGATACGGCAGGTGGTGGCAGTGATGGGATATGATTTGCATCGTGATGTTGATGATGGTGATGATGATAATGATGATAATCATGTTGTTGTGATTGTTGTTGTTGACGCCGTAGATTTGGTGGGCCCGGTATAAAAACTGTTTTTGGTTCATAGAAAAGTGCTTTCAAGTTCTCCGTATGAATATCTGGCGCTCCCGGCGACTGCATGGTGTCACCAGCATGTGCAGCCCCAGAAGACGTCTGCGATACCGACCTTGACCTTGAGTAGTGTCCGTTTCGCTGGCGTGATTCAACAGGAGTAAATGTCTCCCGTGAAGGATATCTGAATGGATGAGGTAGAAAGAATGGGGGTTGAGACATGTGAGATGGATATCGCCCGTTCCAAGCATTGGCTGGGGGGCCGCCGTTTGGTGGATACGAGCGCTGCATGTATGGCTCAGATGCATGATGCGAGTGCCCTTGAGATCCATAGGGAGGAGGCGAAAAGGCTGATCCCGCAGAGTGCGGTGGTGCTGGCGAGGATGCGCCGGAGTCCTCGCCACCAAAGACGATATTGCCCGCGCTGGGATGATGCGGCCGAGGCAGTATTCCTTTCGGATCAAAAGACGTGGCAGACTCTAGGATGTGAGTGCCTGTAGAAGGAACAAAGGCAGGCGGCAATTCAGCTCTGATTGGCCGCATATCGAGCTTGTTGTTGGCTTTGTGAGATGGTGACGGGACATTATCCATGAATACCGCAGGACCAGCTTCTGGTGTTTGCGAGTTTGGCGTCTTGACTGCCTTCTTGACGCTGTGTTCAGTCGCAGAGCCATTGGGGAGGGTCATAGATGCGCCGTCAGGCGTGTGAAGAATTTGCACGGCAGGAGCTGTCGCACCGTTGTCGTCTGCCTCAGCATAGCCCCTAGCACTCGTGTTCGCCGTTTTCACCGCTTCTCCATTGGTGACTGTAGCGCGATCAGGGCTTAAATTCTCGTGAGAATGAGGAGGAGCGGGTGTAGTCAAAATGCCTTCACCTCTTGCTTCCTCTTGTGCTGCTTGCGAGTTTGGCTTGGTTGGCCGTGCCTTGCTCAAAGCTAATGGAATAGCTGGCATTACACGGCCATGGCCCGGCCACTTACGGCCACTTGTTCCAGTTGTGGGTACATTGGCGGCATTGTCCAGCGGCATGCCTCTGTTCCTCGGACGAGTGGGGGGGTCGGTTGTGGAATCGGTTATGGCTGATGAGGGAGGACGTGGGATTGCGGCGAGCGACGTGGACGCCACAGCAACTCCAGGAGATTGCGGATGAAAGTGGATTGCAGAGAGCTCCTGGAGTGCCGTTGAAAATATCGACGAAGGCGGGCTCGAAGGGAGGTATACAACGTTGCAGAAGTGATGACTGGTGAGCTGGGTGCGGCGTGTGCTGCAGAAGTGGGGTTAATGCGGAAAAGGTTGCACTTCTTAAAAGTCCCGTCATCGTACATATCAAACTCAGGAAATCCATCTCATTGACTAAGATGTCATTATACAATGCCAGCAGTGGCATAATATGAGGACGTGAGCTGAGCAGCAAAGCAGAAACAGAGATATTTCCAGTTTTGCTCATGTAAGATCGCGTCACAGAAGGAAAAATACCAACTCAGGTATAAATACCGGCCGATGACTACCATATGTCTGCATCACAATTACGGTATCATGAACGGCGTAGCAGTGAACCACTTCCCGGCTGGGAAGCTTCATCGGTATGCCGACAACTGACCATGTGCCCTCTCGGGTCGGGTTGATCTTCCAAGCACTTGCCGCCGTCGTGCGGTGTGCTTTCTCGTCATGGTGGTGGGTTTCTTGAGGCGTACCTTCTTATGCATGTACAGGTGCTTTGATCATGTTTACTTCATGTTCTCCCATACTGCCTGACCATCTCCATTCCTGAGCAACCTTTCTCTAGGCCTAAGAACCAACCTCAGTGTCGATCCTTGACCTTGCCGTATCAACCACCAGCCCTATTCATACACTTTTGGATCGAGCCACACACAGGCTGCCTCGTACGACAATGTTCCGCAATGACTCCATCTCACCAGCAACCTCTGACCTACGGCCGCGTCACCAGCAAATCCGCGAGTACAGGTGTCAAAAAATTGATTTGCAGATTGACACCCCGAACTATGAAGTTCCACAGGCACTTGAATTCAGCATGCACATGCCTGTCCAGGCATTTGGTACGGCAAATAAAAGTGAAAGCGTCGTACCAATCTGGGCTAACCTGTGCAGGTAACCGCTTCGATGCGCTTGCCCCTGGACCATTGGATTCTCCGCATTGGAAGGAAAGACATATTCCAAGCCGTTACAGGCGTTCGCGGAACAGTCGTGGCACCAAAGAAGCGAAGAGACGGCGTGATGCCAGGCGCAGCAGGCGAAAGCTAGCTGCCCCATTCATGGACAAGCAGCTCCTACATGATATCGACGCCACACTAAATAGTGACAATGTGTTCCCATCTGTCCAAAGCCACGGCCGAATTTCCACGACGATGCCTTCAGCACCGCGGCTGCCACCGCCTCCATCGCATTTACCCGCGATCGACTTTCCTAATTTCAGTATCAATGATTTTCCACAGTTGAAACCCCTCTCGGAGACCTTGAGTCCACCATCATCTCCACCCACCGTCTCTATTCCGTCATGGTGTCCGTTTATGCCACTGCTCACACGCAACGGTACCTGGTCAGAAGGTTTGCCGAAGTTCTACGACTTATCGTCCTTGCCCAGTCCCAAGCATGAAATCGATGGGGCGTCATTTGTTTGTCGAGATATGCAGCTTTGGTCTGGCAAGCTTGACTTGAAGCCAAGGCAATCGCGGTTCTTTCCTTCGTCCATTGGGACACCAGCAAAGCCTCAGATCAAGCTACCAACTAGAGCCTACGAATCATCTTCTTCGGACATTGGGCAGTCTAAATCCGGTTGTGATTCTGCGGTTCTAAATGAGACATGCGAGCATACGATTACAACTAATCTTACCATAGACATTGCAGAGACTGTGAAAGACAGCACGAAACCTACAAGTACCGCAAATATCTCTGCCGACAAGTCATCAGCAGCGGGCCTTTGGCGAATCCTGGCTACTCAAGATAGCCTTAATCATAGCGAACAACAAGATCCCTATCTGGCTGCCCTTCAATGTGATGCGGAGCAGGATTCTTACCTCTCCTGCTGGCAAGCTGCAATTGAAGCAGACGACCGTGGCCAACTTCCCGCTGAGCTTGATGGCAGAGAGATTCCGTATGTTCACGCAAACAGTCTCATCGGATGGGATAACGATCTCGCCAAATTGCCATATATCGATGGGTACCCCGCGGTCAACCCGTCCAACATTGATGATGAGCCTTTTCCCAGTATGTTGGTTGGTTTGAATGAGCTCCTTGTCGATCAAGACATACTTCCTCCAAACGAAGAAAGGTCAAGTGGGCTTTTGGAAGGCCAAGCGCAAACTCATGATCCCAACACGATATCTTGCCATTGCTCCTACGTTCTCGCCGACATTCTTCCTGTAGACTGTTTTGACCAAGAAGACGGTGGCAAGTCTACCCTGGCGAATTCCGATGCACACTTCCAAAGCGAAAAAGGCCTTTTCGAGCCACCTCCATTGGTGAAAGAGGCTTCAAAACAGAGTATCGTTGACCTTGCTGAATTTTTGAAAATGGGCCATGCAAAGAATTGCTGGTGTCGTGATTGCGATGAAGCACCAGAACTTGTTGCGGAAGACAAACTCACCGAAACCGACGAAGACTGGATGTTCTATTGGACTAGTGAAGAAGCCTCGAGCTCCACGAAGGCCGCTAGTGACTCTGGCGAGGAGGAGGAGAAGCAAGCAGCTCGTGTGAAATGTAGCAATGCTCCAGAGTGGGACCACTTCTTCCCGTGCAAACCTGAGTCTGCTTGGGAGGCAGGTTTGATAAGACATGGCGACGAAGGTATTGGCCTCGGAGCTGGGTTTGAGTCGGACTAGGAGTGCCTGTCGCTCCCCTAAAACCTCTCATTTGACATTAGCTGGAGTCATAGAGTTGGAGTCATTGACTGGAGGCTTCCTGAGTCCATGCACTTATGGATGATGCAATTTTAAATTTGGACTGGTGAATGTACTCAATGAAAACGGCACCGTAAATAAAGACGCCGTTTTGCCCTACGGACTTCACAATCACAGTACGATGTAGTATGTTAAGCATTGCGAAAATTTAAGGCCAACAGCTAGAGTCAATTGCCATTTGTGATCATAGCATCGCCAGTAATAATACAATGATCAAGTTCGAGTGAAAAGAGCATCTTGTGTGAATTGAAACCATATATGTCCTCCACACCTGGTGCACGGACATAGTTGGTACGCGCTCTTGGCATGCCAGCTGCTCAGTCTTCGTGTTGTCCTATATCACTCAATATGCATCAGATTAAGGTCTTATATGCAGATATTGAGAGACCTTAAGCTCTTCTATCATACTATGCTAATATCGCTCTCTGAAGGGACCTAGTAGTCTCACAAATTTACCAGAAGCGGTCTTCTGCTTCTGAACAAATGGGAACTTTCGCGGTATTTCGCGAGGTCTACGTGTTTAAGTGGCCAGCTCAAACTCCTTCTGAGACTTCCTAGCCTCTCTCTTAGCTTGAGCTGCGGCCTTCTTCTGTTCTGCCTTGGCCTTGCTCTCTGCAACAGTAAATGCTCTGGCCTCACGCTTTCCCTAAGCCTCTGCATCCCTCATTGCTTTCTTAACCGCTTCGCAGCAGCCCTTTCTGCTCTGTCTTGCTGCTCCTGCTCCTTCTCCTGCTCCCTGGTTCATGCATGGTCTCTTGCCTTATGTACCTTAGTAACACTCATGAAAAGAGTTCCAGTGCCTTCATCTGATCTCAGTTGCTCAAGAACTTTCTTCTGTCGCTGATTGTGACGCTTTGCTCGGGTCAGCAATTCTCTGAGCTCCATTTTGACAAACCTTGAGATAGTAAGCTCTGCTCCTTGTCTGGTAAAACCTCTGCCAAGATGCTTCATCTTTCTGGCCGTGGAAGGAGATGCCCTAGTACTGAGCTGATTTCAAAGAGTGTCTGATCTCCTTGGCCTGTTAGGGAATGTCAAAACCGCTTTTTGCACTTAAGCTCCAGTTTCTCTTCTTGCTCCGAGACTGCTTGGGAGATGTATGCTGCTCAGGGATGTGCCTGAGGACCGCTTGTGGATAAAATGGCAGATGCCAGTTTAAGTCAAGCTGAGGTTATAATCTCCATTCTGAAGGCCTGCAATAAGGCTGGCCAGAAAGGAGTGAGGACATCTCACTTCTTAACTATTTTATAGCCTTCTAACTATCTAATCAGGCAATCAAGGCTTGGCTGTAGTAGGAGGCTGTAGTGCAAAACAGCCAACATTTAGAGACTTAGCAGTGTGTAGAGTGAGGTGGATAGCATACAACAGAATTTTATGTTTTAGACACTATTCAAGGAACGTAAGATCAAGGCATGAGCTATATCAATTAAGTAAGAGCATCCTCTAAGATCTCCTGGCCTAATCTTTGGTCTCCTTGTCGAAGACACCTTTTTTGTGAATCAGAAAACTGACAGCTGTGATTCTATAGTTCATACTCCTTAAGCTAAATGCCTTGCATCTCATCAGTAGCAGCTTTGTAGATTAGAGTTGGCGACAGGTATGTTCCATCTATCCACTCTCTGTTGCCGTCTTGGCCCGCTACTGCTAGCTTGTCTTCCTTGGAGGTGCTTGTAGTGAAGATTCTCTTGCTCTTTTGTATCTGCCGATTATAAAGCCTTTTGGTGCGAGCCAAAAGGCGACGCCACCTCTTAGGCAGGACTATTGGTGCATTATATATTTCACAACACCATTTTTCATATATGTTGTAGATATTCTGCATAGTGTTTCCATACTTCTCTATCTTATTGCCAATAATTTCAAATTACTGACGGTAGCGGCGATATTAGGAGGTAGTAGTGGGTTGCTTAGATTATAGCTCTATACTGAATGGTTCAATACTTGACTCGGCAGCTTCGAGCATTAATGACTAATCCGCTTCAATACGCATTTTAAGCACCTCTTCTCTCTGTTCCCGTCGTATAAACCTCCATGCCTGTGGCAGAGGGTCACAAAGGGCTTAAATATGTTATGAATTGCCATATACGAACCCTAGCTCTGGCAATAGCTCATATATTGCTTCTTCAAGGCATGCTAATAAATGTTCAACAGGTCGCCTAGTACAAACCATTGAACTAATATTAGCAGTCGCTGCGCCCTATGTTGGCGTACATGGATAGGACTATTATCGCGTTGAAATATCTGGCCATCCTACAAAGCGATTCGCCCCTCTTGAAGAGATTTTCTGGATGATTCACAATATAGCCCCTTGAATAAATGCTGTATCACTGTCGATTAGGATCAACTCAAACTTGGTGATGGAGTTCCCTTTATAGGCCTAAACATTCATTGTATTTACGCTTTGAATATTACTCGTTTTGAATGTGAGTTCATTTCTTCGACAGATGATCAAGGGCACATTGGCTTACTCTACCAGCTCATCTTTCCATAGAACACTTATCTGAAAACAGCTATCTGTACCAGTCTGTGTATTGACAGGCTTGTGCATATCAAATGAGCAGCATCACATAGTGTTGGGCGGGGTGCGGCCACCTTATATAACGCCATTGAATAAGGCTATGCTTGTGCTATATCTTCCACTTTATGGGATTACATGGATCTATACATGTATTGCTCTGAAGCTGGTAGTATGTCAATGTAGATTTTATTTGAGCAACATGAAGCTACCTAAGGAAATTTTTGATTACCATAAAAAAGCGGCCGACCTGAACTATTTCTCCGAATGTGGATGTTCCAGACTGTTGAGTTGACAGTGGAAGCCTTGAGAGATGCAATACCTGCAATATCATAGCCGGATTACTGTGCCAGGTATCTTCCGAGAAGCATCACGCTTTGGGGGTTTAGAAGCACTAATAGATTTGCAAAACACGCTGGTATTTCAGCTGAAGGAATAAATTGAGCTATTGGATTACATGTGTTCAAAGTTGAAGCAACAAATGTTGGTGTGGCGCTTGTACACGGAAGTAAATTTGTATGTTAACATCCGATGATACTTGCTGAAATACCAAAAGCAGTAAGTGCACAACTCAATGGAACATCCAGGCAGCGTCAGGTCGGCCAAATCAATGGCTGATATACTTGAGAGTCGATCTCTCCACCCATAGGTTGGACAAGAGCAGATCCCACTGTTGCTTTGAAGATTTCAAGTGATGTAGGTTGTCATAGTAATGTTGGCCGCATTGGTAATCTCATACTTTAAGATAGCTAAAGCTGAAAAGATTATAGTAGGCAAAACATATCTTTCTCAATATTGTGCAAGAAGACCAACAGAAGTGCTTGCCAGAGATGAGTATCGTTCAGAAAACGCCAAATGAATCTGAATCATTTTATGAAGTTGCGGACGATCATATGGAGCACAAGCTCTAAATCCAGATTTGTTGACACGAAGCTCGAAAGGGGCTTCAATGCGGTGCATCATGTAAAATATTACAAGAGATTTTGCTTTGTGATTGTGGAAAAGTTTCGCACAATCAGGATGGCAGTGTCATATGACAAAGTAACATCGACAATGAAAGGTCCAGTTGTGCCCCTGCACTCTTAAAGCATTATGAATGCTCATATTGAGGCTTAATTTGTATTGCTTTTCTTTTTCATGGCATATACGCAGGCCAAATTTGTGTTTATTGGAGGGGAGATCCATACTTCATGGTTGTATTTTCAAAGAAAGACCCCATATTCGGTGACTTATACCGAATGAAGAATTGTCCAAATGGTTGAATTAAGTAGAACGCGAAGATCTCGAAGCCAGCCTCTCAGATCGTAAGTCACCGTTCATGAAGTGTGAAAATTAAATGGAGCCTTTGCATAATGAACACTGATTGTCATTGACACAGAACCAGTTCAAGTACGGTTCTGCCAACGAACGGTAGCTTTACGTAGAACAAGGGTGGTCATCCGGTCGCAATTGCCAACGTTACCGCTAATGAAGCTTTTGAGGTGCAGCTATACCACACATTCGCTGTAATGTAGGTGAAAGTGGGATTCTACCGAAAATCTGGGAGATTCAGCATACACTGCCAGATGGAAGATCTAAAATTGAGCATCTTATCAAAAGTGAGTGACTCTTCAGAGTTCGATGGAAGCTTGAACATTAGTAAGATGTGGAGTGTGTTATAGAAACCAACTGTGATGGATTGATTAAAGAAGAGAAAGCTAGATAGACAGGATAGCATAAGTTGTCTTGCCAAGACATCAAGTGCATGCCTCGGGCATCCTCACACTGGCCTGAAGAACTGCCAACTCAACACATCTCAGTGATGACCGTCAGCATTTGAGATAGCGGATGAGACCACCATCACCAATTTTCTTTAAGGAGAAATGTTAAGCGCTTTCCAGATGCGCATTCGATAGTTTATGAGTATGCGGATGGCATCGTATTCTGGTCCCTCTTTTTGCATGACCATCGCTGTAAACCAAGATGCTAATAGAGCAGATCATTGGGTAGCTATACCCACACCTTACTCCAGCAGGACTTGGGATACTACAAACAACAGCCTTTTGAAGTTATCAGTCTATATGAGATGGCATGACTGCAACTTTCTTGGAAGAGTATGCTCAATCTCCTCCCAGACCAGCGATCGTTGTGACTCTCTGGTTTCCTGTTCCTGGACGCCTCGGTCCAAGTAATTGATTGAAGACAGCTTTTTCACTCCCTTTGTAATACCACGGTAAGCGCCATCAATACCAGCATAGCTGTTTTCAACCAAGGATACTCGCTCAGGAGAATCGTGACATAGCCGACAAACGGCACATAACCCACCACACTCCCTATGACATCCTTCTCCCGGTCGAGGTAGCTTTGACCACGCGCATAGAGCTCGGTATCATCTGCGGCATTGTTATCACCTTTGGTGAGGAGTTGCAGCGGTTGGCTCCTGCGATGCTGTCAGCAATTTTTATATATATGGGCATCATATATTTGATCTTACCCTCCCCCAAACCTCCTGATCACTCGGTGCACAATAGGGATGTCTTTTCCTCGTACATTATACACGACAATCTCCCCTACCTGCGTATCCATGCCTCGATTCCACAAAAATAGCAAGTCTCCTCTTTGAAACGCGGGTTCCATGCTTCCTGACAGAACGACAACAATTGGAGAGGATGAGTCCGTGAAGACAGATAAGCCTTTCCATAGCATAAAAGCCGTTGAGAGGACGAGGGCGAAGTTGAGGATTTGGGCGGCAAGTTGCCTTGGCTGCATATTTGCTATCGAGGAGAACATCGTCGCGGATTGCTTCGAAGTCAAGGGGGAAAATGAAGCGATTTAAATTGTGTGAAGCTCTAAGAGACGGCAAAACTTTCTCTGGTAGATTAGTTGTATTCTTTGAGGTGCTGCACCGTGTTATTGGGACTCAACGACAGTCTCATGGTTGTTGATGTGAGCATCGAATGACAGATGTTCTCTCGGCGGAGTTTTTGGACGCTCGGACCATGCATACAACTCCATTTCAAGGTTGAATATATTTCCTGTGCTACTCACCAGCCAAAGATATAAAACCATGCCAAATGAGTAAAGATCCACAGACACGATCAATATTATATGGTGATGCCGTGCAGCTCATTGGATTAATAGATTGTGAGTAGATTAGCTTTAGTTTTACTAATGGCTTCCGAAGATATCGTATCGGAGGCCTTCTATTTCAGATGACTATTGTCAAAATAATAGAGAATTATGAATACACTCGCTTTTGTATATTTGCGGGGCTCACTCCACCTTGCATGAGCCGAAACAAATGCCCTTCTCTCGTTTTATCAGCAGTCAAAAGCTCATTCTTTATATCATTCACATCTAAACATCAGCCTCGCTAACTGAAACCAAGGGAAATGCAATTCAGTGCTTCTCAAATTTATTATTTGTATGAGAAGATACAGCTTTGGTGACTCATCAGTAGTCGTTAGCGGTATCGTAAGTAATGAGAGTTCAAGTTGCAATCTGACACAATTATTAGATCAGTGTTGTGAAGTGACTTCCTCATATGCTACAACGCAGTTGTTGTTCGACCAACGCACCTCCCAAGGTTATGAGAGGTGATCATGTGGTCAGTGTGTATATATCAGTTTCCCTTTTCATATCTGACAAGAACAAGCATAAGGTGTCGGACCAAACGTACAACTGCCCTCACAACGATCACCCTGTAGATGATTCCGACCACGGCTTCAGAGATCACATATTCTTGCAGCACAATCTGAAATATTCGAGCCAACACGCTCAATAAAGGTGTAAAACCCGATGAGAGCCTTATCTAAATGGCAAAAATTCCGAAGAAACGAAATGCCATAAGCAGCTCTCCGACCTTAGCAGATAGAAGTTGTGGTTGATCGCTATGTGCAACGATGAAATAATGCCAAAAGAGTTCAGGCGAGATTAACGATGAAGATGGATGTTTATGAAGAACGCCTGAAGTATTTTAATCCACATAATCACTATCTTTAAGGGGCCTGATGTTAGGGATCTACTAGAAGAAGATCACGTGTTTGTACATGGTAGAAGAAGAGTGTCAAGGTGGATAGATTCGTGATAGCAGATGATGTGAACTTGTTTCCAAGCAATAGGTTTAACGATTTTGTTCTACGCGAAGATTAATCATTCACGTCAATATGATTATATACACGCTGTCTCGAATCGCATGAGCGCGAGACTCATGTACTGGTTCGACCCTCGGCTGGCTGTCCTGCAACACCTGGATCATTGAATAAGACAACCTAAGATCCAATAGTGAGGCTGTAAAACACCCAAATAGTAGCCTTCCAGCAGATGGTACCGAATATCGTACTCGTAGATATTGAGAGAATCGGTTTGAAAGCCAGAAAGCGGTGCCAAAGCTTTAGTGAAAGATTGAAATATGCATGAGTCCAAGCCAGATCTGCCCAGTAGTAGAAGGACTAATCCAATGAACGTCGCACCTGTTCGAACCCTCGGTCAATTATATCGCGAAAGCTAATCAGTCATGACTTTTAATCCAATTGACGTGCATGAAATGAGCCCGCATCGGTAAAACAAGCATTAGCATCCACATAGCAAGTTATCCAAGAAGGAACAATGCAAAAGAGGCGTTCTCAAATAGTGGTGGGCCGATTGTTTTGTCCAGGGAAACTTGCAACGAATTTTCCAGCACTCTGAACATCCTCCGAATATTAAGATTCCTATTCACTGATACGGAAATAATCTTAAATCAAGCCTTTAATGTCATCCTTCACATCAATTGTCCACAACGCTTGGATTTTTATTGCTGCCAATTATAATGGCGATGGATGGAAAATATCCATTGACTCAAAACCATTCTGCTTTTCTTTACAAGCGTTCCATAAATGGGAGGATATATCTGCTCTAGTGCTGTCCTAGAAGAAGCATTTCACGTTCTTCGACCTTCTCAAAATCACCAATACGGATGTCAAGTACTCATTCTGTTGTTTTGCATTTACGAACTGAATAATGCTGTCTATTATTGATCAAATAAGCGGCGGAAAGGATAATCTTAAGAACATAGCATCCCGAGAGGAGAATGATGATGCTCCAGTAAAGATCGCGAATATGTACATGATTTAGCCCTGCACCAAAAATATGGGTATTGAGATAGTAATTCTCGAAAAGCTCCGTGCGTCATGCCCAAAACTCGTTGTTCATTCAACGAACAGAGGAGATGTACCTTTCTCTTCCGATTCTTAATAGTTTTTGTAATTCTCGGTCCTGATTATAATTATCATGATCTCAAAATTTAAGGCACATAAGAACCGGAGTCATGTCAGGTACTGGGTCAAAATTATGGGTTCGAGTATTTTAGTGAATATTATGGAATAACCCTGAGTAATTTGCAGTGGTCTTGGGCAGCAGAGAACTGGACGACAGCAATCTTGAGAGGCTGGTGGAAAACACGACGCAGATGGGTCAAAGCAATATAATAACAGTCTTATAATAAGTGCATGGGGCAGAATGAGCGAAGCATGTAGCATGCGCATATATCGATATATAGGTAACAAGATATGTTCGGATGTCTGAAAGACATGTAGCACGGGCGAGGCGTAGCGGGAAGTCTCGAGCAACGGGTGAAATTCGGGATGCCAAGCAATGATCTGCTTGCCCGAAAGAGCAGCGCTTGCAAGCGATGTAGTCGAAGCGACCACCACACCTCATCAGTCTAACATTGCCTACCTCGTTGCGCTGTCACTTCATCGCGTAGACGCCGCCCCAATGTCGGCGCTACACCAATGAGCCTTCCTCCCTCCCGTAAACCTCAGGACAATACGACCGTGAGCCCAACTCTTCAGCCTACTGGCTCAAACAGCACGAGATCACCGCAACCCGCGTGGTCGGGGACAAGCAACAGTCATACTCCGCGCAGAGGCCTCGCTCCGATCGCCACGAGTGCTGCGGGAGGCAGAAGACCAGGCAGCGCGCACGAGAGCCCTTCGCGCGGAGGTCCCTTCTCCCCTACGGGATCCAGCATCAACCAAACCTCAATCGCCTCCAACCGTCAGGTGACAAGCCGGCATTCTTCTGTCTCATCTGCTACCTCATACTCGCCAGCAGCCTCTGGCCATCACGTGAGCGGCTCTCTTCACTCGGGTCAACGTTCACGTGCGCCCACTTCTACCGGCAGCCCTCGACTAGCGTCCTCAATCGCAAATTTATCTTCGCTGTCGCAAGGCGCTAGCGCTGGCCTGGCGGGCGGTGGGACTTCTTCGCGCTTTGCACGCCACTCTCCATCACTCTCGACATCCACCGTCGGCTCGCCTGTCTCATCTGCGGGTGGGTCAGGGCAGCTGACGAGTCTCGTGATCACACAGCTGAACATTTTGCTCAGCACAATCAAAGAGAACAACTTTGACACTCAGGCAGAGAAGATACGGAGACTCATCGATGAGCACGGCATGGCGGTATTTGAACCCTATTTCCGAAGGGCACTGAACAACTCGTGGTCGCTCGTCTTTCCTGGTGACTCCCGCCCGGGTGCAAATAATGCAGAGTCCTTACAACTCGTACGGCAGGAGATGGAGAAAATTGGAAAGAACCCGCAGCAAGCTGCCGACATAGCCCAAGCTCTTGACACTCCCGATTGGGATATCAATTTACAGGCGCTCACAACCAATATCCACCTAGACCCTGTCTCAAAATTTGCTTTCTTGCTTGCTTGCCGGGCTACCACGAGAAGTGATCTGCGATCAAAAGGTAGGAAGTCATACCCGCTATTTATATTGTAGTACGAAGTGTCGCTGACCATGCTATCTAGCGGACGCTTTATTGGAGAGTAGCATTCAACCTTTCCTCTCAGCCCTTACCAATCCTCCAATACCCCAAGATGGGGCGCCACAAGACGATATCTCTCCTCTTGTGCTTGCCACAATCATTGACCGCTTAAGTCAAGATCCACCTCAGGACTGGGGAGAGCGACAGAGCGAAGATCTTATATACGCCATAAAGATGCGATATCAGACCCTTAGGACAAGGATACCACAAGCGGTTGAAACTGCAATGTATTTAGACGACCTGCTGAAGTCTCCAGAGAGTCGTCTAGCCAAGGTTATGCAACGAGCGGGCCCTCGTGCTACCAGCAGTATAGAGGCTTGCAAGGAAATGCTAGCCGGAGTGGAGACCAGCATGATATCTTACCTGCAAATCGCAAATGCGCTGCTGTTCTCTGTGATGGCCGAGAATGGTGGTGCATATGATGCAGCGATCCTTGTGCGGGCACTCAAGGAGCATCGGGCTGGCTCAATGGTTGACTGGCTTGACGTTGTTCAGGGATTTGACAAGCCGGACCTCAGAATTACAAAAAAACAGTTTCTCGCGCTGTACAACTCCTTGCTCCCACTTGCACGAGAAAGTGATAAGTTTGATATTCAAACGCTCTGGGGCAAGAACTGGCAGTATCCGACGACTCAACTCAGCTTCGTAGTAGCCTTCCTTTCCACAGGACCAGAAGAATTGGATGTGACGCAAATTCCAAATCTAAGACGAGCCTTTACTGTTGAGGACTACGAAGATGCGTCGGATAGCATTAAAGTGTTCGCAGCAGAAGCAGTCAAGCATCCCTTGGTCTCCAAAGATGCCACGGAAGCCTTATTTGTTATGATATTTCGATCGCAAGAAGCCTATAATGAGGCACAAATGCTCGGTATTCCTGACACCTTGATCAATCCGAATATGCCTATCTTCTTGTCGGCCGCATCCGCCGTCGACAAGCCTTGGGGTCCTCTGCAGGATCAGGCATTAAAACAACTTTTCTATCCATTTATTGCGAAACAGCACCAAAACTACGATTTCGTTTTGTATACCCTCTGGAAGCATGATAAGATGTGGGTAGCCACAAGGCTGGTGGAGTTCTATCAGCAGAACAACATGCTTCTCCTCCCTATATATGAACATGCAGAAGAGCAAGGCTGGCTAGAGCAGCTGTTGACCATCCAAAGCCCGTTCGTGATCGATCTTGCAGCATATGCTCACAGCAAGGGCCAGTGCGATCTCGCGGAGTGGTCACAAGGGCATGTTGAAACCATGGGAGAAATGCCATACGTAAGAGTGCTGCTGGATTTCATCCACCAAAAGATCGAGGACGAAAATCGGGTGCAGAGGGACTTGGTACAGCCTACTACGGTACCTCTCGCCCTGAAGACAGTGTATGCGATGCTTAGATTGATGAGTGATTTGGTTGGAGATGAGAATCTAGGCCACTTTTACCGCCAATGCTTGTCGTCATATCCGCGATTGTTTAATTACGGCGAAGATGAAAAGATTGATAAGGTCCTGGATGCGCAATCTGCGAATGGGCATGCTTTGCCAGACGAAGTTGGAAGCGAAATGGAACAGCGATACAAGAGCATGTATGGCGCCGAAATCAGTCCCGATGCGATGATCAGCGAGCTTAAAGAGTTAAAGATATCAGAAGATCCTCGTGACCAAGATCTATTCGCCGCTATGCTGCAAGGACTTTTTGATGAGTATCATTGCTTTGGGGAATATCCAAACGAAGCGCTTGCCACTACTGCAGTGCTTTTCGGAGGACTTTTGCAATTCAATGTCCTCGGCTTTGTCTCCGAACAAGCTGCAATCCACATGGTTTTTGAATCTGTCACAGAGACAACCATTGAAGACCAGATGTTTAAATTTGGTCTTCAAGCTATGGTTCATCTGCTAGGCCGCTTACGGGAATGGCCACAACTTGCAGAGCGGATCGTTAGAATTCCAAACTTGCGGAATACGCAAGCATGGCCTGCAGCAGAGAGTGTGCTAAAAGAACTGGAGCAAGAGACAACTGGCCTGAACGGAGATTCAGTCAATGGTGTAACTAATGGGGGTGTTGATGAAGGATTCCCTACTGATTCCTCTAATCCTCCTTTCTTGGCCATTCATGTTGATCCCCCTCTCCGGCCAGAATTGTACGAAGATCCTGATGAGGAGGTATCTGATAAGGTCATGTTTGTTCTCAACAACGTATCCAAGCGGAACCTGGATGAGAAGTTCAAAGCTTTGGAAGGCACACTCGAAGAAAAGCATCACCAGTGGTTCGCTCATTACTTAGTTGAGGAACTTGCGAAGTCGCAGCCAAATTTCCAAGGCTTGTATCTCCAGCTTCTGGAGAGCTTCAATAAAGGAATTTTATGGGCCGAAGTGTTGCGCGAGACATTCGTTAGTTGCGCCAAGATGTTGAACGCTCCGAGCACCATGGAGTCTTCAAGTGAACGCACTAACTTAAAGAATCTGGCGGGCTGGCTTGGTGCTTTGACACTTGCTCGCAATCAGCCAATTCTACATCGGAATCTGTCATTCAAGGATCTACTCATCGAAGGCCACGAAACTCAGCGGCTTCTAATTGCAATTCCATTTACCTGCAAGACACTGGTTCACGCTGCCGAGTCCAAAGTATTCAGACCACCGAATCCATGGCTAATGGAATTGCTTGGTTTGCTCAGCGAGTTATATCACAATTTTGAACTTAAGCTGAATCTGAAGTTCGAAATCGAAGTGCTTTGCAAGGATCTTAACCTGGACATAAAAAGTATCCAGTCACTGGATTTGATTCGTGCTAGACAACTGGTCCCAGAGGATAGCATGTTGCAGCCATACATCCAAGAATCTGGCCCCGAGGGTTTTGGCGACGTACATCTCATTGGCTTATCAAAACGTGGGCCAAATGAACGCTTCTCTCCAGAGGTCGTGCTCCAAGCCTTACCTGATCTTAGCAATGTTTTGGTCATTCCACCAGCTTCTGGCAATGTCAGTGTTCCGCAGATGCGGAACATCTTTGTCAACGCAGCTCAGCAAGCGATCTATGAGATAATTGCGCCAGTGGTCGAACGTTCGGTTACGATTGCCGCCATCTCAACTGCCGAACTCGTTCAGAAGGACTTTGCAACAGAATCGGATATAGAGAAATTGCGCAGCTCCGCGCACACTGTTGTGAAGGCGCTCTCAGGGAGCTTGGCGCTTGTGACATGCAAGGAACCGTTGAGAATGAGCATAATGAACAATATCCGTCTTTTGGCTCAGCGAACATTGCAAGAACAGCTTCCTGAGGGTCAAATAATCATGTTCGTAAATGACAATATCGATCGGGTATGCTCGCTCGTGGAAAGCGCCGCAGAAGAGCATTCGCTAGCCGAGATTGATGCGCAGCTCGGCCAAGCCATTGAAGATCGCCGTAGGCACAACGAACAAAGGCCTAATGAACCTTACAATCATCCTCCAGTCAGTCGCTGGGCGCAGATGATTCCTGAGCCTTTCCGTCAGGATCCTCAGGGTATCAATGCAAGTGGACTCAATCGGCAGCAGCTAAGCTTGTACGAGGACTTCGGGCGCCAAGTGCGCATTATGCCAACAGCTCATGGAAATAATGCATCGCAAGACGCCAGACAGTTGCCTGATGTGCTTTCTGACAATTATCTGCCCAATTTGCCCACGCCAGCGGAAGCTCCTGCCATGCCGCGGCAAACACCTCAGCAGCACCGAATGCAAATTGTTCAACACGCTCAAGGTCAAGACCAGGTAAACGGTTACGCTGACACAGCAAATATGGGCAACCGTATATTAGCATTGATGCAAGAACTTCAGCATGCGGCCCGCGAAGCTGGCCACGATCACATTGCAGAGATTGGAGAAAGGTCATCAGTAAGAGAAATCTATGACCAATTGATCTTGCTCATTGAGCATAATGTGCAAAAGGACCATTTCGCACTCGCTGCTGGCCAACAATGCTTGATTATCATATCCAGCCAGGCGCAAAAGCGGTTGGAGGTTGAAATATTCGCACATATGCTCAATCAGCTGTGCCGCATGTCTGTCCATGCTTCGCGAAATTTGTTCGCTTACTTGGCAAATACAGACGATGACTCCTTTCTGAAAGCGGACGTGTCTGCTTCTCTTATGAGCGAGAATTTACTGGATGTCATGCAGGTCGATTCGATGGCAGCCAAGGCACTGAGAGCAAGACGCCCGGTTGTCTTGGATTATCTCAAAGATCTCCTGGACGAGGTCTTGCTCAACGGCAATCCAAATATTCTACGAGTCGACTTTGCCCTGACATATGAAGCTCTGGGTCAGTGGATTAGTGAAGATCCTAGCAATGAGCAAGTGCGTGATATTCTCAAGAAGCTGCAAATCTCCAACCCACAGGAAAACGGCATGCCAAGCCCACAGGAGCAAAGCAAACAGGACCAGCTTGAGTACATATTTGAGGAGTGGGTTCAGCTTCAGCGCAAAGAGGCTCCTGAGCGTTCATCAATGGCCTTCCTCCGTCAATTGTATGAGCAGAATATTGTGGCACAGCCTGAATCTGCAATAGTGTTCTTCCGCGCCTGCCTCGAATTGTCTGCCACGGCTTTTGAACGCGTTACTGCTACGCCCTATGGGACGCCAGATGCTGCATATATTCACATTGATGCGCTCGCAAAACTCATGGCAATGATGGTGATTTACCAAAGCCCTATCGATGGGGAAACACAGCCGAGCAAGGGCAAAGTGCTGGATGCAATGATCCGACTGGTCATTCTCGTTATGAACGAGCACCATAACAAGCAACGAGAACGATTCCCAGCTCGAGTCTATTTCCGTCTCTTCTCCTCATTACTCTGTGAACTCCGTGCTGGAAGGGCACATCTCAACGATCAGCAAGATTTTGAGGTTCACCGTGTCTTCGCACTAGCTTTGAGGATCTTGCAGCCGCAATACTTCTCCGGGTTCACTTACCCTTGGCTGGCTCTCCTCAGCCATCGCCTACTTGTACCAGCATTCCTGAATGGAGCGGGGCGGCTTTGTGGTGGGTGGGACACCTTCACCGAGCTGCTAGTAATTCTCTTCCAGAATCTCGGGGGCTTGATCGGTTTCGCAGATGGATCATTGTCTATCCAAGATTTCTATCGCGGCACCATCCGTTTTCTGCTGATGCTGCATCACGACTACCCAGAGTACCTGATCGAAAACCATGTCCAGCTTAACAGCAGCATCCCCAAAGGCTGCGCCCAGCTGCATAACATCATCAACAGTGCTGTTACTAGGGCTGCGGTCAATGATCAACCAGATCCATTCACGCCAGGATTGAAAATCAATAGGCTCGATCAAGTTCGCCAGGCCCCTCTTGTCTCTACAAACATCAATAAGATCCTCACAGATGCTGGTGTTGCGGACGCATTGGAGCGCGTGTGCTCTACACAGGAGCTGAGCAACGATGACTACAACGCGATTGCCAACGTGTTAAGCGCTCTTGACGATGCGGCTAGTCCACTGGTTGCAAATGCCATGGTTGTTTACATTGGCGTACAAATGACTTCGGCTTCTTCCGTTTTCTCCTCTGCTGCCGCTTCAGCACGCCTTCTCGAACGCCTTCTTCGCGACGTAGGCAGTGCCGTGCGCTACGATCTGATATGCGCTATGATCAATCAGGTTCGCTACGTTAATGCGCATACACATTACTTCTCCACGGCACTGCAGCACATGTTCACCATCGGCACGGAAGAGATGCAAGAGCAAATTATGCGAGTAGTGGTTGAGCGACTAATGGCCCCACGCCCACATCCATGGGGCCTCATTGTGATGATATTGGAACTGATCAAAAATCCAAGCTATGATATCTGGAGTCTTACATGGATGAAGACGGCACCGCAGGTGCAGAATATGCTTGAGGGTCTGGTGCAAAACCAAGACAGACTCGCGAGGAGTGGCGGATTCGGGGTCGGCATTGGAATGATGTGAATGCGCATTCCACCATAACAGGATCCGAAACTTTACGTGTGGGCGTTGCCCATGATTCAAGACCGAAAAAGGTACTTGATCGGGTGGCCTGGCAATGGCCTGGCGACATTCCAATCCTCTACTCAAATGGAAAGAGGCTACCATGGAGTCAATGGTTTTCTATGCATAGGAGAGATTTCGAAAAGAAAGTTAGTGGCGTTTCGATGCCTGAAATCTCAGAACTGGGGGCTGGGAGAGTAAGGTAAGAGGGGTCATGAAGAGGTTTTAACTGACTCATGCATCTGGGCGGTGCTTTGGGCCGATGACATGCCAAAGGCATGATGTTTATGTATAGTAGGCTAGTGCATAATGTATCTCTTTCTCTGGGTTTACCTCTTCCTCGAAAGATGAATTTCTATGTTAGTCCACTCCGCAGAACTGCATGTTGGCCAATCATATAATCAGAATGTTGATTGGGATGTCATATTCGGTCTACATTCCCGATCTTGGTATAGTGAGTAGGTAAGTGACTAGAAAAGACGTGACAAATGCCTTTTGGTTTTCTCAAAACTCGCCTAAGTCTATCTTACTACAACATAATAAAAACTGCTTCTTTATCAAGTCTTTTGATATACATACAAAGAGGGTGGTATCGTTAACAACAATCGATCGAAGCGAGCTCGGTAGCCTGTTCAATCTGCGTTGATACTACCTAAACTCACTTTCTGGTGGCTGGCGCACCATTTGTCTGCACTGTAACCTCCTTGAACGGATACTTGATTGTATCGTCTTTACGCATCCAATGTTTCCTCCTCTTTTTTGTCACCACATGCTCGACCACCGTCTCCCTCCCATATTCCGTCATAAATTTCTTTATATACCGTGGATCCCAGAGTTCGGACGCAATGCCCAAATCCTTGCAGCAGCGCATGAGCGCGTTCGACTTGCAGCCTTCGGTGGCGGTCGGGATACCGTCAGGGTCGAAGTATTGCTGTTCTCCTCGAGCAATGCTTACTAACCTGGAACAAATATGTCAGAGGATCATCACTCTAGATTCGGTATGATGAGATTGGGGAATCTAACCGTCCTCCGCAAACCAGCCCGTATTCTCTCGTCACGACCTTTCCTGTGATGATAGTCTCCCCCCTCGGCGCCAATCCCCATCCTCCCGGCCCGAAGGCTTTATTCAATATTCGTCGATACTTGATCTCCGGCAAGTATATGATCCCATCGGGTTTGATCTCAATGTCATCATATTTTATCTCCTGTTGCAATATGGCGGCTTGTTCGGCGGTGAAGGGGGACGAAGAGAGGCCATGAAACGAGCGCGTCCAATCGACCTGTCGCTCGTCCTCGCTCAGGATGGGTGGAGGGTCGGAAAGACCATCTGTCAATGATCGCAAAGGCACGGAATCGGAGGATGGCGAGAGTTCATGTTGAACTCGTTCCGCGTTAGAGGAGGACGGAGTTGGCGGGGTTTGCTGGCTGATTCGAGTGGTGTTCGTGATGGATCGGCGGTTAGTGAGGAAGATGGCGCGCCGCCGGATTTGTTGATCAACAGCTTTAAATCTAGGTGAGGCGAGGAGGGCGAAGATGCTTGCGCCTGCTCTTCGCGATGTCGCAGAATTCATGGTGGATTTGACAGAAGTGGAGGCTCTGAAATCCAGTTTGGATTTCACAGGTAGAGAGTAAAACACATGGTCCGTGCTCTGATATCTATTTATGAAGCTCATCATCGTGAGTGAGATGAGCATTAGATAAAGGGTCAGGTTGGACATTGGAAAAAAAAAAAAAAATAACTCTACCGCGCAATCAATATAGCCTTGAAATATGCGACTAAGTAATGTGCGCAAGCCTGTCATCTGTCAAGACCGCAGAGGAAATCATAGAGTGCTAGTGCCTGACAATCACAACTGTTCACCCTTCCGCTTCACCAACCCGCGGAAGAAGTCAAAGCTGTTACTGTCACTCTGCAACTGGAACCTCTTCCCTGTTGCCCGAAGTGCCGGCCCCACTTCTTCCGCAAGAAGAAGGCCCCAGTCTGCTGTAATGCCCTTAATCCTCGCTTTCGCTCCTCCCTCTGCCTCCAATGTTACGATTTGATCTGTGTGCAGCCAGGATGAGTAATACATATCTTGGAACTGCCGATCAAAACCAGTACGACAGAAACGATAGTAAAAGCTTTCTAAATGCGTCAAGATGGACGCAAGGAGCTTCTCAAGCGTGAACGGAGGAAGATTGTGGCGAGCGGCGAGGAGGGAGAGGGATGTTGTTGGGGCGGGGTTGAAAACATTGAGACCGATGCCTACGACAAGAGTGTAGTCCCCCCCAGAGTATGATGAGTTGACCAAGATACCTCCAACCTTGACGTACTTCTCCCGTTCTTCTTCGGCGGCTTCGCTTTTCGTGAGAGTCGTTCTTTTAGTGCTGGTGGGGTCAAGAGCGTAGATGTCATTAGGCCATTTCAATTTTACGGGGATCTTGTCGTAGCCGCGTCCCCTGTCATAATCTCGAATCCCATGAACGATGGCGAGCGCTGCAACATACTGAATGAACACTACTGGTGCTGTAGCTCCCAAGGCCAAACTATGCTTCATCACGGTGCTAAACATTAGAGACCCGGGCGGTGACACCCAGACGTTGGTCCCACGACCCCGGCCGGCGACTTGAGTTGTGGCCGTCGCAGTAAGGCCGATCGGCAGGTATGGAAGAAAACTTGGGTTCTTTTCCAGAAGAGTGGAGGTGCTGGTGACTACTTCACCGTACAGAAGAGTTTTGCCGAAGACAAGCTCGCCTCCTTCGGACTGTTGTTGAGAGGCGTAGTGCTCGAGATTGGAGAAGAACGCATGGTGGTTAAATTGTGGCGTCTCCTTACAGTCCGGTATGGGAGGATCTTCGTGAGCGAAAAGGTGTTTGGGAATGGTATTATAATCAACATTTCCGGGAGTCACATTACTTTCGCCTTGTGAAGAAAGCTGAATGTCTTGAATTTCTCTCAAATTCCGGTGACCAGGTGCATAGAGTATGAAGGTATCATTTTCGCCTTTGATTATATCTTCTCCGCTTTCATTCTTGGTGACGATGCCGGCTTCGTGCCAACCGTGGACTAATTCACTGACGACTCCTTGCTGCGCTGAAGACAGGTGCAGCAACGACAACGACGGGGCCGTTTCTGCTTCCTCGGTCACCGTCAAGCCGAGTTTGGACAAGCATGCTTTCATAAAATCAACCCGCTTCCTTTCGTCCTCCACTAGTGCTGCTACAACGGAGGCATAATTGGGATGGCCGGAGTGGTCTGAAGGGCTGAGATTGAGGCCTGAAAACTCTGGATGTGGCCCAGTCAATATCGCCGCCCCATCTCCAACCTTACAATATACTACCGCTGCCTTCCCTTCTCCCGACTGCACAGCCAAGTCTCCGGTGTAGCTGGCGAGAACCTCCACTCCCTTCTCCGTAAATTTTTCTGCGTCCACAAAGACACCTCCGCCATTGTAATAAGTTCGAAATCTTTGCGGGATCGCATGAACATCAGCAGACACTACATCGCGTTTGGTCACCACCTCCACTGCCTTGGCTCCGGCCTCAGAATGATACACAAACCCTTCGAACGCCAATCCACGACAACATCCCGGGAAGAAAGCCAACTCCCGCTCGCCCACTACTTCCATCCCCTCTTTCACCTTCCCCACCTCGAACTCACATCTTGCACATCCATAGTACCCCCCGGCACATAATCCCAGATACTTGCCTCCAAGCTGCACATAACGCTTGATGATGCGATTCCCTTCACCATTGAGCACGCGGCAGTAGCCTAGATCGGCACCACCAGGGAATACAAGAAGAGCACAGGTCGGACTCCAAGGTTCCCGCAGTAGTTGCTCAGACGTTAACGGGAGGATGGCATAGTGCGGACCGAGGACGCGGCGAAGGGACCAGGTGGCGTGACGTACGGATGAGAGCGACGCACCGGGGCCGGAGTAAATGAGGATGTTGACTTTGCGGTTAGACATGACCCCAGTTCGGCCGATAGGTTTTGGGTAGGGAGATGAGGTGGGTGGCAAACCCTACAGTCACGTGCGCGTTGATATGAGCCGGTTTGATTTTTGGTACTCTGAACGTTTCCCTTTCCGGCATATACTGGCTTGTGTGAGAATCCGGAGATGTCGAATGCTGAGAAAGATCGCAAAATAGAAGGCCGGGCTGGAGATGATGATGACGAGCCGGACGAATGGTAATCATTTGGCTTTTCTCTAAGAGTATGGTAGGTCTATGCTGACTTATGCTTCAATTAGGGACAAGCGGATCTTCAGCACAGGCTGTGCCGGTATGCGATAAAATTCCTTTGAACGCCCTAGCTGGACTATTGAACCCTGACCGGCATAGATGAGAATTTGAAACTCAACGATTGCTACTTTGATAAGAGAGACTGGAGGGCGTGCAAGGACGAGGTAAGGAGTGACCTATCGACACCCCACCTCGCTGCTCGGCGCTACAAAACTTCATGGACACTCTGAACGCGGTAACTGACGTGCTGGGCAATGCAGATGGAGGCGTTCAAGCAATGCTGGAAACGACAAGGGAACGAGCAGAGAACGTCGTCGAAGGATGCGTGATGTGGCAGGTATGTGGTGGATAGGTGCTGACGCTGCCACGGCTCGCGTCCGGCCCGGACGTGCAGGGGGTGTCTGGCTCTGTACAGTATGTATTGATTCCTCTCCTCCGTAACCTTCATCGTTCAAATCCGTCAGATATCAGACTATTCCACTCCTCCCATGTTCTCTCTCTGTCCGAATTAGTTCTCTTTTCTTCAGCCACATCGTTCCATTTTACCCCACGTTTTCAGCCACCGCCACCGCCGTCGGCCCATGACGTCTCGCGCATCATGGACGACACTCACGATTTGTGCGGCAGGGGCAGCGTTCTCCAAGCAATTGCTTCTCTTCCCGACCCTCCTTCGCTCTGCTCCCACCATTTTTCTACATTCAGTCCCTACTTTGACTGCCTTATTCCACTTCCTCGATAACACCTACATACTCGCAAGCACTTGAGCTACGAGCATCACAGAAGGCACGGATTATAAGTACCTAGCAAACATGAGCCACGAGCAAGAAGGCGCGGCGGTTCCGCCGCAGAGCAAAGGATCATGGACTTCGTTCTTGAAGGTAATTTCTCAGGCTACAGAAAATGAATCATTTTGCAACGCATGGCTAATCTAAATGTTTCAGTCGATAGCATCCTTCAATGGCGACCTCAGCACCATGACTGCTCCCGCCTTCATCCTCTCTACCACTTCCCTGACGGAGTTCTCTGCCTACTGGGCTGAAATGCCGCGTTTGCTGTGCGCCCCAGCGGCCGAGCCCGAAGCAAGCAAACGCGCCATGCTGGTGCTGAAGTGGTTCCTCTCCACCCTCAAGCAGCAATATGCGAGTCGAAATGAGAAGCTTGGATCCGAAAAGAAGCCTCTCAACCCATTTCTGGGCGAACTCTTCCTGGGAAAGTGGGAGGATGAGATGGGCACTACGCAGCTGATCAGCGAGCAAGTCTCCCATCACCCGCCCGTGACGGCATACAGTATCTGGAATAACGAGAAGGGCGTCCGGTTGCAGGGCTACAACGCGCAGAAGGCATCATTCAGTCGAACCATCAATGTGCGGCAGGTCGGGCACGCGCTGTTGCATATCGACAAGTATGATGAGGATTACCTCATCACTCTCCCTTCGCTGCACATCGAAGGATTAATCACAGGATCACCGTATGTAGAGTTGAATAGGAGCAGCTACATTGTGGGCTCAAATGGCTTCACGTCGCGCATCGACTACAGCGGTCGAGGCTGGGTGAGCGGGAGCAAGAATACATTGTCTGCGGTCCTCTATCCCCATGGCAAAGAGAAGGACAAATCAGCCCACCTTTACATCGCAGAAGGGTCTTGGACGGATAGCTTCACGATTAAGGACGCGAAGACGAAGACGGTGGTCGAGACGTACAATGCGAAGAAAGAGCCCAAGACACCCCTCAAAGTGGCCCCAATCGCTGAGCAAGACCCGCTCGAGTCAAGACGAGCGTGGGCAAAAGTGGCGGAAGCTATCCAGAAAGGAGACATGAACACTACCGCCCACGAGAAAAGTGTTATTGAAGAACAGCAGCGGGCGTTGCGGAAGAAGGAGGCGGGGGAGAAGAGGGAGTGGGAACGGCGATTCTTCAAGCGGCAGAACGATCTACCGATTTTTGAGAAGCTAGTGAAGGAGATCCCAGGTGGGAGCCTGGAGGCGGATCAGACCAATGGAGTGTGGGTTTTTGATCAGGAGAAGGCGAGGGATGCGAAGCCGCCGTTTTGTAAGCTGAGCGAGGAGCTTAAGGATGGATGGAAATCAGGATGAAAGAGGTCGGTTGAGATAAGGTTAGATGTGGTGTGATGTGACCGGTGGGAGACATCAAATTATTGCGACGAGTATTCGTGGCTAGATTCGACCATCATAGGAGCAGCACCATGAATTTGCTGAAGGATAACGAGGAACTTCATTACTGAGATTTTGCCGTGCTGGGCATATTTCGTTTCCTACAACTATAATGCAACTGAAATAAGATACGTTTTCATGCATCCTACGCTGTTGCTCTTACAACGTTTCATATTTGAATTCACAGTCATCGTACAAACAGACATCCCGACATTCGTCGTTCTGTATGCGTAATAGGCTAATTGACTGATGCAACATCGGGTAACGACTGACGGACATTGACAGCGCGTCCTGTTTAGAACTTGATGATTCGGCAGCTTTGATTTCCGATGAATGACTCGAGTGATAACGATCTGTGCCTCGTCAAGGGATTAGATGCTCTCTTTTTCAATAAAGCTCTAGGCAAGGCCAGGTCAAATGGCGATGATATTCGGTGCAACCGCCACAAATTTTCTCCAATAGCGGTGCAGTGCGTAACATTCGATCAAATCATGCAGAGGTATTCTTAAATGCATTCCAAAGTTCCTTGGCCATTATGCGTCTACCAATCTGCCGTTACGAGTCCGTAGTGCCAGCAATAGTTTATCACACTTGTGCTGTCTCGAGCCTTGAAACAACTTTACTGCTCTCTGCCAAAAATCTCTATCAATATCAGCTCGATCTTACAGGTCCACGCGAGTTCGGCGGACTAAGAAGCTGCAGAAAGGGCATTTCGTATGCCGGACGGCTCAAAAAAGGGCGGGAAGACTATCATGTGGTTTTCCTAGCATTTTCTTGAACTACTGTTGAATATGACTCTTTTGCAATTCTCACATGAGCTGTTCTATGAATAATTCGCACAAGGACGCGTCCTGTAATCTCATCCATGTCGCAGATTTGTTCCAGAGTCCGTGGTGGAATTACCCTTTTAGCCCTCAAGTGGTTAACCGTTATGACATGAGTTGAAACTCAATAAGCTCAAAATCACTCTTTGCCATTTTTTTTTTAAATTTTCTTTTTCTTCTTCCAATTGCCCCTTTCAATGCCCTCATCAATAAGTCGCAAGAAAGCGTAGGGTTGGCAGGCTGCTTTACTTAAAGCATGAATGATGCTGTGTTGTAGTCTTGCAACTTGCCATGAACCAGACATTCTCAGACCTTAGTCCTAGATGCAATTACAATATATGTGTAACAGACGCTTACATGCTATGTACATATTGGTGCGTTCTTGTAGTCATAATGGCCATTCGATTGCGGATTGACAGGCAGATGAGGCTCTGCACGCCTCAGGCACTAAATGTGGCGCAGAAATGTCCCCGACTCACGTCATACGGCGACGCTCGCATGACCGGAACAGAGCGCGGGCGACGATGGAGCTGCGTGCACGATCAGTAGTCGCCGGACGGAAGCGCATCACTTCCGTGCGATCCAGTACAACACCACAAGGAAGATGGAACCCCAAGAATCCATGGTGACTGCTAGCCTCGTCGCTTTTCTCGTAATCAGCAAGCTAAGTCCTAGCTGATATCCATCCTTCCTTCCACCCTCGTGAATGCTACTCCAGCCGCGCGCCTTCAATCTCTTGCAGCGGCCCGATCGAGGCGAGAGTGACGGCGGTAGCGAGGAGCATAGTCAACGACGATATTGTAACAGCATAACAGATTTCAGCTTCTTCGAACAAACCCTCCGCTTCCACGAGCATCGTTGCCGGCTCCGCTTAGCCCGGAAAATGCTCCTCCTTCATCAAGCTGGTAGCGTCAAAATCGGCGAGGTTATCCGATATACTCTCACCTACACGCCATCGCACGACCGCATATTACCCACGCCCAAGTATTTGCATTTGAAGATCAAGAACACGTGCGCGATCCCTCTCCGGGCGGCGTGGTTGCATGGCCCATACGTTTTACACGTGGCAGCATATCCCGCGACGTTCAATCCTCATGTCAAGGTTGAACGGGATGAAGAGGAGAAGTATGGTGTTCCCGAGTACGAGCCTATGCTCAAAGCAGGCGGAAGCTGGACGGCAAAGTTGAAGGTACCCGAAGAGATACGAGAGACAGGGGCACACCACATTGGTGTTAATAGACCGCGCACGACGGACAGCTCAGAGAGGAAGAAAGGGAGTGTCACATGGATCATTGAGATCACGTCGCAGATCCTTTTTTCCACATCCGCTTCAGTGAACTTTGAGGTACTGGTCGGTAGGGATGAGCGCAGTCTGGATCTTGGGTTCGCAGCAGTGGCAGGACACGGCCATGGTGCTCCCGGCCAGATTAAAGAGCGACAACAGTCGGAGAAGGAGAGAACAAAGGCACGGAAGCAAGGAAATATGCAGATTGCGGGTGTATATTCAAAAGCCGTGAGATTAATTGCAGAGGATACGGAGGCTCTTTGGGACAAACCTCACCTCCCATCTGGGGATGATGAAGAAAAGTTGCGAATGTCACAGGACCATCACCGCGTGTCTAATGATGTGAAACGGCAGAGTAAGGATCGAGAACGGCAGGATGATGGCACGCCGAAAAAGAGGAAGAAGGTCCATTTGGTAATCCTGACGCATGGGTTGCATAGCAATATTGGTGCAGATATGCTATTTTTGAAAGAGAGCATTGATGCCACGGTTAAACAGGCAAAATTAGAGGCACGCAAGCGGAAAGCGGCCTACCGAAAGAAGAGCAGGGAACGCAGGGAGACTCAGGCTTCTGGGGATCAACGGGATGGCAAGGATGGTCCTAAGTCAATAACTGCAACAGGGAAAGGAGATGTCACTTCTGGGCAGAATGGAGACAATGATTTTGCTGCAGCCACGCTTTCTGGAGGTCAAGAAGATTTCGAAAGCGACTGCAACGAATTCGATGGTGATGATGATGAAGAGGAAGAAACGATTGTTCGTGGATACACAGGCAACGCTGTTCGGACCGAAAACGGCATCCAATATCTAGGCAAGCGGCTTGCTAAGTACATCCTCCGCCTGACCTATCCGGATCAGCCCTTCCTTCCCCTCAAAAAACCTCTGACGCGCACCCTTACCGACACTTTCAAATCTGAAGCCGGCAAAGCTCGACGTGATGGTGTGCCTGCTCACTCTGGAAGCAGCATACACTCTCCCAAGCCCTCAAGGAATGTGGAGGATATACCGTACAAGTTCACGAGTATCAGCTTTGTGGGACATAGTCTGGGCGGATTGGTACAGACCTACGCAATTGCGTACATACACAAGCACAGTCCGACGTTCTTCCAACAAATTCGGCCAGTGAACTTTGTTTGCATGGCTTCACCAATGTTGGGATTGAGCAATGAGAATCCGTTGTATGTGAAGTTCGCTTTGGATTTTGGGCTGGTAGGTAGAACGGGACAGGATCTCGGACTCTCATGGCGGCCTAACACTATTGCAAGAGGGGGTTGGAATGCTATGATTGGGGGCCTGGGGAGTGCGTCTTCGAACCACAAAAGTCAGAAGGGTAAGAACAGAGATGGTACTGAAGACCCTAGTGCGAAGCCTCTACTCAGAATCCTGCCCACGGGCCCCGCGCACCAGGTCCTCAAGATGTTCCGGAATCGAACGGTTTATTCAAACGTGGTCAATGACGGGATTGTGCCGCTAAGGACGAGCTGTTTGCTATTCCTAGATTGGAGAGGCTTGGGCAAAGTGGAGAAGGCGAGGCGAGAGAATGGCCTGATTGGCACAGTTGCAGAATGGGGTTGGGCGGAGTTGACGGGGGCAAACGCGAGTAGTATTCAGCCTAACGTCATTGCGGAAAGATATGGTGAAGAAGATGATGATGATGAGCATGTGAGGAGGGGTGAAGGGGATGTCGTTCCTCAGCCTGACGAAGATGAGACTGCAGACGACAACAGGATAGTAACAAGGCAGTTGAGTTATGAAGGGGACTACCACTCGGAAGCGACCGGTAGGAAATCATCCTCGGCACCAAAATCACCATCCCAACCACAGGAGAAGGGGATTTTAGACAGCCTCCTCGGCTTCTTCCGACCGAGTGTGCCAGACCGGTCAAAGTCTAGCTCGCCACAACCTTCGAAAAAGACAACCAAAGCGTTGCACCGCGGGCAAACGATCTATCAGGGTGAAGATGAAATGTCTGATGATATCGCACGTGGTGAGGAAGGCACCACGAGCAATCCCACCATGCATCCACATCTCGTTCAAGATCATACTGGTCAAACAGAACAACCACAGCAGCAACGCAAGCGACCAGCAGCCACCAAGGGAGACAGTTTCATTAACGACGAAACAGGCGACCTACAGGCTCCACCGAAGACCTCCATCTTTGAATCCGCAGGTGACATCCTGCATCCACCTCTACCTAGTAAACAGTGGATCACAGACCCTAGCTCACGTGCCAGGACCATTTTCCACGACCGTGTATACCATCCAGAGGACATTCCCCCCCCACCGGCTAAGCGCCAAGGGTCGAGATCATCAAGACACTTATCCAGCGATAATACCAACTTTCCCAGAGCAAGTCAAAGCTCTCAGGGATCAAATGAAGAGGACCGGCAGTATTCCGGTTCAATGAAGGTTGAAGAGAAGATTGCGCGGGCATACCATCGGGATTTAAGTTGGCGTAAAGTCCTGGTCCGTCTAGAACCGGACGCGCATAACAACATAATTGTGAGGCGGATGTTCGCCAACGCGTATGGGTGGCCCGTCATCAAGCATCTGTGCGACACTCACTTTGCAGATACGTACACGGCAAGGACCCGAGACGAAGAAGAACCTGCACGTGAGCGGGCGCAGCCAATGGACGTTCCGGTGCCAAAGAGCGGGGAGGAGGTGAAGGACCAGACGGCAAAGACAGTGCCAGAGCGTACGCAAAGCGAGACAAGAGAAGCGAGGGATGAGCTGGCCGATCTGATTGTCGCACAGAGCGGGGCGGTGAGTAGTTATAGCTCGAAGGCTGGTAGCGTCACCTCACCGGTTAGCAGTTCAGGATGGGACGAGTCGTATCTGGAAGGCTCGGATGACGATGATAGTGAGGTGGATGAGAGAAGCTTGGTGCAAAGGATTATCAATCCAATGTCTTCGTCGAATGCCCGAAAAGTGCCTAGGAAGCCGGAAAAAGCGTATCACCGGCCGGGAGGAGGCTCCAGGGATGATACTGCGGCGGACAGTCTGCCCACATCGCCAGTCACGGACACGCATTGTGGACTTGGAATCACGGTCTCCACGTCGCCACGCACGGCTCGGAGTGGTGCTGAACCTAACCAGCCGACGGTTGGCAATGCGAATATCGGCGAATCTCACACTCCAGTCGTCGCAGATAGCATTGTAGAAGAGCCGGAACCAATGGATACAAGCCTTTGGAGTACGGCAAATTTAGGGCTGAGGAAGAATGTGCTGGAGCAAGTTCAGGGTGTTGGTGCCCCGATGGCGATCAAGTCGAAGGGTAGGCAGTAGGTCTTACATGCTCGAGAGGCTTGGCGCAGAGCCCGAAAGGAGAGATGAAGGAGAGTTGGTGATTGTTTTGATACTGCTACAATTGAAGACAGAATAATTTAGACTTCATAGAAATATTATATTGCTTTCACGGGATTGCCGCTTTCGACCTGCACTATCACTGTTTAACATACGACTATAATGCTGTCATACCTAGCCGTTTTATTGTAATGTGCTTGGTCACTTGTGTATGACTTTTTAAGGCTTCGGGTTTGTTTCCGCCACACCCGGATGAGGGAGCGGTTTCACAACGCCACATCTGGAACTTTGGATCCATGGCTCTACCACTCTTCACCGCCGAGCTACATCATTCCCGCGATACCAATGCCTTCACGAATCTGGACACATCATAAGGGGTTCTTATATCGATCACGCGAGGTCGATCGCACTATTGTCTACGATAGCATCCACAAACAATGACAAATCGTGAAAATCCATACATTTAAACTCTTCTGGCGACCCAGGCTTTCTGTTGACGGGAGACCACGACAACGTGGTCAACATGTCAAAAAGAAATCTATTGGTCTGTTTTGATGCCTTTGGGACGCTGTTCAAGCCTAAGAAATCAATCGCGCAGCAGTACGGCGAAATAGCGCGTTCATTGGGCTTGGTAGGATTCACGGATGAGCAGCTGCAAGTAACATTCAAGAAAGGTGGGTTTCGATATATAAAGGATCTTTTGAGCTCATATCGGAACTAATCCTTCAAATATTGTAGCCTTCAGAGACGAGTCCAAGAAAAATCCCAATTACGGCAAAGCAAATGGTATGAATGCAGTGAAATGGTGGACTAATGTATATTGTTATCCCAGAATCCGACAGCAGACTGCCTGCAGTACTAATTGAAGCTCCAATAGATAATCCATAACACATTCCAGCCCCTGATCGGGAATGAACAACAAATTCACAATGAACTTGCACCCCGACTCATTTACCGCTTCTCCTCTGAAGAAGGCTACGCAATTGTTCCCGGAGCCATCAAACTTCTCCAACAATTGCGAAGCCATCCACCCTCATCGATCAACCGCCTCATCGTCGGTGTCATCACCAATTCTGATGATCGGGTGCCGAGTGTGCTCACCTCGCTCGGCTTTCGAGTGAGCCCATTTAGGTATGGGCACGAACTTGTGACCGAACCCGCGGCTAGCGAACAATACGACATCGATTTTTCGGTCATGTCGTACGATGCTGGCTTCGAAAAACCCGATCGACGGATCTTCCAGGCAGCAGAGAGTATGGTGAAAGTTTTGCCGAGCAGTAGAGGCATGGATCCTGAGAGTTGGGAAAAGGTTTTCGTTGGTGATGACTTTGAGAAAGATGCGAAAGGTGCAGCGGAGGCGGGGTGGAGTGGAATATTCGTTGCAGAAGACCAGCTGGTCCCTGAGGATGTTCCATTCTTGAACACGTCTGAGACGAGAGATCTTTCTCAATTGTCGAAACAGCCGGGATCAATAGTGGCAATTGATAGCATGGCATCTCTTGCATCTTGGATTGACAGTGAACAATCAGATGCCGATCTTAGCTAGTATTGGTCATGTAAAATCAACAGAGAAAGATCAGGAGCCGCGTCTCAGAGCCAAGATGTCTCCAATTCTAACTTCATTCTTTCCTCCCCACCCGGCCGCTCCATGCAGAACTTCCGGTCGGACTTTCACATACCAGCTCCATGTCCGCTTGTCTAGTTCTTCTGGGCTTAATGTGGTGGCCCAAGAATCATATAGCATATCTAATGCACGCAATAGTCTACCTAGATTACGTTCTTTCTCTGCAGCTTTTGCGGCAGCCGTTGGTTTCTTTACAGACGTTTCCGATAACGGTGGACTATCAAAGGACTTCATTAGATATGCCCGGGCGGATTGCGGGGTATAGATTGGCAGGTTTGTCTGGTTGCCGGCTTGGGCATTGGCCTCCGCAAAATCGGCTCGGTTTGACTTTCGCAGAGCTTCCAGGTCTAATGCCCATAATGGGGGATTGATCTCAATCGACTCCAGGTTTGGACTCAATCGAGCTTCATTTTCAGCCAACTCGCCTTTTTCTGTCGCTTCGCCGTTTCCTTGCAGCGTGCTTTGTACTGTGGGATCTTTGACGACTTCCGGCTGCTTCCATTCGTAACCCCATCTCTTCAGCACCTTAAGTTCCTTTCCCATAATAGTGGCCGTAGGTTGGCCCTCCCCAAGCTTCCGTTCTGATTCTTCCTCATCCTTACTCAGCTCTTGAATGCCCAAGCTCACGGCTCTCGCCCGACTCGTGGTACTTACATATCCTTGAGCAAGGCTCAAGCGACTGGAGAGGGGCTGTTCGGGCATGGTGTGCTTCAAAAGGGTGACCGCGAAGGCGAGAACCAATGGCGCCCTGTTGGTGAAGATGACCGTGTTTGCCAGTTCATCTTCGTTGGCCAAGCTTTTCGGCAAGGCCAATGCTGATTCCAAATCTATGGAACCAACATCATCAGATTTCTCACGCCTGCGTTTCTTTCTTGGTGATAAGGCACTCTCATCGCCTGCTGCTCGTTTTTTTGATACACGCTTTGCCGCCGCAACAAGTTGCTTCGCGACTTTCTCATCGTTGAATATTGAGCTAATATCTTTGGTATGAGCTTTTGAAATCTTCTCTGGTGTGTCCAGGTCGACAGTTTGAAGAGCTTTCACCTTACTCATTGCCTTGTGCTCATATAAGCCCTGACCTAGACGTCCATCATATGTATTCATGTACGTACGGTGCTTAGTGGGATCTTTGCGTCTTGACTCAGAAAGCGTAAAAGCGCTTGGAGTTGATTTGCACTCATCTTGAACACGGCAGCAATGTGTGAAACGGTTTAAGCTTGACGTATTTGTCGTAAAATTTACCGTCACCCCAACAAATGAGTGAAGTTACGGTTGCTGTCGCTTGAAGGACACGACAGGATTCCGATACGTCACAATGTCTCGAAGTACATGCAGCCACTACCGAGGTAATTCCGGCTATATAAAGTCGTACCTACATACAGATCTGTACCAGCTGGAAGTAGCTCTGCAAGAATTCCGGGAATTTAAGGCTATTATAGAAGCTCTTATATTGAGCCAAATTGTTGTTTTCGCTACGTTAATAGTCGGATTGAATGTATTCATGCACTATCTAAACGATTTTGTATTTGTTGAGACGAAGTATAACTGTGGTGTCTTTATAAATAATTTCCTGATCAATCACATATACGTAAAGAAACAGTAAAAAATTGCTCAATGTAGAGCTAACGCCTTTATCTTGTTGTCCTTGCGTCTTTACGAGAGTTAGTTGGGCTAGAACCGGCTCATCGTCCTATATAGAATCGATTAAAGTCATTAAGGAATGCTCTATATCAATGTTGTGTCCTCGGTCGGTGATTATTTTTGGAATTGGAGCAATATGAATCTAAACTTTCTTCATGCTCACTTCATGTTAAATTTTTCATATGCATCTGAACCAGTCTTGAGGATCCCAACCAATTGTATGGAGATGACTCTAAGTACGACATCATCTCCAACAAGAGCGCATTGTTTGTATTTACTCAATAAGGGCAGAAGTCGGGTATCTCCAAAATGCATGACAATGCTGTCACTAGCTTTCAGAGAATATCAATATTGCTCTATGTAGCCGATCAGAGTTTCGACAAAGGTTCGATGCTTTTTTCGATCTGGTCTAAAAAAGTCCCCAAGCATCATGAATGTTTGAGGGCCTCTACAGATATCTTTTGACTCGAAGGCCTTTGGAATCCGCCTTCAAATATCTGTGCAATAACCATGTCCAACTATGTTTCTTTAGTGTGTTAAATTCCAAATCTTTTCACATGCGGCTGAGCATACTACAGCTTAAGCATGCAGTATCCCCGATGCACCGCCCAACTTCTTACTTGCGCATTCGGTCATCTCGATTATACTTAGGCTACCCGCAAGATGAATACAAACATAAGATAGCCGAGATAGGCCGCTCCATCTCCAGTTATAAAATCTATCTGATCAAATTCAAAAGTCCTACTTGTAGCTTTTCAGTCCCGATGACTTCTCAATCGCGAAAGGCGGTTGACAAAATAATGTTAAGGATCTGCTCAAGGTTTGATTTTGACTGTAGTTAACTGCGTTGCCAGAGCGATCATTTGTACCACGTCACTCGTCTCTTACAATTTTTCCCGAGTCGCTGCATCCAAACGCAGATTGGCCAGCCTCGGCGCAAACTTCCTATGTAGAATCTGTCGTTTCATGAGGCACTTGAAATTTGCATTGATATCAATATCAGAACCAGAACGGCTTCGGATAGGACGTTTGTCGAGGGCTTTCTGACTGGTGGCTTGAACGTGGAAGACTATAATTAGTACGGTGGTCCTGTCTCGATGCAAAGTGCTCTAATTTCACCAACATGAGAATATCAGCATAAGAGTTGCTGTAGTCAGATATATCTCCACACGTGATCCTAAGTTGTGGGTGCTTGCCAAATATGACGACCCCTTGTCCGAGCGAAAATTTCTTGCGCTGAAGCCATCGTATAATCACTAGCATGATGGCGTGAATGTTTTGTTGTATGTTTGCGCATCCGATTCATCGGCAGCAGCAGAGGTTTTTTTAGTTATTTTTTATTTTTTTTATTGTTTTTTTTTGAGCTAATTGCCCAACGTACGCGTTGAATTTTATTGTATCTTGTCTATGTGAAAGTGATTATTATGCAGAGGATTCAGCCAACACAAGACATCTCGCAATGCAGCCCTGTTCCTTTCTTCGCCTCTGTCCTAACGAGTGAACGGCGGCATTGGAGATACCAATAGCCAAGAGACGCTTCATTATGAGAATGAGTAGCCATCAGGCGCTGTGTATGTGAAGAAATGCACATTGCTATGCCCATATTTTTTTCCTATATATTCCGAAAATGTTTGAGGCACGGAGCGTTATGAAAGACGTCGGTGGCATTGTGATCACTTACCGCTGAGCCCATCACCTTTCCGTGCGGCGTCAGTCTCGACAGATAAATATACATTGCCTAGGCACCTTGCCCATTCGCTTGTGTATACCGCAAATGCGCTTACAATGCTGTAAATGTTCGATGAAGACCTTCATATTGGGGCTATACCTACTCCTTACTCTTTCTGGCGAGGAAAGAGTGAGACTGCCACAATTATGTGCAAATTGGTTCTCCATGGGGTCGATGATCTGCCCGCCAGCGTCATATAGTCTCGGTCAAGATAAAACGAGCATTTCAAAAGGAGGTGCAAGGGAGTTTCGAGAAACGAAAATGGGGGGTTCCCGCTTTCCGTGTTTCCGCAACGTGGGGCTGAGTGGCCTTTCCCGTTCTTGTTCCAAACACTGATCTGACAACGCCTTCATCTCCTTCATTAGGTTGAAAGAGGACGTAGCAGCGACCATGTGTCCTTAAAAATTTAAAGACGTCTTCTTCTTGGCAGAGTTAGCTGGTTCTAACTTTCGCCTCTAAGTCATTTCCTCACGGCGTTCAAACCTCTATCAGTCTCGAAGATATGGCGTCTGGCGCTTCAGCCGTTCCTTCACCTGCCGGAAAGAAGCGCTCGCGAGATGACGACGATGCCGATCGTGATGATGAGTATATGCTGAAGGGTATTGAGCAGTGCAGCAAGAAATTACGGCCCACGAGAGCCTATTCTGGTGACACCGATATATGGTATCACGATTCGGTGATCAATACCCCGACAGCGTCTTCTCAACCTCGCAAATACGATAGTGATGACCAGTCTTCCATGGTTTCGGAGCCGGGGAGTCCTCAGGACCTGACATCGTCGAGTGAGGATGTAGACATGGAAATGGACGACATTGCTCGCTATTCTCAGCCTGCCGAAGAAAGCTTGTCTTCAATGTCTCCACGTTTTGGAAGCAGTAGCCCTTGGGCAGGCCGGCAAGATGGACGCCACCGTGTTGCCACGCCTTTCCCCCCCTCGCGGCCGGTCATGAAATCGATGCAAATCAAGACCGTCTTCAAGCAACATGTGCGAGACCGGCATCCGCAAGAAAACCTCAGTTCGGATCATCTGGAAGTTCCCTCCCCAATAGATGAAGACGAAGTCCCGACACCGCCATCCGCAGCTGATGCAGCAGGGTCACAATTGTCGATGCTCTCTGTTAATGACATGGACATTGAAACACCTCCAGGCTTACCCGCCATCAACATTGAATTTGACGGAATGCGAGAGGCACGAGATCCTGAGAACGTTGAGGCTTCGACCAATTCCACTAGTCATGATGTTGTGGTGCGGAAGCAGCGCCAACGCAGTGGCGCGCAGAGCAATGGGAGTGTGTCGCCAATCCGCTTAGCAGGACTAGTAGGTGGGCAAATTGGAACAAGCAGCAGGAAAAGTCTCAGCATCGGGTATAGATCTGACTGTGAGAAGTGCCGGTTGCGTGTGCCAGGCCACATGAACCACTTCGTGACTTAACAATCCAAGATGGGACACATGCATGACTCTACGATGCACTTTTTTTTTTTTTAAGCGTTGGCATAGGCGGGACTTTTTTTATATCTTGCTCATCTAAAGTTGATAGTATTTTCAATCGTTTGCACTTCTAATGTAGCAATTCGGGGTGATCACTACGCATTTCTCTGATCCCATTCACTTGCCAGCATCCCGAATTGCACGTCGTCCCACCACCGCCCATCATGCCAAAAATATTCTCGTACGACCCCCTCACGCTTGAAGCCCAACCTTTCATACAGCCGAATCGCCCCTTCATTGTAAGAGAATGCAGCTATGCCTACACGATGCAATCCCGCCGCCTTGAACGCCCAGTTTAGTGCCCATCGTATTGCCTCGCTCCCGTATCCTTGATTTTGATATGGCTTCACAATGTTCACACCGATGTCTGCATGCCGATGATGAGCGTCTTCTGGCTTGGCCTGGTCGAGATTGACGACTCCGATCGGGATTGGCTTGGATTGGGCGTCATGAGCGGGTAGACAAATTACCACTCCGAGCAGTGTTTCCTCGGCCACAATCTTGAGAAATTTCTTGGCATCATCTTTGGATTGCGGCTTTTTGATCGACGTATTGGCCATCTGGAATGCAATGGGATCGGTCTCCATGGAGTGAAAGAAGTCTACATCTCCTTCTTGGTCAGGCGCTCGGTAGATCAGGCGCTCGGAGCGAAAGGGGTCTGCCATGGTGGTTTCGCGATACCAAAGATGATGCCTCCAAACTAGGTCGAAGAACTGGGACTTATAGAAGAATGAGTATGAGTCACCAATTTTCTCCAGCGGCACTCTGCCAGTTGAGCTTACCGCCATTCCCCATGAGGGGCCTATAGAATTTTCTGTGGGTAATGCATTGCATACAAACACCAAGGAATAAAAGGAAAGGGAGATTTGCGAACGCAGCATGGGAATAATTACACAGCCACATCTAGGGACGACGAACACAAATCCAATATACACATACGCTCCATAGATGCACGTCGACCCTAAATGTGCTTATAATAATGGTCTGTGCATTTCCAGTCTATCAAATTTGGAGGGAATTATCCTGAATTCCCACAGCTCAAAGAGCGACTGGATATTCGAGCGTCTCAATTTTTTCAGGATATTTCAAGCCGTTCTGTTTCCTGACCTCGTCCATCACTTGCATAATTACCAAACTTTCCTGCAGGCTCTCATATTTCCCTTCCTTGCGGCCTTCTTTGAGGGCGTGAGCACACTCGTCCGCTTCCCAGAACATGCCTTGCCCTTCACCTTCCTCTTGCCAACCTCCGCCGAAGCCATTCTTCCACCCGCTACCTTTGCCAGGACCTGGCTGTGGCCAAAATTTCTCTTCCACGGTTCCATCTGTGAGAACGAGTTTTGTCCGCAGTGGCCTGTATGCGGGGTGGAAAACTTGGATCTCTCCTTTCTCACCTTGCACACGGATCGCTGGACCAGCTGTTCCCTTGCCATCAGGGTCTGCAGCTGTTCGCATGCCAGTTGTCGCGATACCATGAGCCTCACCCCTGGTATCCGTGGCCGGGAACGTGAGTATCATCGATGTCTGCTCGTCCGTTCCAAGCCTGTATTTGCGCATAGCACTGACCACACTCGGTGGCTTTGGATCTCTTTGTGTTGTGTATAGCGTCTGGAAAACCCAAGTGAGCGCGTAGATGCCCAGGTCCAACAATGCACCGCCGGCCAGATCAGGGTTGACCATCCGGTGCTTATCATCGAACGTTTTTTCTGGCACCATAGACATTGACAGATCTGCGAATGTCCTGCTGACGGGCCCAATCCTACCAGAAGAGATAACGTCGCGAACATAGATGGAGAGCGGGAAGTAACGTGTCCATACCGCCTCCATCAAGAACAGATTTTTCTCCCTCGCCTTCTTGATCAACGCTTCCAGCTGCGGAGCATTGGTTGTGAAAGCCTTCTCGCACAGAACATTCTTGCCTGCTTCAAGACAGAGCATGCAGTTCTGATAGTGGTGGCTGTGTGGAGTTGCCACGTAAATGATGTCGACATTAGGATCTTTGACAAGCTCTTCATACGAGCCATATGCTTTGGCAGACTCTGGTGCGCGGACTTCCTTGAGAAAAGCCTTCGCCCGGTCGACAGATGAGGAGGACGCTGCGGCAACCACCACGTGTTCAATATCCTTCACCCCACGAGTCTCTGGGTTAGGATAGAGATCACGAGCGAATGTTTCCGCAATGCCTCCAGTAGCAAGAATGCCCCACTTGAGCTGAAATTTGGCCATGACTGAACCAATGTGACTGTTGATATGACTGGGGAGATATGACTAACGGAGACAAACCGATCCTATGAGTGAGTTTCGGGTTGAAGAAGGATATTTGCAGAACCAAGCTGATAAGAGACTGCTTGCCACTCGAGATAAAACATTTTCGAGGATCTTGCATTACATTATCCGCCTAGGCTGTTATTGGGTGTTTGGAGCCATTTTTCCGCTCTGAGTGATGGCGGCTTTTGGTCCTGGGCCTCAATCGCCGACAACTCTCAAAAAACCGTCATCTCGTCCAATGTGCGTGAGTTTGAATGCACGGAGGTGACGTCAGTGGGTCGATATATAACAGGGATTTGGAGGGGGGTTAATTTGTGCAGGAGATGGAGGTTGATAGAAGTGCCGACGGCCTTCGTACCCGTGATGATCGGGGCGTCTCCTCGCCATGGGCCGCAGCAGCCGTGGGAGGAGCGGAGTAATGTATATGTCAAGTCGTTTTGATATTCTTGCAGTGTGTGTAAGTCTGTCTCGGTATTCCTCGCTGAAATATGTGCCCAAAGCAAGACCACACCCCTTTTCGCGTAGCTGTGATCGGAGGGGGTATAGGCGGTTTGTTCTGTACTCTAGCCATACATCATCATTGCACAGTTGCGAATGTGCCTGTGGAAATAGACGTCTATGAGCAAGCATCGCAGTACAAGGAAATTGGTGCGGGAGTTGGGATAGGCATAAATGCTGCTAGACTCGCACACAAACTTGGCATAGGGCAAAGGTTGAATGCGATCGCCGGCCATCGTACCGGTGTGTGGATCTCGTTCCGACGTTTCGACAACAGTGGTGAGATCGTCACCATCCCGGTCGATGATAGTCAAGCAATCAGGCAGGCGCCGTGTGCCCGGAGCGATCTGCTAGACCTGTTGAAGGAAGCGGTAGAAGAACGGAGAGCGGCAGCCCTCCATACCAAAAAGGCGTGTCAAAATATCCAGGTGAGTGTCCGGGAGCAGTCTTGATACAGCGTCAGACGTTGAGATTCCTGTTCCAGGACCTTGGTGACAGAATTCGAATCGATTTCGCCGACTCGACATCGGCGGAGGCCAATCTGGTCATCGGCTGTGATGGCATACACTCGGCCGTGCGAAACATATTCGTGGTGGACAAACCAATCTTCTCGGGACAGATCGCATACAGAGGGGTCATCCCAATTGCCTCACTCTCAGCTTGGCCCTTCCCAAGTTACAGCGTCGCATGGCTGGCAAAGCACCGACATCTCCTCGTCTTCCCGATCTCCCGCAACGAACAATTGAATATTGTCGCGTTCGTGACCAAATCCGAAAGTGCGGTCGCTGATGTCAAAGAGAGCTGGACGAGCACCTGTGAACATAAAGACGTCGAGGAGGACTTTGCCGGCTTCGACAAACACGCCCAGGTAACGCGCTGCCCACCATCGCCCCGTCTGAGAAATCCAATGATCCTTATAGTCTTCATGTAGGAAGTCATTAACTTGATGCCGAAGCAGCCGTCCAAATGGAAGATTAATGATCGACAGCCTTTGGACCGATGGTACTACATGGGGGGAAAGATCATGCTCCTGGGTGATGCAGCTCATGCAATGCTACCTCATTTGGGGGCTGGTGCAGGGCAAGCTATGGAAGACGGATGGGTACTCGGCCGCGCTTTGAGCGAGTACCTTTCCGGCTCTTTGAACCCGCACTTCCACACTTTGGAGAGGACCGCTTGTCTGTATCAGACTGTCCGCTTACCCCGGGCTCAAAAAACTCAGGCAATGTCAAGGGCTGCAGGGAACACTTATGAGATGCAGACAGAAGATATGAAGGATAAGTCATTCGAAGAGTGTATCCCAATGATAGCGGAGAGAACTCGAGAGAGGATGAAATGGGTGAGTTGATTGCAAACGGTGTGATCGTTTCAGACTTGTGCTAATTTAGCCGTTGTCATACCGGTAGGTATGGGAAGAAGACCTTGATTCTGAGTATGAAAGAACTCGCGATGGGACAGTTCCTCCGAAAAGTCCTAATGATGTGATCGTTGATCAGTGCCGTATGTCAGGTGCGCCATAAAACACAAGGACACGAGTTCGTACGTGTAGGCATTCCGTATACTCGCAATAGGTTCAGAGCAATCAGTCACTTCGAGATGCAAGTGGCTACTTTCTTTTGTGGCCCAATAGTGGCAGATTCAAAGGTGCGGAGTACAGAGCTGAATGCAGACAGGTGTCAAGTTACGAAGACGCACCTTGCCCACCGTTATGGTCCGATCAGGGCAAACGTTAGGTACGATAATACACATGAGCTGATAGCAGAAGCCTTAACATTCACCCAATATCCAGCCAGTGGGACCCATCTGAGTATAGTTGTACGAAGACACAAGAGAAAACATATCTGGAAGAGTAGGTAGTCCACCGTCATGGACAACCAAATGCAAAGCCTACTGACTTCCTCTTAACGCCGGGCAATTCACCTTAAGCTGACATATACGCTACTTTGAACACTGCAGATTTAGTACTATCATCAGAGAGTTTGCATGGCGTTTTTGAAATGTAGATGGCACGATACACTGATACGCCGGTGGTACCTTGTGACGAAACTGTCATCCCACAGAGCAAGTCAAAGCGCATGGAGTGAACAGAAGTGCCAGGGCCGATTGAGAATTTCGGGAATCTCTATGGACAAGACACGTGATTGGGTGTTATTTGTCTATTATGCCGATTGTGCAATCCAATCTTATCCAATGTGGTCGTCAGAACGCTTGACTCGAGGCATTTTGAAGAGTTTAGCTCGATTACAGTTTTCGAATGCACCATGGGGAGAGGAATGGCCAGGACATGAACATTAGGTGTCGGTATACCGAACAAGCGAAGCGCATCCGCATGTCCTCATATTATCTCCCCACACATAATTTTCACCCAATCTGTTTCCTGTCAGCCCTTCGATACCGACGAACCGGTTGCTGCTGAATGTAATGTTCGTTCAGCCACGTATACGCTCTGGCCAAATGAGCGAGACCTAGGGGACTTGTGATGTCGTTGCTTGGTCATCCATCTAAAGTCATAATGATATGGATGAATGTTATGGAAGGCGACAATAGGGACAGCAGAGGCCATTGGTTGATTATCAAGCTCTCAGACGTTGGCGTTTGCATATAGGACGCTCCGGGGAAGTTCCAAAACTTGAGGAATGGACTTATCGAGTAGAGGTGATGGAACGCTGTGCAGAGTTTGCTAGCAGGGCAGATTTCGTGAAGTGAGGATGTCTTAGCCGATTCATCTGAGTCCTGAACACATTTCAAAAACCAATTTTAGGCTTGCCACATATCGTCGAATGGGGATGAGGCGGCACAATACTTCATCCATGAACACCCCCGCCTTCTACGACCTGAAATAGGCCTTCCTTTGTACCAGGTACCTACATGTATTTGTTCACGTGTTCAGCATTGCTCCATTCATGAATACCATCGTCACATTTACTCAAAGCACTTCAGTCTTTCTTCAACTCGAACCAATATCCCTCGATCCAAACCATGCTGTCTCGAGCTGCAGTCCACCCCCGCACAGTATTATTCCCCACCTCGACCTCTCGGCGCATCGGCCGATTGGCCATTTCCAGACTTCGATCAGCAAATGGAAGCCTTACAACGACAAGATTCTACGTTTCTAAAGATACGACGACTTCGTCTTTTAAGAAGCGCCCGTCTGCGATCGCGCAAAGGCTCCCGGATCCTGACCAAGTCGTGGCACATCATCGATTCCGCGAGTTTGAAGTAGGTCCTAATCTCGCTGACAGTTTGGATTGACTGACGGCAATCAAGCTTGATGGCAGGGTTTTCATCGTTACTGGTGGTGCTGGCGGCCTAGGGTTAACACTCGCTGAGGCTTTGGTAGAGGCAGGTGGGAATGTATACTGCCTTGACTGGGCCGAAAGTCCGCCTCAAGCATTTTATGTTGCTAAGGATAGATGTTCTCACTTTGGCGGAAGCTTGCATTATCGCCAGGTAGATGTGCAAAAAGCTCAACAATTGGACGACGTTATTGCCGATATTGCAGCCGAGCACTCACGAATGGATGGGCTTATAGCGTACGTTTCTGATTAGCTACGCGGAGAACCTTTGCTAACGTTATGGAATGTCACAAGGGCTGCTGCTATCCAGAAAGTGACCCCTGCTCTTGAATATGAACCAGAAAAAATTACCGAGATGATGAATATCAATTATGGCGGAGTGTATCTTTCTGCAGTCAGCTGTGCAAGGCAGATGATCAAGCATAAGACACCTGGATCTCTTGTACTCATTGGCTCTATGAGTGGACTGAATGCCAACAAAGGATTCACATCTAGCGTATACAATTCATCCAAGGCGGCAGTGATCCAGCTCGGTCGCAGTCTTGCAATGGAGGTCAGTGCTTATTGACATGTAATCATTTACCTCCCGAGCTGATGTTACCCCAGTGGGGGAGGATAATTGATGGGAAAGCAATCCGGGTAAACGTTCTGTGTCCAGGCAATATCATGACTCCGGTTTGGTGGAATTCTCTTCTCAGGATTTTCCGTTGAAGCTGACATCTAGATTAGATGGTAGAAAAGAATTTTGCCGATGATCCTGGGCTGCGCAAGATTTGGGAAGATGCAAACATGTAGGCAGATTGATCCTTTCTATTGATTTCGTCAGATATGCGTTTTAATTATTGTCACAAGGATGGGACGGATCTCAGAACCCCACGAGTATCGTGGTGCGGCCTTGTTCATGCTTAGCGATGCGTCCAGTTTTATGACAGGCTCTTACCTTGTGATCGATGGTGGTGAGTAGATGAAACGAAAGTCACTGGGCAGTTCGATTACGTTGACTTCTTTAGGCTACACTGCTTGGTAACCATTTTCGGTCCCGGTGGAAATTTTTGCCAGGGTAATATTTAGGAGGTAGGATTAAGTCAAATTCTTCATCCGAATTAGACAAAAGTATCGTCCACCAACGCCTTGCTTACTAGCTGAGGTTCAACTTTTGGATTAAAACGGGAAATTGAAAGTCTCAAGTGCTCCTGTACAATCCTGCCCACGTTTCTACAAATTCACGAGCATCACTTGTCATTAAGAAGTGAAGCAAGTACTGGCCATCCTGATCGTTTGGGGGAGAGTATCCTGAGTGGAAGACGTACGGTTGTGGTCGGACTGCAGCTAAACTCACTGTATCGTCGCTTTCCAGTTGTACCCAATCAGGATCAGTGGCGTACCGTGTGACGAAAGCCGTCCAGAGAGGAACGTCCCGCATAGGTCCTCTTAATGCACTTGCTTCCAGGCGAACAGCGCGGGAATTACGGTCTTTGAACAATCTTAGCGCGTGCCTTCGTTCTCCGTCCTTGATTTTGCCCGAGAAAATCATCATTTCGCCGTCTTCATCTTGTGACAGTTCTCGATTTTCGTAAAGAAGGCTTGTGGGGATTGTTCGTGAATCTTGACGTTTCATTGCAACGAAGGTGCAATAGAATAGAACCATTCCTGGTACTCAATCAGCTCGAATGCAAGAGAGCGGGTCTCGAGGATGCTCCACAAACGCTCATAAAACAGAAAGTCTAGTTTGGCCCATACTAAAAGCGTACCATCGAACTTTATGCGACAGAGCAGTAGACTCGATTTTTTACGAATGACCTTCAGGTTTTGGAGCAGTTGGCAATAATGCACACGATCACCATTTCTGTCTGTGGTAGCAAAAAGTATCCTTGCTCTGTTATCCGATGGTCGCCAATATAGCTGTACCTGGGTGCTCTCATGGCCGAAAGGCCTGTTGAACTTATTAGCGTAAACTTGAATGATGATTCAATATCACACTCACAGCGTTAAAACACTCTCGAATCCGTCTCTCTCCAAGTCAATAAGGGCAGATGCTTCAGGACTGTCGTAGCATTTGCAAGGTTCATTACTCCAAACGTCAGCTTAATGTGGCAAATGTGCCTTCGGACGGACCTACAGTTGATAGTCTGGATGGAAAGGTGAGCAAGGATACTCACCATCGAAGATTTGTTCAGCCCAATGCACAAATCTTCGTGGCCGGAGAGCGTGAAAGTTAGGTGCGTAGTTTGTCTGGCTGGCAGAAAGTGTGAGAGATGAGCTCGAAATAGGTTCAGGGAAAATAGGAACCTCCGGAGCGATTGGTGGGGGTCGTAGAAAGTCCCACTCATTTGGAAAAATTGTTGGGGATGAAGGAGTCTGAACTCGGTATACCAAATGCCGAGTCGGCAGAGGTCGTGGCGTACTTGATGCTGAATAGGTATTAGTCTCAGCTGATACACATGAGCGCACTGCATTAATAGTCCACATACTCGAGTCGCTAATACCTCTGGTCACTCTCTGACGACTTGCATTCTGCTGATTTCTCCATAGGTCCAGAATTTGCTGTCGTCGATAATCTAAGTCTCCTGAGCGAATGCCGTATAAGATATCAGACTGAGCTTTGAGGAAGCCGGAATACATTTCCAGCCTCTGAAGGAACCCAAAGCGTTCCTCTTCATTCATATAGTGGTTCAAATCATCCCATACAACTTCATACGGTCTCTCTCGAGATAGAGCAAACATCTCGAAAACGTCGTCAAAGGTCCAATGTAGGCTTCGTATAAGCACCCGCAAATCTTCTTCGATCCGGTAGAAGGAGGGCCAGTTGTCCCGGTCATTTTCTGCACGATCAAGTCCACGCAGATGTGAACTATTTAGAAAAAGTCCGCCAATTATTGCCGTGATCTCCGAACGATCACTTCTCAGGTTATCTCTAAAAGTGTGCAATCCATATGCAATATCTTCCGCCCTATTTGCAAGCCTTATGAGTACACGGTCCTCCATTTTGTCAAGTCTGCAGCAACAATCAACATCAATAGACTGTCACCGCGCAGGTACGGCTGATCATAGCGGTTGATTGAATCTTCACCAACTCTCCGTTCAAGCTTATAGCCATGGCTTAGATCACTCGGTGTAAGTTGTAGACATTCTCGAGCCGTGTTGCATGAGCTTTGTGCATGACTACACGACATCCGGCCCCCAGTGACAAGAACGACTTGATTTTTTGTCGGAGCAGGTTGTAGTCATGTTACCCATTTGGGGTCTTTGTGGGGCGGGCTCTTCGGGACCGGTGAATGATACGTTGTGTGTTGTACCCCCGGTTGTGGTTGGCGCTTATTCAGCAGCATTTGTCCAAGTGCCCACATACAATTTCAATCCCTCTTCACTGTCCTCACGAGATACACAGACCGCTGTTGCATCAATCGAGTGAAATATGCGTCACATAACCATTCACACACCACCGAGTAGACCCAGAATCGGGACGTGCAGCCGTGCCGCGAGAAATGTGGGTAAGGAACATTCAAGAGGAAACACCGAGCAAGACAACTGGAGACCAGATAATAGAAGGATCAACCATTGCCCCAGCAAATAACGATATCGCTTAGTCTACCAACTGCACACTTACACTGCCAGTGCATCTCTCCAGTTCGGCTTTCACAGGTTCTCTACCATCAATTTTTGGAGTAGGTCAGGAAATCAATTCGCTGTAAAAGAGATGGATCGAGGGTCACACCGGTGTGAAAGGGTGCTGTGACTGACACAAGCATCCCCACAGCCTAGGGCATCCAAAATTGGGCCTTGGTTGCCCGTGTGCGATCTAAGATCGATCTAAGGCTCCGATAAAGTATAATTTTACGAATATACGGAGATATCACTCAGGCATTTTTCTTTGGTTTATTCCAACCCTGGCGCTGGACCAGTCATTCGCAGAACCTGCTAGCGAGGGTCGAAAAGAGGGCAGACCACAGAGCAAGATATACTTAGCACGTAAGCCGGACTAATATTTAGGCCATTCAGTCGATTCACTATATGGCAATCATTATGCTACGATCTCCTCATAGCAGAACCGTGATGTTTCTGCTCTTTCAAAAGACATCAGACAAGTCCTCAATCGTATAGGGGGTATCGGTCGGTTCATGTCCTCGAAGAACGCCGAAGAAGGTCGACTGTCCTCCTCATGACCTTGCTGACTCAAGAACGCCGCAGATACCCACCTCCTGCCTCAGTATCCATCCGTGAGTATACAAAAATGCCCGTATTATTAATGAGGTAGAGAAAGAATAAACAAAGCCCTTTAAGCAGGCCGCGCAACGTTCTTTAAGGAAGAACTCAAACGAACTCATAATCTTCATCTGCATCAGGGACATTGATCGATCTGCCAACCTTGCTCTTGCCTTTTTTGACCGGTGACTGGCCCATACTCTCACCGTCATCGTTCAGCACCTCATATTCCTCTTTCACGAGCTTGACGGTCTCCCGCTCCTCAAATTTTTCGACCGCCTTCGCAAGGGCTGCATTTAGGATTTGGCTGCCTTGCGACGGTCCCTGAGTGGCATCGAAAGAATACATGATACTGTAACAGGCAGGCGGAGAAGGGACATCTTCGTGATCAGACGCAGAGTTGGACGAGTCGTCGCTTATGGCTGTGCCTTCGAGCATGTCCTGTTTGCGGGCGATCTTTGCGCCATTTTGAAGAGCGGCTATAGCACTCTTTGTTTCCTTGCGTTTGAAGTTAAAGAACCTGCTCCATATTAGCTCGGTCACTTGCATACGTGAGTATGAATGGGAGACTTGCGTCTCGGAAGGGCGGTGCGGTCGGGGTTTACCGCCAGCGACTCGCCCGGTGGTTGCCACACTGCCAAGGGCCCATTTGTGCTTACGTGCAGCATCACGTTTGTAGTCCTGCGCAGTGCTGCGAAGATCTCCGGTGGAGAAAGTTTGCTCAGACGACATATCCATTGAGTTGCTGAGGTTACTTGTCAACGTCGGTGGTTGGGAACGAAGGGCGAGATGGACTGGCCCTTTCGAGCTGGCAAAGCTGAACCGAGTCCGAACTTCGATACGGTTTGGTCAGAGTGGGCAGAATGGAAGCGCTTTGTTGTGAACTAGGGAGAGCTTGGCTCAGGTCGGACGATTCTGGTTGACAAATAAAAGACACAAGACCGCAGTTGCGTGACAGGTTGGAGTCAGGAATAAGAAGCAAGTGCCAATGGGCTTGGTGACTCGGTTCACTGAGTCACGGGATTGAAGCGCGGTTGCCGATGACCTGGATACGGACACCGAAGAAGATGGTTGTCTTGCGTGACCGGTAAGACGCGTTGTTGCCTGTCGCTGGTGGTTTCTGTACACTTTTACACGAATGCTTGCGCGCAAAGGAAGGCACTTCACGGAGCGTGAGGGTAAACAACTCCCTTTAATGCGGGAACGGGCGGTCCCAGCGTCGAGGGAGGTCACGGCTGTTGGACCTGACGCAGTGTGGGGATGTGTGATAAGATGCCGCAAGAGGCGCTTCCCGTATGACCAAATGCAGACGCGCGCGTCATTTGCCTTCAGGAACGTGGCCATTCTGACTGGCCCTCAGTTGTGTGCGCCTTCAAGGATCCCCACAAATCCAGGAATCATCTGCTATTATCTTGTCCCGATGCATTGCACTTATGAGCAAACTAAGGCGGAGTCAGTTTGCAAGTGCGTCACTGTTTCTATTCTCCCCCGGCTCCGGCTCCGGCTCGTTCCCGATGCCGGAATGACCAGGAGAACACGTTCTGTACGCTTCCATCGTGCAGTCTTTGATCGTGGAACATTGTCGGTTGCATATATGATATTAAAATGTAACTGTGGAATTATGTTCTCTGAAAAAGATATGTCGTGTCGGTTCAACCTGCTCTCATCTCTTCTTGCTCCCGGTCGCTTGGGAGACGAGGGGGGAACCAGCCGTAGACTGTGAAGTCGATTATTCTCTCCCCAAGGGGAACCACGGGTGACCTCGACACCTTCCTGTATGAGTGCTGCTTCCTGTTTCGCAGCGCCTCCAACGCCTCTTGGAGACTCGTCAGGATCGGGGGTGGATCTGCGTGGCGAAGCCACTTACCTGTGACTGATGATGCCTTTCGAGTTGATGATTCGCTGCCACGGCACCGTGGTACTGTTAAAGCGAGCATCAGGTTGGTCGGCATACTCTGGCAAATGTTTCAGACAGATTCCCACCTGTCGTGGTCTCTCCGCTGCTTTACTTTAGTCGTCGTCCCATGCGAAGGCTGGGCCTCGGCTCACGGTATCCCAGAAGACGTGCGATATGCCCATATGAGGTCACTCTTCCATAGGGAACTTCCTGCACCGCCTTATATACTGCCGAATACCACATGGCTGCTTCTTCTGATCGAGGCATAACTATACGTTATCACATACGTAACAAGTCATTGAAGCAAAGACGAAGCGTCCCCAAAGATGTCAGCACCGTATATGAATTTCACGCTAGGCGCGGATGCCCCGCGCCATCACATGACATGTCTTTCTGGGCACTTTGACTTTCTCGACTTAACGATTCCAAACTTCATCCCCACTTAAACAATGCCTCTCGCAGACTACTTGGCCAGCAAATATCTTTCGACAGATCAAAAGCCATCCAAAAAGCGTAAGCGGAAAAATGAATCTCGTCTAGAAGGCCTCTCAATAGCAGAGGACGATGTAAATGACTGGAGCAAACCGAAAGACGATGGCGAGAACGACGAGGACGCGCCGACCGTCGTTGCAGGCCTTGTCAGTGGTTTGAATAAACCAGTGAAGAAGTCGAAGTGGATTAAAGTCGGTACATCGGCCCCGACGGATGCGGAACAAGTTGCGGCGGATGCAATCCTTGCAGATGCGCAGGCAGACGCCGCGAAACGAGCAGAAGAAGATGAAGAGGCCCCTGCGGTGGTAGGAGATGATGTAGGCAATTTGGAGGGTTCGATGATGGCATCGGGTGCTATGGCTGGATTGCAGACAGCTGAACAAGTATCGGCAGCGCTCAAGCGCAGAGAGAAGGCGGAGAGGAAAGCCATGCGAGAAGCCGGGTTGGATGCGACGGGCAAAGCGCAAGAGACAATTTTTCGTGATGCTTCTGGGCGCATCGTCAATGTGGCTATGAAGCGTGCTGAGCTTCGTGCCAAGGCGGAGGAAGAGGAGCGTAAGAAGCGGGAAGAGCTGGAGAGCCGTAAGGGTGATGTCCAACGGCGTGAAAAAGAAGAACGTAGGCGGGAGCTGGAGGACGCGAAAGCAATGGGTGTGGCTCGATACGCGGATGATGAGAAGCTGAATCGAGAGTTAAAGGAGCAAGAGAGATGGAATGATCCCATGGCGGAGCTGTTGAGCACCAAGAACAATAGTAAAACCGTGAAGAGAAAAGGCAACAGCAAGATATATCAGGGTGCATTCGAGCCAAATCGTTATGGCATTAAGCCTGGTTGGCGGTGGGATGGGGTGGATAGGAGCAATGGATTTGAGAGAAAGTGGTTCCAGGCCCGTAACAAAGCTGCGGAGAGGAGAGATCTAGAGTATTCATTACAGATGGATGTGTAGAATAGCTGCAATTGCAAATGGACGCATGAAACGTTGGCAATGTGTATTAAGGTATTGTTCCAGTCACGTCCAATTGTTGATTGGGTCATGTACAATTTAAGAATAAATGTCGTCGTGTACCTATTGTACAAGTGTTTCTCTATGAATGCGCAGAGTTTATCAATAGTAGGTGATTCTTCTGCCTGTGACTTATCGCGCACCATCACATCCATCTTCCCACAATTGGTATTCGACCGTACATGTCATCATACATCCTACCGACGTATCCTGGGGCGGCACCTCCTCTCCCAATGACGCCAAATGCCCCTGCCATCCACAAAACCGTGAGTGCTGCCGCAATCCCATTGATAGCATACCATCGCCTCTTCCTGCTGAGCTGCCGCTCTGGTCCCAGCTCCGTCACTTGGTCTGGCGCGAAACCAAGCCACTTTGACCAACCCCAAGTAACATGAAACATACCCACGGTCAACAGAGCGCTGAAACCGGCGAAGGAGATCGCCGGGTGTTTTGCAAAGGCGTGGCTCACGTAGCTCAGATTCACATTCGATTGTCCACCGGCGATTTGATTAGGAATTCCGCGGTTGATGAAAATGTGCCCTACGAGCAGCGGTAGAAACTGGAAGCCCAGCTTACTGATGCCTGAGACCCTAGGCCAGAACCAAGAACTGAAGAAGCTCGGTTTCGTCTTACTCGTCGGATCTCCATATCTCCTAGCATTTAAATTTCGGCGCAATATTCGTAGTACGACACCTGAGACGACATGTGCCCATAGCGGCACGATCACGAGAAGCGGCTCTGCTGGGATGCCTTGGTAATAAGGTCGTGTCAGAAGCAGATATCGTTCGCTTTCAGGAACACTGCGCGTGATCAGAGGTATTATGGAAGTATTCGTGATATGTGCGAGCCCGAACGCGGTGAAGACATAGCTCGAATATTTTTGGATGCGACTCAGGTACCAAATCGGCGAATGCTGCGAAAGGCCGAGAGAGCTTGCTCGATTCGGATGTGCAGGATGTTCCCCATCGTCGGTATTGCTGAAATATTCGCCTTTGATGCCCTGGGGAGTCTCCTCTACTGGCGAAGGATCTATTTGTTGCAGACCGGAGGGAGATTCGCAGTCGTCCGCCATGAGACGGTCCTTGGCGGAAGCAGCCACAATTTTTCCGTCTGAGCTCGCGACGACAATTCTGGGCAAGCGTTGGCGTTGCAAGATGGCGTATGCGTCGGTATGATGATCATAAATCTAGAAACATGTAGAACGAGGTAATCGAGATTTACTGTACGAGGCTCACCCAGCGTTCCCAGGAGCATTATGTATGAGCCCTTGTCAGGCACAGACCACACCTTATTTCACGCCCTGACTCGCGCCAACATCGACGGCTTTGCGTTCCTTCCTATTATAATATTTCAATTCGTCCTTCAAATCTACACTGCTTCAACGCCATTTGAAATGCTCCACTGAGGAATAATTCATTCTTTTCTAACAAATTTCACCTCATTGCAAAGGCCCACATCGGCCTTCTTTTGTTAGGTTGGCGGCAATGGCTCCCGTAAGTTGGAAAGTCAGCATTGAAATACCTTGGGTTAATATCACTGAAACCCTCCAAGCGTGGTCACACTCTCCCGGAAGCCACCACGGAATCGGCACGAGAAGCTCGAAAGTCCTTTTTTTGTACAATACCCACCTGCTCGAAGCTCGGAATGCCCAATCTGACTTTAACTTCAGGCGACTTATGCCAGAAAGGCTACGCCCGCATGAATGACTTTGAAGCGCATGAAGGATCCTACGATCACCAACACCGGAAAGTGAGTTGGTAAAATCTGATTGCTCCATAAATTCAAGCTAATCCCATCCTAGAGAGCGAAAGAGGTGAAGCAACTTACGAAGCAACCCAACGCACCTTCCAAAGCGGAACGGGAGCGCAAGGCGAACGAAGAAGCTGGTATGGTATCGATTGACCTCAGTCTTGTCGGTGCAGGTGGAAGCTCGACAAAGAAGAAGCCGAAGTTTATCAGCACGCTTCAGCGGCCAAATCCCCCTGTTGAAGGTCAATTAGCGTCAAACACCTCAGGACCTTCGGCGGATAATGTTGACAAAATTGTTGCCGATCCGACAGAGGAAGCATTGTGGCAAGAACTGGAGAATTTGGAAAAGGACCCAGAAAACCAAGTTTATGACCCCCGCTACATACGTGGTTGGCGGACAAACGCGAATGATGATCCACACTTGCCCAACCCGCCCAAAGAATCTTGGGGTGAATATTGCCGGGGCCTCGCCCCAAAGGTATAAGTCGACATAAAGTTATAAAAATTCTTGATGAGCCATCATATTCCGTGACTGAATGCAACACGAGCATATTTTGTGTGTGAAGGCTCGCATCAAGAACATGATCCTGTATTTCTTTTTGTACGAAAGATGTTATGTGCTGTCTTGTAGGCTCGCTGGCCTGTCAGTTCCGCATTGGCCAGTTCTTGGTCTATAGATATGAATTTTTACATTAATGGACTGTTTCCCATAGACTTCTATCCTTTTCGCAGTTGAGCAAAAACCCTCTCAGATCTAGCCGTCATACCCAGCGAGAGATATCTGGAAGCTCAAGATCATTACCACTCTTAGTCATCCCAGCCACGAATTTGAAATTCATATCTCCTCTCATTCATATCCTTCTGCATTTGCTCCCCCTTCGCATCATGTAAGGTCCGCTCCACATATACCACTTTTCCCTCACGATCCACTAGTATCACCGTCTGTTGCTGTGTGCCGTACAGGCCTTCACCAGCTTTTGCACAGTTATGGTCAGATGTATCCGTCCTGTTTTCGATGGCGACTTTGTCCGCAGGTTTACTCCTCCCCGACTCGGCACCAACAGGAGGTATCAAAATAGATTTGCGCATCTGACGTGTATATACCTGGAAATCATCGCCCGGTTGCGGTCGAGGTAGCGTATCGACGGACAAAATATCGAACAGACTGTTGATGAAATGTTCTCGATCATCCCTTCGAGTCATATTGGCCTGAACAGTCTCCTTGAGCAATAGTTCCCCTTGCACCACCTTTGGCCAACTTAAGTCCCCGTAGTGACTGTTGCTAACCCCCAGCGTCTGCCCACTGCGGTCAGCGATTCGCTTCACCTCTTCCACACTTCTCGTCCGATTTGAGACGATACCCAACCCTGGACGGCTCCCCGACTTCGGATTTCTCAACCTTCCGAACAACAACGTGAAGCCTCCCACGTTCCCGACCCCAATTTCATCGACTAAATATTTCACAAATGCCTCGTCACTCTCGTGTTCCATCGTCAGATACGCATTCACTAGTGCGCCCCGACTTTTGTCCTTGGATATCTCGCGGGCGTCCTCATCCCGAAAGTTGGTCAGGTTGGAAATGCGTCCGTCTGTGGTGATGCCGAGCCAGGTGCCACGTTCGGAGCGTTGAAGGTCCCGGCCCCCAAGGATGTGAGAATTGGGGAAGTCCCACCACTGCGCCGGAGCGGTGGGCCGGGAGAGAAACTCGTCTCGATTGTTAAGGAGAATGAAAGGGTAAATTGGATGTGCGGTAGTGAGAAGAGTGATACACATTACGATCAGGATCTAAAGGAACCAGAACCAAATCCTCCTCTTTGTTTCTATAATGCTGACCTTTTGGCCTAATTAGGACGAAATTATCACCGGCTCAGACGTTCCAACGATTCGATGTTGAAAGAAGACAAAATTAACCGTCGACGCTTGATGTGCTTAATTCTAACATGCTGTGTTATTGTACCGGTGCCTGCCCTTCGTAGCTCAACAAAGTTGGTAAATGTGGTTCGTTGTCAGGTGATATTTGCTGTTTAATGGTGTAAACGGCAGAGGAAAGCGGGCAGCCAGACGCTCGGTCCCAGAGCAGCTTCACCGCCCGATAAGATAAGCCTTGCAACTTAGGCAGAATACAAAGCTGACATTTCCCCGTGACCTGCTATCTGTTCTGCGACACCTCGCCCCGTATGTTGACAGGCGACCTGTCCCAATATATATCTATCGTCTCGTTTTCCCCTCCTTGACCTCACCCGATCTAAACCTGCACAGCTCCCTCTCCCCTGCAACACCGGCACCATGTTCGGCTTCATCGCCGACATACTCACATCCATCACGTCCATCCTCTTTCCTATCTTCGCCTCCTACAAGGCCCTGCGGACCTCCGACCCGGCCGTCTTGACCCCTTGGCTTATGTACTGGACAACCCTCTCGCTTTTTCTCCTCGTTGAGTCCCAACTCTACTTCATCCTGTACTGGGTGCCGTTTTACTCGTGGATTCGCCTAGGCATACATCTTTACCTCGTGCTTCCCGGAAAACAGGGGTCGGTCTATATCTATCAAACGTACATTCATCCTTTCCTTGAGGAGCATGAGCGCCAAATCGACCAGATGATCGGCAATGCCCACGAGAAAGCCCGTGCTGCAGGCATGGACGTAGTGAAGAAAGGCGTCGAGTACGTACGCGTGAATGTATTAGGTCAGGCACCAAGCCGCCCGAGCCCGCCACCCAGCCGTAATGTGAGCTACAGCACATACCTCTTCAACCGGTTCGCCATGCCAAGCGCGCGTGAGGGCTTAGCAGCTGCAGGGACTAGTGACCTCTTCGGTTTACTGGGTCGGGCATTGCAGCAAAGCACATACCCAAATAAAACACCTCAAGAGCAGGCCCGTGAACTGGCCGAATCTGGCACGCTCATCCCCCCTTCGCTGTCCGAGGCAGAGCGCGAATCTTTTGTCAACACGCAACGGGAGCGTCTGCGTACCCTGCTGCAAGCCTTCGACACCGAAGCCTTCAACTTACACGACGCTGCAACTTCCGGTGCACAGATTAGATCCAGTACTCCCCGACAGCCCTCCTCCCGCAAATCCTACCCGGCTGCACGTGCACGTGATTCGATGGGGCCGCCGCCGTACATGCACCAATCCCGCTCGGAGTCGGAATTCGAGGACCTCGGGTATGAGACCATGCCCGATCCAGAGCAGTACCGTGCATACTCCGAGCATGAACGTGAGGATGAGCGACCACGCTCGTCCGCATCACGCAAGCCAGGACCGCAGTCCGGTGGTGGGTGGAGCAACTGGATATGGGGCTCTTATGGGGAAAAGGATAGCGCACTGGATGTCCCGAAGAAGGAATTGTAGGGCAATATCTGCTCTCGGCGTCTTCGGAGGCGTTGTTGACGAATAGTACGAATGTAATGGGGAAGGCGTTGGAGATTTATGTATGCATACGGCGTGAATGGATGTCAGGGATCATTTGCAGCTTGAGACAACTCTAGTAGATCTGGAGGCCGAAGTTACAGGCGAGGAAGTCTTTATCTGGAATAGAATCTGAGAATTGACGAGCCTCACAGCTCTTAAAATGGATTTTTGTCATTGGGCCGATTCTGCGAATTTGTTAATACATGCATCTGATTTGGGTATCGTCTCGAACCACAATTCCTAATTTCCACCAATGACCAACTCCAAAGATGAATCTCATGTGCCCTCATGCTCTCCCCCCTCTCTTTCAATCGCCGTTTCCCTCGTCCCTATCATGTCTCTTTCTGCCTCACATTCTTCCTTCACCCCTTCCTTTCTTTCCATCTCCTTTCCCAAGTTCTCCAGAAACTCCGCTGCCTTTCTCTTTCCTCTCCTTTTCACAATTTCCGCCTTCCTCTCCTCCACCATCCTTTTCCGCTCCGCGAGCCTCTGCCGGCGCTCCTCCCGCCTTTTCTCCGTATCCGCCCGCTCGGCCTCCAACTCCTCCATTTGTCGCCGCCGTTCTCCCGCATCCCCGCTGAATTGAAAAAACCCCACCCCCTTCGTCCGCACCTCACGACGACTATCAAAATGCTCATCTGGCGGCGGCGTGAGCGACCGATCTCGCTTGCGTGCTAACTCCGCCATTTGCGCCGCCACGGGCGCATCAGGGTCGAAGGCTTGATACTGGATTGTGTCACCGTGAATGATAGTGCGGGGGGCAGATGGACGGGCGGGTAAGCGCTCACGGTCGGCGGCTGCTTGTTCGTCGCTGCGTTTCGTTCGCTCGGCCCGTGCGGCGTCTTTACGGGTACCGATACGCGTGCGGCCGAATTCATCTATGTATTCCACTTTGTCGTCTTCTTTAAGATCTTCACTCGAGTTGGATTCGGAGTCATCTTGCTCTGAATCCTCTCCGTCTGGGCCAAGTATCTCTTGCCGCTCCGCCCATTTCCGATCGAAATCCACAGCGTAACGTTCGTCCTCATCCTCCACATCACCGCGCTTCATTGCGGCATACAGGCGCGCCTTCTGCTCCATCTTCCGTCGGCTGCGCGCCCATTGTGCTGCGTCTAACACTTCCTTATCCTCGGTGGTGTGCACCTGCGCCAGCGACGCGGTCGGAGAGTTGTCTCCGGTCTGCTTCGCACGCTTAGCTGTGTGTCGACTGTGAGCAGTGAAGATGTCATCTTTTTTGGACCCATGGCGCCGAGATGGGTGGGATTTAGAGGAGGAAGGATTGTCCCCCTTGCTGCTTTGGCTGATGAGTGAGCTGAGTTGAGAGGTGAAAGCGAGCGTGGTAGAGGAGGAGATTTCCTTGCCGCCGCCAACTAGCTTGCGAGGACGAGGTAAGCCGTAGAGAGCGGTGTCTTTGGAGGCCATTGCGAGTGTTTGGAGAGCTTGACGGGGATGTGAAAAGGAGAAGGACCGTTGCGATTCAATAAAGATCTCTCGCCTCGTGGCAGCCACGCTTGACGCTCAGACTGCGATTCCAGCAGTTTAGATCGACGAACCCTGCATGCAACCTTAATCAAAGAGTGGGGTAAGCTTAATGCCCCGCACGTCAATATTTATATTTTTTTTTCAACTTCGAAACACGATTGAAATCATATTGGAAGTTTGATGCGCCATCACTAAACCACATGCCGCAATCCAAAACTGTCTTCGTCGCCGTCGTCGGCGTCGGCGGTGTGGGCAAGGCATTCCTCGGCCAGCTAGCATCTCTCCAAGATCGGGTGAAACAATCCGCACACCATGCTCTCGATCTCCGTCTCATACTCGTCCGTCGCAGCCAGAGCCAAATCTACTCCGAAGACTTTACCGGTATCGATGTGTCCGCCGCATTGCAACGGCTTGCGGAATCCCGACAACCTTTCCCCCTCCTCTCAGAAGTCTTAGATTATCTCTCCACTGCCCCTGGTAAAGTGATCCTGGTCGACAACACCTCCGACCAAACCCTCGCCGGGAACTATCCTCTCATTTTACGTCGCGGGATCAGCATCGTAACTCCAAACAAGAAAGCCTTTTCCGACGACTACAACCTCTGGACCGACATCTTCGCTGCGGCGGCCAATGGCTTCGGACCGCTTTCCCACGGCTTCGTGTTCCACGAGTCCACCGTCGGCGCCGGCCTGCCGATCATCAGCACCCTGCACGAACTCGTGGACACTGGCGACCGCGTGATGAAAATCGAAGGCGTGTTCAGCGGCACCATGTCCTTCCTCTTCAACTCCTTCATGCCCGTCGGGGGCGGGGGCGGGAAATTCAGCGCCGAGGTCGCCAAAGCAAAGGCTTTGGGTTACACCGAGCCTGACCCTCGCGAAGATCTCAACGGTCTGGACGTTGCACGCAAACTCACGATCCTTGCGCGCCTGGCTGGTCTACCCGTGCAATCCCCCACCGCCTTCCCCGTCCAAAGCCTCATCCCCGCCGCGCTCGAGTCCTGTGCGTCGGGGGACGAGTTCGTGGAGAAGCTGCCCGCCTTTGATGGGCAGATGGAGGAGCTCAAGACCTCGGCTGCGAGAGAAGGGAAAGTGGTGCGCTTTGTTGGCAGCATCGATGTTCCTTCCCAACGCGTGCAAGTTGGGTTGGAAAAGTTTGACGCAAGCCACCCCATCGCGGCGCTGAAGGGCAGCGACAACATCATCAACTTTTACACTGAGCGCTATGGAGCTAACCCACTAATCATCCAGGGCGCTGGGGCGGGCGCGGAAGTGACTGCGATGGGCGTCACGGGAGATCTGAATAAGGTGTTGCAGCTGCTACGATGAACATGTCCGAAGGGCGACGGCAATTGGGAATAGAGAAGGAAAGAAACTTTACATAGTGAAGAAGCAAACAAAAGAAAGAGGAGTAATGTTGCCTCGTGATGCATATCATATTCGAATGTTTTTTGAAGTTCGGAAAAGGAGAGACAGAGCGACTATTCCGGCCCTGTAGGGTGTCTATGCTTCTATATATTACATCCCATCGTAACCCCTCTGATTAACCCGTACCACTGTTGTACAGCCTTTTTGAGAAGGCCGGCACGCGACAGATTTGTAAACTCCGCGGGGCCCCAAGCCACGTTGAATATAGCCGTCAACCGGAAGGCCCATTTCCCATACCATCCCAGGCGCCGAGATAAGAGTAAGGAAGGTCAGATTAATCATTAACATCGAGCCAGCTTTCGCCACATGTTGCCCCAAATTTGAGGACGATTCCACACTCAGGGTCAGAACAGTGCACTACAAGCCCCTTCCCCGTCGGAAAAAATCATAACTTGTGCGATCGTCGCCACCAGCCGACTCCCCAGGCGTCGACCCCGGCGTCTGAATCAGCCCATACCCACCTGGCGCCGGCGCATAAGGTGTGGGCAGCTGGGGTGGTGGGCTCCGGCCCATGCGTGCCGCGCTGCCCACCAACCCCTCACGACTCTCCTTCGGCCGCAGTTCACCGGATGCGTAAGGCCGATGTGATTCCATGAAGGTGTCGGGCGAATGGTCTCGCAGCGTGGACGGTGTCTGGTGATATCCACGCGGGTATTCTGTCTCCTGTCCGCCACCAACCCCACCGACACGCGTTCGTTCAGAATCTCCGCTTCCGCTCCGGCTGCGGTTGTAGTAAGCGTCACGGCTTTCGCTGCGGCTGTAGCGGCCCGAGTATGTGTCGAAATTCGAAGAATCCATCGTGGCGGTACGAGTCATGGTCGTCCACGAGCCGGGCGTACCTGGGCGGACAATGTCGCGCGCGTACCCGAACAATTCGCCGTCACCGCCCGCCTCGTCGCGGAATTCGGGTCGATTCTTGTAATGCTCAAAATCCAGTTGATGATCGGGTACGAATTCAAAAGGCGAAGGCGTGGCATTGATTGCGGCTGACTTCCCTGGCTTTTGGGCGTCCATGGCATCCATGTACACGTCACTGTATCCAGCCGCCGTAATGTTGTCGTCTGCAGACAGGCGTCCGCTGTATACCTGCTTGAGTAAGTGCTGGCTTTTCGCTGAAACCATGGGCGTGATGAGCGGCTTGTAGAGCACAGGATGGCCGAAGCGGACTCCCACTCGATCCCCACGGCGCTTCTTGTGCACCTCCTCCCCGTCAGCCAAGGATGCCGAATCTCGTAAGGCCTTACCCTTCTGGAAGTAGTGGATTGGGTCGTCGAAGGTGCGTGCGCAATAAATCTTAAAGCCGATGATGACGAAGGGGAGAGGGGCCATGGCGGCCAGCATGACCCAATTAGCACCTTGCCCGGCCCCTTGTGTGCAAACCAGAAGCGCGATGACGACGTTGCCGAGGAATGTGCAGACGAGCATACGATTGTAGAGCGTGCGCCAGAACATGCCGCCCGATTCATATTTCGTGATGAAGACGTAAAGGATAAGATACTTCTTGAGAAATGAGTCGAGGAAGAAGTACAAGGCGGTGACGGGTAGAGCTAGGGGTTGCAACACGCCGATGCACAGGCCGACGGTGGAGTAGAAAAGGAAGTAATTGTAATAACTAGCGTAGTCGAACGGCTGCGGCGCCGACATCTCGATCAGCTCGCGCGGAGTCGGGGCAAGGAAATGGCGTGAAAAGGCGCCCCAGATGAGAGTGACGGCCTGACTGAGGTCGATGGCCGTACCGATGTTGCGTTGCAAAAGCCAAGAAATCCAGTAAGGAGAGACTTGGCAGAGAGTGAGGACGATGTCGTTGAGCGGATGTTGGTTCTCCAAAGCTTGCCACACGCCACCGCCGTTTTTGCTGTCGTTGATGACGGCCGCGACGTATCCGAAGATGGAAGAAAAAATGGAGAAGACGATCAGGTTATTGAAGACAAAGAAGGAGTACAGCTTATGCATGACGTGCCTCTCGCGACTGGTCTTCGAGACATCTCCGGCATTGACACAGAGCTTGCGGAAGATGGCCGGGAGGTAATAATAAAAGGCTGTGGTGATCGCCGGGGAAACCACACCCTGAACGATGGCCCACGAGTTCTTGTGTGCCTCGAGCGAGGTCATGAACGCCGGCCACACAAGGCCGAGGTGCGTCAAGTTGGACAAAAACACGGCGATCAGGACGTTAGGCACGACCCAGAAGACGGTCAGCAGCGCAACCCAGAGATTGTTGATGAAATTCTGCCATTGTCGGTCCTTCTTGAGCATGGGCAGATTCTTCCACACCAGATCATTCGGCTTCGGCGCGAGGCGAATAATGGTCTTCTTGGGTCCGCCTTTGCGCGCGACATAGGCGACGCTGTGAGCCTCGGCGATGGTTGGGTAGCTCGCGAAGCCGTAGGAGAGCGCATTACGCTTGTCCACCGATTCTCGCACTTCTTTGATCTCTTGTTCCAGCTCTTTGATGCGAAATGTGAGGTATTCGATGGCGTCCACTTTCTGCCCTTTGGTATAGTTCTTGTCATTCTCGTTGACCTTGCACGTCGGACGGTTCGGCGGGATTTTATCCGGATTTTTGAGGTACTTGGCCAAATGTCCTTCCAGCGCGCGTACCACCCGCTCGTGCTCGTCCACCAGGTCCGGCAAATCCTTGACATTCCGCGCGATGGCCGCCCTGGGAATCGACTCGTTCGCCTTGACATCTTCCGTGATCTTGACAATGCCCTCGTCCGACCGCAGCTCCATCGGGATGTCCGTCAGAAGCAGCGTCCGCGCGTGGAGGCTGCGCTGGTATTCCGGGCTATCGAAATAGGCTCGCCTCAAGCGCAATACTGCCCGGTAATTTGTCCACAGGAAGAAAAGGATGATGCCGGTCAACAGATACGCCAGGACCACGTACGCCCAGAACGCCTGGCTGCCGTACATGTATTGCGGTGTGAGCCGCAGAAAGAAAGACGCTCCATCTCCGTAGCTCGCGGCCAGCAGATTCACCGGGATGAGGATGCCGCAGCCAATCACGCTCAACAAGGCAAATATCGTCCGCAGCATCCGGGTGAAGCGCAAGAACAGGGCCGCATCGAGACCGACTTTCTCCACCAACTCCTCCTCTTTCGTGCGGATCAGCGGTGGTATCCAGCCGAACAGTCCCTTGCTGACCGGCGGCGGGGCATGCTTGCTGTCAGCATGCTTGGCCCGCGGAGCGTATACGACGTTGTTGTACGGCCGGAGGAAGCAAAACACGAGCGCAATGCCTCCGGTCAATGCCGTCGATGTCACGAGCGAGGCGAGGAAGGCGCGAGTGCCCAGCTATTGTTCGGTCAGCGCTTATGAACTCTCCAAAGCTTCCGACTGTGCCTGCTCGGCCGGTACCTCGCTTGCAAATGGCGATGCGATGAGCTTGAGAAACTCGCACGCCGAGTCGTTCGAATTGCAACTAATCCCGCTAGCGCTCGCGTCGTCATTCCCCGTCACGCTGGCTCGCGCAACAAATATCCGCGTTGCCGCCTCCATCATCGGAGCTGCGTCTTTGTCGAGCTGGAAGAAGGGTGTGGACGGGTAGCGGCCGTTATCCGGCGAAGACCATGTGAAAAGACTCCCCAAAAAGAAACCCACGCCGCTGCTGTGGAAGAGATCGAATGGATGAAACGAGCGACCGTCAAATCTTCCTCCCAGCGCCAACAAGTACCCTGCTGCAATGCCCCTGTGATGAAGGAAATGGAGATGTCGCTGTATGTTAGTCAAACGGAAGAAAAGGTCTTGCGAGGGACAAAGGAAGAGACTTCAATGGATCGGCGAGAATACGAACAGCTCACCGCGAACGATCCGAGGAAAACCAGTTGGGGTTCAAGCTAACTCAACTGCTTGTTCTTACTGGCTGCGTACCTGGCGGCATCAGCACGCTGTTTCGGGGAGGGCGCGCGCGATGATGTTGCAGCTGCGTGCCTCGCATCGTTTAGCGCTGCCATCGGAGGAATATACAGTACCAGTGAAAGCCGCGTGTCTTGAATCGGTTTGACTTGGCGGCCCGAATTTGCTTCTAGAAATCGTGGAATCGATCGCGGGCGATCCCGCTTTCTTGTTTTCGGAGGGGGGGGGGGAGGGGGGAGGGGGGGTTGGCGGTCGCGAAGATGGGAAACATCCGTTTCCTCATTCACGGGCCCTCCCGCCACCTACCAGGCGCTTACAATCAATGTCAATCGGTTCGCTTCAATATATGGGGTTAACTTTGGCTGGTTGTCGGCTTGACTGTGACCCTCTGGTCCTGGCGGCCACGCGCGGCGCGCCACGGGGATAGGGGGAAGAAAGAGGGCAGCTGTCGGGCGGCAAACGGAGAGTGTAAGGAGCATAATGAAAATGGCATAATTGTGGCACTATGTGTACACGCCGCCATCGGCATTACTTAAGACTAGGCTGGCTCTGTAGATCTCGCTATCCATTGGTATCATCCCCGTCCGTAAAGCGAGCAACCGTAAGAGCCATGAAGCACTGCCGAATCCATCACGATACTGAGACATCAAAAAGACACGGACATAGACAACGGCACCTAACCAGACCGCGCCGTGACGGCATATGGTCGGTCGGTCGGTCGGTCGGTCGGTCGGTGGTCGGCGCGTCGTTGAGAAGATTCATGCAAAGATGGTTGACATTGCAAGACGAGCGCCTAATCCTCATCCTCCTCATCGTCGCCACCCTGCTTCCGGTCAGTGAGATGTTGACGGGGCAGACCCGGGGTGAGAGGTGGCGAAGGCCAGTGACTTACGGCGGTGTAGGCCGCCTTCTCCTCCTCATAACGCTTCTTGTCTGCAGCAGCCTTGGCCTCATACGGAGCCTTCTGCTTCTCATTGAGCTGCTTCCACTTCTCGCCGAGGATCTTGCCAACCTCCCCTAGGCAACGCGTCAGTTACGTCCGACGAGGGTGAGCAGAGCACACGACAACGTACCAAACTTGATGCCAGGGTTATCGTCGCGGACTTTGTCGCGCTGTTCGTTTGCGAAGAACATGTAGGCCGAGAGGCCGCGCTTGGGCATGTTGGGATCTGCAAATCGGGTCAGCGCGACGTGCCCCCCACGGGACGACGCGACGAGAAGGTCTACTCACCCTTCTTCTTCTTGCCGCCATCGGATTTGGCCGCCGACTTGGCCGTCTTCCTCGTGGTGGTCTTTTCTTTGGGCATGGTGGCGAACTCTGACGCCTAGAAACGTGATTTCTGCATTTGGCAAACATTGTGTCAGCCAAAGGTCGTTCAGCACGCCTACGCGACCCAAGCTGCCGTGTTTGCGAGCTTGCGCGACGTGGTTGTTGTTGATGCGCGGGGCGCGGTGGCGGGCTGTCAAAGCAACGCTCCCTCAGCTTGCCGCAGCCGGGCGCAATAACACCCTCACCGCAAGCGTCGCGAACAATGCCGTCGACCCTGGAGACGACTTACCTGTTGTTCTTTCAACTGGTCGTCCCCGTGCGTGATGGTGTTGCGACTGCTGATCGACGTGGTCAGTCGGTCACGGTCGGTGGAAGATGAAAACAACAACCAAAAGGCGAGCGGCAGTGATGACGCTGACGCGAAACGACCCAAAACAACAGGTAATCGCGTCAGAAAACCAGTGCAACGGGTGATGAAAAGGTGGGTGTAGTGCGTGCACCGCGGCGCTGTCGTCGACCGCCGGTCCCACACTCTGGGGTCGACTCACATATTAAAGCGTGCGGCGTGCTGTCTCTCACACAATCGCTGGGTGACTGCGCAGAGTGAGGAGAGCTCTCGCGGCGCAGGCAAGTGCGAGACCGCCAGGACATGGAGAGCGGGCGCCAGAATCACGCGCTAGCCGTTTCCAGCCGACGCCCCTCTTTGCGTCCAGTTCGCACCCGCACCTTGGCCATCGGATTCGTGATAGAAGACATTCTGTAGACATTCTGTAGACAGGCTTGGCCGGTATGATCGCTCGCTCACGTGAGTTATCTCGCGCACGGCTGGCTCACGCTGCATACACAGCACCGATGTCGTCGGCGGATGCAGACAGGGCGTGGCAAACGCGATGTAGTGGCGCATACTCGCCCACGAGCACGTGAAACTCAGGTGGCGGCGGGTTGCGGTTGGGGGAGGTTATAGGTATACAGAGGGTGAATGAATTGCAAGGGCGGCATAGGGGTTACCGGTAAGATGCGGTTCGTCTGTCGCCAGCGTCGAATCTTTCGCCATCTCCGGGTTTCTCGGCCGATGCGGCGCCTGTTCGTCTGTCTGCTCGCGTTGGTGCCCGGGGGGCTCACTCCTTCGAGGCAGCAGGGCGGCGGTCCGAGCTGTCCGCTGGACTATCTCCTTCACGATCTGCTCCAGTTTGCCTGTCCCTTTGCTCGACACAAAGAAATCTGCAATGGTCGGCAGGGTCTGCAGATGGCTGAAAATGACGGGGATGGGGTGGTCAGGATGCTCATCCGGGGGATGCGTTGAAAGCAAGCCTGTTGTCCGGCGTAAATACCGTAAAATCTGGAACAACATGCGGAATGAATAGAATGCAGCCTGGTACCGACCGGCGAGATCCACTGATTCCCAAGACCGGCATGGTTCACCCCTCAACTCGAGGACGATTAGGCCGGTCTTGGGAATTTGGCGGCCCTCGGTCAGAGCCTGCCAAACGACTGTTTTCGTGGTGATGGCCTTCCATCGTTCAACGTCTGTCAGGTTTTGCAATTGTCCACTTTCGAGCTGCAGGAGAGCTTGGACGAGTGTCCAACGCTCTACCAAGTCATCCTTTCCAAGTGCTGTGATTGTCGAAGCTCCCAGCCCCTGGCCTGCTCGCTTGAACTCTTTAACGATAAAGGTCGAGTGAGCGGTCTCCCGGAGTAATATAGTATAGGCGAGCTCTCGGACCATAGACCCAACGTTCCAACACGACGAACGTTCGGCATCCTCAAATAGCACCGGAAGGAACATCGTTATCTCCTCCTGGATTGAGGAACCCGATCTCATCGTCTGCTGTAATAGCTCTGAGACTCGTGCGTCAAGATCATTGAGAAGTCTGCGGGTATTTGGATCGCGTTGCAGAACTTCCAAATGCTCGACTTCGTTCCGCAATCGATAGTTCCTGGCGAATTCTTGGTGGTCGAGAATGTCGAGGGAGCGGCGTGGATTTTTGACCTCAGACAGCGCTTGCGCGCAGCTGATCTTCGGCTTTCTGTACATTTGGTATGCCAATTCCAGGAGGTCAGGCATTCCCATGGCGGAAGCAGATGAGGCTGGTCTGGTCACAAAGGCACGTAGAACCTTGGTTCCTTCTTCCTGCGTCTCATACAGTCCATCAAGATGAATGATCCTAGTCAGGGGGCCTGCGTCGAAGACTACCAGATCAGAATCGTTACTGAATATGGCTGGCCCCATTCGCGTGTCTTCTGCGCACGCCATGCGAGCGGCGGCGACGCAGTATCGCTCTGCTTCATCGGGCACAACGAAGGTAGATTGAGCATATTCACTTTGGAGAAGCGCCTCGACTATAGCTGACACTAAGAAGGGCGGGATGGTGACTTTAGCCCGTGCACGTCTGAGTTCCGCATCCCAGAAACCGCTTTCATCAGCGTGTTGGATACGTCCATGCCAGAGTAGTTCGGATTGTGCTTTGTGAGCGCGCCTGTACAGCGTAAGCTTCTGTGCCGCATCCTTTACCCTCGACTTGCGAGTCTCAATCTTTGAATGGGGGAGGTGACCGTCAAAAAAAATCCCACCACTAGCTCTTCGTCAACACGGCTTCACTAACTAAACGTAGGACGAATGCATACATGTGGAAGCCGAAACGTTCCAATTGTCGCAACCAGTCAATTGCCTCCGTAGTACATTCAGCATAGGTGACATTGAGGCCAATGTCAATTCGAGATATTCGAGCTTCACACCGCCGAAAGATGAAGTAGGCGAAATTCGGGCCGTCAATAATTGCAATGGCGCCTTGTTGGTCTTCTTCATGACCAATACTTTCGATTTTCGATATGCCGGCTGCCTTCAACCTGGCGAAAAACCTTTCTATGCCCATTTACTGAAGATCAATGTTTTCTGCACCAGAAACTAGTTGTTCCGTCCAAAACCGCTCAAGGTGTCTGTCGCATAGACAAGATACAGGCGGGATGTGAAGGAAGCTTTTCTGAAATAGGAAGTCTCTGGTCTTGGCAGCGTCGCCATAAGGCAAGGGTAAAGATGAGTCTGCTTTCAAAATATGAGAGGCTCTTTGTAGAAGTTATCCTTCAAAATATTTACCCTCTAGAGCGGTTGGTGATGCACACTCATTGGATCGATTCATGCCTCGTAAACTCTACAAACTATTCTATTGACCCAGAAATGCCGTTCATACAACGTAACACTGCATAGATCGGAAACAGATCGAGCATGCGAACAAGCTTCATGCAGACTCCACCCTCTTGGCCATTTGCAATAACCGTTACATGTTTTGAAGCCGTGTGGATATCTTCTTGTCTGCCGGGTTTATCAGAAGTCTTAATCTGGAGGGACCGCAATCCCAAATCTACGACTGAGTCCAATATTCAGACCTTTTCAACTTGCTCCAGTTTATCCTTTGCAACACTTAGCCCAGCGCCTTCCGCATCATGACGGAACTCCTCTTCCCTTGCAGCATCTTCCTCATGCACCAACTTGTTGGCCTTGTGCACAGGTCGAATTTCGAAGAGACGGTCCATAGACTCGAGCGGAATGCCCTTGGTTTCTGGAATAAGGAACCATACAAACGGAATCGACGCAATCATCATCGAGGCGAAAAAATAGAAGACGCCACAGCCGGATGGTCCCATGTTGTCAAACATCTGGGGTGTAAAGCGAGAGATGATAAAGTTCCAGAACCAGTTGTTCATGGCGGCAGACGCTTGACCCAAACTGCGGGTATTTTGATCGAACATTTCGCTATTGAGGACCTGGCGGAAGGTGTGCGGATTAGCATGTCTGGAATGACGCAATTCAATCGAATGTTTCCATGAGCAGTCAATCCACAAACCTCCGGAAAATCGACCTCCATAACAGACGCTGGAGTCCGCCAAAATCTATCTTTTTTTTTACACTTTTAATATCAAGTTGCAAAATTGAACTTACCCATGGTGTGCCATTCCAACTAGGCGTGTAAAATGCTGTCCCTATCGGCAAATTAATTTTGTTGCACACGACCAGGGCATAATCTGGGTCACATACAAAGATAGAAAAAGAAAATTGCGGCAGTCCCTCCGGGTCCAAGGGATGTTGTCTTTGCAGTCTTGATGTTGATACTGTTGATATAGCCGCCTACGGGCGTTTCAGCATTTGTCCCTCCAAGTCAGAAAGGTTACTCTCTTGACTTACCGATTATCCACATACACACAGAGCCCCCGGCAGCGCCGATGATAAGTAGTAAACGTCTTCCAAGGCGATCAATCAAGTAAAACAACCAGAAGAACGTAAGCACCGTCTTAACGACGCCAAACAATCCGGTTGTGAGGAATGTGGTGTCAGTGCCTTGAATTCCAATAGCCTTAAATACTGTCGGAGAGTAGTAGTTGATAGCATTGATTCCACTCCCGTTTTGCCAGAGAAACAGCATGCCGCCGAGGAAAAATCGCCATTGCACCCTATGGTTTGTTGCGATGGCTTTGAACGGTTTCCAGAAACCGTTGCCGATTACAGTAGCTTGTTCTTCCAGCGCAGCGTCGAGGAACGCGACTTCCTCAACAATGTACATGTCGTCTTCAGGAAGGTTTCGAATCCAGCAGAGGTTTTTCAGAGCCTTTTCCCTCTTGTTCTTGGAGAGCAGCCACCTTGGTGACTCCTTGATCCAGAAAGATCCCGCAAACAAGAGACCTGCGGGTATGAGCTGAACAGCGAAAGGAATGAGCCATTGCTTGTGACTTGGTGCCATGGTCTTTGAAAGCCCATAATTGATCCAAAACCTTCATGTCTCAGTTTAGCATAAACTGGGTAAAGCTTTGGAATTGGGCTTCACATACCCAACCAGTCCACCGACTTGCCAGCCAAGTTCATATATGCCAACAAGCCGTCCTCTAACAGCAGGCGGCGAGAGCTCTGAAATGTAAATCGGTACAACCATAGAACATCCTCCAACACCCATACCCGCAAGTACTCTGCCACCGTAAATGAGGCCCAGTCCACGCTGCTCATTGGCACCTAACATTATGCCGGCACCAATAATGAATATCGTAGTCCATACCCAGAGCGACTTTTTGCGTCCGATATAGAAAGCGGATGCGTAGGCGAAGAGTGAGCCAAAGAAGGCACCGGCTTGATAAATTGAGACAATATTCGCTTTGACAAGAGCAAGATGGCTCTTGGTCATCTGCTTAAACCCGAACTCGTCCTCGAACGCCGGGAGCGCAAGCGTTGTCCCAATGAAAGCGGAGTCATATCCAATCTTCGCCTGGGTCAGTTCAACGGAAGATAATGGGATGGAATTGTATTCGTACCATGCATGATGCAAAACTTGCAACGGCTGCACAAGCATACACCCTCCAATTGTAAACTGCCTTGGGTGTCGGTCGATCCTCAACGAGCGTAAGAAATCCCATAGCTGGGACCTATACGGCAATGTATTTTCAGGATAGCGGTGTTAGTAACAATTACAATACTGAGGCTATGAGTAAATAGTGCGGATAGCAGTATTTTCAACCCTATGAGGAGAGGAGCCGATAGTTTAAATAAGGGTGAGCACACGGGGGAATCCACCTAATATTGGAGGTTGGTTTTGCCCGTCAGTCAGCCACAAGATGCATCCTTAGCCATTCCAGGATGCTCCGCATAATGGATGAAGAAAATCCCGTGCACGTCTTGAATCTGCGGGGGAAGAATCACCAGGATCTGTGGAGACATGGCAATGTTGGCACATCCACTGCAACCAAAAGTACCGAGAGTCTGCTTTAGCGAATTTTACCTGCCTGCCACTGGTCGGAGAAGACTTTATCCGACAGCTCGTCTCGAGCAAACTCCTTTAGAACTTCCAACAGTTGGATTTCGGAGTAGTCTCGGGGACAAGAAAGAGATTTTCTTAAGGACGAAGCCTCGGAATAGGGCAGAATGTCATATTAGTGTATACAATGTTCTGCAATTTTCTATGATCATTCCGGAACTAGAGCAGACGTCGTCCTCGACTTGATCTTATTTCACGCGACAAAATCGTTGATTAGAGGGGTCTAGACTGGAGTGAGCCAAATTAAAAGACTAAAATACGATGGATCCGGGGAAAGAACGTGCAATAGTGCGCTGTGATGCGCCAGATATTGAACATCTAGACCGTCATGGATATCTCTTCGGCTACCCGATAGCGCACTCGATGAGCCCAATTTTTCACCAGACAATTTTCAATGGCCTTGGTCTCCGGTGGAGCCAGTTACCGTTACCTTCAACAGATATTGAGCAATTTCTCCAATTGATCAAACACCCAAAATGCTTTGGTAGGTTATTTCCAATTTGCCCCTCCTTCGTATCCGAACTGAAATAGTCCAGGCTCTGCCGTCACTATGCCACATAAGGTCCAAATAATGCAATACCTTGATGAGGTTACCCCCGAAGGCCGCGCTGTAGGGGCGTGCAACACAATATTCCGGCGAGGATCCAAATTTGTGGGCACGAATACGGATACAATAGGGGTGCGAGAGAGCTTTTATCAGAATGTGCAAAAGCCCGAGGAAATATTTCATGGCCGTCCGGCGCTGGTGATTGGAGGTGGTGGGGCTGCGAGATCTGCTGTCTATGCCCTGATTCATTTCATGAAGTGTTCTTCGGTCTACCTTGTCAATCGAGATGCTAGTGAGGTGGATGCGGTCATATCATGGTGTAAAAGCCAGGGCTATGGTGATGGCCTGACTCATGTTGCAACCCCGTCACAAGCGAGAGCTCTTGAGGGTCCAGGCGCGATAGTTGCCTGTGTGCCCAACTTTCCACCTGTCACCGAGGCAGAGAAAGAAGCAAGAGTGGTGACAGAAGTCTTCCTCAACAAACCACACAAAGGTGCTATACTGGAGATGTGTTACCATCCAACTGTGTGGACGGAACTTGCTGAACTTGCAGATAAAGCAGGCTGGCAGGTAATTCTAGGAACAGAAGCAGTTATCTATCAAGGTCTTGAACAAGATCGATATTGGACTGGTAGGGAAATTTCAGAAATGCCCATAGATGATGCAAAACAAGTGATTGCACAAGAGTTGAAGAAGGCTAGGCTGTGAGGATTTCGAAGTATAAAACGTTCGAATTTAGTATGAACATGATTGAAGGGAGTTTCCCGACTAGAATGAAGACTAGAATATGAACACTCTAGGTAGAAGTGTTGGTGAGCTTCGGCTGGCTGAGATCATATAACAACTTGTAATCTAAATTGTCCCAACCGTGCAATCTCTTCTAACTCTTGTCACCAGTTTACCTAGGCATAGTTTCAATGCTTCGTGACTGTCTGCATCATTTATGCTCCGGAGACTCAAACACCGGGTCGAGAGTAATCGAGATGCCTAACTCTCTGCCAAACCTCTCGTACTGTCCGTTCCTGGCTTTGTCGGCCACTCTCCACTTCCGAATTTCCTGCCGGGCGAACAGCAAGATACAGACGGCTGCCCAATTTCGCCTCTTCAATAGGCGCGGTGAGTGGATCTAAAGGCGGGTTTGCAGTTGTTATAAGACCTCCTGCTTCCTTCAGCAAGCAAATGCCGGCCGCAACATCCCATTCCCTATAACCATATGTCAGCACATACGACGAGGGATATCTCTGTCAAGTTATTACCAGCATCCGCCTTCCCACCAGATATCAAAGGCTCCCATAGCGCAATATGCCAAGTCAAGTGTTGCTGAGCCAAGACTTCGGACTCCATGCACCATACCCCCTTTACCATCTCTGCCGCCTATCTCTGCAGCCATGTTCACAAAGCTGTCAACCTTGCGATAAAGATTACCATCAGGCCTATCCCTGCGGTCTTTGCCCCACTCACAGGCAAATATGCAGCCTTTCGGGGCATCTTTGGGCATGGGGCGTATTGGACTGCGCTCCAGTGGCAGTTGATACATTTCATTCAGCCATGCGCCCTTGCCACGACAAGCAGAGAATGTTTGATTGAGAAAAGGGACAGTAATTATACCAATCACAGGTTCGCCATCTAAGACGAATGCGATGGAACAACAAAAAAAAGGGGCGATATGAATGTAGTTTACCGTCCCTGCAGACTCTCAGCAAGCGAATCTGAAGAGATTGAAAGCAATCGAGACTACCAACCATCAAGTGGATCGACACACCAAGTCGGCTCGTTGCTAATTAAGTATTGTTTCGAAGTCCCTTTGCTATAAGACTCTTCCCCAACAAATCTACGTTCATCCAAAATTGTGCGGTCAACATCACGATTACGACAGCATTGGAAGGCGTTGGGCATACCTATGAGACGGGTATTTGTGTAAAATGCTCTTCCTGATGAACGCTTCTACGTCTAGAATATGAAGGAAAGTTATCAGCAAAAAGTTTCAGGTTTGCGGAAGACTGCACAGGAGGACAAAGAGGTCTGCCTCTTGTAAAAGTGGGTGCATCGTAACTCCAAAAGCATTTTTATTCGACTTACCTTCATCTGTCTGTGTTACGAGATCAACAGCAGATTCCTTCTCGACATGATCTAATTTCACGGTCCCCTTGCACCGACTTCTCCATCCTTCATCCAGGAGTTTGCCGGCATCTTTACCTAGCTGCAAAGCAAAATTGTATATTTCTTGCAAGTCCACGCCGGCAGAAGACGACATATTTAAGCCAATCTGATACTGGGTCTGTCCTGACTTCCACAGGATCAGGCTTGAAGCAAATGTGAGACTAAAGGACAAGACAGCTGCTGGGGATCGGTAGAACGAACAGCCGGCCTTGGCTCGGTACTAAGAGCTTGCCCAATCAAATGATACATAACTGAAGAGAATTCTGTAACACGTGTCGTTCTAAGGGGATCTGCTATGAAAATCCTAATTAAATACAAGGCCCTGGCATCAAGAGAGCATGATGCATCATAAGATAAATACTGGCCCAGGAAAAGCTCACCACCAAAGTGGCAAAGGTCACTGACCGGGGTGTGGTCGAATGCGGTCATGATTCAGACAACCGCGGATAGCCCTGCCATGCTGAGTCAGGTATATCAAAGATGCGTTAGGCTCGATTTTCTTTCTTCCCCCGGTCATTCATCTCCTCGCTCGTGCAGCACTGATTTGAACGAGGTGCCGAGAAGGGAACTTGTGTATACATACCCGCGTTCAACAAATCCCGGCTGCTGTGCTTATACGTGTCTATCAAAATGGAAAATAAATTGTCCTTGGTATATGCACTCGCTAGACTGGAAGCCTGATCATCCTCCTTTAGCCCTCCTACCCCAGCTTCATCTCGGCCAAGTTTTACAGAGAGTACCGTCGGCCAGCGGATCATTTCAGCCCGTTTCTGTTCGATGAGTCAGCACAGTTTGGATACTGATTGGTCTTTTCTGTTCCGTCGTCGCTCTCGCTTTCGCAGCCTAACCTTTTGAAGGTAATGCTCAGTAGCTTGCCTCCTAACATATTGAGGCAGCTGAAGCCTGCCAAGGCGTTTGGACAATCACCCCTAGCTTTGGGTACCAGTGGGAAGTATTCGCCTTTGCAAATGATTCCGTGTTTGGCCGTTTGCTGTTCAAAGAAGGAGGGTGTTGCGACTTTTGGCGTTCGTTTAATTCTTTGGCTCAAAAGTACGACTTTGCACATACCGTACAGAAGTCTTATAAGTGATCGAAATATTACAACGACTCAATATTCATTTAAAGAGAGCCGAGATTGTGCTCACCACCATCTTTTCTGTAGGCCATTGTACCAACGGGAGAAAGGATGCTAGAATTTGTGCACCTGTCCGGCGCGAATGCCGGCAAAGACGTTCAAACTCGGCGGAGAGTCCGGTCTCAAGCGATGCGAGACTTCAGGTGAGAACTAACCTTTTAGAAAATGACGCCTTGATCTTGCGAAATAATTGATAACTGATGCGTTGCTGACACATTTGGGCAGACGTCGTCAGCGAGAGGAGCGCGAGGCTTGTATGATCAGTCTACTGTGAATTATAATGAATCTAATGTTACATATAGCGAATAAGGCCGAGATCTCGCAATCATCTGGAAAACCTATGGGACGACACCTTTCAGCAAAACACGCGTTGAAAGAAAACTGCCGGATAATTAAAAAACCTTCACTTCCTTCATCGAGTCCAAGTAGTGAGCGTTCTCCGAGAAGCTCGCCTGCGGCAAGCATCTTCGAAGAACGAGCTGTTTATTCGAACCAGATTCGGCCAATCGTTGAGTTTGAGGAAAGTGGTCTTCGTAGGCAAGATTCACTACGACCCTCAGAACCGGCGAAATCTCTCCCATCGAACACAGGCATCAAAAGACAGGCTGCTAGTAATTGCAGTGCTGCAGAGGGTTGCGGTCAATCACAAGACATTTTCCAGTCGCCGGCACAAATAGCCCAAATGTTCAAATTTTGTGAGAGCTGTGCGTTAGATACGGGCTTTAGCATAAAATGGTAATGCTGCTAAATCCTCCTGGTTAGACATTCACTGGATCCGACCGAGGGCCAACGGTTTGTACACTACACAGTGCCTTGCAGCTGCTTGGGATCAATCCCGGTGTCCTATGCTATATGCAGCATGCTGTCTCGCATCGGTCGGGCATTTGAACGCTGTGCAGCCCAACAGGCCAGGTAATGACTTGACCCTCTGCAATGAGTACGCGTCCTTATTGTCTATCCAGGCGGTAATTACGATCTGTACAAAACCCATGTACTAAAGGAAGTCACGCGGCGAATGCAGTCTCAAGATAGTGCTACGTCGGAAGAGGTCATTAGCGCTGTAAGTGTCGTGATCCTTATTCATCGCTTGAAACAGCTCTACGTTGTTCTGATCACTTTCAGCTTGGCTTACTAGCTTCATTTGAAGTAAGTCTGCCTCCTGGATAGCACGAAATGGCTTGTATTAAGAGTATTTAGATGTCGAGAGGCAGCAGTGAAGCTATCACACATCTTAAAGGTCTCAGGAGTATTCTGAATATTAGGGATCATGGCCTGCCCACCAGTCTTTTAACCATGCTCGAAACGTAATATCTCCCTTTCCAAGTCTGCAATGCTGTCTAATGTGTGGTGCAGGATTGATGTGCTTCATTCCACTTTGTACGACTCTCCACTTTTCATCACAGAACATCCTCAGACAGCTGCCGAGAACGAGAAAATTATAAGAGGCACGAACATCTTGCCGTGGCTTTCACCATTGTTGCATGCAGAGCTTGAGAACTTTCAAGGTCGACCCAAATCGGCGGAGACAGAGAAATTGCAAGAAATCGTCGACCTGCTATTGAAATTACATGCGTCTTGTGACAGAGTCGAATTTCCTCAGGACAGACCAATCTCTGATTGCAATCCGAAATATGAAGAGGTCGCCGGAAAATGCATAGCAAACATGAGATCGTGGCAACAAAACTATCATAACGAGTTGGGTTCATCTGATGCGTTATTGCTTGCTCAAGCTTACTCTAACTCTTTCATGATTTTCTACCACCTCGTAAGTTTAAGATTACTCTGATCAATCCATTCTCAAGTCAGACACACGATTCAATAGCTTACACATAATTCAATAGGTACGTGGGCGACCTCATCGTGATTGCGAAAACCAAAATTACGTCGACGAACTGTACCGTGGAATATCACTCATTAAAAATGAGACATGGGAAACGCTCCCGTATCAGAGGTTATACTTGTTGGTCTAGCTATATGGGCTTTTTAAGTATCAGAAGGTGCTAATACAACTCCAAGACTTGTTGCAGCGGCCAAAGCAGCAAAAATAGCTAGCCAAAAAAGCTTTTTCAAGGCTCACATGGTTCGAGCACTTTATCAATTGGGCGAGCCACAGTGGAAGAGAGCCAAAGGTGTGGATAATTTGAGCATTTCCAAGTGAGCCATACCTCAGAAGCTAACCAGTCTGCCCAGCTTTCATCTTGAACTATCTCGAGGCATCGATGATACTGGAGAGATGCAGTCGACCGGCGTTGTTCTCAGCAGATTCGACAGCTACAAAGGCTGTATACATTGTTCCAAGCTCAGCCAGCCCAAATCAACTTGGGACGGCTTATCCCCTGAAAAGATCTAGTATGCTCTACAGAAGAATACGAGACCCGTCAAGTCTTCATTCTGACGAAAAACTTGCTTTCAGATACGACAACACTGTCTCATCCTACGCCATATGCAGCTCGTATCCCGTCTCCATTAGCAAATCACGAATCAATTCCGAATTCCTTGCAATCTACACCCAGTGACATAAAATTCGATCCCTTTGACAGCTTTCATAGTGTCCGGCCAAGGAAGACCCACGTAAATGATATCAGTCAGCTCCTCCTTCAAGTGGACCAAATGCTTTCGGAAGAAAAGATTCTTTGAGGGAAAGTATACGGCGTGTGGCAAGGATGGATGACGTTAAAGAACGACGGAGGATTGAGAAAAATCGAGGGTCCTTAAAATTATATAGCTGCAAATCCTAATCTACATCAGGCACTGGCAATCCATTCCACAACTTCATTTTCCAACCTAGCTTTTCCATTGCTTCCATCGCATTTTTCTCTCGCAGCTTCCTCGATTCCTCCTCTGTGACTAGTACAAAATTGTAGCTCATGAGCTTAGTGCCTTCTTTCACCCCGTAAATTGCCGCTTGCTCCGCGTTCACCGTGCCCAGATCGATCAATAAAGATTCCTTGACGCCAAAAACGGCATCCGACGTCTCGTATGGGTCGCCTCGAAGGTAGAGCGCCCTGATGCAGTTTCAGTCATGTATGCTCAAGATTGGCGGAAGGGGTATATATTTACGTTATGAGATGGTCGTATCCCGGTTTCTCAAACATGAAATGCATGTGGCTTGGTCTGTAGCAATGTCTCTTCAGCTTCACCAATAACTTGCCCACCGGCCCATCGTGCGGAATAGGGTATGGTACGGGAACAATCGCTTTGAACCAAAAAACCCCATGTTCGTCGCTGTGCATTACTGCTCTTTGATCTGGTCCTTCTCTGCCCGGGTACTGTACATCATAAAATCCTTTACTGTCTGTTTCCCAAACATCGATCTTTACATCTTGTATTGGCTTGCCGGCAGTGTCTTTAACATCGCAAAGGACAAGGCACGGCTCGCCATCTGGATCGTGAGAGATGACACTACCATTTGGTGCCGTCTGGGCCTCATGGGAGTGGAAGGGACCAAGCACGGTGCCTTCCGTGCTTTGTGGTGGCTTTGGATGATCGATGGAATCAACGAGCAGAGACAACCCAAGGACGTCTGACAGTAGGATATACTCCTGACCAACATAAGGCATCAGTAATTCATCTCGCAGCGGACTGCAATTCGTAATATACCTGCCGAACATCTGTACAGATCTGGCCCACTGCAGTGAGGAATAGCAGCCCAGCCATCCACTCATCGTGACTGAGCCTGGTTTCTCTGGCGAAGTCGTGTAAGTGTTGCACGACTCTTTCCAATATGTACTTCAGCCTTGGATTTTCACATTGTGAGTTTATCAACTTCACATTGTCCGTAATATTGTCAATGGTAAGGTCTTTGAGAGGGGGCACATCAACTTTGGGAGTACCCATGGTTTGGAACTTGTGAAGAAAGTGGCTTGGGATGTGGCAGCATCCAAAAACAAAGGGAGTAATGGACGAGAGTTGATCAAGACAAGGGGAGAGACAAGATACCAGATTGGCCCGTTTCTACTGAGATTACTTCGATAAAAGCACAGTCGCATGCCAAACCCGAACAATGGAAACAGCCCCGCAACAGCTCTATTCCACCCCACAAGTCGCGGAGTTGCAGCTCGGCTTTTGATCATGGCAATTGCCGTGGCTTTTAGTGGGTGATTTGGGGGTTTCCGAATGTCTTGTGCTTTCTCGTGGAAGGCGAGATTTCGCTTGGCGTCGAATATTCGTAGGGGTCGGAATAAATGTTCGAGTAATCCTTCCACACAACAGAAGTGATGGAGTAGATCACGATCTTTCGTTCGCCACGCCTAACCTCTGAGCTACGAAATCGATGGATGCTGTGTATCCGAATGCTCCGAATCCACAAATAACGCCCACTGCCTTGTCGCTGAGGTAACTGTGATTCCTCCAAGGCTCTCGAGCGTGAATGTTGCTCACGTGTAGCTCCACGAATGGTATCTGGACAGCTAACAGAGCGTCTCGGACAGCCACGCTAGTGTGGGTCAGACCACCCGGGTTGATAATGATAAAGTCGCAATTGCCGCGAGCTTCTTGAATCCTGTCGACTATGGCGCCTTCATGGTTGGACTGGAAGGTGTGCAGCTTGATACCAAGATTGTCCGCCTGAGTGTGAGCAGCGACCTCGACGTCCTTCAATGTGGTGCTGCCATATATGTGAGGCTCCCGGGTGCCCAAGAGGTTCAGATTTGGTCCATTGATGAGAAGAACAGCCTTTGCCATGGTGAACGAATCTCAGAAACTTCTGCATCAGTTGAGCTGAAGAGGTTTCAAAGGGTGAAGAAGTAAACTATAAAAATTTGGGACAAACAGCATATTGGGATCAGGCTATTGTAAGAGTTCGATACCGTTACCCGGCCCTTCCTGTGCTTATGGATGAATTCTAACCCGACTAATGGCGTTGTCGGAACGAGAAAAGAACATTCATGCATTAAATGCTGGCGAGGTCAAGGTGGCCACCCATTGCCTCTTTCAAATGGTTACAACATTCTTGATCATTATGTAGACAAGAGGGCGGTACCAGGAGATGGAATCCAGTCTTTTTAAATAAATGTTATGGAATCACGCTGAATATGCGGCGGCTTCTGAAGAATCAATCCATCAGCCACACGGCAGCTCCCGTTTCTGCCGCGCAAGCGGTCCCGGCACTTCACCACCCTCTGCTGTGTCCGGTGCTTTCTGGGGCCAGCATCTGACCCCCCCTCCACTACCGAAAGTCGTGCACACACTACAGCAGGAGATAAACGCGATGCCAGGCGCGGGCAAGCAGCCGCCAGCGGTGCAGGAGCAGATCAGGGAGTTGCTCGAGGCAGGCTTCGATCCGACTACCATTCATAGGCGGCTCAAGGTCGGACGCAGCTCGATATATCGCATGAAACGATGCCTGCAGCAGCATGGGACCGCTTATATGCCGCCGGAGCTGAATAAGAAGAATGGCCGTCCAAAGGTGCTGAGCGCCGAACAAGAACTTGTAGGCCGCGCTGTCATCCCCGGTACGTGTCTCGAGTGGCATCTGCTGACGCATTCCGATGCTTCCAGGAAGTACGAGACTGGCTCCGCGATGAAAAGAATCGGAACCGTTACCTCGATGACCTCGTCTGGCTGATTCATGATCGCTTTGGTATTGTTTGTTCTACTACCACAATGTCGAAACTGAAACGCAAGTGGTTGCGCGTGATTGAGAGTGAAGAAACCGGCAATCCGCTCGATCCTGCCACCCGTGCTTGGGTCACAGAAACTCACCCAGACCTCCCAGTCTTGAATCAGACATCTGCACCCGCTGCAACGATGCTGCAGGCATCTGGGACCGCCTCAACGGCGCAGCAAGGTGTAACTGCACAAGCTCCTCTGTCCGGTGCAGAGGTTGAACATGGTGACTTGCGCCATGTCGACACTTCTCAGGTCATGGCGCGCCAACAGTTCCAACAGTTCTCCGCTTCTCGTCTCCAGGCTCAGATTCACGAAGCAAATTTAGGCATACACTCGCCGCACGCTCAATTCGATCCAAATTTCCAACAGCATAATGTCAACAGTCAACTAGAACATGAGTTCGATCAAGGATTGATGGGTTCTGGTGCACCTTCGCAAGTTTAGTCCACGACGAACAGGGAGAGCACAGTTTCGTCCTGGATTTGATGCTGGGAGTTTCGGCGTGTTTTTGATCGGTTTAACAGTTCAATGACTACAGGCTCTGGCGTTTCTGGCAATAATAGGCCGTCTAAGACGCGACCGGTTACTCGGGTCCGATTTGGCGCTGGGAGTTCATGGGAGAGGTTGGTCGATTTGTAGTTCTAACTTTGTAATTTCATGTGTTATAAAGAACAATTGAGACAACGTTGCAGTCGAGCCAAGAAGCACACATCGCATATATTTCCAATACGGAGATAGCGGATCGCAGCCGCCGCCGTAACCATAACCGCAGGCTTTTGCATTCCCATTCAGGAAAGATCATTGCAGAGATATTGATCAAGTGTCCGATGAAGATTCGCGGAATTCTGTCTCATCGGGACAAGAATGGCCGGCCATTGACAGTAATCTTCATGCACATATTTCCCTTGCAACATCATTTTTATCTCCAGCGGCCGGATGAGCACAAATGGGGTCGTCCACACTTTCCTTAACCGGACTATATAATATAATGCTTCTAAACCACCATATGAACATAGATCATCGAAGCCCAACGAAGTTGTCCGGACTAACGGAGGTAGTGATTGAAAAGAGTATGGGAATAATAATGAGCCCCCAGGAGAGCAAACCCAGGAAATTGATTGCCCCGCCGCCCGCATCAAGTGCCAAGGTACTCTGTGCCTGTTACAGTCACTATTTATTAGTCTGCATCCGTACGCACGTGCTTCACAACTTGCATCTCGCGGTTTTATTTTCAGATAATATTATCTTAACGTTAACAACCAGGAGGTCCGTAAAAATTCTGGGACAACTGTCTAGTGGAAGCTCGAAAGAAGGTCAGAAACGGAATATGCTATAGGAACAAATGCTGATACATTTGTTTATTGATAGAGAAAAATAAGGCTGATCACATAGGCATGCTCCCACTGACCATTTGAACTGCTAATTAGCTCTCAACACTCTCAATCAGGTCAGATAGCCAACTCCCACTGATCAAAGTGAACGTACAAACCTTTGAAATGCGCGTCCAGTCTTTTGGCATCGTTAAACTATTAGCAACCATATAAGAAGTACCTACAAATTCAACTATGATCTTTCTCCTTTGCTGGAGCATCCTAACATGATAGAGAGCAACCTGAATGTGTTTGGTCCGGCCTGTAGTGCGAGCACCTTGTATAAGTAACAGGTCAGCTGGGTTATCTCCATTTAAAGCAAGTAGCTGTGGAGCATATCACGCGTAGGTCGAGTAGGTAACAAATTCATTGAAAAAATGAGCGTCGCATGATCACACAATACGAGATCTGTTTGTGTGTCTCTGTCTTTGTTTGTGTTATTTGAAAGTATTATGTCTAACCTCCACCAAGGCGCCAAGCCCCTGTTATGCTGCAAAGAGGCCTGTTCATGTATTTGCCATGAAAGAACCCGCCAAAATACATGTACAACATGAATGAGTCTGGTTTTGTTATTGGAACCAGTCAGTTGTCAAGAGCACTTGTTAATGTTCGAGAACGTTAACAGGTGACAGCTTGTGGTGGATCAGATGAGAAAAAAATTTTCACCTGTTTTCATCAACAATATGACTGGTTGCTGTTCCAGTCAGCACTCATTATCAGCCTCCATTTTTCCTATTAGACACGTCAAGTTATTATACTTCCATTGCATGTTTTCCCCTCTTGTTATCTTATGAACTTAACACTAAGAATATTTTGGGCCTATTTGACACCATTGATCTTGAAGAGACTCCTAAAAACTTCTTTAAAACCACTTACCATGCTTAAGGTCTCTTCCAGCAATAGTAACATCCTTATTGGTTTGAGACAGGACCAACAAGGTCATATAGGTATGATGCAGTGTAAAATAGGCGTCTGTTGTGTTCCATAGTAGCAGTTATCAAACCAATACATCGGCTATGTATGTGTTTATTCAGTTATTCTCATTTCATGCAGGAACCTCAGAATGAGAGGTTGCTCTCAACCTGGTGTGATAGACAGGCGGGAAGGTGCATTGGGATACAGCTGCAAGGTACATCTTTCTGAGGAAGCTGACTGAAATGTAGTATCTCAACAAAGAAGAGGTAGCTCTAGGAGCTACAAAATGATCAGGGTTCCACAAAGAAAGCGTTCTTCCCTGAGTCGTGACGTCCTAGCAGGCTCAAGATATGAGTCATGATATAATTCAGATGTCACGGGCTTTTGCCTGTGACATATAGCTTATATTCCAAATGTAACAAATAGATGAGTATCTAGTGACTCTAATAAACTCCATATGCTCGTAGGCGACCCGCTTATAACATACTAAATCCCCAGATTCTCTCAATTAGGAAGGCACTTCGTGGGGTTTGGGTAGGAGTTTGGCGGGGTGTTCCCTAGACAGCGCTTTCCGTCGCCGACCCGCCGACGATCCGCCTTCGCATCTCAGACAGCTCTTCTCACTTGGCCTGAGGTAAGTTACAGTCAGCAATCCATGCGCAGCTTCACCATGGACGGCATTACGGCAAAATGAACACAGCTCTTGCGCCGGCGAATATTGAGACCCCAACAAGACACTTTGATTCTCAACTTGGTACGAAACACGGCCGGAGATAACGATGCCGGAAAGTGCTACTATGGAAATGAACCGCAAAACACTCCAAACAGGTCTGAGTATCCATCATGCTCTTTTGGTTAAGTCGTTCAACGATCCACAATGCTGTAGATGGCGGAATTCATTATAAAAAGAACACAAGGCGGCATCTAAATGTGTACCAGTGATCAAATATGAATAAGAATATTACTTTTTGTTAGCAAGGTGTGAATAAATTTGGTAAAGTTCAACGCTATTACAGGACAGATACATTATGCAGATACCACAAGATATTTGGTAGTTACGTAGCTATCGATGACGAACTGTCGCCAGAGGCGACTAAGGGATTGACAGTAGTAAATACGGCGTAGTTGTTATCTTCACAACAAGCACCATGCTCAGCTTCACTGGCCGTGCAACAGTTTGAACAGTGGCCTTAAACTCGAATTTGAAAACTCAAGGGTGCAATTCTAATTATGGTGAAGGTCGGATTCCTGAATTTCCTTCAAGTTCTTAATTCCTGTTGATGATGGCTTCGGCTGAATCTGAACATCGGCTGATTGGAAATAAGACTCATTCAGGTCCACACAGTAGTCGAGCCCTAAAAATGCCCAGCGAATCGAGTCTGGCCAGACAGATGCTGGGCCTTAAACTTGCGCCATCGGTTGGCGATCGACCCTTGCGATCTCACCTCCTTACCGAGATGCGAGACATTTTCGATTTTCTGGGAATGTACTCGTATTGACTTGTCATCATGTGTAGATCCTAGGCCAAGTGTGGTTGTTTCGGAGGCATCATCTTTAAATAGAACCTCATTGGCCGCCTCTCGCTTTTTTCGCATGTGGTATTGACGAGCAGCAGCCTCGCGAGCACTCTCACTAGGTCTGGTTCCAACTGTAGGGACAAACGCTATGTAACCGCCGCAACACATGACGTAGGGTGAGTCCGCTGGTAGAGAAGTTTAGGGTGTTACACTGTAAAATGGATCATATGAGAACCTGTAGGATTAAATAGTTCATGAAGCGGCTAATGCCTTCCGTTCGTTCCGGTTTGGCCATGCGTCACCACTTTCGGGAATCCAAATTAGGGCTTCTATAAAGATGGCGAGCAGCCCGCAAACTATATCCTATGCTTATTGGTGCTTCTATTACAAAACTATCCCGAACCCAGGAAACGGCCCGAATATATCACGGAGCTCATTCGCTACTTCAATCACACAACTTTTAGGGACTAGTAACTCTATGGGAAGCGAGCAACCGGTGCTTGTCGCTGATGCTCATTTGTTACTTCTACAACAACTTATCAAATCTAGTTAAGCGTAGGCGATACGTGTGTGTCAACATCTACACATTCACTGGTTTTGAAAAAGTAGTAATGAGCGTTCGCTGCAATAACAACCATTTCACCTCTGCATTCTCCAGAGATATTCCAGTCTATTATACATGACATTCTCCGTACTACAAGGTCTGACTGCCGGCATGTGTTGTGAAATCATCATCATTATTATTGCTGTTGTAGCTGCTGCCCAGGTCAAATTGCTAAATATTTCATATTCTATAATTTCTTTTAAACCAGACACCTTCACCAAGGTATCTTGCAGCGTGCAAAGGTCCCCAACTAAACAGTCAGTACGAGGTAGAATTGATTATTGCTTTCGCTTGTTGCTGGTATGCTCTGCAAAAGAGTAATCCGTGCTCTGTGGGTTGGCTTCTGTAAGGTGATTTCTATAAGGTGGTATGTGTTACTGGTGATAGGCAGGCAGAGAGGTGAGTGTGGATACAGCAGCAAGGAACATTTTTAAGAAAAAGATGACTGAAATGTACCGAATATCTTAAAAGACAAGACGTAGTTCGAGGAGCTACAAAACGATCAGAATTTGCACACAAGATAATGATGTTCTTCCTGAGTAATGATTCCACACCAAAAGCCCAAGCCACGGGTCATGAGGTAACGCTAGATGCCACAATCTTACCTGTGACAGTGTGTCACTGTGTTGTGATACGGCTATATTGCCGGGTCTGTGACGGAGGAGAAGATAGGTTACATTCTGAAGGTACCATCGGATTTGCATGTCCAGTAATTATACAAAACTCCATCCCAGATACGAAGGTAATTGGTGGGAGTTCGGTGGTGATCACCCCGCGTTTTCCGTCGATCCGCCTCCGCATCCCCAGCATGTCTGCTCACTTGGTCTAAGGAGCCTTACAGTTACTGAACAATACAGTACTAAATTTACACACTTTATGCACATTGACCCTCACGTGAGCATGGCATAAGCTTAAAGTGCACTTGACGTGCGCAGCGCACTTGATCCTCGTTATTAAAATTAACAGTTCAAAAGGTCAGTGTGGTCATGCCTGAGGCATGCATGTGGTCCCAGGCGAAATAACCTGTTCCATCTTTTCTAGTCAGCTTTTTCTTAATCAATCTATCAACGTCAGTTCCAATAACACATTCCACATCTTACCAGCGTTCAAGCTTCTATCAAACTGTTAAGTCACCCAAATTTGAATATTATGAGTAAAATAATAATCACTGTCACAGAAAGGCTAGCTCAGCCACATTCCAAACTCAGCGCAGCCACTTCTCAGACAAGCCACAAGTTCAATCATTAATAAGTAATCAAGAGGGAAAGACAGCCTGTACACTCTTCTTCCGTTAAATGTGGACTCTGATTCCCTATATCTCTTTGAGCTATGCCTTGCCAGTGAAGGATCATTTTTGCTTGATAGCCTGTCCATAGCCTTTGTACTTTCGATGTACCTGCTGCAAACTATTCCATCATCTGCCAAGTCCCGTGACACTAAGCAGTAAGCTACGATTGATTTTGTATTTGAGACTCAAAAGACGCATTTGTGTCGCGTGAAGATATGTCCATGTTAGTGTGCGGAGGTGCGTGGCCCGTATCCCCATCAGTTACGTTACTAAAGCTGCCAGTGTACCATTCAGTGTGCTTTTAGCACTAACGTTAGTCCACTTTTGTCGATGTATTTTTTTTAAATTGGTGAGAGGCTAGGAGCTCCAGAGCTCCTATCAATGTCTAACAGGAAGACAAGGGCAAGAGTTGGATTGGCGCCCAAGATAAACAAGAGATGAGAAGGGTTTTGTGCTTAGGCATTTACCCTCTGAAAAACAAATTCAGTGATAGCTGCTTATCCTAGACAGGAATGGACCAGTTGTTCTTCATTCAGAACTAGTCAACTCTTTTCAATATAATTTTAACCCTTACAAGCTCAGGGAATTCAGACGAGTATATAAATCGTCCACAACAATGCATGCAATTCAACATCAATAATCTGCACCCTCTAGCTGATTGACACTTTATTATTATTTTTGTTTAAAAGTTGGTCGACTCTGCAGAGTTCGATAGAAGCTTGAACACTAGTAAGACGTGGAGTGTGTTATAGGAACCAACGATAATTGATTGATTCAGGAAAGAAATGATTGTTGCAGGATGAACAAGTTTGTCTTGCCAAGGCATCAAGTGCATGCCTTAGACATACTCTCACTACCCTGAAGAACAGCCAAATTTCAACATTTTTAACCCTTGTAAGCTCAGGTGCATTCAGACGACCATGTAAATTGTCCACATTGGATACTTTACAATACATGCAATTCAACTTCAACAATCTGCACCATCTCGTTGATTGATAAAGCTCTTAGATATGTTTAATAATAAGCCGTCAGGTCACGAATTCCGTCCAGGAACTAGGGCTACTGGCCGGAAGCGGATCTCCCTCACACCAATTGCTTCCAATGTAACCAATCGGAAGCTCTACTCTTATGTCAAGCATCATAGCACCTTTAACATCAGGTAAATCATAGCCAAACTTCACTTCCACATTAACTACCCGATTCTGGAAAACTCAGTGTAGCTAGATTTTTAATGGTAATATTTTCGATGCAATTTTTCAATAAGCAGAGGTATGGAACCACCTCCAAACAGTTCATCTCCACCACTACCGCTGGCGCCTCTACGAGCGACGTCTGTGTCGGCGGCTTCCGCAGCACGCTGGAAGGCGGTAGCTGCACGAGACGCGTCTAACAACACATTTGTCTACGCCGTCCGCTCAACACGCAACTACTGCCGTCCATCGTGTCCGGCACGCCTCCCACGCCGCGCCAACGTCGAGTTCTTCGACACTCCTGCCCAGGCCGAGTCGGCGGGGTACCGGGCATGCAAGCGCTGCCAGCCTGATGTCGCCAGGCAAGATGATCCACAGAGCCGGCTGGTGCAGAAGGCACGTGACAGCATTGCTGCAGCTGTGATATCATTATCGAGTGGTGGGAGACCTCGACTGCAGGAGCTCGCAGCCGAGGCGAATTTGACGCCCAGTCACTTTCATCGTGTGTTCAAGAAGATCACTGGAGTGACGCCGGGCCAATATGCGCGGGCAATGCGAGATGTAATGGAGGCTAGCAAGAAAGCAGATTCTGTAGACATCACGAGGGAAAGTGATGTCCTGTTTCCGCAAGAAGTCAATAGTTTCAATCACCGGATCGATTTTTGCCAGGCACAGCTAGACTCTACGATCATAACGGACGTCGATTTCACCATGGATGATCTTATTGACTGGAATCAATTCGACGACACGATAACAGCTGTGCAGTAATCTGATGCTCTGGGAGCTCGGGCCTAGAATTACGCCCAATGGGAGAAGACCGTATGGCTTCAGCACATGCCGAGAAAACTGGCAGTGATTGAAGCTGCATGTCATGAAGGGAACACCGAGTCAAGCCCCAAGCTGCGGAGGAGACAATGATACTTGATCGTGGCACTGGCGCAGCTCTGGGGTTCCCTTCTTCCCTTCACGATCAGTCTTAGTCTATAGGTGATATATATTCGAAGATCTAGGAGTACTCAAGCTATACGATTTACTGTTCCTTAGCCCGTCGTGACGACTGGTCCTCGCTGGTGTATGGTCAACCGTCAGATGTTCGGTATTAGCTTGACAATGCGGCATCATTAAAACGCGGGTGTCGTAACTGGGATAGTCTGTTTGACAGCTGCTATTGATTGCTGGAACTAAATCATACAACTCTCCAAAAGTTGTCGTTGTGAGGGCAGTTTCTACCTTTGATCGGACACTGCATACTTATTCTTGTCAAGCATCAAGTGGACGTCTGATATATACACTCTGCTAGCTACTCCATCATAGTGTGGCTGAAAATTCATTACAGAAAAAGCTCAGTATGCAGTCATCTTCCACAGCTAAAAAGCTCAAGCATCTTGATAGAGAATTTGCTAGACAAGTAGCAGAGCTTTCTATCGTAAGGATTGATAAAATGAAGCTTAGAGCGTTTGAAGAGGGCAAAGCTTTAGAAGCAGCGATAGAAGATATTTCTTGAGCAACTGAGAATAGAGGAAGGCACTGGATAAGTCCTACTAAAGTGCAGAAGGCCAGAGACCTTGCATCAACTAGGTAGTATTCGAAGGGACGGGACAAGCAAAAAAAGAGCAGACAGGGCTGCTGCTAAGAGTGTTGAGAAGTGTTACGATCTATAAGGATAAGATCACTTATTTGTACTCGGTCAAAGAGGAGCGTCAAGGTAGATGATTGGAGATAGCAGATGATATGAACTTTATGTACGCGTACAATTGATTGGCTCGCTTATCCATGGTCCGTGTGATCCATTGTGATATGGCATACTGTGCGCCAGTCAGTGTAGATATATTTAGACGACTGACCGTACGATGGGTGGGATCCCTCCACAAATCCCCCCTCCACAAATCCCCCCTCCACAAATCCCCCAAGTTTCCAACTCTTTTTCTACTCCGCTCGACCGACTGGCCGTCCGGTTGGTTTGTTGGGCTGTTGTTCGGTTTTCTGACCGCAAGGCCAATGGTCTGGTCAGTCAGCCTTATCGGCTTCTTGAATCCGGAGTTCGACCGCATGAACAATGTCCTTGGTCAGAAATGTAACTTCCCTTTCTGCTCTGGCGCGATTAATTGAGTCTCGTTTGCTCGCTTTTTTTCTTCACTCTCTGCTGCTGTTGAACCGTAACAAGAAGGCACTGAGGGATGTAGGGGTTTAGAGGAAACGTGAAGCCAAAGCCGTTACTGCTGCAGAGAATAAAGGCAAAGCAAAACAGAAGGTTGGAGCTCAAGCTAAGAGAGAGGCTAGGAAGGCTCAGAAGGAGCTTCGAGAGGCCACCTAAACATCTCATAGATCTCGAAGAAGACTATGAAAACAACAAGTTGTAAAGAAGCAGAAGACAGTGAAGAAAGTAAAGCAGCCGGTGCAAGGCTCTATGAAGCCGCAGAAGACAGCTACTAGTAGACCCGTAAGCTCATCAGCTCGCTTAAGTGATGTTAGCATAGAATGAACAAAAATTCACGGTCTTTTAATACCTGTATATAACACCTCAATCTGATGCATATTGAGTGATATTTGACAACATGAAGACCAGGCAGTCGACGTGCCAAGTGTGTGCACCAGCTATGTCTACGAGAGGCTGTAAACCTAGCCTCACTACCCTCGGCTGGCTTGAGATGGAAAACCCTCGGGTCACAATTGCCTGAAGAGGATTTGCGTAGAGAAAGGAATTCACTGTTTCAACCAAGGTGGAAATCACTTAATGTGAGCCGTGGCACTAGCAAGCTAGTTTCGGAAATAATGTCCAACGCTAGGACTGAAGTTGCCTGGATATTTCATTCAAGATGCTGGGTACGCAAAAATCACCGGCGAGAGGCACATTTATTCAGACCGACCTGCTGGAACCTGAGCCTAGAGAAGAATTCGAAACCTTCATTCATTTTTGCTCCCCACAGTTGAGTTCAAGCACTCACTTCTCTGACTCAATAATTTAATATGGCTGTGTTTTAGAATATGAATGTTATATTGTGCCTAGCGCAATGTACACGGAGAATAATGTTAAAGACAATTCCGCAGTCGTTACGACCGATGTTCACATGGGAGACTTTCGACACCCTTTTCTTGATGGAAAGTTGCCAAAATTTTTCTTAGCCACACAAGATTTAGTAACCTCTTTTAAGATCATCGGTTTTGGGGTTATTAGCAACGAATTTGGCATTTTTTAGCCTAGTAATGCCAGTTGTGATGCAGAACGCTAGCAACATTTGAGTGCGCAGCGAAAGAATGTACGGCCTACTTATTCCAGCCTCGGGAGGGAAACGTTTCACACGTACGGTCAATTCTGGTGATGTGGGATGAAGCTTCCCGGAATTTCAGGCTTAAATCGGAGGCGGAATTTTGGTTTTTTAATTTCTAGTTAAGACATCGAAATTCTCAAGTTCACTATCTTCGTATTTTGCAATTGCAACCGTGGCAATGACGAAAATAGAGACGTTCGATGCAGAAGTGAAGCTGAATTTGGCATCATGTAGATGACATGACAACTTCAGATCACTCTATACTCCTGAAGATCTAATCCGAGAATGAATGTCCTCCGAGGCAATTCGGCTCAAATCGTCTCAATATAGTATTGTAGAAGTAAAATATCAAAAGTCCGAGGCGAACGTGATGTGTTTGAGTTTGTTCTTCAGGCTTTATACGCCGATATATTGAGATATTTAGTTTTTCCTGTATTGTGGTACTATACACATAGCCTTACAATTCTCGGCTCGATTCTGCGCCGCCGTGCTAGAAGCTTCAAGCGTCATGCATGCAGAAGTCTCATAGCGCGTAAAGTGCAAAATGGAGCGGAGAGTTTTGTTTCCCGAGTCAACTCCGTACAACACCTGGAACGGTGAATTCCACGTCTGAAATAGAAGCAAAACGCCGCGCTATGCCAGAATCATCGCTAAATTATGCAAATGGTGAGAAGCCACGCATTCATGACCGGCACATCTCCGCTCCTTATGCTAGTGATCCGACACCGAACACATAAAATACCCCTTCACAGGTTGACGTCACCTTAAGGATCAACTGCTAGGTGGCGACTGTTGTTGCTGCTCCTGCCGCAAATGTGCGTTCATTTGCTCCTGGCGCTTTAGCCGTTGCGCCTATGCCAACGTGTCATGTCAGCACACGCACCACCTTTAATGCCTGTCCCGATATAATTTCGGCGTCCAGCCCTTTCGGATCTCCTCTTCTCTCTCGGCCGCCCATTCGGCTTCACGTACCTCCAGCTCTATTCGTTCTCGAGCCCGTAACACTTTACTCTGCAGATAAAATGATCCACCCTTCTTCGGATCGTTCATGTCAAACAAACGTTTGAACTGCTCATGAACTCTGTCTAGGCTCGCTTGGCCACCTCGAGGAGGAGAGACGTTAAGGATACGACAGGCTTCGTCCAGTGTCAAGCCTGAAGAGGACATTGATTTGGCTGCTGTAGAATTATTCGAGTTCGCTGCGGCATATCTCTGCGATGCAGAAGCTTGTTTGTATGCCTCCGCGAAGGCGCGGCCAAAGACCCGGGCGCCTGTGAAGACGATTTGAGATATTATACGATGCGCCTGGAAGAAAGGATGTTAGCATCGCTAATCTTGAGGCTGATACTCGCGGATCAGTCTTATATAAGATATATACTTACCATGCTGCGCCGATGAAACAGCAAAATGCAATTATTAGCGAGAAAGGTTGTATGCAAAAGATCAAAGGGAGTATCAAAAGTTCAACTGTGTAAAGCGGAAGATCCTAGACGCAGGAACGGTCCGATCCATGACGGCGGATATCGGCGACTTCACATGCTGCCCCGCGTCATGCGTCAGGCATCGACCATCATTCCGCCCGCGGCATGCACCTGACAGGAACCACAGGCTCTGCGGCCATGCCAAGCAAACAACCCGCACCCAAACGGCTTGCTCTAGTGAACCAGCAGGCAGGCGCAATCGTGATTCAGATGCTGTCAGGCACAATTTGTTGGCCGTGTCAGTCGGACGTGATACATGGCAGCATTTGGTATGCACACTCACTCACAATCACACCCATGCAGCTGCAGTGGTAGCAGAATACAACAACTCCTACACCTTCAAGATGAAGAAGAAATGGCAAAGGCTGACCAAAAAACGCACGAGTCCAGACACACCGTGGATGGACTCCATGACGAACAGATACGCGCCCCAAACGCCGACGAAGAGCCATCATGACGGTGCAGACAACGATGCTGCTGCACTATCTTCCTCGCCATCACAGACAATCTTTGCCCCTTTCTCGCCCAATCAACAGACTTCCAGTACGACGAGAAACCGAGCGAGTGTGTTAATACATCAGAAGAGTCCATTGTTGATCTCTACACCGCCGCAGGTGACGAGAGCGTTGGCTTATAGTCATCCATTCATTCTACCGCTGAACCATGTTGCTGGCTTGATGTCATGGACAACTGGTGATCCGTGGGAGAGTTTCTTGCTCGTTTTGGTGTTTTGGTTCTCCGTGCTCTACGGCGATCGTGTGATACGATTCGCGGGGCCGCTTTTGGTGGTTATGGCTTTAATTCTAGGCATGTACTCCCGCCGATATAGTCCTCTGTCAAGTACGGTGTGGAGTGGTCAAAAGGTGAAGCGGAAACGAGCGGACTCTGCGCAGCGCAAGAGTCTAGATGAGATCCTTGATACCCTACAGACCTTCACAGGGAGGTGCGATGTGTTACTCGATCCTCTCCTCAATATGACCGAATTCCTGAGTACGCAATCGAGCGCCACATCTGCGACCACAAGACCGGCATTGACGGCGCTCTTCATGCGAATATTGGCATTTACGCCGATTTGGATCGCTCTTACTTTACCGCCGCTTTATATTATCACAACGAAACGAATAGTCCTCACCATCGGCACACTGGGCCTGACTTGGCACAGTCGTGCTGCTCGTGTCACGCGTACGATTCTCTGGCGAAGTCGGACAGTTCGTAATACCTGCTCAATATTGACTGGCCTGAATTTTGTCGGACCGGCACAGTCTGAGATGGTCCAATCAGCGTTGCTTTCCAACGTAAATCGGCCATCTAATGCTGCCATGAACGGTAAACCTGGTGTCCGTTTTACCTTCACTATTTATGAAAACCAACGGCGTTGGATCGGTATCGGCTGGACCGCATCACTTCTGGCGTACGAACGACAGCCGTGGACTGACGAGCACCTCAATCCAACATCAGATCCTGAGCACTTTGATCTCCCAGACACAGAGCATAAGACGACAAAGTGGAAATGGGTTCAAGGCAGCGAATGGTCTGTCGAAGGCGCTACCGTAGATCAGGAAAAACCTCACACCGACCCCTCTCGCTACGAGGGTGGATGGATTTACTGCGACAACAAGTGGCACGACGGCTCAAAGTCCGACAGTTGGACTCGATGGACTAGACGCCGAAAATGGATGCGGGATGCAGAACTTGTTGATGTTTCAAATGCCGAAGAAGAAACAGCAATGACAAGTGGAAAAGGAGAAACAGGAGTCGACAAAGATCGTTCTGATGCGGCGAGCTTAGATGGCACAACAAAGCGGAAAAGTTGGTTTAGCCGTTCGCGCCAACCAAATAACGATAAATCCGACGCTGTTTCGAAGGCCGGAAGCAGTGACACGGTGACCTCAACTATAGCGCAAGACGACCCTGAGGATGATATGCATACTCCATTAAAATATCGGCACATGGACTATGATCGCAGCATTGGTGAAGGCTTGGCGGAAGGGCTTTCATGATACAATTCTATACCATAAATGCAGCTTTTCTGATTTGATGAATTAAGTAGCGTTGCATTTGACGTTGAATCTAAAACCGGATAACGAAAGATCAAGACTATAGTAACTCGAGATTAACCGGTTTGCCTTCCGCCATAGCTCTTTTGATCGCATCACAGACCATGACAGCACTTACTCCGTCTTCTCCTGAGCACTTCGGAGCTTCTTCGTTCTTGACCACTTTCACAAAATGTTTTATCTGTTCATCGAATGGCACAACGTGATCGTCCACATCTACATCTTTATCTACCAGGTCGGTCATCCAACTTTTCTCGAACTTTGAGTCGTGAGTGGTAATCTTCATATCACCAACACTAAGCGTACCCTCGGTCCCAAAAATGCGATAGATGTCTGCCCCTGTTTTAGGAATGATGGGATTCTCACCCGTTGCACTCTCAAGATTGTGCGAAGATGGGGCAGCATCAGATAAGATGAAGGTTCCCACGACTCCACTATTGAAACGCAATAAAATTGCGGCACCTTCCTCTACTTCATGGTTCCTTTGAGACTTTGTCTGTTCAGCGTGCACGCGTACAATAGGTCCGCAGAGATACTGGAGTGTATCTGCTTCGTGGACAAAATTGATCAGAACAGGTCCTCCACCGTTCACTTTCTTCCGCCATCCGAAGGGGCTGGCGAAATAGGACGGCGGCTTGTATGCTGCCCAGAGTCCAGACAATGCTATGGGGTTGCCTATAAGATTGTCCAACAAGACTTGCTTGGCTGCCGCAATATAAGGATTGAATCTTCTATGGTGTCCAACAAGAATCTTTCTTCCAAGCTTTTTGGCTGTGTGGATGAGGTCCAGCCCACTTTCAACGGATGTTGAGATGGGCTTTTCGACCAGAATATCAATCCCAGACTGCAGCAGCTCTTTGCCTATGTCCACGTGCGAGCTGTTAGGGGTGCAAATTATAGCCGCTTTCGGACGTTGGGTGCTTCGAAGCATTTCTCCGACGGACTGGAAGAACGAGACATTGTATTTTGCAGCTAATAGTTGAGCAGCAGGAGACGGATCAACGAGGCAAAGAAGACTTGCTGTAGGACAGCAGACGACGCTTTGCGCATGTCTTTGCCCGATGTGGCCAGCACCTATGATAGCTATGCTAACAATGCTATCATCACCCATGCTGAACTTCTGTGGACAGGCGGAGATATTAGAAGAAGTGGAGTGCGCTGTGGAAAAATGCCATTTTATGTATTCACTCTCCTTTGGAGGGACGCTGCAATGCAGGAGTTGTGGTTACGATGTTAAATCGGCAATACTTACCTATTAACATCAATCTCAGTAAAACGTCTTGGCCTTACCACCGACCAATGCATCAAGACATAGAACGCATGGGCGAAATTGGCATATGGAAGAAAGATCACCACCGGGGTGCTTCTCGGGTACTAGCGGCTCCGGCTGAATCTACACCCAGCCGAATACGGAAGGCACCGGATCTATCCACACCCGGCGAAATGATGAAGCCTGTACATGGCCACGAATCTCAATGGGTTTGCTGCAACAACGACAAGCTATCTCGGTACAACAACTAGGTGTGCGTTTGGTGGGCCAATGGCTGGCCAGCAGATTAAATAGAGAGTAATGTGGGACTGAAGCGGCGCATATATCACAACCATGAGATCTTTCCAGCTTTCATCTTTTATCTTTCTGCCAGACCTATGCCCTATCAAAATTAAATTGTTCTTGTCTGTATTGGCATTTTCTGGTACTCATTGTCAATTATCAGTCTCTCACCATGCCCTGTCGACCGGCTATATCCTCCCATTCGCTCGGCCGAGCCTGGGTTCATAAATTACCTGAAAAGCTGGACCAAGCAGCGAGATATGGCTTCGACGTAGAGATGTTTTATGAGGACATTCAATATTTAGCTAGAACCCTGCCCGGGGGCGAGAACCGCGAAACGATTATCGCGGCAGCTCACGTAGCCAGAATGCTCTGCAGTGAACGAGGCATTTCAATCATTTGTCTCCAACCGTTCATGCACTACGAAGGTCTCAGAGATCGGCGAAAGCACAAGGAGAGAGTGGAAGAGATGAAACTCTGGATCGAGCTTGCGCAAGCCTTGAATACACATCTCATCTCTATCCCTTCGACGTGCCTATCCAGCGAAGAAGTCTCCGGCGATATGGGTCTCATCGTACAAGACCTTCAAGAAATTGCAGAGCTTGGGCGACGAGAAGGGATACAATTTGCGTATGAAAGCTTGGCCTGGGGAACTTATGCCGACACTTGGGAACAAAGTTGGGAAATTGTAAAGCAGGTTGACCGGCCAAACTTTGGACTCTGTCTGGACACATTTAACATAGCGGGCCGAGTATACGCAGACCCAACTTCATCAACACGCAAGACAAATAACGCAGAGAGAGACATGACTGCGTCTTTGGACAGACTAGTCCGAACTGTTGACGTTTCTAAGATCGCCTATGTTCAGGTTGTTGATGCTGAATACCTCGAAGATCCTCTGGTTGAAGGCCATCAATTCTATGATGCAGAGCAACCAGCACGGATGAGCTGGTCGAGAAACTGTCGGTTATTTTATGGCGAATCCGATCGAGGCGCATATTTGCCCATCAAAGCTATACTTAAGGCAATCCTGGTCGACCTCCAATTTCAAGGGTGGGTGAGTGCAGAGCTGTTCAATAGAAGTCTGACGGACTCGAGCCCAGAAGTGCCGTCAGAACATGCTCGGCGGGCGGCAATATCATGGCAAAGGATACTCGATGACCTTGACCTGAAAGACAGTTGTAAAGAGGTGGACAAAACTTGCCACGAGCAAGGTCCACGAGCACAATTGTAGTATGGTGAACTTACCTGCATAGAGATGGATTTGCATAGCGGCAGGCTTTCCGGATCAGCTACATATCGTCTGAATTTGATATCGCCAATGGCTGCCCAAATTTTGAACAAAAAGTCTAAGATATCTGTTACCCCCCGTTCCTGCGGTCGCGCCGTCTCTGCGGTCGCCGTGATATTCTCAAATGATGTTCAACCCGTATGATATCTCTGAAAGTAGGACGGAAATTCGGAAACACGACTCAATGACACCCTTATTGAATTTCACCAGAGCGATATACTTATATCCTGGTGGACACTGTTGCGACTTGATTTCGTCTAGCGATAGTATCTTGACAGGATACACTGGAACGAGCTTGTCTTTCTCTTGCCAATAATATATCTATCTCTCCATTATCCCTTTACAATATAGACTCCATCATCTGTGCCTTTCTCAAAATTAAATAGAAGCCGCAAACAGCCTATACATCCACTTGATAGCCTTCTAGAGTGAAGAGCAGACTGATGATCCAGTTCACCGTTAGTACAGCTCCGGTAATTTGGGAATTGATGTCCATTGTCCAACCCAAACATCTGTGCAAAATGAACGCGCGTTTGACCAAAACCTCCTCAGAGAGTACGATGAAATCTTTGAAGTCTGTCTTTCCTATCTATGTGGTGTAGATCAAGATGTTTCGGGCGAATATGGCGAATTTGACGTTTCCCTTTCGCAAGCGTTCCTGTGCATATACTATATTTTCGCATGTTCCCGAAACTGAACTTGCTGATTAGCTAATTCGTCTGGGACATTATTACGGAGCTTATATTCCGTCCATCAATCATGAGGTAAAGTACATAGGTTTGACATATTTGGGATTGCCAGTAACATTTGGACTAAATAAGCAATGAAGATGTGTTTCGATATTCTTGTAGAAGCATGCACCTTCTCCTCGAGGTATTCATACGAGATCAGGAAAATGCACACTCTCGTATCTATTTCCCACTCGATATTCTAATGCGGAAATCATTGCTCGGATAGAATCTGGCCACAAATTTCCTGACATCACATGCTGCATTCATGTTCGCTTGTGTGCACGAAGGCAGAAGCCCATTGGGTCATACACAGGAAAGTCGTGTCGATGACACTTCCCTCTATCGCTCGACCTCTGCTTTCATCGACAGTAGTCTAAGTCAATTTGATGAATACATCATTGTCCATATTTTGGCCGGAGTCGGGCAGAGGATCGGAAAGACGCAGTTTCAGTCATGAAAAGCATGTAGGTGATGGTATCAACGATTTCTTGGATGCTTGAAGCTCAGATGCGCTTTTGGAAACTTAACAGAATGATTCTGCTTTGTGTTTGTTTGCTTACTATGGGGTAGTCTGAGCGCAACAGTATTCTCCATACAACGAGGGTAAGGAGATTTTCAAAATGCAACACTCAACACCAGTGACGTGCATTGACGTGCATTGACTAGCCCTTCAGCATACACTTCGGTGTATGGCTCACCATGGCCTTGACTTCGTAAATTTCCGTGGGACTTTAAGGTCGCCGATCCTTAGTCTACGGTCCGCTGGTCAGATGTTGCTGCTGACAACGAGAATGTCGAAGGCTGTAGATATGCTAGAAGAGGGTCAGATGGTTGGTAGTCGGCTCCAAAAAATTCCGCGAGATCAAGATCCGGACCAAATCCAAGATTTTGCATGAACTGCGGGTGTTGGCTAGAATCAGTCCGCTCGAGCAATGCCAGCTCCTCAAATATATCTACACCAGATCCCACATCTCCGATCGACGCAGAATGCAGATTGGATGGTAAAATATTAGAAGACTGCTCTTCAAAAGGCCAGGCACGCTTCTCTTCCCCTGCTTCTGGAAAGAAGCCGGGGCTGCTTGACAGTACACTTTCGGCAATCTCGTTAGGTATACTCACGTAACCATGTGGCAGATGATCTGATACTGAATTGGCTACAGAACCAGGAAATTGATTGTTTTCAAAAGCAGATAGCACACTCGAAGGCTGCAATCTACCTTGAGCTTGTGTCGCATTCTTCACGAGCGCCACGATAATATTTTGAGGAAATGAAGCATTCGTCGCATTGGAACCAGGAGAGAAGGCTAACTCATACGCCGGCAATGTTTGAGATCTTAACGATCCGAAACTTGGTGTAGATGTCCGATTCTGTTGGTGTGTTGCAAAATATAGAGGGCCTGGTGCTTGTTGAGAAGCATTCGATAGATGCTGCGCGTTGAATAATAGTGTTGTCAACCGTACCAAACGATTGAAAGTGCTTAATGACATCGCCGGCGATTTTGATAAAGATTTCGTGAAAGGGTCATGCCATGCTTCCCATTCATCGCTGCCATCCTCGTCCATGAGACCCAACTTATCTATTTGTTCAGGGCGTAAGTGGACCACACAAATCCCGAGACAATGGGCAATTGCGACTTCCAGAACAAAGGCAGCAAGTTTGATCGTCTTTGTATCTGTGACGTTACGGTCATCACTTGCGTTGCCAGCATCCAGAGCTAGAGACAGCCGAATAACTCTACCAACCAAGAGCCATGCCTTTCCCCAGTTTTGGCTTGTAATTTCAATAAGAACATGTAAGAGAATAGTCCTCAAGTGGCTCAAATATGTACACTCGGTGTCGAGCGATATTGATGCATATGTAACCTCTCTCAAATTTTCGTGTGTTTCTCGGAGTTGAGTTTGCCCCGCATATATCAGCTGCAAAGCAGACAGGGAGAGTATGGTCCACAGTTCGTGATATCCCGAACTGATTTCTGATGCGACATCCCGTGGCACCCCCTCGGATGGATATTTATACACAAGCTTGAGGATTGTTTCCTTTTCGATGATAGGTAGCCAGGCGTGTGTGAATGCGAAATAATATTCTAAGAGTGTCCAGGTATTCTCTGGAAGTTTGACACGCCATGAGGATGAGATGTTGTTGTGCTGACAGGTGCTTGGATCCAACGCTCGGTCGAGCATATCCTGACGATCCTGATGGGGATTCAGATTGGGAGCAGGTATGGAGCTTTGTCGAACAATACTCGCCTGACCTTCACCGACACTTCCATTGCCGTAACCAACGGTTGAATGAGTCGATACGAAGTTTTCTTTCGAGGCCATGGCGTCAGTGGTAGAGCTCTTATCAGCCTGGATCTCTAGAAGTTCTGGAACCGCTGAGTTGGAAGGCGAAGCGCCAGATATACTGGGTCTCTCGATCGAAGCACCCGACAATATTTGGTCAATCTGCCTACACACGATGGAGTTCCTCCATCTCTGATGCAAGCTCTCCGCGTCGCCTGGGTCCTTCGCAGAGATTGCACGATGCACTGCGTCAGCAACTGAAGCAAGGTGGACTGCAAGTTTGCCCTCGCTTCCAGCTGCAGAACGAAAGAGCCAGGCGATGATCAGTTCCAACGTCCGTATATAGTTAGGCTGTATTCCTCGTTTCTTCGGCTGGTCATTGTAGGAACATTCTCTCTTCTGAGATATACAGCTGTGGCATTTTGGATGTATGCCATCGCATTTCTCGCGGCTCGCTCGACACTGGTCGCAGGCTCGAGAAACTCGTGAGCGCTTCTGTGGCAATTGAGATTCTCCCAGGTCTGCCCCTCGTTTATGGCTGTTTATTGCTGAAGAATCACCGTCGTCGGCGGGTCCGTTTCCAGACTTCATGGCAGCACGCCGACATCCTAGTGGGATAGGGCAACCGCAGGCCGCTGCATAATGTCACCCTTCCATTCACGTCGTCAAAGTGTGCTACGCTCAAGATGCACGTGCATTGAACGGCGGGGAACCTTCGGGCCGATCGTTATATCACGTGAGCATTCGTCTATCTGCGAACAAATCCTCAGTCTCTCTTCCGCCCAAGAATCTGGCTGTTGGGCTTCTGACTCCATGTTCGGCCACATGTTATGCTCACGTGTCTTATGATTGCCTTTTCCGCATCGTGCTGGATCGATCGTTTAGGAAAACGAAGGTAGAACTCTGGATAAAGCATTATCCGAACTTGTGGCCAATTCCCGACCACTGTTAGGCTAAACTAGACTCTCCCATGAACTCAGGCACCACGGCTCATGAAGCACTTTGCCATCCAGCGAATGTGGCAGCGAAGACCTCGCAATGGCAGCAACGCAGGGTTTGAAGCGGTCTTTCCGGCAGATGCGTGGCGTTGAGAAAGAATCCCCGTCAACGCCGAATTCGAGGGAAGCTTCACCATTGAGAAGGCATCCGCGAGAACCCAATGAATTGCCAGGACTGCGGTCAGGATACGATACACCTTCGTCTAGCGACTGGGTCACTATACCACGCCAAGTATTCTTTTCTACAGATGCCTCCGTTGTCCTGATCGGGGTCAGAGGAGTAGGTAAAAGTAGTCTAGGTATATTGGCTGCCTCAGCGTACAACAGACGGCTGGTAGATACAGAGCGTGCATTCCACGATGCTACTGGCCTGACATCGCAAGCTTACCGTAAAGTCCACGGCACAGAAGAATATCACAAAAAGCACCATCGAATCCTAGAGCAAACTCTTCAAGCATATGATAAAGATAGCATAATCGTATGCGGCTTTGCGGACCTTGAGAACCACGGCTCTATTTTGCTCCGAACATTTGCACAGACTCACCCTGTCATACACATCGTGCGGGACGCTAAAGGTATTCAATCGTACCTCCAAGTTTGGTCCTTGGAGAGAACGAAACAACTTCTACGTGCTAGCGGACCATTGTTGCGATCCTGTACGAATTTTGAATTCTTCAATCTCTCAGAGAAGTTGATCGAATCCACCAACCAAGGAGTGCAAGATTTGGCTAAATCATCGAGCGGCCTGTTTCTCACGCTGAAGCGGGTTGAAAGAGACTTCTTGAAATTTCTGCGCAATATCTTGGGCGATCACGAACGAATGCCATTTTATCATGAAGCCTATCCACTTTCTAAGGTCCCAATCACCCAACGGTCTTTCACTTGTGCCGCGGTCATAGATGTCGATGACGTGTTGGACGGCCGGGCAGACTTAGACGGACTGCAAATCGGCGCTGATGCTGTCGAGTTGAGGCTCCCACTGCATGAATCTGCTGGAGCTGAGGAGAGCCATGAGAATCATTTGTTTCGTCTTTCGGAAGCATTTGCAACGATTCGACGGTCATCTATTCTGCCGCTGATACTTTCCGTCGCTTGGGCCGGCCATCCCAGGACTTCCTATAAATTCCTATCGACCATGATTAGTCACAGTTTTCGTCTCTCAGCAGAATATTGCACGGTTGATCTCTCGCTTGAGGATTCACAGCTGGCTCCGTTAATTGCGGGCAAAGGCTGCACACAAGTTATTGGCATAGCCAAAACGTACGAACGGCCTAGTCATGGATGGGACGATATTGCTCCTTTAGCAACTTACGAGAGAGCAGATCGATTAGGATGTGATATTGTCAAGATCACCATGCCAGCACTTCAATTAAGAGACAACTTTGATGTCAACGCTTTTAGACTGCGTGTTGAAAGTCTTCGTCGGAACCCTCATTTGATTGCTTATAACACCGGAACTCTTGGCCGAACCTCAATGTGTTTTAACAAAATACTTACTCCAGTCACGGCTGCAAAGCCATCGGGGCAACCAAAGAGCGATGGAGATACTTTAATAACCGCCAAGGATGTCGCCAAATCACTCTTTGCATCTTTCATATATGAGCCAATGCATTTCTTCATATACGGCGCAAATGTCAGCTTCTCACTTTCCCCGGCTATGCACAATAGTGCTTACTCCGCGTGTGGAATGCCGCACAAGTTTGGCACACATTCGTCACCAAATCTGGAAGATTTCAAGCGGCTGTCCAAAGATCACCATTTCGGCGGTGCTGCAGTCGTGCAACCTTACAAAACAGGTGTAATGCCACTGTTAGACGGGTTAAGTTCTCACGCGAAGGCGATTGGGTCAGTCAATACAATCATACCTGTACGCGAACTTGATCCGAACGGCGGTATTCCCGATGAAGTTCAGATGCTCTCTCAGTGTAACCGAAGTGGACCGGTCAAGGCACTTTACGGACACAACACCGATTGGATAGGCATACGTGCCTGCTTGCGGCAAGGATTATCCCCAGCAAATACCGTTCGGGAGCATAGTACTGCCCTTGTATGTGGTGCAGGTGGACAAGCTCGCTCCACCATATATTCTATGATATCACTGGGTGTTCGAAACATTTTTGTTTGCAATAGAACCAAGAAAAACGCGGAAATTCTTGCCCACCACTACAATAAGCTCATACAGTCAAATTCGATCAGTGAATTAGACCCATCCAATGCCGCTTCCACCCAAGTGAGGGTCATTGATTCATTTACTGAACCATGGCCGAAAGACTTCCGGCATCCTTCGCTCATCGTCTCGAGCATACCGACTCAAACAGCTGATGGCACTCCAGTTGATTTTACGATTCCCGATGATTGGCTCCGAAGCCCTACGGGAGGTGTTCTGATTGAAGTAAGAGTGTCTGACGCTGCAACATTCTCCTGTGCTTTGTGCTGACAATCAGCAGCTAGCTTACCGTCCCATGGTAACTCCAATTGTGCGACAAATGAGGGAACAGTCTCATAAAGGTTGGATCTTCATGGACGGCTTTGATATCCTGCCTGAGCAAGCTTACGCTCAATTTGAACTTTTCACAGGCCGTAGAGCACCTCGCAAGCTGATGAAGGATGAAGTTATTAAACGTTATCGGGAAGAACAAAAGCAACAAGGACATGATTTGCTAAACAAAGACCCTAATCCCCCTGCACGATAAGAGTTCTCAACTTAGCCCGCCATCCATCAGTCATACTTCTTTTGAGCCAAAGCTTAGACAAAATGGGAACTAGGAACTATGCAAGAAACTCTGCGGAAATGTAATGGGAATCGGAGCTCGGAATCATATCGGTGTGCCTGCAACCTGGACGTGTAGTCAGCATCTGATGTAAACTTCGACGTTATCGGTTACCTTACCTTTAATGGATGGGCTTCTGTATTGAATACATAATGGTTGACGCCATTGTGGTTAATTTGGTACACACAGTCATCCGCATGGATAAGATAACTGGAGTCATTAGTATCCTGAAGAGTTTAACCTGCCCCGACATGAGCGCCATACCTGTACTTTAAGACTTCCGCAAAGAAGAAGGAATCTTGGAAGTTTAAAAAACTCCCGCCATTTGGAGCATTGACATCCGAGATTTCAGAATATCCAGAACCAACGTGGCAGGTTGAATTAATTGCTATGAAGCCGTTCCAGGACCACTATCACATATCAGCTCCCGAATGCATTACACTGCGCGTAACAACCTCATCAAAATCTTACATTCTGATACTTGCTATCCCCAGTGGCACGATATGCATAATAGAAGCTTTCTAAAACTTCAGGTCGAAGGATATACGAGCTGCTTGTGGTATAAAATCCTGCCTGTCGATAATTCAGCGCGGAAGGCTCGAAAAAGTTACTTTTGATTGCAACAATACCTGATCATAAAATTCCAACTGGTCCCCAGGAATATTATTATCCTGCCAGGCAAATCCGTCAGGCCCAATTCCTGTCAATGTCTGATAAAAAAAACCAATGAGTCAGCTTCGGCGAAACTGCGTCTGTATTGAGATGCATTTACCTGATTGTAAGTATCTTCACACGCGGCAACAAGCTGCAGACCAAAGTCGATGTATTTTTGCTCATCCAGTACCAGTCCACCCAATATGAAGTTGCCACCATTAAAGCAGGCAAGATGTCCTGACGATTTAATTATGGTTTTATTGTTGAATTCGGCGAGGTACGTCAAATTTGGACGTGAAGAAGGGTGCGAGGCGAGATACTCAATCGTGCTGTCCGCTGCCGCGACCCAACGATCTCGGTATTGGCCAAATCGAGCGCTATCATACACATACATCTCCTCACACTTAGCTGAAACAATTTTTTATGAGATTTTGCGAGATACGTACCTTAATCAAATACTCGTAAAAGCTATCGTCTCCCGCATTCCAACCACCAGAAGCATCCTGAAACAGACCAGTAGAGATATCGACATTAGTACCTAAGAGTCCCGGCCATGGCTCGTTATATGCTGGCTGCGGGTTGAGCAAGTAGCTCTCGGCTTTTTGTGTAAGCTGTGCGTAACTGTCGTTCCCAGTCAAGTCAGACAAGCGAGTCCACTCTAGAACCAGAGTACCTATCGTGGCGAGTCCATTTGTTGCGGAGCCATCATTGCTCCGATTTCTTAAAATTAAATTATTGCTCGGAATGCCTGTCGGCGTCTCGAATGCAAAACTCAGGTTGTTTGCCAAATTCTGCGCCTGGTCCAGCAAGGCTTGGACACTATAATCCTATGAGTCTTAATCAGATCATATTCGAAGCGAGGCCAACCTTTTCTGAACCCACACTACTTGAAAGGCTACTCAATGGCCCAGACAAGAGATCGTAAGCAGACAAGAAGCCCCCGAGATATCGTATTGTCGTTTCAAATAGGCTCACAGGATCATCCTGATAGCTTACGCTCCAGTTGATATTTGGCACATATGCCAGGATCTCATTTACAACATCCGACAAACCCATCACAATGGCTGTAGATAAAGCATCAGCAGCTGAGGCTCCCCAGCCATTGCTACAGCTTGATCAGTTGAAACTTCACAGCAAGGTGGTAGATGTATTTAGACATACCGTGAGTTACTGTATTCGTTAGTAACTGGCAAAAGCTCATCATTCGGAAAGGCATATCTAGGTATTGTCAATCCTCACAATGCCAGACGAGCGATTTCAGACGCACTGATAGTATCCAGCCCATGCGGTCTTGACTGTGACAGCGGAGTATTTTCAGCACTTTACAGACATTATGAAAGATATTTTGATGACTTACAAGCCTCTTTCACCTCTTTTGCACGTTGAACAGCAATCTCCTGAGGTTCTATACCTTGACCATGACCTTGTCTATACATATATGAGCTGCGACTTCTTGGAGCAGCCAGCGAAAGCGGCACGAGCAAAGTCACTAGAAACCCCGTGGCGAATCGCATATTGCCAGTCTATTGAATTCATAAAGATGTGGTTCATACGCTTAGGGTGTAGTCGAAATGCACATACATCACATCATATACCCAACTTCTTCTGGTGCCTCCTAATCCAAATCTCTCTGGGACCACGCTCAACGTGATCCACCTTGCTGACCTACCTGTATAAGAGACTTGGGTACACATCCAAAATGTGCAGTTTGGTCTCAAGGCTTACTACAGAGGTTGACTGCGCGTGGATAATGCATGGCAGGAGAACATGACGCTTGCTAGAATAGGGTTGAGAGTTGGACAATAGGTAAGAAGAAATGATGCCCAAAGTGGGTGTCTGAAAATTTGAATGATATGCTCTGTGTAATTAAAAATGCTGGCTCACCATTGGAGGGTGCCACCCAAAGCCCAGAAATATCTTTTCGTTTCGCTGCTCTCCCGACAATTGCTACATGATAACACACTGGTAGATATGCATGATTGATAGGGCGCGCCGTGATACTGTGGTGAAGCCTTGCCGGAGTTGCTGCGTTGAACGCGATCCACACGTTCCTGGAACAACCGAACAATCAGATGTTTCAATGGGTAAGCTCGGCAGCGCTTAGCACACATAAGTGAACAGCGACATCAGCCAAGTGTATCAAATAATACTATAGCGCACGTGAAATGATTTACGATCGCAGAACGCTCCCTGGAGAAAATAAGTCCACAGGCTACAGAAAAATATCAAGTAATCAATTTTTGAAAAGCCGGAAATCCAACCAAAACCACTCGATGTCCACAAACCTTTATGAACATCCGCACCTCCATATGTCAGACGGAAGTGTTTCCTGTCGTGGAGTCAAGCGAGCATGACTTCATCGTTATCCAATAAGCTACTACTAGCCACAAAGCTGAAGCCGCCAAATGGATTATTCTTCTCGGCGGTAACCCGCTCCTCCTGGACGTCTTGCATATATTCGTCGAAGTTCTTGCTGCCACGCGTCACAACAGGACTGAGCGGTAACATGGTGAAATCCGTACTGAAATTCTCCGCCAATTCAGGGTCAGTAATGACAGGTTGAATTGGTGGCTCGAGCTCGCGTTTTTCTAACTTCTTCCAGTCAATCTTACGGAAGAAGCGGTGGGATTTAAGCGTCTTGAGGTCCTTGGGCGAGGTGCCTCCGAGTCGTTTGTGAGGCTCTTTTCGTAGAAGACGCGTCAGCAAATCCTTCGCGTCTGGACCAATGAAGTATGGAAGCTGCAGTTTCTGCTTGAGAATATTCTGCTGAATCTTTGCATGGTTATTGCCTCCGAATGGTGGGGAGCCTGTCAAGAGGTCGAAGCCGATAGCACCTAGACTCCACCAGTCCACCGAAAAGTCATAATCAAGGCCTTGAATGATCTCTGGGGCCATATATTCAATGGTGCCGAGAATGCTGTTAGTACGAGGGTCCTCCTCTTCCAATGCCACCTTAGACAGACCAAAGTCGGTCAACAATAGATGGCCTTCGCAGTCTAGCAAGCAGTTCTCCGGTTTGAGATCACGATAGATGACGCGCACTTCATGGTGAAGATGCTCAAGAGCGAGTATCATTTCAGCCATGTAGAACGCAGCGACGTCCTCTGGAAACATACGCTCCATAGCAAGGTGATGAAACAACTCGCCACCTTGGGCATATTCAAGGATGAGGTAGAGCTTCTCCTGGTCCTGGAAAGCATAATACAGCTTGACAACAAAGGGGTGGCGGTTGACCGACTCCAAGATGTTGCGCTCTGTACGAGTCTGCTCAATTAGGCGTTTGTGAACAGTCAAGCTAGCTTTCTTGAATTGCTTCTGGGCATAGAGCCTCCCTGTAGCTTGCTGTTTCACGAGATGCACAGTACCAAAAGCGCCTTTCCCAAGGCAGCGAATCGGTCGGAAATCTTCAGCACACATTTTGCGACAAACAGACTTGGGTCGCAAACCACCCTCGATGGCGTGAGAAGCATAGATTCTCCCGCGCTTCTCAGACTCTGCAACAAAGTCTTCCTGAAGAGTCACGTCATATCTGTAACATTTGCAGTTAGCCGGTTGGCATATGCCTTGTTGAAACACTCACGCAGTCCGCTTACGTTTCCATCTCAGTTTTGTCACCTTCGCTGTCTTTGGACGACTGAGATGCTGCGCTTTCATACCCATTTGTGTTTGATAGCACACGGGAAAGACTTGGACGGCGGTCCTCGCAATCGAGACTTAGCGCATCCAAGCGCGACTTGAGTGCGCTGATACCTCCCAGCGCTGGACTATTGGTCGCTTTCAGCTTTGGGGTGCTCATTACCGACAAGTCCGATTCTTCGCCGCCAGAAGTGACGGGCGTCTGAAAGCCTTTGATTATGTTGACAGCCGGCGCTGCCGGCGGCAGGTCCTTCCTTTTGTTTTTCTTCCTTTTCCTCGCCTTCTCCTTGATCGCTTCGTGATCGAGCTTTGGGCAGACCTCCGGACCGGTCTCCACCATGTCAAGGCCACGTACCGGCTGGCGAGCAGGCGACGCGATCCGGATTGGAGGCGACCGTTGAACCTCAAGGCGTGGAAGTGCATGGCTGTCGATGACGTCCATGGCGGGCATGATAATAATCCTACCCGCAACGACGGGTGCTCCGTCCGATTCTTTTTGGAGGGAATGGGTTTGTTCTTTGAGCGTCCTGTGAGATCTGGGCGTTCAGTTGGCAATCTCAAACTTGTTGGGCAAAAATCTTGATGCTATTGCAGTCGTCCGGCGGTCGTACGGCTTTGCTCAAGAAAGCAGCCTCCTCACAATTCAATTGCGTATTTATTTTCGCCCACCCTCAAGGCGGGCTTCCTGCAAGTAGCCACACAAACCAGAGCAGTGATGCGAAGCTTGACTCCGTTCGAGACAGTCCTGCTTCGCGTGGAAGTGCGGTGACGCGTTGTGCGCTGTTGGAAAATGGCGCGAATGCGGTAAACCCCATAGATGGAAGATGATGGTCGCGTATAGGTAGCGGTGTATCCTCAGGTCTTATGAAATACGATTTGGCTGTGGTATGGGAGAAAGCGTGTGTCCAGTGAATTCGGAAATCCTGTTCCAATCCCTTCAGCCCCCCCCCGTGCATGGAATCTGCGGAGACACTCGGAAAGGCCCGCCTCGGAAGGCTAGGAATAGCTCTGGACGAACCAGATGCATATGAATATGCGCTCATACGCGCAAGTCATACCAATTCAAATCCTGCAAATCCGCTCATTTTATAGTTTAACATGTCACAAGCTAATCACCGTTGGCCTTTATTGCAGGCTTTGGTCTGAGATTGCTGTAGCGGACGTGATTCAGAATAGAGACCATACCAGTCATCTATGATCCATAATACATACAGCCAAAATTCACTACCATAACAGCTCCGCATTTGCAATGGGAGGCAAATCCCCTTCGTCGTCAATGTCATTGTTCCTTTGCTTCAATTCCATGGGCCGCCGGTGCCAGAAGGCCACAAACCTCTGTGCGGCACCTTCGGAGTGGAAACCAAGCACATAAACATCATTTGCCGTCCGTCTGTGCTGCAAATTGCCGCTGGATTCCAATTGAGTCCTGTTTCGCATTTTCTCAAGATCTATCACCAACGGAGCTGATTCGTCCTCCTGGTGTACGGTCTTTGCAGCAGCGGTCATTGCTCCTAGGCTGGTGTGATCCATGGGTGAAAGTGACTTTGCAGGCACCCACTTCGTAATCTTTGGCACGATCTCCCTTCCACCGCTCCAGCACAAAGCACGTGCTTTGCCGGTGTTATAAAGTATGTGCCTAATGCGACCAACCTGAAGCTGGGGACCGTCCAAAGTAAGGCGGACTTCATAAGGCATCTTCTCTTTGCGATTCACAATACTAGGATAGCCTTTATGCTTTACAATCAGTTCCATGATCGGTGTCAGTGGCGGCTTCAGCCGTCGAAGGTCGATATTCTGAGATGCAGGCAAGAGAGCGAACGAGTCCATGGCATAATGGGCGTCCATGCCTTCGATCATGTAGCCTGGCGGAGGGGGTATCGGCGAAGCCACCGAGCTAGGCATCTGTGCTTGCACTAGGCGGGATATCTTGCTCGCATGGCCCTGGTAGGTGAAGGCACTGAGCGCAGATGAGAACAGTAAGTAGTAGTAGTTCTTCTGCTCCAGTGTCGCCAAGTCGCGGCCCGGTATGATTTTGACAATGTCTCCTTGCTCGAGCCTCCAGCCTTCTATGTGTCGGCCTTGGGGTATCAAACGTTTGAAGTCCGCTTCCGTAAGATTTAAGCTGGCATTGCGCAGCACGAGCACTCGCGTATCCATCTCCTGTTGCCCCAAATCCTTCTCCAGTTGAAGAAATTCGTACACATGCTTCCCATCGCCCCTTCTTTTATCACGGCGAAGGATATCAGGTTTGGAACTGTCTAATGGCAACCGCGGGATCTCACGCTCCACCGTTCGACGCTCTGTCTCTTCTCGCCGTGCTTCTTCTGGAAACAGCTGCTCCATCAATGATGGCTCGCGTGGTGGCTCGGAACGAGTGTATTCGCCATTTTGGGCATCAGACGGGTCGGGCCCAGAAAGCCTCCTTCCCTCCCCTCGGGTTTGATTATTCCGTAACGGAGAACGACGCGATTCTTTGTTTCGAACGAACCACCGGACGGTCTGGACACTGCCGGTCTTCCATGGCGCAAAGAAGATGCGCTGCCCCCTGTATGGGCAGTCTCATCAATCGACAGTGCCACGCTGCCGGTAGCGAAGAGCTATGAAGAACCCCAATAGTCACAGAAGCCGGAGGGGGGTTCTTGGTTGCAGGAGAGAACGATGATGTCCCGCCATCTTAGTCGTGGAATTTTTCAGCGACATGGACTTAAGTCGTGGCCACACAACCTTTGAAAGGTTCCTCCATACAGGCAGCTTGGACAATCACGGTTATTTTGTGTATTTCTATTCGTGGGTTTTGGATTTATCTGCTACCATCTGTCGCTGGATACGGACAGCCGGACACCTCTTACATGTATTCCAGACGCGATCGATCAACCCCAATATGTCGAAGTTGACGGACTACTGCACTCCCTTCTACCGCGGGATGCTTTCGCACGAATCCTCAGTGCACGACAATCGCAAACGAAGTATCAGATTACGACTTCTTGATCGTCAAACTGGTCCTGAGTATGCTGTGTGCCTGTGGTTTATTGTCAATCTAGTGAATGTGAATTAGGTCTTCATGGGTGAATACATCTTCGGGTATATCCGTCCTTTCGACCAATGAACTGCACTGGATTTTTCTTCAAGTCGTGCCTGCCGCTATGTTTTGCTCCATCACCGCATCTGCTCGCGACCTCATTGTCATCCATGTGAAACAGCTCCGATTTGGCCAGCTCCAATGCCATTTGATTTATAGACCTTCATTGATTGATCAACGTAAGTCTTTTGCAACTCCTACGTGGTTTCGCCCAACATGATGGAGCGTGTACACCCCTTGAGGATGCACCCACCTAATGAGAGAAGCAGCACACCGGTCAAGATATTGTCCGACATGCCGGAAAACCCGGTTTTTGTCGTGCGGCCGCTCAATGCAACGGGCCTCGATGGCGCATTCAGAGTACATCTTCCTCCTGAAGCTCTGGAAAAACTCGATCTCAAGATCAACGACCTGATCCGCATCGATTATCACGACCGTGATAACAAGACGACCCACACTGGATATGGAATTGCATGGCGGGCGGCTGACAGAAGCGGCAATAACCCAAAACAGCGACCGGCGAAAATGACCGACATCCTCAAGGCCGCGTACGGGTTCAGCGATGGTGGCCAAGCCACAATCACCAAAAGTGGCACTCGCGTTCTGGAGGCTGATAACGTCACGCTCACCGATGTGACCCCCCTGGAGTACATCAATCCCGATGATAAATCTGGAGACGGCAAATTTTTCTGGAAGGTCGGGGGCCTGCTGTCCTCGGTTGAAGCTTTCGCCGTCGGCGCGACGTTCGATGTGTCCGCGAAGGGGGGCCTTAAGAAGCGCTTTCACGTAGAGCACATCGAGTGTGGAGGCAGTGCAGCTGCTTCCGGACTCTTTTCATGTGGTGATAAGACTCGAATCACTATCTCCGATGTCTCGCCCGCGGCGGAACGTTCGGTGCCCAACAGAGAAGCATTTCCCATCCTTGATACTAGTATTATCGGTGGTATTCTCGAACAGGCGAAACAGCTTAACAAGCGCTTAGACCTGATCTTGAGCAGCTCTGGCCGAACAGAAACTGAGCCCGAATGTCCAAATCGGCACATCATCTTACATGGTTATGAAGGTACTGGGAAATCTCTGTTGCTCGAACGCCTGGCGAAGACGACCGCCTGTAGAACATTCAATCTACAAGCATCCACGATCGCGGCAGGCAAAATGCAGAACACTTTGCAAAGCGTCTTCCATGATGCGAAGGCCCATCAGCCCAGCCTTATCCTCATTGATGACCTCGAGGATATGGCTGCGCCTGAGCACAAGCTTTCTGTGGCCACTCTGGCCCGGGAGCTCGATCAACTTGAAGGTTCCCGCGTCTTGACTGTTGCGGCCACACGTTCTCTCACCAACATCGATAGCAGACTAATCGCTCCAGGACGATTTGAAAAGAGCATCGAGCTTCCCATACCCGACTGTCTAGCTCGAAAGCAGATTCTGAACACTCTCCTCAAGAAGCCTGTCCACGCAGACGACTTTCTAACCAGAAGTATCAGCCTCAAGACCCATGGATTCACTGGCAAAGATCTCAAACTCCTCAGGAACGCAGCAGCCGATATCGCACGGGAAAGGGTTGCGGAAGAGCAGAAGGAGTGGGTGAACGTCGGTGCTCGCCTCTCCCTCTTCCCAACAGGGGTGGATGGGTTGATCGATGGATCCGTATACTCCCAAGCAACAACAGCTGTGGAACCCGGATCTCACCATCCCGCGGAAATTGAATCAGACCCCTCAGCAGTACAACTCACGCTTGATGACTTCGAGACCGCGTTGAAAGACGTGCGGCCCACCGCACTACGTGAGGTGTTTCTCGAGGCTCCCAACGTACGCTGGTCAGATATCGGCGGCTCCGAAAGCATCAAGCAACGCTTCGACGAGATTATTGGTTGGCCAATCCATCATTCAGAACTTCTCAAAGCTTTGAAGCTGGAGCCACCCAAAGGTGTCCTCCTATATGGTCCACCAGGTTGTTCCAAGACGATGACCGCGCAGGCAGTCGCGACTACCTACGACTTGAACTTTATTGCAATCCAAGGAGCCGAACTCATCAGCATGTATGTTGGTGAGTCGGAGCGAGCAGTGCGCGAGGTCTTTCGCAAAGCCAAGCAGGCTTCCCCTTGCATTATTTTCTTCGATGAGATCGACTCAATTGGGACCGAGCGTGACAGTAGCGGTACGAAGGGGCTGAATGTGCTCACCACGCTTCTAAACGAGATGGATGGATTCCAAGCAATGAAAGGCGTCCTCGTCTTAGCAGCGACCAACAAGCCGGAAGTCCTCGATCCCGCCCTCCTCCGCCCTGGTCGCTTTGACTCGCATGTATTCGTCGGATTGCCAAACGAACAGGCACGCATGGAGATCCTGCACTTATCTCTCGATAAGCTTCCCATGAGAGACGTCGACTTTACGAGGTTGGTGACGGATACCGAAGGATATTCTGGTGCGGAAATTGTCGCCATCTGCCACACGGCCAAGATGCGCATGGCTCGTGTCATGGCCGCCGGTGCGGACCCCAAGATCGAGCTACGGGCAGCTGATTTTGAGGAAGCAATCAAACAGCAAAGGAAGGGGGTCACACCGGAGATGTTGGAAGGATACAAGATCTTTGGTAAAAGATAGCAACTCTGTATTGTAAGAATGACATTCGGTTTCTTTCACGAAAGACATATGGGTTACGACATCTCGTGGGTCTGGCAGTCGGGAAGCTGATGGAAGAGAAACTGAATTCTTAACGGTTATGTACAAGCAACTCTAGCTAACCTAAGTTCTAATAACAAATTATCATATTCACAATTTCGCCTTTTCCATCGGGCCCGCCAGCGGATCGTACACATTCAGCCCCAACGTGTCCGCAGGTACGCTTGTGGAGTGCATGCTCAACGCTCTTGTGTCCACCAGATCTGGCCCTAACTGGTCGATACTACTGCATCCGATCAACCGCATGTTCATCTCCATTTCGTCCTTCAATAATTGCATCGCACGATCCACACCAGGCAAGCCATAAGCGCTCATCGCATATAAGAATGGCCGGCCAATGCCTACACCCTTGGCACCCAAGCACAGAGCTTTGATGATATCCGTTGCTCTGCGAATGCCGCCGTCGATGAATATCTCGATTTTATTTTCCAGGCCGAGGCGACGCAGCTCCGGCATGACTTCGGCCAACACCTCGATGCCCGACCGTGCAAAATCAAGCTGTCGACCACCGTGGTTGGAGAGCACGACGCCTTGCACGCCCGCGGAGATGGCGCGAATGACGTCTTCAACGCGCTGGACACCTTTCAGAATGATCGGCATCTTGGTGACGGATAAGAACCAGGGGATGTCGTCCCAATTGAGGCTAGGATCTATAAAAGAGGATATTGCGCGTGCTGCACCTTGTGAACGGTCCACAGCGTCGCCGCTCGAGCTTTGCACATTGGATCCAACATCGGAAAATTTAGACCGCATGTCCTTCTCTCTTCGACCAAGTTGAGGGGCGTCGACGGTGATGAAAAGGCCTTTACATCCACGCTTCTCGGCATGTTCAATGATGCGCTTGGTGATGTCTCGGTTTTTGTTGACGTAGAGTTGAAGCCATTGCACTTGCTCACCCTCTCTCGCATCGCAGATCTCATCGAATGAGCATGAGGCGAGGGTGGGAATCATTTGGATGACGTTATGTTTCTTGGCTCCACGGGTGAGTATGACCTCGCCCTCCGGATGGCCCAGCTTGCCGAGAGCGGTGGCGGTAACATAAAAGGGGATGGAAACCTTGGTGCCGAGCATCGTCGTGGACAAGTCGATCTTCTCGACGTTCACGAGAACTCGGGGACGAAACCAGATCTTGTGGAAAGCCGCATGGTTCTCTCGCATAGTCTGGGATCCAGACGCATCAACATCGTGCACACGGATTGACAAATCATTCAGATACTTACGATCTCGTCATCAGCACCACTGGAGTAGTAGGCCCAGGCGGTTTTCTTCATCACGCGCTTCGCGACAGCCTCGAAATCCATGAGATTGTAGCATTGCTCCAATATCGGCATTCGCTTGATCCGCTCTTGCCTCTCAGCTTCTTCGGGGTCATCCTCCTTCTCCTCTTTCTCCACCGTGCTCATGTCCACCTCGCCCAGGTGTTTGCTTTTGTCCAGGTACTTGTCCAACGTGTCCGGCGGGTGGATGGGTTCGTATTCTTCCGTGGCATCTTTCCCGGCGTACTTGAGGATGATCTTCGGTCCGCCAGGATGCTCAGGCAAGAACTCGGTCACATCATAGGCGCGTCCATGGATGATGACCCACGCATCATCCTTAGTGCTGTGCTTCGCGACCTCCTCTCCGGTAAGCTTCCGAGATTGAGTGTCATGGTTCGGGCGATTCATTTTGTTCGATTGCGTTCCGTTCGGCGCACAACAGATGGGGAGAGATGTGAGAAGGTTAAACAAGAAGACAAGCGAATTGACGGGTTCCCAAAGAAGGAGTTAAATCGGTACTCACGGTCCATGTCTACATCAACCAAGCTCACCCGGTCAAGAATGGCGTATGGCGTCGAGCCGCGGCAGGTCTTCTTGGAGATCTCGCCCTCCACTCCGCCGAAAATCCCGGAAATATCGGCGTACTTTCCTCATGCATAGCGGCTCTACGGGTAAAGGTGGCTCTCTCTGCACATACAACCAGTGACAACGAGGTGATCTCATGTTCGTCGTCCGACTAAGATCTGCAAACATATCCGCAATACCCGATACTCTAATGGAAGCCATTGAGCGAGACATGGCGGATGGGGTTTCACAACGCAACGCAACGCAACAACGCCCCACAAAGTCTTCTATGTGTATATACGTAGATTTCGCGATATTTCAAGGTTGAAGAGATCAGGCTTCCTTCATATGCAGGCATGGGCTCTCCCTTCCCCTCAATTGTGTCCGACCAGCTCTATTTTCTCACCCAACCCTCAATCGCATCGTCAATGTCTTTCCGGTACTGCCTCTGCTCCTCGCACTGCTTCAGGAAGACTTTGTACTTCGCCTTCAGCAGCTTCTTCTCCCCCGCATCCTTGCTAGGGTACACAGCCTTGCCAGGCTTTGACATCCTGTCCATGATGTTCCACAAAGGCTCGCTATTTCCATCCTTGTCGGTCGATGCAGCCTTAGCCCCAAGCATGGCCGCCCCATGTACCACAGCGGCGTGCACGTATCGAGGGATCAAGACAGGCATGTCGCACGCCGTGGCAATCAATTCCATGAGCACGCTGTTCTGGCATTGGGAGCCAGACATGAAGATTGAGTTGATCACGTGTCCCGACGTGTTCATTGCTTCCACGATCTGATGCGTCTGCAACGCAATAAACTCCATGGTACCATAATAATACAGCGCCAAACCATCAATGCTTTTGTCGCTGCTCAATCCAATCACTGAGCCCTTCATGTCGGGGTCGGCAATGGGGGAGCGATTGCCAAACAAATCGCCATAGAAAAAGAAGTGCCGTCCGAGATATGAAATGGTCGGGGCGCCGACCTTCTCCTGCATCTCCCGCAGATGTTCGTTCAGGTAGTCGTAAATGTTTGCGTTGAAAGTCTCGGCCACTGACATGGCTTCTTGGAACGCCGGGTGCGTCTCGATAACATGCTTCAACAGCTCCCCAGTCGCTGATTGGCCGCCTTCGGCAAGCCAATAGTCGGGAATGAGAACGTCCCGGTATGGGCCCCAGACTCCATTAACGAAGACGGGCTTGTCGCTCATGGCCAGATGGCAGGTCGACGTGCCTGCCACAGCGGCCAGACGCGTGAAGGCCTGGGCTACATCGTTCTTTGGCGCTTCGCTATTGAGGTTCTCGTTTCCGAGATGGACCTTAGCACCCACGGTGCCGATCCAGCCGGCGTAGGCATCGATGACACCAGAGCCAACAGCAATACCGGCGGGCAAGCCCATGTCCGAGGCAGCCTTTTCAGACAGTGTACCAATCAACTCGCCGGCGGTAAGGTAGCGTCCGTTCTGCACAAATTAGTTAGCAACCCGAATCAACGAATAATCTTGCGCACTGGAAGAGGTGTACCACCCCGTTAACCCCACCCATGCGCTTAAAGTTATCCTCGCACAAATCCTTTAAGCCGATTTCGGTCAAGAAATCTTCTTGCCAACCTTTCACCGAGCCATCAACCCCAACCGGAACGTAGCCTTGCTTGCACACGACCGAGCAGAATGACCGTGTCTCGCTGTTCGTCGCCATGTGTGTGAGTGCGTCTGTCAGGTCGTAAAACTTGCACTTGTCAAATAACTCCTTGGGCATGTTGTTCTTCAGCCAAAGCACCTTTGGTATTTCCATCTCGATGCTCATTTGACCCCCCACATATCGCAACAGATTGTGGTTCGTGGCATTGATTTTCTTCGTCTCCTCTACTGGTCGGTGATCGAGCCATAGGATCACATTGCGGTCATTGCCATCCGCATTGTCGAACTTTGGGCCAGTGACGCAGACGGGATCGTCTGTGTCTTCCCGGAACACAGCGAGCGAGCAGGTGGCATCGAAGCCAATGCCGCGGATGGAACTGGGGTCGACATTGTGCTGCGCCAAGGCTCGTTGAATGGAAGAGCAAATGCAACGCCAAATGTTGGTGGTCGATTGTTCCTGTTCTCGGTCAGCCTCTCGCAGGTGCGCGAATACCCACCGTGGGCACCCAAACGCACATAATAACCCGTCTGTGGCTGCCAGAGGCCAATATTCTCGCTCGCCAATCCCACAATATCGCCCTTGTCATTCATGATGCATGCTCGGGCTGAGCCAGTGCCCACGTCGACACCGATGTAATGATCCTGGTGGACGTGAATCTCGTTATGAGGGTCGACAGACATCTGGCGGGATTGCTGCCGCGACGGATTACGAAATGGCATTGACGTGGTTCCAGACATCCTGTCCGACTGTACAATGCTTCCCTCTAGTTAGTCTTTTCTTGAGATTTCCGCTCCGTCCCAATGATCCAAGCAAGAGATCAGATGTGATAATACAAGAGAAATTGTGCTATGCACAAAAGAGTGGCAAAGAGGGTAGGAATCTGTTGAGAAGTGACATGTAGCTCACTGCGCCGACGAGAAAATCGTCGACTCGAAGCTGTCGTGAGTCCTGCCGCATGAAGTAATGCGATGCAGGGCGGTGGAGCCATCGTGGGGTTCAGCGGCCGAGAGGTACGCACTGCTGGCCACTGTAGTATTTTCGCGAGATATCACATATTCCGCAGTCACTTTGAATTCGATGCGTGCACTGCACTGAACTCGTTAGATTTGGTCGAAAGTTGCAATATATATGAGCCACTCGGACTGCAAGACGTCGCGCAGGAGGTTCGCGGGAGTGTCTATTGCCAAGACCTCTTGAGCCGGGACCGACAGAGCTCGCTTGGAAACGCTGAGCTTCGTTTCTGTGTACAACGTTTGGTTTGCAAGCCGACAACTCTGTTTCCACGATGCGTCTCCAGGCGGTGGTCAGTTCACTACTGATCTTCGTCTTTTCGCTTGCCGCGGCTTTCCAGAACGAACGAACTGTCGACATTTTCGCATGGCCAGCGTCGGCGGCGAAGGCTGAACTGCTCGCCAAAATCGCCTTCAATTCGACGACTGCGACGGTGAAAAGCTACACCAAACCTAACATACCGTCCAGCGATGACCTTGTGCGAGTTGGTTTCTACCACCCGTCCGGCTCCTGGTCTGGCACCGCCACGGCTGCTTCGAATTTCGCTAAAGAAGACAAGAAGCTCGAATTGCACATCAACAGCAACGGGGAGCTTTATCACGTGGGTTTCAAGGCTGGCGACTTAGGTAGCAGTAGCAAGGCGTCGGACAAGAAGGATGGGCTTGCGGTGGAGGTATTGAAAGTGAAGCCCGGTCCTACACCGCACCTCAACAGGCCGGTCGTGATGAATCCGGACGGCACTGCTCCGGAAAAGGAGCCTGAGAAGACGTTCCTGCAGAAGTGCGTCTCCCCTCCACACAGCGGCATGGTAAGAGCATACTGATCACACTCGCAGATACTGGTGGGCTATTGCTGGGTTTGTTGTCTTGCAAATCGTTCTTAGCGGCGGCCGATCCGAATGAGCGTCCCCACTGAACAGCATAAGGCAACGACGGCTCACACACTGCGAGTGTTGACTTCGTTCACTTAGCGTTTCGGCGAAATACATCACCCCAGTCACCAGCGGCCGTCTGAACCGGACAATACGTGCGGGACTCCTCGGGGTACATCTTGAGCAGTACTCCCCCGTCTTCCCAGCAAGCGAGCAACGTTCACCGCGGATCACGTCTTTCACTCTATCGCCATAGGTAGCTGACGGTCTAAAGTCGGAGATGAAGGAACAGACACGTGCAGTTGATACCCATCGAAAATATGTAGCGCTGAGAGTCCTTTGCTGTGCCTTCAATTCCAGCATGACTTTATGAAGATCAGGTGCCCCATGGCGTTTCACGAGCACTCCTGATCGACGTCCTTCTGATGCACTGGATCGTGGTGGCGAGCGCAGGCCAATTGAGAAGCCGGGTCTCTTTCACCAATCCCAGCGACAATCGCCATATCTTGTCACGGAAGGCCCACCGAAGCGAGAGGTTTCGACCTATCACAGCGATCGGTCGCGAACCCTGGAGGCTTAGCTCAGCCCGTACCCTTCAGCCGCGTCAGCCCCTTTGGACAACCTCCCCTAATTTGAGACCACTCTCTTTCTATCCTCAAAACCATCACGTTGTGTGTTGTCCATAAGCAGTCCACCCGTTTTTCTTGTTTGTTGCTCATTGCAGCAATTCTTTCTCACACTCTTTTGCACTGGAGCGGCGGCGACCGGCTCCTCTTCAGCACTTTCGTTGTTCAAGCTTCCCCTTAAGACTTTTAGTGCACGACCAAGCCTTCGTTCCTACCCGTTTGTAATCACTCGACAAACAGCTCTTCGTCCTCGCTTTCGGCCACCTCGTCCACAATGAAGGCCGCTGTCGCTGTGGCGGCCGCAGCCCTCACTGTTGGCGCATTGGCCGCCAACGTGCCGAACAGGATCGAGGCACGCGCGACAAGTACGGCCTCCACCTCATTGCCGACCGTCACCGTGAAAGGCAATGCCTTCTTCAACGGCAGCGATCGCTTCTACATCCGCGGGGTGGACTATCAGCCTGGTGGCTCGTCCTCCACCACAGACCCGTTGGCCGACTATTCCACGTGCTCTCGTGACATCCCATACTTCCAAAAGCTGGGTCTCAACACAATTCGCGTCTACGCGGTGGACAACTCGGTCAATCATGATGCATGCATGAATGCTCTGGCTGAAGCCGGTATCTACCTGGTGCTCGACGTGAATAACCCGAAATACAGCTTGAACCGCGACAATCCGGCCGAGTCTTACAACCCTACCTACCTGCAGAGCGTCTTCGCGACCATCGATGCCTTTGCAGGGTACACCAACACGCTCGTGTTCTTCTCTGGCAACGAAGTTATTAACTCGGCAAACTCTACGGCAGCTGCGCCGTACGTGAAGGCTGTCACGAGAGACATGAAGTAAGTGGCCTGCTTGCATTTTCCACTCCGACCAGTGTATCCGTTCTTCGCGTCGGAATTTTGCCGTAGTCATGGCCATCCCAGCACTGGAAACGGCTAACACCAAAGCTTCAAATAGGCAATACATCGGAGAGCGTGGTTACCGCCAAATCCCCGTCGGTTATTCAGCTGCCGACGTTTCCCAGAACCAATATTTGTTGGCGCAGTACTTGGATTGCGGCACCGACACCAACGCGCTGAGTGATTTCTATGCCATTAATAACTATGAATGGTGTGATCCTTCCTCATACGTGGAGTCGGGATGGTCTGCACTCGTTCAGCAATACAGCAACTACAGCCTGCCCTTGTTGTAAGTCAAAGGGGACGTGCCGGTGGTAATCGCCGCTGTGAGGCTAACACATCATCAGCATGTCCGAGTACGGGTGCATCACAAACACTCGCAAGTTTCAAGAGACCAGTGCTCTCTACCAGCCCGACATGACCAGTGTCTTCTCCGGCGGTCTGGTCTACGAATACTCGCAAGAGGGCAACGGATACGGAATTGTCACCATCAATGGAAACACTGTCACCCCCGTCGGCAACCAATTTACTTGGCTTCAGGAAGCCTTGGCCAATACCTCGGATCCAACGAATGGCGGCGGTTACCGCGAGAACAGTGGAAGCACCCAGCCATGCCCGGCCCAAAGCTCCAACTGGGACACCTCACCGTTCACCGGTGACGCCCTTCCGGCCATGCCCAGCGGTGCTGAGCAATACATGAAGAATGGTGCTGGAGCTGGTCCGGGTCTGAATGGGGTCGGGTCTCAGGATGCCGCTGGGGGGAGCTCCTCGACTGCCTCTGCAAACGCAGGTGCTGTCACCGCCACGTACGGCAGCGGGTCGCCAAGCTCGACTGGCTCGAGCAGCTCTTCTTCGTCTAGCAGCTCAGCTGCGTCTCCCCTGGCCCTCGGACGCATGGATCTTGCGCCTTTTGCGTGCGTGGCGGTAACGATTTTAAGCGCAGCTTTTGGTGCCGCCCTCTTGTGATGGGAGCGGAATGATGGGTCGTGATGTGGCGATAGTGGCTTCCCGAAAGCGAGCATTGCATGGCGTACAAGGGTTTTCTTATTAGCTGACGGATCATCTCGGTCCCCGTACTAATGCATGTTCTATGGATGATTGACACTTTCATAGCTTTTTCATAGTCGTACATTTGAAAAGGCTAGGGTAGAGGCAATTGAAAAAAAATTTTTTACGGGTTATCTCACATCAAATCACCTTTTAACTCTCCGGCCGTGCATATCGTGTCGAGTCGGTATGACAACTGTCATCCGTATGAATGGCGCCACCAAAATGCCATGGATGTCTCTAATTTCACTCGATGACATCATTTAGAGAAGACGGGAATTTTCGAGTCGTATTTACGCACTCCCGCATCCAGATGGGTGCGCACTTATGTTCTCTCGGCCAATCTCCCTCCCCCATGGCATCGACCAGCAAGAATTTCCTCATCACTGGAGCCGGCCGCGGTATCGGACGCGGCCTCAGCAGACTTCTCCTGGAAAAGGGACACAGAGTCCTCCTTGTTGACGTCAATCTCGACGAACTGAGTAATACGGATTCTCGCTTGGGAAGGCGGCACGTTCGGGGGAGAGACTTTGAAACCGCGCGTTGCGACATCCGACAGCCATCCGGAATTCAGCTGGCGGCCGAAAAGGCCGACCGTTTATTCGACGGGCACCTCGATTGCTTAATCAACAACGCCGCGCACACCGGCGGCGTGGGAGCCTCGCATCTTTCGGAGTTGACGAGGGAGGATTGGGCCGCCTCTGTGGAGACCAATCTCACGGCCCCGGTGTTTGTGAGCCAGAGTTGCCTGCCCATGTTGCAAAAACGAGGCGATCGAGCGCACGGAGGCTGTATTATCAACATGTCCTCGACGCGAGCGGTGATGAGCGAGCCCAACAATGAGGCATATTCCGCGACCAAGGCGGGTCTGCTGGGGCTGACACAGGCCATGGCTGTGAGCCTCGCGCCCCAGAATGTACGAGTCAATGCCATCCTGCCGGGTTGGATCAACGTCGGCAATGAGTGCAAGGAGGCTGATGAGAATGATCGGGAATGGGAGGATGGGTTGAGTAGAGAGGATCACGAATGGCATTTGGTGGGTCGGGTCGGGAGGGTGGAAGACGTTTTGAGAGCGGTCGAGTACCTCGTGGATGCCGACTTTGTCACGGGTGCAGAGCTCGTGGTCGATGGCGGGGTGACGAGGAAGATGGTGTATCCTGAGTGATCGAGATTTCTTTGCAGCGCCCCGCCCATATTGCTTTGAATGGCTCCGCTCGATACGAGAAGGGGGTTTCCACAAGATCGTGAAACTTGTACCTAGCTTCATTCATACCTGCTGGCATTTGCATGCCTTCGATTCTCTGTGGTTCTGCTTTGAATTCCAGAGCCTTCTGAATGGGGCATGAACCTTCGAATCCGAGCCCCATGGCCAGCGGGCATTGGATTTTCGAGGTCATCATAAGCTGGCCAAACCCATCCTGAGTGACGGCATCACACACGGTCACCGAATGTGACAATGTATTGAGAACTCGTCAGCTGGGCCGTGCCTTAACCGCCTCTTCGAATGGGAAAAACTCTCACCATTTTCCAAGCAATTTCTCATATGACGAAATGATACGTGGGGAAATAAAATGGACGACGCACCTTCATGTTGCACGGCCGTCAGACTTCTCTTGTTCTCTCACCCAGATCGTTTCATTCCGTGTCACGAGGCTGGAAAGATTCTAACACGATGATTTTTTTTTTCCCGCCCACTTCTCCTGACATCTCTGGCGGCAAGTGGTGGACCGAGAACAGCCGACGGTTATATCACCGCGGTGTTTTCCATGAAATTGGTCGACCTTAGGTGCTGAATACCAAAGCCCAGCGAACGTATGCAGAGTCCGGTGCGGAGCAAGCACGTACGATGCCTCTGAGCATCTTATTCGCATTTACCAGTCCTGCTCTTTTTGAGCGTGTGCGGAAAGCGGAAACGGAGTATACTCTTTTTTGCGATTGCATGGTTAACCCGGTGTTCATGGGGCGAAGTTAGCCGCTTCGCTGAAATGCACTTCCTCAAGTTGGTGGGAATGATTTCGAAACGTGAATGGACGCGTGCGCCGTGGTCTCTTGCGGGGAAGACAGGTCCGCGCAGCAAACGAGACGCGCCCAGCAAAGGGGAGGAAGATGACAGAGGTCTGGTTGCTTCGTGATACGATTGTGAAGTAAACGACATCGCATTCTCTCATTACACAATTACCTCGTTTCTTAGTAAATGGACAAGCGGTACCCTGCCTTGAACCGCGACGGATTGGAAAGCTTCGAGCCTGCGTTGGATCGTTTCGATCACAAAAATGACGTCCAGCAAAAAGACTGCAGAGGCCGACGGCGTTGGGCCGTTGTGTGGCTTCCATTGAGCTCTGAATGTTCCCGTTGAAATCTGTCAGTCCCACGTCTCGGAGACGACCATACGGTGAGAAGGGCTGCGATCAGGGTACACGCGTGCGGCACAGCCTGAGCGATAAACGCCCTGTTAGGGCACGAAACCACATGCCAGCCCGTCATTTCGGCAGAGGAACCAATAAATTCGAGTTTTTGGAAACCAACACACGATTTCGAATATGGGCTCATGATTGCAGTTGCTGGGGGCCACAAATGGGCTATCGTTGAGTATGCAACCCAGAGCATTTGCTCTGGTCCTTATGATCCCGAAGAAAATGATTGGATGGAAGGCGGGGTTTTAACACATCCCTATTTATCTCGCCAAAACAGACCGAGTTGAGGCCACCGGAATGGCACAGCTGAATTGAGCTTTCCCGTTCGCCATGGTATTAAGAATGTGAGGACCCGAGTCTTTTCTTTCCCCGGCCCAGACGAGGGAAAGGATCCGATGACGAGGACAGCCCAGTGTCGGACTTACCCAATATCAGGACCCTGTAATCGCTCAGCTCGCCACACGAGGACGCCGATCAAAGGCTATGGTTCCAGCGGATGTACCCCCAATCACGCGACGTTCACCCCATCGTCCGCCTGACGCGGAGAAGGGTGTCATGGAAAGTCATCCGTCTCGCGAACCATCCGTGAGAGCCCGTGTGTAGTGACTTGGCCATGGGGGGGAACAGGCTCGACATTCCTCGACGCTGGGCTGTTCCCCCCCCCCCCCACCTCGCTGCGAGGCACCACAGTTCCCGATGTCTGCTGTCAGAACGACCAAACGAACTCACAAGCATTCGACCCGTCCCGACTTGGCACCGCCATGAGCAGGTCCTGAGCCTCACCCTGGACCGTTGCTGTGCCGCCATTACCACAGCCGGTGGCGCTCACCAAACACCCCGCCCTCGCCAGCATTGGGAGGAGCGGGTTGGGGGTTGGGGGAGGAGGTGAGGGGGAGGAGGGAGAGAGAGGGAGAGAGGTGTGTGCCATCTCTGCGTCTTCGCATCAAAGAACGGCGGTTTGCCCGCCGGCCGATCGTGCCGTGTTTCATGCATCCCGGGTTATCGGAGGGGAACAGAATGTAGCTGGGACTCCCACGACGATGGTTGCGCTATGATTCCCGAGTTAGTTACACGGCGCAAGCGCAGGGCTAAAACCCCGTCAGCGCTACGCACCGTTTACCCTCGACTATATCTATTTCCCGCCGCATGGTTCATCAGATGGTGTGCAGTAGCGCATGTCGTCATTCGCGCCGCATCGCTAGGATGCAAAGACGCCAACCTCTTGGAGGAGTAAGGATGATCCATCGCCGGCCACGTGCAGCCACGAGGATGTTGTGCAGAACTTAGGACAAGGGGGACGGCGGCGGTTCTTGAGACACCAGGCTAGCGGTAATGGCAACGATTGGAGCACGACACGAAGACGGCTGGCCTGGGAGTACATGTCGGGCGCCGTCTCTATCAGTGAGCTACGTTTCATGGGTCGGGCTATGGTGGATAAAAGGTTGGGTGGGTTTTCTCGGGGTTCGAGAGTGAACAAGCAGGATTATGGAAGAGGTCTGTCGCAACGTTTTACGGCGCGTTGAGATATGCCTCAAATTGTCCCTACGAGTACAGGCTGGCCACGGTGTCGTCCTCTAGCAATCTAACATGCCGCCTTCGAGCCATGCAAGAGCCTGCGTGGAACTCTACGAACGAGAAGGATTCTTCCTCCGCCCTACACCCCCCGAAAATGACCTCCAACAAACGCCCTGTAAAGCAACGAAACCCTCCAACTTCTCTCCCGCCTCCAACCTTAAGGCTGTTGGTGCCGCCAGCCGTTAAAAACTTTACGTGCCATTCTGCTCCAGCCGTATAGTCATACTCATGCGTTGCGATTGTGTCGCAAGTACATGTACACTCGTCGCCGAAACTCCAGTCTCCAGTCCCAAGCTTGAGCTGCTCGCCTCTTCGCGATGCAAGCCTTCGTATAAATGCAACACAACAACGAACCGGTTCGGTGACGTGAGATCCTCCGCGCGGTACCAGAACATGCTTCGCGAAGACCCAGGATGAGAAGGTAAGTAGTAGGGACGGGATCACAGGCCGTCTACTGTTGTTGCTGGTATTGGCCGGCCTGCTCAGGGTCTTTCGGTGACGTCAGCATGCCACGCCCCTACCAAGACGTACGAGGACTCACGCACGCTGTGAATACTGCATCCCACCCTGAGGAGCATACGGGCTCTGCGGATAGCCTTGAGCTCCATACATGGGGTTGGCGCTGCCGTATTGCGGAGCACCATCGACCTGCTGATGCGGCGGATACTGACCCGGTGCTTGACCCCCGGCAGGCTGATACCCAATGGGAGGCAACTGTGGCCCGCCCATCTGCGGTGCCATCATGTTGTGCTGACCATACTGGCCGGGTTGACCAGAGGCCTGGCTAGAGTCTTGACCAGACCGTGCCGCTTCTTGGCGCTGCCTTTCTTCTTCTTGCTTCCTTGCGTTCTCTTCTTCCTTCTTCTTGGCCTTCCATTCCTTACGAATCTCTTTGAATTCTATAACACAAATCAGCATACGAACGTTGAAGATCAATCGTCATATATATAAGGGTCTGAGGCACACTAAGCGTGGCATGGATGGCCTGGAAGCTAGCGCCCGCGCGAAACAGCTTAACCAGCCCGCCGGTCGCAACACCAACACCAAAGGCAAGCCACGCCAATGCAAAGCTTCGTACAAGCTTAAATTCGCACGGGAGCGCCCCAAAATAAATATATAAAATGAATAAAAAAAATATTGAAGGCGTGTAACTCACCTTCAGGGGTGCGTTTTGCGCCATGCGACTGCATTGTCACGTGTGCATTGAGATGATTCAGGGTACCATACGCTTTCTCGCATCCGTTCCAACCACACTTATACATCCTCTCAATTTCCTCATAGCGACGCCTAGGACGCTTGTGTTGTTGTGCACCCGGGATCGGAACAAACGAGTACACAGTGGAGAGAGGATGCCCGCCCTGGATAGTGTTAGGATGCGAAAAGCCGATGTACGAAGGCATGAAAGTGTTACCCACCGTTGGCGGTCTCGGGACATGCGCAGTCATGTTGGGTGCCGCGCCACCTGTCGTGGCGGGCGAGTGGTTATACATTGGTTGCTGATACCCTCCCGCCCACTCCGGCCTGCCGTAAAGCGGCTGGCCGGGATACTGTGACATCTCATGCTGGGGTGGGTACGGCGAGTAGTTATGCTGCGGAGGATAGGTCGGACTCGATTGCGCTATGGAGGGATCTATGGGTACATCTCCGTCAGAATTTCTGTTGTGCGACGCGTGACCGTTGCTTTGCGGGCCATCAGGCATGGACAGGGACGGACTTGAGGTTTGCGCCATGGCTGCGTGCCCACCTTGCGCGTTGGCTGGGTAGCGGGTATGCTGGTTGTCGGCGTACGATCGCTGGATGTACTCTGGGAACGACCCTGATCGCGCCGATTGTGGCAGACCGTAGTCGGAGTTTGGGGTCGCGGAAGACGAGAAGTTGGACGACTTGTAGTCTTGGCCTGGCTGGTATGGAACCGCAGACGTTTGATCTGCCGACGACTCTTCAGACGGGTGTCCGTTGTAGGGCGCGTAAGGTGAGCTCAAACCTGACTGCGGATAGTCCGTCTGCCTACCATCCATTGACTGGGGATGGTCTTGTTGGATGTGTGACGCAAGGATCGCGCTTAGCGAGGTGTCGTTGTTTGTTTGGTGCGGCGATGTCGTGTAGGCTCTGGACATGTCACGTCCACAAAGACGGCGGTAGACGCAGCGCCAGTGGCTCTAAACGAGGCACCGCTGGTGACAACGCGCCGGTTGTGCAAGTGCCCGTCCAGAGGACCGGAGGAGCCTGTTGTTTTGATGCGCGGATAGCGTGCTCCTCGGTACCTTCGCCTGTGGATGATGCACTGTCGACCGTCCCGCCCAAAGCGCTTCTAGCGCGGCCGTCACAGTAGCGCGAGAATTGCTTGATCTCGCTGCTTTACCCGATGCGAATTTCCGGCCACGATGGCCGTCGAATGCAGCCTAGAGCGCGCAGAGGTAGCGGCGTACGAAGAAGACCGTGCTAGGAGAAAGGTGGATAGCGCGTGATGCACAAAGAGTATCGTGCCGGCTGCCCTGAATAAGAGTGGAGCCGCTGACCTCGATATGGCTGGTGTAAGCAGGACGGTGGGATTCTTGTGCTGGTCGCCGATGATCACTTCTTAGCTGCCGGCGCTGAAGGCGAACGTCCCCCAGCCGCAGCCTCTTTCACAGGAACTGTGCGCCCGCTGCAGGGTCCAGCGTTGAGTTTGCGATGACAGATCGCTGGTACACTCGCCCTCGCGCAGGTGCAGACTCGAGCAAGGTGTCTCGGCAACGTACTCGGCTCGGCCGCAACGCAAATTAAGGTTTGGCAGAGCAGTGATGGCCACGCTCGCACGGACAGTCTGCGGCCTTGGCGCCCTTCACAATCTCTACGCCACGGCCAGAGCGGGATGACTCGGCAGAGGGCGGTGAGCGGAAATTTCTGCGATGTCACGTCCGTCCGCGCACAGGCCGCCCGCCGAGGGTGGGGGGCCGTGAAGTGGTGGTGGCGGTGGTGGCGGCGACGTGGTGGCGGACCAGGTGGACGCACTGCCAGCGCCCTGCTGTTGGGTCAGAGGGCCAACGAGATAGAGAGAAATAAGGTGGATATTGCAACGGCGCCGATGGGGCGATGGCGATGACGAGACGTGATCGCGATGGCTCCGCGACTCCGCGCGGCGTGACGGCCGTGGAGGCCCTCGGCTGCCCGGCCTGCACGGCGGTGGCGGTGCCCGTTGGTATCCCGTTGGTTTCCCGTTGGTTGGATGGAGCGTGGAGAGGGGCGTGTGTGTTGGATCTCGCGCACGAAGTGAGCTAAGCGGGAGGAGGAAAGGTGAGTTTCGTCGGTCGTGGCTAACGTTTTATAGGCTAGCCGGTATCAGAGGTACCGCGTGCCCCCTGTCCCCTTGTCCCGCCCGCTGCTCGACCACCTACTGACATGAGTCCACCCAGACGGCGAATCTGTCCACCACCACGCCTGCCTCCTCTGGGGCGGCCACCACTTGGACCTCTCCGACGAGACGGCTTCCCGGTCGGCCCAACAGGACACGCCGAAGGGGGTGTGGATGCGCAGTCATGTCATGCAGAACTGCGCTAGGGGTGGATGAATATTTCTTCTGGCAAAATCTCACCCTCGCCAATAAGCGTGCAGGAAGGGTGCAACAATTTCTCGAGCCTCGGAAACCCCTCCGGATAGAGGTATTGAGCTACGTAATGCCATTCGCTTGCGCTATTTGCCTCCAATCCTCCCGTGGCCCTGTCGTGTGAGCGTGAACGAAACAGTGTGGTCTCATGATCAGCGATTCAGCATCAATGGCAGACCTTTGCTTATTGTTGGCCGTCTGATAATATTGGGGCAATGTGAGACAGGAGGTCGGTCAGAGGAATTTCCCCTCGCTAAGAGCGCGAGCGCGATGCGGCCAAAAGGAAGTCTCCACTACCCGGGGCTGGGGGGGGGGAGGTGCGCCTGCGCGCGGTCCCCAGTGATCCGCCTGCACATGTCGCGCCTGCTGTCACTCGTCAGAGTCGCATCCGCTGCCCGACGATGCCACCTACTCGCAGAGCGGTGCGTGAGATGAGCCACACGAGCGATTCCCAAGGCGCGATAATAAGCTTGCTTTCTATGACCTCTTGTCCCAGTAACGAGCGTCGGCGTCCTAGCCTTGCATAGCGGCAGATCCGCGTATGAGTCTCTCTTAACATCACTCTTCGGGCGGGGCACACGCGCGCTCGTCGTGAGACGTATGGCCGACGGCCAGCTCGTCCGTGTAGAGACACGGATGAGCCCGCGTTCGTGTGCATCCCATGACTGTTCACCACACCTTCGAAATTTGCGGGTCATGCATCTCGGCCAAATTGCTCGCTTGGTACGATGGAGCTTATGATCTTCATTGCTTCGTCGGCGGGAGCAAGGGACCGCCTGCAGAAGCAATTGTTCCGTGGGCAATCTACTCCGCACCCAAAAACAGGCGATAACCGACCTGCCTGAAAGAAAGCTGGCCGACTGCCGTATCTTCGGCCCAGCGGTGGCCGCATTATTTTCTGCTGCCCCTGACCGCTCCCTACCGATGATTGCCTCTGCCACTCATTGAAACAGTTCCCATCTCGCATGGGGATTACCTGTTTAAAGGTTTTTTTTTTTTTTTTTTTTTTTTTGGCTCCGTTGGGCGTGACCCTGCGGCTTGTGTGGGCAGCATGTACCGAACACCGTCCCGCCACACACTCAGCTTCCTTCCCAAAGACTGTAATGAAGTCTTACGATCTCAAGCTCCGTATTCGATGCGTGATTTGCGAGAAAAACTCGTTGGTTCTTTTGTTTTCGGCTCCCAACTGCCCCACCCAGATCCGAGCCTGAGAACAGGCGAAGGAGGGTAAGGCCGGCAAATTCCACAAGCGCCACTACCGCGGGCGAAATCCTACCATGCAGCGTTCCGCCTCGTTTGGGCTTTCATACAGCTGTTCGGATCCGGTGACGCAACCAGATCTGACGTGCTGGCTTTAGAACGTTCGAAGAGCTCGGCAAAGGGAGCCGGGCGAAGTGGAACCTATGGTCTGTGGCCTCTCTAGCTTTCCTTCCGGCTTACTATTACTGGAACCGTCCAAGTGTCATACCGATCCACCTACTTCTACAGGCAAATCGCGCGAGCTCTGGTAGCCGCGTAATCGATTGTGTGTTCTGTGTGTGAAAATTCGTAGATGGCCTATGCACTGCATTTACCGATGCATGAGGAAATGCAGGGGGAAACGCACGACCGATCTTCTCATGTGTGCCAACTTTGCCAACACACTATGCACGACTCCACTGCAATTTGCTGGTAGCTCTCGAACTATATGCATGGCTTTGCTGTCCATATGGACGTAAAAATTCTGCTTGATCTGTGCGATAGTTCAATCTTACCGTTTCTGGCGCGTGTATCCCGTACCTAGAAAGTACGAGCCAGTCGACCCCATATCCGTCAATGGCATTAGCTGCCCGCAGCTTTAGAAAGGCGCAGAAGTTGAAAAGAATTAAGTCACGATAGCTAATGGGCCGGATCACACCACGACGGTTCCAAACTTGTAGGAGTGATTGACCTCTTCGATCTGATCGACTGCTCGTCTGGTGGGTTGATCGCCCTGGGGGAAAGGTGGTGCGTGCCGCTCGGTTTAGTTCCATGGGGTTGAATAAAAAACGGGAAATCGTTAAACGCCTGAAGGATCTTTGCCAGTCAGTCCGCATTCAAGTGTAAAAGATTAGATGACGACCGTGGTGAGGATCATATGCGCTGGTCTTTGGTGGCTTGGCGCAGTGATTCCTCCTTCTCGGAGGATGCGAGTAATAAGCGAAGCGGTACACCTTGCGCGATATTTACCGAAGATATCCAGCAGCACGAAGTGAGCAGAGCTAAAACTTACATGCTCGCCGAACTTCACATGGCGAAACCATAGTGAATTGGCTTTGAGGACCTAGAACGGCCGGAAGCTTCAAGCTCCAAACTATGAACAAGGTTGTCAACATCGTAAAAATGCCTCAGGCAAGAAATTGTCGGAAACTTTGTTTCTTAGCTATGTCTTCTTTGATCTTTGTGGATGACACAGTCCCATGACAGGGACAATTACCCTCGTTCAAACTCCTTTCATCGAGATTGACTGCGCATAATCCTCATTTGACCCTCTTGGCAACAACGATTGTATCTGTGCAGGACGGGGTTTTTCTTTTGGGGAAAAAATAGTATCTGCTGTTCAATTTTGATTGCCAACTTCTACCTAACTGGCGGCAGTGAACGGTTCCCCATACTTGTGGAAATATCATAGACATAACAAGTTAGACTTTGTACCTCGGAAGACCTCGGATCGCTGGTCAAGAAATGACTTGACAACAGCACCCCCCGAAGTCTTGGCATCTACGAGATCCGGACAAGCGGACATCTAGATCGTACAGTGGCCGGCTATTGACATAGTTCAGGAGACACCTCTGGCACTGAAGGCTTTTAGGGCCAACATCGAACTGTTGCTGAGAATTCTCGACGGCGTTCAATGACGTCCAAAGACTCCTCAATGACGTGGGAGAATTCTCTCCTGGTAGTGGTGGTACCACGTGCAGGACTGTGCTTGTATTGGGACAAAGGCAATGGAGAAGAAAGGTCATCGTATACACGGCGACAGTATATCGACCACAGGATAGACTGGTTTCCGTATCTCACGAGGAATAACTTGTGAATTTGGATCGTCACTGCATTTTTATGACGTTGATACTGGAAACGCTTGTGTTCGTTTCACTTTCAAGGCAAATTGGGAAGGCCACGACTTTGGCTTCCGCTGTATTTGCCAGGGGAATTCGGACAGTATAGATCGATCTTAACAGATACTGGTCGTTAAGTTGCTAAGTTCATATAAAAATACCGCTGAAGTGTGCTGACTTCACTGGTTGTGTTTTTCCGCGCGGGGCTAATCAATTTCCGATCAGTATTATGATTTTGGCGATCTTTCACCGCAAAAGCACCATTCACTCAATATTAATCTTTAGCAAAAATCGCTTTCGTCTTGCCGTAGGGGCTGGTCATGGTTCCCAAATGAATGTGAATAAGAAAGACGTTAGCAGAGGGGGGGCGGGGGGTTAGATATAACAAAGTATCCGCATGTGAGAAGATGAACAGTGTAGCTTATTTGCATATGTGGGATTGCGCTAGGCGATTTTCAAAGGTGATATTTTGATCTGCCATCCTCTTTAGATTCACGGGAGTCTAGGCGGAAACAGTCTGCTGAAGCATTAAGATTGGGCATGCCTGTCATGGTTCGACCTGAGATTTCGCATTACAATACAACACACCAAGGAACGAAAAGAGCACGATGTTGAGGCATCGACATCTGCGAATGTTTGATTTTCGCTCATAATCTTCTTAATTTTCTGATTTGGTCGAGGAAAGGATTGATTTTGTGAGGGAACCCTTTCAAATGAAGACATCTTGCAACTTAAACCCGACAATCTCCTAAATTTTGGAGGCTGCTACCTCCTCCAGAACTCCTGTACTCTCTTGCCCAATTGGCCAACTGCAGAATCTCCCGAACTCGATACAGCTTCAGTGATCACGCGATAACACCGTCCGCCTTCAAAACGCTCACCTCACTGCTACTCATCCCGAGCATCCCCGTCAAGATCTCGTCTGTATGTTCCCCCAGCGTGGGCGGCGGACTTCGAATGGAGGGCTTGGCTTCGGAGAACTTTACCGGAGGGCTAACCAACTTCATCGGACCACAAGAGGGGTGTCGCACTTCGGTGACCATTTGGCGTGCTTTCGCTAAAAAACTGAGTGAGTGCATGCGATTTTCATCGTCAAACGGAGCAGCGGGGCTTACTGTGTTCGTGCTCTAGCGTGCCTTTAACATCGTTGATGGCCGCATATGGCATGCCACTTCCTTCCAGAATCTCAAGCCATTCTTGGGTGGTTTTCGTCTTAGTGATACTTTCCACCAGTTTCTCTAATTCATCGCGATGTTTCACGCGATCGGCATTCGTAACGAACTTTGGATCCTTGATCCATTCAGGCTTGCCGAGCTTCTCGCACAAGATACCGAATAACCTATCGTTCCCACCTCCGAGCATTATGTCACCGTCCTTCGTTTTGAAGCCTTTATATGGCACAATTGATGGATGCGCTGTACCCCACCGTCCAGAGTCAGGTTTGCCACTGATGAGACATGAGCTGGCGATATTGGCCAGCGATGCAATTTGGCAGTCTGCGAGTGATACATCTATGTGTTGGCCTCTGCCCGTTGTCGCTCGGCCGAGAAGAGCAGCCATGACAGAGTTGGACGTGTAGAGTCCTGTCGTTAGATCTGTTATAGCAACCCCCACTTTCGCCGGAGGACCATCGCGATGTCCAGTAATGTGCATGAGGCCCATTTCTCTTCCGTTTTGTCAGCTGAATGAAATTTCTAACCATATCATGACATCCTTACGCTTCGACCATGACATCATAACCCGCTCGGTTGCTATATGGTCCAGTCTGCCCATATCCGGTAATGCTGGCATATATCAACTTCGGATTGATTTTCGATAGGCTTTCATAGTCCATGTCATATTTCTTCAATGATCCGGGAAGATAGTTTTCCACCAGTACATCGCATTCTTGTGCAAGTCTATGCAGTATTTCCACTCCCGACTTGTGCTGAAATGATAGGCCAAGAGACTTCTTGTTGCGATTAACCTAGTCAATGTCAAGCGCTGTGCAATTTATTCAGATCGGCATGCACCATACAGCTAGAAAGTATGCACTTTCCCCAGATCCTCGCTTACCGCTTTGTTCAGTATACGAAGCGTAAGGCGGCCCCCATGCTCGAGTATCATCCCCTCGAGTCGGATGCTCGATCTTGATGACTTCCGCTCTGAAAAGTTATCAGCAATTAATCCACCAATTCACTCTGCCCCTTAGGTGCCGTACTGGCCGAATCAGTCATACCCTAAGTCGCCTAATATTTGAGTGCAATACGGCTGCTCTTTGTGAGTAGAGGGTCACTGGAGCTTTAGCAATTTCCACCTACTCCTGCAAGAACTCTGGTCATGTCAAGCACCTTAATACCGGCCAACGGAAGCCTTCCAGCATTTGCTGAGCTTGCAGGTGTGCCCAGACATCGTTTTTGGACAGGAGATGGGTCTGGAAATATTCTTGAAATCTTTCGACAGCAGAATCGAGAGAGCGGCTGTAAGAGAGACATTGAGACGGATAAGGGGCGTGAAAAACAGGTAGCCTATATAGTATACGGCAAATATCTGGTCATCTTTTGGAAACCAAATGCCATGTCATTTGCCATAGTCGAGTAGAAGTTACACACATCATCGGCCTCCTCGGCTCATCCTGGCCGCGCCCGAATTCGGCCTTGAGCCTCGGCCTCCGCCAAAAACGTACTTTACAAAAAGATCTTCGAATTGGACTCGACGGCGCGCTTCCCCCTCTCCGGCATCATGTTCACCGGGATTGTTGAAACCATAGGCAGTACGTCGCTCAGATGATCTTGTACCGCAGACGCTGAGCTGATGCCTGGTCAGCCGTTTCCCGCCTTGTTCAGCACGACGAGACATCCAGCGGTGGCGGAGGTACTTCCTTGACCATCTCCAACTGCGCCGAGATCCTGGATGATGTACATTTAGGCGACAGTATAAGCGTAAATGGCACATGCCTAACGGTGACCGAATTCGGGAAGAATGAATTCAAAGTGGGTGTGGCGCCGGAGACGCTGCGGAGAACGAACCTGGGATCGTTGAAAGAGGGCAGTAGAGTCAATCTTGAGAGAGCAGTGAGTGCTTCTATGCGGATGGGGGGCCACTTTGTGCAGGGCCATGTTGATACTATTGCCACCATCTTGGAAACGAGGCAGGATGGCAATGCCATTACCTTCCGCCTTCAGCCTAGAGACAAAAGCGTACTCAGGTACATCGTTGAGAAGGGTTATATAACACTTGATGGCGCCTCTCTGACGATCACGGCTGTTGATGATGATTCGGCTTGGTGGGAGGTCATGCTCATCGCGTACACGCAAGAAAAGGTGATTATGGGCAAGAAGAAAAAGGGTGACGACGTGAACGTAGAAGTTGATATGGTGGGCAAGTATGTTGAGAAGAGTGTCGCAGGGTATTTTGAGAACAATGGAATTAGTGGAGGCGCAATGCTGGAGAAGCTGGTGCAGAAGCTTGTGGATAAGCGAATGAGTAACAGTGGCAAGTAGAGAGGCTCATTTACATTTGCATGAGGTCAGAACCTTCCGACTGAGCGTGCAATGAGAATATTGTCGCTAAATAGAATCAAAGTGTGACTATGTTTCTTCATCTTGACATGGCCGTGCACTGCGGCCTAACATACGATGCGATCAAGCATCTGTCTTCATTCATCTCCTCATTTGTACACCCCAATTCGATGATTGAGCGGAGGCTCGAGCATTCTTGACAGATAACTACGTCGATGCAATGGTCATTAAAGCGTTCTCGAAGTTGTCCGATCTCGCCTCCAGCTGCGTTTCAAACGCCAAACATATGCTCCATTGACAGCTCCGTGTCCACGAGATAAGGTTGACCAAAATCAACTGAAGGCCGCACAGCGAACTTTCATGTACATGCTGCAGTTTCCAAGCAGAATGCTTTTATTCTGGTATAAGACGAGTGCCTCCAATGCTTACAGGTCAATGCTTATGGATTCATGATCGTGAGTAATTTTTACATTTTTTCTTCAACCTCTCCAATGCAAATAATCCCCGCGGATTCGTAAAGAGAGACGCGTTGAAAATTGTGCCCTATAAAGGAAGGGTGCCTGACTTATCAGTTTCGGATCTTGCGATGATCTGCTTGAACGTATTAGACACCCTCTCCACCAGCAATAATCCTCGTAGTGCTAGGTAGAGTATATGACCTCGAACAGTTTGTAGCTGTCAAGGAGCGGCGCACAAGCAAATCTCTGATCGACATCTTTGTCGGATGATTGCAGCGATGAATACGGCGAAGACATTGCTATGCTGTCGAACGTACACCTTAACGGCCTGTGACAACAACAAAATTGAGGATGGGCGAAAGTTGGGGATGTGTTCTTACAAGGCTGTGGTAAATGCTTCATATTTGTGGCAACGCAAGAGCTTCTCCAGAAGGAAAAGACGCGATCATCCACACCTATCTTGCATCCTATGTACACGTTTCAAAATGCTCGGGAAAAACCATGCAATCCGCTTAGTTGCATAACGGCGGTTGGCCACCAGCACATCTTAGGAACATCTCGCATCATCTGAAGCGTCTTCGTAAGGTTTGTTTGTCATCCGTAACGATTCCAAAATCTCCCACGACATCTTGTCACCTAATTGAACAAGCAGGGGCCTCCCTGGAATCATTGACCTATCTCCATACCATTTAGTCAATTGCTTTGGTCCATTACAGCGACGAGGACAGTGCTCTGATACCGCACCGAACAGGTCGCCAAAGATGATCCTAGCATCGTTATGGTTTCTAATTGCACCATCTCATCCGCTATTTTGACAGCAACAGCGATAGATCAGAGATGTAACTGGAGGTTCGAGAATCAGCACGTGCTGTGAAGAAGAAACCTCGAGATTGATGACGCCGGTGTCACGTCGAATACCGAAGCAATCTTCATTAAAAACAAGGTGATCTCGAATTTTGCGATTATGAGGAATTCGAGACGTGAGGTGCAGTACTTCTTTTTTGATAGGTATAGCCTCTTTAATTTTGCGTTCTCGGTCTGAAACTGGTGGAGAATGTGCTGGCCCACTCCATTGCATTCGGCAGTAAGTTCATCAGTCTTCTTGTTTGACGGCAAAAGTGGTTCATGCAAGAGGAAGCATCTAATATTCTTGGATATCCAAATCACTACTCTAAATGGCTTCGCTGTTCATTTGGTCCGTAGAAGTTCTCGCGAGGTGAGGTACATCAAAATCTCCTCGACAAGCTCGTAGATTTCTAAGACGGCCATATACGCCACCATCGTATTGTTGCAACCTGTTGGATCAGCAGGGAAGCTTGAATGGAGAATGCAGATAGCATTAGAAGGCTTTTTACCAACAAGCGTCTGGATCGTACCTCTTTTGATGTATAGATAGGAACAGCTTGTGAAACTGTTGCGGTCCGGTGCTGATGAACAGGAACTTATATCATCATCCCTTTCAGCAAGGAGCGCAGTCCTGGTGTTGGGAACGGTAATAGAATCTATTCCCGTATGGAACAAGCATCTCACCTGGTGTCATGACGCAAGTCCACCAAAGCCATGAGATAGGGTCTCGCAGAACCTTGCGATTCCTGCTGGCCGTGCGAAACTTTTTCGGTTTGACCGAGCAATCAAATATGCCTTATTCTCCCTAGAGAGATTACGCTTGTCGGAAAAGTGCGGTTTGATGTTTGTTTATTGGTCGGAACTGGCCAGCGCCAGTCTCATGGGATTGGGGCCATTACCAGGTGCATACGAATGCTTTGCGGGACGCTGATGGTGCTCACAATCGACTTGAAATTGATATGGACCACGATATTCGTTCCACTACATCCTTTGCAATACCTACGTATCCAATTATGTCCCCCCAGTCTCGGTCCATCAAGAAAGTTGTCTTGACCTATAAGTATTCCTCTCTGCGCAAGCTGCCTGGTCGTACTGCAATCGAACCCATTCTGTTAAGAAACAGAACACCCATAAGTTCTGGCAAGTCTCGACAAATAAGCGCGTAATTGGAATTGCAACAACAACCACTCCTCTCTTTTCGCATTCGTAATGCCGACACTTTCGGTATACATAGCGTCGACGAAGTTGTAACGATCATTTTCGACGACCAAAGCTAACTTTGGCTTCTTCCAATCAGTCAGCATATGTCCAAATCATCTCCACCTCGCACGATAGCCTTGTGATATTGAACCGGTTCGCCAGACGATGTCTGATGTCTGTGAAACGTCATGAAATGGGTAGGCTAGCGGCTGTTGGATGCGGGACGATGCCGAACGGCTGTCCGACGGGGGTTCCCATCAACTGACATATTGAAGCTGCTTCCTCATTTCTAGTTGGTTGCAGCAAGATGGCAGCTTCATTTAATAATTCATAAACCATACAATATTACCTGATGTCTTTGTCAGTATCACAGAGTGACATGTGACCTACGCTAACTTACCGACATCCGTTGGTGCTTTTTGTTTCTCTGCCAATAAGAGACGACAACGAAAAGTACCATCATGACCGCACGTACACAATCACAACTTCCTGTAATTCACAATATCCGTTTCCTCCGACCGCGTCTATCGACCATAGTACTGTACCGTCTTGGCTGTCCGGCTCTCCATGGAATGGCCCTCAAATCATAGTAGGCGCACCCTGGGCATTTCTTCCATACCAAAAGACCCTCCTTCAAACCACATCAACCTCCATCCAACCACGCCAGCAGTGTCCAGACATGTCGAAACCCCCCTCCAACCGCCGCTCTAAACCGGCGCCTACCACCAACAATAGTAAAAAGGCCAACACCAATATCCCCACTCCCTTCCAACCTGCCCCCCCTTCGCTAGCCACTTTTCTCGCTCAACTCAACCCCGCGCATGTCTACCTCACCCACATTGACCGCCAACCCTCGGCACACAAACGCCTCATATTCATCATCCCGCTGCTTCTCAATGCCTTCATCGCGGGACTTCTCCTCTGGCGCCTATGGATCGCCGCCCCAACTTACTGGGTCCTCCTCCTTACAATCCTCGGCCACCGCACCGCTGCGACCGTAGACACCGCCATCACGACGCGGGGGGAGCAAATCAGGATTCTGCTGCGCCGGACGGCGATGTTTGCGGGGGATTTCGTGTTGTTCAAGTTCGTTGGCCCGTGGCCGTGGACTTTTTTCTTCGAGCGTCCCGCGAACCCCGTGACCTGGCGGTGGACGTTGGGAGGTTTTAAGCGGGAAGAGGTCGTAGTGCGCGTGTCCCGGGGATGGGGTGCGAGCGATTTGATGGAAGGTGTGAAACGGGGGGAGGAGAATGCCTTTTTTCGCACGAGAGTGTTGCCGGCGGTTGCGAGGGAAAGAGTGGAAGGCCGAACGGGATATTTGCTGCAGGATGGGAGTTGGGATTTGGAGTTTGAGGTGATGTTGGATGTGCATAAGTTGGTGGAGAAGGGTCAGATGAGGTTCGAGGAGGTGGAGAGGAGAGTGTGGGTGCATATGGAAGGCGTGGGGTGGGTGGTGTGGCGGTGGGATGGCGGTGGGGAGGATGTGATTGAGGGGCGCAGGAAGAAGGTGGTGGCGTTTAAGGAGGAGCTGACAAGGATGGGGAAAGAGGGGTTGTTTTGGAGATGGATGGAGATTGTGGAGGAAGAGCGGGACCAGGACGGTGGCTTCACAGCCGACGGGCAAAGGAGGGTGCAGAAGCGGTTGAGAGGGGAGTTTGAGAGACAAGGTGTGGATTTTGAGGAATTGTCGAGGAGGGTTGGAGGGGTCGAGGCGCTGGGCCCCGAGGCGAAAGGTTGATAGGAGGTTTGGTTGGGCTGGGTCGAACCATGTATCAGGCAAATATGGAGATATGTTCAAATGCAATATACAAATAGAAAGCTTTACGGCTGCTGAAATGGCTTTTGTGGCACATCACCGCCCATTATGGGTGCTCACCCGGTGATCGAAGCCTTCCGGTACGGTAATGTGCGTGGGCCGTCAATACCAGTATTAAAAATGTACACCATCTTTCTCCTTTGGTGGGACTCTTCCATTGCCTCTTCCGTGACCTCGTCGTACGCCCTTGCTGCCAACGTGTCCCCCCAGAACCCTGTGGAGCTGCCATGGGCCATCTCCACGGTTTCATCGAAACAGAAGATAAGGATGATGCTATTGTGCTTATTCATTGGGTGAAAATGCTGGAAAAGAACCAAGAAGCTATCATTGACTAAGGCCGTGGCGAAAGGCACCTCGTGCTCACGCTCCCAATTGAAATCTGTACACTGGATATGTCCAGGGGGGTGCGACATGCCATGCGTCCCCACCGCGAACGCCCAGCGACTCTCAATCGAGCGCTCGAAGCCTATATAAGATATGTTATGGCAATCAATGCGCACATCTTTCCATCTGAGCTGAGGATAAACCAAACATGAAAGGTTCTCTGTGGTCAGCTTTGCCAACTTCGTGTCAAAGAAGACCTCATACCCCAGCGTCGAGCCTTTCCCACGGAAGATGCGACCGTCTGTGCTGACGGGAACCATGTCAAGTCGAAATATGCAAGACACGCCTACAGGCTGGATTTGACCCATCACTACCAGGCCCTCGCCGGCCACGGACGAAAGGACAGGCCCACCTAGCTTAACCAGCGCTTCGGATATTGGCACTGCCCGCATTCCTGTGTGAAGTGGGATGGAGAATCGCAGATGGCCTATGTGGTGACCTCGTTTCCCGGGCAGCTCGCCCATGCTTGTGGAGCTGAAGACATCCACAATGCCTTCGCTTTCATTGACCAAAAGACTGCGCGCCACCAATGCGCCGGGCCCGTGAGAGTCGACCGCCCGCTGGCTGTCGAAGAACCCGGATGAGAGATTGCCGGTGTGCGCGCTGTATGTGATGATTTGATTGCCGCCCGTTGTCGACAGAAGCACAATCGTGTCTTCATCTCCCTCCAGAGCGCAGATATTGGTTGACGGGAGCTGCAGACGGATCACCTCTGCCGCCTCTTCGCGGCTGACTTTGTAGACATTCAGCTTGGCGTCGAAGCTGACGAATGCTAGCACTTTGGAGGTGAGGGCAATGGCCATAATGCCTTCTCGCCCGACTCCACGCTTGCAGATCGTGGCCCCCGAAACGAGGTCGCGCAGGATAACTTCGTTTGGCACGCCATTTCGCTCGCGAACATAGGCGATGAAGTGCCCCTTCAACGCGACAAGCCTCAACCCCGCCTGGCGCGTCCCCGCCAACGGTGATGGCAGACTCTCGCCCCGGTCAATCGCAGCGGTGAAGGGCCGACCCAACCTCATGGCCTGCATATGACGCACTCTGCCTTCGATCCCGACCGTATTGCCGTCCCGCAATGCGGAATCACGAGGGTCATGGACACGATCCCACCGCGCCACCGCAGCTTCGAGGAAGCCATCACCACTCAACACCGTCCTCCATCGTCGACAGACGCGCTGCAAAGTCCACGCGGCAAAAAGCGGGAGGTAGGTGAACACCTCTCCCACAATCTCGGGCGGCAAGGTAGCGAAGGGATCGCCCCTTGCGCTGATCGCACCCAGCGCAAACTCCAGCTCCCTGCGGTCGAGCTCATTGATAATGCCTCTCAGCCTGCAAAGGAGCCAGAGTCAGCGTGTGCGTGTGCGTGCCTTTCCCGTCTTGCCATACCCCCATACTCACGCTTGCAAACGCTCGCCGCTGCTGAACCCGCGAAAGGCCGCAGCCGCGTTGGCCGCCATCCCGTCCTCTCGCCTTCGCCAATCTGGACGAGGTCCGCTGCCAGGTAGGCTTTTGGGAGGGGGGGGGTGCAACCAATTAGCACAAGGGACAGCGAGTCATGAGAATGGTGCAGAGGGGCTAGAGCATGGCAGCATCGCGCTTTTATCGCCGACGTCGCACGACGTCGGGCTGGATGCCGGCACGGATTCTCCGGGTGGTGCAAGTGGAGTCGGAGATGTTGGTGGTTGGTGGTGGTGGTGGTGGTGGTGGTGGTGGGGTTGGTGGGAGTGGTGGGAGGGGACGGAGTGGTGGCGATACGGGGTTACCGGGAGCGGGGGTGATGTTTCAGCATGGCCCGGCGGGAGATGGGGCGGAACATACGGGAGACAGGACGAAGGTTGGACGATGGGAGATTGCGCAAAAAGGAGACGGTCCCTGCGAATCTAATCATTTCAACCCTTTGACCCTATTCCCCTTTGGTGGCAGCTCCGTAGAGGGGTTGAGACCGAACAAGCTTCTCGCCATTGCGCTACCTCGAAACATCTCGTCCACACGCACCGCCCTGGGTTTCCTCTGTCGGCTCCGCTCCGCATCCTCCTTACATCGATTGCGCCCCGTCGAGCAACCCCATCCACGTACCTGGCCCCCCCGAAGCTTCTTCAAAGGGTGGCACGCAGCGAAACGCATCCCTACATCACCCCCTCCGTCCTCTCCGCCGTTTCACGAGTTGTCCGCCGACGTGGGACACCGGCGGTGACGGCGAGTCGAGCTTGGCGTCCGCCGCAAACGTCGTGAGGAACTTTCCACACAGATCGAAGCGATGGGATAGAGCGTGAAGGGGCTTGAGGGGTGTGAATAGCATATCACCGCAGCATTCCGGCCCCCTGAGACGCAACTCCCTCACAGGATCGCACGATCGAGCAGTCTTATCATCCGGCCGAGAAGAGACGAATACATGGCGGCCGTGTCGCAGCCGTTGACGACGCGCAGCCCTTTCGAAGCCGACCAGCACCGTTTCGCCAACGGTACCGTCAAGCGCATGCCCATCCTGTCCGCTGCCGAGCCAATTCGCGCCGACAGCGGCAGCGGCAGCGGCAGCGGCAACGGCGACCCCATGGATGTCAGCCAGCCGGTGACCGCCCCCGCGGCGAACATGGGTCCTCCCGCCACCAGCAGCCCCAACACCGACCGCTCCCCGGCCGAACTGCCGCCGCCGCTGCCGCCGTCCCATCACCACTCGCCGCAGGCTGCGAACAACCACGAGAATACCGTGAACGGTGGGGGAGGGACGCCGTCGCTCGGAGCGCAGGCGGCGGCACAGCAGCCCAAGATCGTGCAAACGGCTTTTATTCACAAGTTGTATAAGTGAGGCGAACCCCTCCCTTTTATCAATAGGCTCGACTCGTTCGACGAGCGCTGTCTGACGCGAATGAGCAGCATGCTAGAGGATCAGAGCATCCAGCATTTGATCTCGTGGTCGACAACCAATGACAGCTTCGTCATGTCTCCCTCAACCGAGTTCTCGAAAGTCTTAGCGTGAGTCGATCCCGTCGAAGTTTATCTCGTCTCCCACGTGGAACTAACGCAGGTGTTTTGGTGCAGATCGTACTTTAAACATACCAACATCTCCTCCTTCGTTCGGCAGCTGAACATGTATGGCTTTCACAAAGGTATCACCTCCTCCTCCCCACGCGCCCTTCTCGTCGGTGGAAGACACTAAGAGATCACCCGCAGTGAGTGACGTCTTCCACACGGGCTCCCCGGACTCGCCGCTCTGGGAATTCAAACACGGCGCCGGCAACTTCAAACGTGGTGACCTCGCTGGCTTACGCGAGATCAAACGCCGTGCTTCCCGCCACGCCCTCATTCACCGGGACTCTTTCCCCTCCGGTCCCGCCGCCACCGCCAAAATCCCCCCGCAACATCCCACCGCCTTGTCGCTCGATCAACAGCCCCCTCCGCTCCCCGAACCCTTCGACGCTCGCCTTGCCCGCCTCGAAATGAACCAACAGGAATTATTCCTGCACATCGCCCACACCGAGGACGCATATACGGCCATATCCCTCAAATGTCGCGCTCTCCTCGATGGCCTGACCAAAGTCTCACACTGGGGCCAAGAACTTTCCACGCATCTTCTCACCCTCATCCCAGACCCCGAAAACCCTATTCATCGTGATGTCTGTGCCCTTCGCCAGGACATGGCGCGCCACGTTGACCAACTCCGCGGGCTCGACGAACCGGCCCCACCGCTCCAATACCAACCCGCCCCGCACGAGAGCCTTTTTCCCAACAAACCCTCCTTTTTCCCACCCCCCTCCTCTTCTTCTTCCACGACAATGACCACAGCTGCCGCCCTAGAGCCTCCGACCATGTCTCCCCGCCAACGTGCCTTCGATCTCGACTCCCGACGACCTTCTCTTGGACCCCGTCCCCCATCCTTTCGCGCTCCGCCCCACCTCTCCTCGCCCCGTCGCTACGGCTCCATCGGAGGTAGCGGTGGCGGCGGCGGCGGAGGCGGTAGCAACGCGCGAGGTGCCCCCTACCGCACCCGCTGTCCCAACAACTCGCCTCTCCTCCACCACCCCCACCCAATCTCGCCCGAAGGCACACTTCCGCGGATATCCGGGCCCCGATCGGCTGGCCCTCGCAGCAGCAGACTTCGCCTTTTGCTTCGGGCCAGAATTCCGGATCCGCATGGCCGTCGAGTCCAGGAGTGGAAGGATTGGGTTTGGGTTTGAGAGAGTCGCTGGCAGCGTACGAGTTGCCGCCGCGGCATGCCTCACCGCCACCATCACTGCCGATACCGCCTGGGATGATGACGTCAACACCTAGCTATGGGAATGCGGGCAATGATTCAGCATGGCAGATTCCTGGAACGGCCGCTAGGGGATATGGGGGCAGGGGTTTAGAGACTCCGCCGGGGCCACCTACCAGGAGGAGTAGCATGGCGAGCAACGTGCATTCGTTGTTGAATCCGGCGGATACGGCGGAGAGGGAAGGAGAAGAAGACGGGGTGGGGGCTTTAGGGAACTGTGGCGGGGAGGAGAGGAAGAGAAAGAGGGTCATGTGAGAGAGTTAGAACGAGCATCGTCGGGGAGAGGGGGAGAAGGAAGGGTCTACGTGTATATCGAGATGTGGGGTGGTTCAGCATATGAAATGGGAAATTTTTTTTTTTTTTTGGTTCTTTGTTTTCGATTTATGAACGAGAACCCGAAATGGGGTTTGAGACGTAGTCTTCCTGTTTATATCAAAACACAACTACGTTCCTGGAAGACGATGAATGGATTTATTGACCATGTCTTGTGCTATTCCCGCACGATGTAAATTGCCTTGAACGGTCTTTCCACCCCCTCTTTTATTTTCAATTTTTTCCTCCCCCATTTCTTTCCTTTTCATTCTTGTTTATTTTTATTTGGGTATTCCATGATTTTATTTCTCCCACGAATTCTTCCATGCAAAAGTCTTGGTTGAGAGATAAGTATAATGGGATTGCAGATTTTAAGTAGATTTTGATCTTTTATGATTGCAGGCCAGAAAATGCCGATGGGAATGAATGTACATGGTGATACGTGTATGCGAATAGTTTTTGAGTTGTGGTTGTGTGGCGTGACTGCGAAGGAGAGTGGAGGGGCTTCCATAGGTATCCGGTGTTTACAGTGGCTCGTTCTTCGACTGCAGTGTGGAGACTCGAATTTGTCGAACCTTGGGATTGTTATATCCCGCCGTCCTCTATCCGCTGTGCTGTCGATTGAACAAACAAAACCCGCAGACAAAAGAAATCATAAAAGTCAGAACAAAATTCTACCATCTCTTTGTATCTTCCCCTGCCCAACCCCATTTCTCCGGAATTTGCTCACCGATCGAGAAGAATGAGTGCAGCGGTCGATCTGAAGATTGTACACGATGTCCTCGTTGAGGTGGCTCACGAGGCCGGAGACATGATCCTCACGGCCACGCCCGCGCACGCCGACACAAAAAAGAATTCCGCCGATATCGTCACCGAGACCGACCGCGCGGTTGAGGAGATGGTGTCCACACGGTTAAGGGAACGGTTTCCGGACTTCGAGTGAGTTTCTGCTTTGTTCATTCTCCCTCCCCTTTCAACCCGCCAAATGGAAAGACGGGAAACACGTGTGTGTAAAGGTGTACAAATAAATACGAAGACATTCGAGAAAACATTCACTTACAACCTCCCCCGTGCGGTCCGGACAGTTTCATCGGCGAGGAGAGCTACCAATCCACCCATTCCACCGGCCTGACCGACCGTCCCACATTCATCATCGATCCCATCGATGGCACGACCAACTTCTTGCACGGCCTCCCTTACGTTGCCATCTCCCTGGGCCTCGCCCCTCTCCCGCCGGCCCGTCGTCGGAGTTGTCTACAACCCTTTCCTCCGACACCTCTACACCGCCATCAAGGGCCAGGGAGCCTACCTCACAACCCCCCTTCCATCCTTCTCCCACACGTCTTCCCCTTCGCCAACCCCCTGCCGCCTTGAAAACCCTCTCCCACTGCCTCGTCGCTGTCGAATGGGGTTCAGACCGCTCGGGCCCGGATTTCGATGTCAAATCATCCACCTTCCGCCACCTCGCCGCGGAATACGGTGCTATGGTGCAAGGCGTCCGGAGTTTGGGCAGCGCGGCGTTGAATTTGTGTGCTGTGGCGGCGGGGGAGATGGATGTTTATTGGGAGGCGGGGTGTTGGGCGTGGGATGTGTGTGCTGGGTGGGTAGTGCTGGAGGAAGCAGGGGGCAAGGTCGTGGGGTGTCATCCTGGGGATTGGTCGCCGGCGTTAGAGCAGAGGAGGTATATGGGTATCAGGGCCGGGGAGGGGTGGGAAGGGGTGGTGGAAGAATTTTGGGGGTGTGTGAAGGGGAAGATGGAGGTGGGGTTTGATGGGGCTGAGTAGGAGGGCTGGTCGGGATGGCTGGCGTAGTGGATGGGTTTGATCTGGATGATGAACTGGGGGAGAGGCTATGACAAGCCAGATGGAAATCTTTAGACTATCAATATCAGTCCGTATAGACGATACACCGTAGAGGCCACAGAATCAAGAAAGTCCGACAGGGGAACAAACATCAATGGAAAGAAAAAAAAAATATAAACAAGGATACCTAATCTCACACTAGGTTGCTACAAAATTTCCCAAGTCATACCATCATCTTCTATCCAGACCAACCTTTAAGTCGTTCGCCGATCCCCAGCAGCAGGAAATCTACTCCACAACCGCCTCCCCAATCGCCTTTGCCAACCGTCGATACTCCCGCAACAACTCCTCTACTTCCCCAATCCGCAACTCCGCCGCTCCACGCACCTCTAAGAACCGCCGTCGCGGCGGCGCAATTTGACGCAAAGCCGCTAGCGCTTCGCGCGCGTTAAGTTCATCCCCACCCTCGCAGTCACTGTAATCTACTGAAGGCACTTTCTCGAGGATAGGAAAGCTTTCCGCAGCGGGTGGGAGGGGATGTTCAGCGGCGTCAGACTTCAAACCCTTGTCCGAGGGTGGTGTGGACACGGCGCTGTTTGCACGGCCGAAACGTGCGAAACCGGGCATTATGGTGAATTTGTTGAGTGGGTTGATGGAAGTGAAAATATTCCCTCCAGTCCCTCCCCCAGGAGTAGTCATTGCCCCAAAACCACCGCCGCCGCTGCCACCGCCACCACCACCACTTCCACTTCCCGGAACCACTTCCACCTTCGAAACTTTCCCCGCCTTTTCCGAAAAAGCCACCCTCTTCCCACTGCCCCCAGAGACGGTACTATCCACACTCCTCTCCCTCGACATTCCCCTGCTCCCCACCAGCTGCTCCAATGCCCCGGCCTTGACACTCGTTGCCGGAGTCGAAGGTACACCAAGTAAGCCGCTCAAGGGATCCGCCCCGGGACTACTCCTCCCACTTTCCATCTCTGGAGCAGACGACGACACCAATCTTCGCGCCTCCTCCAATGTCTTGGGTCGTGCTACTCTACCCCCGAAGCGTCCGAACACGAATTGCAAGCTGCTATCCAACGTCCCATTGATGCTGTCATAGATCTTGTCCGCCGTGCGCAGGAACTCGTCGCGTCCAGCTTCCAGCCTGTCAGCTTGTGCTTGTACGAGGGAGGAAAGGCGACGTTGCTCGAACTTCGGCCGCATTGCTGCAGTAGTCGACGTTCCGGCGCTGCGGGAGGCGGCAGAAGACTTGGCGACGGTAGCCGCGTCGTTCGAAGTGCTTTCGCCATGCGTCCGCACTTCTGTCGCGTTGGCAGAGACGGGAGAGAGGTCCGGTTTCAGTGTTTCTGCCTTCGCGACAAGAAGCTCGGGCGCCCCGTTCCCACATTCTCCCGGCGAACTCGGCAGACTGACCCCCTTTCCCGGCCCCTCATCTGCACGCAAGGACGGTAGATCCACCGTCTCCAAAAAAGCCACCGCGGCCTCTAAATTTACCAGACAATAAGCAGCCTCTCCCTCGACCCGGGCCCTGGCCCGAAATCTTTGCACAAATCCCAAGTTACTCACCGCCTCCACACCCGCCGGCGGACACGTCATCAGCGTGTAAATCAACGTCGGCAGAACCTCATCTGCGGACGCCGAGGAGGGGAAGTATTGGGCTAACACGTCCACAATCCGCTGATGTGCGCTCTTGAGACACGCCAGCTTACCCGCAGGGAAGTGCTCGCCGGACATGCGACCTAATGCTTCTCGTGCGGGCGCGAGAGCTGCGTCGATGTCTTCATTCCCATCCTTGTCAACCTTCTCGTCGGGATTGGTGGTCGCGGCAGCTGGGAGAGGGGTTTGCTGCAAGTCTTTCAATCCGATCCCCACAACCCGCAGCGCGGCAATGCGTGATCGCAACTTCTCGTCTCGTGCCTCGTCGTCCGTGCTCGGGTGACGGTAGAGCGACGTGTAAACGCGCTCGCAGACGACGCGCTCGACCGCCTCCTCGAGAGCGAGGCGCTGCAATTCGAGAACGCGACGGGCACGGCGTCGGTGGGTGATTTCAGTGGCGGTCAACATTTCGCCGCCCGAAGTAGCAGAGGAGGTAGTGTCGGCTGATAGTTTGGCTGCAGAGTTGGCGCGTTTGCGACTCCCCTCGGTATTTGCGGATGGGGAGGCCTGGCGGCCAACACGAGAGGCAAGCGAGGCAATGTGGACGTTGATTTGAGAGGCGGCGCGGTCGTAGAAGGATTGGAAGATATCGGACAGCGCGTCGGCCGGTTGGGGCTTGTCGTGGACTTTGGCAGAGAGGCTATCAAGGAAGCGTTCGGTGAGGGACTTGATTTCGATGGGAAGATCGTTGTAGGTAGCGGGGGGACGTAATTCCTGGCTTATGCTGGAGGCGAGAGAGAAATTGTGGGGCCGGTCGTCCGAGGAGGGGGGTGGGGGGAGGCGTCCTCGTCGTCGGAGGGTCCATGTTCGAAGATGTCGCTGCGGCAGGACGGCGGGGAGGGGACACGGGCAGATGGGACGGCTGGGATGCCGCTGGGGGTTTGTAAGGTGCTGGCACGCTTCTGTCGGGGCGAGGTCGGGGAAGAGGGCATGCGGGTGAAAGAGCGCGAGATATGAAGGGCGGGGCGGTCGTCAGCGCGTTGCTGATGGGCCATGCTGTATATTCGCTGCATACAACTGAGAATGGATGAGCAGGGAAACAGATCCTGTATGTATTTAATGCTGCATATCGTCCACCTCCCGCGGGTCTCCGGGTGGGTCGTTGGTCCGAGTAGGGTTTGCTGCAAAGCGAGTGTGAGACGACGCGGGAGCCGGCTCTCCGTCGTCGAAGAGGGGATGCAGTCGGTATGGGACGGCGGGAGATGTGCAGACGGAGGGTGGCAACGGAGAGATGTCGAAGATGGTGGGTGAACTCATATGTCTACCCTTACCTGACGTACTCTAGATGGGGCTATCGCCGCGGGCTTACAGCCCCGATGTCCCGCCGAGACCCTGCGTCATCGTTGCATGTGATACTCTCCATTGTTGACGCCTGCTGGACACCTACCCACATCTTCCAATTCACCCTAAACCTCTTCCATGCCATGTTTATATCATTCTTTTTACGCTCGCAAGGGCACGACGACCACGATGGCTAAAGCACTTCTGCTGCTAGGCACGGTGTGGCTGTGGGCGGCGTGCGGCGATGCGGCGGGCACCGGTGGGCGGATGTATAGCGAAGAGGGCGGTCCATACTTGATCCTGCCTCCGGGACGGAGTAGCGAAGACGGTGTGCCTTCAAGAGACCTGGGCGAGATGGAGTTTGTAAGGCAGACATCACGTCTAAAGAGACATGAAGCCGGCATTCTATTGACCCCCGCACTTGCATAGACGCTTCGCCATATCTACCACCACGGCTCACATCAATATCCACACCTACATCGCTACCTCGATGTCCCACCATCCGCCTCCTCCTCTTCCCCCAACACTCCCGCCCTCCTCGTCCGTGCCCAGACCATTCCCATCCTCCGGCTGTCCTCCCGTAGGCCAGAAGACATCGACGCTCTCCTCTCCCATGCCCACGTCCATGGCACACCCGCTGCTCTCCCCCCGTCCTCCTGGCTTGTCGATTCCTCCACCGCGGCCCCTAATACCAGCGACAAAGACACTATCCTAACTTTTGCCAAAATGGCCGCTAACGCCTACGTCCAAGACCACGACGGTAGCGGTTGGAAAGACGTCAAGGGCGGCTTCAACTATACCGACGATTTCGGCTGGGAGGCCGATGGTCTGCGCGGGCACATCTTCGCCGATCAGAAGAATCGCACAATCGTGATCGGGTTGAAGGGTACGTCATCCCCACGGCCTCTCGCTGCCTAGATGATTGTGGTGGCCGCAGCAGCGGCAGCGGCTTCTGCAGGACGCACAAATGCTAACAGATAGGTGTATTCCCATGGTGGAACAGGCACCTCCCCTGCTCTTTTCGACGGTGCCGATACGACCGGCAACGACAAGCTCAACGACAACCTCTTCGGTTCCTGTTGCTGCGGCCAGGGTGGGCAGTACCTATGGAAGCAAGTCTGCAATTGCATGTCTGAGGCCTACACCTGCAACTCCACCTGCCTAGTGCGTTCGCTGCGCGAACGTGGGCACTATTACCGCAGTGTGCGCGAGCTGTACCACAACGTCACGGCCCGCTACCCGGACGTCACTGACGTTTGGCTCTCGGGCCACAGTTTAGGTGGCGTGGTAGCTTCGTTGCTAGGCCTGACCTACGGACTGCCGACCCTCACTTTTGAGGCTTTCCCCGATGCTCTGGCGGCCAAGCGACTAGGGTTGCCCGTGCCCCCGGGTTATAAGATTGGATCCGCAGACGGGGAGGAAGGAAGCCCAGAGCGTGGCATCTTCCATTTTGGGCACACGGCCGATCCAGTATATATGGGCATGTGCAATGGAGCGTCATCGATGTGCACAATTGGGGGGTATGCGTTTCAAAGCGCATGCCATACCGGGCGGCGGTGTGTGTACGATACCGTGGGAGACTTAGGGTGGCGGGTGGGAATTGGCACCCATAAGATCGATAGCGTGATAAAGGATGTGTTGGAGAGGTATGATCGGGTGCCCGGTTGTAAGGTGGATACTGAATGTGTGGATTGTTATGCATGGAAGTTCTTTGAAAGCAATGGGACGGAACCGCCACGGGGTGGTACGACCAGCTCAAGTTCGATTACTACGAGCACGCAGACGAGGACGGAGACTTGTAAAACGCCTGGGTGGTGGGGATGCTTGGATGAGACGACGACGTCAGAGGAGCTATCGACGACGACGACGACGACGACGACGACGTGCAAAACGCCGGGCTGGTTTGGGTGTAAAGATCCCACCACCACAATATCTTCAACGTCAACATCCTCTTCTCTTAACCCTGCACATTCTCTCACCCGCCCCGCCCCCACCCAAGCAAGCAGCACATCCACTTGTCAAACCCCTGGCTGGTTCGGATGTCGGGACGCCACCCCTTCCTCGACCTCTCCCGCACCGAGCACGCCTTCCCCGACCAACCTGCCCAGCACCCGGCGAAAAGGGTCTGAATTGACGTGTGTGGAGCGGCATTGGTATGGGATGTGTCAGGAATGGCGTACGGCGGAGATCGGCTGGAAGGATTTGTAAGCATGAAGGTTGTGCTCGGGGATGCATAAATATCGTGACGGAAACAGAGACGATCTGGAATGACGATGATTATGATGTGCATAACGGGCATTTAGCATTTGTATAAGACTGCTTCTACTTCTGTCCATAAGTCCATTTTAGGATTGTGGGGTTTCATTTTCTTCGACCACGCGTTTCTCTTCCCTGGAACATTGCTATCACTTCAACAGAGGATTCACCCGGCCCGGAATATGGGCGGGGAGAGATAGAGATCAATTGTCGCTCGATCCGTGATGAGATGATTCTTGGAGCATCGTGGCGCCATTTGTTTCCTGGCGGGCGAGAAGCAGACTTGGTAGTTGCCGTTCGTGCACTCCTTAGAACTTTCTATCCCTCCACACGTTGACATCAAACCAGGGGCGGATCTAGAAAAGGTGGAGGGTAGTAATCAACTACCGTAGCAAGGATGCCATGTGTTCTCGGAACACTCGAGGCTGCTTACCGGATTGATCATCGAAATCCCTCAGCAAATGTCCGGCCACTTTTTCAAACCTTCACCTTCGCTCCCCCTTTGCAGGCCGCTCGCCAAATACCTTCGTCCCGACTCTCACCTCATCGCTCCCCTGCCGAACCGCTGCCTCAAAATCCGCGCTCATCCCCATACTCAGTTCCAAATCTCCCTCCCCCACTAACCCGTCCAATTCCCGCACCACTCGCTCCCGCGTCTCTTTCAAAACGACAAAATCCTCATTATCCATTTCTTCTCCCTCTGCCTGCTGCACCGCCCGGCTTCGCGCCAAGGCCCCAATCGTCATCAATCCCCCCAACCGTAGGTGTGGACATTTCTCAACAATATGCCGACACAACGCCGCCGCCTCCGATGGAGGCACTCCACTCTTACCTTCTTCCCCGGACGTATTGACCTGGACCAGTACCCGAAGCTTCTGATTCTTCTGAGCCATCCCCGCCGCAACGACCGCCCGGCCTTTCTCCAACGCATCTGCCTTCTTCGCCGCATCCACACTTCCCACGCAGAATAAATTCGGAACCTGCTCGGCCAAGGGCCGACATTTGTTCGTCTGCAGCGCACCAATCATGTGCCATCGTATGGTACGAGGCAGGAGCCGCGACTTTTCCGTCAGCTCTTGGGCATAGTTCTCGCCGAAGTCGACTTGGGGAGGGTCAGAGAAGCGGTGGAGGGCAAGGATGTCGGTGGCGGGTTTGAGCTTGGACACGGCAATAATGCGTACCTGGTTTTTGAGACAGGTTTCAACATGAGTAGCGCACTGAATATGGACCGATAGTCTTAGGGCAGGGGCTTGGGATCGGACATGAGTGCAGATGGATGATCACGGGGACGGAGGGAATATTATCGGCGCGTGTGATGGGTTGGTGAGGGAGGGGGGTAGAGGGAAGGGGTGAGCGGAGGGGAGGAGGAAGAGGAGAGAGGAAGATTATTTACCTTCCGTCCGCCGGCCACGTTCTGCACGCGCTGGTATACATCGCGTAAGTTCTCGGCCAGTATCTTGGCACGTTCGGGGTCAACGCGCATATCGTTTTCGACCGTGGTGCCGATGAGTTCAGCCATGGAGGTGATTTTTACATCGAAACACTCGCGGTACTTGGCTGTAATTTGCGTCATTCCCGGCAGAAGCTCGGGAATTTGTGGGACACAGCATGCCGAGTGATGAACATTCATGTCAAGCTGGCACATATATCTATGCGTAATGCGGAAGTACATGCATTTATGTTGGACAACCTGAATAACTTTCGACATTGGGGATCAAATCCGAGCGCAACTAGGCTGGGGGCCATCTCGTTGCTCAAAACTATTTAGTATCACACGTAGCCCAAGAAATGCAAAAGGCCCCCGTCTCCCTGCCATCATGCATTCTGGTCGTTCGCCGCTTTCAAAGACAGGGCAGCCTTGAAGCGCGCCCACACGGAGAAAAGATGCCAATCTGCAGCCCCTCCCAGAAGATTCCCGATGATACGCCTTTCCCACCTTTCACCAGTGACAAAGAGAAGAGTGATGATCCATAGTACACAAGGCTCCTGCTTTTTTCGGTCTCACCTCCATCCACGGGGAAAGAAACCAAAACCACGCGCATCCTGTGCTTCCCTTGTGAAGAAGAAATAAGCTAGCGGCTCCCCTTTGCCGATTGTCTCCACAGTTGTGCCGCCCAGGGATGTTGCTTTCATTCAATGGGCGCCATAGTTGCTGGCCCAGCCGCCACGCGACCCATAGCCGCCGTACGTCTGGGAGAAACCAGCTGCGCCGTACCCACCACCATAGCCGCCCTGGCCACCCATGGCACTCTGGCCCTGCTGATGGCTGCCGAGCCCCCCGAGTGCCCCGCCATACTGGCTGCCTTGGCCGGGGAAGCCTGGATACCCCCCCGCGGCGCCGAATCCGGTGTGTTGGCCCTGTGGTGGCTGCAGGCTGGACTGAGTCCCGCCCGCCACGCTGTTAGCGGCCGAACCTGGACGTCCCGGCTGTCCGAGCGCGGGTGATGGGCCGCTCTTCGTGTTGTCGAAAGGCTTCAGTGGTTCCTCCGGTCCCGCCATGCTCTGCTGCCCATAACTGGTCTGCCCGGCAAACCCAGAAGTGGAGCGAGCGAAAGGATCGTTCACATTGCCGAAACCGCTTTGCGAGCCGGTCGAACCACGCGAGTAGTCGTCATGGCCGCCACCCAAACCCGAAGTCATGCCACTGGCGGTCCTCATGGAGCTTGTTTGATTCTGTCCGAAAGCACCCGCATTCGCCGGAGAAGATGAGTGCTGATCATACGAGGAATGGGAGCCCATACCGTAACCTTGAGGGCCGCCGTACATTCCACCCTGCTTACCGGGGAAGCCACCTCCATACCCGCCCAGCTGGTGATTGTAGCCGAATTGGTTTTGATACGCCTGCTGATACGGGCTCTGGTAATATGGATGGCCATACGGGAATCCAGCACTGGCACCGCCACCGTAACCACCAGCTTGCTGCTGATGAGACGGGCCTTGCTGGTGGATCGAGTGTGATTGCTGCGCATTGGGCCCAGCTTGCTGCTGCCCGACCATATGTGGGTTTGGAGTGTTGTGGCCGGACCCGGGGGCGTCGCCAAAGCGTGATTGTGCCTGCTGCAAAAATTGGTCAGATAGGTGCTTTAGAGATGCTCGAGAATCAACAATAGTGGGATGAGAAAAGCAGCAATTCTTTTCAGGAGCGTCGCGAAGTTGGCTAGCAAATTTATTGCTTCCACGACGTGACTGTGGGGGTCGCAACGGAACACTGGCAAGGCCAACACTTATTTGGCTATCCGGATGGATTGCAGGTGTCGGCTTAGCCTTCTCAGAGACTTGACAGCTTGCCGCAGCTTGCCTTATAGTGTTGTTGGTCCACCCGTATTGCTGTTCAATCGCTGGACATTTCTCATCTTTCCGAGGCATTGCCTCTGATACAATCTTGTGAAAAATAGACAATATACTAACCTGTTGCTGCGCCTGGCCAGCGTAACCAGACTCGTTCGGGCCAGAACCGAAACTGCTGGCGGAACGCTGCTGTCCCAATCCCTGAACATCCTGTTGAGTATGCTGGCCCATTTGAGTGCGGGCATCCTGTGGTCCGTGACTCGAGCCGCCATAGTACTGGTTATAGATGTTTCGATTTTGTTCATTCGAAGTGTAGAATTGAGAATAGTCGGCCGGAGCAGAGGACAATCCGCCGAAGCCACCGACTGGGGTCTGTTGCTGTTGCTGCTGAGTATGGCCGCCGAACTGGTCGAACTGACTCGGCTGCGCTTGGTGTCCGAATGGATCGTATGGCTTCTGCTGCTGGGCACCAGACTCCTGTTGCATACCCGGTTGGTGGGCGTAACGAGCATATTGGTTGAAGTTTGGGTTCATGTGCTGTTGATCTTGACTCAAGCCAGGCGCCATCGTTGCGTCCTGCATCTGCTGTTGATTTTGAAGAGATGCTGGAGGCAAACCAGGCGCTTGCTTCGGCGCCTGCAAGTTTTCTGCCGCGGCCGTTTCCTGACCCTGCCTTGGAGCTGGGGGTAGAGACGTCCTCGGTTGGGATGGAGGTGAATGCTGGAGAGCCTTTTGCGTCTCCGGCTCTTCTCGATCTTCATCAACGTCCGGTCCATCGCCATTGAGACCCATGCTACCGAATTGTACAGCCGCTCTGTCAACTGCGTTGTGACCCGGCATGACAACTGCCTCTTGTTGCTCTTGCACCCTGCGCTGAAAGCTAGAACTCCTTCCAGCTTGTCCTGTCGCACGGTATGCTGTTGCTGCGTACCCTCCCATAGGTGGACGACTTCCAATGGGCGGTTGTTGAGCGGGTAGAGGGGTGAGGTTTCGTGGATCCACAGACCCGGCAGTGCTCGCAACAGTCTGTGTAGCGGGTGGATTCGACTCGTCTGGAAGATGTTCCACGTTCTCCTCTGTCAATGGGTCCTTTGACGGAGTAATCGCCACATCGTCGTTATCGATCATGCCAGGTTGCTCCGCCTTAGTCGGCTCAGATGTCGCAGGCACTGCCGGCTCCTGTGTCAATGAAGCTGGTGGAAGAGGTTCTGGCTCCTCTTTGGCTTCTTCTGTAACCACATCGACTTGCGAAGGAGCAACAGGCTCCTTCAGCGGAGGCTGAGATGGCACGGGTGCTTGCTTTGTTGGGGCTGGCGCCGGCTTCGGCTGGGCAAACATGCTAGCCCAGCTCTTTTTTGGGCCCCCTTCAGGTATCAAATTGCTCTTCATGCTGTCCGAAGTGGCAGCTGTCGCAGCTTCTGATGTGGCCCCTGCGTTATTCCACGCGCTTTGGTCGGATTCAGTTGCTGCCTCCTTGCTGATCTCTTGCACCCCGCTATTCGATCCACCAGTTGCGGCCTCCGCACTCGTTGTGGTGTCCCAGGCGGGTGACTCGGTGGTGGGGACTGAAGCGGCCGTTGTGTCTTTTTGCGCGCCGTTGGTAGTCGCGTGACCCCCTCTTCCGCCTCGGGACCCGCCTCTGCCGCGGTCAGAGCCTCTACCACGCCCGCCGCGTGCGCTATCAAAGCCGCCTCTTCCACGTCCGCCGCGCGGAGTCGATTTGTCGGTCGTGCCTGCCGCTGTTGAATCCTCCTTCACCTTGGAGCGGGCGCGATCTTTCGGCTTCTTCACCTCTGAGAACTGGGAGACGCTTCCTTGAGTGATCTTGTCGACTGTGATGGGGACGTCGCCGTCTGCCTCTTGTAGAGCAAATACAAGGTCGGTGTCGGTCCACTCGGGGAACATGTCTTTCAGCATTAACAGCTCCTTGGCATACTTTTTCTTCATTTGGCCGAGCTCTCCCTGATCTTCAAGCGGATCTGGGGCATTGGCCACATCGAGCGAGCCGTTCACTGCCTTGCGCCCACCGCGTGGGCCGCCGCGGCCATAACCACCTCTGCCGCCTCGCACCGAGCTCCTGCCTCTCGTAGGCGGTGGCCGTGCGTCGACTTCCGACATGGTGAATCTGTGTATGAAGGCCGTGAATAAGGCCGGATGAGGGTGTGGTGGTTTGTGGCAGGCTCAGTGCAACACCGTGTGAAAAGTCGTCGTGCGGGTGATGGAAGGGAGTCAATCGTAAGGCTGCCGAAAGACGGTTATAAGTGTCAGTGAACACGTGATAAACGGTTGCAGTGCAGAGCAGCAAAAAGAAGAGAGGGTCGCTCGTCTCGTGGGCTCACTGGCGTGGAGATCAAAGACGCCCGTTGCGGATGGCTGCTCGCACCTGGCACATGAAGATGCTGTGTGTCTCGCGTCGCAACGCTCCGCAGCAGCTTTCAGACGCCGCGCCTGGACTTGGCGCGCTCAGACCACTTTGCCGCCGCCGACGTCTCCTGCGGAATCACGTACAAACCTCAAGATCCGATATCGAATTAGCAAGCCAAAAGTACATGTGGCGATATGCAATGTCGGTTTGGCAAACATGAACCCGGCTCTACAACCCTCTTCCCCGTTCCAGGATGAAATACTCGGCGGTGGTCCAGGGATTCAAGTCATTCGCGGCGGGGCTCCACCCCCCACTACCGCTCTCGCCGAAAGAGTCGTCAAGACTCCTCACGGCGCTAACAAGTTCGTTCCGACAACATCTGGACGAGGTGCATCCACCAAGTGCGGAAGATCGCACGAGGCATGATGACCGAAGCTCTCCGATGACGGCGAAACGGCACAACCATGCAACACATTCTTCCTCGGCCTTAGCCGACAGACATCTGGCTTCAGTCCTCACAAATCCCTTGCTTGCGAAAGGAACAAGCGGGTCGAAGAGAGTAGATACGGAATATGCCATGGCCGAGACTGAGCTCCAGAGGGACTCGTCGAAAGACCCTCTTTCTCTGCTTGAGGAATACGAGGAAAGAGGCGCAGCAACAGTGTCGATCGCACTCCTGTGCCTTGACTCTTTCCAAAAATCGCTGTACAGGTTGGATCATACGGCCCAACAGGCTGCTATTGACAAATGTGGAGCGGGTCGAAGAGCATTGCTATGGCTTTGGAAGGGCGGGCATCACATGCAACCTGAATGGACAGACAACAGCCGCTTTATGGAGTTACTCGTCTCACTATTGATGAAAGAAGGGCACGAAGAGATCCTTTGGGATTGGATAGGGCTGGATCCTGAAACTTCAAACTCTCACGCATCAAGTCTCAACCTTCAAATGCCCAAAAGCAATCGCTGGAAAGGCCTCGTCGTCCGTTGCATGATTGGTGAGTCGCTCAGAGTGTGTTCGCGGTCTAAGAATGCGGATCCTGCACTGGATATCTTTTTTAAGGCGAGGTAAGATTTTGCAATCCTCCAAATCTGCTTAATGACTCACAGAGTTTCGGCAACGTTGCACCAGGCTTTGGCCCAGATGTTCTCTTGCGTACAATGCTGACCAGAGTATTTTAGTGAACTGAAAAGGTCAGCTACACCTGGAAATTCTATGGCTAGTTTGCCTCTAAGGTACTCGATTAGATATATGATGAAAATATTCACAAGCGCACCGAGCGATTATATAGCCACTGATCCTGAGCAATATGAAAAATTTGTGCGAATCTCGACTCTCGAACTGAAAGGCGGCACAGATTGCCCAAGTTTTGAGGCAGCAAGATTGTGGATGGCCCATCCTACAAAACCTACAGCTGAGCCGGCATTGGAGTGGTTTTGGAATGCGTCTCATCCAACAGCGCCTCACGCGAAGCAAGCCGCAACATTTTTCAACGCATCGTCGAGCACCACCACTGGAATCATGCGCCTGTTCAATACGATGGTTCGTGCGGCCGCTCTTCTCCGGCTAGATGGACGTGTGCAAGACGCTGCTTGGCTTAAGGCTTTGGCAGGGGAGAAATTTCCTGATACTGCGAAGGATTTTGAGTTCCATGTGGGAATGCTCCAGAGTCAGGAAAGAGACAAGCCACGCCAAGATACATGCGAAGCCGCTACACGAAGCACATTTGATGGCATTCCATTTCCGACTCTGACTTGAGGTACGCAATTCAGGCAAAGTTTGTTCGCAACTGATGCCATTCATGCGCGGATCCAAAGGCCACCATTAGCCAAATTCAAAATTGAATAGACATCGTGCTTAGCTATATGCGGACAACGATGTTAATATACTACGCTCGAGGTATGATCATACGTATTCAGGTATTATCTGAAGATCAGCTTTCTCGCGCGCCTCTTGTGATGTAGAGAAGTTACATCGTAGTAGAGCAATCGCCACTCAGTTACGCAATGTGAGTCATATGATATATTTCCGCCCAACCCGTCACAATGGAAGCCCTTCCTATCTATTCAAATCTTCGATGCTTCCTTAGAGACCTTCTCTATGTACTTCCAATTCTCGGGCTCGTGACAGAACAATGTCATTCCGCAAGAAATTGGTTCTCAAATTTGGCTCAAACTACGAGGTCGGATTATGAACTTCCTCATGTGGACTCTTCAGGCCATACGTCATATCCAAAAGTGTCTATCATCAATATCAGTTTCTATTTTTGCATCGAGGAATACCAAATCAATGTTTCCACCTCACCTTTCATGTTGACGAAACGCGTATGCCGGCCTTCCGCGACCTTGTTGACGGCTTCAAAGTCGTCGTCACTCAATTGGATAGACTTGAAGTTGCTCTCGATCCTGGAGGGTGTGGAGCTTTTTGGCAACACAACGTAACCTCTGCGGAGACCCCAGGCAATTAATACTTGTGCGAGTGTGTTGCCACTCTTTTCTGCAATGGAATTCAAAGCGGAGTTGGTATTGACCTTCTCCCCAGTGGTGGGAACCTGGTTTTGGGAACCTAACGGTGAATATGCTTCCGGCATTATCCCATTTTCAAAGCAAAATTGCACTAGTTCGTCGTTGGGGAGGAACGGGTGGATTTCGATCTGGTTGACCTGCGGTTTGATTTCGCAGAAGGACAGGAGCTCAGAGAGGGCTTTGATAGTCCAATTGGAAACGCCAATCGCTCTGGCCTTGCCGGAATTGTAAATCTCTTCCATCGCTTTCCATGTGGGCCGCGGATCTTTCGTGAGATCATGCTTGATCACATAGTGGCCTTTTTCGTTCAATTTTGGCATGTTGTTCTCGTCTTTCTCTGCAGCGATCGGCCAGTGAACGAGGAACAGATCCACATAACTTAATTTGAGCTTCTGGAGAGAGTTCTCCAACGACCACTTCACCTCCTCAGGCTCATGAAGGTGATTCCAGACTTTGGTGCAGATGAAGAGGTCCTCTCGTCTCACACCTGAGTTTTCCTTGAGGAAGTCACGCATCGCGTCGCCGACTTCATCTTCGTTCTGGTAAAACCACGCACAATCAAGATGGCGGTAGCCCGTTTGCAGCGCGCATGTGACAGCCTTATACGTCTCGCCCTTTGCGCCTTCATTGGCGAAGGTGCCGAAACCTACGGCTGGGACATTCACCCCATTGTTTAACTTGAACGTCTTGCCTGACGACATTTTATTCCGTGAATCTTGTATAACTGGAAAGAAATTCGCGAAAAGAAACTGGACCAAATGGGAAAAGACGATCCTACCACTGTACCCGTCGACTTTGATAAAGGTCCACCTTTGTTGCAAGCTTTTCCAGTTATCTGGCACAATCCTGACAGAGACCACGGTGCATCGACGCTCAACGCATCATCCTTTGCGAGCACACTTCCGGCGTTGACCGTATGTCCTGGACCATGGTGATGCTTTTGTGGATACAGGTGTAGAATCGGCACCGAATCTCAGCCAGTGCTTCCCTGCTCCTTTCGTCATCATCCCGAGTAACGTCCGGATCTGCAGGTCCACATGGTGGAAGACGTCCAGTCGGCTGTTACACCTAGAAGGGGAGGCACAGGTTGCAAAAAGTCGTGTGCCGTCTTCGTTCAATTTAGAAAATGCTTCACTGTCTGCCTCAGTCCTGATCCGAAGGATGTGCTGCAAAATGAAAAATATTGACTCCCCAAATGATGTCTGTGGTCCAAATTCTCACTATATAGCTCAGTGAGGTCCTCAGCTGCAGGACACCAGATGTGATCGGCTAACATGAAAATAAGTCACATACAATACCTCCCGGCACTTTTCGGATCAAGATCCGCTTGTTCCTGAAGAGCAATCCACATTTTCTGGAGACAACACGTTTTTGCAACTTGGGCGGCTAGCATCTGAAAATTCACCGCCAGGGTCGTCGTCGACTGATTGGGGTGAAGCTGCTTCAAGGGCACCAACGATGTCACAGCGTACCCATATCTCTTATCATCCTGTGCCAGACATGATCCACATGGAAGCAATACACTGGTCACGGTGGGGACACGTTTGACCACCGTATCTTCGAAAGAAATTTACATCGTCTCTTCTTTCTACTATGCACAAAAGCACGGTCAACTTGAAAAGGAATATATTGCCCCTGTCGAAGGTAATCCGCGTTTCAATCTCTCTCTTTCTCTCAGCAATTTGCGTCTATTTCACCCTCACTCCACAACGAACTTTCTCCTCCTTCCCGTAACCTTGCCAAAGTCTCACTCTTGCATTCCTGGCCACCTCTGCTGTGTCGTGGTGCTCGGCATCTTCTTTTCGCCTGTCTCTCAGTTGATACCGGACCGTTTCATCGACCCTTTTCTCCAATCATGCCTGCTTTCGATGATGCGGACTTTGGTGTCCCTGTTCAGCCTATCAAGTCCAAGGATCTGAGCCGGGTCAAAAGCATTGAAAGCGGCACTCCTGGTAGCTATGGCAGCGCTCTCAGCATCCCCAGCGAAGGCAGTGCGAACGCTATCGAAGTTCCAGCGACTCGGTCAAGCATTGCCGACGCGGCGCCATACATGCACCAATTGTCACTGTCACCCTCTCAAAAGGCTCGTAGGGGCTCCCGAAACTCCTTTGGCGCCTCATTGCCCATTCCTCGTTCGAAAAGGCAGTCTCGTCTTTCTTCGGTCACTTACTCTGCAGATGGACAGCCAAAGAGACCTGGAATGCCACCAATACAGCCCACTCGCGAGATTTTAGCATCCCAGGTGCAAGATCTGTCAGGTGAGAAGGTCCGGGCGGCCAAAGACATGGCCTTTGTGTTCGACATTGATGGTGTGCTTGTGCACGGCGATCGCCTCATCCCAGAAGGCAGAAGGGCTTTGGAAATCCTCAACGGAGATAACGAGCTAGGGATCAAGATCCCGCACATTTTCGTCACCAATGGCTCTGGCAAGCCGGAAACGGCCCGGGTTGATCAGCTTTCGAAAATCTTACACCAGCCGATCAGCACGGAGCAGTTCATCCAGTCGCATACTCCCATGCGAGCGCTTGCCGAATATTACAATACCGTCCTTGTTGTTGGCGGAGAAGGGTACCGATGCCGGGAGGTTGCGGAGCAATACGGCTTTAAAGATATTATCGTGCCAAATGATATTGTCGCTTGGGATCCAACCATCGCTCCATATCGTGTTTTTACCGAGGAGGAGAGGGCAACCTCTCGACCGCGTGACTTCTCTAAAGTCAACATCGAAGCCATTATGGTTTTTTCCGATTCACGAGATTATGCGACCGACATGCAGATCATTATGGACCTTTTGCAATCGGAGAATGGCCGTTTGCACACCAAGGCCAAAGATCCCATCTCTCAGCGTATCCCAATATATTTCAGCCAAGGAGACCTGTTGTGTCCAACTGAACACCCTTTTCCACGCATGTCCCAAGGCGCCTTTCGTATTGGTTTAGAGGCCATGTATAAGGCATTGACGGGTGAAGATTTGGAACGTGTCGTCTACGGAAAGCCGGAACTCGCCACTTATAAATATGCAGATGAAGTTATCGCCAGTTGGATGGAAATAATTCATAACGACGAGAAATTGCCGCGGAATATCTACATGGTGAGAACAGTTCGTCTCCGGTTCATCCTTGATCTCATTTGCTAATACAACCTATTCGCGCAGATTGGAGACAACCCCGATAGTAATTCCATCCTTTCCTTCCCCTCACTCCAATTGCCGTGCTAATCAGGCCATCCAGGTGATATCGTTGGTGGCAACATGTACGGATGGAACACCTGCCTCGTCCGAACCGGCGTCTTCCAAGGTGGTGAGAATGACGAGAACAACCCTGCAAACTTTGGTGTTTTTGCAAACGTTCTGGAAGCTGTGAAGACTGCCATCTCGAAAGAACTTGGCCAGGACTTCAAGCTCGAGTGGAAGGACGAGCATATCAATCCCCTTCTGCAAAGCAATGGCGCTAGCGCGGTCGCGGTGGAGTAGGCTGCTGCAGCTGTGCGCAATCGTATCCATCATTTCTGCGTGAGATACATATATCGGGAACTTGAAACGGCATCAGACGGCGTTATTGGTCATGGAACGGAACTTAGAGGATAGATCACGAATTTATGAAAAAGTTGGCGGAAATAAGGCTCAGGATCAGCCAAGCCTGGATAATCGAAAAACCGTCTCGGCCTTTCAAATCAATCGGTTTAGCGGTCGAAGGTACTTGTTGTTGGATGCTGTCCGCAACTACAGAATCCGCTGAGATGGGCTTTAAAGAATTCTCCGCCACCTCAGGGAGTAGACAGGTTGTCTCTCTTCTCTCCATGTTCTCCATCCTCTGCATCTTCTGTTTCACTGCTTCGCCTTTCGCTACTGCTTCCCTTTCCCACGACAACTTCCCGCGTCACACAAAAGTGATGCAACAAATGAACATGTTCTCAGAAAGATTTTTAAGTATACTCCTCTGCCGGCAGAGCGTTTTGTCCAGGCTCTATCCTGACTCGCGGAAGAATGATATTTCACAGGCAGTATGATTAGGATCAGGTATGGCGACCACGAATACATGAATACAGTCCTTTGATGCGCTCTAGCGTCGAAAGTCAAGTCAACCCACTCGACCGCGTTTAGATGTCATCGATCATTCGTCGGCACCTGGCGATTCTGAACCATACGCGCCTTGTGAATGCGCTTCTCCCCTCTCGTCCCGCATGTCACAGTTTGTGGCGTTGCTGAATCGGTGCTCTGGGGTAATGTGGCGTTCTTCATCTTGATCGTCACATCCGTCTTTACCTGTTCGGGGTGGTGGAGGTTGATCTTAGCACCCTCCTAGACAAATGCACAGCTTGCTCAATGAGCTGTGCTCCCCTTTGCGTTCGCTTGCCCTGATCCAAATATGGGTAGATCGCCCCAACACGTTGGCCTGCAGATGGCTTCTGGCGTAAGTGGAGGACGGGAGATAGAAGTGCGGCAGGCCGTTGGACTCAAAGGTAGACCGTTTCCACTTAACCGTTGTTTTCGTTCCCCTCCACGCGACTCCTTAGTCTACCATTCTGCATGAATCAATTTCGCGCCACTTGAAGACATCGCCAACAATGGCGCAGGCTCGTAGTCTAAAGCGCAGCAAGAGCCTGAAGAGTCTCATATCACGACGTCGTCCGACTTTGGCGGACGAGGAAGAGGAACCGTTGCCATGCAGGTGTGTTCGTGACCGGCGGCAAAGCGACATGTTCGGGATCTAGTGCTGATGTTTTTTAGACCAGTGAAGGCGAAGTATGTTCAGTATCATGTCACCAGTGACGATTTCAAAGTTCGACCAAGCACCGCGCCGGCGAATCCTGAGCGGAGCGGATCCCAACGCAACACGTGGCCGAAGACGTCGAAAGAGCCCAAAGGCAACCATTTCTACTTCGATCCGACACCCATCTTGATACCAACGCCATGGGAACTAGAGCGAGCGGCGCGGAAACGACACTCGCAGCGAAGATCACGCATTGATTCGCGGCCTCTACCTCGACGCATTTTCGAGCAACTGCCGCGCGAGATTTACCACTGCATCCTCGATCAGTTGGAGGATCTGTACGTTGGGGGCGCAGAGGTTGATGCCATCGGTCGGCAGACCGACTTGAAATCGCTGCTGCTTGTCAACAAACGATGGCATCGTGTGGCGCGGGAACATCTGTATCGTGATATTTGGCTTCCCAGCAACGAAGAATTGTCCAGGCGCACATTCTCGCTCCACCGTCCCAAAACCCGCCTAAAGATTCTCTTGAAAACATTAAGAAGCACGGAAGCCTATGCGTACATGGTGCGGCATCTGCATGTTAGCGCGGAGCTCGCAGTCACTTTGGACGCGTTGGAGCAGCCGAGCCAACGTGAAACGGCTTACAATGTCGTCGCCGAAATCATAAAACTGTTGCCCTACTTGGAACTCTTCAGTGGCTACTGTCCTCTTATACAGGACGCGACCAGCACAAAGCTGTACTGTGCCCTTGCCACGTGCCCGAAGTTGAAAGCGCACGCTTGGAATATTCGGACAGTCCAACTTGGCGGCGACCAGCTACCCAGATGTACGCCTCGAGAGTGGGTGGGCGCGCATTATGGATGGCATCGGCTCGAAACCCTTGTCATCTGCTCTGCAGAACACTTGGATCTTGGCCCAGGCATGGTGTCTGCAGTCATCCAGCAACTGCCCAGCCTCACGAACCTGATGTTGTCCCATTTGAGCAAATACGACTTTCACAACGGAACGCTCCTCAGTTTACCTTCACTGCGGTCCTTACGCTTGGAGCATTTGGAGGGCGTTACCAATCAGGGTATCGAGCATCTTGCGTATTCGCACACTGGCGTCTCGCTCGAAAGACTCAGTCTCATAGGCCTGGAAGTGACGTCCTTGAGGACAATACAGACCCTCCTTGCCAATCTCACTCGACTAAAGTGTTTTACGATGGTCCAGGATACCTCGCCCGAACCCCAGCCTGGGATTGAGCACACCAGCTCGGCGCGCGGTATGGAATCGGCCTCGCTGCAGTATCTCCACTGGGACGTCCTGGTCTCGGGAAGTGCGACAACCATGATTGCCAATTCAATAGCCAGCGGGCGTTTTCCTGCACTTCGCAAAGTCAAAGTCCCGTGCGACTATGACGGTGCGATTCAGGTTCTCTGCCGGCCCATCGCGCAAGAGCCACTCAACGCCGACGACTTGGAACTTATTGAACGTTTCAATACGGAACGTTATGAGCGCTTTCTTCGCCTGTCCCAAATTCAGGCACAGCTCCGCGTACATGAAAGCCGACAGCAACCCTCCTTCAATGTCATTATCCACGATGAGAACAAGCGTATCTCAGCAACCCATACCATTGGGTCGTATGTGGGCAGTATGGATTCCAAAATCGAATACAGCCTTGAACCTGATGTAGAAGGCTCTCATTACGCGCTGATCGATTTCAACGACGTAGAGGCCCCAAAGTATGTCTACGAAAACAGAAACGAAATGCCGCGAAGCGTCGAAGGAGAGCAGCTGATGGATCTCATGTCTTTATTCTGATTCGTGTCATGTGAGATACCCCCTTGTTTTTTTGTATTATGTGATCTGATTTATGATTTGTACGGACGAAATTGATGTCATGTATTCAATACTCTCCTGATAATGAAGCACCGTCGAATCAGCCGCAGCAGGCTCTTCGTCCGTTTATGCAACCTATGAAATGGGCCCGTTCCACTACATTCCTATCAACCCTTGTGCTCCCGGTACTAAAGAGACGATTTGTCTGGAAGGTGGAATTGCTTTCGTTGACGAAGTCAACCCATTCGTAATCTATAGTTTTCCCGAATAGGGCCGGGCGTTGAGGCAGGACCATACGCCGGCGAATCAACGGCGCCGTGTTGCCCTGCTCAATTAGCTGCGGTTCATTAACAAGCGAAATGCAGTGAGCTGGCCGAATCCTACTTTTTGTTGAATAAGATCACGCGATCAGGGACCAGAGACAGAGGATATTCCTGAGCTATGATGAACAGTGTCGTCGACACCTGGTGCTACAGTATAAGGGAGCTCGATGCGTCTCGCCGACTCAACCACGAAGCCAGACAGAGAAGATAAGCAGACCCCTCCCCTCCCCCAAGTATTAGCTTCAGTAGAACATGTGTGACGTGTTGTTTGGGGATGCATTTCTCATTTGAGATTATCGAGGAAGACGGCCAGCAGGCACGAACTCTTGGAATTGTTACTCGTGCGTCCTGGTTATGTTTTCAATCTAGTTATTTCTTCCACGACAAGGAGAAGTTTTCACTTTGATCATGATAAACCGACAATCTTGTGATCCAATATATCCTCAAGGCGAACAATGAGAGAAAAATGCATAGCAGCATCTCCGATTATTGCTCTGTTTGGTGGAAGATGGCTTTGTAAAGCCGTACATGTTAGACAATAAGACGGCATACTCGCCATGTACAATTATACAAAATGCCTGCTAAGAACCATACTACCCCATAATGGAAGACGACGAAGATATGAGCCATTCTTCTCCCTGAAGTCCCGAGAAACCCTACCGCTTTGGTCGTGTTTCCACGCCTTCATACTCTCGACTCGCAATGTAATCCAACGTTCTCTGAAAATGCTTCCGAGGATTCTCCAGCGCCTGCTGGTTGTCTGTCGTGTTAAGATTGCTATGTATGAGTTCGATAAGTCCGTTGAGGTACTTCGTCGTCACCGCGTCATTCTCTTGATCGAAGTAGTAGACGTAGCGATTCAAAATTTCGACGAAGAGCTCCACGGATACAGCGGTATCCATACAAGCATCAGCAACGCGCAGGGCACGCTGGAGGCATTCAAGAACGCGTTTGCCATCGCGGTAGAGCTGCAATAATCGAGTCAACAGATATCAAGAGTCAATAAAGGGCGGTGAAACTTTACCTCTTTCTGCCCACCTTCTTCCCTCTCACCCTTTTCTACAGCCCACCAAAGATGGCTCGCAAGATACACAGCACGACACTGATCAGGCTTTTTGAGAAGCTTGCTACCGTGTAACGCAGCCTTCGTGATGAGCGTATCGTAATTATCTCTGCTGAAGCGTTCCGAGCATCCTGAAAGTGCACTGGCAATAATGCAAATGGCTTGGAACTGACTTCTCGAGTCGGAAATCGACTCCTCATAAATAGTAAAAGCCTGTGCAAAGTACTCGTACGCTACATCCTCGTTCTCACATTGGCTGGCCACCTGTCCGCAAGAAACGAAAAGTCGCAAAACCAAATCCGGTACGCCAGGCACAGAGACGCGCGTGTACAACGAAGACAACATCGTATGCATGAATTTATACAACGCGCTCGACTGCGTTGCAAAATCGTCGTTCGAGAGATGTTCTCTCCGTTTGAAGTTCCTCGCGAGTTTCAAGGACGCTGTGAGTAATGCCGGTGTAGTGTATTTTGTCCGTTCGTTGCCCTCTGCAAAAGCATCTCGGGCCTTTTGCAAGAGCTTGAATTGCGTCACATTATCTGGTCCTTTGATGAGATGCACGATTCGTGCAAGCCAGCCTTGTTCTTCAACTGTCTCATCCGTTTCTACTGCTACGCGGCGAGAGGGACCACCAGGGTAACCAGAAGGCGCCTGCATGCCCTCCTTAATAAGCACCGAAAGAATCTGCATCACACCTTCCAGGTTTTCTGGGGTCGTTATCTTCGTCTCATTTCGTAACAGACTCCTTGAGACCTCGCCGGCGACGGCTCGACGGGTCAGATACGGTTGTTGTTGAAATAGGGGAACGAAGTTGGGCAGTGCTAATGCTGTGAAAAGGGAAAAGTAAGCCTTCACAGGACTGAGCAGCAAGCTGAGGAGGTTGGATTGAGCAGGTTGAGAGTGCAGATCGGCTGAGTTTTGGAAGCGTGTGACCTCTTTTGTTGCATAATGGAGGACCTGGTCAACGTAGTCCAGTCGGTCCGGATAAATGTTGATGGCCAGATTCACAAGCGAAACGAGGAGTGCGGTGATATCCTGAATGGGTAAGCGCTGCATGCCTACGACATGAACAACCTGCTCGTAGAAGGTCTCAAACAGCTTGATATTGTCCGGAATGCCTGTGTGCTTGTTCACTCCACCATTGGTTTGAGTCTCTTCATCAGATTCTGGGACTGATTCAGCTGGCGCCACAGTCGTAGCGGGTTCACCTGATGTCACAGTCGACGATCCATTTGTCGGCTCACCATTTTCCGTTGGATTCGAAGGCGCTTCAGGGGGGGTTGTTTTGGAGATTTTTAGTTTCTCCATGAGCGCAGAAACGGATTCTTCTTCCTGTTTTTGACGCTCTTCTGGGGATCGGACCTCGGCTTCCCTGGCAGCATATGCGGACAATCGATCCATGAGACCAATGACGATAGCCTTGATATTCACGTGCGGGTTCAATCTTGCAGTCGCCGCCAAAAACTGATCCAGAGTGTGCAGGTGAAACTCGTCCGGGAAAACTTGTGTGATCACCTCGAGGAGGTATTCCTGAGCAAGAACATCGCGGCATTGCACCACCTGTTCCAGTAGTGGCTGTAATATGGCATTTTTGTAACTCTCCAGATCTACCAATTGGCTGAGCCGAACCAAATTGCTTCCAACTAGCAATTGTAGCTCTTTGCGCTCCCTCGTCCGCAGGTCCCTTTCTTTTGACGGTCCTTGATGCTGCAGTCGCACCCAAAGTTTGTTCATCTCGACGAAATTGGTCAGGATGAAGCTGATGCTGTCCTGCAAATTCCCTTCGGGACCATCTGTGGTCCCTGTGGGCAGCGAGTCCCTCGCCTGGCCGCTTAAATAATATCGCAAGAATAATCCTCGGACTGGGTGCTGTACCCCTCTACTCATTTCCATCATATCTTTCATTATCTCTTTGACCGGTGCGTCCTCTATTCCCATGTATACCGTGCCGACAGTGATCATCAGGTAAAGTCTAGGCACCACATTTCCAGCATACTGGACCAATTCGTACAGGTCGGCAAGGTGATTGACGGGGTGAGAGTCCCGCAGGTAGACGGAGAGATGCCGCAGCGCATCGAAGACAGCCATATACAATTCATAGTACTGCTTCGGGCCCAGACTACTGGTGCGCAGCTCGGATACAAGCGTTGAGCTGTGGTACGGTCAGCGAGATCCCATTCCATACGCTTGCATTCCGCATCCACTTGATCCACAGCCATCCATACCTGCATTTCAGAGCATCCATGAGCTTGCCCGGGGTCTCAAGGCACCGCCGCATTTGGATCGACTGCTGGCGCACAACAGTCAAGGCATCCTCAAGCAGCCGGGCCTGGTCCTCGACAGGAGGCGGTGGCGACGACGCCATCATATGAATCGCTGCCCTCTTCTGCTATCGGCGCATCGATCGAGAAAATCTACGCGCAACCACTGCCAACGGGTTGAACGCCTTCCGACAAATCCATCAACGAAGTGATGACGGCCAATGCGGGCAGGTCGGGGGTGACATTCGCGGCTTGCCACGCAGACATTTGTCACCGACGCTCGCGCTGCAAAGGACACCTTCACGAGCCATTGGGAGACCAATTCGTTACGAGATATCCGCACCACAATCCTGATCTACCACAATCCTGATCTACAGCTCCTGCCGCTCGCTTTTATCAACACCTATACTCAGCAATGGCGGGCGACAAATACAGTGTCCTTCTGCCCACATACAACGAGCGGCGCAACCTTCCGATCATCGTCTGGCTGCTTGCCGAGACTTTCAACGCCCATAAGCTAGACTGGGAGATTGTGATTGTGGACGATGGCTCGCCTGATGGAACGCAAGAGATTGCCAATCAGCTCATCAAAGCCTACAACACCAAGTCTGCGGAGCGTATTCAATTACGGCCGCGTGCGGGCAAGCTGGGCTTGGGAACCGCATATGTGCACGGTCTGAAATTCGCTACGGGCAACTTCATCGTTATCATGGACGCTGATTTCAGCCACCACCCAAAGTTTCTGCCGAAGATGATTGAGAAGCAAAAGGAAGGTGACTATGACATTGTCACGGGAACGAGGTACGCCGGAGATGGAGGTGTGTACGGTTGGGACTTGAAGCGTAAATTGGTGTCCAGGGGTGCAAACTTGGTCGCAGATACGGTCCTTCGACCTGGCGTGTCAGATCTTACGGGCTCTTTTCGGTTGTATAAGAAGGCGGTGCTGGAGAAAGTCATCACCTCGACGACAAGTAAAGGGTATAGCTTCCAGATGGAGATGATGGTTCGTGCAAAGGCTATGGGATACAAGGTGGCTGAAGTTCCAATATCCTTCGTGGACAGGTTATATGGCGATAGCAAGCTGGGGGGCGATGAAATTGTGGGCTATCTGCAGGGTGTGCTGAATCTCTGGCTGAAGGTGTAAGGCTTTGTGCCGGACTTTTTTTGGGGAGAATCAGCGAGGCGTTTTGGAGTCGGCGTTGCGAGTAGGAACGGCGCTGATGGCATAATGCAGCCAAATCAGGGAGCGCGGTTAATTATCATTTAGTCCTTGTGTCTCTGGCACATTGCTGTCCAACCCCCATTCTTCCTCAACTAGGTCGACCAGATCTATTAAATCCCTGCAGTCCATTAATCTCTTTCTCGCTTTCTTTGTCACACCCTCCATTTTCCCCGTCATTTCGTTCATGTGATGCAAAACAAGCGGGAACGGGATCGCGCATCGCACGGCATATCCCAAGAACTTCCTCATGCATGCTAGGGGAGGTTTCTGAAATCCAGCAAAGAGTGCAGGATTTTCTAGGATCCCTCGCGCAGCCATCACACCATCGGCATTGGTGAGTCGAGCAATCTGTTCAACATCTGGCGCGGAATATGCGTCCCCATTTGCTATGATTGGGAGACGAACATGCTCTCCGAGCCGCCGTATGGCATCATAATCCGGCGGAGTGCTAGATCTTTGTGAGCGTAAACGGCCGTGAACTGTAATATAATCTACGCCCGCCTGTTCGAGTGTTTGGACCCACTGTATGGTTCGAGAAAGGTCTTTGTGGATTCTGATCTTGACGCTGACACTTTTGTTTGCTTCTAGCCTGGACCTTGCTCTCGTCACCATCTCTGCTACTAGATGAGGACGCTCCATCAAGCTACAGCCGATTCCTTCCTTGATGGCCCAAGATTGTGGACATCCACAGTTGAGGTCTACGCCATCGACCCACGGTGCGATCATCTCAGCCGCTCGAGCAAACTCATCGGGCTCATTAGATGCGAATTGCGCAATTAAAATATGTTTCTGGCCGTCTGGGGTGGGATGTCGTTCCAATGGCGAAGTCGTGAAGTCGCTATCTCGGGCCACTTGCGAGCGGATGAACTCGTGGGCCAGTATCATAGGAGTATATGCAATGTCCACGTTGTAATCTCGTATAAGAAGGCGAAACGGAAGCTTGCTATAGCGGACCATTGGCGCCGAGACTGCATAAGGTTATAAAGTGTAAGCACAACGTCGATGAGTACAGAATTTTAGACACTTGCCATGCACAGGCCGGCCATTCTTCTTCGCCTCCTTGAATATCTTGGTTACACTGGATTCATGTCAGTATTCTATTACTACGCCCAAATAACGCAAGAAGCGAATAATGAATTTCTACTACCGTGGATGCTCTGCATCTGCAGCGTCAAGCTTCAATTCATTTAGAATCATGACTATTTTCCCCACGCCCACTCGATTTCGACTTCCCACGCGTTTCTTGAGTCTTGTATATTTGATATACGTCTTCTTTTCATGAAAGTGGTGATCTCATCGTTCGACGAAGGGGGGGGGGGGGGTTTTCTTTTTTTGGATATATGTCGTCAGATGGTTGGACCATAAGGATGATGTATTTTACCAGGTTGGCAGGCACGCAAAAATTGCCAAGACAACCGCTTCAGGCAATGTTGCTGTCGGCTGTGTTTCAGCCTTCGGCCATCATTATGGCTGTTGACCGGTCCAATATTTAAAGTCATGAGAAGTCACTCTAAATGGTCAAGAAAAGGTTTGTTTATAGTCTAGCCACTGTATTGAGATGAGTTTCCCCAGCTGTTACAAAGAACAGCATTCCCGATCGACAAAGTTCCCAAGCCCCCAGACTTCAATCTGCTTCTAATCTACTGGAATCATGTGTTCTAGTATCTAGCATTTAGTAAACTAATTGCTCCTTTAGATACTCTGCAAACCCAGTTTCTACACTTGCCGAGAATCTGATATAGTGAGCCATCGCACTGCTGTTGGTGCCAGGCGGACAGTGCTCAATTACTGCGTGAACATCTAGCTGCTGTAGGCCTTGAAACTCTAGAAGATACTGCATCCACTCGTACCCTTCCATCTGCCTCAGCAGCCTCATATCGTCGGCAGAATAGACCGCAATCCTATCCCAACCGTTCTTTCCAGGTCGTCCAGCGACAACTCCAAGCTTCAGGCATCGGAGCGAGACGCCCGTAGAAGATGAGGTGAGATAGCGAAGCGCAGTTGACCACTCGCATCGATCAAACTCTTTCTCATATGCTAATGCTCGCTTTACGAGCCGAATGCTTTTGATACAGCTGCGCGTGAACGGTGTCAGGTCGGACAAAAATGGGACTATCGCCTCCACGTGGGTACCGAAATCGAATGTGTAGCTGCTATACAGCAGCTCGGCACATTCAGCATGGATCCGCTTGTTCGCCCTCAATATAGCCAGCTGATCTTCTATTCTGGGATTATTGACACAATGATATGTCGTCTGCTTGCAAGCAGATCGAAATCGGTCGCATCGGACGCTGTATTTGCTCCGTATCGGAACAGGGCGAAAATCCGGGTATCTCGTACGATAGCGTTCCGGGTCGATGGTTCGGATGAGGAGGTGGGGATATTTGACGTCGGCAGCGGCTGGACGGTCGGTACCGTGCTGCTTCTTCTCATAGTCAAAGTAGTCTTGTGTGGAAGATTGGACCTTTTCGTAACAAGGCAACAGGTCTGTTGCCTTTCGCGGGAGGACGAGGAGCGAGTAGATTTGTAGCCTGATCTCTGTGGGAAGTCGCAAAAATGGACTGTCCATCGAGCGTCGTGTGAGCGATGACGATAGATATGAAGATTGCGACGGCATTCTCGGTAGCTCGTTCAAGCATAGGAAGCGCGGGCCGTTAGAATTGGTGGCTTCGAATTTCTGATGTTGGCCCTCCTGCGCGATGTAGTGGTCGCTACAAGACGTGTACGATGGCCTCATGTGATCTGACGAAGCATTCGTAGTAACATTGCCAGCTTCACTGGAATCCACAGCTGCGCCAGCCGAATTTGCAAAAGACGAATAATGACGGTAGCCCGAGGCCATTGTTCTTATCCGAGAACTTCGCTCGCGAACCGGGTTTCCCTAGCTCTTCGTCGTGTCACCATGCATTCCTATTGCTACCTAGCCATCAGCGATCCAATCGAGTCAGCAGTCGATGATAACAAAACGATGTTTTCCGGGCTAATGAATCAGGTACATCCGACGCTCTTTCGGTGACAACTGAGTCAAAAATTTTGTTGAGACTCAGACGATGTGGCCCATCGGAAACGAGCGGTGGAAAGGGACATTGAGTCAGGGCACAGCACGGTGTTGCGTTGGGTTGAGGCTCGGTTCATTCACGGAATAACAGTAGTCGGTGTACTTTCGCACAACATATATCGTTACTAAAATACATAAGCTTATCGAAGCTAGTGACGCATGGCCGGCTGATCCCCGGACACAAGCATCCGTAAGACCTCAAAGTGTCCTGTGAAGTGATGGGGAACTCGTCAACGAACACCATTGTCAATCCTCTCTCCACCGTCTTCCCCTTCCCCCTCTCGCTTCCCTCCCCTTCTCGCTTCCCCCTACTCTCTCAATTCCGCTTTTCATTCTCCCTTCCGCTTCTCTCTCCCTTCTCCTTGTCTTTCCCCTCCCCTCTCCCTTCTCCTTCTCTTTCCTCCCCTCTCCACGATTCCGCCTTGGACATATCGTCAACGTTTTTTGGCAGGCATTGCGACAGGAGCATATCCCGCGGCCGGTTCGCTTGGTTCGCTTCCGTGATGAGGGTCCATTGATCTTCGGCGTCTTGTCGGAATTGATCCCGTCGAGGCCGACACCCGGCACGTGCAGCACACTATACCAGGCGAGGTGGCTCCATGCAGTTCTAGTGAACGTCGCCATCAGGGCCCGTCACGCGGAAAATCATGATCGATGGATCTCAAGTATACTTACGCGACGGCAACTGCAACAGAAGCAAAGTATCCCCCTCGGACGTTCGAAGCTATCTAAGCTAGACCTTGCCGATGGATGTCGGTTGGTTACATGATGAGCAGAGCCTACCCAAGGACGGCGTCTGCAGTGTTGCTCTTCGCATGTCTCGCATGAGTGTAGCCTGGGTCATTTGGATGGTTGGTTTTTGGTTGAGCGTGCTTCTGTTGTATGTGACATGAGAATGGTGTGGTGGCGCAGAGCGATAGAGAGAATGCTGAATATTGTATCTTCACTTCTGTCAATTAGATGTCTTGATTCAGCCTTCCACTGTCCCCGCGACAGTTACAGGGAGGGTGAGCCATTGTGAGAGAGACATCTTCATGGGTTCCGGGTCAAAATTGTCTTCCGATGCCCACGCCACGACGCCATCAGATCGCACCAGTAACGTCTTCAGACCGAAAGTCTCGTAGGCATGGCTGCCACAATACTTCCCCATGGGCCTCAGAGACTCCACACATCTAGCCACAGAGCTATCATGCGCAAAATCGATTACTGCAAAGCAAGCATCTTCCAACCTGGATCCGAGCCTCTCTGCATCCGCGAATTGGAAAGCCGGAGCGCTGCAGCCAACCAGTGGATGGGCGCCGCCGAAGTCGTAACGCTGTGAAAGCCCCCATATGCGATCTGCAAAGTACGTGGCTCCTTCATCTGTCTGAATCAGGTCATTCACGATGCTCGCAAGAGCGCAAGCGGAACGCTCTGGGCTTAATGTGACGACCTGCGCTCGGGTCCATTCGAGCACCTTTGCGGCTTCCGGATGTCGTTCTTCATGGTAAGTATCAAGCAGTCCAGCAGGTGCATCACCTTTAATGACTGTCGCAAGCTTCCAGCCCAATTTTATGGCATCGCCAATCCCAGTATTCAATCCTTGTGCTCCAAGTGGAGAATGGATGTGGACGCTGTCGCCTGCCAAGAGCACGCGACCTCTGCGATATTCTGTGGCCTGTTTCGAGCGGTCTGTGTATGTCGAAGCAAATTGCAGTTCCTTCACCTTGAAATCAGTGCCAGAAACTTGCTAGATCACGCCTTGGAAGTGTTCTCGTGTGACGGGCCGGGAACGATCGAAATCAGTCCGGAAGTCCATGACGTGGAGAATGCCAGATCCCATCATGATGTACATTCCCATCTCGGTCCGTGTGAAGCCCGGTTTCAACCCCTCCGCACTGTCCAGATCGCACATGGCAGCGTATCCAGTGAATTCGGCTTCAGTCCCGATGAACTCGAAACCAGCCGACTTGCGGACTGTGCTGCGTCCTCCATCGCATCCGACGAGCCACTGCGCCATAAAAACACGGTCTCCAGCCTAAACCTTCACCATTTGACCCTCTCCAACAATATCGTGAACTCCCATGACCCTAAGGATTTGAACGTTGAGTGACTCGGCCCGTTCTGACAAGACAGCCTCCAGCTTTCCCAGAGTGGTGGCGCCTGACACGAACGACGGACCGCCAGGCGGTGTTTCCAGCGCGAAAAGTCGATTTGATTGGCATTGAGCATCATTCCTGCTAAATGCCGACCAAATTGGAACTTGTCGGTGTTTTCGAAATGCGCAGGACGTTGGCCACCACCCACAACCTTCTTCAATAGTCCGCGCCGGTAGAAAGCTTCAACCGCCGGGGTGAAGACGCCTGGACGGCCAAGCATTCCATTCTTCCAAAATAACTCTCCAGCGTGCTCTCGTTCCGGCACAAGCACTGTCACGCCCATCGGGGCTAACCCGCAGGCTAGAAAAATGACCAACGCCCCCATCTCGGGGGCCCCGGCAATAATCACGTTAGTTGGCTGTTACATTGCTGATGTCTCGTTCACAAGCATCTTAGGTTAAGCGTCGTCACAAAGGTGGTTTACTCTAAATACATAACCCTTCCCATGCCTCCATGTCGGGAAATGGGTGCGCGGATGCGAGAGCTGTGCCCCCGTTGCCAGCGCTTTCGGGCTTTAGTTTTTCCCAAACGAGTTTTCCTTTCAAAAAGATTAGACATGACCTTATTCGAAGGTCAGTACGGCTTGAAATCAACAGATCATTGTGTTGTGCGACATTATGTTGCAGTGATACCATTTCGTGTTCTATTTCCTCATATATGTATCGCGGACCCCATTATCCATTAACCCATTGACTCGGCTCCAATGCTGCACTAGCAGAGCGGTCATGTAGCAAACGCCGCACAATGCTGTTCCAAAGAGCCTACTCCATTGCCATTCCATTCCATTCCGGCCATTTTTGCCACGCTAGCGTCTCAAAGTTTCCCGCCGAAGACGTATACAAAACGAAGCAACTGGCACCAACGCTCGCAATGATCTCCATTCAACACGAATTCGTGTCAGTTATAGCCAGTGGCTAGCGGTGCCCGACCATTGAGGGCCACAGATCGTCGTTATTGGGATAAGGGCGCCACGCTACTCAAGGTTGGTGACGGTGCGATTCCACGCCGAGCGTGTTTGCGATTCAGGACGTGACGTCCACCACGGCTTCACCGGGTAGCTGGTGTGCCACATGCCATTGTCATAATAGGTGGTCGAGCTTGGTGCGGGGATCTCGACACTGACAGAAGTGACCGTCACCGTGGTCTCGGGTCCGAAGGCGGAAACTTCGACAACCGGGTCACTGCTGGACGGAAAGACCGAGCTTGACGATGTTGGAGTTGGATCGATCAATTCTGGTCCAGATGCCGTAATCACAGACGACCCAGCAGATGAGCTGGTTAGGGAGGGGGCCGGGAAGACCGAAGAAAAAGATGGGCTCAAAGACATTGACTTTGTGCTGGTTGCTTGTGTGAGGGATGGTGTCTCAAGGATGGTAACCGATACTGTTGTTCCAATTGCTGGCGGCGGGCTTTGAAGCTCTGTTACTGTCTCGTATATGGTTGTGGGTGGTGCTGCCGCCTGGGTGGTGCTCCCGCCGTCGACATTGACGACGGAGTATGTGACCGCGGCGTGCGGCTTTGGTAGTGCTTTTGCGGCGACTGCGAGATATGATGTTGTAATCAGAGAATAGAGTAAAAATCCCATCCTGATTTGAATACCAATATTGAGAGGATCTCCAGAAATGGTCAATAGATCGCTCTTTCGAGTGAAGGTTGTGCGATACTGATGACTGATACTGATGACATGAAGGTGGAAATACGTCTGACAAAGAGCCTTTGCTGACGCTGGGCTGCTTTACAAGAAAAAAAAAATGGAAAAGTCTTTCCAAAATCTCTTTTTATCCTCAAAAGCACTGTCCATTTTCATTTTGGTGGCTGGTCTCGATGCAGTCAATGTTGGGGTGTTGGCTGGGTGAGGTGGAAAGGTGTGGCTGGAGTAAGCACGTGGCTGGGAGTGTTGAACTGAAACATACGCATTACATGATGAGAAGTGCGGCTGTAGATTAATCAATAAACTGATAAAGATCTTAATCAAATTCAAAACCTAATTGAAATCTACGACCAGCCTCCTCCTGCACGTAATCTGAAACTTTGGCATTGCGCAACGGCCCCAATGCTAGATCACCAGCACGCATGGCTGCAGAAATGACTTTCGATGAAGGTTCATGCTAGATAGTTCAATTCAAGCGTAACTGGCGTGGCGGAAAAGAATCAACTAGGTAGATCAACTTCGATAACACACTCAATGCCACAGTACGTCGCTCCATCATCGCATTGTAACAAACGCTTTATCTCAACCTCGTGATCTGATAAAGACAATCTGCATGAGTATCACACGAGTATCAGACAGATATATTCGGCGGGGAGTGTATTAAAAATTCGAGCGAAACTTTTCCAACCTCTTGCCCCCTCCTCCCCCAAACTCTACTGCAATGCCACCCATAAGTTGGAAATAGCGTTCACCTGACAATCTAATCCATCACTTGTTTCTATCCGTAAGCGATGTGAACATGGAAAGCCAACTAGCTGGTCGCGCGAAGCGTGGACGAAACGTGACCGGCGAAAAGGCCGGAGCTTCTGTTAGCGACAAGGTCTTTTGATCACCGGAATACGTATGAAGAACGCAGAAAAACTCGGAGTTTTTTCAAACTGTTGATTACACATCCAAGTATGTACACTCACATGAAATCACCGTGTGAAAGTACTCGGGCCTGAGGCACTGACGCCTTCCTGGCCAAAGGCAACACTACACACTAGTAAAACAATCGCCAGTCGTCCGTACTCAGCAACTCTCCACGTGGTATGGGTAGGAAAGCGCCAAGATGCTGCCCATCTGCGGCGATGCTCATAGTCGAGCTCAAATGCCATCTTGGCCGCTCGCTCGCTAGAATCCTCGAGGTGCTTCCATGGGAGCGCCAGATGCGACCAGAGCAGCAAGCCTCTCGCCTCTAAGGTTGAATAGATGTTCGTTGGAGAGAAGGACGTAGTATGCGGTTTCCCATACGCAAACAAACCAACTCTAAGACCGCTGCTGAACGCCCACCTGCCCGTGTTTTGACCCTGCCATGAGATGGCACTCTTTGGTGCGCACTTTTTTTTAACACAAAATATGAGAAACAATGCATGTGGTGCGCAGTAGCTCTATCCCTGCCCATGCTGCTGGAATATTAGTAGTCGGTATTTTAACAATCAACACAGCCGTGAACGGATGGGGGTATCATGGAAGATGATGCGTCTAAGAAGTGTCTTCGGTCTTCTCCGCCGCCAGCGGTGACTTGGATCGATTCCGCGCAGCTGGCGGTGAGGCTGCTTCGGATTGTGACGCGGCATCTTCAGCTGTGTCGCCGGATTGGTCAAGGGATGCGAGAGCACTATGCTCTGGTCAGTTTCGTAAATTGATTTTAAGGACAATGTGGTAATAAGGCTTGCTCACCTGAATGCATTTTGCTGAGTGCTGGCCTCCTCTTTCTTCTCCACTGGAGGCGTATTGGTGCGTGTGGTGTTGCCAGAGGACGGCGGACCAAGACCGCGTCGACTACCAGTACGACCACCTAAACCGCCACCTGGGCCCAAATTACCCCCTGGACCAAGTCCGCTGCCAGTGGCACGATGTGATGCACCTTTTTGCAATCGTCTCAGATCGTCCATACCGACCGTGGTCTTGTTGTAATCAACCGGTGGACCACCAGAGAACTGGCGAGCGTCTCCGCGGCCAGCCACTGGACGGCCACCAAGTCCACCACGTGGCTGCTTTAAACGTTCTGCCTCGGCTTTAGCACGGGCTGCTTCGGCCTCCTGGTGAATCTGGTCAATCGTCTTCGGACCCTTTGCATCGTCCTTACCCTTCCAACCGGCCCGACGCAAGTCCATGAGGTCCATAATCATGAACTTCGGCCTGCTTCCCAACACCTCACTCTTAAGGAGGACTTCATCCATGCGTTGGAAGTACAATTGTAGCATTTGGCGTCCCTGCTCTTCCTCATTCATGGTCGCACCCACGGTCCTGAGGAGCGTTGTCAAATTCTCCACAGCGGCCTCATCTGGATCGCCCTCGAAGTTGAGCAATCTCAGCACACACTCATGCATGATACGAAGCGTGAGCATGCGAAGCTTATAAAGCTGGCCAATGAATTGAATGAGACCCAGACCACGACGCTTGGCAGCAGCAGCGATGTAATATTCGTCAGACAGAAGCGCGGCCTCCTTTGAATCACCCCCAGGGTTATCCGGAAGGTTGACTTGCCAACCACGCTCAAATTCCTCTTGGCAACGGTTGAGCAAATATTTCCTGAAAAGTGCACCGCCAACAACTGGGTTTCCATTTTTGTCTTTGATGGTCTCATCACGAATTTCTGTGCTCATCGCTGTCAACATTTTGTGACAGAATTGGGCGTACATGCCAGCCCAATGAGCCTCATCACAAGCCTTCTCGAATGTGAGTTGGATGACCTGGCGCAGGGTGCGACCGTCTGCTTCCGTTTTTGACTGGCTGGCAATTTCCAGAATCTGATCAGATATCTTGTCAAATTTCTCGGGCGTCATCTTGTTGAGTGCGGCCTTGACCTTTCGCTGCACCATATCAGGTGGCATGTGCCCATCCGGACCCGGGGTGGCAGCACCCATCACGGAGCGGCCAACGCTGCTGGCCACCCATCCGGTGCTACTTTTCTCGAGCGGTTTAAACTCTGCGTTCGCGGTGAGCGGCATCCTCGCAGCTTGTTCTTCCTCTTGTCGCTTGCTTATGGCACGGTCACCGCGCCGGCTTGCGCCCTTGCCCCCTCGCGAACTTGGTTGCCGAGGCGAGCCGGGTCCTGCCATGCTGGCCATACCCTGCAAGGAAGGATTACGTGGAATGCCCATGGCTGAACTACTCATGCCCAAGTTGCTAGGCACGCGACCCATCTGGCCAGGCATGGCCATCCCGGGACGGGCGCCGGTTTGGGAAGCTGCGAACCGTTGGTCCGATGTAGTACCGGGAGGAAGCGTTCGAGGGCCTGTGGCACCGCTGAACTGACCCATAACGCCGAACGGTGCTGCCAAAGGACCTCCAGGACGTCCGGAAGGCTGCCTAGTCATTCCGGGCGTGCGTGCAGATTGCGGGCGAGCCGTCCCCGGCTCGTCAGCGCCGAGCGTCTCCTTGACCTTTTGATCCCAGTCAACCGATGGCTTCTCTTTGAAGACGTTCTGGAACTGGAGCAAGAATTCCTTGTCATATGCGCGGCCTTTGCGATCGCTGAGCGCAGGATTGGGCGACTTGAAACCATCCGGATACTTTGGTTCTTCCTTCAGATCCAGGAAACGAGCTGATTTGAGGGCCTGCATGCCCGGCGTTGGCTCAGCAGGCTCAACGCGTTTGGTTGTCTCCAGCTTCAGATGCGCGGGCTTCGGTTTCTGATTCCCAAGAGGTCGTGCTTGACTCTGAAGCGGCTGTGGCGGTGTCATTACGTTACTGTCGGAAGGTGCTTCCTCCGACGTAGGGGTCTCTGTGCCGCTCTCGGGCGCAGAAGCACCTGGCCCCAACGTGGACTTCTTGAGCTGAGCAAACATGGATTTCTCTTCATCGTTAGTTTGAGCGCGCTCCCGCTCGCGTGCTTCCTCACGCTCTTCGGCTTCGCGCTCTTGTCGTTTGAGCTCCTCGTCCATCTGCGCATCCTTCTCAGCCTGTCGCTTGGCCATTTCTTCTTTCTCGCGCTGTTTCCTTTCTTTGTAGGCCCGTTCACGCTCCTCTTCCTCACGCTCTGCAGCCTCCATCTCCGCGATCTCACGTTCCAAACGCTCCTCTTCTGTCTCCTCGTGCGCAACCTCCTCGGTCTTATCCTTCTCAGGGACCTTCTCCTCCATGTCCGAGCCACGCTCCCGTTTCTCGTCAGTTCTACCCTCTGCCACAACACTCTTCTCCTCAGTTGAGGCAGCCGGGGTTTCTTTTTGAGTCGGCTTTTCGGAGTCTGTAGGTTTTACCTCCTTAGATTTTGCATCGGCCTCTTCCTTGGCGGCTTTTGCCTTGGCCTCCTCTTCCTCTTGCTCCTTCCGCTTCTGCTCTTCCATTTGGAGCTTGACCTGCTCCTGGAATGCATTCTTGGTTTCCTCAGCGGACTTGGTGCTTCTGCTTTCAGTACGGTTGTGCTGATTGGCAGACGCTGGGGGTGGGGTAAGTGCCGGGGTAGACACGATCACAGGCATCTGCGGCTGTGCTTGGACACCTGGGGAAGGCGATGCCTTGTTAAAGTTGAGCTCATTACCTTGTGCATCAGTAATCTTGATCGCATTGCCCTTCTTCGGCCTCACAAAATTCGAAGACGGCGTTGGGATAGGCTGTTGAATTTGCGCTGCGGTTTGGGTCGGGGTCTGTTGTACGGATGGGTTTCGCTGATCAAGGCTGGAAGGTGGGCGTGGTGAGGATTGTGACGCGTTGCGGGACATCTCTGGCGGATGGAAAGGTGGCTGCATTGCGGGGCCTTGTGGCATAGCATAAGGATTCGGATATTGTGGGCGTGGGCTTTGCGGCGGTTGCCCTGGATAATAGGCTGTGGGATAGCCATATGGTTGGTAATGACCCTCGAATGTATGGTAAGGCGGGTAAATCTGCCAAGTTTGGTTAGAGAAATTTGCAGGACATTTGATCGAGAAAACCAAGTTACAGGCGCGATGTCAGCTCGGATGGAGTCCATCTTCGAGGGAAAGGTCCACTCGAGTGTGAGGCGCTCGATGGGTTTTAGGATGTGCGCAACGAGATGATGAGAACGGAAAAGGATCTACTTACCCCTTGAGGTCCCAAATTAGGGTAGCCGTAACCCATCTGGGGGTGAGGCATCTGCGGCTGAGCGTGCGGCACCGCTGGACTGCCCCTGCCACGACCGTAAGGTGAGTTTGGCTGTGGGAACTGGGGCATATTTCGCGGACCACTCTGATTAGTCATTTGGCGGAAAGCAGGCCCAGGCGACGGGGCTTGGCCGAAGGGCTGCTGTGGAGGGAAGCCGCGACCACGACCAGCATTAGGAATAAAATTGCGATTCATGTTCATCCCCTGATTGCTGATGTCGCTGTGCATGGACTGCGAAGATGGCCGTCGCTCATGCGCTGTCGGCATTCCTGGACCCAAAGGCATCTGAGTGTGTCGCATCTGTACATGAACGGTTAGCGCGGACAGCTACATCAATCGACCGACCGGATTGTAAACGTACCGAATCGCTTTCACCACCCATCTGCCCGAATGTCACCCCGTTACCTTGATTCTGCATACTGGGCGGTCGGCCACCGCTTGCAGGCGGTTGCGGGATCGGAGAAGGAGAGTGTGCAGGTGACGTGACCCGGGGATCACGTGGTGGCACCGGCATATTGGATGGTTGGGCCTGATATGGCACGCCCGGCTGCTGCAGCGGTGAGCCGCCGACACCCATGGATCCGAAGTTGATCGGCAGTCGGCCATTCTGACCGACAGGCCCGCCGTTGGGTATCTGGCCGCTGGCACCAGAGGCGTTGATGACGACCGACGTCTTTCGGCTGTGATCACTGTGGGGGGTGTTTCCGTTCGGCTGAGAGCCTCCTTGCGCCATCGGGCTCGCTCCGTTCACCGGAGACTGCGTCGACTTTGCATTTTGGGTGGAGGCTCCCGCCGGAGTCGGGGCAGATTGGGAAGCCGTTTTTGTGGCGGTAGCGTACGACTTGACAGGTAGCTGTGCCGGCACAGCTCCTGCGGAGGGCGAAGTCGTACCGGAGGCGGTGTTGCGGATGGTGTTGCTGACGGTCTGGTTCGGCACGGTGGTCGATGTCGCGCCGGTCATTAGATGAGGAACGGCGGGAGCTACGCGTCGTCGAGTCGGCGGCGCTGAGGAGTCGGCGGACGGGAGGAGGGCAAGGTGGCGGCGACAGATGTCAAACCCGGGGCGCCTGAAGGGCAGGGTGGCGCCGAGGCGGAGCAGATGTGTGTCGCCGGGCCACTTCGCGGGAGTGAGCGCGTGTGGGAAAAGGGCGGCGGAGCGCAGACTGGCCGAGGGGAGGACAGTGGCGGTGCCAACGGTGGAGGGGAGATGATATACTTCTGCGCGGGCGCACGAGAAGAAATATCGAATGCAATGCCTGTCTATGGTATGACAGACACGCGGCAGAGGTCGACTGCTGGGTTTGGTCAGGTCGATGGAGCGAGGAAATGCTGCGAGCAAAGATTTTGGTGAACGGCCGACCGCACCCCGGTCGCTCGGAATCCTTGGCGGCAATAAAATGCGGCCTAGCAGCCGGTAACGAGCGCCCCCCGTGCGTTTATTTTATTTTGCATTCGCTTTGCCCTCACTTTGTTCACTCATGTCCACGACAACAACATATTCACGACTGCGGTGAATGAAGATGTGAATCGCAGGACCGCACTTGTATCCAGCAAGGCGCGGCGTCAGAGTTGAGCTGGCACGCAAAAGGCGAGCCGCACACGCTCCTCGCCCCAGCAGCCTCACTTTCATAGACACAATTTAAATTGCGGCCGTGCCTCTCGTTACATGGCCGACAACCGATGCGGATGCCTTGCAACCACGGCTGCACAATCCTCCTCTGCCTGGTCTGTCTGGTCTGTCTGGTCTCTCGTACTCTTCGTACAGCGCCGATGATCTGGTCGGAGCTCGTCGTTCAGTCGTGTTGAAAGACTAAACCCCGCCCCCCGGCCGACTGATCGTCATTTGCAAACGGGGTCAGTGTGTCCTCAATCGCCGGCGTTGGAGACATGTACACGATGCCCATCTACGTAATCTCGATACATCGTTCCCCCTGCCCGGATGCACGACCGGCCATTGAGTCTCCTGGTCACCGTACTCGACCAGAAGCGACGATCGTTTTCGGTCGACAGCGCTTCACTTGCCGTCGCGGGACGTGACCGATTCTTCATCATGCCTCCATCGCCTACGCCTCGATCCTCTGACTCATCAGAGGCGACGACAAGGCGGGAAAGAAAGCTGCAGTGTTGTGCATGAATGGATGATGCGAACCTACAGGCCGATTGGTGGTCGGGGTGGTCGAGCTGCATGTGTCTCGCCACCCGCTCGCTGTGCTTTGCTCCTCTCCAGTTATTTCCCCAGCTGATTTGGCAAACGCTTTGTTCTCACGTCATTTGTAGGAAGATTTCCGCGTGCGCATTGAGGATATCTGGATGATGGTCCCCAGCACAGCTACAGAAGTTGATGCTCATGCTCTGAATCGATAAGAGCTTCGGGCGGAGAACGCAACCCACAGCAAGAATCCCAACACTCATGAACCAAAACCCCGTGACGATCGCCTTCGTCCAGGTGTCTGCCCGTGGAAATAAATGCCGAAATTCACGTGTACGTATTCCACGGAAATTTCGCCCAAATCGTCTTACCACCTGCCCGCGTCGGCACCTCCCGGATTCTCGTTATTTCTCTACGACTCGCCGGTATTTATCATAGACATCCGGCTTTGCAGGATCAAACCAACATTTCACAGATTCGTGGCCGCTCCATCACATCCGGTCAGACAAGTGGCGGCCCGCGTGAGAAAGCATACCATGTGAATTGAAGGCGTTTGCAGAATGGTCTCCGAGCGGAACGGGATCTGGCCCGTGCGCCGGAGCGTCCAACAACGTGTTCGCGAAGAAGCCGCTAGAAGGACTAAGCCTACGAATCGATCCATCGTTTCCTCGCTTATCAACCGGCAACCCGTTCGCAATGAGTGACGTTCCTGATTGTTCTTCGAGAAAGGTGCAAAGGGACCGGGAGATAGTCGCCCTCGTTTCTGAATACTTGCCATCGGTAAGGGCCAGTATGGCCGCGTCGCATGTGGCGGAAGGCGTGAAACGCCGTTTATGCACACGAAGATATAGGCCCATGGTCCACGTCTGGTGGAGCGAAAAGCGGCTGGCGAAAACGACGGACCTAGCCGAAGCTCGCAATAATGCCCGTAGTACGAACAAATAATTGGTTCGTTGGTGTGTACCGGGGTCCTCTCTCCACGACTGCTCCGAGCCTGTCTTGGCTGTGATATCGATTCGCACACAGGGAGGGATAAAGCTATTTTGTAAAGCATGATGCCTTTCAGTTGACCTCGCGGTCGTGAAATCTCCTCGTCCTAAGTGTATGAACGGAGATTTTTCAAATCAGAGGCCCGGGGCACGCGCCCCCAACCCCCCAACCCCCCAACCCCCACTTATACAGGATCTAAGTGTTTGTAGGCTTGTCAACGTTCTTGCCACTGGTAGACAAGCAGAGGAGCAAATCATCTAAGGAAGGGTAAGAAGTCAAAGATTGACTGTACAATATGGCAAATCAGATATGGCAAGCTGTTATGCGAAAAGTGAAGGGACCAACGCGGGCCGATACTAGATGAGTCGTCACACTCGGCAAGAACTTTTATAGGATGCAAAACGGTCGACCAATTTTTGGGCTTACTTGTACCCTTCATTTGCCCCACAATTTAGCGGTCCAAGTATCGTGAAGTCCATACTAAGCCCGATGTGTGAGGACATGGTGTTGGAGGCATACGTAGAAGTAAGTCATTAAGCCCGTCGCAACAATCCAGAACCGGTTATTACGAGGTTGATCGGTTGCAGCCTCACACGAAGAAGACATCGGGTCTGACGCATCCGAATGAAGAGTTGTCTTTCAGGCCTCGAATGTTCCAGTATAGTCCTCTTACAATAACTTATCCAAGAATTCGAAGGAGTCTCTCTATAGCGCGGAGGGTAAATTCTGTGCACTGCAGCGTGATTCGGACGGTACTTTGCGTTGTTGCTTCGTCAAATTTTCCTGATACGTTTTCCTTATGGCGCATTGACCTCGTAGATTCTCAAGCGCTCTTTGAATGTGACGGCCAGGCTATTGTTCCTGTCAACCTCAAGAATCTTAATCATCATTATGAAAACAGACGCAAGGGAACCTTTCAAACTCGTTTCCTTGGTCAATTATCGTCGGGATAACAGGTGCATCTCGAAGTTGGAGAAAGAAACATCACCTCCAATAGCACGTAAATGTAAAGGAAGAGAGAGCTTGATCTATTCCTATTTTGTTTATTCATCATCAATCCATGATAATGTACATCTGGAGCCGTAATTACAAATCCTCAGGGGTATCCAGCCGCGTACAAGGAAAACATGCGCTTCGGATCTGCTCAGCAGGTACCCGTGGGGTCCTTACAAAGGATGCAAAAGGCGGCCCTGAGAAAGAACAGCAAGTAGAACTGGGCCTCACTGTCAACAAGAAGCGAAGGCAAAAAATCGCTCGACGATTAACATCTGTAAAATGCTGAAAAAGAAGAGAATGGGCGTGTTTCGCGCAAAAATGCCTATCTCGAGAAGACGCAACATGTCGATTGTCAAGAACAACTGATACATATTGGCGTGACCTCGACCTCCATGAAAGGCTGTTCAACGTCAGATTGGGCGCTCAATGGTATTGATTTTGTAAATGCACGCCTCCAGGACTGTTATCTTGCTCGTTTGGCCCATCGGCTGAGGCCTCAAGAGGCATGAACTGCTGTGAATTGTTTGACATTGCATAACTCTGATTGTTTTGCTGAGCCTGTTGTCGCTGTTTTGTGGCGTTCGACTGATAAGAACTCGAGAACGTCTGGGTTCCGAAAGGTCCGAATGTTGAATATTGAGGAGTGGACGGCGTTGTGTACAGAGGTGCCTGATAGGGTGAAATCGACGTGATAGGTGGACCAGCAAGATGACTGCTAGCTCTACGGTACGAATGCATATCCAGTGCAGGTTGTGAAATTGGGATATTTGCAGCCTGGGGCTGTTGGTGGCCCGACGGGAATGTTTCCATTTGAGCATCTAGAGATTGTTAGTGGCTGTCTCGCAATGATTACGGATAGATGAGCACGAACACGAGAACCCAAGCCCATACGGCCCTTGATTGTTACTTGATGGACCAGTAAGACTGCGCTGCTGATGGCGTCTGTCTATTGGTCCGGAGGAGTGCTCAGAGAATGAGTTCGAGCGTTCTTGTTGATTCTGGTGATGTCGCACACCAGCAGTACCAAGAGCTGAATAAGAGATGCTAGTTCGTAGCGGGGAACCTGCTGCTTCTCCAACGGTTCTGTTTAGTCGGTCGTGAAATGGGGGTCGCGGCATCTGGTTAATCGGTGTTCCAAATCCTTGAGCCATGTTTATCGGTAAGAAAGGATTTCGCCTTGGACTATCCTGAGTCTGAAAGCTGAAGGATGAGATGTTGCTAGCAGCCGATCCTGGAGACATCGTCTCGGTCGATGATTGTGGTGGTGTGAAGGCAAATGATCCCAAAGCAGGGCTTATCCCGGTGGGACTAGCGAATTGATGGTTGTATGGTTCGTAGTTAGGAACGCGTCGAAGCGTGTCTACGGTCAACGATCGCGCACCACTATTCTCGTTGTATGGGGGGAAAATTCCTGGAGAGGGTAGGGGAGTCCCCATGCTTTGGGTGGATGTTGCGCCGAAAGGAGAGTGCAGCGCTTGCGTCAGGTTAAAATCCGCTGGCAGCGCTCGAGATCTCATCACGCGCTCGCGATCGTCCGTTGTCAACCTCTTCAATTTGGCTCTCCTGTCCAAAATGGTCAATAAAATGCGCCCGAAGACCGCCTGTATCATTATCGCTCACCTGTTTTGAAACCAGACTTGCACCTGTCGGGGACTTAGACCGGGAATTTCACGCGACAAGCGCTCGCGGTGGGCTGCATCTGGATGTGGTTGGCGAGCAAACTCGCTCATGAGGAATCTGGTTTGATTGTGTGTCAATCTAAGAACAAAAATTAGTTGATGGACCTCGTAAGAGTCTTATACCCTGACGATACCTAAATCGCTTCATCTTGCGTTTTTGTGCCCTCAACTCAGCCGCAGTCATGGGTGGTCGCTCCTCTTCGTCTTCTTGCTCGGCTACTCCGAAACCGATCTCATCATCTTCAATAGACACGTCGTTTTGTTCTATATCAGGCGAGTGAGGGGTGAGACGTCCGACTGGGCTTGTTGGCGCAGAGCCACCATACTGTGCAGGAGGTAGTTCTGCGCTTCCCACAGGTTGAGGCCCTTGAGAAACGACGTGTTCTTTGAAAGGGACTAGAGCAGAAGCCTCTGAACAATCCTGGGTGACTTCATGTTGCAATCTGCTGGAGGGTCCTAAAGAGTATGGAAAACTTCTGTGAGATCTTAACGGAGGTCGATTCTGTTCGCAAGCCGCTTGCTTGTTATTTTGCGGCGATGAAGTAGGTGGGTTGTGCCCAGGCGAAATCAAGAAGCCAGTTGCAGACGAGGCATCTGTTATCGCTGATGGAAATTGCCATCGGTACTCGATACTTTTCGTGGCAGCGTCCGACATACGCGGAGAAGTAGGTGGTGACAACGGTACCGACAGTTTATCGTCAAACATTTGAGAGAACAAATCGATAATAACCGGTTGTGCCTAAGAATGATCGTGAGCTGAATGTTTCACATGACTTACTCCATATCATCTAGACATACCCAATGTCACCAGCCCGTAGCGGTTTGCCAGCTTCACTCTTCAACAGATTTCTTCATGCCTGTGAGGAAGCCAGTGTTTCTGCGCGTCAACTCCACAATCTTTCTATTGAGATCCCTCCCTACGCAGTTAGACGCTCGACGCAGGGAACGAGACGTCTCGTAGCTTGCCAGACAATCTCAACGCTGCTGTGCTTCTTTGGCTTCGTGCAAACGATTATTGTCAATTTTCCCTCCTAACCCTAGCAATAACCATCTGAACACCGACCAGCAGACGGAACGTGCCTAAAGATCTGCAAAGAACAAAGAATGGACGGGCCACTGGCCCTTTCCCTGAGTAGGGCGTGTTGCAAAGATGCAAAGCTTCCAGATGTCGAGAATGTCTAAGCAACAGAAAATTACACGCACAACCGGTGCTCGCTCAACGGTTGGCGCGCCGGACGCTGAGCTATCTTGGAAATTCGTCGGAATCTTCGAAATTGAAAATGATCAAAGCGCTGGAAATGACGGTCCAGGCTCACTATTGCGTAAGGCAAGCTTAAGAGCTGGGATGTGACTGTCTGAAGAGCACGGTGCTGTTTGACAGGTCTCGCTAGGCGTAATGATCTGCTACATTTAGTTTATTCGTCCTAAATCTGGGCCATCTCATCAAAAGCCATCACTCATACCACAATTTGCGGTGGATACCTGAAGCAGATAAATGGCGGGTTGATCGTAGCGAGATTGGCGGTTTTTCAACGTCCAGTCCTGCTAAGGGCTTGTTCCGTGATGTAGCTAACCGGTAAATGCAATCGTGCGATCAAGTAACGCCCTTCTCAGAACAGCCGACAATCGAATCGCCGCAAGCTGGACGGGAAAGCCCCTCGGGTAACACCGCTGGAGGTGAATGGATGGAAAATAATGCACTCCGAAGTGCAGGAGGGCCTCCGTATCAGGGTGCAACCGCCTTCGCGCCGAGGGAAGCATAGACTATTGAAACGATCTTGGAGTAGCAAGAGCTGGACGCGGGTAAAGCCCCTCCGCAAGGCTAGACATGCAGTAGGCGCCGATGGAGCCGGGAGTGTATCCATGTGGACCGCACTGATACACTGCACGCCTACCTCATCTGGTTGGCTGCAGACATAGCCGTTAAGACCCGGTTGTGCTAGCCAAGGTGTGGCAACCTTGGACAAGGGAGTCTGCGGGGCCTGGTCACGGTGAACTGCACGAGTACCTGGGGCTGATTTCCTGCAATCTGCATGTGGGAATTGCCATCCCAGCTTTGCAAAGCAGCCCTGCTGGGAACTCTCTCCGAGTCCCTCGGCACGATTCAAGAAGCACTCGTGAAAAGAGATTAGGACCCACGAGGCTTGTATGAATGTACCCGCCCCGCAGTTAGCGAAGTTACAGACTCTGCCCTTCGTACGGACTCTCACAACGTCCGCTCCGTACAATTTCGCATAGCGGTTTGATGTTCACTAGAGTAGATCCGGTCTGGGGAGTGCCGCTGGCCCCCCTGCGATGGCGTATGCACGGTCGCTTCCATCTCTGCTAATCAAAGAATGCTGGGCCGATCACGAGTCCTGTGCTCGGAAGATTTCGCGTTGAAAGAGATCTGAAACCCTTGCGATCGGATGTCCAAACGAACGGACCGAGCCGGGCAATGTCGATATTCACCTGAGATGGAGCGTTGTTTTGAGTGTTGGTATCGTAGCAAATGGCCCCGGTATTGATGGGTGATGAAATGCCCCGTCGGTTGCCGCCCGCCTGGATTCAGTCCCTGACTCTAAGGAATTTACCGATAGATGACTGTCAGACATGCGAGCGCCAAGTTTATCGTGCCCCTGCATCACGCCGCATCAAGGTGGACTGCTTCATGATCTTCGTGAGGGAGGCACAAGCCGCCGCACTGAAGTCGACATGCCCCTGTCGGCGATCGACAACAGATACCATTGCGGCACGTGGAAACGACGTGGCAATCGTTGCCGTCCCTGGCGAAGATGGGCTTTGCCCTAAACAAATTTGCGTAGCAGGGCCGCCTGGTATAATCTCACACTCGCTCCAGGACTGACGCACGCCCGTTGTTGGCTGCCGCTCGGCTTATCGCTCGCTTTGGTGTAAAAATGGGAGGGGCAAATTTGGTGTCGTCTCAAATGTATGATCTTCGCCGGGATCGTGGAGCAGGCTCGGTCCATGTGAACCAATGGAGCCGACAGTCTCGCGTCGTCCACAGCCGTGCGGCGTGTCAAATTGAAATGCAAATTCAATCCGCAGATCTGCTTGTGAGGCTTGAACATCAGGGAATGGCGTCAACGATGCAGCAGGTAGCGGCCGTGACCGCTGCGCATCAAGATATCCTAGCCATGTCAATAAGCGAACCAAGCGGCGTAGATGTCTGACGATGCGGCTGACGGAGACGTCGAGAAAAGTCGTGAGCACGGACGAAGCGTGCAGCCGTGCGCCCGAGCTTTTTTCTAGGATTGCCGGACCGTCTTCCATCGACTCCATGCGGTTCCAATGTGCTTTTCAAGTCTGCCACTACCCGCGCTTGCTCTAGACAGTGACCTGGGGTTTCTTTCGTCATCTGACGAGGCGCGCTGTCTTGATTTGTGTGCGACGATCGTCTTGGGCAAATAGGAATCTACGTCTCCAGCTGCCGAAACAACAGCATATCGTTTCTTCCTCGGGGCGCCTTCGACCACTCGGCGCATTGTCGGAGCCTGTCACACTACCTGGATACGGTGCACAAGACCCAGGCACAATGCGCCAGTCTCCAGCTCTCTGTCTCGCCAGAAATATGCCGGCCGACCGAGTCAATTTACCCGCGGATCGAATGGCCGCCTTGTGCTTGCCAAGACAACATGCTTTCATGCTGGGACGAGTTGTTGCACCGAGAAGTTTAATATTGCTGATTCCAGCATACGTGAAGCAGCGATGTGCAACACCTCATCTTCCCAGAGAAGCATAATCGGGTCGCTTAGAGTACGCTCCAGAGCGGGCCAAAGCCAAGACCTATCGTCAATGCTGCATAATTCCATTCTGATTTTGGTTCTTGTTGATGCTGGTATCTGTTGCTTGCAATTCGGGGACGCGATGTATACCGAGCCGATTCAAAATTCATTTCCCATTCTCCGATCATGTTCCACGTCTGCAAGAATATCGGCCAGTTTGTGATGCATGTGTTCGGGCTAAACTCTAAAAGTCACATGACAGGTGACGAAAAACGTTTTGGTGTGGCATCCGTACAAGTTCAAGCTGAGAGGATTCCATTTGCGACGGCTACTTAGTTACATAGCCGTGACACCGAATGCCAGATCTTCGCAAAAGTTTCAATAACTATTAGAGTATCTGTTGTGCTGTCAAAGGCCACAGTGGCGACGTGGAAAAACGTGCTGAAGCCGCCCGGAATCTACCTCTGCCTGTCGACCAAGTCTTGTGCAAAGCTAATTATGATAGAGCCCGCGAATCTGAAGCTCCGCTACGTTTGACACTACTGCGGAAACCCGAAAGTATTAATTTGCGCAAATAGCGACTGCTTCTTGTCATGGGCGTCTGCATGGAAAGGATTTCTTGAAGCTGATTGAAGTGAAGATTCCCATGCAGAACTCCCTCGCCTGGATAGATACATGTATAGTTTTAGTGTATGCTCGGCCCTCCACCTTGAAACGTCGTATCGAGTTCTGAGCCTTCTTACCCGCGTACTTTGCATTGCGATTTTAGATGGCTCAGTGGCTCTGCACTCTGCGAAGGCGATGCCGATTGATGAAGGCTACAGAGAAACCAGTGTATGTCAATGCCAAAAGATGCTGCGGGGTGCACGAGTTCGCAGTTAAGAAAGCATGAGCTTTGTCCTATAAATCATTCGGTCTGCACAAACGTCTACGCAGATTATGGAATAGCAAACAATCCCCATGGGTCAGTCTTCGCTCACTGGTTTCGTCTGATCTTTCTTTTCTTCCTCGGGATTTGCCACCTTGATAGCAGGCTTTAATTCGGCATCTTCTGCATCCTCTTCATTCTGTACGTCCACCGGCTCTTTGCCAACCTTCGCTTCATCCTCAAGGGGTGAAGACGACAAAGGATTGAAGACATCCTCAATGGCTGTGGCGGGATCGACTTTGTCCAACAAGCGCAAGTCCGAAGCAGCTAGGTGTCTCGTCAAGCGCCACGTTTTGCTGTTAATAGCGTTCTCCAAAGCAGCCGTCTCTTCCGAGTCCATTGACATCTCAAGGTCCAATCGATCGCCTTTTATGCTTTCGATAAGCTCTTTTGGGGAAGGCAACTTCCATCGAGAAGGGTCTTTCAGCGCTTCCAGGCCGCCACCTTTCCCTTCTTCCAAGAATGATAGTTCAGCGGTGCCGTAGAGCCTATCAGGCACGCGACGTGGACGGGTAGTGTTCCGAGCGCCTGTGCGAGCCTCCATCTCCACCTCCACCTCCACTGGATCTCGCACAATGCTCGGGCAACTTTCGATTTTCCATCGTACCCAATTCTTGTCTCTGGTCAATATTGTCTCAACCATTCGGTGGTAAAAACGACCGGCATTCAAAGTGGGGATGAGTTGGAGATAGTCAGTGATGGCAGTTCGAGTGTCTGTGCACCATTTTGCATCCTCGATGCCTAGTGTATATGAGTAGAGGAGAGACTTGTTGGTGGCTTCAGGTGCAGCCGCAAGCTTCCTCTTCGCCTTCTCTGTCAAAGATAGCAAGAAGTCAATAAGGATCAAGGCTTGGACCATGATGTGACGTTGAAATGCCAGATCCGATATCTCAAGGTCAAAGAGATCGCGGCTAGTGAGATATTTTGGATTGTAGTTGTCAGCAAAGTGCTCCTGTGCGTCTCCATTCTCACCACCCAAGCTGATCTTGCGCTTGACTCCACGCTTGCTGTCGGCATCAGCTTTGGTTTGGACGACCGTCGGCGTCTTCTTGAACTTGATGAGCGTATAATTGAGGCCAGTCTTAAAGTTGGCAAAATTTTCGGGAGAGAAGAGCCTTGTCGGCTCAGAAAAGTCTTGCTGTAGCCGCCAAAAGATAGGGTAAAGCTCGTCATTTGAAAGTGCCAGCTCCTCAGGCAGCTTTTTAGTAGATCTAGGCTGTGAAGCTTTCTGGCTGGATTTTCCAGAAGGTTGAGGTGTATCGGCTTTCCCAGATCGGGTTGTTTCGTGGCTCTTTGAGGTTTCGATATCTATGTCCATTTTACCGCCATTTTGCTCGGATGCTTCAAACTTGGTGGTGTTCTCAACGTGAAATTCTCCACGCAGGTTTACTGAGCTTTTGTCACCCAGCGGAAACGTCTGGAAGAGGAAGAAGAATACCCGGCCGCAGAAAATGGCATCCTCAGCCCTGCTAAGGCGTCGTAGAAGCTCATTGCATGACCGCAAGAAGACTAGGTTCTTTTTGTGGAAGTCTTTAGCGGCAAGTCGATCAGTGCGCGACTCGAGATAGTCAAAAACGATGCGACAGCCGGCTGTTGTCTGACTGTCAAGAAGCTCCTCAATCAGATGGCACACTAACTCTGGACCACATCTACCGTTGTCGCCACAGATGATCAAAATGTCAAGCAAATTCCATACATCCCCAAACGCAGCATCTTCGATGTTTGCCGATCCAAGTAGCTCGTGAAATTTTTTTCTTACAGCTGCTTCAACAGTGTTGAATCTGTAAGTCTGGTCATAATGGGAATCCAAGTCGTCCAGAAGCGCATCGGCATCAGCAGTGATTTTGGATCTTGGCAATGGCGGTTCAAGGGTGCTTTCCGGCTTTATTATCCTCGCTTTGTCCAGAAGTAGTTGCAGCCTTCGGGCCACTTTAGCCACCGATGGTACCTCTATTGTTGAGCTTGCGGCCATCTTCGAAGACTGATTCGAATCCAAGAAACTTCGGACGACTTCTCATAAATATTGTGCTTGAAGGATACCAGTGGGGAAGGTGCAATCCTTAAGATCGCGATGTCCAGGCAATGGGTCATAGCATCATTTGTGCAATCTCATGATGTGTGAAATGCTAAGGTGGTGCCTCTTCTCTGGACTTCTGTTAACTCAAGGTTTGCTAATGCGGTATAAAGTATCCAGGCCAGCATGTTGCAGGTGAGCACGGGCCTTCTCCAATTTTTAGCGTGATCACTCCGCGTTTTCTGCCTCAACGACGCGTCCTCACGGTCCTTACGTGTAAATATATACTTGACCCACAAGCCCGTAACTTTCCACACATGCAAGCTGCTCAGTATGCCATCATTAGCAGCACACTACTCCTCAGCTGGCCCTGATCAGCTGGATCGAGTTCTAGACGATCACAATTACGACCAAGATGTCGACGACTTTCTACGTGATTTGCCCGCAAACAAGAATGGTGAAGCCAACAACGATGCCGCTGAAGCTGGCAAGGATCCAGATGTAGAGGTCAAAGTGCGAAAGCAACGCAAGCCTGTGGTCAAATTAGACGAAGATCGCCTGCTATCTGATGCTGGAGTTAATAAACTGCGGAAGATAGCAAAGACAAGACTCAAGTTCAAAGGCAAAGGCCACGAATTTACTGATATCACACGACTATTAAACATGTATCAGCTGTGGCTGGATGATCTGTATCCAAAAGCCAAATTCAATGACAGTCTACTGATGGTGGAGAAGCTGGGTCACAGTAAGAGATTGCAAATCATGAGAAAGGCCTGGATAGATGCCACAAAACAGACTAGACGGGATCAGAGTCCAGAAAGAATAGACGTGGTAGGAGCAAGCAGAGGAATAGTCAGCCCACCGCAAAGTCTTGCTGGAAATGACGCGGATGCTTTGCTCTCCAACCGCGCAGATGGGATCGACATTCGTGCTACATCTAGGGGTAAAGAAGATGGCATACCCGAGCAAGACGAATTGGACGTTTTAATGGCCGAGATGGCGGAACCTGCAGTATTTCAACCTCAATCTGCAGGGCAACAAGGCAGACCTTTTCAGCCTGAAGATGGTCCAGATGAGGATGAGCTGGATGCACTCATGGAGGAAGAAGGAACTTATTACACACTCTCTACCACCAGAAATCTGTTGCAGCCTAAAAGAAACGGCCCATTTGAAGAAGATGAAGATACAGAGGGTGGCGAGCTTTGATGCCATGCTTACGAAAGAGTAAGACTGGGCCTCTCACACAGCAATCTCGGATCTGGACGAATCATTAAAGAATCCATGGAGCAGCTAGGGCAATTCACTGATGAATATGACCTATTTCTAGTGTAGGTTGCTTTTGATTCACCTCCCAATCCACAATTTATAATCCAAGCGACTAGCAATTCCTTGCCCAAGAGTTGATAAGTCTGCTTTGGCTCGGCTCTGGTCTATGCTTCTATGCTGAATGGTGGGTTATATATCACCTGGCAACAATAAACGGCAAATATGAGCAGTTTATACTATGAACCTGTGGAGAGTGTCCTCGTGTGACACGCATGCTGTTTGGGCTGCAGCTTCTGCCAACTTTTTAGAATTACGTCATCGTGCTTAGCCACCACACACAGCTCTCCTTGCCTCCAGTGCCTGTGAGTTCCGACTCGTTGCAACCAACATTTTTGGATGTATTGAAAGTGTTGTAAAGTACAAAATAAAAGAGGAACATGACTGAGCAAATGAAAGACGCTCTTAAAGGGCAGGGTGGTTTGTGCAATCCTCACCATTTCAATTGAGAGAAATGTCCCTAGCAGTGACACTTTTCTAGGCGGTCTTCAATCCATCAGCACTGCAGTGGGTGAAGCGATAGCCAGTGGCGCGGATACGCGAGGAAGTCAACAGAAAAAGGCAGATGATGCTTCCACATCTTTGGGCAACATGGCCAATCCCAACAGTACGTTCGATGTGGTGCAAGTGTGATGAGAGCTAACCAGCGTGATGTGAAGAGGGTGGCCTGACTACCGCAGGCACATCTGTGGGGGCAGAGCAGCAAATTAAAAACATGGGCAGTGGAGGTGCAGATCATCTTGGCCTGGGAATGAGGAAGTAGTTGGGCGTTTGATCTGATTCAAGTTCTCGTTTGGACCATGTATTGAACCAATGAAATTTCACCGGTGCTTCCACTCTGCCTTCTTCTTTTCTGCAAATGCTGTCATGCCAATCTTCTGATCCTCGCTACCAAAAAGGCCATGGAAGACTCTTCGCTCAAACTCGACGCCTTCTCTTAGTCCAAGATCCTGGCTCTTATTCACCACCTCCTTGCATGCTTTAACAGCAATGCGGCTGTATCCAGCAATTATCTCCGCAGTTGCAAGGGCCTCTTCCACGCATTGCTCTGGCGTCTCGAAAACCTTCGCCGCTAGACCCCATTCATATGCTTCCTTCCCGGAAAAGCTACGTCCAGTGAGGATGAGCTCCATCGCCTTGCTCTTGCCTATGGCCCTTGTCAAACGCTGCGATCCACCGGCACCCGGGATAACACCAAGTTTGATCTCTGGCTGGCCAAAGTTGGCCTTCTCGCTGCAATATAGAATATCACACATCATGGCCAGTTCGCAACCTCCCCCTAGTGCATGACCATTGACTGCGCTAATGACAGGCTTTTTGATTGTGTTGGGAAGATCGGACCAGCTTTCAATGAAGTCCTCACCGTAGGCATCCGCAAAGTTTTTTGTGCTCATTTCTTTGATATCAGCCCCAGCCGCGAAGGCTTTATGAGAGCCGGTGAGTACCATGGCGCCAATGTTATGATCCTTATCGAATGCCTTAAGCGCATCGTTAAGCTCGAGTATGAGGGGAGTAAAGAGGGCGTTGAGAGCCTTTGGGCGATGCAATTCGACTGTTCAAGAGGTTAAGATCCCGCATCCAATTGGTTGGCATTACAAAACTTGACGTACTGAGTCCTACACCAGGCTTTGGGGTCGAGACCTTGATATGCTCATAGCTTTTGCCAGAAGCACTGGAATAACTTCGCAAAGGCAAGATAACTCTTCCGATGTTAGATGCGCACGGGCGCAATCTGGATGCAAGCATATTGCCGGCCTTTTAACAACAGCAAGAAATATGAAGCGCCAGAGGAAATCTCTGCATCTTTGTTCTGCAGTTCAGTCTTTTAAGTTCCTACGGAGAAGGAAAGCCGAGGCATGGCTAGGGCCATTTTGCACGAGGCGGCGGAATTGAGCCGCATCTGCGGTGGTTGGGCTAGAGTGCCACGTTGGAAAAGTTGAGCATTTGGGCTTCCCTAACCGTACAAATCTCAACAGCCTTTACAGGCTGATTTCGACCAAACGAACCTCATGGATGCGCCAGAACCTGAGACGCCTTTTGCGGCGGTCTCTGCGCACACAACGCGACTGTCTAGAGTCAGTATCTCGCACGCACAAGAGCCTAAGACCGAGACGGCGAATTCTTGAGGCAATCATGGTGCTAATGCTGCTTTCCAGCTCTATCAATCGTATCTTGACAAGGCAACACCATATATTGCGTACCGCTGGGTGGGAACTGGCGTGCTTTTTGTCTTGTTCGCGTTACGGATCTTTGTGGCGCAAGGATGGTATATCGGTATGCCAACGAGATAAGGGGCTCACGTGCCTACTTGACAGGCGAAGTGCTAACTCACGTAACAGTTGCATATTCTCTCGGGATTTACCTCCTCAACCTCTTCCTCGCTTTCATCTCGCCCAAATTCGACCCCGCGCTCGAACAAGACACAGACATGGAAGATGGTGTGCCGGCTGGACAAGCTTCATCGCTCCCAACCAAGAATGACCAAGAGTTCAAGCCATTCGTACGTCGATTGCCAGAATTCAAGTTCTGGCACGCTGCGACAAGGGCGGTCGCTTTAGCTTTTGCCTGCAGCTGGAGCGAGATATTTAATTTGCCCGTCTTTTGGCCCGTGCTGGTGATTTATTGGTTGATACTCGTGTTTTTGACCATGAGGAGGCAGATACAGGCTATGATCAAGTACCGGTGCGTATTTTTGAAGCTCTAAGTCCTCTATGATATTTACTAAACTGGACAACAGGTATGTTCCATGGGATTGGGGCAAGGCCAAGTACAGCTCGAGATGAGCGTATTCGTACACTATTTTTGCGTTTCATGGACTGTAGGATGAGAGGGAAAGTGGGTCATGCAGCTATCGATTGCCAAAAATCATTTCTCTCCATCAACGAAGCCTGTGCTCCATCGATTGTGTATAATTAATCTTTACGCGCAACGGTCTAATTTTGTCGTGCATTCAACAATTCTACCTCGGACATACTTTAAGTATCCCAATTGCTGAAGACGAAGGGTTGCAGCGCCTGATTCGTCATCTATTGTCTTTTTCGTCGCCACACAGTACATGTCAATGCACACATGATCTATTCGACGTCCATTCCATGAAATCGGATGCCATATCAATTGTTCGCGGCTTTACAATTATTCTTCAAATAGACAGATGATTTTAGCGCTGAAAAATCTAATAGTACCATCTCAAACTTGCCTCTGTATCTTCGTGCATGAAGACTGATACGCTGGGGTTGTTGGGGCCCGGGTTGGGGGTAGGAAGTTCGATCTTCGGAAATTGACCTAACTTTTCAGTCCTCGCTATTGGCGAGCTTACTTAAGAGGATCGGTCGTCTCTTCTCGTATCAGCAACAATTGCTCTAGGGTATTTCAGGATGTAAGGAACTGCACGAGCGCCTTGGCGAATCTCCAATCGTCATCAATCTTCGAAAGAAATATATTGCCCTTTCACGAGAGCATGCCTACAAAAGCAGAGTTAGAAGACTGTCCGGCCTTCTAATTTCTCAAACACGCTCATGCGGTCTCTTGATGAGTAAGTATCGTTTCTCCTCTTCAGTAATCGTCAAATCTAACCGGCCCAAATTTAGAAGTTCACATTCTACGGCCATTTGAGAGGACGTCCGCAACGGTACAGCGAGGAATTAAAGCATTATCTCAGCCTCCATGGCCATTTTTCATTAAAGCATCGGCCGACTGACTCCATGTGACAAGTATCTGCTACGACATCATGGTCACACTACACTTCCACCTGTGCTTGTTCTGTCTGAGATGAGACAGTGCAGCGGAGTCAGTGCAATTCAACCGCAGGTTCTTCTGCGATCCACGAGCTCAGCCATCACTACATGCGAAGTCGTGCCTAGTAACGAAGCAAAAGTACGATGCCCGAAAGGACTGTCCGACATGCTGTGATGTTGCGACCCCGTGTTGGCCCTTGGCCTGTGATTGGTGGCCTCTTGCGCGCCCTCAGTTCGCACCCGGACAACCTCGTGCCCTCTTCTCCTACATCCACAGGTCCATGCTACGGCCCTGACTAGAGCGAACCCTGCGCCTTCACCCCTCCCCCACCATGCCTTAAAGTTCTGGTCGTCATTGTCGTTGAGTGCAAGAGATCAATGGTTGATGGCACTTCTCGCTTAGGTGATCTTGTCCCGCAGCGCAGTCCGCGTCGGCCGGCGTGATCAATACCCACGTTCTCCATCGTTTGGGGACCTGGCACTCACGGGGAGCTTGTTGGTGGTACGCGCCTGTGCCGGGTCCGTCGACATAGACGTGCCAATGCCCATGCTTCTTCCGACGGCGCGGTTAGATCGTCTTCTGAAAATGCCAGCATGGGGTATTGGTTTCGGGTAGTTGGATTGGCTCATGTCCCAGGGCAATAAAGTATGTACCGGTGCCACGCAGCACTCAACATTCTCGCATATTTCTCATCTATCTCTTCCACTTCCGTCTGCTGCTCTCCTGCAACAGCCGAGCCGCGAGCTCGACAACATCCTTCGCTATGTCGTCGGCCATCAATTCTTTCTGTCACTATTTCACCGATCCTATCAGCCAAGTCAGTTTCGCCTCGGTTGCTCTGATTGTCCTTCTCTTCACCTACTTCGCTCTCTCGTTCACCGAGCTCAGCGTCCTCTACAAGACTCTCGGCCTGATCCAGAATTACGGCCAATTTGCCTATTCCTGCTTCCTTAAACCCCATACAGGCGATGGCACGGGAAGTCAACAAGACGCTCTAGAAAGTTTCTACAAGTCTCAAGCTTCCATCTACGATGCCACTCGCACTCGGCTGCTGCAAGGGAGAGAAGACATGCTGGCCCTTGTTGCGGCGCAAGTGAAGTACAGGCTGAAGACCGGACAGTTGGGACGGAAGAAGCCAATTTGGGTCGACATTGGTGGCGGTACCGGCTGGAACATCGAGCAAATGCAACAGCAACTTGATGTACCTACATTTTTCCATGCTGTCTACCTCGTGGATCTGAGCACGAGCCTGTGCGATATCGCGCGTAAGCGCTTCGAACGCCTCGGCTGGAAGAATGTCCATGTAATTTGCGAAGATGCTCGTCAGTTTCGCCTCAGTGACTATGAGGCCGGCGTTGCTGAGGAACAACGTGACTTCAGCATTGGAAAGTCTGCCAGCTACGAGGAAGCTGATGCACGCGACTCCGTCGGAGCGGACCTCTTGACCATGTCTTACAGCCTAAGCATGATTCCGGAATTCCACCCGGTCATTGATAGTGTCACAAATCTCCTCGCCCCTCATGGTATTGTGGGCGTGGTCGATTTTTATGTCCAGAACCAGATCGAATTCTCCGGCCGTACTTACATTGGCGGAGCCATCGACCGCCATTGCATGTGGATCTCCAGAGTCTTCTGGCGCACTTGGTTCGAACTAGATCGTGTGAACCTTGAGTCTGCGCGGCGCGATTACATCGAGTATAAATTTGGCACAATTCTCAGCACCAACCGGCGCTGCCGCCTTCTGGGTTTCCGGATACCATACTATATTTTCGTTGGCTGTACGCGGCAGACAAGCACCATACTGGATCAAGTCGCTCAGGTAGATGCCGCAGTGACGGAGTCGCCTTTTATTTCTGCTCTGGATCTATTCGGGCAGGCAAGGGAGGTGAGAAATAGACGGCGGAGCAGCTCATCAGAATGCAGGAGTAAAATGTATGATACAGCAGTAGTAAATCTTGCCTCGAGCTTACCACTGCCTGCGGCTTATTATCAGAACAACAAGACGCGAATATATTACGACGAGTCCCTGCCCCAGCATAGACAATTCGGAGACGAGTACATTTACGCATTCACGTGGGAGGACGACCGCGCCGATGCCCGTCTGCTCAAGATCACACACGACGATGTCATCCTCGCACTCACTTCCGCTGGTGACAATATCCTTAGTTACGCAATCTCGCGGCCAAAGCGCATACACGCTGTCGATCTTAATCCTACGCAAAATCACCTATTAGAGCTCAAGGTGGCCGCGTTACGCAGTTTGGAGCACGAGGACGTCTGGAGACTCTTCGGCCAAGGCAAGCATCCCAATTTCCACAATCTCCTTGTGCAGCAAATGTCTCCCTACCTTAGCAGTCATGCTTTTGATTACTGGCTTCATCAAGGCCCTTCTACTTTTGACCCACAAGGCAAAGGTCTCTACAACACCGGTGGCAGCCGACACGCCTTACGTCTCGTAGCCTGGTTGGGTAGCCTTTTGGGGGTCCGAAACGATATGCGGAAGCTCTGTGCGGTCGAGACGCTTGCGGAGCAGCGTGAGATATGGCATAAGCGGGTGCGCCGTGTGCTGCTCAGCCGGCTGCTAGCATACTTCGTCATTGGGAGCGAGCGCTTTTTATGGAAGGCGCTGGGTGTGCCTGGAGAGCAGAGGGCTATGATTGAGAACGATTACTGGCAAATAAGAAAAGAGAGTGGGGAGAACAAACAGGACAGAGACAGGAAAGATGAAGGATGGAGTGGTGGAGATCGCGATACGACAGGAGTGAATGTCACGAAAAGCGGGCAAGCAATTTGGAACTATGGTGTTCAGACCTTAGATCCTGTGGCTAACGACACGCTCTTAAGCACGGACAATCATTATTATCTCGTTTGCCTTTTAGGTGGGTTCAATTTTGACCGCATTAACCAAATTCCGTTCTCGTCGATGAGAATGACTTAAAGAACGGCCAGCTCACATGATTTCTCTATAGGTCACTACACTACTGCTTCTCGACCAACTTATCTTCACCCGTCATCACACGCCAAGCTCGCAAGCCCTGGCGCTCTTGATAACCTGCGCATTCACACTGACTTCCTCTTCGACGTTCTCGCACGTATGCAGGCCGAGGCCCTTACCATCGCCGTGCTGATGGATTCCATGGACTGGTTCCGACCGAACGGTCCGGAATGTAAGGCCCAAGTTCAGGCCGTCAATCGCGCTTTGAAAGTTGGGGGCAGGGTATTGATCCGTAGTGCCGGACTGTGGCCGTGGTACATCCGTACGTTCGAAGATCAGGGATTTGTGGCAAAAAGGGTGGCGGCGAGGGGTCTGGGAAGTGACGGGAGAGGTACATGTACTGACCGGGTAAATATGTATGCAAGTACGTGGATTTGCACCAAAGTTGCGAGATGTGACGAGGAGGAAGGGACAGCGTGACGGCAGTGGACCGAAAATGTCGTTGCAGCATGACAGGAAGGTGTCACTGTGACTCCGGAACATCACACATGCCCAGAGAAGGAAATTCTGGACTTGGGAAACACATTTGACTGGTTTGTCTGATTCCAGTGATTTCGGAGAAACGAAGGTCATGCGTGGGTTAAGGCTTCAATAGGCAATTGACCTGATCGAGATTCTGGTAGTACTTTTCATCCTGCAGAGAAGATGAAGTCGAGTTATAGATAAACTTATCGAGATATATGAAAGCATTGTTCTGGACTCCATCTTGTCGTCCTGTATTTCTCGCAGTATTTCAGCGATACCATAAGGCTTGTGAAGGCGGGCCATTTTCCCACGGCCGATGACCTGCAGATCACGTGAGAGTGAAACATACGGGACACCCTCCAACTGCCAGCACATTTCCTTGTAAATTATTGCTTCCCTGTCCGCTCGGCCTCTAATTCCCTCTCCGCATTCTGATAATACTTGGCAGTGTCCACGCCGTGATGATTGTGGTTCACGAAGTTGAACCACGGCATGACATGGATGAAAACTCCAGCATACCGACTCTGCCGACTCGCAGCACCCTGCATATATTCGGACAGAGTACTGACGCCATACAGGGGCTCCCCTCGCTTGACCTTGTCCGTCATCTCGCGCATGTCCATTTCGACCTCACGTCGGTTCTCAGTGAAGCCGTAGAAACGATTGATACTGCGTGAGTAGAAGAGGTAAAAGCCAGACAGCAGGCCAAGGGTGGTGGAAAGTCGCATGATGGACGGGAAGCCTGATTGTCCGCGGCCGATGTCGGTAGGTGAAAATCGCTCGAGCAATATCATGCCGCCAGGGATGAAGGCGGAGCAGACGGCGCCAGCGACATAGTCCGAGGGGCGGGCATAACTAATAACGCGCTTGAAGTGCGGATCGGAGTCGATAAGCTGCAGCGATCGCGTTAGAATCAAAGTGAGGACGTCAAAGTAACAAGACGGTACAAGAGGGGAGAGGGAATCTGGCTTAGGTAGAACGTTGTGTAGTGTAGACATACCGGGTAGTCTGTATTGAGCTGCCTCGCCGGGACATACGGCCGCTTCGTCTCTCCCAGCTCTGGGTATTCGGTGACATTCTTCACTTCCGGCGGTCGCTCTTGAGTCGCCATGATGAGGGCCGTGAGCATTCAATGGCTCGCTGCTGACGATGGTGATGAGAGGGCGAGGGCAGGCGATGCGGGAAACTCCGAGCATTTCAGCCACACGCTCGCACTCCGACCGCGCCACAGCTTCTAAACTTTTGAAACGCGAGTCGTGTCGGGCAACATATTTAAGGCGCGTGACGATGTGTACATGAGAACAGCAACATCATGTCCCGCCCGACCGTCGCTGACCTGACTAGCGATCATGAGCTCGCTGTATTAGCACGCAAGCACTGGCTTGCCAGCACGCCGCGAAAAGTCCTGCCGGAAACCGTGAACCAGATCTGGAAGGCAGTCGAGAGCGACGCAAACTCGACGTTTAATCTCCTCCTGCTCGAGCAGCTACAAGCACTAGAAAGATATCTGTGGCCGTTATACAGCGACGAGAGTTCAGATCATCACGCCCTGCTCATTGCGCTTCTCATCAATATCAAACGCTTGGAACATCTTCCCGTCTGGTCCATATTCATTGACAGGCCGGATGAATTTGGTGAATTTTTCCGCCGGGTTACACACCTAAGCATTGATCAGAGCGTTTCGACTAAGGTTAGGACACGTCTGCTCTGTTTCCTCATTGGAGCATACCAGAGTTTGGACAGCGGGCTGGTGAGAAAAGAATGTGCACCATTGGTCTCTATAGGAATCTGGCAGAATTTGCACTCTGACCAGGTAAGAGAGAAGCTGCTGGCCAAAAATACACAACTTCAGAAGGCATGGCGATCTTCGCAGAAGAAGTTACAGGCTGCGGATGCCGGAGGTCAGGCTCGGCTGAGGTTTGAGAGGAGTTGGCTTTACACGCTGGTATTGGATTTTCTTGACAAGGTGTACGATGTCGGTGCGCCGGCGGATGAACGGCAAGAGAAATTGAGGTACTGTGAGAGAGTTCTGGAATTGCTCTGCGATCTACAGAGCCAACTGCCAACGAGACGATATGTCAACGCCCTGCTCCAGGACCTCAACGTCCTCCCTGTTATCAAAATCTCACCCCTCTATGTGAGTGGTGATGAGGCGGCGGTGATACGCGAAATGTATGGCCTCCTGGAGCATTACCATTACTTTCCCATCGATGATCAAAGCGGGAAACAGCTCACTCGGGCCGAATATGAAACCGCTCATAATATGAGAATTGCGCAACTACAAAATGTAGCATTGAAATTGCAACCAGAGAAGCTCAAGATTCTGATTCTCGCGAATTATGGAAGCCTGGGCGAGAGGGAAGAGCTGCTTGGTCATGTTAAGGATCTTGATGATACAGAACTCAAAAAGCTGTGCGAGAGCCTTGGTTTGAGGACGACATACACAGATTCAAGGATTATTGTTCAGGATCGGGCCTTTCTAGATGAGATTCTTGTGTCGAATATCGCAGCCAGACCATATTATTCCGATGCTCTGATGGCGGCAAATATCCTACCGACGGAGATCTCCCTTTGTGAACCGGCAATTCTGCGCACAGAGAATTATGATGGCTCGCATCCGCTGGCTATTCCAAAATTGAATTTGCAATATCTTGCTGTCGGCGACTTTCTCTGGCGCGCGTTCTTACTTTATCGGAGCGAGGCCTTCTACAGTATCCGCAAGCATCTAGAAGACACTGTCAAGCGTATGAAACCACGTCTGCAAGCGGGGCAGACAAAATTCGATGGCTTCTCAAGAATGGCAATTCCTATTGGAACGCCTGCGGTCGTTGAAGTCATGCCCCCTAGAGTTGGAGAAGACGTGCCTGCGGAGGTCAAAATTGAAACTATTCTGGATGTGAGTAGACTGCAACCAGGCTTGAGGAAAGAGTGGGAAGATCTGAGGCAGGATGATGTGGTTTTTCTTGTCGCTATTTGTCCCTCCGAAAGAAACAATAGACTTACAAATGGCAAAAGCCACTCCGCGCTAGAGAAAATTGGATTGAGCACAGTTCGGTGTGCTGAGGTAATAAGCGTCTTGGATGAAAATGGCCGTACTATCAAGCATGATCAAGACAGCAAAGACCATATTGATGGTCTGTCCCGCCCAAAGCAAAGACGCCTGTTGCTTAAACTCGACGCACTTTCGTACAAGACAGACAAAGAGAGAGCTGATGCTGGCAAAGGCAATGTGTTGGAGACCATCAACGTTATAATTCGTCGGCGAGCACGAGAAAACAATTTCAAACCCATCCTTGACACACTCAAGCAGCTCACTATGTCGGAGAATGTACCAATCCCAACCTGGTTGCACGATGTCTTTCTCGGCTACGGCGATCCAGCATCAGCATCATACAAGCGCCTGCCCAACCGGCTGAGATCAGTTGATTTCCGCGACACATTCCAAGACTGGCAACACCTCGTTGAGTCGCTACCCGGAAAGACAGTAGAGCCAGATCCCACGGTCGATGCAAGCTTTCCACCGCCATATGTACTCGAGACCGTGGATTCGGCTGTTTCTGCACCGACAGCACCGAAACTGGGCAAGAAGAGGAAGCGCGAGCTGCCCGATGGACCACCACAATCGGCGCCCGTGCCGGAGACTCTGAAGGTGTCTACTTACAAACCTCCAAATATGGGACCATATCCAACAGACGCGCCCAAAAAAAATAAAGTGCGCTTCACGCCAGCACAGGTGGATGCCATCACTTCTGGCATGCAACCCGGCTTGACCGTCATTGTTGGTCCACCTGGAACAGGTAAGACAGATGTCACGACACAAATCATTTCAAATATCTACCACAACTTTCCTCAGCAGCGGACCTTGCTGGTGGCACATAGCAATCAGGCTTTGAATCAACTGTTCCAGAAGATCACTAAGCTGGATATTGATGAAAGGCACTTGCTTCGACTGGGCCACGGAGAGGATGATTTAGAAATTGAAGGATCATTTAGTAAAGCAGGACGAGTGGATTCGTTCCTTGAAAGGGGTTCGCAAGATCTGGCAGAAGTGCAAAGACTTGCGGAGTCGATTTCAGCTCCAGGCGCGCATGGGAGCAGCTGCGAGACCGCCGAATACTTTGACGAGGTGTATATTCGACCACGGTGGAAGAAGTATTGGGATGGAGTTGAGAACGCGGGATCAGATGTGGTCGCCACCTTTCCATTCGCAACATTCTTTGCAAATCTACCCCATCCTCTCTTCCCTTCTGGTGCAAGCAGAGAGGAACTTCTGGATATCGCCAAAGGTTGCGAACGACATATGCGTAAAATTTTTGAGGAGCTCGCAGACATGCGCCCCTTCGAAATTCTCAGGCATCAGAGGGACAAAGAAAATTATCTCCTTGTTAAAGAAGCGAGAATTGTTGCCATGACTACAACCCATGCTGCCATCCGCCGTCAGGATATTATTCGTCTTGGCTTTAAGTATGACAATGTAATCATGGAAGAGGCAGCACAGGTCACAGAAGCAGAGACATTTATTCCGCTAGTGATGCAACCCCATCATCATACGCATACCTTACAACGTATCGTCTTTGTTGGCGACCACTTACAGAACAGCCCCATTATCCAAAACGCCGCCTTTCGGTCCTACGCCCATCTCGAGCAGTCGTTATTTCAGCGGCTCATCCGTCTCGGTGTCCCCCACACCCTACTCGATGCCCAGGGCCGCTCTCGACCCTCCATCGCAGCGCTCTGTCATTGGCGCTATCCGCATCTTACCAACCTCCCGATCACCGCTACGGACCCTGCTTTTGTGCTAGCGAACGCTGGATTCAGATATGAATATCAATTCATCAATGTCGCTGATTACAAGGGTCAGGGCGAGAGTGAGCCAACGCCGCACTTCTTGCAGAATCTTGGCGAGGCAGAGTATGCGGTAGCAATTTACCAGTACATGCGTTTACTGGGTTATCCGGCGGAGCGGATCAGCATTTTAAGTGCCTATGCCGGGCAGCGAGCGCTGATCAGAGATGTATTGATGCACCGATGTAAAGGGAACCGGCTGTTTGGAATGCCAGGATGGGTAGGCACGGTCGACAAGTACCAGGGCGAGCAAAATGATTTTATCATCCTTTCGCTAGTTAGGACGAAAAGTCCAGGTTATCTGAGAGATTTGAGGCGACTGACTGTGGCACTCTCGAGGGCGCGCTTGGGATTGTACGTCCTGGGAAGGAGAGAAGTATTTGAGAGTAGTCTGGAGCTGAGAGATGCCTTTGAAGGTTTGTTGGAGAGGGGTCAGAAGCTAGTGCTTGTTCAAGGGGAAATGTTCCCAAGCAAAAGGGGCGTGAGGGATGAGGTGGACGAGCAAAAGGTGGCAGTGATGGATGGAGTAGAACATATGGGGCAGTACGTTTACGATATTACGCAGGCAAAATATCAAGCAGTGAAAAACGGCAAAGAAGTACTGCCGCCACTTGCGGAGACTGATGTGGATAGTATTGAAGATGACGGAGAGGGTGAAGACGAAGCGGATGACGAGTTGAACGGAACGAACGGAGCAGAGGCTGCTCAATAAAAAGTGGGAGTGTAGAAATTTATGCGCATCTCTTTTTGTCAGATGGGCTGCTGTATAACATATCTACGGTAGCGGATAATTAAACCGCGCATACGGCCCACCTTATCAAGACGGTTCCTTCGGAGAGAGCTCGTCGATAATATTTTGCGGATCTTTCCATGCTATCGCCACGTATCTGCATCTTCATCAGAGCTTTGCTAACACGTAAAGGGCCTGCACTCGGAGATTTGCATACTTCGTGTGACTCCCCCTCGCCACCAGCTCGTCTTTGGCATTTGTGAAGCGAATGGAAGTGTAAGCGAGCGTTTTGCCGAACTTATCACAAGTCACTTCGGCGCGGATGAGGTCACCTACTCTTCCACCGGAACTTAAGAATGTGACTGGTGAAAATCTCAGCTGGCGTGGCAGGTACGGTAAGTGACACAAATGGTGCACAGGATCTGCTTACCGCTGAGATCAGTAGAAACGCCGGTGGAGAAGAGGCCTCTGGATGCCACAGCTAGTGAGCCGCCAAGGTCGGTCATGCATGCGAGCGTGCCTCCATGGAGGATATTGAGGCGATTCTTAGACGAATAGATAGTCAGTTTAGGGCAATGGTTAGTTGGCTAGCTGCGGACGGGACCAACGGTGTGTTCTTTTTGAATATCGAGCTCGAAGTTGACGACTCCAGGTCGGGCAGCGGTGACTCGGAGCTGCGCATTCGGATAGGAATGAGAACACTGACACAAATCATGTTGTTCTTATAATTGGTTTTATCGACGTACACTATCAAGAAGTCTGAGAGATGTGAGAAACTAGCCTCCCTTCATAACTTACCACCACTTACCTTGGCTCCAATCCTGAGTTTGCCCGGAATGACCTTCAAAGAAAGAATCAGCTACTGCCCGAAGAACAAGTGAATGAGAATTCCAGACACACTCCCATACGGATCTCACGAAAGGGAGTGTTTTGTACGACATTGCAAATGGCTCTTTTCCCTGTCAACAAATCTGAAGTCCAACATCCAACCATTCTCACCTCACCTCTTGCCTCTATGCAGTCGGCCCGGGAGCCGGGAGCCGGGCAATCTTGCAAGCCACGCGAGATGATGCCGATTTGACCTCGGCATATATATCATGAATCGAAGTGAGGCCCCGCAAGCAAGAAACTCCTATGTCCCTCCTGAAAAGCCGTATAAGAGCATTTCTTTTGATTTGTATTCAATTAATTTACTGTGTTAAGAATTAAAGAGCAGTATAAAACACCATGAGCAACCCAGGTGCAGGCCACCAGTACCCACCTGTGCCTGTGTCATGGTATAAACGGGACGTACTGCTATTCGCCAATAGCATAGGATGCACGGTTGATGAACTTCACTTCCTCTACGTATGTTTTCCCATCCACGACTGCTCTGACTTGGGACCTTATCAAAGGGCATAGGAACTCCATCCCGCCTTCTCTGTCTTCCCAACATATCCTATCATCCTGCCGTTTAAAGGCACTAATGTTGAAGTGATCGACTTTTATGCTCAACAAGCCAAGAACAATCAGGCCATCCCCGGATTACCGAAACTTGACAGCAAGAGAGTGGTCGATGGCGAGCGACATATCACGTTCTACAAGACACTGCCAACATCATCTGAGGGCAGAAAGTTTGAAATTCGGGGCAAAGTAATCGGGGTGTACGATAAAGGTAAACCGGGAACTGTCTTGGAGACGCAAAACGACCTTGTTGATGCGGAGACTGGTGAGCTGTATTCGAGAGCCATAGGATCTGGTTTCTTCGTCGGCCAAGGTAACTGGGGTGGCCCAAAAGGACCAAAGACACAGAGTTATCCACCACCGGAGGGCAAGAAGCCAGATGCTGTCTATGAGCATCCCATTGGCCTGGAGGCTGCGCACTTGTATAGGCTCAACGGAGATTACAATCCGCTTCATGCGACTCCTGAACCCGGTAAGGCCATGGGATTTGGCGGCGCCATCATGCATGGCTTGTATTCGTGGAACACAACCTGCCATGCATTGTTGAAGCTGCTCGGTGGTAGCGATCCCGCGAACATCAGAGAGTACGCAGCTAGGTTTGCTTCGCCTGTCAAGCCTGGAGATACCCTCGTTACACAGATTTGGCGGATGGGGGAGAAAGATGCCGACGGGTGGGAGGACATCCGCTTCGTTACTTCCGTTAAAGGCGGGAAAGTGTGCCTAAGCAATGGCCGCGCAAAGATGAAGGTTATTGGGTCAAAGCAAAGTAAGCTCTAAATTCGGATTTTATATATCTTGCCGGTAGTATATAATTCAGGTAAACAGCTTGGATGCTAGTGAAATTCAGCATCTACAGCCAAATTGAATATGTGCTAGGATTACCAAGATCTTAACAAAACATTCACAAGTTCTTACCATTCCCAACCCGACCTCACCCTCTCCATTAAGAGGCTCTGCTGGTGGCAACAATTTTGTTAGTCAGACTGGCATTCCTAAATTTTGACACCACGTGGCCCTCCTCTGTGCCTTGATCGTTCACTTTCTCATTTGGCTTTTGGCTCTTCAGTGGGAAAGTTCATGTACCTCTTGACTTCTCAAGAGTTTTCTCCATTTCACTGGGAAGAGGGCTTGTGTTACTTGCAGTCGGTCAAGCACCATACAACCCTTTGCTCGTCTACTTGCAGGGCATCTACGGAGCTCGCCACATGATCAGACGAATGGCTCTGCTGCACTTGCGTCCGCTAGCATTACTTCGGGCTAGGAGCTGTAGGTGTTGGACTGGGTTGCTCCTGGCCCCGCTTGGATACTCGCCTTCCGCATGTGGGCTTTTGGCTGAAGGTTTGCCTTTGCCACTTCTATGGTTCTGATGGCTTTGGTGTTGATATACAGAGGCACCACGAGATATAGAAAGTTTGGTTGTACGCCGCAGCAACAGCCTGGCGGCGCGAAGAAGTAACGTAGCAAATGTTTCTCAACAGAGTCGAGCCGAATTTCGAATCCATCTTCCTAAGGGCGACCAGAGCTGTCCTTGGTACATGGTAGGGACGCAATACTACAGCGTAAAGATTTGACTAATACATAGCCCCCATTGCAGTTGGCTAATGCATTCTCTACAACTTCTCGTCTGTTAAGTTTTTGACTTCCCCAACTTCAACTCTCTTACCTATAGCATACTTTCGACGTGCATCTAATCTGGCAAAACAACTTCATTTCCGTACGCAATTTCATGGTTTGACTTCCCACCATGGTGACAGAGCCTGCGGAATACTCAAGGAATGAACACAACATTTTGGGCTGCAGACAAGATCTTCTAGAGAATTTTACTGATTCCATGAGAATCGACCAAACACAGAATCCTGAGGATATTTAAGTGGACAAGAGCTCAGATAGCCGAAAAAGATGTTTTTTAATTATGCTGCTGAAATACCAAAAAACCACCAAATTTTGCGGCTCTTCATGATCACGATGCAATTATCGAGCCGAAAATATCAATTTGGCAGTATTAAAATTTGGAGAGACTTGGAATGAGGACCAAAGAGATGGAAATGTGTCGCACTTGCGACCTTTGCAGCCATATCGGGCTTCTTCGAAGCTACTTGAGCATGTCAAATACCCATGGCTACCATAGGTCCCCTGTTGTGCAATTAATAAATCGCTTTGCTGGAGTTGGTAGAACCTTTACGACTTACAGTAGTGCGAGATCCTGTCAACCCTGTACAGTCTATGGAATTAGTCATTTTGTAGGAACCTCGATGACTTCGTGCCTTCATTTCAATTTAGGGTATAATAAGTACACTCAATCTTGTCATTTCTCCCTTGAGCTTCAGCACAGGGACATGAACATGTAGAATTCAGTGTTGTGAGCGACGCAAAGTCGACGGTACTCGCGGCTTACCGGAAAATTGCCCATTACACGAATAACCAAATTTATGCAATTTCCAAGGCTTGAGAAACGTAGCTGCTTAGGGTCCTAATTGCATCCCTGATAGGACTTTCATGCCTGGCAGCAACGCTGCTTCTATCAGGCCAGAGAGTATTCTGCCATTAGATGATCATATTCGTAGTCCTGAGTTGACTTTGAACATTGCGCAAGCTCTTATGCCGCATTCTGAGCGAACTCACCTCATGCTCACCCCCGAATGTTCGGCATGTTCAGCACAGTCATGACTGTACAATGAAATAGTAGAGTTGGAGAACGCATCTCACTATGATTCGAATCATTTCTGAAGATTAGCTTGAAATAAATATATATGTAAACAATAACCACTGCAACTCTGGCGTTGAAAAATGTTGTATTGTATTCCACTATTCAGTTGCTCTTGAAATAATTCATCGCAATGATACTTCCTAACCCAGCTTCCTTTTCGAAACGGTCGAGGTCGTATCTGATACGTTTTGCCACTCCGACCTTATGTCCCTTGGGAGGTGCATGGCTCTTTACTTCGAAGCTGTCGGGTTGAGAGTAGAGGAAAAAGACATAACGATGCGGTCCGCTACCTGGAGGAGGCCCCGGCCCAGCATAGTCCACGATGAATGGTTCATCGGTCTCCAGTGTCTGACTGCCCGATACAGACCTGAAACCAGATTGGATCCAGTGCAAAGCGGGCCCCGAGGAATGGAACCGTCACAAATGGCGGATCCATGTCAAGACAAACCACGAGGTATTTGCCCTGGGCATTTGGGAGATACAGCTCTGGCAAGGATTGAGCTTCTAGGATGGTTTTAGGTCGTTGTCCCCAAATAACTGCATTGGCTGTCTATCTTCATTACGAACCAGCTTTTGGAACATATTGCCCAGGTTCAATGTCACTCCCACCAATTTTCAGGCCCAGAGTCTGGATGCCTGTTGCTAGACCGGACAAGGCTTCGTTCGCGCTTTTGTTCACTGGCATTCTTTTTCCTGTCAGGGAGTCTCTCCTTTATATTTTGTCGTGGAGCTGAATGGCGCAGTCGTACAACACGCGACGAAAAGACGGAACTTAGTTCCGTGATTGCCTAGAGGTCTTCAATGCTTGCAAAATAGTGTCTGCTTTAAATACACATTTATCGCTGCCGCACTGGCTTGGTGGCGGAGTTAAGAGGCTTTTACCGAAGCGATATAGGAACTCGTTACTGCTGCAATAACATGCACAATGCTCCGTGCTCGTGAAGCCACTACCCTTTTAGAGAATTAGTCGTTGCAAGCCATTGTGTAAAGACTGGAGGGGAGCTTGAATGGCACTGTAATTCGAAGTTTCTCCCGACAGCGAGCATGAGAAAGATACATTGTTGCCCGTTAACGTGAGCTGGGGCAATTGGACATGCGCAAAATTCGGCCATAGTTTCAACTAACTTACATGTAATACATCCATCTTCACTTACTGATTAATTCTCCGTTAGTTGTTGTCGTCCACAGAATACTGGGAAAAAAAAATAACACAAATTAGCAAAAACTCAATTGGTCTTCGAAGCAGTCAGACGTGAACCAATATTCGCGTTACGTTGCAAAATCTGATTCGAATCTTCGTGTAACTCTCAATAGCGACCAAATAAACCGTTGTTACCATCTGTAATGAAGTGTACGCGATCCTTAACGCCACGAGAAGACGCTCCTGGGAAACGTCTGCCAAGCCTTGACGACTTGAGAGTGGAGAATCACTGTCATGAAGCGATGCCTTAATTCTCATTCTCATCTTTATCTTGGTTCTCATCGTTTTTCAATAAGATCTTTATTGTAATATTTCCCATTTTCTCGTTCGCTAATATCCCGCTCTAAACCTTGCAACTGGCCCGTCATGCCGAAATATTATCTTCCGCACAATTTCTCCAGTCCCAAATCAGTTTAGGCAGATGCTGCCAAATCGATTCTCGGCAACCCATTTACACCTTGCTGACTCCTGGACGAGGCGTGTCTCAATTCCGGCAGCCCTGTACATTCTGTTGTCGCAATATGGCAGGCGGAAGAATAACTCTCACTGGTGGAAATCGATGATGGATAGACTAAAGATTCGATCAAGTTATCCATATAAAAATAGGAACAGCCGGCACGCATCAGCTTCCTAAGAGAGTTGCTCAGAAAGGCTGGCTTTGAGGTCAACTGTTCGACTTTGCAAGTATCGCAGGTCTCAACGGCGTCATGAAGAAGATGGCAGTTGGGTTGTCTTCACTTTGTTCGCCGTCTTATCAGAGCCGTGAATGAGAAGTTTCTCTGCTGTATCTGGCTTTTTTGAATTTACACAGCAGTAGAAAGACTATCAGTGGATTGTGATCTTGCATGTTTTTAACGAATACTTGGGTCATCATCTTCTAGGAAACAAATATTGTCAAGTCCTTTGCCCAGTTGGTCGGCTGTCTTTGCAAAATGCATCGGGTTGTTGAATATGCAATATGTTTGGCACAGTTTGCTTCCCAAGGAGTTGCTGCCAAAGAATTCGAGCTCAGAGTCGGTCTCAAACGTATTCCTCCAGGACTGTAACGCTTTTGAAATCTTTGATCATCTGAAATAGCTCGCAGATCTCATGTTCATGGAACCTGTTAGGCAACTTGGAGACCTGGTAGGGTAGCACAGAGGGGAGCAAATTCGTCGTTTCAACCTAGTCTTACGTTAGGGAGACTATTTTCCTCAACTAGTTAGTTGGCTTCTGATTGGGTCTGAAGCTTTTAGCTGTCAACTTGCGTTGAAGACTGGCAAGTGTGACATGAAGTTATAGACACAACCCTTGAAAGTGGAGCTGCTAGAAGCAAGTACATCGCCTCGGAAATCTGCCTTTACGCGGTCCATGGCGTCGAGATTGACCTTCTCGTCTTTGCAAATCAAATTGGATGAGAGGTTGCAGAAAAGCTGATTAGAATGGAATCAAGCCGTCGGGTAAAGAGGCCCTTGATATACTCTTCGGCAACATCTCCTGCAAGTGGCCTGAACTTCAAAGATCGTTTAAAGACAACATCAAATTATCCATCTCGCCCCGAAATACTGAAATAATCAACTGCCACAACGAATACGTGTGGATGATAATGAGTGTGTTGCATGGCTTGTCTCAGTTCGTCGGGCTATGATCGTTTGCAGCATTCTTCATGTCTCAGCTCAGGTCAGACAGCCTGGCTCATTTAGCTTTGAAAGGTTAAACTAAAATCTTGGTAGGTAACTGTTCGACTGCACTGTGCACAACGGTCGCATACGAATCAATTAATATCCTTTTGGCTGTTAAACCATTCACGTCTTCAATATACTTTCACCCTCCTCTTTCGATCTTCCAGGATCTGAAATGTAAAGCCACTTGTGTCACTTGCGCATGTGCTCATCAACAAGCGCCATAATCCCTTGCCACTCTACCAAGGCTAGTAAACTTCGTATAGAAACCACATGCGTAAACCGTTGCTCCATGCCAGAGTAACGGACTGGATTGGAGAAGCGCAGCAAACACGCGATTTAGAACTGCAAGCCCGGAATTCAAGGCCATTTAGGCTCTATATTTCATTCGAACATGTAACACACCTGACAACTGTTTTCCAAAATCACCAGTAGTGAGGTTCTTGAAATCTCACTCGTCATCCACAAAACTGCTCGCCAACCGTCCTAAGAACGGGATTTCGATACGATCTAATGTTTCTGCATTCTTCCAGGCGCCATATGCCAGATATAGAATGAGGAGGATGTCGCATGTCAGGAGCATATAACTGATTACCGCCGTCCAGGTGAATATGATGTGGACCATGAATAGCGCACTGAACACAAGTGCTGATTGCCAGGCATGAAACCGTACATAGTCGCTCTTATGCTCAAATAACAGCAGTACAACACCGCCAGCAGGCGGAAGAAGCAGATAGGCTAATGCCGCTTCGATGTTTAGTGGTATATTCAAAGAGGTCTCAAATATATGTCCACCGATAGAGTGCGTGGCACCCCCTCCACGCAAAGCATCTGAGCCGATATAATCATTCCTTGGCACTGCGCGCCCGCTTTCTAGATCTGTGTAGCCATCCGTGTGCCCCTCTGTTTCATCGTCGTAGTATTGCGAGGGTGAAGGTAGAGTCTGGGCGCGTGCTGCCGCCCAGGGGTCTTCGCGATCAGCGAACTTGCCGATATTTCTTTGCGGCTGTGTTTGTTGGACTCCACTATGCTGTTGCCCAGGTTTTGGAGATGCTGTGGATGAGCGCAGAGGAGGGGATTTGGCACGTTCGGACTCAGGGGGAGATGACTGATATGGAGCGAAGTTCATGGCCGTTGTTGCGAATTCAGAGTGAATCCAGCCAATGTAATGGAATGTGGGCAAGATGACCGTGGTAAAAATGTGAGGTTAGTTGAGAGCCTTAACCTCGCTGCCTCAGTAAGAGTACTGTGTTCCGACTACGCAAGCTGCCCGAGCGCGAGTCGAGCTCGGTACCTGACGTGCCACGTGCCGATCAGCTTCGACTTCTTCCTTCAGCCTTTCACCACGGTATATCCTCATCATCTGTGACACCGCGGATTGAAATGAGATCTCTGGGCGGATTCAATACCATGCCGACCGATACTGCATTACTCTAGAGAAGCTGCGTTAAAGGTTGACCTTAGAACTCTCCCGAACCGCGCTTTATACAACTTTAGGAAGGTACCGCGAAAATCCCATATTGTCAATGATTAGTCGACCAATTGCATCACCAATCACTTTCTCCGTCCGGTAGATGGGGCAGATATCGACACTCGACATTGTGCCATCATGGCGGTGGTGTGGGTCCTGAGGGCAACCAGTAAAGACAATATATTTTGATTGGTATCTCCTAAATCCGCTTTCTGCTGACTTTTTTATACAAATACACGTTTCCCTTCCTCTCGGTCCTGTGTCTCCCACTCATCTCGAAATCGAATAACTTAGCAGCGGATAAGTTTTCGCGATCCTTGGAAATTAGCGATCATGACCCGGGTGTTACTCACCGGCGGTAGCGGCTTCATTGCCGCCCACGTACTCGATATCCTACTAAAGCGTGGCCACTCTGTCGTCACGACAGTTCGGTCTCAAGAAAAAGCCAGGATTATCGCAGACAACCACAAAGAGTATGGCAAAGATGTCCTGGATTTTGCCATCGTGGAAGATATTGCAAAGCCCGACGCTTTCGCCAACGCTGTAATATCAGACCCACCATTTGAGGCAGTCATTCATACAGCCAGCCCGTTTCATTTCAATGTCACGGATGTTCAGAAAGACCTTCTGGATCCAGCGATTATTGGGACGACGGGAATACTGAGGTGCATCAAGAAGAGTGCGCCAAGTGTGAAGAGAGTGATAATCACATCTAGTTTCGCCAGCATCATCAATCCGTTTAAAGGAAATTGGCCGGAGCACACGTACAGCGAAGCGGATTGGAACCCAATAACGCCGCAACAGGCCCTAGAGAATCCTCAGAACGGCTACAGAGCAAGCAAGACCTTCGCAGAAAAGGCGGCTTGGGAGTTTGTGGAGAACGAGAAGCCAAACTTCACAATCTCAACAATTTGCCCTCCACTGGTTTTGGGTCCGATTGTGCATTATTTGAACAGTCTTGATGCGCTTAATACATCAAATCAACGAATCAGGGACTTCATCCAAGGCAAAGCTAAAACCGAACTGCCTCCCACCGGAACCTTTATCTGGGTCGATGTACGCGACCTTGCGCTTTGTCACGTCCTTGCGATCGAGAAAGAAGCCGCGGCGAACAAGCGTTTCTTTGTGACTGCAGGGTACTTCAGTAATAAAGAGATTGTTGAATTGATTCGGAAGCATTACAAAGAGTACAGTAACGTTCTTCCGAGCGAAAAAGCCCCGGGTGGTGACTATCCTGAGGATGGCATTTACAAATATGACAACAGTCGCGTACAAGAGGTATTAGGTGTTAAGTTCAGAAGCTTGGAGGAAAGCATTGTTGACACCGTGAAGAGCTTAAAAGCAATCGGTGCATGAAGACCATTTTGATTGCTGTATTTTCTCGTAGTTCTAGATGCTCAAAGAAGAAATAATTAAATTATTTACAGCACTTCCTTTTTATCCTCTCTGTCAGCAACAGCTTAGCCATGCATGATCTAAATAGAAAATGTAATAGATGCCAAAGAGAGATCACCATCAGGCAAAGAGTCAAGTACTTCATTGAGTAGCTCGTAGAGTACTCTGCAGAAGTTATCGTTCATAGAAACATCATTGACAAATAACATAGCGCGGAGAATAGCATGATATACATACCTCTAGAATAAAGACAAAAAACAAACGGTAAGACTTTCGATGTGTCTAGATGCGCAACAGCTGTCTAATTATCGACATCAGCAAGGAGTATGAATAGATCTGGCCAATCAAAAAGTCATGGTAAAAATAGTGAGTAAAAGTCAGACTGTTGAGCTTGAAATTTGTTGCAAGTCATTGAGCGCGCTCTGAAGGAATATATAGAGAAGATATTATCATCACTCAAGACTATATCGTAGGCGAAGCGGGAATAGAAATAGGACTTTCGTACCTGGTTTGACATATCTTAAATAGGTAAGGTGGTAGCGAACATTTACGAAATATATTTCTGATAACGCAGTGATAGCAAATTTGCTCTGGGTATATTCAAGGACTAGGTTGAGAGAACTTCGAAAAGGCTCAATGGGACCAAAGAAAACCTCCTCGGAAGGTTTTCGGCTGTGTCCGGCTTGGCGCATTGATCTAAGCGTTTCGGAGGCCGACATCGTTTGCCTTGCGCCTTACCACTTCCTTTCTTGGTCGAACATCCGCATAGTTTCATTTATCATTGAGACTCGGACTCGGGCAATATAATCTCATTTACGCGTGCAAGTATTTGTTGGATATTTAAATCTTGCTCTCTTCTCCTTCCCCCCTCCCTCCCCGGAAAAATCACTGTATCTTACGACTTCTAAAGGTGGTTTCATCGCCCAATAGCTATGGCAAGCACGGATGATATCACTCTCTCCAACAATTATCATTATGAACTACAACAATCGGCTTCAATGAAATCTAATAGCAACGTAGGAGGCGATGGAGATATTCAGCCTTCCATTCTAGAAGACAGGGGCAGCACCTCAAGCTGGTTGGTAACCCGAACCCAAGCATCCCACAAATCGATTACATGATGAATAATATTTGACACATGACTCATCGGTAGGAAACTGATGGTCATTGTCGCATCCGCGTTCACTGTAGTATTCACTTGCTGTGGACTCAATTTTGCTTTCGGTGTTTACCAAGCGCTATACGATTCCTTGTCTCGTAAGGCTGGAACTCCATTTGAGGGCGCCAGTCCAGCCGAGATTGATCTCATTGGAACTCTGTCAATCTCACTGATGACGATTGGTGCGCCTTTCGTCGTGGCCTGGGCCAAAATATTATCCCCACGGATCGTTTGCTTTGCTGGTGGAGTCGTTTTTGGGCTCGCATTAATCCTTGCCAGTTTTGGGACCAAGTTATGGCATTTTGAATTGACACAGGGTCTACTACTAGGCGTAGGAACCTCTATGGCGTATATGGTTGCTGTTACGGTAACTCCTTCTTGGTTCACTTCTCGAAGAGGACTAGCAATGGGTGTTATCCTGGCTGGTACAGGTGTTGGAGGAGTAGTCTGGGCACCTGTTTTGAGTCTCTGCATCAACAAGATAGGTTACCGGAATACGTTGCGTTTGACAGGTGCTTTGTCTTTCGCACTTATTGCCGTTGGCAGTGGTGCGATGATGTGGGAGCCTAGGACCCTCGCTAGAATTCAAGTCGAGAACGCTGCGAGAACTCACCGCACTCTGGCCCTGCTGAAAGTGCCACTCGTGGAGATGCGGGTTGCGAAATCTCGAAAGTTTGTCGCCCAAGCGCTGAGCGCTCTTCTGCAGTCAGCAGCTTACTACACCCCAGTTTTCTTTTTTGCCGCATACGCCCGTACGCTAGGCTATAGTGACACTGCGGGAGCCAATTTCATCGCCATCAGCAATGCATGTAATGCTTTGGGCAAGGTAGCCATTGGTTATGCTGCTGATAAGGCCGGAAGACTAAACGCATTGGTTTTGACTACGCTCTTGAGTGCGGCAGCAACCCTCTGTTTCTGGCTTCCATCAACATTACTCGGGGACACCAGCAACTCCTCGTCACAAGGTCTTTTTATAACTTTTGCAATACTATATGGCTTATTTGCGAGCGCATACGTTTCACTCTTCCCGACCAGCCTGGTTGAGCTTTTCGGAGTGCAAAATTTCGCTTCCGTGAATGGAGTCTTATATATGGTCAGGGGCTTTGCCACAATGGTGGGAACACCTATTGGAGGTGTGCTGATTCGAGGCTCCGGAAAAAACAGGCTTGGAGGTCCGGGGATGTATGAAAGCATGTCGGTGCTGGTCAGTGTGCTCTTGTTTGCTGCTACAGGGGCGGCGTTGTGGGCTAGGATGGAGGTCATGGTACAGCCAGACGGTAGTATCATGAAGAAATGGAAACTCTAGACTCAAGGGATATTTGTCAAGAATGAATATCCTGCACCGTATGTAGGAAAAATTTGCATGATCATCTTATTAGAAAGAACCCGTCCTATATCACCTGCACATGCAAGAGGAATGGCAACACAAGGCCACCTTGATGCATACGAAAGATAGTCCGGCATTGCGCAGTTATGCTGTCTGATTCAGCGCTACATTCGATGGCCTGGAGGTTCGATCAAATCTCGAGAAGCGCTCGAATATATCTTGAACACATCTCTGCAGCACATATATATTTATGCATGTCTGCGGTGTACATGGAGTTTCGATCCGCAAAAGATCGGGCCGGCACTTTCGGCGCCGACGTCGTTCGTAAGCGGATGGATCTGAAAAGCCAAGGTTCAACTTTCAAAGGAATTAACTGGAGATCCGAGCGCGGGTAATTGAACGTGCCTTGCTCCCTGGCCCGCTTCTTATACTAACAGTCTTATTTCTGGAAGCGTTGTTATCAAGCAAACCTTGTTCATTCTCTCCCAAGTAGCCAAGCAAGCGCTGGACGAGAGTGATCATCCACACGGCTGCTCTGCTGCGGAGCACGAGACAAGTATCGCCATGGGCGGTGCGCTCTCTCTCTTCAGCAAACTCATATGGTCGAAGAAAGAGATCCGTATATTAATCCTCGGTCTGGACAACGCAGGCAAGACGACACTGCTCTACCGCCTCAAAATAGGTGAAGTCGTCACAACGATTCCCACGATCGGCTTCAACGTCGAGAGCGTCACATACAAAAACCTCAACTTTAATGTGTGGGATTTAGGCGGCCAAACGTCTATCCGACCCTATTGGCGATGCTACTATGCCAACACAGCGGCTGTTGTATTCGTCATCGATAGCACCGATGTGGAAAGATTAGAAACGGCAGCAGATGAGTTGAGGAGCATGTTACAAGAGGAAGAATTGAGGGACGCGGCGTTGTTAGTTTTTGCAAACAAGCAAGATCAGCCTGGCGCGAAAGGCGCCGGGGAGATTAGTGAGGCCTTGAAGCTGGGCCAGTTGAAGGACCGAAATTGGAGCATCATGGCTTGCAGTGCAATAGACGGTAGAGGGATCAATGAGGGAATGGACTGGTTGGTGGTGAGTATAACATACCCTATTACCTAAAGGCGGTGAAGGATGTCAGACTCTGGCTAACTTGGGCTGTGCTTTACAGCAAACTGTAGGAGAAAATCCTTAAAGCAAGCAGATGGCCTAAAAGCATTTTTGGGCACATTCTATTAAAGTAAAAGATATTCTGGCATTTATTTCTCCAACATCGTAACATATGAAGTGTTATAGCATGTGGTCAAGCATGTCGTGGGAGTGAGGACCATCCGAAATCTTCGTAGAGCGATCCATTCTATTACCAATTTCTTTTCGTACATGATCATCCATGGATGCCAACAATGTCGAGAACACATGATCCAATTGCCTGAAATATAATAATAATAAAGTCTTGCATTGCTGATCTATTCCTGTCTAGGATAAGCAGCTATCACTGAGTTTTGGTTATTAGAAGGTAAAAGCCTAAGCACAAAACCCTTCTCATCTCTTGTTTATCTTGGGTGCCAATCCAACTTTTGCTTTTGTTTACCTGTTGGACATTAATAGGAGCTCTGATGCTCCTAGCCTCTCACCAGGTCCCTTCCATCTGTCTCTCTTCTTTCTCTCTCCTGTTCCTCATCCCTTGCCAGGGAGAATTGATCTAGGACTGCTTCTTGGATCATCCACCTTACTGCTGCTGTAAGGCCCCTCCTTGTGTTTGCCAGGTCCTTCCAGTTTGATGTCCCTGCCTCTCTAAATAGTCTTTCTCTTGCTTCCTGTTTTTCAGGGCAGAAAATTAGGATGTGCTTCACTGTCTGTGTTCTATATCCACAGGTGCATTCAGGTCTGGCTCCTGGGACCCTCCTTTTAGTCAGATAAGCTCCTAGGCCTATGTGTTCGGTCCTAATCAAGGTAGCTATCGTACTTTGTGGTCTAGTCCAGCCTTTGTGTAGCCTTAATCCTCCTCCCTGTCTTAGTGTAGTCTATACTGCTGGTATCTCCTGTCCAGGTTGGGCTTGCTGCTTTCTCTGTCTTTCTTGTTCCCACCTCTTATCCCATTGTTCTTGAAGCCACCAGTCTTTCTTTTCCTTTCTTCTAATATCTAAGTGTTCTTGGCTTCTTTGTGTCTCTATTAGCTTATTCCATCTCTCCTTCGTTGTTATTCCTGTCTAGGCTCTTATTATTCTATTTCTCCCTTTTTTGCATATCAGGGCTACTTGATTACATTTCTCTTTAATGTATTGGGTAACTGGGAGATCCTGGGTCTTCTGAGCATGTTGTCTTGCTAGTTCTTGGGTATACAGAGCTAGAGGGGGGATGTCTGCTTCATTTTGGAGAACCGCTTCTGGTACGCTTTTGTAGGCACCTGTGATATGCCTTAGGGCCTGATTTTGGATCTTCTCTAGGGCTGTTGTCTGCCTAGAATAGGAGCCTCGATCCTTTGCTGGTTGGGTCCATATTGGGCATCCATACGTTATGCCTGGTCTCACTACTGCTGTATAGAGGTGTCTAGCTTTCTGGAATGTAGCTCCCCATGTGGATTTGCACAGCCTCTGGAGTGATTGCATCTGGTTTTGGCCTTTTTCAGCTGCTTTCTTTATATGAGGACCCTATTGGAGCTTTGTATCTACCCAGACTCCTAGGAGCCTTAGGGATGGGACTGGTCCTGCCTGGAAGCCTTGAATGTCTACTGTAGCTTGCAAGTTGTGTCTTTTCCTGCTTCGTATGAAGTGGATAAGTTGGTACTTCTGTGGGGCAAAGGCTGCCCTATGCTGCGCTGCCCACCTGAGGCACTTTGCATGTGCTGCTTCTAGCCTTTGGCAGTTTTCTTCTGTTGTCTTTCTAAACGTTAGGATATTAGTGTCATCTACAAACCCTAGCGCTGTTGTAGGGCCCTCTTCTAGCATTGGGAGGAGTATTGAGGCAAATAGCAGGAAGAGGATAGGTGACAGGGTAGAACCTTAGGGTATCCTAGTAGGCTGTGGTCTGGCCTGGTCTTTATAATCTCCTAGCTTAAGGCATGTTGTCCTATCCTTAAGGAAAGACTGAACAAATCCTGTAATTGTTAGGGGAAATCCTTTCATCTTCAGGTTGTGGATGAGTCTTTGGTGGGATACATTGTCAAATGCCCCTGAGATGTCTAGGCACAATATAGACGCTACTATCCTTAGATTGTTTTCCCAGATAGTGTGGACTTGTTCTGTGACAAACTCTATCGCTGAGAGGGTGGATCTTCCTAGTCTTGCCCCCATTTGGGAATCTGGCAGGAGCTTCCTCTGTTCTGCTTCCTTAGATATCCTCCTAGCTGCTACTGCTTCTAGAACCTTTGCGAGTGTATTAAGCAGGGCTATAGGTCTGTATGCTCCAGCCTTTGTGTAGTCTGGCTTCTGTAGTTTCCTAAGGACTACTGTAATGGAATGTTTAAAGGGGTTCGGGTAGTGTTGTTTCTGGAGGCATGCTGTAAAGAGTCTGGCTAGGGTCGGAGCTAGCGTGTGTCTGCATGCTTTTAGGAAGGTGTTTGGGATCCTATCTGGTCCTGGGGCTTTGTTTGGTGGGAGCCTTTTTAGGATTCCTAGGATCTCCTCTTCTGTGACCTTAGGGCTTACTGGGAATGGATCAGGATATCTTGCTCTTGGGAGGTCTGATAAATCTGCTGGCTTTGGCTCTGGGAAGAAGTGTGCTGCTAGTATATCTGCTTTCCCTTTATATGTAGTTACCTCTTCACCCTGGCTATTAGTCATTGCTGGGAATTGTGGTAGGGTGGTTTGCTGGTCTGCTTTCTCCCTTGCCCACCTTGCTAACTTCCATATCTTGTTTTCTTTGCCTGTACCTTCTGTAATCAGTCTTCTCCAAGCTAGGTTGGTATCTCTTCTGATCTGCTTGCCTTTAGCCTTAGATGAGGCCAGGTATGCCTGGAGGCTTGCTTCCGTTCTGTCTTGTCCCTAGATCCGTCGCATTTTCCTAGTCTGTTTTACCAATCTTTGGCTTTCCTCTGTCTACGTTATCTTAGCAAATCTGGATGGTTTGGCTTTTGGAACTCTCTGTTCTATAGTTTGCTGGATAATTTCCTAGGTCTGTTGTATAGTCCTGTCTATCTCCTCTGTTGTCTCCAGTGGATCCAAGGTAAGGGTATCTAATCTTTCTTGGAGCGATGTGCGTATAGCCTCCCAATCTGCCTTTTTCCATTGTAGTCTCGCCTACTAGGATTCTTTTATTGTCCTTATAGTTTGGAATGTAGTTTGGATTGGTTTGTGGTCTGATCCTGTTTCAAGATCCTCTCTAATCCTGCATTTGGTGACGCTTTCTCTTAGTAGTTCTGTGCTAAAGGTGAGGTCTAGGGTCTGACAGCTTCTTGAGGTTTCCCAAGTGATTGCCCCTGGTTCCGTGAGGAGGTGCAATCTCTTTTCCTTAATTATCTTAATAAAGGTATCGGCTGCTTTGTGCTGGGTCTGGATCAGGTTTCCCCCTTATTTAGGGTAGTGGAGGTTGAAGTCTCCTAGGAGTATATGCTCTACTTCTTCGGATTCCTGGATTGCTTTCGGGATTAGGGGTATGGTTCCTAATCCCTAGTCTGTGTATAGTCTATGGGGGTTGTAGCAGTTATGGATGTGGATAATTAGGTCCTCTGTTTTTAATTTAAGGGTGGCTAGGTCTCCTGAATGGCATATAGCTTCCCAGCTTGTAGTGGCTATTTCTTTTGTGATATAGATTGCTGTCCTTAGGCAGTGGTCATCTGGCAAGATTGTGTGGTAACCTGGATGGGTAACTGTCTTCCTAGTTCTAGGGTTAATCTATAGTTCTTGTATTGCTATAATATAGTGTTCTTCTGGTCTCATTTGTTGGAGGAAGGGGGTTTGGATTTTGTAGCTGCTATGGTTTGTGTTATACTGCAGTATTGTGATCTCTTTTAGGCTACTGCTCATTGTTGATCTGCTGCTGTACAGTCTCCTAGGCTGTTTTATCCTCTTCTAGCTCGGTGTTTTGCATTTGTTGGTCCTGTAAGCTATCTGCATTCTGGGATGTAGGAAATCTTAGCTTGTTCTGTCCCGGGTGTGTCCCTGCTTTCCTGATGTCTGTAGTCCCTATAGGCCTACCTGGTGGTTTTCTTACGCTGGTCTGTGTTCTTGCAGCAGTGTCTTGATTGCCGCTTGCCTGGTTTCTTCTTTTCCGTGGATTGGGGATTGTGGTCTATTCCTCCTGTTGCTGAGTTGGGTAGGGCGCTGTTGTATTCTCCTATTTCCTGCTGATCAGGGCTTGGAAAGATCTTGCTTTAAGTTTAGCTGCTTGTTTGATCTTGCAGATTGTTGCCCATGATGGGTGGTCTCCCTTGCAGTTGCTACACTTATTTACTGTGCTCTGGCAGGTGTCTGTTCTGTGGCCTCCTGAGCATTTCCCACATACAGTCTTTGCTCTACAGTGTTTAGCAATGTGGTTAAAGAGGCCGCAGTTTAGGCATTGAGTTGCTCGTTGTTGTGGGTGGAACTCTTCTGCTATTAGGAGTGTCCCGTTGTGGACCAGCCCTTTCCTTACCAAGTCTCTGACCTGCTGTGCACTTTGTACAGATAGTATAAGGGATGAATGGGTTTTCCCCTCTCTTGCTTTACTACTCTTCAACCAGGACGCCCTTAACACCTTTATATTAGGGTGGAGCCTTCCATTTTCCTCTTGGATCCTTTGGAGGGCCTGTGTCTGGGCGGGGTTTATGCCACCCGCTACCCTCACCCCGTGGATGATTGCCTGGAATTGGGGTATACTCGGGCATGCTGAGGGGTACTGCTCTTGGATCCACTTCTGATCCTCTAGTAGTCTGTCCTTTGCAGCTCCTGATCCTGCGAAGATTTTGATGTCCCCACTCTCCAGCTTCTTCACTGCTATTATCTGAGGGTTATTAAGTTCCTCTAGGATCTCTTTGTTGGTCTTTCCCCTTATCTTGGTTCGATCTTCTTCTCTTTCTATCCTTATAGATAGGGTGTTGCTCTCAATAGGGGTTGGAGGGGGTCGTAGTGCTGTATGTTGGTGTTGGGCAGCTACCTGAGCCTAGGTGTTTGCGGTAGGGGTAGTTTGTTGTTTTTTAAGTGTGTTATGGATATCTTGAAGCGCTTGTGAGATGTTCTGGTCTTGTGCCTGGTAGGACAGGCAGGTGTGGGCTCTTTGGAGGAGGGGGAGGAGGGATTGGACTTCGGGGATTCTGCATGTTTGGTGAGCGGCTAGGGCTGTCTGGATGTCATCAGTAAGGGTGAGTATGTTCTGTTGTATAGCTGTGTTCTCTGTCCGCTTGTTTGGCTTTGTAGTGTGGCTTCTCGGCCCTTTGTTTGGGAGGTGAGGGTCCTTGTGGGAGTCCTTGGGATGGAGGGTGGCATCCTCCTTCCTTTGGTCTTCCATTGGAAGTTTCGAGTGTTCACAGTTATAAATAAGGGAATATCAGAGTAGATATTTACGAAACTTCGTTCTGCCTTCTTTTTGTTTTGTAGTAAATAACCGTAAGTGGAGGTATTGGGCTCCCTGATATAGAGTGCGGGTGTGTACGCTTAGTTCCGTGTAACAAGTGGTTCCGCTCAATTGCGATCTGACTTTACCAAAGCTAAATCCGCTCAGTAAGTGGCACCTTGAAGTCGAAGCTGGCTAACATCTGGGCACAAGGTCTCGCACGAAAACTATGGCGATTGAAAGTAGTCCGTAATTGCATAATGAACATAAAAATATAACTCTACACGCCGAAAAATCCGCCTCTAAATTATCATCATGCAGAAAAAAGGACTTGAAGCCCTGTTTCTCAAGAACATCTCCCTACAGATCTGTATAGACCACGGAGGCGAGTTCCAGGTTGTGGTGCTCCCAAAGATGCAATGGCGGTCTCTTACAGGGCAATGAGCCCATAAATTCGCAAAATGGAATGATTGAAGTCATCAAATGTCATTCAACCATCCAGAAACTTAATGTATGTAGAGCTATTGATCCTGCAACAAGGTCTCGCCGGCTACGTTTTATACTAGTCAAGGCTCTCACAAGCTTGTTGCACTAGATCTAATAAGCCCTAAATGGATCTATATACAGCTCTACCAGGATACTTATCTATGCTGGGGCACAATCAGATAGACATAGCGCCAATATGGCCCTATCCTGGAATTGAAAATTAGGCTGCTCTTTGATCAATAAGATATAAAGCTACTGTTACAGGAGATGAGGTGATATTTTCCTTAAGATAACGAAAGGCTCACATGCGTCAGTATTGATAGATTAGTGCATTGGGTACTTATTTTAAGAATATGCATTTACAAGTGAAATAGAGATCCCTTCTATCTCATCTTGGCCATGGAGTCAGGGACCTGGACACCCTTACTTACGATTTTGCTGAATCATATCGTTTCGACACGATTTGATAGTATTTAAGCTATGTGAGACGGTGAGCCATGCTGTTATAATATCCGCTCAAGTTTTTATCCAATAGATACTTTATCGTTGAAGTGTGTGCGCATGGACATAAATTTTTTGCTAGCACTGTAGAAAGATCTTGCATGGCCAGTGGGGAAATGTGCAGACTTGGGATAGTCATTTATTGCCAGGCTCCAAGGCTCGAGCTCTACTCAGACGTATTATCACGAAGCCGGTCACGATGAGTGGATCCAAACTCTCATGATCATTTCAGCTAACTTTTAAACCTTAATTGCAACTAATCTGGATAATACTGGTGCTGGGACGCCTGAAGATGCTCCTAGAGATCGCTGCTATGGACGATGTCATCAACGTTCGTAGCTTTTGCTGGCAGATAGCTGCGCAGAGCAAAAAACAGCGTTATATCATACCACTTGTCCAGGAAAATGTTTGAAGACTGTAATGGAGTGCTAGCAGACTTGAGAGAGGTAAAATTGGGAGATTAGACAGAATTTTATGTATATAATATGACTTAGTCCTTAAGCGAAAAAATATGAGGTTACATTCTTCGGAGAGCGATGAATTATGGAAGACTCCGATAAGAATTAATGAAATTCAATCGACGAAATAGACTGAGAGTATAGCCACTTGCAACCTCGATTGCTTTAGTGTATCATTTTCCACTCTCGCCATGGGACCGGTACATACCGTGGACTTAAGGGTCGAATTTTGCGGTTGGCTCCCGCCATTTCCAACTGAAAATCGTTATAATGCTCTGAAATCATTCTATTTGCTCATTCAAAAGAGTATCATCATGCTCCATTCAGTTCTACATAAGCAATAAAATTCATGGAAGCAAGTGTGACGAAAAATCTCATGAGATATAAACCGTCCATTTAACCCTTGAGAATCTTGAATACGAGGAACATTTAGGTTAATTCAGAGGTAGTTGAATGTTGCGAGGCAGAGGCGGGATAATCATGCTATCTATTAGATTCTTGGACATCTTGAGAAGAAGCTTCCAAATTTGGGTGCAGGGACGTCGGCAGCTCGGGCCGAATTTTTCGAAGGCATGTGCAAAGCATGAAATAACAGACGCATTTGCAGGTATGTAGTAACTCAGCTTGGAAAGACCAGTCTGTACTATAGATCATTGATTCAGCTGTTATTAAGATTATTGATGATGCTTACATGATGGACATCAGGAACGGCAAAATTGCAGTCGGTCCTAAGGTCACAAGTGGCAACCTTGAGTAGTGAGAATGGCAGATTCATCACGATTCTTGAGGTTGCCCCATGCCATGCGGGCGATAGCATACCAACAAAGTTTCAGTTCAGTATCATATCAGAAAACGTGGTCTCTCATAGTCGGAAAGTCCTCCCAAGCATGTTCCCTGCACAGGCAGCACCTGCTGCTCTCACACCACCGAACTCTTGTATCTATGAGTTATACGGAACAACAGACTCCACAGCCAGAATCAAGCGCTCACCAAATTTCGTGGAGCAAGCTTTCAGGAGATACTTCAACAGACGGCCCCACCAGCGACTCCGTAGAAGGCCTCCTGCAGAGATTACACTTCCTGGCTAGTCGAGAACAGCTTCCACCTTGCCGGTCGAAGGAGCTGCAGTGCGAAATAGCATCAGCAAAGGAACAATCTCATGCTCTGAGGGCTTTGCGAGAGGTGGAAAAATCATTCTTTCCACGACATGATACCGAAAGCTCGGATGGAACCGGACAGATAAGTGATGGAGATATTGAAACTGTTCCAAAGAGTATCACTCTGCCGACTCCCGAGGAATATCCAGATGCACCTAGAGATTTGTTCAAACCGGAGACAGTGTCCAACGGTATACATAACTTGTAAGTGCCACTTTCCATTTTCCTTCTCTAAAGTGTCTCGCTGACACCGACTAAATTATAGGTGCCAGATCAAAAAGCTACCACTCGAAGCAGAAACCACATACGCACCAAAAATTTTTGGCTGGTTTTGCTTTCTGAAGCTAAAAATTCTCAATGTGTTTGAGGGCATCTTCAACGGATATGGCCCGAGTAAAGCGGTTGCGAGACGGGCAGCTTGGTTGCAAGCTGCATCAAGCATGCATACTAGCGGCACTCTGAAAAGTCTCACTGCCTTACAATCCCAGGACCAGGCTGTAATTAACCCTGAGATGCATGATCTGTTGTACTGGCAGAAACATTTGATCTTGCCGACTGCTGAATCATATCCGGAAGCTCCACAAGATCTTTTTGAGGCATCGCGGATAGAATGTGCTATATCCGGTAGATGTCGAAGCCTGCAAATTCATATGAAAGACAACATTGATTTCACAGTGCGCTCAACACCGAGCACTCCCACTGTGCACGTGTGTAAGGTCACTCTCGACCTCGCCGGTTTATTTTCATATACGGGTGAGGGCGAGGGGTTGACCAAAAAGGCTGCTAAGCATGCCGCATGGTTGAATATTGTGGGTCAGATGCATATGAAAGGCACACTCAGTGAGCTGTTCACTCCTCGTCATACAGCTCTTGCAAATCTTCGGGTATCAGAAGAAGAAGATGATGCTGAAATTGAGTTGCACGACATTGATGAAGATATCCTTAAAGATGAGAAAAATATGAAGATTGAAATTTACAATTTTTGTGCCGGCCTTGGTCTCATACCCCGATTCGAACATTCTTTAATTCAGCTCAGAGGACGCCGCGCACGGATCAAATCTCTGAAACCTGTCGTACGTGTCTGTATAAGCCTGCCAGAAGTTGAGATTCGGGCTGTCGGAAAGGGTCGCAATCTGCAAATCGCCGAGGCCATAGCAATGCTTGAATTTAAACGAGTGATGGAAGAGAAGCATCTCTCGGACGAAAACTTTCGTAGCCAAGGAGATCAATCCCCCTTCCGTTTTCTCACTGTCGACACAGCACAGATGTTTCTTGATTTTCTTCGGCAAGAAAAAGAGCTGATCCAAGTCGAAGTTGAGCATGAGACTATACAAGAAAGTGGAATTACGCTTAATACTGCACGAATGAAGGTGGACAATGAGAAACTGCATTCGGCTGTCACCATGCAGAGCAAAAAGCAGGCGACGATCCTTGTACATTTGACGGCAGCAATTCAGCTAGCCAAAGTAAAACCTGACCTACTCATCCGATTTGGACAACGTCTGCGAGAAGGTAACGGCCGATTTGTGAAAGCAGCTTTGCCGGTAGATCTTTTGATTGGTGACCAGACAATTCACATAATGAGGAAAGCTCTCATAGAAGCCAGACGTGCTGGACTGCCGGACAGTGTCGAAGTTTTAGCTGCAGTGAAGAGCGACACAGGAACTTTTGTGCGAAGAAAAGGAACGCAAATGGTACCGTACGAGTCCGCAAGACTTGATGAAAGGCTGCTGGCAAGATTCCAAATGCTGGAAGAAGACCCAAGTTTGCAAGATCTCCGCTTGAAGAAAGCCGCCTTGCCAATATATCGCTATCGCTCGGAGATACTTGATTTGATTTCACAACATCCTTACAGCATCATTGTTGGCGCAACAGGAAGCGGAAAAACGACCCAGGTACCGCAAATGATTTTGGAAAATTTTATAAAACGCGGCAGAGGCTCGTCATGCAATGTGATTTGCACACAACCTCGGCGATTAGCTGCGACTTCCGTTTCCGATCGGGTGGCTACTGAAAGGAATGAGAAATTGCAACAGTCGGTAGGATATCAAGTGCGTTTTGATGCCAAATTACCGCAACATGGTGGCAGTATCACGTATTGCACAACCGGAATCCTTCTCGAACGACTAAAACACGACCCCGACGAAGTGTTAGACAATTGTTCACACATTCTGATAGATGAAGTCCATGAAAGAGATCTAAACATCGACTTCTTGATGGTTGTCATCAAAAAGCTTCTTACAGCCCGATACGCTAGTGGCAAGGATGTGCCAAAGGTAGTACTGATGTCTGCTACTTTGGACACCGATTTGTTTGCAAATTACTTTGCACTACGCGAAGCGGATGGGTCATCATATTTATGCCCTGTTATAAGTGGTAAGAGAAATAGAATATATAATCCAGACCAATATTTCTCATTTTCTAATGATTATTTCTAGTGCCCGGTCGCACATTCCCGGTCCACGAAAAGTACCTCGCGGAAATCATGAATGAATTGTGGACTTATGGAAAAAGCTCGCTCGAGTCGGTACTACGAAGAGACAAAATGAGCTTGAAATATGTGAAAAGGGAGAATTTGTTCAGAGAAAGTATGGTCAGATCGCCTAATGGAGACTTTGATTCTATTATAGATTGGAAACGAGGTATACCCTATTCGACGAAAGCGGACGAGAACCGAAATGAACTCCTGGAAACAGAAGAAGCAATTGTACCAACGTCTCTTTTGGCAGCCACTATAGCTCACATATGTAAAACGACCGCTGATGGTGCTATATTGGCCTTTCTTCCAGGACTTGATGAGATTCTCCAAACAAAGCAGCAACTGCGAGAAGGACACATCTTTGGCATTGACTTTTCTGAAGAATCCAAGTTTCAGATCTTGCTCTTACATTCCACAATACCTAGAGTAGAACAAGATCGAATTTTTCGGCCAGTTCCTCCGGGATGCAGAAAGATTATCTTGTCTACTAACATTGCCGAGACCTCGATCACTGTCCCGGACGTGAAACACGTCATAGATACTGGCAAAATGCGAGAAAAATTATACGACCCGCTGAAACGACTATCAAAATTACCTTGTGTTTGGATATCTAGAACGAATTCAAAGCAAAGAGCAGGTCGAGCAGGCAGAATTTCTGATGGCAATTATTACGCTCTATTTTCTAAAGAGCGGCATGACTCTCTGAAAGCTGTTGGGCCTCCGGAGATTTTACGTACGGACCTGCAAAAGACTTGCTTGGGAGCGAAAGGACACTCTGCCGACGAGCCAATAGAAGAGTTCCTCGCCCAGGCAATTGAGCCTCCTTCTCCCCATGCAGTCAGAGCTGCGGTTTCCACTCTAAAGTCGATAGACGCTCTAACCATGGACGAGTGTCAAACTGATTTGGGCCGACTTCTCTCGAAGCTGCCAATTCTTCCGGCACTAGGGAAAATGATTGTTTTGGGGGTCATTTTTAGATGTTTGAGTCCAATGTTAGTAATTGGTGCCGCTGCTGCAGAACGTCCACTTTTCATAAGCCCAATCGAAGATTCAGACCGGCGAGCTGCAACTGCCTCTCGCCGCATGTATGCCAAGGGCGAATTGAGTGACCATCTGGCTATGCTTAATGCATTCAATGAGATTCGAACCTTGCAACATCAATGCGGTCATCTCGTTGCCGAGAAACGCGCTCAAGCCGATTGGATCCACATGGGAGCTTTCCGCAGCATTAATCAGACTGCCGAGCAGATAATGGGGATACTTTCCCAGTGTGGCCTACTTCCAGATACCCTGGAAGTGCAAACAACTTTTTCATGCCACTACGGACCAGTCGAGCTGAACCAGAACTCTGATAATCCTGCATTGATCAAATGCCTTCTGCTCTCCGGGCTGCACCCTAATTTAGCTGCAAGGAAATCTCGTAAAAGTAGAGCATCGCAGACCGCTACAGCGGATAATGTTTTGATACACCCAAGATCACTTGTTGATGACTCCAAGCGGACGGAAAAGTATGAGCCTGGAACTCTATTTGCATACAGTCTTCTGACATCTAGCAATGATGGGCGAGCCTTCTTCATGCGTGATATTACCGTTGTCAACCCATTCATTGCCATGCTTTTTGGGGGCACTTTGAGAATGACAGAGCAGAACACTCTAGTAATAGATGAATGGATTCCTGTCACGATTCAGGCCGAAGATAAAAAATTCGCAGCAAAACTTCTACTGGAATTTCGAAAGGCTCTGGATCGGATGCTCAACTCTGCTTTTCGCTCACTGGCCAATCTTGGCGGTCATGAGAGAACTAAGTGCTTGGCTGATGACCCAGTCAAGGACATCATTGTAGCTCGCATTGTGGAAGCCCTGAACTTTATCACCAAAAAGAGCAATAGAGATTTGCCCTTGGTTCAGGAGAGTATTTCTTAAGAAATTTCTGGAATTATGAACTGTCCGAAACCACCATGAACCCCTCCTAGCCTGAAAAGGTGAACAGGACAGTTTTACAGGCATACTTAGATGTAAGATAGTATAGATAGCGATCACGTGATGAATGCTATTCATCGCTGCGAAAAAACTACAGAATTCAAAGCTTGACCAGATCTCTCGGGATCAAGCTGATCTATCATGCTGATCGCACCCTCCACGTCGCCTTTATTGTACAAAAACAGGCCTTGTAGTGCAGCCGCGCTCACGTTTCCTGGGAGCCCGGCTTCGACTGCTCGTTGGATGAAACGACGCTTCCCTTTGCCATCTTTGTCAAACTCTGCATAAAAGCGATCCCAAAGATGTTCCATCTGCCATTCGGAGGCGTTTCCTAGATGGACGGTCATGTCAATGCGGCCAGGTCTGATCAAAGCATCATCTAGCCGATCGATATGATTAGTTGTCATAAAGATGATCCTTTCCTCCGCGCTCGCAACACCATCAAGCGCATTCAGTAGACCCGAGTATGTTACATTTGCGCCACTATATCCATCCGCATCTCGTTGGCGACGATTACTAAATGCAGCATCCGCATCCTCTAAGAGAACGATGCTGCGTGGCGGGACATTTAGAAGTAGGTGATTCAATAGATCGTCATTCAGACCACGCTGGCTGAGCGAGAGCATGGCAATATTGAATTCCAGCTGTCCAGCAAGTGCTTGTACGAAAGACGTTTTGCCCGTGCCTGGCGGGCCGTAGAGTAAGTATCCTCTTCGATATGGAATGCCTCGGTCTAAATACCATGTCCGGGCATTCAGAAACTCCTTGACGTCTCCAAGAATCCTTGCGGCCAGTCCTTCTTCGAGAACCACGGAATCAAAAGGCCTACGCCGTTTTGGCTGCCCAGACTGGTCCCAGCCCATATGATGGCTAGTATATACCACGGTCTTGCCTTCGGTGCCTTGCATGGCCATCTGATAAGCTTCCTGGAAGAGGTTTTCAAATATGTGACGAAACTGATACAAAGTTGTTAACTTGATTGTTTCAAATGGCCGGCCACTGCTGTCAAAACTTTTGCCGACACGTTCACGACTGACTGCGATGAACGCATTCTCGTATCGCAAGACATGCTTGCCGGGGCCGGGCACTAAGGAAAAAGCTGTACGCTCGTAGCCATTGGGCGCGGTGACTCTGTCGGTCTTAATTTGCAGGTGATGAAGTCCAGGTGTGAATCGACGGAGCAGATACTCTAGCGTGCCAACTTGTTTTCGAGCCCGCGGAGTAAGTTGATTTTGATAATGCATCGTCATCCATCTGAGGATCCAAGGGTAAGATTCATCGTGCTGGGTGATTTCCAAGTCCACTAGCATGCGATGCCGCAGTAGGGCACCGCCTTTCCGCAAGACTATGGACCCATACCGTACCGCTGCCCCCAAACCAGCAAGGCCAAAGCCCGCGGTGAAGAAGGGGTTGCCAAGGAGTTCCTGTAAAATGCCCCCATTATCCCTTCTTGATGTAGCTAGTTGGTTCACCAACTCCTGCTTGAAAGCCTGAGGAGACTGTGAAGCACTTTCGCGAGGCGCATAATTGTCCATCAAGAGTTTTTGAATCAAAGCGCATACATGATATCTTTTTGACACGCCCCCCGAGAAATGCCGGCTAGCGCGCGGCCTGGCCCGTTGATAGAGGCTAATAAACAAGCTTTTGCGGGGAGCATTAGCGTGACTCTAGCACCTAGATAGCAACGAGGAAGTCACCCGCAGTGCCACTGCGGTTTTGATTACTTGAACTTCACCTTCGCCTTCGAGTAGAGGGATTGTGGATGATTTTGGCGAGATTCTCACTGTCGACATGGCTGCTAACGAGAAAGTAACCGTTGAAAAAGCGTACTTTGATGCATTGCTGCGCAGGTAAGTGGGAAATTGTCGAGATTGTGTGACGCAATCCCTATTGCTGATAGTGAATTTGTTTAGGGCAGATTTCGTTAGTCTTCACTTTGGAACAACATTGATACAGGTTTGCTGATATGCAGGACTAGCATACTTCTACTCAGCTTCTTGGACGGCCGGATCCTGTCAATGTCACAATTTCCAAAGTCGAATATGACAGTCTTGTTAGTCATGTAGTTCCCGTGGCAGGTCTGTAGCCTGCTCCACCTTCTAACAGCGTTCTAGCTACGCACAGTCCGTGAATATGATTGTCTGAAGAATGCCTTGTTACAGGGTGGAATCTCGACGGAAACGTTGGAGCTCTTGATCTCTGAGGCACCCCGCACAGATGAGAGGCGAAAGAACTCGAGTGAATCAGGTGCTTGGGCAGAAGATATTACAGACCACCTTCCACCATACGAGTACCGAAATCCGCATACACGGCTTGCGGGCAGCCAGACTGGGTCACACGTGAAAAACATCGGTCTTACTCCAGACACTGGGCCGTACCGCAATGGGAACGCCGAGAATTCCCATACAACCGGCAGAGCGCAATTTAGCCTCAGAGTTCCTGGCTATGACCGCCAAGTCAGCTTTGGTGCAGCACCATCTTCTGTCCCAGACGAAGGTGGGTTTGACGATGCAGACAGCGTCCTAGAAGATATTGCTCCTGCGAACTCGGCGGGCCCGGCACCTCCGCCTTCTCAAGAACGACGGACACTATATTTCAATGGCTTTTCGGATCGTACCTCGTATCGCGACCTTCTCTCAGTAATCAAAGGCGGCAAATTGTTGAGTGTCAACTTGCGTCCTGAGCGGAGCGGAACTGTAACCTTCCTCGACGGGAATGCCGCATCAGAGTTCCTCGCTTGGGCAAAAAAGCACGATATCTACCTTCATTCGAAGCGGGTATGTGTCCCAAATTAAACGTCTAAAATCCATTCTTACCTCTTACCAGATTGAGGTGAAGTGGGCCGACCGCCAATATCGTCTAAATGGCCATATTTACAACAAGATTTTGGGTGGTGCGACGAGGAATATTATCGTTCATAATGCCATAAACAACGGACTCACTGAGGCGAGCATCCGCGCGGACATGGAGCACATTCACAATTTAGATATCATTGACGTGCAGTTTCGGAATGGTGATGCTTATGTCTCAACCAATTCCGTGCACAATGCACTTTTTGCGCGCACTTGCATGATGAGTCGTACGGCATACAAGGGTTGTAAGTACATTCTAGACTTCAACCGTGCCTCCGAGATAAGTTCTGATCATTTTTATCAACATCCTCAGGCAAGGTCGAGTTCTTCCGTGACGAATGCGATTGTCCACTTCCTGTTTCAATGTCTAAGCCGAAGGCACCTCCTCCCGAGCCAATTAAAAAATGCGGTTCCGTTACCAACCGGTTCAATCTTCTGAGTGTCGCTGAGAGTGAGGCGAGTAGCGAGGAAAATAATCAACTTTTGGACAGTACAACCGAAAATGATGAAATATTTGGTATGGAATCCCACGTTGGCGTGAGACTCGACTTCCTTGATCCAGGCAGTGGTTGACCCAAATTTTTCCAATTATGCCCTTGAACACCATCTCAGCATCGCTCGAAGAAATCCAGGAGCTGCGCTTGACGGCATAGTAGTCCGGCATGATGACGGTTGTATTATTTCGGCCGACAGCTATGATTACGCAAGATTGCGGGAGAAATGGCGAATAAAGGGTTAATTTTAGCAGCGCTGGTTTTTGTTTTTTTTTTTTGTTTTTTTTTTTTTTTTTTTTTTTTTTTTTTTTTTTTTTTTTTTTTGGAATCCCCACAGGGAATATCTGATTTTATTGATTGGTTTTGAGCAGTGATACCCCTTTTTGCAGCTTCGAGGGCAATTTCAAATGTGTCGAGAGTAATTGAGGCTTTAGACACTTTCTAAAGAGACGCCACTTTTGTAAATACTGGCCACTTATCGCCTAATATTATCTTACTGTCGTATTGTTGAAATTGACAACGCGGCTGCTCATTTTCTCCTCAGAAATACATAGCTGGGGCGTCTCTACCAGTCATCTGCTTGATGAAGCTGGCTTTTAGCTTTCCCCATCAACCCTGCCTCAATTACTTTTAATAATACGTCTTGCACGGCCGCGCTATCCATGAACTCTATAAATTTAATTTGATTTGATTATTATCTTTTTTTTTTTTTTTTTCTGTTTTTAATCTTCGCTCCGTTTGATTGAACGTGAGCCAAAAATTGTCCTCGTTATTGTATGGTCCAACCCGAGTATTTGGGTTTAATTAAGCCCGGTGTACGACCTGGCGCTCTTCAAGAACCGCGAGATATAGTCCACGGCCATCTATAACCAATTTGGCCAAGCTCCTCAACGATCGGCATCGACAAGTAGATGGTTAGTGGATGCAAGAATATCATCGTCAGGGACCTTGCTTCTGAAATGAGCGGCGTCAAGGGCGTTAAGTAAGCAGCCCACTCTTCCACGTTCCGTTTTGCTATTCCAAGAAGAGAAGGCAGGACAATATGCTCCCAATCCCTTGCTCCAGGTGCCATGGCGGCATCGACAGTATAGCCCATTGATCACCAAAAGCATACAAGAATTGCGCCGTCGTCGCTCTCATATTCTTTGAGAGTTCTGAATTTATTTTAACAGCAATTTCTATTATTTGAGCTTTGCAAGGTGTGTTTCGGCGGATTTTCTGGATTTTCCTAAGGACAAACCGGTTGAAGAGCAAAGAATTGGATGATTGGTTCCTTTTCAGTTCATCTGGATACGGCGAATGACTCACTTAAGCCGCGTATCGCCGTGATATTCCGGATCAAGAGGCTCCTTTATCTCCAGTGTCGCAAATAGGCCCGAGTACAGATACTTGACAAAATGATTCCAGCTACTAAATAGAGAAGGAAATCCCCAGCTTTTGGTCCCGTTTTCCCTTCACACCTAGATGTTAAATAAAAATATGAGTTTATATCATAATCAACGACAACCCCGAGTCCCATCGCGGGATATCAAGGCGCCAGACAAATTCTCGTTCCCCATTAAATCAGCTTTGTTGTCGATATCTCGGCAAATAGTTGCTCAAAAAATTTGAAATTGACATAGGCTATGCATTGATATCAATATTATCAATTGTGCGGATAGGATCTGTCTCTTCCTTGTTGACTGCATTTGCTACATTTCTCTAGTATCTTCATCCTTGGGCAATTTCTCCCTCATCTGAGTTTCAATGAGATCTTGATTAATAATAAGTTGTCCTTTACCAACCCATTAAACATTTCATACGATAATCACCTGCTTTTGATTCTTCTTGCACTTGCATATAGCCTCGTTAGGCCTTTGAAAAGCAATTCTTAGGCAATGTTAAAAGCAGCTGTAGCGCCTTCTAAGCCTCTTCAAAGTAGGTCTGGCATGTTTAACTATTTAAACGTTAGCTATTGTTTCTGCATATTACAATTCTTAATTACGGCAGTTATTAAGTTAGAGATACTTCAGTTTGTTCTACTGGGGACAAGTCAGGCTCTAGAATTCATGAGTTTAGGCCAAAGCCCCACCTTGGGTTTTGCGTTAAACACTAAAAAGAAGGGAAATGGTCTATTGTAGAATATAAAACTTATTATCTTTAAGGCTCTGGTCTAAATTCGAATAGGTCTGTTTTTGAAAAAGAAAACAAAAATAGCCAAAATCTAGTAGGTGAAGGTGTAAGGACTAAAGTAACTAGCATCTAGAGTAAAATATTATCCTAATCGCTATAGAAGGCTCTAAAATCAGGTGCTGGTAATTTTGGAGAATGAGCTACTTTCTACATCCCATTTTTTGATCTTATGTATTTCTACGTCTCTATTGTTACCGAAAGTTCATCTTATTGCTGGTCCTGTCATTTAAAATGACTACGAAGACCTATGTTGAAGCGAGGCGCCCGATCAAATTGTATATAACTCAGCTTTTATTCCTTGGGGATAGGGAAAGGTGAAATATTTGAATCACCCGCACAAAATCCTTGGATTGATATATTCCATTAATTGCTCTTGGCTTAAATTTCTTCGGTCCACCTTACCCGATTGAAGTTGTTAAACTCATAGAATAGGCTGTTCATTGTCTTGTTAGTAGGCTGATTAGAGATTGGTTTGGTTTTTTTTTTGCCCTTCATTATCAGCCGCTGATATGTTGTTGCACTAGTCGACCTTGAGGTCTGACATTGCTAGAATAATCCTTTCTTGACTTCAACTAGACATGATTTGATTGTGGTAGAGTAGTTGTCAGAGAGATGAGATAGACTTCAGCAAGAATGCGTCCGATGCCCTAGTCACTCACGTTAAACGATCGTGTCCTCTACGTGTCGGCTTGAGCCTCATGAAAGAATTAATCACGAGGTTTTTGGCTGAACCTCATCCATCTCATCAGATAGTCGTCATGGCGGCCTCAAGTTCTGTGGTCAAATTAGTCAATGCTCTTTGGAGCACTTGATTTACAGGGCAAATGCTTTCCGTCTCATTTAATTTTAGTATTGGGATTAAATTTGAGTTTCACCATTGAGCTTATAAAAAAAAGTATTAAAATCCAATATTTGAAGTTGCACAATCATTGGAAAACATTGTAATCCTACAATCCACTAATACTTTGAAAAACAAAAAAAATAAAATACGTTACATATGACGCTATAATTTGGATTTCAGCTTCTCCTCTTGTTTCGCCTGGTCCTTTAATATTCTTCTCAATATTTTCCCAGCTGCGGACTTTGGGATTTCATCGATAAATCTTACCCCTCCTCGCAATCGCTTATGGTTTGCAACTTTACCGGCGATCCAGTCTACAATTTCCTGAGCGTCTTCGTCGCTACCTCCCCTTTTCGTTGCATGCACTATGTACGCTCTCGGCACTTCTGTGTGTTGCTCAGGGTCCTGAACTCCAATAACTGCGACGTCATATACGAGAGGATGATCCATAAGTTTTCCCTCAAGCTCTGCCGGTGCTACTTGAAATCCTTTATATTTGATGAGCTCTTTGACACGATCGGTAATATAAAAATTATGTTCGGAATCTTGAAATCCAATATCACCCGTCTTGAAATAGCGTAGACCATCCTCCTCCACAATGGCGTCTTTCGTGGCTTGCTCATTCTTCCAGTATCCCTTCCATATATTAGTTACTCAATATCAGCTGTTCAATATTGATGGAACTTACCTTAAATACATTGGGTCCAGCAAGCCACAGTTCACCGGGTATATTCGGGGGTAATTCGTCGCCGTCTGGAGAGATATACTTTGCGACCATATTCGGGAATAATTTTCCAACAGAGCCAACGGACTGGTACCATTCATCCCATGGCTGGGTATGCGTCATTGGGCTTGTCTCACTTAGGCCGTAGGCCTGATTAATCTTGATTCTGAGTCGCTCGTGAACTGCGTCGACCAATTCTTTAGTGAGTGGCGCGGCTCCTGATGTAATCATGCGTACGCTTGACAAATCATAGTCATCGACCATTTTGTCGCGAGCGAGCCGAACGATAACAGGCGGAGCCACATAGATAAAGGTGATTCTATGATCTTGAATCGTTTGCAAGAACGTCTGAAGATTGAAATTAGGCATTACAACGAGTTCAATACCTCGATGTAGCGGTTGGTGAACGAGCCCAGTGAGACCGTAAATGTGAAAAAAAGGAAGGACACCTAATATTTTGTCGGAGCCAGTAGAATAATAATGACCAACAGCGCCTTTTATCAGACAAAGATCGGCAATGATGTTTCGGTGCGTGAGCATAACACCTTTTGGCAGGCCTATTTGGAAGTCAAACTGACAGTTCTGGAGGGCCAAACCTATGGTGAATATCTTACCTGTTGTGCCTGAGCTGTATACAAGAAATGCAAGATCGTTTTCCGGATCTAGCTTCCGTCGGCGATATCGTAGAGCCCCCGAAGTTTTCCGAATATTGCTCCAATGCTTGAAGCGGTGACTTTCGTCCTTTTCTGCTCCAAGTAAGACAATCCGATCATGAGATATGCCGCTTTTCGTCGCTGCCTTCATGGCATTGGGTAGGAACGACTTCGTCGTAGCAATTGCCTTTGCACCTGCATTTGAAAGTTGAAATGCAAGCTCCTCAACAGAATAAGCCGGATTTGCAGGGGACACGATACCACCGGCGAAGAAGACACCGTAGATCAATGGACCAACATCGATATCATTTGGCGCATATATGTTCAAGACATCACCTTTCTCCCAGTCCCATAGATTGCGAAGACCTTCACCGAAAGCAATAGCGGATTCTTGGACATCCTTGAACGTATAATGTCGCGGAGAATCAATCGCTCGGTATATTACTACATATGTTAGCTCGTAGATACATGTATCCTCCGTGCTGCTTACCTTGCGAATCCCTGAAACTTCGTGGCTGGCTAAACATGAAAGCCCATAGGTCGAGCCTTGGGATTTCGACATCGGGGTATGAAGACTTTGTCGGCATCTTGGTGTCTAAAGTAATCCGTTCGCTGGCAAGGCCCTGTCTCTTGGGCCAAATTCAAATGGTGATGCCGCGTCTTCTCGTCCTCGACATCACCGTCCAATAGAAATGCAGTGTAAGTAGTTTTGTAATTGGAAGAATCTATTGCACACACTCTCAAAAGAGCATATCTTGCATTATATTGAGTGCAATTGAGAATGAGTGAAAAGTGGAGTCGATTTTGTCTCGAACATCTAGCCGATGCGCCACAAACATAATTCCCGAGGTACGGAATCTGGGCGTGGGGATGGCGGGATGGAGTCAGCAGTCAGGCTCGTAAACACATCGTATCAGAGTGGATGGGTTTTCACTCTCACTTCGAGAACGAGACATTAACGGTAATTTGTGGATTACTCGTCCCCCCTACATAATCGCTTGCGCCCCTCTATATGAGGTATTTCGATGCACGTCTTCAAGTTGCTATTGAGTCTTATCGAAAATGTTATCATACTTAGCCCTCGTATTACCATTTTACAACAGCATCCTATCAGATCCATGTCCATGCTGTACCATTGCAAAGGCTGGCAATATTCGATGAGCTCCTTCCTTAGGCCCTCACCAATCTGCGTTCAAAGCATCCCAGCCAAAGCAAGAAGCAAATGAACAAGGATGACAAGAACGAGAGGTTGCGTCAGCTTATGGGCACCGCTGGTGCCTGCTGGTGTTGCTGTAGAGCTTGTCGAAATGCCAGGTGTATTACTTGTAATAGCAACGTCTGATACACGAGTGCAGCCTGCCGTGTTGCAAATGAAGGTTCCACTCAACGGTAACGAGTTTTCAGGGCTACCTGTAGTATAGTAAATGGTTTGCGTCAAAGTAATCGTTCCGTTCTTAGCCGATGAAGACGTTAGTATTGGTGCAGTTGATGTTCCGATTGTTGTGGCGCTCGATGAGTGCTGCGTCGAAGAAGGTAGAAGCGGAGACGATGTGGGAGTTGAAATCGTAGGAGAAAGCGGATGTGAAACCTCAGTCGATGGTGTGGAGGAAGGAGAGCTATGAACAGACGATACACTCGAAAATGTATGACTGTTTTGATTTGCGGATTGAGCAGTATATGTGATTGATGGAGTCAGAGAATTGGCGCCTGGCCAGATATGTGTTTTGGAATTCGGTAGATTGCCATCATACCGCTTCCGTAATACTGGCTGCGCGCCTGCGGTATATTCGATTAAGGACACCGTAGTACAACTAGCCAATGGATTGCCAGGGGGGAAATAACTCGTCAGCTGAGGAAGAAGGTAGTCCGTGGCTATCGATCCATATGCCCCGGGGAGGGTAGTGCTGTTCACCATTCCAGTATAGACGAGTTCCGTGAAGAGTACGGTGCTCAAGCTCGACAAACATCCTACCGTTCCACAACTCACTGTCGGAATATTGACTGCCTGTGCTGTAGGGCCTAATATAAGGTTATAGCCTGAGGTACCAGTCTGGATCCTATTGAAGTAATCAAAGAGATATTCGTTTTCATAAATTAAAGGTATTGTGGCTTACACCGAAGTTATTCTTCCATTTGGCAAGCGGATGGGGCCGACAACGAGGTTGCAATCACAGTCAATCGAGTTGCTTGGGCAAGGTGGATAGGCACAGTTCGTAACACTTGTGCTATAGAATGAGTTGAAAACATCGGTGTTGCAACTGGTGGTAATGCAGGTCGCATGTGCGGAAGGGTTGACGAAGACCAATTTAGTGACTAAAGGCGGCATGCTTGAGTAGAATGACCACTGAACAAAGGCCCCTAACTCTACATCCACATTGCACGTATTTCCATCGCAAATGCTGGGCCTTGGAGTAGGATACAGTTCAATCGAAGGGCAAGTGGTAAGTGGTGGGGAAGTGGTGATGAGTTCCGTCGAGACAGATGACTGAGTCGTTACTATAAGTGATGTAACAGTTGTCGGTGAAGGACGGATGATCGATTTCGTCACGGTTGATCCAGAGAGCGTGACAGTTGTCGGAACAAGAGCGGAAGTGAGGACATAAGTGGAAGTCAGTGTAACTTCTGATACATCCACGTGTGTTGTGTAATCGATCGCTGTTGACGTAGCTGGAATGATAGTTGTTACTGTAGCGGGGACGATTCGTGTTGAGGTCACGAGTGCTTCAGATGTGAGCGTTGTTGTACTCCCAGAGATAGTCTCCGTCGTAAAGTCGGTGCTGGTATATTCTGAAGTTTCAGTAGTAAGAGAAGTCTTCGTCAGAGTCAGGTAAGAACTAAAATATTCTGTAAAACTCCTCATATCAGTTGTGTAGCTGGTATCTGTTACAAAAATGGTGTCTTTTTGAGTTGTGTAGGCGGTCTAGTGTGAAGTTACAATTAGCATCAAGATCAAGTAGAAGAATAAGATTCAAATAGAGCATGAAATGAGCATATGAAATGAGCTTGTTTGAACAACGCGTACATGGAGGAAAGAATATATTGCCGTCAAAAAATTTTTTGAGACAGGTGTAGATAAAGATGACACGGCATACCTCAGTTGTATGCAAAGTCTGAGTGGTCGTCGAGACGTCAAGTGTAGTGAGTGTCAATGTGGAGTGAACAGTGGCAGTCTGGGTGTCGATAGATGTGCTGTAGCTGACGTTCGTTGATGTAGTGTAGTCCAAATGCGTGCTTGTCGTATAGAAAGTGTCAACTAAGAGAATTTAGATTATATGTCGATCTTCCAATCATTCAGGCACCATACCGGTGTACAAAGTACTTGTCGTCCATGTAATATAAGTCGTCCAATCAGTGATAGTAGAGGTTGTGTAGTAAGTGATGTAGCAGGAGCTCGTGGTATGAGCCTAAATAGACAAGCAACCTTAGCAACAAGACATCAGAACGCTCTCTTCAAAAACCGAACCGACCGGAATAGTCGTTGTAACTGTCGTTACGGTGCCTGGAAGGCTACAAGTTTCTGTTGTAGTAACAGGAGTCGGAGCTGTATTGGTCCACGTCCAAGGCGCACTGCAAGGAACAGGCGATTCTCTGGTCCATGATGAAGTAAAAGTCGTTGAATACGCTGAAGTATACCAATAAGTACTTCCAAGTTCGTCTCTTGCAGTAATTTTGGAAGCGAATGCATCAACTCCAACAATCAAGAGTATGGTGGCAAAGTCCGTTTTCATGGTACCAGCTTCTTCGTCAAGAAAATTGCCGAGAGACAGGAAACAGCACGGTTTCTCCGAAGCCACAATTTCCTGGTAACACTGAATCAGATATAAGTTGTCACACGTATAATCTCCACATAAATGAGACGCAGAAATACAACAGTAGAGTCACTTCTGCAGAAGTAGCTGTTCGGCGAGTTTCCACCGTACAGGCTTTGATTAAAATACAAAGCCTTCTCTTGTCCACTACATTGCCGAGTGTTGGCTGACGCAGAAACGTTTAGTTGAGAATCGGATGTCCGTCACAATACCCATGCATGTTCCATCTAGGGATGGTTGGAAATTTTCGTTTGCAACAACACAGCTGCTCAATCAAGCCGAATGAGGCATAATTATTGATCATGCTTGCCGTCCTATCCTATCTAAGACCACAAGCATGCCACAGGAATAGCCCATGTCGGATGGACAAGCCAGTCGCCCCCAAGCGAGAGACAGAGTGCATGTCAGCCTTGCATTGACAATGCAACATACTAGTTTATTGTGAGTGTAATTCCGTCCAGTCTCTGCTTAGCTTCTTCCGAAAGAGGTGCTGGATCCAACAAGCTTACGACGCAATAGAGCTTCGAGTTCACTGATCCTCTAAGGCTTGACTACATTATTCTGCTCTCTTTCTAAGGAAATGTTAAATACTATTTTAAAATGTAAAACAGGAGTAAGCCAGTGTATTTGCCATTTGCGCAATGCTGCTCTGTTGCGATCGCGTAAAAACGGTTTATGTCTGCCACTTTCGCAAGGTAAAGCTTGCTTCGACAACCCCTGCAAGTATGTTGTTCAGCTAAATGAGAAAGGCTGTGATATCGGCAATCGGAGCAATCAGCAAACAAAGAAGGGAAGCCTCATATGCAGTTTCCATCACCTTGCCTCTCATGACATTCTCAGGTCACCATCTTCAAAGAAAAGCTTCATAATCCTGCAGTTTGGCTGAACCGGCCTCGCTCTTGGCTTCTCGATCCAGAGAACGTTCCTCAGACCGGTCCCGCAAACAAAATGTCCAAGTCAAGATAAGCCCTTAGTCTTAGCGTAGTGTGTAGTGGAAAACGTAGTCGGCCAGAAGTATGCCATAGCCTAGCATCGCCTCAAACCATGCATACTTGCTGAAGCTCACATCAAACGCAGCTGGCTCTTACCACTTATTCGTAGGTCACGGACCTGCCTTCTTTCGAAGTTAATATTTCCAGCAATGGCGCTCAGTATTGCCGCCAGCGAGTATTTCGAGGGTAATGATGGCTTCTGGAGCACATTTAGTGTTAATATTGGACCGTCGACGACATTCTATCAGCAAGTACGCCTTCTTCCAGCAACATCGGAGTCTGCAATATTTGTTATTCTAGATGGCGCTGAAGGTGGTTGTACTGAGTCTCAGTGCAATTGTACTGAAACTCAATGCCTACCCAGCGGCCGCGGCGGCGTTTTCGACCCAAATTTCGGAAATGGCACCGGATGGTCTCGACAATATCCCACATCTTCTACCTCCCTTTACTTTGAAATACCTTTCTATTCAGAGCAGGCGTTAAACTATACCGGCACGTGTGAAGCAGGTTTTGACTCGTTGCAGCTTATATGGTCGGGCCAAAATGCCCCAGAGGGCATGCTTGCCAATCAAGTGATTGCTCCTTTTGAAGACACATTACCTTGTTGGCTAGGTTTGCTAGGAATCAACGGACGATCTTCGCATATGTTCAATGCGTCTTCTGCAGAAATAAGTCCGTTGCAAAGCTTGCAACAAAGCCGTAACATCGACAATCTATACTGGGGTTATACTGCCGGGGCATACTACCGGAACCCGCAAGTTTTTGGAAGTCTGACCTTTGGAGGCTATGACGCCGCACGAGTAGACATGGATTTATCTGTCACTGCCAACTTTTCTACAGATTCAGATCGCGACCTCCTAGTCGAAGTTAATAAGATTGAAGTCGCTGGGGAGTCAACGCATGTCTTCCAGGGAGCACCTATTCCCATGATGATCGACTCTGTCGTAACGGATATTTGGCTTCCAAAAGATGTCTGTACGATGTTCGAACAAGCGCTAGGCCTCGTGTGGAATGACAGCATCGGGATGTACTTGATCAATGAAACTCAGCATTCCAATCTAGTTACTCTGCAACCGAATGTGAGTTTCACTTTAACATCTGGAGATTCTTCCAGTAATACTGTGATTACTTTGCCATATGGAGCATTTGATCTCACAGCGTACTATCCGCTTGCAAATATCTCAAATATTGCGGATCCAGGTTTAAGGTATTTTCCGATTAAGCAAACTACGAATCCATACGGATATTTTCTAGGCCGCACTTTTCTGCAAGAAGCGTGCGTATATCACGCAAGACTTGACTCGATGTTATGGAGGGTGACTGACTAGCGTAGGTACGTAACGGCGGATTATAATCGACAAATATTCACCGTCGGACCAGCTATCTTACCCTCGAATAACACGACAAATATCAAAATCGTCCAAGCTCCAAATGGCAGCCATGGACTCGGGGTTGGGTCAATCGTCGGAATTGCCATTGGAGGCGCTGTCGCAATAGTGCTTGCAATTGGATTCTTGCTTTGGAGATGCTGGTGGCGCTCTAGAATGCAAAAAATCAGAGCCTCCAGGAGTTTTAGCCTTGGAAACACTACCATAACTGCCTCTAGCGATATTCCAGACCGTGAAATCGTGGAGTACTACAAAGTACTTCCACCAAAGCCATTGGAAGATGGAGCTTATTTTAAATCAGAGCTAGATGCGACTGCGACTGCGACTGCAACCAATTCCGTGGGACAACAAATGCAGGCGCAAGAGCTAGAGGCTGGAAGTATTCGTCCAAGTTTGGGCCATAGACATCAGAGTTCTTGGGCAAGCACAGGTAGTGCTGTCTCGCCTATGGGAGAAGGCATATTTAATAACTCTGGGGAGCCTTCCCCACCAATTGATACTGGAGGTGGTGTGCCGGCTTTCCCGGCCCCGGTTCACATTGAAAGACAACTATCTGGAGGAAGCAGACGAGGTCCTTTTGAAATGGAGTAAGAGATTATTTTTTAATAACACCAGTACTTCCTTGTCAGTGCATTAGTCTTTGAATAACCTGGGAAGCCGAATATTTCCCCTCAGTTATCACAGGCTGCAATTTGGTCCTCGCTGCTCTACCACTGTAAATTCCGCATCTTAGCTTCTGAGTGTATTTTTCAGTTCTTCCTTTTTTCATCACACTCGATTTTAGTAACCTAGAAGTGCTCACAATTGTGAAGCATTTAAACCATCGTAACGGCTCTATCAACCTGAAAATTAATTTTACACTTTTCACTCCACTCACTTTGCCCCCATTTCCTGCGTCTAGAACATTTCCGTCCGCTTTGTATTCTCCCTTTGAAGTATGCTTACCACATTAATCTTTGGAAGCCTCGTTTCTTGTGATTCTTTTTTCTTCCTGTTGTGAGGACAGTTGTACGTTTAGTCGGACACCACATGCTTATTATTAAGTATCAGGCGGAAGTCTCAGACATACACACATACATATATATATCGTGCCACGTATCCTGCGCTGTATGTTTGGCGGTTATGTTTTTTATGTTCTGATTAAGTTGTGGCATATGAAGAAGTCATCTCACAACACTTTCTTTCTTCTTCCTCCCGCCCTCCCCTTCTAACGAAATGAAGAATATCAGGCTTTACTTCCATCCTAAGAGGCTTGGTCAGTGATATTGTAACAGGGAGATTGTATACGATTTTTCAGCTTTCAAATAACAAAGATGAGCAAGTGATAATATCGTGCAGTCATGATGAAATCGTGGATACATCTATCTACGCCACGATACACATGGAAAGACCGCAGACACACCACAGTTTTAAGATGCTCGAATCATACCACAGCATGACCTATTCATATTCATTAAATAATCATTCGTTCTTCTAAGTTATTGCTATAACCTAAGCGGCACCTACATTTTCTCTTTTTGCTGTCGTCAATGGGCTTAGACTGGAGAAACACGTAGAGGGTTGCTGACATCGAAGTGAAAGAGGATCATCACGCTGTAGTCATTTACCGATTGTTCCCTTCCACCTTGAGTCGGTTATGATGAGAGCGCTGTTTTTCTTGACTCACGGTTTCGTTGGTTGCTCCCCCATCCTTCTCGTAGCATAAAGCCCGAGACAGTGTGTAGAGAAAAAAAACACGCTGTTTGATACCAGACCTCTTTGTTCGAAATATGATCATCCTATTATACCACCATAAAAATTCGCAAGTACGCTGGAGATCGACAGAAAGCTAATCGAGAATCGCTGCAGCACGCGAAAGCGAAGGCTAAGAAATCCTGGTGAAAGGAGGAGAGAAAAGAGAGGCCTGTTCGATCTACAGCTCCTATCAGCGAAAGAAGCCAACGAAATGCTCATCGATGGTAAATACGTCTTCCATAATGAGATCACAAAGGTAACACTCCGAAAAGCTCTGAAAACTTACGTCCAAAGCTGAAGATGGGCCGGATCCAGTTTCTTCCGCATAGATTCTCGAGCTATGCTGATGTTGCAAGAATATCAAGGACGCGGCCTTCGTGTGTGTTACACTATGAATATTGGGAGATTCCGGTGGGATCTGGTGCATCAAATGTAAAATTTGCCTTTAATAAGAAGCAGATTTTGGAGGATTCTGTTGAATTTGTACTGCTCTTTGGCTGAAATCTGGAAACTGACTCGAAAGGGTATTTTTGTCCTTATCTTTCTCTTTGAATTGATTTCTGTTGATGTTACAATCACATATTGCTACTACCTGAGCTTAAACCCTGAATTAAATCCACACTCTGCTTTCAATTTGTCCGGGGTGTCCAGCTTGGATTAATTGCGCAGCATCATCGCATCAAATCATCGCAAAATCTCTGTACACTAGATTTCCTCATCATTCATTCCATATGCTTACTGAATCTCATTCCTTCATGCCAGCTATTCCCAATCCCACCGCAGTCGATGCATCGGTCTTCTGCTTCTTCGTCGGTGGTTGCTCACTTCGGTCCACGTTAGTCTTTCGAATTGAGCCGAACAATTTCATTTGTCTCATTCGGTCATCTTGACGATTATCTGGCATTCCGCGGCTTCTGAAGCTATTGCGACTAGTTTCATGTTCTTGACTAGACCGCAGCATTCGTGAGGCCACTCGAGATGCTTGACTCTCAGAAACTTTGTTGTCTTCGGGTTCGATGATATCTGTTTCAGCTTCGCTATCGTTGTCGTTGGTGTGGTCACGGTCAGAATTGGAGACGGTGCCTTCAGATGGTGGAGCATAAGGTGGGGAGGCACGCAAAGGTGGCTGAGTGATAACGGGATGATCGTCCGGCGTGCGCATAGAACTAGTCCTAGGGATAGGTGCAGTGAAGGGCACTTTCGCAGGAAGCACTCTGTCGGACGGTGTCTGAAACAATGAAGGCTGGAATTTCGGCATTCGAAGTGGCGTTGCCGGCAGGCTAGACATGCTGTGAGTGTTCCTACCGTGGCCTTTCTTAAAGGCCATTCGTTCACTTGCTATCTCTGAAGCTTGGAGTAAAGCCGCAAATGGCTGGCTTTGGTCTTGACTACCTTGGCCACGTTGGGGAGTGCTATAGAATGATCGGGGGGTGGCTTCTATCTGGTTGTTCTGCAGGCTGCGAATTTTGTTGAGATGCTCTCGATTTTCGCGGATGCGCTCACGCATGAGAGTGACTTTATCAGTCAAACTCGCAATCTCAATCTCTTGCCGAGAGATAAGGCGCTCCTGTTGGGCGTGTTCCCGCTCCAACTGCTGATTGGCAAGTCTATAATGCTGGATTTCCCCACACATCCTCTGGTACATCTCCTTCTGCACCGGAATCATGCCTTCCTGAAACGGTGATGGTTGCACTGGAGTGACAGCAACTCTCGCATGCTCAGCGGTGTGGATCACATCATACTCATATTGGGCCATGCGTGCTTCTACAGCCATGCGCTCAATTGCAGCCGCACTCTCTTGCAACAACATATTATACTGCAGTTTGTGGTGAGCGGCCAACATCTTAGCTTCGTGTAACGCAGCTTGGACTTCGGTGAGTTTTGCGCGCAGCTCTTCGGGAGTGGCAATCTCGATATCTTCTGCTGACATTGTCCGCAATACGCCATTGGGCCGAGTCCTCTCCGTTTGACTTGCGCCTTCGACGGTGGGAGGCGGAGTGGATATGTGGGAGAAGGTTGGCGTCGGTGTTCGATTCTTGTTGGCCAACGGAACTTGGGTGGACGGGGGCGGAGTCATATCAGCTGTTGCATCTTCCACTCGCTTCAGCTGGATCTGCGCGACAGCTGTAGCGGTCGTGTCTGGAATTGACACATGTGTCGGCCGGGGCGTTGTCGGCGCGGATGTCTCGGGCAGTGGGAGGACGTCTGCGAGACTGTCCTGTGATTCCATGGTAATGTAATTGGCTGCTGGTTATCTCGTAGCTTCAGTTTCTTTGGGCTAACCTTCGCCAAGGTTGGGTCGTTGAATTAGAGCTATGATCCCGTGCGTGTTGGAGTTGACGAGGACTTGAACTGCAATGCGCCAGTGACTTCATGCAGCACGGCAAAGAGAGTGGCGGGCACACAGAGCTGAGAGCACGGACACGAGCAAAGCGTGCTGAGAACAATGTCTGTCGATACATAAATCGGAGGCTGGAACTTGGAAAGGAAGCGCTCGTTGTCGGATCGTGCCGTACCGGGAGGCCCTGGCAACACCCGTCTCATGCAGCAAGGCTACTGCAAGCAATTTGGCCCCTGAGGTCGATCACAGTTCGGCATCTCCAGGCAAGGAGGTGCGCATTGGCCGACCAGTTGCCTCCTTAGCGCTCTCATACATGCTATGAGTGGGAATTGATTCATATCCTGTGATAAGAAAAGATCTACCTGCCATGGATTCTGCTGCACAACGGCCGTCCGGGAATCCCAGAGTCTCACGTCTGCCTGTTCTAAACAAACGCTCCTCGCAAGTCTTCCCAAAGGTTCCGGATGCGGAAATTTCGAAGGCTCCCAACGATAAACCCCAGCTTCAAAAGCGGACTTCGATCGCCTGTCTCCCACGTTCCACACCCTCAGGCTTGAAGGACACGACGGCGATTGCAACCCCGGCCGGCCCCCGAGCTTCACTGCCCAATGGTGCTGGTAAGGTCTCCAAGCATTTGTCGCTCCCTAGACCAGGTGCCTCGAGAGCGTCTTCTCGATCGAGTCAGCAAAGGCTCCCCCAGCCGTCTGCGAAGCACATTAGAGGCGAGGATGAGGAGAATAATGACCAGCTCGGCTCTCTTGGCAACTTTCCGTCAGCTTCCAGACAAGATTCTCACGAACAACACTCTCCCACTGAACACCAAGACGAGGCCATACGTGATGATGGACTATATGGGTTACGAAACTACCCCAAGTCTAGATCCTCACTCTCTGACAGGACAGTGGAAAGCTTACAAAACATTCCCACCACCCCAAAAGACAGGCGAAGATCGAATTTCTTCACGTCAGTCGAATCACCCATGGGTCCCCCGCCTCGTCCAGGATCGTCATTGAGCAGGACTGGTAGTAGCAATAGCAGTAGGCCAGGCACCAGTGATGGCGTATCTGCTCGACCTCCATCAAGGCAGGCATCCCTACCTAAAAAGACATCATCGAGCGACAAGTCGACTTCTCGACGCTCATTGGGCGGCTTCGGCTTCACCTCTGCGAAAGCAAGGAGTGCAAGTACGACATTGAACGCAAATTCACACTCTGATGGAAATGATGGTGGGCAGACGCCATCACGCAGTTTACATTTGTCTAAGGATCTAACACTCGTTGGTCCTCCCAGTGTCAAAAAGGTCACAGGAAGTAAAACTCTCACTGCTCGGCCATTAAAGGCAAAGCCTTCACTCACTAATGCCTTCACTCCTCTTGTTGAGAGTAAAAAGCTACAGCCAAAATCCCCAGCTCCACGGCGGGCAGTTTCAGGGTCTACAAATGCATCATCTACAGCTTTGCGTGAACAGATAGCTGCCGCGAGAGCAGCAGCAAAGACCCAAAAACTCAGACAAGATTCCCCACAGCAAGGAGGCTCAGTCGTATTTCCATTATTCGACCCCAATTTGCATGCAGATCCTTTCAATCAAGCCCCGAAAAATGAACAGCACATTCTACGGAACCGCATCAAAGCCGCATTGACTGATGGGAAACTAAATGTGGCAGCCCTAGGTTTAAAAAAGATCCCTGATGAAATTCTGCATATGTATGAATCTGATGCGATGGAGGATGCAGGAATCAATTGGGCGGAGGTAGTCGATTTGACGAAACTCATTGCGGCAGACAACGAGCTCGAGAACCTCGGTGATAGCATATTCCCAGATATATCGGCAGAAGAACTAGCTGGAGGCGAAGACAGCCAGGGCAACCAGTTCGGTGGTCTTGAAACACTTGATCTTCACGGCAATCACTTGCAAGCGCTGCCGCAGGGCTTACGGCGACTGGAAAGGCTGGCCGTTCTGAATTTGACGCACAACAAATTGGAAATTTCGAGTCTGGATACAATCTCTCAAATTTTAACTTTGAAAGACCTGAGGCTGGGGCATAACAACCTCTCAGGAAATTTGCCCACATGTTTGTGTGGACTCGTGAATCTTGAAACCCTCGATTTGCAGGCCAATCGACTTTTAGGACTCCCCGAAGCGCTTAGAGAGCTCGTTAGCCTGAGAGTTCTGAATGTTTCCAGCAATCAGCTCACAGCTCTGCCCATGGAAGCTATTCAGAAGCTATCCCTTATAGAATTGGACGCTAGCAATAATGCACTGCTGGGTTCTTTGTTTCCTCTAGGTGTAGTCAGCGCACACTCTACCCTACGGTATCTTCACGTAGCAAATAATTCTCTGGCTGCTCTTACCTTTTCGGAGAGTCTTAGTCTACCTCAAATAAGAACGCTGGATATTACGAACAATCACTTAACTTCACTACCTCCCATTTCCGACTGGACTGAACTTATTACACTTCGAGCAAGCGATAACAAGATTGCCGAGCTGCCACCTGGTTTTGCGAAACTTCAGAAGCTTCGCAATGTAAATTTCACTAGCAATGAGCTTCGAATGCTTGACCCTGAGATATCGAGGATGGAAAGCTTAGAGTCACTCATCCTTGCTTCGAATCCCCTGAGGGACAAGAAGTATCTGACCTCAAGCGCGGACGATATCAAGCGCGACCTGAAAACCAGATTGATATCCGACTCGGACGATCTCGATGATGGCGCGGTTAGCGACCCCGAGACCGTCATTGGGCCTGATACAGCTCCTACCAGTAGATGGACACTGAAGAGTGGTGGATCTCTCGATTTGTCGTTAAAAGGTTTGTCAGACGACGTAAATGACATATTGGGGTCTTTCTTAAAGTACAATGTAGTGAAGCAGCTGATTTTGCGTTCAAACAATCTCAGCGTTGTGCCTCCGGTCCTTTGGCTCGGTCACAATGTTCGAGTGCTTGATATATCCGACAATGCTTTCGGCAAAGAGTGCATCTTCACAGACCTGGAGCTCCCGGCACTACAAGAACTGCATATGAGCAGGTGTCGCCTTACATCACTTGATCCGCTGATCAGCAAGTTGTCCGCGCCTTGCCTGCAGCATCTCGACGTTAGCGGTAATCGTCTCTCTGGAACCTTTCCAACTTTGCGAAACAAATTTTCAGCTCTCGTTACTCTCATAGCAAGCGACAACAAGTTCACATGCGTTTCTGTGGACTCCCTCCGGGGCTTAAAAGCTGTCAATTTAAAGAGTAACGATCTGCAGCAATTGCCCGCTGAAATAGGTTTATTGTGGGATGAAGGACTCAGAAGTCTGGAAGTCGGGAGCAATGGTTTCAGGGTTCCCAGCCACAGAGTTTTGGAAAAGGGATGGGAAGCAACATCCCGTTGGCTGCGGGACCGATTGCCAGGAGATCCAGGATCTCAAAGGCTCTGCCAGATAGATAGGGATGCTGTTACTGAACTTGGCTAACGAATAGGAGGCGCAATCAGATGCCACGAGCGGGATCTTTTCATTGGTGATACCATCGTTGATCGTTGTGTATGATAGAATTAGCTTGAGAGTTTGCTCTACGGAAAAGAGTTTGCCGACCTTGCCGAACCCAAGACTTGCACGAAGTACTTGTTGGCTCATGAAGTGATATCTAGAAATGCGATCAGCTGAAAATGCAAGTAATTTGGCAAGTGTATTTTTACATCATACAAGAGCAAGGCGATTGTCAGAGGTTATAATGAATAATCCGCAAAAGCATCAGTCCCTGTCTGTTTCAGTATCTGGTATGTGGCCATTTCAATAAAATTTCACTATCTCTGAGCATTTGCCTGATAACGAGCTTGTGCCTCGCGTAGAAGTTGGTGCTTTTTATTGTACATGTGTTCTTTTCGGTGATTGTACCAAAAGTAACTGATTATCGGCACGCCAATGAGACCCCCGAGAGCAATCCACTTGATACCTGCATCGCTGGGTGGCCATTGCTTCGCTTGCCGTTGCCTGGTCAAACTTGGATATTGTGGCTGGATCGGAGAAGTAGGAGCTTGTGAAGGAGGATTGCGTCCTGTCGGGGCGGACGGAGGTGGAATGGATGCGGAGGTCGAACTTTGCCCGAAGCGGGCTTTGGTTGCGTGTCTGCAAATGTATGGATGGTAAGGCAAATTGCATGGGTTTCTAAATGATCGATACCCGGTTTGCGACATCGTGAACGTGCTGCCTGTCCTCTTTGAAGTGTGTTGGAAGAGTGAGTTTTTTGTTTAGATGTCCGGCAGCCACTATCCCCGGACCGGCCACACCCGAGGCTAATCTGTTAACCAATTGTAGGAGACGCAAGCGTAAATTTCGTGGAAAAATGTACAATTGAAAGATATTGAAGCAAACTTGTCTCCTTTAAATAATCTGACGACGAAGATTTAATGAATTGAAGTTTGGCAACATCAGATAAGTTCCAATTGCGTCGAACAAGTATCAATTAGTGTCAACACGGTTGGGCCAGGCGTCCTAAAGTTCGCGGACAATATCTAGCAGCAAGAGTACCTCATTTATTGCGATCTTGCCTTATCTGCACTCTATTTCGTTTATGCACTCTCTTTCCCCTTCAAATCGAAGACACAACTGCCGCACCCGGGTTTGCTTACCACGATCGCCTCTGCGAGTTTCTCATCCGTAATATCAGGGAACTTCTTCTTATAGTATTCGTCAACCCATTTCTTCTTCACATTTTCCACTTTATCGGCCGGAACTAGATGCACTGAGCAACCACCCCATCCAGCACCCGTCAACCGACTACCAAATGCGCCAGCAGATCGAGCTAGTTGACATAATTCATCCAGTTCTGGGCATGAGTTTTCATACAGCTCTCGGCATGAGTCCTGTGTATCGTTCATGAGCTCTCCGAGGGACTTTAAGAGCTGTGTATTCTCTGCATCAGTCTCAGGTGGCGAACTTGAGAGTAATTCTTTAAACTTCAGGACTCTGATTGCTTCGCTAAACACGTGCAGCGCTCGTTGTCTAAGCTTGAACTTTTCCGCTCGAATCGGAAATTTTGTCATAAATTGGCTCTCAATGTCTGATGGGCTCATTCCAAGAATTTCCGACAACTGTTGGCGTGTGTAGCCATCTTCTTGGGGGAGGTACTGGTCCACTTTTTCCACTAAATTTTGCAACTGAGCTTGGAACTCGGCTTTCGAAATTGCATAATTGTTCTTGACGCCTTCCTTTTCCTGAAAATATGTATCCTGGAAGCCTCGCAAGCTGACACCGAGTGGGCCAGCATCAGATGGGAGTCCACGAAGGCCAAACACTTTGGCGAGTACGAGAGCTGCCAAGGTGACTTCGACCACCCGCAGGTTGTAACATACTGGTGCTGTGACATGCTTATCGGCTGCAACGAAAGATTGGGCGATGACAAACGTCAATGGTGATTTCAACTCCGGGAAAGCAACATTTTCGGCAGACAACTCGGGCACAAAAGATACATATAAAGCTGAGCCTTGGAGTGGAAAAACAGAAGCGGACTGATCCATGCCGCCAGAGTTGACACCCACAGCACGCTCAGAGACAATTGCGAGCTCCACAAGCTCTTTTTTGTCGACTTTGTCGATTCCATTGGCCTTCATGACCGCGAGCGCGCTCGCACAAACAAATGCAGCACTGCTTGAAAGTCCACCTCCAGAGGGCACCGTGCCGTCTGCCACAATGTCCATGCCTACGCTCTGCTTGAAGCCTTTTTTCTTCTTACGTAGTAGCTCGGTGGCACCACTTAGTCCGGACTTAAAGTAATTTGTCCACTCCAGCGTCGAGGGATCAATATGTACATTCCCAGTATCGGGAATATCGAAAGTGCTGCTCTCGAATTTTTGAGGGTGCACATTTACCAACCGGACCGTGCTTGGGCCCTCTTCTTTGGCATGGACTGAGACTGCCAAAAGCACGTCGGCCTCTATTGCCATTGGCAGAACTTCGTAAAGGCAATAGTCGATATGCTTCAAATTGTCAGCATGTTAGAGCCATGGTCAAGTGACCGATGTACCTCGCCAATAATGTTAACTCTTCCTGGACTTCTGGAGACGAAGTCCGGCAGTCTTCCATATTCATCCTTGAATTTGCGGAGCAGCCTATTCCATCTTTCAGATTGCGCCTTAACAGAAGCCTCGGGATAGATTTCGTGCAGCGACTGTACGCTAGGAACTTCCATGGTTTTAAGGACAGAATAATTGGATCACGAGGTCTGAGTGTAAATATAGAATCAACAGGAATTTTTCATGAACTGACTCTCAATATTCATAAGCAAATGCAGCTTAATCACGATCGGTAGTCAAGGAAGAGAAAGACAAAGGCGACTTTTTGAATGAAGGCTCTTGAGTTTGCGCGTTCGAGTTCTACTGTCCCACATCTCTCCCCCACATCTATATCCCGAGTCTCGCTTCACCCGACGTCAGTCTTCCCCAAAGGAGATGTATCCTCCGTGCCAGGCCGCAGATTCTCCTCCACTTACCGAAAAAGTGTTTTCTCCTGACGTGAATGATGGAATTTATTAAAGTTGGGCGACTACTCAAAGTTCACTGGAAATTTGAACACTAGTAGGATGTGGAGTGTGTTATATGAACCAACGATAATTGATTGATTAATTTTTTGGAAGAGAGAGCTAACTGAACAGGATGGAACAAGTTGTCTTGCCAAGGCATCAAGTGCATGCCTCAGTCATCCTCCCATTGACTTTGTGACCTGCCAACACTCAACAAAATTGTTCAGATGGCTTTTGGACAATTATTTACTGCTTTGAAGAAAATAAGATTCTAGGAACTATATTGACAGGAAACACGTTTCCCAGTCACGCCCACTATTAACATGCAAACTTCTTCGGCTGGTAAGTCCGAAATCGGATCTGGAGAAATGTCCTGAGAACACAATGCTCTATAATTTTTCCGGACTAAAAGTTCTCCCATTCCTCACATAGTCATTATCCCGGGCTAGAAGCGGTAAAATATACGTCTGATCTATCATTACTATTTTCGGTCAGCAGCCAAGGCTGTGGAAGTCTACGTTAACTGTCCACGACAACTAGATTACATCTCGCTGTCACTAGATAGGCTTCCGGATATTCCTCTCGCAAGTGGTTAAGCTCCTTCCGTATTTCATCTGAAACTCGGTAGACCTACGCTTCATTTCAGCCTTGGATTTTTTTAGGCTTCATCCATGGATTCAATAACATGTACGGCGCTCTTACTTCGCTACAAACCCACCGGGTGTTGTGGAATATATGAGGGACAAATAGTGCTGCCTAATTGGTGACGTCGCCCTTTTGGTTCTCAATAACAGGGATGTCAGCAGTTTGAGAAGCTTCAGGGTCTCCGTGGTAGTAGACGAGTTTCCATCTCGTGAATCGGCACCTGGAAGTTCTAAGGGAGACTCATGACGGGAAGGACCTGCACTAATCATCACTGAGGTTGTCTAGTCTCGGGCAAAGAATCCTTTTCTCTCGTGTTTCTGACCGGACGGTGGTAGTACGCCTCTAGAGTGGCCGATCGACATGCTTTTGGTGATAACCTATCATCGAGAATCCGAGTCTTATGTTGTGGATTGCTTTCCAATGATTTTGGAAAGCATTAATTAGCCGGGACACTGACCACCTCAATGAGCTTTTGTTGACCATATAGGAGCTTTGAGTCCCAACGTGTAAGGCCTGTTCCGTAACTTCGGGGGTGGAACTGATGAAGTAGCCAAAAATCCGGTTGCTCTGTCATGATGAGTGTATTCCAATAAGTGTTCCAATCTCACATTCTGCGTTATCGTATTTTGAATGAGGTGCCTGGCCTGCCAGTAATCACGTGATCCCGTAATTTCCTCTTCGCATACCGGAGATGTTTCGTGGCCAAGGTTTAGGGACTCCTTGCGTTAATATCCCGGCTATGTCGCCTTACGAACCGTCATTCTGCATTCCAAAAAAGACTTGGTACATGCGGTGTCAGAAAGCAGCTGAATGCGCCATCGCGTTGAGAAGCTCATTAAGTAAGTGTATGTCTAAGCCTCCATAGATTTGCCTGTTGTACGGTGTTCAGCGCTTAACGCTAGTGGCGACATTTTAAATAGTGGCAACGGAGCAATTACCTCTGAGTCACTGTCTGCCGCTTGAGTTCAGTCAGATCGCGACGCCAGCAAATTGTGGAACCTGACTGTGCCTACACATGGCGACCACATCGCCTATACCGGGTCGTCTTCGCCGCAAGGGAGGCTAGCACAACACCGCATCAGTCTGGGCACGGCTGATAGTGGAATGGTCTATATATGTGCGCCGCAAACTTTTGCGAAATACACGAATCTTTCATCGTAAAATATTCGATGAGAATTCTCTTACAACGTGTTCTCATTGACTCAGATGCATCCTGCTGCCTTCGGCCTTACAGTGACTTAAGAGCTATTGAGCAACTCAGCTGAGGTACCCAGAAAGACTACTCACCGCTTTCAACTTTCCAGATCAAGCCCATCCATGGTCAAACATACGGAAATCATGATCGGGACAAAAATCGCGTTCCAGGTGTTACATTACCTTACGCCCCTTTGCATCATATTGTATTTCATTGTCGCCAAAGCTGTCGCTGCCTGCTTCCTCCATCGACCATCAAAGAATGCTTGCGCCACATCCAGTCGATATTTTGCTGCAGCACTGTTAATCGTGATCACTTTAACAAACTTGGCCCAGGGTATACTGTACTTTATCCAGACCACGCAATATGAATCGGCGCCTCCGCCCCAGGATACTATCATCTACATTCTGATATCTTGTTTCGTCTATGGGTCGCTCTCTGTGGGCCTCCTGGACAAGAGAATACTTATCTGGTATCCTTACCTTGGAGCTTGGATAACCGCACTTGCTTTAGAGATACCTTGCGCAGTGCTACAATTCGTGGTAGACACGCCAAAAGATGGCTTTGCAGTGTTGCGGACTGTCTTGCATGCTCTTCGCATGGTGCTTTTACTTACTCTTAGCATCTTTGGAAGCTACATTGCGATGATTGATCGCAATTCAACCTCCTCAAAGCAGGGTCAGGCCGAAAATCAGCCACTTCTGCCTAACGATCATCTTCCCAAGCCCCCGGGAGGAATAGAGTACGGGACGAGAAATAATTATCAACAAGATCAAGATAATGATGCAAGTGAGAGTGCTGAAGATGAAGAAGATATAGATTCGGATTCCGAGGAGCCAGAGACCGACAGGAAAATCAGGTCTCAGCAAAGAAAGCGTTTGGAAGAATCCGGAAATTGGTTGAACTACTTAAAAAATTTTAAATTATTTATACCCATGCTTTGGCCATCTCACGACCGGTTCGTTCAGGCATGCCTAGCAATTGTTGGACTGATTATACTTGCTGAACGTTTCCTTAACATCCTTGCACCCCGCCAGGTCGGGATCATCACGGATGAGCTTGAACAGCATGCCGGCACGGGTATAATGCCATGGCGAGCGGTTGTTATATGGATGTTCTTATCATGGCTTAAATCTCAAGCAGGTCTAGGGCTCGTGAAATCAATGGCTGAGCTGCCAGTGCAGCAATTCGCATTTAGAAGTATTGGAGAGGGCTCATTCATGCATATTATGAGTTTGAGCATGGATTTTCATAACAATAAGAATTCAGGAGAGCTCATTCGAGCTATCGAACAGGGGCAGAATCTACAAGGCCTTCTCGAATTCATGTGCTTCCAGGTTGGGCCGATGTTCTCTGACCTAATCATTGGTAAGTAGTGCCAAATAATCATTTCAACAGACAGCTGACCATACTTCATATTGTGTCAGCATTTTTCTACGTATACACACTATTTGATATCTACATGTCGATAATTCTTGTGGCTATTGGACTTTCATATGTATGGATTGGCGCAAAGACAACAACCTGGAGCATAAAAAAACGCCGGCGTTTCAATTCTGCATGGCGAAATGAATCAAAAGTGCAGAACGAAGCCATCAACAATTGGCAAACCGTATGTCATTTTAACAGAGGCGCATATGAGTGTGAAAGATACAGCGAGACTATCGATGAATATAATCGTGCGGAATGGTCTTACTATCTAGCCTACTACGTTGGCGGTAGTTTACAGTCGCTTTTAATGCTCCTAGGTCGGTTAGCAGCTACCGCATTGGCAGCCTATCGAGTTGCTCAAGGTCGAGCTCCCATTGGATCTTTCGTCACGCTTACTCTATACTGGTCATCTATTGAAAGCCCACTTGCTCAAGTGTCTTGGTCAATTCGACGAGTTACGCAGATGCTTACTGACAGCGAACGTCTTCTGCAATTGATGTTGACGAAACCTACCGTATCCGATCTTCCTGGTGCCAAAAACATCGTTATCAACAAAGGTGAAGTAGTATTTGACGATGTCGAATTTGCGTACGATGAGCGACGGCTCATTTTGAAGCATGTCAATTTTAAAGCATTGCCTGGTCAGACAGTGGCTCTAGTTGGAGAGACCGGCGGCGGCAAGTCAACGATTCTGAAGCTGCTTTATAGGTATTACGATGTCAAAAGTGGCTCTATCAGCATCGACGGACAAAATATTCAAAGCGTGACGCTTGATAGTTTACGGAATTCCTTTGGAATGGTTCCACAGGATCCATCGCTCTTTAATATCAGCTTGATGGAAAACCTACGGTATGCGCGACTAGACGCCACGGATGAAGAGGTTAAAGAAGCATGCAAGGCCGCTGCGATTCATGATAAGATTGAAAGTTTTCCTGAGAAATATAACAGCACTGTCGGTGAGAGGGGTGTAAAGCTCTCTGGCGGAGAGCTTCAGAGAGTATCAATCGCTAGAGCGATTTTACGGCAGCCAAAGATTGTTCTCCTCGATGAAGCCACAAGCATGATTGACACGGAAACCGAGTCGCTCATACAAGAGGCGCTAAAGAAGTTGATGGCCGGAAGAACGGCGTTTGTAATCGCTCATCGTCTTTCCACAATCCAACATGCAGATCTAATTCTTGTTATCAATGACGGAAGGATCGTAGAGCACGGCACACATGATGAACTGATGCGAAAGAAGGGCAAATACGTTGCATTGTGGTCCAAGCAGCTAAGCAAGAATGTGAAGGATGTCGGAGATGTCATGAAAATCAATAATAAAGGCTTGGCGCTTACTGAAATGAACGATGCAATCTCTCATATCTATCAAGACGAGACTGGGAGTGCAAGCGTGTCAACACTGTGATCAATTTTCTCGCGACAGCCAACTGCTCAATAGAGATGTAAACAATACATCACCAGATAGCGTTATCATTCGGCTTTTGAATTTCGGCACAGTGCATCGTTCGTAGCTAGCCATCAATTACCGACGCCGGCGAGGGGTTGGTTAACTACTGTGAGGGGTTGACTGCACAAGTCACTGAGAATTAAGACACGCGACAACATCCTCTTGAAAACTACACACAGTATTGACAGGCCATGGTTGTTGATAACGAAATTAATGGCCGTTTGGCCCTGGTGACAGGAGCATCTGGAGGGTATGAACCTGTGACTACACTAAACGTCTTGTAACGAACGCTCACTTATTGAAGAACAGGATCGGGGCAGCCTGTGCAAGGGATCTTCTTGCAAACGGAGCATCCTTGGCCCTGACGTATGGTACCAACAAGGCATCTATTGATCGTCTTTTGCAGGAATTACTCCCCAAGTCCGGAGGGCGGAGAATAAGCTCACATCAATGCGATATCGTCAAGGAAGGGGACCTACAGCGACTCTTTGATGAGATAAAAGAGGAGCATGAGAAACATCCAGATATTCTGATCGTAAATGCCGGGTAATATAATGCCTACTATAAGTTAACAAATACATGCAGTAACACTAACAAGCACAATCTAGTTACGGCAGACGAGTTTCGAATATTTTGGAGATCAGCCTTGAAGAGTGGGACTATACAATCAACTGTAATCTTCGTTCCAGTTTCGTCATCACGAAGCTAGCGGTTCCCCACATGCTTAAGCAGAACTGGGGCAGAGTTGTGTATATTTCTTCGATTGCTGCGGGAGGGACCAGTATAAATGGCTGCCATTACAGTGCATCCAAAGCTGGCGTTCAGGGTATGAGCAAAAATCTGGCGATAAAATTGGGCAAGAATGGTATTACATTTAACGATGTGGCTCCAGCCATGGTTACCGGCACCGGCATGATAAGGACGGAAGAGGACCTCAAAGGAACACCTGGAGATGTAAATAATATCCCTGTAGGGAGGTCAGGCACTACCCAGGAATGTGCCAATGTGGTCACGATGCTATGTCGGACTGGATATATCACTGGACAGAGCATTCTCATTTCCGGCGGGCTGAAATAATTTTCACGGATAGCTGCGGCACTTGATGTGGAATGTAATTGATTTCGAGGAAACTTCTCGCTTACATATTCAGGTGCAAAGTAAATACAATTTTTGTCCAGTTAAGCAATCAATTAATGCAAACGAGCGTTCGTGAAGCCTGTATACGCTCGAGATAGATCCTGTGATGGCATGTTGATGATTAAATGCAGCAGTTTCACAACGTAAAATAATATCGGCATACAAATAACACTCGTGTGTCCAGAGTAAGCCTTTCGAAATCGATTGGATGAAAAAAAATTCACGCATAACAAGAAGTCATATCCCTTACTTATGCCTCTAAGTTGTAGCTCCAACGAACGTAGAAACGCTCATTAGTCCGCACACACGAATCTAACTCCCTGCAAATAACTGTGAGCATTGCTCGCTTCTCCATTCTGTCAATTGTCTACACACTTGGATCACTAGTCACTTGAAAATAGCCATTCGAGGAAGATCAAAGCATGGCAGATTTGTTCGAGATGAAAAGTGCTCTTGCAGTGGATAATGGCGTCCCATCTCCATTCTCGATTACTCCACGCACCCAGATTTTTCGCCCAGATATTTCAGTCACCCATGCTCGTGCTAATACAACCCCCGGAGTGTTGATTGGGGCCTTGTAATCGACAGTCAGAGTTGCCGTGGCCGGCGGTGTCTGCTGGGGAACCGTATGATGCGCACAAGTACCACCCATTTGATCCAGGATAAGTGAATTGAAACCACCATGAGCACGGCCAGATTTGCCATCAATACCGTCGCCAAGAGACATCAGGAGGCAATCTTCAATTCTGGCGATTGCATCAGGCTCTTTGCTTGGACGGCGGAAAGAGATATGCGATTTTATAGCCCGTGGATTGTGCAAGGTTACCTCGAACATGCTATTTGATACTGGTGTCGATTTATAAAAATTTGATACTGGTTTGATGTATTGAATGTTCGGATCCGAAAGCAACGCCGTGATCCAAGGAGCATTGAAGTCGGGATGCTTTGTCATAGTTAATATTGGCACAACGGCCGACTAAATGTGTGCGCAGAATTCAGACTGGGGAAGTATAAAGCTTGAGCAGCTTGGAGTATGGAAGTAATTGTTGATTCTGACAATCTCTTGCGTTCCTGGGGTATCATTACCGACGTGTGGTGTAGTGTACCTGACTTTGCCGAGGTTCAATGAGAACAGAATCGGCCAACTGCAACAGCAGATATTATAAAGCATCCAATTGATTTGCTTTAATCTCTGCATGATCGACAAATTCTTTCATTAAAAAAAAAGCAATGCGGAGCACAAATCTGTTACGAAAATTGTCAATACTGTTCATACTGGTGAAGTTATACGATTCGAGGGGTCACGCACAATGCATCTTTCCCAAATCCGGTAATGCACCTTGCCCCACTTGTCTCTGAATGATTAAGCAGTATTGATACCACAAATATGAACTTCTGATTTTACACTGCAATAATATGCTCAATTGAATTGCATGGCAACTCAGCCCAATTTCCAGATATGTTTTGCCGAGCTCAAGACATCATTGGGGTTGCCAGCCCTTAGCAGATTGTAGAAATACGCGTAGTAGCTGCCCTGGGAACAATGGCAACCCAGGGAGCAAAAGCATGGACTTATACGGCAGGCTACGATACCTTTCAAAAATCTTCAATTTATCCTCCACGAGCTAAAGAGATCAAAATTCTCGGAAATACACCTCACATACTTGTGGAAATCAATGCATGCGCACTCAATCCCGTGGACATTCAGATGATGAATCTGCCTTATGGAGACTACCAGGAATGAACAAGGCTAAGACATCGGTATGTGATTTCAGTGGAACTGTAATAGCGGGCGGGGGGACGGGGTTAGTACAAGGTGACGAGGTATTTGGGATGACCATCAAACCATACGAAGATTGTGGTGGGAGTCTTTCGGAAATTGCTCATTTCAATTTGGCGAATCTGGCTTATGTGAAAATACCAAAAAACTGGAGTCATGAAAAAGCTGCAGCAATCCCTCTCGTCTGGCTCACTGCCAAAGCTTGTGTGGAGAGGGTGGCGCCGTGGGTGGAGAATACACAAACAAAGCGTTTAGCTGTGCTTGGAGGATCGAGCTCAACGGGGATATACACTATCATGCTCGCGAATCGTAGAGGATGGAAAGTCATTACCACTTCCTCATATCGCAATAAAGACTTGATTATGACTACCCTGAAAGCGGAAGAGCATGTAGATTACACAGCAGTACAGAGCGTGCGGGCCCATGTTGCCATGTTTCAGCCTGATGCTGTGGTTGATTGTGTTGGAGGGACAGAATGCATAGGTATCCCAACCTCAAAACGATATGTCACCATCGTAGGTGACAAAATTGGGCGAACATCCATGGGGGGGGGGGCCGTACACGTACTACAACTTGTTGTCATATCATGCTCCAGTACAATGGTTCAGATGGTTCAGGGGCTACATAGGATCGGCCGAGAGTTATGATGTGATCATGTTGGACTTGAAGAGCGCATTACTCGAAGAGGCAAAGCTGTTATTGAAACCCGATGAGGTCTTCATTGACAGCATGTACGATTTCGAAGACGCCAAGCAGGCATTTGAAAGGTTAAATACTGGACACGCAAGAGTAAAGGTGATAATGAAGATCAGGTGATAGAAGAGTAAAGGTTGCCCACAAATCTCAAAACGACGCCGCCTTGGATGGATCCTGATCTCAAATTAAGGCATATATAGTTATCTTGCGATGAGATACCGAGTATTGAATTGAAGAATTAAACGATTTTACTTCTAAACGTCTTCCTTCGTTATCTTTCGTTGGCCATCGTCTTATAGAAATCCCCTGCCCTTCGCTTCGACTGCTTCCATGGCTTTCGGATCCTGTAGCATCTCGCGCTGGTGTTCCTCCGGAACTTGTCTCCCTTTCTCTACAGCAGGGTTTTTGAGCATCCTCTCATCCCAAACTTTGAGAATCGGGGATCCGGACAAGTCGGTATTGCCCAGCCCTAACGAGAGATAGTGTATCGCACAACTGCGTACGGTAATTCGTCTCCTGGACAGTAATGAATAAAGTGCTTAGCCTGACCAGCAATGTCATTTAGTATGTATAATACGGCTCATCAAAGCTTAGTGAAAATAAATCCAACCTTGCATGGGTCCAATTCCATCGTTATGCCAGAACATCCAATTTTTTCATGTGTGACTGTTATTTGGTGTATTATTCAAAACGCCAATAATTGCGTTCGATTGACGAACCTCAACTTGCTCCCGTGAGCCAGATGGATAGATGATCTTACAATCTTTGTTATATCGCTGAACGAGATTTTGCATGATGCTCCCGCTTTCGAAAACCCGAATCGGCGTACCATCCTCGTGTTTGCCGACTATCGCTGGAATTCGACCGTTGGGATTTATCTCAAAAACCAAATCCAATTTCTGTTCCATAGCCGTTGAGTCGATTTTGTACGTTTTTTAAACCAAGATCAGCTCTTCGAGTGTGCTTGAAACATTGATACCATTGGGAGTTGGTGCGTCTAAAGAATTTTGGGGGTTCCGACATTATATCGTCTTATAATTTTGTTGTGAATAGTCCAGTTTTGTACACAAAAGCGGGAGAGCAGATGAAAATTGGTCTGTTCTCAGTTATGAGACAATATTTCTTTTGGCATAAAATAACAGCACATGTATATATGCGTGAGATGCGGCAAAGTTATATTCCCAATCGATTAATCAGCGCGAAAGTTGCGCTCACCGCGAACTTACGCTTTCAACGTAACAATTAGAGTAACGATTTAACAGTTTATTATGCCTTTCCTTGTCCAAATGGCAACAAGTATCGACTAAGAGTTCGGCGAAACGGCGATTGCGAGCTCTATAGTGATAGCCAATAATATAGATAGTTTTGATCATGGCCTTTATTGCATGCGTGGTGTCGAAATAAATATGTGCGCTTCTGTTGTCACTGCCCAGGGGTAATAAGAGCATGTTTTAAGGAACCCCATTGTGCTCTGGGTTATATTCCAGGGTTCTTAAACTAGGTAAAGAATATTGTCACTCTTCCACTTCAAGTGAAGATCGAAAGCCAACTTAAAAGGCCACTTAAATTCCGAAAAAGTGAGGTACAGATCTACTTTTCACCATTGTGTAATCCTTACTAACTTCCATGGGAATTCTGTCCCTCTCGAGCAAAAAACTTGCTATTATTGAGACCAGAAACGATCCTGTCCTTACACATTCAAAGTCATCAAATATTCTTTCATTCAACGATCCCTGCATTCTAGCCAAGGGAGCCTTGACTTTATAATCAATATCTGAAATGATGCAGACAAACCATTCAGTAAGGAGCTTGATTATTATCCTGCTGCTGCCATTGACTTCATGCGAATCCACGACCGAGTTCAAAGATTCTTTTGCTCCGATTGGTTCCAATCAACTGAACCTGAGCTGCGTGGATGTTACAGCGATGGTCTGGTGGCTGATAAAATAGTCTCACATAATTTGATTTGTTGAGTACGGCGTTGGGTAAAGCAGAATGCTAGTAAATATCGAAATTGATGCCATTATCAGTAGGTCAAATGCGCTCTTAGAAAGTAAATTCCATAATAAAAAGTTCATTTGTGTAGTAAGAATAGATACTGTCATTGACTTCATTTATAGAAATAAATTCCATGGATACCGATGCAGAAGTGACCCAAAAAGTTCTCGAGCCCTTTGACCACTGTGACTGAACCAGACACATTTTATTCTTGCTCAGAAAAGTGGGAAATGTCGGGCTTCACACGCTTACCTCAACACCCGAGCATCTTTCGTCGTGAGTTAGACAATACTCTTCGCCGCAATTTCGGCAAATCTTCGAATACTTCGATTTGCAGTCCTCGCAAGTGCTGCCACAGGCCCAGCCGTCTCGACGGACAGCAATTGCGTGAGAAGCCTGTCAGCGATAGCTGATCGATGTATATCAATCAGGCGAGAGGAACTCGAAGAACATTTGAAGGCTTGGGCAAGATAGAGGGATAAAGCGAGCAGCCAAAGGAAATACTCAGCCCCACATCCCATTGCTTCCTGCTCCGCTCATCATCTCGCTCACTAGGCAATTTTCAACACAGAGTTTGGAGTATACCTTGACTGGTGGTCCCTGATGAGTCAGACTAGCCCATCCGTCACGTATCAGATCTTCCCGTAGTTCTTCTTGCCGTAGATCTGTTCGCTGGCGATTCCGAGTCGGAGGCTCCTGATAGCAATCCTCACACCACCACCTATTGCATCGTTCACACCAGCGGCCTTTCAAACATTCATCACAACGCAATAACAGTCGCGGATAATTGCCGTTCTCATCATGAGAATGCGGTATCTGCGCAGCACGAACAGTAGACGAATGTGAAGGAGGCGGTCCTAGTAGAGGAAACATGGTGGGTGGGCTTTGACCGAAAATTGCAGGCCGCTCTGGGCAAGTGCGACATATTTCACAACCTGCGGGTCCCAATGCAATGGTTGCTATTGCTGGTTGAAGGAAGTCTTTACTGTCGACCTTCGTTATATCGTGTCTCGGTCCGCGACAAAGTACAGCATCGAAAGCGATTAGGCCATTGCATATCTGCAACGTTTCCGGCCAGTCTGACTGTGGCCGTCGGAGAGCTCTGCCTGTAGCGCCGTACCATTTAGCCTCCTCATCCGAAAGGCAAGTATTCAGAGTCGAAAAAGAGCGCTGATTCCACTCTGCTCCGATTTGCGCTCCCTCCATCAATGTAACCCCAGAAGGTGGTGATCCTTCCATCATCTGTTCTTGGTTGACAAGGGTCCTTGTGGTATCCTTTGCTCCAAAGAAATATAAAGCCTTGAGTTTTAGCGTGCCTTCTGCCCGTGTCGGCCGCACAATATAACGCAACATTTGCTGAAGCTTATGGGGATTGAGATTCTTTGCCTCCCGAATACTTAAAATTTTCACATTGAAGCGATCATCCGTCACTATCTCCCAGACTATATCTGTCGGAACCGAAAGACCGTCCAATATTAATGTCTGGACATGCTTCAGGATGTGCTTCTGATGTAGTCGACTGAATATTCCCCGCAGCGGGCCACCGTAAAAGTCGTCTTCAGTGAGGGATTCATCCATACGTTCAGCTCTCCATAATACACCTCCAACATCTAGCGGGCTTGCTTCTATCTTTGCCGCCACGATATCTGCCAAATCTAGATACCGCCATGCATCAGACTGGCTGTTGATAATATTTCTTATTATCTTGCTTGTTGCACCGAGTGCTAGTAAACCACGAACGGTAATGTAAGGCGCTACTTGACGCAAGACGACCGAATTGGTGAGAAGGTCAACAAGAGATAGTGGCCATTGCTCCACGTTAGCCATTTCCAAGCTCTATGCACAACAGTAATTGGTCATATATAATTGCCTAATTGGAGACGTCCCGTAAATTTTTTTGTCTTGATTGCACATGTGTGCTGATATCGAGAAGTACATAGCTGTAGTATCGCTGCCTGACCAACCCAAAATGCTTGGCATTCACGTGCATCGAGGATGACATAAGTTATCGACCTTCTCGAAGCAACGACGGTTGGCTTTAAGTTTGTGTTGGTTAATGATTCACATAGCGAGAATGCTAATATCATAAATTCAAGACCAAAGGTCTCAGACCCACTCCTTATTTCCACATTTCTCACTCTCCTTTATGGCGCACATGCCACACACAGGTCTGAAATGGTCTGCTCGGTTCTCAGTTTCGTCGACAAGAATCAAGCAGTTGTCCGGAGACAAGATATTACTACCTTCTTCCGCTCTTGAGGCCTTGCTATCTGCATCTTCAGTCGCAGAAGCAGAGAATGCACGACGCGATTTATCTGCATACGATCCATACAACTCGACGACTTTTTCTGCCTACTGGCGAGCCGAGTCGCAGTTTGAAGATCAGCGACAACAGTTGCCCCATCCACTTACATTTCGGCTAGTGAATGCTGAAAACGGCAGGGTAGTCTACGCTGGTATTCGCGAGTTCTCGGCGGACGAGGGTGAAATCGTGTTGAGCCCTTTTCTGAAGGAAACACTGGGCGTGAAGAATGAGGATGGAAGTCAAGAGGAGTCTACAATAATAAATGGTGACAAAGACACTTTGAACGGTGTCCGCGGACCCACCATCACTGTTCATGTGACAGAGTTGCCGAAAGGGACATTCGTAAAGCTGCGTCCGCTCGAAGCCGGGTATGATGTGGAAGATTGGAAGGCTTTATTGGAGCAGTATCTACGGCAGAATTATACTACTTTGACGAATGGAGAAGTCTTGCTGATCCCAGGTGGGAGAAATGCGGACGGAAAGATGGAGGAGTTCCGTTTTCTGGTAGATGGCTTCAACAAACCAGAAGTGGACGGTATTTGCATCGTAGACACGGATTTAGAGGTCGAAATTGAAGCTCTGAACGAAGAACAGGCACGGGAAAGCCTCAAACGTATAGCAGCTAAGGCTATTAAGGCTCCAAACTCTGAAGGAGCTAGTTCGCCACCAGGCGAAATCGATATTTTCAGGCCGCAACACGGTCAAGTGATGCCCGGAGATTATGTCGATTATCAGCTACTATCATGGGACAGAACGCAGGTGCTTGAAGTGGAGCTCAGTGGCGAAGATGAAGGAAATGATGTAGACTTGTTGATAAGTCCACTATCACCGCAGCAACGTGCTAAACCGAGATTGAATGAACACGTCTTCGCAGATTTTGACGGCAGACCAAAAAAGCGAATACGACTGGAACCTACAAATGTGGAGCTGGAGGATGCAGAAGCACTGTATATATCTGTTCACTCTTTCGCATCTGAAGATTTGCTACCACATCGCTCCGGATCTCAACATACTGCGACGATACATCCTAGTCGGTTTGTACTTCGTGCAAAACATCCAGATCCAAAAGAGGGACCATCCGACGACAAACAAATTTCCCGTGTCTCTCCTAACGAAGGAGATGTGCAATGCGAAAACTGCGGTCAATCAGTTCCAGAACGAACGCTATTATTGCATAAGAACTTTTGCCTAAGGAATAACATTCTATGTCCGAACGGATGCGGACAAGTCTTCCAAAAACGCTCGGATATTTTCGAGCAACATTGGCATTGCCCTCATGACTCTGTATATGGAAACACTTTCGCAGCGCACAGGAAGCATGATGCCCTTATGCACCCTTCAAATGTTCTTCGATGCAGTAAATGCGATACAAAGGAGACTTTTTCATCGTGGCCCGCATTAGCTCGACATCGCACCACAACTTGTCCTGCTAAATTGATCCTATGCCGCTTCTGCCATCTAGTAGTAGCCCAAGAAGGAGACCCGGACGTTCCTAATGCAGAAGCGTTGCTTTCTGGGCTCACGCCACATGAGCTGGCCGATGGCGCCCGGACCACCGAGTGCCATATTTGTAACAAGATTGTGCGATTACGAGACATGCAGACGCATCTGAAGAATCACGACATGGATCGCTTCAGCCGCCCCACCCCGCGTCCTTGTCGTAATGTCAATTGCGGACGCACATTAGATGTCTGCTCGAAGTCTGGAGACACAAGAGCAGGAACTCGCACAGGCCAAGGGCCAGGGAATGAGATTGGTCTTTGCAGTGTCTGTTTCGGCCCTTTGTATGTTAGTATGTACGATCCCGAGGGCAAGGCTCTACGGCGTCGAATCGAGCGAAGATATCTCCAACAACTCGTCACGGGATGCGGGAAAGGATGGTGTATGAATGAGTATTGCAAATCTGGGCGTCAGCATCTCGGCTTGCAAGACACAATTACAACTAAGGATGCTTTGCCGATGATCAAGCCATTCCTTGATGGCCTTAATCACGGCCAGGATCATACGCCTTTGCACTTCTGTGTAGACGAGAAGAGCCAGAAACAAAGGGCAGTCGCCATGATGCTGGCTGCAGAAAGTGGGTTTGGTGGCAAGGACGCGGGATATAGCTTTGAATGGTGCCTAGGAGCACTCGAGGCTGAAGCAGGAGATCTAGATGCCGCGAGAGTTTGGTTGAAAAATTGGGCGCCAACCAAGGGCGAAATCAAGGGGTGACTACATGTTAATATGGATTAGTGCATTTATTTTGCAATTAAAGCAAGACATGATGTTGGCATGGATACTGAGCCTGAAATTTCGTCACGTGAGCTCCCATCAGAGAAGTTCTTAGATAAGCATGACCCGGGAGAAAGCATTTGATCCGAGGCATTTTGGTCTACTCCGTCCCACCTCCGCCCGGCTACCGGTAGCCGTTCTATACATGTAGAATCCACTTCACGCAGAATTGGTGCATTGTAAGTTCTATTCAAATCCATATTCCGAGGTTTTGTTTCCCAACATTTTGTACGTTACTGGCTGTTAGGTTGCGGTCATGGCGAGTAAGCGTGTGGAGCAGATAGCCGCACACCTTAACTATCCGAAGGGCATGCTCAATGGCCAAGTTGCAATTGTAACAGGGTCCGGTCAAGGGATCGGGGCGGAGACAGCGAGGCTTTTTGCAAATGAAGGTGCGAAGGTGGTCGTGTCGGACATTGATGCCGGTTAGTGATACCCAGACCCTCAAAGGTCAGCGATATCTAACCAAGGAATGGAATGGCAGCGAAGGCAATGAAGGTATCCGAGGAGATCAATGCGGCAGGAGGTCAGGCCACAGCTGTTCCGGGTGATATGTTAAATGATCAATACATAAATGAGCTGGTGAAGAAGACGGCAGAGTTCGGAAACGGCAAAATACACATCATCGTGAACAACGCAGGGTATACATGGGACGGTGTCATACACAAGGTATCCTCCTTTTTGCAACAACTGCACATGACGCACGTCTGATCACTGTTCACCAGACTACCGACAAACAATGGGACACCATTATAGCTCTCCACAACACCGCACCATTCAAACTCATCCGAGCAGCCGCCCCGTATTTCCGAGTCAAGGACGGCGAACCGCGTTGCATTGTCAACATTTCATCGACCTCTGGAATCCACGGGAATGCGGGGCAGGCTAATTATGCTCTTGCGAAAGCCGGCGTGGTTGGTCTTACGAAAACAATTGCAAAAGAATGGGGGCCGGCGTTTGGAGTTCGAGCCAACACAGTTGCATTTGGTCACATTATGACTAGACTAACGGCGGCGAAGGAGGAAGGGGCATTTATACTGACACCTGATGGGGAGAAGGTAGCTTTGGGAATACCTCAAGCACAGAAGGCAGGCAGGGAGCAGGGAGCTGGGGCGTTTAAGGACATACCATTAGGCAGGCCCGGCACGGCAACGGAGGCGGCGAGTGCAGTATTGGCTGTTGTAAGCCCTCTCTTCAGCTACGTCTCGGGACAAACGATAATGGTAACGGGCGGGCGAAATATGTAATAAGTACGGCTGGTGTATGCTTATTTCAATATGAGTCTTCTGAAGTCTCGAGTATCATTTGGCTGGTCACAGGTATGATTCCAGACAACCCACATCGACTGATTCTCCCCAGGGTTTCTCAAGTGCAAGTTCTCAGACGGACTATTCCCGCACCGTTGGCAACGACCGGGAACGAGCCATCGGAGGCATGCTTCGACTCCTATCATCGCGGCCTCTGCGGGCGTTACGAGGCCGCCGTGTACATCTGTCTTCACAATCAAATTCGTGCCGGTGGACCTCAATTATCACTCTGGGTCCAAGCTCTTGACTAATAACGGGCCTGCGCAATTGTCGGGAAGGAAGTTTGGAGCCATGTGCCCAATCACGGCGCTCAATGCTAGGGTCTGAGGCTTCAGGTTTTTCTCGTAACGAGATGCGGGAAGCTATATACGAGCCTGACCTTGGGACGAATTGATGCAGTGTCGATGATGTGGACTGCTGTTCACTTGCTTGATCGTTTGTTGGGTACGGTTGTAGGTCCCAGTGCGCCTGCCAACGCAATTGGACCTCGTCAAGAGTCGGGGGATGTTGCTTGAGCTGCCTGAGCCTCTCGCGAACTGGTTTTTGGCGAAACCACTCCCATACATGCTGACACTTGTAATCCTTAAGGCGCTCTTTCATAGTCCGATTCAGCGGCGAAACCTCAATGTACCCGCCCGCGGGGTGTGATTCTCGCCTCAATGCCGTACAGTAGCATGTCCGATGACAAAGGGGCAGTTCGCACCAGTCTATGAGGTGAGGTCGTTCTCGCCGGAAGCGTTCCACTTCTAACCTCCAGCATAATTCATGGCAAACTGGTAAATGTTCTAGGTTCTCCACTCTTAGTGCCTCGTCGTCATCGAAGACTGTGGACACGCCATCCATGGTACGACCAAAGCTGTCGTGACACCCGTCGTGTCCGCAGAAGTGAAGGGGACTTCGCCACCGCACACGAAAATTTCCTGTGCAATTTTTCCCAGTTCGTATTTCCTGATGATGACAATGCCTCCGCCCTAAAATACTGCCAGAAAACGATCCGCGCAGTGATGCAGCGGCGACCACTGCCATGATGACTTAATTGACAAGCGAGTGTAAGGCAGTATGGTTGAATGCTTTCTGAAATTCTGGTTGAAATTTTTGTTCTTTACGTGTATGAATCGAGAAGGCCAAACTTCAAGGGTGGGCTGGGTGTCAGCGCTTCCTGATGCGGGTTTGTCGGCACCAACTTCAAAAATGGGGCTTGCACGGAGACCTCGCGCACTACTTATTACTCTCGGAAGGAAGGTAAGATTCATGCTGATGTAGGAAGTAACAAGACGGAGATCTTCCGTGGTATAGCACCAAAGGGAATTGCGACGTACGGCTATGACTCCAGGTGTTGAGAAGTATGATATATGCAATTTATGCTTCGAGAGAAAAGCTCTACTCAAACCTAAAAAATGAAACCGAAAACAGGGCTGAACCCCGTCGAAGTTCAATATAGCTGGATGAGATGCCTTAAACTTTAGAATTAATGGCCGTACGACCGGTTCTGCGTTGGTCGGCATAGACCTTTATCATCTTGCGTGCCTAACGCCTCGCGTTGTTATTCTGAAATGAATAGTGATAGCTTATCCGACGGTGCGTGATAGGTCCAATGCCTCGTGGACTGACAGAATCGCTAAGATAATACTTCATCCTCCCACATCCGACCGACATCATCAATAGCATCCTTCACACTGCCGGCGACTCTTGAAGTCACCGTTGCTGCAGTCGTCATCCACTGTCCATATCTGATTTTTGAAGAAGCGCTCGCCATCTCATCCACATAACACAACAGCCTCGACATTCGAGAAGTGGTCGCTACGGACTCTCCAAACCATATGTTGTACAATACGCCAGAACACCATGCTAAACCCTCCAAAGCGGGTTTCCAAATAAATCGGAAAGGTCGCAATACCAAAGTCGGGATGACGAAAGGAAATTCCGGGGCATCGGGGTCGATGCCATAACCAACCATTGATTTGGCGTAGAGAGGATGGCAGTAGTATTCGCACAGCGTGTATTCAACGACCAGCCAAACAATGAATGAGAAAATAACGATTCCAAGAGGTGTGAAGGAAATGTTCCAACTGGAAGGGGGATCATAGGTGTAGAAGCAGTCTCTGAATTCAACCCACAGGCCGTTCCAGACTGAGCTGCAATAAGGGCCGCCACAATTTTTGCAGACACGCTGACCGTCTCCGGAAACGGTTGCGGATCGATTAACCTTGGAGGTAGTTATCATCGAGGGCAATTCTGTGTGGGCGGTCTCGATCCTATTCTCTACTCGCCGCAGTCCTCTGTTGGCATCTTTAATGCTGGTCCTGGCTGCTTGAAGATGCTTATTCATCGCTTCTATTGCTAACCTCTCTTGTCTCTGATCTTTCTCTGCTTGTGTCAGAATCTCGCCGTTGTCCTCAGCAGGCACAATTTCTGGACGCATCTTATCGTTATCAGTATTCAATGTCGGATCCGTAAGATCTAGATCAGGATTGACTATGTCCTCGAGCGATTGTATCGTCGTTTCGCCATACTGTCCATCACCTCGGGACTTCATATCCTCAAGAATATCGGCAAGGGCAGATTTTGCCAGCAAAGGCTCACTATATACCCTTTTCGAAGGTATACTGATTTGCTCAGTCTTTGCCTTGACAACCGCACTCTCAACTTTTCTACTAGCTGATGTAGCGACCCATGCGCCAGTGGCTGCCGGTATCCTCAAATCGCTTGATCGATCTCGCGATCCCGGTACTGGATTAACAGGCCCCCGCTCACCTGATTGATCTTGGGCACTTGCAATTTCCCCACCAACATTGGGCTCTGGTGTGGGATGCACCTGCTGGGTGCGATCGTCAATAGTACTTTGAGGCGCCGTTGTAGGCGAGCCGTTACCATTGGCTACCTCAACGTGCCTAGAGCCGCTTTCACCTGTCTGACCGTGTCCAGATGGCTTCACTGAAGCGCCACGTTCTATTTTCTCTACGTGGGGGCTTGGCGACATGCTGGAAACTCGCGCGAGTTGCTTGAGGAGATTGTAAGAATCAGTTCGCGAGTGGTTGGGTCGCTGTTGTTGCTCAGATTTGATCAACGGCGCAGATAATTCTTCCCACCTATTTACTTTTGAAGCGGCATTCACGTTGCTATGAGGCGCTAGGTTCTCCTTGTTCGCATTCAAGCTTCTTCGTTGGCTATCTTTCAATGCATCTTTAGCAGCAGGCGGAGAAATTTGCCGCGAATCTGTTTGATTACGGTCGAGTATTTGGTCGAGAGTACGCTTGGTGATCCCGCGCTTCTCAATTATTTCGATCTCGCGTCGCGTGAGCTCATCTACTCTCCGGTTGCGTCTGTTCACTGCGGGAGTTGAAGCCAAAAGTGAAGCGGCCGTGAAATCTTGGTCATCAACGGCTAATGCGTCTTTGATCGTCGTATTCATGTGTCTCAAAGATGAAGGTGTTGTTTCCGCTCTCTGCCGTTGCATTGAAGGTGGTGTAGTCTCTACCGATCGCAAGACTGCTTGCCAGTCTTGGTCGCCGGTATAAGCCGTCTTATGCGGAATGATAGCATCTTCATCGGAAACCCGCGCTTGACCTTCATCCGGGGCTCGGAGAACGTCTTCATCAGTAATATTGGGTTCTTGCAGCTTGCGTAGCCAGTCAGTCCGCCTCTTCGCCTTCCGTCCCCACTGAGTAGGCACGTTCAATGGTGGATCCGAACCGTTGCTGCCCGCGCTTCCTGTCCGCTCATGGTCTTGACCCACGCATGTTGTAATTTGTGCATCCCGGCTTATTGGCAACTCAGTTAACCGTGGCCGTGGCCTCGCCTTTCTGAAAGCTTGTTGCCCTGGTCTTATTGCATCGTTTAGCCGCTGCAGATGCCTCTGGTGTTCCAGAAGCTTGCGCCCAAAATCGTCCGTCTCATTCTCCATGGCACTTATATTCGAGATCGTTGAGAACCCAGAGCCCGAGTTCTGTGTGGCCTCATCATGCGCTTGCACCCTATTCATTACAGCATTCGTGTCCGTACCGCCAATCTCGAACATCATTGCAAGGTCATCGTCGCGCCAAAGCCGGTTCACAAGTGGATGAGAATGATGTTGTTATAGAGTCAAAACCACCGCGACCCAACATAGTCATTATTCACAGGTGCAGGTAGCATGTTGGAACGTCCAAAACACCTTGCGATAGTGGAATGTTTGCAACGGGTTCTACGCGCCTACTCGCGTCGAGATCAATGAATGTACGGCGTACGTTTTCTTCTTAGTGTCTTCCTTCACCCCACCTCTTCTTCAGGTAGGCAAGAAGCCCGCTGTATTAACTTACCAAGCACACAACGGAAATCCTACATACATTGCGTCTGAGGAGACCGATAGGAAGATGTCAAACATTAACTGGCGGACGATCAACATTGATGCGTTTGACCCTGAATCATGCTACAACTTCGATCTCACAACCTTGACACCCGCGGTCGAACCTATCTCCACGGCAGACGTGCAAACTCTCTCAGGGCAGATTCGGCAATTATTAAGAGGAGGAAACTCTGAGGGTGCATTAAGAGGAGCATTGGAGAATCCGCCGTACGGGGCCGATGAACAAGGCAAGGTGTGTACATGCAGCCCTTGACAAAACCACCATACGCTAGATCCACGGTAGAATCTCGAGTAGAACCCCCAAGGGCTATTAGCTGAGACAATAATTTCGCAGGCAATGCATCTCAGCGTTGTGATCGAAGTGCTCGGCCAAATACGGCAGGCAGAGATGACACCTATGCTCCAGCGAATGTACCAATCAGAAGGCGGTTCAGAGCTGTGCGACACACTCATGAAGTACCTTTACAAAGGCATGGCCCAAGGGCCACCGCCGAGCAATCATGCGTCCAAAATAGTCGCACCTCAAGCGACTGGCTTCTCGCAAGCCGGAGGTAGAAATTTTGGTGGCACAGAGAGCGGTGGGCAGCACATGAGTGTGTTGTTGAGCTGGCACGAGAAGGTCAGTGGAAGCTTTTCTTTCTTGTGCAAATAATCATCGCTGATCATATTATAGCTGGTTGAAATGGTGGGACCAGGGAGCATCGTGCGTGTTATGTCTGATCGAAGAACGGTATGAACAGACTGAGTGGACTTGTTTCAATGGTGTGTGCCCTCGAGAAATGTAGGCGATCGTTCGAGAGCATAGAGAGGCCTAGGGACGTGAATACTGTCGAAGCTGGAGCGGGTATCTAGGCAAGAAGCTCTGGATATTTGCCAGCTTCGCCTTGCCCTTTAAACAAACAACACTGTCCTGAGTGATTTCTGAGCTGCATCCGAGGCAATGCTAGACTTGAAGCTAGGGATCAGTATCGCAGTCATGTGATTTCACGATTGCGAGAAAGTTGGCCCACGCAAGGTCGTAAATACCTGAATCAGTTGTGGAATGCTGGCATATCGTGTCACTCTTTAAACTTCCCAGATATTCTCGTTTCTGTACGCCCATATCGGCCTTTCATCAAACTGACGGATGATATTTAAAATGACTACCAAAATGGCCAGACGGCAGAGCGACAGTAATGGTAGTGACGGTGGCAGCAATCCCAAAATTTGAAAGTGTTAAACGCACAATCTTCTTGGCTCAAAAATGTCCTTTGCTTACTTTATCACATTGCGAACGCGATACTTTCTGTAGCGCTGCTCATATCACGAGCGGCGCGAGTGTAGATGGGCCGAGACGAGAGTTTCTCTGGAGCAGGGCTACTCAAGAACATTGTGCTTCACATACTCGCCAGGACAATTATCGCTGCTCAACATGTCTACAAACGATTCCACGACATGCTCAAGACCTCAATCAAGATTAAAGAAGAGCAGGTCCCTCGCTTGTGTGAAACTGGCTACTGCTGAAAGCTTAAGGCTGATGAGGGTAGGACCCGAAAGGAACATTCTCTTCATCCAAATTTAGGCAACACCTCATAAGGAAGAGTATAATTTTAAGTTAATTCTAACCGGCCAGCACGTTGGAATATGCTGCTCAAATTGACATTGCATGGAACATCGTCCTCCTGAGAACGTCCGACGACTATTGAATTTTTAGGAGCACAGCCGACATCGCGCTCAATCCAAAGAAAGCTTGGAAGCAGAGGTTCATGACCAGTTCACCGTTTCGCAAAGCATGCAAAGTTTCCGGATGGAGAATCAAGTGAACGTCGGTACTGTCTGAACATAGGGATTGATGCGGTTGATGACAATAAGTTCACTTTCGGAGATGTTAGAGGCGACTTTCGTCATCGGTGGCGTTGGCTTCTTGATTCGTATATGATTCATGTCTTGGTTAGAAGCTGGCGAACGTGGAGGCAAACAATGGCAAGAAAAATGTCCCCAAGCACTGCCTAAATCCTACCGTGCTTGGTCTCACGGCGCCGTTTGATGGGCATTTGAACGCTATGACCGAGAACAGCAGAGCAAGCTTTACTGACAGGCATCGAAATTGGGATGGAAGACGAAATTTACATTGCGAGTCCTCGCTGAATGTAATATGGAAAATAATTCCACTTTGATATCCAAACCAGCGTTCTTTTGCTCCGAAAGATAATGTAATAAGCTAGAGGTGTATATCCGCCTGAGAGAAAAAGAGAGGGAACTTACGCCCACAAATCTATTCCTACATCCATTTGCCGAGAGAACAGTATGTGGGAACTTGAGAAGAAAGTAGTGATAGTCGGCCGATCGGTCCGAGAGCAGGGATGTGGAGGGCAAGGTTCTATTGAGTGCCGACCTCAACTACTGGCTCTGACTTTTCTCCCTCACCTTTCTCTTTTCCATCTATTTGTGATATAGATCCACAATGCATACTCTGGCAAGAATGTCGATGACTTCGAGTCTTTGGCGCCTATCGAGTATAGCTGACAAGTGTGAGCGTCAGTTCGGTCCAGCTGATCTTCCCCGAACCCGTTTTCGGCGCATGAGCGCTTTTATTTACTTTTTGCGTCCTCCGGCTGTAGCACACTGCCATGAATGGCCACTTGTACCCCCTTCTTTGAGGAGTTGCAACCTTGATGAGCTTGAATTTGATAACAGATAAGCCGTCCGCATTCATGTAATCGTAGGCGTCGCACGCCACCCGAAGACCGCCTCCAGGAGGGTAGCTCCACAGCCTGGGGTTGACGGAGCACTACTCACTCACGCTCTTTGTTTGTTGATCATTCCGCGCCTGCAGGCCGTGTTATATGCGCCTCATGACAGTCGTTCATGCACACGATGGCTACTTCCTCTCCTCCGAGCTCGCTCGAGGCTAAACTCGTCGTCCTAGGTTCTCAAGGAGTGGGAAAAACCAGCTTAGTTCACCGTTATGTTAAGAACGCCTTCATTCCTCCTAGCAAGGCGCAGTCAACAGTGGGCGCTTCATTCCTCGCCACTCGAGTAACTGACCCGGAATCGGGCGCCACGATAAGGCTGCAGATATGGGACACGGCAGGACAAGAGCGGTTTCGATCGATATCAAGACTTTACTATCGCGGTGCACACGCGGCGATCTTGTGTTACGACGTGAGCGACAAGCAGAGTTTCGAGGACATGGGCACATGGCTCCGAGAGCTGAAGGAGAACTGCGGCGTAGATTCGATAGGCGACATGATTCTCCATGTTGTTGGTACGAAGAGCGACGTGGTCACCTCTGATCCTAAGAGGAGAGAGGTGCCGTTCGAGCGATGTATAGAGTACGTGGCGGAACAGCTATACCCGGAGATCGTGTCTCCTGGAATGATGACGGCATCTCAGACCAGCCCACCCAGCACCCTAGGCCACGCATCCGCAGCTGCACCCCCAGCTATTGCTAGCCCACACAGCAACCGGTCTTCTGGGTTCTGGGGCCAGGAAGCAATATGGGACTGCTGCCATGAAATCAGTGCCAAAGATGGCGAAGGCGTTGAAGAAGTTTTCCGTGTGATCACTCGGAAACTGGTGGAGCAACACACGAGACGCCTGGAGAAGGAGAAGAGGCTGCTCGATGAATCCATCTCTCGTGGCCGCACACCAGGCATCGATCCCAATGCGCCAGGCTATTTCGATATTCCAAACAATGGGAACGGTAGTTTTAGAGTCGGCCATGGCGACAAGCGACGGAGCTGGCTAGGGTTCCCGGGAGCCACGCCAGGAGCATTATCCACTTGGACAAATGATGATCAAGACGTCGACATGGAGGTGGTACGGCCGCAAGGGCGTTGTTGTTAGTACGTGGAAGTTCATGGCTGCGAGCACCGCAAAATGCTCCCGTTCTGCCGTCCAATGGCGGTGTGGAGAGCGTGTAAGCATGCCAGGAGGTCATGCCTCTAAAGATGAGATGGAAATAACATTGAAATGGAGCTGTTGTCACGATCAGAGGAAATTGATAGGATATGTACAAGTAGCTCGGTCCTCTCCCGAACATGGCCGGAAAGTGGTCTGAATTCACTCTCCCGCGCCGCTCGGGCGCATGTAGTGTTGAACGAAATGAACATCACGACGCTAGACTGGTGTATAAGAGGCATGCCATGCATCAAGCATATAATAAAAAAAAAACTCCGTCCGATCAGGTCAATTAGACCAACCGGTCGCACTCTCCATCGGCCCTGCAAGGCTCATAAATAAGACCTTGAAACAACAACAAATAATGGCCTAGTCATCTCCACCTTCAATCAATACCACGGTAGACTTCCGGTTTTTCCCATTCAGTTCAACGACTTTGGGCTTTAACGGCTGCTTACTTTCCGCTGCCCTCTCAACACGCCGCCGCGCTCGGCTCACGCTGACCTGCCTTGCCACGCTCACTTGAACGATCTGCCGCTCTAAATCCTCCGGAGACTTTAAGCGCGGGTAAAGGGGCTTCCCCGTTTCGCTGTGGTGCGGAGACGGTACTGTGACGAGAGGCTTCGAGGTGAGCATTTCCCAACTTGGCTCGTCTTCGGAACGTTGGCGAAGATGCGCTGGCGGGCGGATTGACAAGTCGTGCGCAAGGACGGCGACATCATCTGCGTCGGTGGTCGTGGTAGTGGGAGTGGGAGGAAGTGAGTTCTCGCCGAAAAGCGTGGAGCCAGCATCTGAGTCCGATGTGACAACGACAGGAGCCAGTGTTCGGCCGCCAGCAGGTCTTGAAAAATTGCGAGCAACAGGCGAAACGGCGCTGGGAGGTGCCGTCTTGGAGCGCTGGATCGGTCGTGGACGGTGGATCGCTGTCACCGGCGCGCTTGGATCCCGTCCCTCTTGAGTCGCCACCTTAATTCGTAAAGATGGAACTTTCTTCAGGTGTGGAGATGTTGCGCTGCGCTGGGGTATGCCATTCCTGAACAACTCGACTTTGGGGGCTTGCCTTTGCGATGATACTTCGCCCGATTTCGCCCCGGACGACTTCTTTGCCTTGCTTTGCCTTCTTTCCAGAATCGATTGTCGCGGTTCCAGCAATTTCTCGAACATAACGCTATACCTTTCGAACTCGCCACTAGGGATATCCAATTCCAAGCGAGGCGTTCTAGGAGTCATTGAAGATGCACCAGGCGTCGGTGGATTGGAGTCTGCTAATAGCGTATCCTTACGTCGCACCTGATCAAACATCGCTTGAGAGTCACGCACTTGAGATTTGAACTGCGGAAAGGGTGCTTCTCTCTGGGCAGGTGGTCCTGCTGACAGGGCAGGTCGCGCATTGCCGTCAACGGGGGGCATGAACGAAGAACTGTCCATATCTGCCCTTGCTTCCAACCTAGCCATGCCGCGATGCATGGGTGTATTCTGCGAGTGATGAGACAACAATGAACTTGGATTTCCCGGAGTCTGTGGGAGACGAGGTGATTGAGCTGGTGAATCTAATAATAGCCGCGTGTTTGGTAGTGGTGACGCCTCTGATGGATGCTGCACTTTGTAGAAAGGGTCGTGGACAGCTGATTTTGAAGGCCTACGCTGAAATAGATTCCCCAGCGTCTTCCACCCAGACTTCTTTCTACGCAATTCTGGCTGCATTGGGGATACTGCCATCCGCTCGGGAATTGTGGTGTGAGCACGCGCTGGTTCAGGCCTCGTGAGATTACTTCTTGGAACGGTTTCGGAAGTAAAGGTCCGCCCCCGAAGTTGGTGTCCTTGGGAAGGCGAACCGAGGGCAATGCCAATTGCTGGCGACTCTAAGCCTGGCGAATTGCCGACCGTCAAAGGAGACGGATATATCTGAAAGGTTGCACTACGAGGTGGGGGGCAGGCGTGGAGATGGCGTCGGGAAACTGAACGTATCACCACCTTCACGAATATCTATCGTCTCATTGATGGTGTGCAACGGACAATCATCCTGACTTGGTGCGGTCATAGGACGTTCAATACTTCTGCGCGCGTCGGTGGATGCAGATCTCGACCGGCCAAAGATGGACTGCCGCTTGTACATCCTGCTCCTTCTTTTATCCTTGGTCGGAGTCAAATCCTCTCGCGGAAAGTCCATGTTGGGAAAAGCCTTCTCCGACCCGGTTGGCTCCACCATCACCCTAACATCTTTCACTTTCTGCGACTTTGATCGCTTCAAAATCGCCATAGTCAAGTTGTTCGAACGGCAGCTTACTCGGCCAATGGTGTAGTCTCACGCACGCAGACCGCGACACGTCCAGCGGCCAGAAGCAACGCGGATGCGCGCCCCCCCTTGGTGGATTTGTTCTTGCACTTTCAATGCGACCGTGCGCCTGGCTCGATGGCCTCGTATTCCTCGGTTTTACGCAGAAAAAGGCTTGCTCGTAAGCTCTCCAGAGAGCGCGACAGCCCGATCGATACAACGGAATGATACCAAGGAAAGAATGACTTGAAATGAAAGATAACAATACTGCGCGCGTATGCGCCGGATGTGCGCGAACGGAAGAAAAGACTGTGGTGTGAGCAGGGAAGGCTGAATGCAGCAGAAGGAATGTGAGAAAGGGTTTGAACGCGCTGCGGGGAATTGTGTTATCGCACTGGCCCCCCGGCCGCGATACGGGGCATCAAGAAAATGATCCAGGGTGGAGGAGCTGCCTTAGATGGGGTGGGAGAATGAAGCTGGGTCTCATATTGATGCAGTGGCTCTTCCACCCTCCGGGTGACATTGAAGCGGCCACGCCGCCTGACGACACCGAATTGGGGAGATTGCAGCGACCCACGCTATCAGCCAACAATTTGTTGCACTTATTGATTCATCAAAGGCACAGGTAGCCTTGTGCTGACGCTGGTGGAGAGAAGATTGCTGCAATAACCAGCCTGCAACCACTGAGATTGAAGTTTCAGGTTGATGACCGAGGGAGTGCAAGTCGTGCGCTATCGGCTAGCTGAAACGAGGATAGTACGACAACGAACGGGTTGCTTGGCTATCAAGGCGGCATGGCACTGCACTCCGGAGACTGACTCACGACGGCGAGCTTGCGCATTTTGCATAGGTGCTGGCGATATCAGCGATGGAGGGACAAGTGATGAAGAAAGCGCACCAAATAGGCGGCACATGCTAACAACATATGCCCTCCGAGATGCGATCTTCGGTCCTGCGGCGTGAAACCGTATATACACCCCCCACGGCGAAGGGTTCTGAGTATGAGACGGGTGCGAGACGTCAAGCTAATGAGGCCTCGCTATACGCCATTTTAGAGAGTACACGTAAGTGTACTTCTCGTGTGTGCCGCCTTTCGATTTCATGGCACCTCAGATGTCCCTTGAGTGGTGAGACGGGTTCTCTAGCATGAGCGTAATTCGATGCGTTCCGGCTCTGAGTACGATCCGACGTGGGCATCAGGTCGACGGCGATCTACCGGACCTTTCGTTATCCAGTCTCCCTTTATCGCAATAGACGAGCTTCCCCATAGGTTCTCGAATTCCACTTTACGACCAAAGTTGCTCGTCGCGCTAGCCACCTCAAACAGAAGGCCTGTCTGGCTAACGTAGCCATGAAGCCGCCGACAAAACGAGCCCGAAGGCAGTTTCATCAACAAATATATATCCTTGCTTTATCTGTAGAGCAGCATTTCCGAGGTATCTAGCTGTTTGAAACACTGCACTCGGGGGAGAACGTTCAAACAAGTCCTCACAGCCATCGCCGACGCTGTGATCCCGAGTTACGGGGCTATAGCTCAAGGGATTCTATTCAAGGGATTCTATTCTAGGGATTCTATTCAAGGGATTCTATTCAAGAGATTCTATTCAAGGGATTCTATTCAGAGTAGGCGTTGTGATGCGAAATGCCTATGTTGCAGGGAATTGAACGACAAGTTGGGCCGAGGGCAGCTTACCTGTCCATTACCCCAGAAATCGAACATATACATATACACCTCTCGACTCCTGTTTCGGTCTTTCGCGCCCGTTGGAGTCGAGTACCTAGGTTGGGCGGCACCTCCACCAGCATCTGCATTTCGTCAACCCAAAACAGCCATGGCTTGATATATTATCCGAATTTTGTATGTTGTTATGGCTGCAGGTAAGGGACAGATTGAACACTCGGGCAGCTTTCATATAGCAGTAGCAGCTCTCGATTGTAATCTACCAACCACACAATGGCTCGAACTCCTGATATACTCGTCTCACAATCACGCGTACAAGAATTGCTTGCTCACAATCTCTGTTCCTATTCTGCCTTCACCGGTTCCTTTTCGTCGAGCGCGTGATATTGCCATTTTATACTGCACGCAGATGACAAGAATTCATTGAGACGTGTCCAGAACCATCGAGGCCGCACATCAAGATTGAAAATTGTTGACACTGATTGCCATTCAGAGTATTTTCATGGCAGTTCACGGTGCTGCTTACTCATTTTAAAAAAGAGGGGAGCCAGTCAGCGAGGCTCTCATTGCGAAGATCTAGTGCTACTAAGGTAGAGAGATGTGGGAATGTCACACATCGCTTTCTATCTCAGAACACAAGCTATTTTCCGGTCATCTTGTCCGGGTGGTTGGTTGTCCCGTTCACAGTCGTTGCCAGCTCTATTAAGAGCCTCTGAATACCACACGGCTTGCAGCCGCCTGAGAACAGACTAGAGGATCTACCTGTTCATTTGCGTTTGTTTGTGATCTGATGCGGACCCCGTTGGTCTGCAGCTTGTGTATGGAGTAGCGTCGACACTATTGCACAAGCGACTGGCAATGTCGTGTTGCCGACAAGAATACAGAAGTGTTCCTCTTAGAATGTTTGGAGGTCAAGCACAATATTCTCAGTGGAGGAAGACATTCAATCCAATCAGGGAGAACATGAGTCAATCGCTGCGCAGGAAGATACGTGAAATCGTGGGGCGTTCATTTCTCCACGGCCGAAGTGAAATTTTGGTCGTCAGTGACTCGTCACATGCTCTTCGGCTGTTGATCGAGCCAAGGCTGCCCAGTGTGACCAACCCTCTGCGGTGTTTCTTGAGATCGCCTTTCCCATCCGACGCTGGTCGACTTGCTCACTTCTTGTCACTATTCATATTGTTCCCTTGCGCGATAGAATAGCAAGATTTCTCGATCGACTAAAGCCTTACCCCGGTGGCACATGAGAAAGAGCAAGGAAGTAGTTAAGGAAGCAGTCGGGCAGCGCCAGACTATCAACAACCATTGAACTCTTTGCCCAGTTTCTGCAACAAGATTGATTGCGGTGCTTGGGGTGGAGCGACGTAAGATTGGAATCGGTTGTAAAGGATATGCCACTTACGCAGCAAAAGAATCCCACCATACGGCGAGAGCGAGACCCAAACGAATTCCCAACCGGACAGTTATTTCTCCTCGGTGCGTAGCACAAGATCGCAAATGAGATATGCCACCATTTGCTGACGCAAAGGGGCTGCACAGCGCTGATACGAGTATCGGAGCCAATTGCGCTCACTTCAATCTTCCCCTATGCCTGGCAATTGGTCCTAGATTTTCATGTGGGTGATCGCGCAAATGCATCGTTCTATGCAGGCATCCTCATATCCGCCTTCAATTTGGCGGAGGCCGTCTCTGGGGTGTAAGTATCGCTCATTAATGTCTCTCGGATTCATTGGCACTGACAAGACAGTTACTGGGGAGGGGTTTCGGATAAGATAGGACGCAAGCCGGTGCTATTCATAGGATGCTTTGGAACCATCGTCACCCTGCTCACGGTAGGCTTCTCCCTGAACTTTTGGATGGCATTGTTTGGTCGCCTGCTAGGTGGCGCGCTCAATGGTAATGTAGGCGTTATTCAGACCATGGTGGCAGAAATCATCGTCAATCCGGCCCACGAACCAAAGGCTTATGCTGTCATGCCTTTCGTTTGGTCTGTCGGGATCATAATTGGCCCTGCAGTAGGGGGTTTCTTTGCATCTCCGGCCACGAATTTTGCTGGAACATGGCTCGATAATGCGATATTTCGGAAATTTCCTTACGCACTACCAAACTTAATTTGCTCCGTCTTGATGTTAATATCTATCGCTGCGGGTTATATTGCACTTGAGGAGACACATCCTGATATGCAACCCTGGTCTACCATGCAAGATCTGGAGGAAACGAATGCGACCACGCCTAGTTTGGCGGCCCAGGGATCTACCATGATGCCAGCTGTCAACCTTACCCAGCAAGAGAGTTACGGCACGTTCAACGAGGTCAGCGAAGAAGCGGTAGAAGAAGAGTGGATCTTGAGACCCGACGGTACAAGTCGAGCACCCAGCATCAGCAGCGGATCGAACCAGAAGGTCTTCACCAAGCGAGTTATTATGCTCATGGTTGCACTCGGTATCTTCACGTATCACTCCATGACATATGACCATCTCATGTGAGGCTCCCCAAAACTCTCAACCCAGAAAATTTAAGCTAACGAACATTTCTAGGCCCATATTTTTCCAAGATGAGCGAATTGCTGACATCCGCGAGATGGTGACTACGACCACAATTGGAAACAAGAACGGTTCTTTTGCTGGCGGCTTAGGACTGAGTGTACAGCAATGTGGCATTATTCTTGCTGTGAATGGCGTCATTGCTTTGTTTGTCCAGGCCATCGTCTTTCCCCTAGCCGCTAGCTGGATGGGAGTTTGGCGAACATTTATGTTGGTCACGGTTCTTCATCCGATTGCTTATTTTATCGTACCCTGGCTCGCCCTCATCCCCAAGGATTTACTTTTTGTTGGCATCTATACTTGCTTGACAATTCGAAATCTCCTCTCCATTCTGGCCTACCCACTGCTTCTCATCTTAATCAAGGAAGCCTCACCTTCCAATAACTGCCTTGGGAAGATCAATGGATTGGCAGCATCGACCGGGGCTGCATGCCGGACAATTGCCTCGCCAGTGGCCGGCTTGTTGTACAGCGTCGGCGAAAGAATCGAGTTTACTGCGCTTGCTTGGTGGGCCAGTGCGGTCGTTGCAATTATTGGCACGGTTCAAGCACTCGCCATCAAACAAGAGAATAATGGCCCCCGGCATCAAATCCGGCCAGTTGGATCTTGCCGTTTCATGCCGAACGAAGATCACGAACGCAGGAGGAAGTCATCGGTCGTACGTATTCGCGTCAGTGATAGCGGGTACGGAACGTCAGACGAAGACAACGAGAGGACAGCTCTCTTCGCTTCTAGAGTTCGACACCATTGAATTTTCGAATGCGAACAAAAGTATATTAGGATTTGAGGGCATCGTTACGAATTTATGAAAGGCGTAACATTTTATGTCTACTCCTGTGGAAGTATCACACTTCAATGGACTCGCCGTATTGTTTTGGGACACTTGGGTTGGTGTTAAGGAAGACATAAATGCCTCGACCGTTCACTGCTGTATACACACTACTATGTTCTGGATAGATGATCGATGTACATAAATTGGTAAAGCATATCGCGGTCGTTCCCGAAAGGATAACCGGTGTCTGGTATATATTTCACATATTTCGTTCAGATTGTCCGGAATTAAGCTTTCGCTTGCCACGTGCATTCTGTGCAGACCCTGTCGAGAAATTAAATGCAGCTAAAGAATTCGAGGCACGTACCTCCAAAGAGAAGGAACACTACGCGCTTCTTCTCACCGGAGACTCGATTTTCCAAAATACTCGCAAAATGGCCAACAGTGTCGCAGAAAAGCCTGCTCTCAAGACCGATGAACCCATGGCGGGAATGTCGCATAGCGAAGTGCATTATTTCAACAGCTACAATCACCATGGAATCCACGAAGAAATGCTGGTGAAAGGACCTCAAATTACAGTAGAGCGCAAGAGCGAATGAGGCTAATAGTGTGATGCAGAAAGATGAAGTGAGAACGAAATCGTACCGTGACGCGATCTACAACAATCGGCATATCTTCAAGGATAAGGTGGTCTTGGACGTCGGATGTGGCACATCCATTCTCAGCATGTATTTTAGTACCTACCTGCGCCGTTGATATCAAGTGGCACATCCATGGTGAACTAGCATTTACTTACTGGTTTTTGGCAGGTTCGCGGTTAAAGCTGGCGCAAAACACGTCATCGGAGTTGACATGTCCACCATCATCATCAAGGCGCGCGAAATCGTCAAGGCGAATGGGATGAGCGACAAGATCACATTGCTTCAAGGCAAAATGGAAGAGGTGGAATTGCCATTCCCAGAAGTTGATATTATCATTTCAGAATGGATGGGATATTTCCTCCTATACGAAAGCATGCTCGACACTGTCCTGTGGGCTCGAGACAAGTATCTGAGGAAAGATGGAAAGGGTTTGATTTTCCCGGACAAAGCGACCATATTCATGGCAGGGATTGAAGATGGCGAGTACAAGGACGAAAAAATTGGGTGTAAGTCCGAACAATTTCTGCTATGCCTACGGTGGCAGCTAATGAAGGCTCAGTCTGGGACAACGTCTACGGTTTTGACTATACTCCTCTCAAAATCACTGCACTCACGGAACCTCTGGTCGACACAGTAGAGCTCAAGGCCGTCGTTACCGACCCCTGCGCTGTCGTCACCCTCGATCTCTACACCGTCACCCCCGCTGATCTTGCCTTTTCCCTTCCGTTCGAGCTTCAGATTCGCCGCACGGATTACATTCATGCGCTCATTGCATGGTTCGACATCGAATTTTCTGCTTGTCACAAGCCTGTTCGTTTCAGCACCGGTCCACATACCAAATATACTCATTGGAAGCAAACCGTTTTCTACCTCGCCGATGTCTTGACCGTAGAAGCTGGCGAGAAAGTCGTGGGTAAACTTAGCTGTCGTCCAAACAACGAAAATAGGAGGGACCTCGACATTGCGATCGACTACAAGCTGGAAACGCAGGATGAAGGCAGGGTTGCGGAAGGGCATTGCGAGTACAAAATGTGCTAGCAGAGCGTTTCTGACGTAGGGGTGCTTACTGCACCGATGTTACGATTCCCTCGATTCGTTAGCATTGCATTTGGGTCGCAGCATTGGCTTCGCTGACCGCACGGAGCATTCGGATAGAGGCATTCATTCAGCGAGAGCACGACGAGAGCACTCGTAATGTCTTGAAGATACACATTCTGATTCCCAATTTCACGTGCTTTGGCTTGCCGCGTTTGCATGTGAAATGCGACTCAAGATGCGACTGCATTCGTTTACTCAGAGCGTCGCTCTGAAAGACTCTTTCTGTTTCCGGTTTCCTAAAGAGTCAATGCGGTCAAAATATGTTAAGCCCAATTAGTCCTTGCCTAGCATATATTATCCAGGGTCAAATGGTCGATAAAATCAATTCCCAGATACCAGCTATATGGATGGATCTAGCAATCAAATCAAAGCTTCTGCAATGAAATTTTGAAGCACCGTCTGACTCGTGGCATCCTCCTTCAAGAAGGGAGTGCAATTCAATGATCGGAGGTAGCTTAAGTACAAGGGAGGAAACTGGACTGTTTTCGTTGAATGTCTATACAACTGGGCATTTCAGAAAAATCTGTAGATAGGCCGACAGAATGCCTGAGCTTATGAACTTGCAGATTGATTTTGTCGTGAAAGCCAAATAATTCCCAAAGATTCATAGCATGTGCCCCCCCGGTTGCTTGTACCGAAAACTCCCAATTAACATAATTTGAAAGTACCTTGTAGCTCTCGTCCTCTACCAAATCCAAAACTTTCCCGGGTTGTGTACGCATTCCTTCATCCTCTCCTTTCAACCCTGCTGATAGAACAGAAGTATTTATCTCTAGTAGTTCTCAGCGATTTCAATATCTAAACTGCCGTATGCGGGACTGCTCAGATAGGTGTAAAACCTTTAGTACGCGAGGAGCATGTGATTTTGCGATAGTGGTCCGTGCCCGGTCTGGAAACTGAGGCGAGGGCAACGTCGATCAGACAAAGGCCCAAATGCCACCGTTCTAGATGATCCAAGCCTTCTTTCCGGCGTTCACTCTTAGTGAAATGTAACTCATGTGGGAATAACGAAACAACTCATCTGCAGGCCCAAATTGCCAGCACACCATGCCTCATTATACCGTCAATATCGAGACGCAGTCCGGTCGTAACTCTCCCAAGCCTCTACCGACACAAACATACACTCTTTCCGATCCACCTTATCGCGGCCAACTGCCCAGTGATGACTCCACCTATAAGAGCAGCGGACCGGACACGGCAATTGTTATAGATAATGGGTCCTCCTCCGTACGCGCCGGTTGGCAGACCGACCCTCTTCCGCGTCTACAATTTCCCCCCCTCATGGCACGGTACACGGATCGAAAGCTCAATCGCAAGCTTTGCTTTATTGGTAGTGAAATCTATTTTGATGGCACAGCACGCGGACAAGCAAAGAATATCTACGAGCCCGGCAGCAACATCATCAACAATTGGGATGTGCAAGAGGGCGTCCTCGACTGCATTTTCCTCAAATTGGGCGTCGGAGGTGACAAAGGAATAGACAGGCCAGTGGTGATGACAGAACCGCTGGCAAACTTAGCCTATACGAGGCGAATGATGAATGAGATTTTATACGAGTTGTACAACATTCCGAGTGTGGCATACGGCGTGGACAGTCTATTCAGCTACAGCTACAACGGCGGGAACACCGGTCTGGTGCTGTCGAGTGCGAATACGAGCACACATTTAATCCCTGTCGTAGACAAACAGCCGCTCATCAATCATGCCACAAGGCTGGACTGGGGTAGGTCGCAATGTGCGGAGTACCTCACTCGGTTGCTGAAGGCAAAGTATCCGGGTCTACTTACAACTGGTAAGGTCAACGAGACTCAGATCGAAGATTTGGTACGGTCGCACTGTTATGTCAGTCAAGACTATGATCGTGAAATGCTTCACATATTAGATTGGAGTGGGCTGGAAGACCGGGATCGCATTGTACAACTACCATTTCAAGAAAAGGAAGTTGTTCAAAAGACCGAGGAGGAGATTCGGGCGGCTGAGGAGAAGCGGAGGGAGGGTGGTCGCAGATTGCAGGAGCAAGCCGCGAAAATGCGATTGGAAAAGCTTATACGCAAAGAGCAAGAGTTGGAATTCTTCAAGGAGCTGCAGCAAGATGTTCTAAATGCACAGACCAAAAAGGAAAAGCAGCAACTACTGGATGCCGAAGAGTTTCGAGATGAGCTGCAGCTGGACAAGAAGATCAAGGAGATGGAGAAGTCCATTCGCAAGCAACGAAACAAGGATGTGGGTGACATGGCGGAAGAGCACGAGGAGCCGCCCACTTATCCACTCCTTGATATTCCGGACGAGGAATTGGATGAAGATGGTCTTCGGCAAAAGAGGCAGCAGCGACTTCTGAAGAGCAATCACGAAGCGCGCGCGCGCGCAAAGGCGGAGAAGGAGGCGGAAAAGGCTCGGCAGGCTGAACGTCAGCGAGAAGATGATGAGTGGAGAGAGAACGATTTGGACTCATGGCTTGAACAACGAAGAGCACAGTATCAACACGCCATTCAGAAAATCAAAGAACGAGAACGGCTGAAAGCCGATCTCGGCAACCGCAAATCGCAAGCAAGCCAACTAAGGATGAAGCAAATTGCCAATCTTGCTTCCGATAATCCCCTTGGCCGCAAGCGCCGACGAGGTCAGGATAAAGATGACGACGGGTTCGGAGCAGACGACGCAGACTGGATGGTGTACCGCGACATTCAAGCCGGCCGCAACGATGACGAGGAAGACTCGGAGGAAGAGGATTTGGGTGCCTTGCTCAAGTCTCTGGAATCTCAGCTGCTCAAATTTGATCCCGAATTCACGGAACAAAGCACCCAAGAAGCTCAAAAAGATTGGACAAAATCACTTGTGCACTCCTTTCTCCGCGGCCCATATCCGTTCGATCCTGAAAGCGCAAAGGAGAGCAATCAATTCCATCTTAATGTCGAGCGAATTCGTGTGCCCGAGGTTGTATTCCAACCCTCTATCGCCGGTGTGGACCAGGCAGGTATTGTCGAAATTGCGGAGGATATTTTAATGGGCCGATTGGCCTCGCATCCAGCGAGAGATGCAATGCTCAAAGATGTCTTTCTAACGGGTGGATACACGCTGTTTCAGGGGTTTGATGAACGCTTACGAAATGAACTTCGCGCCGTCTTGCCCTCGGATATCGAGCTGATAGTTAGGAGGGCGGAAGACCCGATTTTAGATGCGTGGAAAGGCGCGGCAAAGTGGGCGGGTACACCGGAGTCACGGCAGGCATTTGTAAGCAAGGAAGAGTGGTTGGAGAAGGGTGGGGAATACTTGCGGGAGCATAATCTGGGAAATGTGTTCACGTAGAGAAGAATATTTAATCGATAATTCCATTAAAAAAATGTAACAACGAGTGGGTTGGTGGAAGTGGGGGAGGTGTTAGATATTGAGCATTCCCAGAGGGATGAGAAGAGCTTGGACAAATGTCTCGAGACTGGAATAACACGCATGTGACTTCACCGGCAGATGCGAGTTGTATATTGTCCTATGGCAGCCTTGTCTCTCAAGAATCCTGGCTCCCCTTTTAAGCTTGGCCATGGAGTAAATATGATCTCAACTGGTATGAGCTCCCAAGGAGTTAATTGAACCACGGTATCTTTGAAAGTCGCCTGCGCGTTCTGTGCTCTGTTCTGAGTAGAACTGTTTAACAGAGAGTGACGTTTCTAAATAGCACTGCTGCTATTCCCGCCAACGATATGTTCTCTACATCCATAATCAGACCTGACCACAGATATGTAGGACGTTTGGGGCCGATGTCATAATTCACATTACTCTGAAGAATAGTCTTTGAATTGTCGTGCTCGTCCTACGTGGAAAAGCGCCATACCTGCCATCTCGGTCAACCCGCAAACTATAAAGCTGCTTCCTTTATGAGGAGACCCAAGATGTTTGAGTCAATAAACGATGTATAGCGGTGTGGAAGGAGAAAGATGGGGCACAACATCATCACTAGCAACGGGTCATCCGATTGAAGACTCGCCACGCGATCATAGCAGCCGATCCGCAAAGAGGGTTATGGTTGCATATAGCGGGAGACGTGTCAGAGTATGGTAACATCTGGATCTATCCCAAAGAACAGAAACAATATGATCCTTTCCCAACACAATCACGCTCGGTTGGTACACGTTCATATTATTTGCAAGAGACGTTGGAGCAATGGAAGCGCTAACGGAGTAGAAACAGCCACAGGTAGTCTTGCCAGCACTGCAATACGGCGTCTTGTAAAAAATACCCCCGCAAGATCGCGGGTTACAAAGTGTAGATATCCTGCAGGTGAGAACAACAATATACTCTTCAATGACCTTGACGGAGTTCAAATAAATCCAAAGCCCCATATATAAATGATATCCCATCCGTGCAATCTGTGCTAGACGATAATTGCGAGCTCGAATCATGTGTCTGTTCATGCGAACAATTATTCGAAATTGGAAGGCAAAGATATCAAAGATTCCCGTGCATAAATTATCGGAGACAGATCCTTCACATTCCCCAATTCCGTCAGCTCTGAGTATGCAAATCTATCATCAACGAAATGCATCTACACTGTTTCTGGTATGGCTGGCTTCAGGCATGGGGAGGCCACGTACTTTATCCCTTGTCTTTGTAGTCTCGTATGACATGGTTGCGCTTAGCATCGGATATCGGTATCGGGGTTCGTGATGCCGGCATTCGGTGTATGTTGATGAAAACCTCCAGTCCTAGCCACGAGCACGCATTTCCACGGAAAGGGTACTAACTACGCCTCGGTGGAATTTTAGCGACAGATAGTGTTGGTGACGAAGTTATGAGAAGTCAAGACCACCGTTCTTGAGTCGGCATTTGTGGACTCAATAATTGATGCTACGATGAGAGCCTTCATTCGCGGAGCCTGGAGGACTTTCAGCGATAAAGATTCACAGGCGAGAACTGATGTGGCCCTGGCTGGAAGACAACGTTCGGGTGACAGTCACAGGACCACGGCAGACCCTACAAGATCAGAGAGCAGCTCTATTGGACGTGGAGATGCGGCAGAAGAACATAAGGATAACCCCAAACAGGAAAAATCTTTCGAGAAGGTCAAAGTTGAGGTCGAAACCGAGAAAATTTCAAGTCAACCCACAGACTATATAGATGTCTACGGAAAGAGAGAAGAGCTGCCTCCTTTTGGTCTCGAAAGCGGTGCAGGCCGACGATACTGGGAGACCGGCCAAGACAGCTCTGTCGATCCTCACCTCTTCGACAAGCAGGTTGATTCGCAAGCTTGATCGTTCGATATCTACATGTCTACGACACTGCACGTAGATGATCGACTTTCGCACTGAAGACTTGTGAAATACAGCGAGTCTGGCATGGACAGGCAAATGAGGAGCAAAACTTCGGGGAGGTTTGACCCAGAGGACGGTGGTGCGGATAGTGGTTGTCAATTATGCAGATGGCGATGGCTCAGCGACGACGCTGGCAATCAAGCTCAAATCGAAAGCCCTAGCTACATTAGAAGCGTGTCTCTCAGCTTTGCAATATTTTCTATTATGTCAAAACATGAAGTGACGAGAAGGGTACATATGAGTAGAATCCGGAGCAACGCTACGATATTTGAAAGTGGTAGGTTAAGGTCACATGATGACTCTTCGAGTCGGAAAGCAAGACGATCATTTACACCATTTTCGGTGGCCTGACGCACCAATTACTCTTGCGCGGAGCATGTGAGTAACGAACGAAGCGGTAATCAGTTCTACCTCCCATTGACTGTTGAGTCGGGGATGCGTACATCCTGCGAGATAAATGCCGGAGGCAACCGGGTGTCAGCATGCTACTGAATGAGCATTTTTTGAGAGCTTAGGGTTGCCCAGCTCAGTAAGGCCACAAATTAAAGTGTAAAAGGAAGTCCCCAGCTATTGGAGCTTTAACTACGTAAAATTATAAATCTTGAATGGACCAGCCTCAGATCGATATCCAATCAATTAGCGGTAATGATATAAATCTCGGTGTCAGCAAGCGCCCAGAATATCTTCCGTGTGCATGCTACAATATATTGTTAGCTATAATGCGACGATCAAAAGTGTCTCGCAACCCATCGATGTTCGTATCACCGTAGATTGAGCGGTGTAATCCGAGGTTCGACATCTCACACAGGTTGCTGACGGCATGGAGAACCTCTTGAGTCGACCTACCTGCGACGCTAGATGGCCTCCCAGTAGCATTGCCCAACCTCCTTTCTGGCGGAGCTTGAAGACAAATCTTTTGGTGACTAGAACGTTAACTAACCCGAGTATTTAAATTGAGGGCCAGGGTCGTTCAATGGATATAGAACTATGAGAAATATCGTAGATACTCGTTCAATAAGTTCCATTTTGGCTGCTCGGTCACGTTCAGCATCATTTCAACATCAACTGCTCTTTCCTGGCACGCATCTTCTTACCTTACGGTGACGGTCTTGCAGCATTAAGTTTTGACCGTATAGCAAGTTCCAGCAACTGCGACCATTCAAGCATCCAAAGCGATCCACGCGCGTATAAGTTGATGCGTCTGCTCGTCTCATGCTACGCATTCATCACTCGTCCATGTAAACGATTTGAAACGCCGAGGGTCAACGATGAAAGACTGCAGCTGCGCCGCAATCATCCAGATGGATCCAACGGGGCGGCTGAACGGGCATATTTCTGTGTCAAACCGCATGCAGGCCAGTAGAGAGAAAGCTTTCGATGTACTTTGTTTGGATGCGTCCGCCTCGGGGGTCAGCATTGTCTGGAGCATTTCCTTCAAGATTCCAAGATTGGTGCGAGAAGCTTTGCTTTAAAGCTCGAAATGTTTCACAGCTTTTCTACTGTGTTTCCGATTTTCTTCATCTCCATCCAGCCCGTGATGTCGGCTACTGATTGGCGGAAGACGAATGTTTGTACTGTGCACACGTCTCCGACGCAAAAACACACACACATATATATCATTTATCTCAATCGACCAGTATCGCTCTGCTCTGCAAACCCAACCGAGCAAGATTAGCAACTGTCCTGCAGATTTCTCGGCGTGTTTCCATTTGAATCTGTGATCACATTCCCGTTATTCATTTGAAGGCTTTTGACAAGCTCGCCATACTTCGCTAAATCCACACTCTGATTTCAGTATATCACGCTGCAAAACTTTGCATGTTATTCATAATGAAGACCTCTGAGCTCTTCTTCGGTCTCGCTGGACTAGCGAGCGCTTTACCACAAGCTCATCATCCAAGACAAGGCCCCCAACTTACGGTCTGATGGGCCAACGTTTCCAGCCGCTCTTGCGGCCGTCACAGGCACTGTCTGCCTCGGCGAATATCCGTTCGTATCCTTTAACAAGGAAAGTCATGATGTGATGGATCTAACCTTACATGATTGATTAGGACAGTAAGTGGACTTCCGTTCTGGTAAGCTACACTCGTATCCCCAGCACTTTTCTTTATCTCCTAATAATCAATCGCTTCGCTCAAGAGTGGGAGTGGAATTCTCTTTCCTACCGGGTTTCGCCACAACCATCATTATCGACTTGCATACCACAATGTCTCGCGTCACTCCCTAAATGGAGCTGTCCCAACCCACAGCGACTCGTTTTCATTTGATCCAAATTCGGAACCTTTTGTCTCGCCACAGGATGCTCAGATAATAGGCAATATCGTCAAGTCCTCGCGGCCAATGGCGTCAGGCTCTGCGTTTGATGCCTCATCGAGCAGATGGTCATCCATTGCTTGCGAGGAGCCTTATCCACATGGGGGTGCTGATGCAAATACAGAAGCAGCTGGCGTCGCCGCTCCAACGGGCCACTTGGCCGGAGGAGCTGAAGGCCGTAGCAATGATGACCTTGGCCTCTCATTTGCCGGCAACGGCTCTCAATCAAGGGCTGCAGCCTCGACGGCGGGACACGTTCAGAGAGGCAATAGAGACTACGGCCATGGGGTTCCTTTCATCGTTTCTGCTGATGGATCTGTTTTTTTTTTTTTTTTTTGGCGGATCAGGTCGGAGCACGGGATCACGTGGTGGGTTTGGTGACAGAAATGAACACCGTGGCGAAGGAAGAGCTTCAGGATCTCGGCATGCGAGCTCAACCTTTTCTTTCGGTGGATCATGCTCAGCGCATGCGTCAGACGCTATTGACGGATGCTCGAAACACCATCAGCATCATCATGACCCCCCAACACCACCACCACCAACACGACGGAGGCTCACAAGGCTCTGGACCCTCGCCAACCGCCAGCGCTCCTGGTACTTCGACATCCACCAGTTTGCCGAGAGTTGTAACTGGCACGTCCGATACGTTCACGTCCGGACCAACTTCTGCCTGATCGGCAGTCCACGTTCATGATACTGGCCTATTTGAACACTCGGCGAAAATAGATCCCAGTTGGCACTGCTTAGTAAATGTCATGCGAAGGTGAAAGCGGGAGTGGTATCTTTGGCCAGAATGCAACGCTGGTGCCCCCCAGCTGATACGAGAACTGAGCCTTAACATCCTTTGAAGCTGAGATGCGAAATGTACACGATAACCACCTTACCACCGATGTGCGAGCTCGCCTGATTTCGATAGGATGGGTGACGATAACTACTCTTTCACGTGCGGTCGCACGATAAGCTGCTCTGATCGTAGATTTTGTGAGCCAATGGGTGTTCCCTGGTGAATGGGACTTGCGTTGCCCATGCCTTCCAATGCCCGGTCGATGGACGGCCGGTAATCAACGCACTCCATGAGGGAATAAGCGCTTGCTGCAGCTCTGAAGCAACGATGACGACGGGCAACCAGGGCTAGCTACATCTTGTCGACCCCCCCACAAATGCTTCAGAGCTTCGAGTGTCGTGAAGGTGGTGTGCAGTCGCACACTGAATTCTCTGCCTGCCCAAAGAAAGCACGATCTGGTTCGCCATCTCTGGAGCTCTCCAACATGAGGCAGTCCGCAGCTCCTGGCCGAAGCCAAGGGGGGCTTTCAATATACCAACAACGGCGGCGGCGTCGGCGGAGGCCACGGCGCGATATGAAACGCTTACCTCGCCTTATACATGACGACAGACCAGCGCAGGTGGTTCGCTAAGGATCGAGGCTTGGGTATGTTTGCTACGGATATGCAGGCCAACAAGTTTCACGCCTCTGCGTCTGTTGTGTCGCATTTGTTCATGCACAACCGATATGGCTCATGCCCCCGCCATGCCGCGAGGCTGCATGCCAAGTTGCGGAGGATCTGGCGGCGCTTCCATCGTGGTAAGATCAAAACAATTGAATGGTCCGGTCCATACGCGAGATTGCCTACGCGGGACGCCTGTCAGCACCGTAAGAGGCTTCCATGACTGTTGAGGCTGTTCTGAGCCCCAGCTCGCAGGATGGAGCTGGAGTGGGGGTTTGAAAATAGCAGCAAACTTCAGGGTGGGAGAGGGAAGAGCGGTGCACATGAGAATAGAAATTATCTAGCTAGCAATCGTGGTGTTGGCCCGTTTGGCCACCATAGTGAAATAAAGACCACGTGTCCACAAGAGCGGAGCCACAGCCCACGGCCCGCGACCCACGACCCATTCGCAAGTTCACCCCTTTCCTCTCTCAAGAAGAGGCGAGGGTGGGCGTGATGGCTTTCGACCCACCAAGCCCGCGTTGTGTGAGAGAGAGGGGAGGGAGAGCGAGAGGGAGAGGCAGAGAGAGGGCGAAGGCGACGGCCATTCCCCGGCACGCGGCACGCCTAAGGCCAACGGGGTAGGAATGGTGGGAATGATGAGAATGGTGGGAATGGTGGGAATGGTGGGAGTGGTGGGAAATGGTGGGAGTGGTCGGAAGTGGTCAAGTGCCTCAGGACCTGTAGGTCGATGGGATTTTCCCTAACCTGCATGGTGTATGGATCCAGAAGGGTGTGTTTGTCGAATGAGGCCCGCCGCCAGGTGGGAAGCATGATGCACCCACGCACGTTTTAAAGGCGCCATGTATGATGGTGGGCTCGTATTAGAACGGTATAATTGGCTCGGGAGCATGCTCAAGCCTTTTCCCATCCTGCTGCTCGACGAATGTCCACGGTCGTCTAACGAGCAGCGTGGCAAGACCCACGGAAGCTTTGCCGTCGCCATCGGCGCTATTTTGCAGCTGCTGCATGCACCGCGTCGTGACGGATTGATCCACAATAACCACCCTGTAGCCGCGCGTTCAGGCTCGGCGGAACAAGTGGTGGCCACTCTGTCAAGGCTTGGTGGAGTCTGTTGGAGTGACCTCCTCGCGAGTGCTCGTTCTCAAGCCCCGGTATGCTCACCAAGGGCCGACGGTCTGTCTGTCGTTCGTTACAGGACCCGCGACGACCGACTGTGCTACCGATGCCGACGGTTTCCAGCCAGACTCAGCATCGCCGCTGGCCAGGGCATTCGTGGTCCAAAGATTTGACGGGATGGGTTGAAATTACGTCTGCACGTGACATTGCTTCGCCAGACATGTCTTGCATCTGTGTGCTACACATTATGACACACACGGACTTGCAGACGGAACGAGTGGCTTGCTCATGCTGGCTGCCGGGCAAATTGCATCATGCCTGTCAGTCATTTCCAGGTGAAGGTCGCCGCTGGTACTGCGGCCCTTTTCGAAGCTCAAGAGGTGGGTGAGTGCCTACTGGCCGAGCCCAGCATCCACGGCCGAGACGACCACATGGCCCGCCATCCCTGGCATGTCTGCGACCAATTGCGCAACATGGAAAGGGCCGTAATCACTGCCACAGCCAATCGCGTGGTGTTGGAGGAGAGCAGACACGGCCACTCTCGCTGCGGGAGCAATTTACTTGTCGCTCTTACGCTCTTACGCTCTTCCGCTCTTTACGCTCTTGCGCCGCTTGGCCAGCCCAGTCATACGACGGGCCGGGTCCGCTCGCCTGCCCGGTGAGGTGAGATGCTAAGAGGATGCTAAATGCATGACAAGGCCACCCATCTGCACGAAACCGGAACGAGGCAAGGCGAAGCACAGCCGTGGCCAAACAGCAGGAGTTTCAAGATCGATAGTGCTGGTGAGACCCCTCCTCCTCCCCCCCCCACCCCTTCCTAGCCGCTTGCGGCCGCTCTTCTAGAATCCTGGGAGTGATCACGAAAAGTTTCTGAAAGCTGGCGTGACGCACAGATTCCGTTTGCTCGAAGCACGGACAGGAGGCGGCTGGCATGCTCGGTGATGAATGCCGATGGTCACCAGAGTCTTCGCACGGCTTTCGACGACGGAAACAGCATCTTGCGCCCGGCCACGGACACGGAGGACACGGATGGCCGCGGATCAGCAGGCGGCATCATGTCGGACAACAGGGCGTGGACGGGCGCGCATACTCGCTCGATCCCCCTCGATCCCCCCTCCCAACTCGTTCGCCGCCGAAGGAGGTTGCCGCAGGTGTTTCTCACTCTCACTCTCAGATCTGTGGGTGGGCCGAGCATCGGCCAATGGAGTCACCTCCTTCGAACGGTGCACGAAGTGTGGCGTTTCTGCCCGTTGGCGTACCGGTGGAACCACGACACGCAGGCCATGCAGTTCAAGGGGCTAGTGGTAACGCTAAGTCGAAGGCATGGGTTAGGCCCTTTGCGAGCGCTTGAGCTTCAGGATGGCTGCCGCTAAGGTGAAGTTGGGCCAAGGGACATGTGCAAGTCGTGAGTTTCCGTAAAACCAATCGTCATATAGACCAGATCGCCGCCTCGTTCAACAAGTGTCTCACAAAGCGGTTGCCTTTCAACCTCGTTGAGTCAAATCATACGCATCGAAGTCTCCCGCCACCCACAACAGATTGTCTATTGGCAGGGTTTCGCTCTGCGTCAGCCTTGTGCCTTCCACCATCGCCCCGCATTTATCTCGACATCATATCAACGTCGATCATCGCCTCGCTTTTTCACGGTGCTATATTCGACACTCCTTGCAATTTCTGGGTTATTCTGCCAGCGCTCTCCCGGGCGTCAATTCTCGTGCGCTCCCACTTCAAAAAGGTGTTCACAACCCAAGCCGTCGTCTGGATCCAGTTTGCCGTCGCTGCCATTGAGACCCGGGATTCCTGTCTCTCATGAGTGTGTCGGCTTGAACTTTCGATTTCGTTTTTTTTTTTTTTTCATCCACTCTCGAACTCGGTCACTCGGCTTCGGAGTTGTGGGAACTCGCACTCTCGACTATGCTTCTCACCCCACCACCATCCCCCAAATTAGGTGAAACTGTCAAGCCGGAGGAGAGACTCGGTCAGACCTTGGCAGGCCGATACCACTTGACCGGTATCCTGGGTACAGGTGCTTATGGTACGGTCTATAAGGCGCTGGACGTGGAGTCGAACGTCGAATATGCCGTCAAAGCCCTGAATAAATGCGGGCTCGACCCCAGGGAAAGGCAATTCCAGGAACGGGAGATTAGGTTGCATTATCGGGCCAGCGAGCATCCCAACGTGGTGTCCATGGCCAAAATCCTGGACAGTCCGGAATGCACTTTCGTTGTTCTTGAGTATTGCTCCGAAGGTGATCTGTTCGCCAAGATTACCGAAGAACACCACTATGTCGGCGATGACGAAAAGGCCAAATGCGCATTCCTCCAGATCTTGGATGCTGTCCGGCATTGCCATTCTCTGGGCATCTACCACCGTGATTTGAAGCCCGAGAATATCTTGGTCAAGGACGACGGCTGGACCTTGAAATTAGCGGACTTTGGCTTAGCGACCGAGGAACGCATCACATCAGACTTTGGATGCGGGTCGACGTTCTACATGTCGCCAGGCAAGTTCCCTCCCCAAACCCCCGGCGGGTGCCCGCGTGCGAGTTGTCGATGCTAACGCAAGTTCCACGTAGAATGTCAACAATCAAATCCGAAGGCCTTTTCGTGTTATGCCTCGGCTCCCAACGACGTCTGGGCTCTCGGTGTGATTCTGGTCAATTTGACGTGCGGCCGGAACCCGTGGAAGCGCGCCGCGCTGGAGGATTCCACCTTCAAGGCCTTCGCCCAAGACTGCAATTATCTTCAAACCATCCTCCCCATCTCTGGTGAATTGAACTACATTTTGCAGCGGATTTTTGAGATCGATCCACGGCGGCGAATTTCCCTTGCGGAACTTCGCGATCTAATCGTTCGTGCATCACGTCTATCCGAAAGCCCTCCTGTGCCATCCCAGCCACTGAAGCCAGAACCTTCAACTGTGGGAAGGATGACGAACCAAACCATCTCGGAACTGGACATCACATCGATGGGACAGCTTCCGGCGCAGCCGTACGCATTAGGACACCCTCACTACCCGTTTCCTCAATCCACGACGATTGTTCATGGAATCCCCACCCCGCCTGGCTCAAACGTGGGCAGCCCTCTACTCCTCCCATATACGTTCGCGGTCAAGCCTCCCCGTGCCTGCCGTCTGCTTTCCGTACGCTAGCCAGCCTGGGTTTGCGCCCAACGTACCCACCTGGCAGAGATGTGGACAATTGCTTTCCAATCTTCCCATTCCCCGTTCGTCCTGCTTCTGGACAAACATACCGGCCTATTAACACTGCACTTCCCTGATGGATGCTCTTGTTTTCTCAAGGTTTTATTTGTTTTCATTCCACCTGTTCATATTAGCAACGAAATTCGTAGTGGAGCAAAACGGCGCTACGACACGACGAAGAACTCTGGATGAGTGTTCTGCGAGCAAATGGCTGGGAGTTGGACGCTGACGCCATCCACGATGGGCGGGCCCTTGATATATTTTTTTTTTAACCTCACACCAGATACCCCTTGCTGTTATTGTGTGGTGTTCGATATGGGACCGACGACTACCAACTGGAGGATGTTTGCTTTTCCTTTAGACCACGGAGTATACACAATCCGCGGATGGGACGAATTAAAAAAGAATTGTTCGATATTGTCGAAGTCTTTTGTGACCCGACGATATAATTTTGCGATTTGTAATATCAAGCCATGCCATGAATGGTGTGGCTCTCAATTGTACTATACTATTCTGCCATGTCACTTCTTTGGCGATGTCGCCCACCGGCGATTGTTCGGGACCGTTCAATTCTTTTTTTTTTTTTTTTTTTGGGTTCTCTACTAACCCCCAAGCTTTAAGCTGTGGATGTTGATTATTGTGTGGTGATAGTGGAATCCGACTTTCTTCCCGCGCGTTACCCTTCCGCTCTCTCGGATACTTTGCAATGCATTTCCATTTGCGGTCCATCCTGGGAGCCTCGCTTCGCTCGCTAAATTTCATATTGCCGATATCCAACTATTGTCGGCCGTAAACCTTGTCTGTGACGCATGCCGATCAACCCACAAACCTTTGCGCGTGCAGCTAGGCCCACCGGGGCGCAGCGCAGGGGGAGTCTACCTGGAGCTCTCCCGTTGGACGCCTCCCATAACTGGCACGAATCGCCTTCTAGACCTCCCCCCTAAGCCAAGTGCGGGCACGTGAAGCTGCAGCAAGTGCAGCGTAATTACAATCCATGCATATGCACCGGTGGGACTTTTGGGTATATCTTTTGGTGCGGCAGCTATCGGCAGAGGTGCTTTAATAGGAAGTCGTGATGTACCGCAGGGATTGCTGGCCGTGATGGTTAGCGGCCTCAGGACTCTCCTGCACGTCGGTAGGTTTGCTTTTGCGATGTGATGGTTATCAAACCGTCTCTTCTCTTTCCCCCCCTCCCTCTTCCCCCCTCCCCCGGCGATCGAGCCTGCAAAAATGTAGATCACGTGACAAAGTTGTGCGTTGAATAATCGGGGAATGTATGCGGTGCCGCCCAATCTGTGCTCGCCAATGGAGGTTCAATGATGCCATGGCAAGCCCCCAAAGATGTACGCACGTGTTGCCGGCGTTCTCCCATTGACGTCCCTAGACGACGTCGACTGGGAGCATCACTTTTTCCAGCGTGTACCCCACTCTGAATCGTCCTGCCCTGCCGTCACCCGGCATGCATACCGGCGATCCTGCGGCAAGCACAATGCAAAGTGAAGTGGCAAGTCACGTCAGACGGGCTGACGGTAGGTAACCCCGTCCATCGCACCACGCCCGACAAATCGCAAAAAGCTCGCGAGAGACATGGTCGGCCGGGATACAGTCGAGGCTGTACCTGCCCAGAAACTCTTGTACGACAGGACAATGGGCCATATCTCCCCCCCCCCCCCCGCCCCCCGGGAGGCGATGATCCCGATCCCAGATCGATGTCGTCGCACTGGTCACACCGTCGAAACGCCCGAAGGCGGATGACTCCCGTCGATGAGGATAATGATGCGCCACGCAAGGTGTCCGTTCGCGGCAGATTGCGCCGTGACATGCAACGGTCCAAATGGTTCCCCCCCTAAACGTGCCTGTGGCCGTCTTGTCCTGCGGAATAGGCTACTTGCATGTCTGCGTTCTTGTGCTCTCCTCCACTCCGGCCGGCAGATTGTCCGAGCTCAAGCCGCTTCCCGTGACTTGAATGCCACCCTCGTTCGACTGTTCACCTCCAGTTTTCCCATTTTCAGCAGGAGCATGGCTCGGAGAACTTGATCTTGTGTGTGTGACGGGCAGGTCAGGCTACGTTGTGTCCTCCAGCCCTCGTCCCTCGCTTTCCCAGGTTCGTCCGGCTGCCATCATGTGCCCGGCGGCTACCGACGTTCCTATGAGCCGGCGACAGGTGATGAGAGGAGTCCAATGGGTGAGGACGATGACGAATTTGCTTTTCGTAGGCACCCAGTCCGAATCTACCCATCGCTCATGCGACGCACAATCGTCAATTTTTCGGAATTCGGAGCGTCGAAAGTTGTTGTGGGTGTGATGCCCTGCCGTTGCCCCCCGTGCCGTGTGAGCCTAAAAGGCAACGAGCACTGTGGGGGCTTTGACATATGTACTACTGGTATGTGAGACAATTCAAGAACGCTGGGATTGTTGCATGACAATGGAGCTTGACTTTTGGTGGAACGGATCGGGAGACGGGGCGCGTCCAAGATCAGGAACAGATGTATGGTCGCATCCATCTGTGGAAAGTCTTCCGCGCAGAATTCGCGGCCGAAAGTGTAGCGTCCTGTTTCTCAGTCCGACCTGTGTTGATAGATTGCAAGGTTTCGGATTTGCTGCAATCGGAATGGACGGGACGATCTTGTATGATCCCCTAAGTTGAAAGGAGCGTGAAATCCCCTTCAAAAATCGCGGACTGGGGTTGCATTGTCCAAAATGGCGCCGTAAACGAGGAAGCAAAGCGTTTTCGCACAGGTTAATGGTTATCGGTAACGATAGCTTAAGGGCAGAATGCGCCTCCAAGTCGCGATTGTCCTTTCCGATGCCGCTGGTGACCCCCGTGAATCGAATGAGCTGATCATTGACCTTGAGATTCCCCATCCCCCGTTCCCGATTTTTTAAGATGGATGACCCGTCCGTCATAGTCCGCATTGCCACCTTCACGGTCAAGAATCACGATCGTTGGATGACATTTGGGTGCCAACCTCGTATCTCCCGCTGGCCACAGTATGCCTTAAATGACATGATTTTGACCCACGAGCTTCAACCTTGGCACTCGCGGATCCTTACCGGAGCAAGGTGAATGTCAAGAATCAGCTGGTCTCTCTCAGAGGACAATACAGAGAGATGCTGATTTCCCCTGCGTCTCCGGTGTTTCTCGTTCATGTAGGCGGGCGGGTCTACGGGCTGTTCAAGCCTTTCACGAACGGCCACCAAATGTGAAGCTGCAGTTGAAGTGCAAAGACGGGCATATTTTAATGAAGAGATCAAGTTAGAGAATGGCGGGGGGCCGACAATGTTCTGGTTCGCCCGGAAATGGAAGGGATGCAATTCATGCCGCGAATGGAGATGTAATGCACACCGGGGCACAGGTGGGCGTCCTAACGAAGACGTACGGCAGGCCACGATGCGGGTGAATGTTACTCAAACAACCGAGAGGCCAGAGCCGCTATTCCAATCAGCCCGGCCGGGTACCAATTCAACTAGGTAGAGGCAACAGCCAGCTCATTGGGGAATAGGCGAGGGGTTGTTAGTTGGAAAGATTCTTCTGACAGGAGCCAAGTGAGATATATTTCACTTCTTACCCAGCCAGTTATCACCCCTGTGACAAGACCCTGATTGACTTTCTTCGGGGCATGTCGGCGTGGTATTGCCTTTGATAGAATCGTCTGGACTCGATCTGGTCGCAGATACGAGCGACTGCGCAGCAGTCAAACGCCGTCTCTGGTCGGGAGTTGGAGCGAGGCGTTTCTTCTCCCAGTCGAATGTGATGGATGCTAGAGTGTTGCACGGCAAGCGCAAATCTTTTCGAATTGACCCGAAAGATCGTATATGATATCCCTGGCATCCAAGCAGAGTCGTCTTCCGAACCCAGGAGAGAAGTGGGGAACAATGCCAAAATCAACTTGAATCATCGCAGCTACATGACAATTATGTTTGAAGTGGCGCGCAATGGAGCTCTATAGAATTTTTGGTACGGACAGGCACAGATGTCAAGTGATACAGAGCGAGATTAAATTCCTGACACACGAGGTGTGGAATTTTACATAGGAAGACACTTGGACTGTCAATTGGGCAATTAGGGAGGATGTTGAAGAAAATTTAATGGAATTTCCAGGACGAATACGGAGTTCTCGAATCGTGATTTTTCTTGTGATTACTTGTTACGTTAGGCATGGTGAAGGTCGATTCCAGAACCAGCGCGAGAATGCTTTGACAGCGGGCACAAGAGCGGAATTTTATATCGAATGTATTTGCTACCAGTATGATCTTCACAGAGTAGAGTGTGATGTTCTGTAATCTCCCTCGACTGCTGTTTTGTTGCTTTCCTAATATTCAAAAAAGGAGAACCGGACAGGCGTTGCGAGTTCTTCTGGCTTTAGTAAGATTTATTTGTCGGTTTAAAGAGATGACTATGTGAATTCCCTGGCGGCTTTTGCGTTAAGAAAATTGACAGGCGATAATTGTAGGAGACGGGGTAACAAGGATTTGCTATCGGCGGCTCCTCAACGTGAACGAGAAGCACTGAATCAGAAGAAAGTCGAGTAACAGAACGAGAGATTACTCTCGGAAAAGCTCTGAAGATAAACAATATTTCCTTTTTTTTCTCCCCCATCTTTTCTCCACCCTCTCTTGAATTAGATTAACTACCATCATTGCTCCGCTTCAAAATTGCAATTTTCTAAACAAATCCGAGACTCAAGTCGAGAATACTTCAATCAACGTTTGAGATTATAAGCATATCATATCAGCAGTATCTTGTAAGAAATGGACAGTCGGCGCACGGAAAGGCCAAACTATAACATGGAATGTATGGAGAGCAGTCTGGAGAGCACCATCCTAATTGACTGTTGCACGTCCACTGTCAAAAATAGATAACAAATCCAATTTGATGCATTAACACTTTCAGGAGGAGTAAGAAATTGCCTGGTTCAGCAGCATCGAAAAATTGATTTAAATCTGTTCAGATACCCCATCTCATGGATAGGAGGAGTGAGGAGGAATTCTGGCGCGTATTATCAGTCCTTCTCAAGGCTTATGCGTCTAGAAATTCCATCGATTTAATGAGAAGAGCATCCTGTGAATAGAGCTTGCAACTTAGAAAGTGGTGGGAATGCCCAAGATACAATTAGGAAAGCGTCCTAAGGAGCAGGTTCTACCTTCTAGCCGTCTGTTTGGATACTCAGATGTATTGGAAACTGCGAATATGCTCAAGTCTTCTCACCACGTGGCCAACAGCTGACGCACAAATCTCAAATTTGCCACCATCCACATTTTGATGTTTACGCCAGTTCGTAAATCATGACATGCAAAGAATGCCTCTCATTTCCGTCGGCTCATATCTTTTCTATTTGATGGTCTGCGTCTGTGCCAGCCGATCATGCTCCTCAATATCCGTCGCCTCCCATGGGTAATTGATCCACACATCTGGCACCGTGCGTGCGGCAATATAACGTCCCTCATCCATCATATGTTGCGGCAGATGGCCCTTCTTAACCTTATCCTTGTTATGCAACACGAAGATGCTGAACTTGGTCTCCTCCCCACTCCGCCCGGCATCCTTTGCTGCAGTCGCAACATCTTTTTCCAACTCCTTTACCGCGTACTCGAGCGTCGTTCGCGTGTCGTCGACCTCGTCGACGATGAGCACGCTCTTGCCGATCAGGTTGGCCATCTCGAGCGACCGCAGGTCGAGCCACTGGGTGCGTGTGACTTTAGTGCCGGGTGTCTCCACTTGGCCGTCGCCGTTGGTACCAAGTTGTTCATAGAGCGAGAGGCCAATGGCCTGAATGGGGATGTTGGGCGAGCCAGGCTTCTTGAGGAAGGAGCGCAGGATTCTGGCCGGGACATAACCGCCGCCGCCGATGGCAATCATGAGATTGGGGGAAAATTCGGAGAGGATGCGCGGGGCAGCATCTTGACAAAGTCTGTGGACCTTTAGGCAGGGGGTATGAGTGGATGATGGTCGAGGATATATGCATCTAGGCGGCGAGGTGGGGGGAACGGAGGGGCAGAACAGACCTGGTTGTACGTGATATAGACTTTCTCGACCATAATTGCAGGCGTGGGGGCAGAATGCTTGCGGTATGTTAGTTCTCGGGAATCAATGGGGAGGTAGGAGTTGTGTACATACCTCCAAGGGAGAGAAGAGGAGGAGAGAGATATCTCATACGCGCTGTCATCTTTTTTTTTGTGTCATTCTGGCCCGTGCGGGGCGGCGGGAGAGCCCGCGTTTGACTCGTTCTTTCACTCACACCCGCTCCGCCGCAGCTCACTCGCGACTTCGTTCACAACTACATCCCCGCTCGGACTTGCGTCGACTTTCTCTTTCCTCACCCATCGTTAGTGCCGCATTACACTCAACTGCCAGCGCCTGTGCGCCGCTCGCACAGATACTGGCAATATCTGATCAGACCTTTGTGTGAGCAACCTTGTCCACATCGGTTCGATCCCTCACGAACCAAAAACACGTCTGAAAGACGGTCCCCTAAAGCTACGGATGGGCTAACGGGTGTCTGTCACATCCTATGCGCAGGGTTTGTCTGTCATCGTCCCCGCCCGTCATCGTCGACACGCAAACATGAGCGCTCGCTCGCGGCCCCCTTCCGGGCCGCGCTCCGACGGCGAGGGGCTCAGCGGAGACGAGGAGAAGGCAATTAGCACGCATGCGCCGCGCGAGAGAGACAGCAAGGTTAACACGTCCGCCAGAACAACGACTGCGTTTCGCCCTGGTTCTTCATCTCGGCCTGCGCGTCATTTATACGGAGATCAGAGTGAGGATTATTACTTCCACTTTCGCGAAAATGATGGGAGCGTGAAATTGCCGCGAGACACTCGCTCCAGATCACCGTATCGGAGGGATCGGTCGCGCTCGCGGTCACCATACCGTGCTGCGAAGCCGGCGAGTGGTGAGAAGAGGCACCACGAGGACGATCACTACTCCGCGAAAAGCGGCTCTGATCCCAGGAGATTCAAGGTGCATTATGAAGATCGGCTGAGTTCTCATGGAGGTGACGGGTATCGTCCCCACCGCTCGTATGCCGATCTAGGCCGCTCGGAGGCGCCAAGAGTCCATATCCAGCTGGATGACCGGAGTTACCGACCTCATGATCGACGTGGCCGGGATCGCAGCCGCTCTCCATTCCGCCGCAGCCATGTAGAGAACAATGAGGTGAATGGATCGACTAAGATGTCTTCTAGCAAAGATCAGAACCAGGACGGAACGGTAGGAGTGCGGCGCGACAGTACACCGTCCGTCAGTGAACCTGAGTCCACCCCTCACGCTTCCAATACAAGCCATGATACTAAGTTCAAGATGTCCCTCCCGCAGCCATCTCCAAATTCTGCTGAGATGACGCCAAGTCAAATGTCAGCATTGCCCTGATCGCCTCATCATAGCTCCCGTACTGACGTTATATGTTTGCACAGTCAACCGAAGACCGACGAGACGGAGGAGCCTGAGAAGCAACTTACCGAGAACGAGATTATCGAGCAACGCCGTAAGCGGCGTGAAGCCATCAAAGCGCGCCACAAGTCCCAGGCTCCGCTTCTTGTACAAGCTCTCGAACAAAGCATGCCTTCCGCACCGTCCACGCCGCTCCATGACAGCAGCGGCTTAACTTCGGAACAGCAATCGCCGCCTTCGTATATGCACTCTCCTCAGACTCCACATCGTGATTCGCCTCCCGCCTCTCCGGCCACCTTTGCGGTGAATGACGATGAAGAGCTTGCTAACCGCCATCAAGCTGACATGGATGGGGAGGGTCCTTCCGCTGCAGACTATGACCCTAACATGGACGTTGGAGAGGATCGTCCAGATCACAAGCGATCGGGTATAGAACCTCCGATGCCAAACGCCGCACAGCCTAGCTTGGCAGGAGGCGAAGACACGAAGCCCGTGAAGGAATTTGACATGTTCGCTGACGAGGACGATGACGACATGTTTGCACCGACTGACAAAGAATCCAGCACAGCCCTACCAGGAATGAAGCAGGCCAAGACTTTAGATCAAAGCCTTCTCGATAATTGGGATTATCCCGATGGACATTACCGCATTATTCTTGGTGAATTGCTGAACGGCCGCTATGCTGTCCAGCAACAGGTAGGAAAAGGTACGTTTGCGACTGTCGTGAGGGCCCAAGACGTGCAGACCGGGCAAGCGGTCGCGATCAAGATTGCTGCCAACAACGAGACCATGTACAAGGCAGGACAGAAGGAGATGGACTTCCTCACTCTCCTCAACCAGAACGACCCAGAAGACAAGAAGCACATTATCCGTCTGCTCCGCCACTTCGATCACAAGGGGCATATGTGCCTCGTCTTCGAAGCTCTCAGCGCCGACCTGCGCGAGGTGCTGAAGAAATTTGGGCGCAACATAGGGCTCAACCTCAAAGCCATCCGCTCCTACGCGCAACAGATGTTCCTCGCACTCGGCCACCTTAAGAAATGCCAAATTTTGCATGCTGACCTTAAGCCTGACAACATGTTGGTGAGCGAGCGGCGCAACGTGCTCAAGATCTGCGATCTGGGCACTGCAGCCTTCGCTGCAGACGCTGAAGTCACGCCTTACCTCGTCTCCCGCTTCTACCGCGCCCCCGAGGTCATCCTCGGCATGCCCTTCGATTTTGCCATTGATATGTGGTCAGTGGGCTGCACACTGTTCGAGCTCTACACAGGGCGCATCCTGTTCGCGGGTGCGGACAACAACCAGATGCTCCGCGCCATACAGGAATGTCGGGGCAAATTCCCGCACCGTATGCTCAAGCGCGCCAGCCTTGCCGCGCGCCACTTTGATGCGGATGGGAATTTTTTCAGCCAGGAGCGTGACCCCGTCACAGGCAAGATGGTCGTGCGGCCGGTCGCCTTTCACCGCACCTCCGCAGGCAAGGATCTTAGGGGTCGGTTGAGCGGGAACGCGAAAGGATTACCCCCTGCAGAATTGCGCGAGCATGCTGCGTTTGTGGATTTGTTGGACCGATGTTTGCAGTTGGATCCCGCGAGGCGGATTACACCTCATGAAGCACTACGGCATGCGTTTGTGGCGCATTCTCTACAGGTAGGAGCGGAGGAGAGGGGCAAGAAGGGAGTTGTGCCTGCTTTGGGGGTCTCAGCACGGGCGAAGTAGCGGCTGAGTGTGCGGTATAATCAGTTGATAGCAGAGAAGATGTGCATGCACGTAATAGCGAGAGAGAAGGGAAGGGAGTGTTGCGAAGCATGCTTGTTGAAGTGTGAGTGGTGAATGTACTGCAGGATGCGTAGTAAGTCGGAAATCTTAGGGGTGGGTTATCGGGAGGAAGGCGGTCTTCCTGTCTGTTAATGTACTGGCATTTGAGAAACTGGAAGGCTTGTGTCATGTAAATAACTTTAAGGGAATGAGGAGAGCCGGAGGGGGGATTGATTGAGCGACAGCATTGGAGTCGACAAAATCAAGTTCTTTCTAGAGACCCCGCGGGGATGGGGAGGGGGTGGGGGAATGGGGTACGGGGTGTATGTGTTGAGAATCTGCAGAATTTTAGTCATTGAATGACATCTTAGTAGTGATGGGGATGGATGCCCCAATAGGGCGATCGGTTCTCTAAACGTTTGATGAGCATCTATATGATGAAAGGTGTTTTACCCTCTTGGTTAAATGATTGAGAAGCAAAACTTACTTTTCCCCTTCCCTGTCGATTCGCCGGTTTCCAGGTTAATCTTGAATTGCAAACTGTGAGCTTACTGGGACACTTATATCAACGCATTTTCAAGGCTCGTATAATAACTCAACGGGGACGTTGAAACTGCTTACAAGCGCATGAAATAGCTTCAAATGTAGTTGAGTCGCCGCATTTGAATGGATAAGCACAGAATATTTTCATATTCATGTAGGATACAGAAATGAAAGATCCTGCGCAAATAGTAAATAAAAAATTGCACTCCATTTAGCGCCGCCGTATCTGGGGTATCATATATGCTTCCGAGAGGCCCATCTCCAGTCCCGTTTAACCATAAACATGTCAAAAATTTTGAACGCAAGATTGCAAAATCCCTCTCCTCTAATCTCGGCAGCTGGGCATTCTCGTGATGCGAATGTGGAAAAAGAAGCCTACCATGTGTTATCCTATTCCTCCACCTCTCCCTCTTCGCTGGCCTCAGCCTTCACTTGCGCCTCTTCTTCGCGATTCTCCCTTTCCGCTCTCATCTTCTCCTGCTCACGCTTGACGTCATTGCTCAAATTCTCATTTATGGGTAGCCGGGGGGGAGCTGTTTCACAATCGTTCCTCGCATCGTCGTCGGCTAAACGCGCCCGCTTTATCTCCCTCTCGCCATCCGTGACAATGCCATTTTTTGTCGTCTCTTGCTCATTCCCCATTGGATTTGTCGCGGTATCTTCTCTCTCTCGCTTTATTCCTACCTCGCCAAACCCACTACCTCTCATTTCATTGCCGCCCAGCACGTCACATCCCCCAGCCCCTTCAATTCCCTCACCAGCTTTCCCCTCATACTCCATTCCCATATACTCCACTACTCTTTTCACATCCTCCAAACTCACCCCATCTGCCACCCACCACCCCTCCGCCAACTCCACCTCGCACCTCCTACACGCTACCCACAGTCCTGCTCCTGCAATTCCTCGCGCCGACACCATCAAACATACCTCCGTGTTCCATGCGTCCGTAACAAATGCCCACGCCGCATTACGCAGAGGTTTTCGATGCGCGAGACTGTGTCGTTTCAGGAGGTCGAAAAGGATTCGGTGCGGAGACTCGAGGGCGAGGTCAAAACACAAAGTTTCCAGGAGAACGTCTTCGTGTAAGAGGAGACAGTCCCGCCAACGCCACCAGTCTTTGCTTTGCTCGTCGACGTGGAGGTGGGGGTTTTTCTGGGCGACACGGCAGCAGGCGAGGATTAGGTCACGGAGTTTACGCGTAGATTCTTCGCTTTTTGTCGCAAGGAACAGTGCCACGGCTGCGGATTGGAAGTGATGGAGTTTGGGAATACCATCGCGGGGCTTCTTCAACGAAGCTCGCATCAGGAAGCGGTGGAAGTAAACAGCAGCGGTGCTGAGGGTAAGCTGGGGCAGTTTGAGCATGATGCCCACCTGAATGATGAATTGCACCCCTTTAGCTCGCGTGGCATGTTCTTCGGCGGGTGACATGCCATCTTGAATTGAGGGAGTATGGGCAAGCTCGGCAGGGGTGAAGAGCCATTGAGCTGAACTTTCGGCGAGGATATCGGGGGGGGTTTGGCCGGGGGTGGTGGGGTAGTCGGCATGTCAGAGGTAGGTTGCAGGCGCGGAGATTGAGTTATAGGTTACGACTGAGGTGCGTGGAACATGGGGAGTCGGTAGATTGTGTAATAAATTTGTTGAAATTGTTTGTCGGCGCGGGAGGGAAGTACTATTGAGGGCATGTCGGAGAGAAACGAAATAGGTCGACTTCCGCATGATCACGTGCTTCATCGTCATCCGTAATTACTCCGGCACACCAAATCCATCGAAGCTCAATGGCGAGAGGTACACCTGCAAATAGAAAGGAAGAGTATTAGACAGAGTGCTGCGCGAGGTTCCAGCAAAATGGCCACTCTTCTCCCCCCTCTTCGTCCCTCTCTCCTCCCCCGCCAAGGCTGCATCTTCCTCCCCTCCCTTCCCTCATCGCGCGGCAAGAAAAAGCTCGCCCGTCCCTCCACCACCCTCCCTGTGCGTCTGCTCAAGGACGTCCCCAGCTTCGGTCGGAAAGGTATGCATATGCACTTTCCCACGAACCCACTCTCCACTGTTCTCGCTCACATTTCTCAGGCGCCATCGTCCCCATACCCCGAGGTCAAATGCGCAACGTCTGGTTCCCGGCCTCCATTGCTACATACCTCCCTCACTCTGAACTGCGTGCCCTGCGTCGCCGCAACATCCCGGTCGAGCGGGACGTTTCATTCATGCCTACCTCATCCTCATATTCTTCCCCAACTGTAAACCGCGACGCTGAAGAGATACCTTCCTCCGCTGCGCTCCGCGAAGCTAGTATGTTCCACGAATCCACTCCGTCGCCTGGAGGATTGTCCCCGGCTCGGAGTACCGAACTCCTCGAGCTTTTCTTGCCATCAGAATTGGCGTTTTACCGCCAACCCCTATCCGATGAGGGGGAAGGAGGACAAACTATCTACAACCCTGTGTCCACCGTCGAGGTCCAGCATGCGGTGCGCAACGCTTTGGCTGGGCACCCTGAGGCGAGGCGGGTGGAGGTTGCAGGGTTGGAGATGGGATTTGTGGGTGGGGAAAGAGAAGTGAAAAGGGTCGGTGAGTTTGGGGTGGAGATACGTGTGCCTGGCGCTGAAGGGAGCGTGGTCAGGAGGGTTGTGAAGGTTGTGGCACAGGAGGGTGGGGCGTGATGTTGAGACGGAAAGATGCGTGTAGGAGAATGCAGAGTTGACTCCTGCGGCAAGGACACAGGGAGGGCGGTTTGCTGTTCTAACAAATTTGCCAACTTCTGAGGGGATGAAACTTTCCTGCCCTTTCTCGACCATGCACGACATCCAGCCGCTGTCTCATCCTGGAGAAACATATCGAGGGCATGGAGGCCGTTTCAAACTTCCCCACGCCCTTCGAAGCTTACTGGCGAGTGGCCTGCGTTTCATCCTCAACGGCGTTCGTCCGAGCGAATTTCATGTTTTGTCGATCAGCTGGGAACTTCCCCTCTTACTTTTAGGCCTTTTTGGCCGCTCAAGCGCCAAATGGCCCTCTTCAATGTATTAACCTCGAATTGCGATGTACTCCATCCCCAGCATGATGGCGATATGTGACGCCAAAGGCATGTGTCGGAGTTTTTAGGCTCCGGCTAATTTGCTTCCGGGCTGCTGAGATGAGAAGCCAAGCGTGCATACATTTGGTAGCGTTTTGTATGAACGGGGATAATTTTCGGGACTTGGTATTTTGATCTATTGGGTAGATAATTCGTCCGGCGAGACGGAGGCGAAACATTGCCACCGACTTCTATCCATGCACTATTATATATATAGAAGGAAGCGAGCGGGAGAACAAGATATATAAATCTTCGACGTACTTAAATCAATCATAGATGTACAAATGTGTTACAGGAGAGATTCAGAGAGTCAGAAGAGCTCATGAAGCATGCGGGCCGATTTAGATATTCGATGCATACATGAAGTGAACTGGAGACGGATAATTTGGTCCCCATGTCCACCCCGCGTCGCCCCGGGTACCTGGCGCCAAGCTATACAGCTGTTCCCTCCAAAAAAGTCCATCTGCCCTAAGTCAAACGGGGGATTCTTGGCCGGTTCAGGATAACGCTACATGCCTACCAATCCCCCATACACCATATGATGAAAGCAGCGGCTGCAACGGCGCTGCTTTGCGTCCTCACCCCGGTCGTCGCCTCTCCGCGGCCCCGAGGTGTAGGTCCAGAATGTACGTCTCTGCTAAGGCATTTCCCTCCCCCAATGTCATGTTAAAACCCCCACCGCAAGAGAACATCTCCAGTGTCCACGCGGCTAATTGAAGCGATATATAGTTGCCAAATTCTACAAAGACACAACCACTTTCACCTGCATCTCCCACCCCACCATCACGCTGCCCTTTTCCCGCGTCAATGATGATTACTGCGACTGTCCCGACGGCTCCGATGAACCGGGCACGGCAGCTTGCGCCTACCTCTCCCCCCTATCTCCGCATACCCCCGCCACCCCGAACGGATCGACGCTCGCCCTCCCTGGGTTTTATTGTAAGAATAAGGGCCACGTGCCTGCCTATATCCCATTCATGAACGTGAATGATGGGGTATGCGATTGGGAGATTTGCTGCGATGGGAGTGAGGAGTGGGAGGGACGTGGCGGGAAGAGGTGTGAGGATCGCTGTGCCGGTATTGGAAAGGAATGGAGACGCCAGGAGGAAGAGAGGAAGGCAGGGCTGGGAAGAGCGGCACGGAGAAGGAAGGAGATGGTTATTGAGGCTGCAAGGTTGAGGAAAGAGGTGGAAGATCGGATAGAAGGATTGGAGGTGGAGATTCAGGCAGGAGAGGTGAGAGTGAAGGGTTTGGAGGGAGAGCTGGAGGAGGTGGTGAGGAAGGAAAGGGGGAAGCTGGTGTCGAGTGGGAAAGGCGCTAAAGGTAAGATGGGTATTCTGGTTGGGCTAGCGAGGAGGAGAGTGGAGGAGTTGAGGGACGCGCTTAGGAAGGTCAGATCTGAGAGGGATGCGTGGAGGGGGCGGTTGGAGCAGTTGGAGCGGCTATTGGCGACATTTAAGGAGGAGTATAACCCGAATTTCAATGATGAAGGGGTGAAGCGTGCGGTAAGGGCGTGGGAGGATTATGCAGCAAAGGAGAAGGTCGTGAGAGAAATTGATGCCGCGCCCGAAAGGGATTTGGATAGTCTAATTGCGGGCGATGAGGAGGACGGGTTGGATTGGGCTGAGTTTGAGACGGAGGAGGAGGGCAGTGAGACAGATGTCTGTAAGTGCCGACCACTGAGGACTGGAAGGGCGTCACTATGCTGTGGAAGCTGACATTTTTGGCTTCTTTGCAAACAGTATACGCTTTCGAGCTCTACCTCCCCCCGACCCTGCGCGTATGGCTGGATAAGAAGTTGCGCGGCCTGCGCATCGCCCTCATTGACGCCGGCATCCTGGCCGACACCTCCAGCCCTGGAGGTGGCAGTGAGAGTAAAGCTGTGACCGATGCCCGCACCCGCCTCACCACCGCACAAAAGGATCTGGAAAACCAACGTAAATCTCTCGCCGACCACCGTGATGACCTGGCGAAGGACTTCGGGCCCGACGATGTCTTCCGCGCGCTGAAGGGGACATGTGTATCGACGGACTCGGGCGAGTACACGTACGAGCTGTGTTTCTTAGACCGCACGACGCAGAAGCCGAAAAAGGGAGGAGGTGCGACGAACATGGGGAATTTTGTCGGATTTGACATAGTGGAAGTGGATGACGATTTGCCGGCAGATGGGCGTGGGCTGGGGAGTGGGCGACGCACGGCAATGCGGTATGAGAACGGTCAGCATTGCTGGAACGGTCCGAATCGGAGCACGATGGTGGTGCTTGCTTGTGCAGAGAAGGATGAGGTGTGGCGGATTGTGGAGGAGGAGAAGTGTGTTTATCGCATGGAGGTGGGCACGCCTGCGGTTTGCGAGGGTGTGAATGCGAATGGTGGCAGAAGCGAGGGAAAGGATGAATTATAACAGCAGAATGTGATTTGTGGGTTGTGAGATGGTGGTGAAATTGACGGGAAGACATAGAACTGACGTATGTACGTGATTTGATTTGAGATGGGCATTTAGCTTGGTGTCTCGGTCTTGAACATTTCCAATTTGGTTCTTTTGTTTTATTTTTATTTATTACCCTTGTTGATTATTCGCGATTATTTTGTCTGAGATAAAATTTGATATGCAGAAGAATGAGGCAGCACAGAATAGCGTATAGTCGATTGCTTTTGCCTGAATAGAGCTGAAATAGTTGACATTCACATGATCAAGAGACCTCGAGACGATCGGTTCAGCTTCGGCACAATAATGCGTGAGTTCATATTGTAAATTATCTCCAAATGAAGAACATGATTGGGCGTGTAGCTCAGGTTCGTCAATTCTCGAAGTCGGCCAACTAAACGATGTCAGTGGTGACTAACAGTTTCGCAGTGGTAGAGCGCTCGCTTTGCATCTTAGAATGTGCGAGAGGTCTAGGGTTCGATCCCCTACCCGTCCAAAATTAACATTACATTTTTGCGCCTTTTTGTCTCCATTCTCACGCTGTTTCAGTGGCAAATGCTCGTTTCTCTTTTTCTTTTTGGAAGTCATTCGATTCTACTTTGCGGATATATTGGCAGATCCATGGTTCTTGCGCATTTTGATGGAAATACCTCGCGATTCTCCGTCACTCATAAATTTTAGGAGTAAATCAGAGAGTATTCAACGTAAGCCGGAGAATGACCAAATACATCCTCCCTTCAGACTTGAAGATCTCATTTCACTGAAATTGATCATAGCGCTACATTCTACAAACAGCAGTCTCCTGAGGGCATCGTATCGCTGGGCAGACGCGCTCAGTTGCAAGACCGCATTGAAGGGAGATCACTGTGCCACGAAACGTTCCAGCAACACTTTCACAAGCAGCTTGGCTCTCGGTGAGTTCTACCGAAGTAAGCAGCAAGATTTTCCAACTCTATGGCCCGCATGGGATACATTTCTCTCACCATCAACTACTTCTAATCCGCACATCCACGACGTCATCTCAGAGTTGTGCCTTCTCTTTTCGGAACTGGCTAGTTCTATCATTAAAAAGTATCTCAGTCTAATATTCACCCGCCTTTCCCCACCCTTAAGATCATGGAGACAGTGACTACAACGGCACTGCTCTTGTTGGACCTCCCCGATCAAGCGTTGGCAGGCATCGACCTCCTCTCCTTCACAACCACCCCGCGCTTCAAAGGAGTGAAGAACTTACCGCCAGGCTTCCACTTCGCCTTCGTCAGCTCGAGCACGGCCTTCTCAGAGAGACATGGCATCTGGGTGCACGTGCAAGATCCGGATCCATCAGACAGCCTTCAACTTTTCATCACTAAGTGGGACGTCTCATCGGAAACTCTCGTGGCCGTCACTGATCAAGCCGAAATATTGAAGTGGCGAGCGAACCTCGGTGGAATTTGGCGCGAGGGTCTGACGCCTTACCGTCAATCCGCCTCCGTGGCTGCCAGGGACGACGAGGACGTGCGAGAAGAATTGGTTAATTGGCCAACCCTCACTTCGCACATCACCACTCCCTTACTTTCCCGCATCCTGCATGCGGATCCTTGCCGTTGGACGCTAACATCCTCCAGCTCCGCCTCTCGAGACTTGGACGAGATCCCCGGCGTGAGCAATGCGGACATCGGGCTTCACACGGAACGAGAACTCGCTCTCCTCCCCATCAACCTGAAGCAGACCTGGCGCCACGGCGCCACGGGTAGAGAGCGCACGGAAGCGGCACAAGATCGGTCCTGGGCATTGAATCACCTCATTGAGGAGGCTTGCCCTAGCGGCGACGTTGCCGAAATCGTCGGCGAGCTGCAGTTCTGCTTCCTCATGGTCCTAACCCTCAATAACTTTTCCTGCCTGGAACAGTGGAAACGCATCCTTAGCCTCCTGTTCACCTGCCGCCAGGCTGTAGCGTCGAATTCGGAGATTTTCGTTCAAGCGATCGAGTCTCTCATGCTGCAGCTCCTCCACTGCAAGGTCTCGGACAGTGAGCTCATAGATCTGGCTGATGAATGCGGGTCACTGCTCAAGGACTTGCTCGTTCGATTTCGGAAAGGTTTGCGTGGCCTACCAGGGATCGGGGTGCAGGATGTGGAGGATCGGCTAGATGATTTGGAGCAGTATTTGGAGACAGAGCATGGGTGGAAGTTGGGCGGAACGTTCGTGAAGACGGGCGTCTTGGAGCTTGAGGATGGGGAGCTGGTGCGTATGGATACGACGGCTTTTGACGAGGAGGACGAGACGGGCGAGTATGCGCCGCAGATAGTCGATCTCACACCGGAGCAGGCCAGGTTGCTCCGTGTGGGAGGGGCGGAAGACTTGCATCATGACTTCGGGAAGACAACTTTGGAGGAGGTTCGGTCGGGAGGGGCCGGCGTCAGAAGGACAGCGAGTGGAGAACATGAGAATGTAGAATACGAAAGTGGAGAGGAGGAAACGAACGTGGAGGAGGTCGAAGACTTGGACGATATGGATACACGGTATTGATGGTTAAGAGAAGCATATCTACACCCGAGCCGCTCGCAAATACCCAATAACACCACTGCAGTACCCGGCCAGCCTCTGCACCCTTTTCTCTTCGTCATCGAGTGCACGTTGCCACTCCTGCACGGCCGTCCGCAGCTCATCCAAGTTGACGACAACCTCCCCATGAACACGCAGGAACACAGCCATCCAAGTTTGACCCAGCTCGAAGTCCCTCCGCTCGTGCATCAGCCACGTTAGTGCACGCACGAACGTCAACATCTCATCTCTCTCGGCGCTCATAGATCGGATTTCGATGTCCGCTGCAGCAGGACTGAGTTCTTTGAGAAGATCCAGGCAGGCCCGATACTGCTCATTATGTCTGGCTTGCTCGAGTAGAATGCTGAATTTACTCCGAGCCCCGTTTTGAACAAGTCTGAGGATGCGGTTTTTCTCCAACTCCATTTCCGCTAAACTTAGCTCCTTAGTTGGAGATGCACTTTTAGTATCTTGCCGATCTTGAAGTGAGGGCAAGAAGAAAGGTGCCTTCTCCGGTTTCTTTGGCGGCTCAGCTGGCTTGTTGCGTTGGCGGATGAGATCTAAATGCAGCAAATTTTGCCACCGCGAACGAGGGACAAAGGATAGTGACAGGAGTCCAGAAGCTAGGTCGTCCAGGCTTTGATCGTCTTCTGGGCTATCCAAAAGACCGTCCTCACCCTCATCATTTTCTTCGCTTCGCTCGGCTGCGATAAGCAGCGTCCCATTTTCACCGCTGACTGTTGGTGCTTGTTGGCGATCACTCGTCAGAATCATGGCCAGTTCCTCGGCTCCGATACGTCGACTCGGGACATGCACATATAAAGCGCGATTACTCCAGATGTCTACGCCTACACTGTCCGAGGTAGCCGTGGCTAGAAACTCACTCGTCGGGGATAAAGCCAGACCGGTGCATGACGCGGTCAATTTAAAAGCATCTATTACATGTCCAGTCGGTAAGTCCCACAGCAAGACCAGTGAATCAATCGAAGCGGCGATCCAGTGGCCATCGGATGAGAAGCACATCTCGGAAATGACCTTTCCAAAGAGCTCGCTGGGAAGCGGTCGTGGTGGCCAGAGCTCTCGAACGAGCTTGAAAGTGCTGATATCCACCACACGTACGCAGCCATCAGTGCAGGCAAACGCAGCCAAATCAGACTCGCGGAGGAATTGCATACTTCGAATTCCAGCCGTCTCGACCCATTCAATCTGATGTTTCAAAAGTCCCTTCGTAAAATCCCAGAATTTGACTTTTCCGTCAGCACCGGCAGAAACGATAACTTCGTTCAGGCCATCCACCGCCAATCCAACTACGGCACTTGTATGTTTACCTTGTCCGCGATAGAAAACTTTCTTTCCATTCTCAGTTTTCTCCTCCTGCAAGCCATGCTTCAGGATGTCAAGCTTCAACTGCTTTGCTTGCATCGGGGTCAGTCGAGCCGGAAATCTTTGCCGGTGCAGACCCGATTGGAGGTTGAACATGTCGATGCCGCCTTTCTCACTGCCTACAAGTGCAAACGTGCCACACGGTGACATGGCTACCGTGGTCACATTGCTGCCGTCACTAGTGGGGAGTGCCCATCGACCGGCTCGCTTCCTTCCCCAGAACCAAGTTCGCGCCTTGTTATCGTCTTCATGTGCCGTCACAACAGACTCCCAACCAGTCATCGCTGCGACTTCTGCATCAACCTTCTTTCCCTTTGCCGAGCTTGGTGTTTGCCATATAGGATGTTTACCCGGCACAGCACCAATACCGCCGTCTCGGTTCAGACTGCAAGCCATCGCGACGATGGGCGGGCACTTGAGATCATACAGCACATCAGGGTTCTGGCCAGACAGTAAACCTTGCTTCTTTGCTTTGCTGTGGACCGCACCTTGGCTGAGTTCCGTACTCTGACCATCGCGCCGCAGAGACCAACCCCAAAGAGTGCGATCGTGGCTAGCAGATATCAGCCACTTACCCGTGTCATCGGATCCATCCGAAGCAGTGGGAAGAAATCCGAGCGTCGTGATGGGGGCGCCATGACCACCTCGTTGGTGTAGGATCCTTGGGATAGGTGAGAAGGGTGTGTGGTCAAAGATCCAAGTCTTCAGACTGTTATCAAGACCACTGCTAACGATGATTGCCTGACCAGGAAGAAATTCGATTTTGCTCACACCACCAGACATCTCTGCTGATGAGTGGCCATGAGCGGAGCGCAGGACTCCTGATTTCCGTCCGCCATTGTTAAGGTCCCATAACGTGATATCACCAGACAATGTGGAAGCAGTGGCCATGACGCCAGCCTGCTGTCCATCTTCACCGGCACCAATTCCATCGGTCCGAAAGGAAATTGAATGTACCGGTATACCTGAAGATGCAGCCAATTGCAGGACAGTCTGATCCGTGCGGATATCATGAATGAGTAGCGGTCCACTCTCATATGCTATTGCAACCAAAGATAGAGCAGGTGTTGGCTCAATAGCAGTGACACTTCCATAGGTAGTCGATGGAGGAAGGATGGAATACACGAGTTTCCCGCTGTTCACATTCCAGATCTCTGCACTGCCGTCTTGCCGTCCTACAATGATCTTGTTCAAGAAGGTAGGAAGGCTGGCAATGCACTTCGTAAGAGCTACAGGTGAAATACCTTGAAGCCTGGTGTGCAACTCGTAATTTGAGCTTTTCCACACCAGCAGGCTCGTCTCGCAAACACCAACGATCCACCCGCCAAAGCAGCAGAATGCCTTCAGATCCTCGCCCCATGGTCGCGGCAGCTCAAGCTCCGCCTCTTTCTTTCCGCGTTTGAAGACCCACACGCCTCTTTCTCCATCTGCCTTGCCTGTAGACCATGCACCGAATAATTTATCCTTCCACGCCTGGCTCGCAGTGATTTCGCCCGGTGTCTGGGGACGAGTAATGAAGACCAAGTTCAACCCTTTCCGCAGATCGTACGTCTGTAATGCTCTGCCAACCGAGGTGGTGATCTGGAATGTCGTCTTTCCCAATGGCAGTGAGGTGAAAGGAACGCTGGTTGGAGAGACCAATCCTACAGTTCGATAGGGAGCAAAGAATCGGGAAAAACCAGGGATGTGCTGAGGCCGGGAAAGCCCGTCAGTGAGTTTCTGCCGTTTGACTGCTGGGCCATCCCCTTCATCGAACTCCATCCTGGAAATTCCCACCTCGATCACGTGAGGGCTGTTTGCGTTTCGTCTTCAACTCTGGCGCATCGAAGTTTGCAACGAAAAGATACTACTCTCGCCTATCTTATCGGAGACGGGCCGGACCGCTGCATGCCCGTGCTGCTCCGCTCAGAACATTTTTGGCGGGGTATTTGCTTTCCCGAAGGTATCGATATTCGTCTCTCCCCTTCTGTGAAACACACTTGTATTTCTAACATTGTATTTGATGGGTTAATGTTTCTCTTGAAGAGTGGGACCTAGAATATTAAAGGCTGAGTACGCCCTGTGCATGCTCTGGCCAACTTTAATCAAGAACCCTCTTATCGAACCATGGCCACTCCCACCATGGAGCCCATATCGCGCACCGTTTCAACCGAATCTTTCCGATCCAACACTTCGTCGCATATCCTTAGTGCCGCAAATTCCTCTGCGTCGTCAAGTCGTAAAGGGCGACAGGCAGACGTCGACACGATGCGACCCGAGCTGGATCGCGCCACTGTGAGTATGCCGCCCCCGAGGACGAAGCTTAGCGCCCGCTACCAGAGCATGAGTCGCCGAGACCCGCGGAATGATGGACTTGTATCTCCAGCAAACGCGATCGCTCCACGACCGGACGAAACCCAGGCGGCATCTTCGTCGGCGTTGGTAGTGGATGAGAATATCAGCCCGTTGGATACTACAACGAACAGTGCAGTGTCGAGGGCTGAGCCAGAACTGGAATCGAGCAGGATGTCCTTTTCCTCGCTCTACAACTTTGGAAAGAGTGGACCAAGTTCTGTGGCCGGAAGTTCGGAACAAGATGGTACGGCGCGCAAGCTTAGTGTTGGGTTGGATGGCGCTGATGACACTTTAGCCGTGAACGAGCATGCCAATCGTGCCACCACCGCTACGCAGCATCTTTCTGTGACGACATCCAGCCAGAATGGTGCATTATCGCCTTCATACACCCCCACCCAGATCGATCCCATTTCCACATCGTTTTCTTCTGCGTCGCATTCAAGTTTACAGTCGCCCACTTCGGCTTCCCGCACAGCAAGGGAGGTTCGGACGGCTAGAGGCCGGACCCTTGCAAGCAGTAGACGGGTCTCATCGAGTACGCCGAATAGTGGGTCGCCCTCTGCGGAGAGGACGCCAAATCCTAATAGAGTCGGCACGATTGGTATTTGTGCGCTGGACGCCAAAGCAAGAAGCAAGCCCAGTAGAAATATTCTTAATCGAATAGTTGGGAAAGACGACGAGTTTGATGTAATAATTTTCGGGGACAAGGTGATCTTGGATGAAAACGTGGAAAATTGGCCCGTTTGTGACTTCCTCATTTCATTTTTTTCCGATGGTTTCCCACTCGAAAAGGCCATTGCATACTACAAACTCCGAAAGCCGTTTTGTGTCAACGATCTCCAAATGCAAACGGTATTGTGGGATCGCAGATTATGCTTGCTTATTCTTGACAAGCTCGGGATACCCACTCCCAAGAGACTGGAGGTAAACAGAGACGGAGGTCCAGTAATATTGACTGAAGAAATTGCGAAGCGCGTATACGAACTTACTGGATTAAGGCTGGAGGGCTCAGATGGCCGTGGCGGCTGCCAAGTTCCACCACGTGATGTGCATATGGAGGATGATGACGACACGCTGGTTGTGGATGGCAAACGACTTACCAAGCCGTTTGTAGAGAAGCCAGTCAGCGGCGAAGACCATAATATCAACATTTACTACCCGAAATCGCAAGGCGGAGGTGGCCGTAGACTATTCCGAAAAGTTAATAATAAGTCAAGTGAGAAGGACGAAAGCCTCGTGATTCCTCGCGCCATTACGCAGCCTGAATGCAGCTATATTTATGAGCAATTTATGAAGGTTGAAAATGCAGAAGACGTCAAGGCTTACACTGTGGGGCCAGATTTCTGCCATGCCGAGACTCGCAAATCGCCCGTGGTCGACGGCGTCGTGAAAAGAAATCCAAACGGCAAGGAGATTCGGTATGTCACTTCTCTAAGCAAGGAAGAGCAGATTATGGCCGCAAAGATCGCTACAGGATTCGGGCAGCGTATCTGCGGATTTGATTTGCTGCGTGTGGAGGACAATTCATATGTGATTGATGTTAACGGCTGGAGCTTTGTCAAGGACAACAATGACTACTACGACAAATGTGCCGCCATTCTCAGAGGCATGTTCATACGAGAGAAGATGAAGTGGGACGCTCGCATGACTCCGTCGGAAGAATTCAGCTCGCAGCAGATGCTTTCCCCCAATGCACCTCTCGAATCCGGAGCTTCACACCGCAAAGCCACTTTTAGCAAGGACAAAGAAGGCGATGGTCGATATCACGCGCTTAAGCAAGTGCTGCATAGTCGCAGTATAAGCCAACTTCGAGATAACGTAAGCAATGCTGCTCGTCAGGTTGGCCATGCGCAGGGAACTAGAAGTCCTTCTGGCGCAACGACCCCTCTCATGAGCCCCCCGAGCTCCGAACGCGACTCCGCTATGGTGATGAAAAAAGCTCCAACAATACCAATCACCAGAGATGATATGTTGCCGCCGCCAATATTGCCAGAGCAGCTGGACAAATTGCGGATGGACGAGAAGCGGTTAGCATCAGATGACCACATTGATTCGCACACTGAGTCACTTGCCCCTACCCATATTCCCGCTCCTGCTTCAAAATCTAAGTGGACGTTGAAGGGCGTGGTCAGTGTCATCCGCCACGCCGATCGAACGCCTAAGCAAAAGTTCAAATTTACGTTCCATACAAAACCATTTGTTGACTTGCTCAAGGGCCATCAAGAGGAAGTGCTTCTGATTGGTGAGGCCGCTCTTGATTCTGTATCGAGAGCAGTCCATCAAGCTATGTTGGATGGTGAGGAGGATCCCGCTAAACTCAAGCAGCTAGATAATGCCCTCAGGCGAAAGCGAGGACTTCCCGGCACTAAGGTGCAAATTAAACCATTGTTCAAGAAACCTAAAGATGAAAGTGAGAAAGATGTTAAGAAGGAAAATAGATTCAACGAGGTGAAAATGTTTGAATACAATGGGAAAGGCGACCCAGAACCGATGCCGTGGAGAGAAAATGAAATATCAAAAGCCGAGTCAGCAGCTCATTCGCCTTTGCATACGCCGGAGTCTGAGCTTTCAGGGCCACAACACGTGCTTGCTCAAGCTCGCAGTGATTCGATGTCCGAAGTCACAAGGTCGCGAATGGCGGCTGCAGAGAACAATCTCGTACTGGACAAATTGCAGTTGGTGATGAAATGGGGCGGCGAACCTACGCATTCTGCACGCTACCAAGCGGCTGATTTAGGAGAGAATATGCGCAATGACTTTTTGTTGATGAATCGCGACATCCTATCGAATGTGGCCGTGTTCAGCTCTTCGGAGCGTCGGGTCACCACCTCGGCGCAGATCTTCACGAGCGCATTTTTGGACCAGAAAGACATCCCAGAAGACTTTATAAAGATTAGAAAAGACCTACTAGATGACAGCAATGCGGCAAAGGATGAAATGGACAAGGTGAAGAAGAAGCTGAAAGGGCTGCTAAGGAAAGGTCTCAAAGCTCCTGCAGAGTTTGCGTGGCCGAAGGACGGGACTCTGGAACCTTATTTGGTAGTCAGAAATGTTGTGGAGCTGATGAAATTCCATCGCAAGGTCATGAGGCAAAATTTCCAGAAGCTGCAGACATCGGACGCGGTCAGCTCGCTGGAGAAATGGAAACAACCCAACGGCCAGCAATCAGATACGGGAGACAGCAGTACCCCGAGTCCCGTCACAAGTGTGCAGGCGAGATGGTGTACAGGAGAAGATGCAGATTTATTTCGAGAGCGCTGGGAAAAATTATTTGATGAATTCACGGATGCAGAGAAGGTCGATCCTAGCAAAATCTCCGAGCTTTATGACACTATGAAGTTCGATGCTTTGCACAATCGGCAGTTCTTAGAATGGATTTTTACTCCCAGCAAGAGCATTCTGGCTGAAGAAGAGAATAGGGCGAAGGCCGAAGACTTCGAGGCTCTCACACGTACAGAGAGCCAGGTAGCCAGAGAGGAGTACCTCAAGACTCATGAAGCCCAGCCTGCCGTAAAAGAAAATGAAGACGGTGATTTGGAAGCCAAAGCGCCTATGAGGACTGATACGATGGAAAGTGATTCGCCGAACGGCCCAATCAAGTCACGGCCGACTTTCAGTGAGCGCATGGGTTTTCGGCGTCGGTCACAGGATCTTAACACCACTGGCAAGGGCACTTTAGGTGCAGATGTCGTCGCTCGTGAATCATACTTCAAGCTCTACCGTGGTGATAAAAATGCGCCCGAATCGAAAGCAAAAGCCGACGTCCGACTTGAAAAACTCAATGAGCTGTATAGTCAATCAAAGATCCTCTTCGACTTTATAGGCCCGCAGGAATACGGAATCACAGATGCTGAAAAGCTTGAGATTGGACTGCTCACCAGTCTTCCTTTGCTAAAGGAGATCGTCAAGGATTTAGAAGAAGTTCAGGCTTCCGATGACGCCAAGTCCTTCATATATTTTACCAAGGAGTCGCACATCTACACACTCTTAAATTGCATCCTGGAAGGTGGCATACAAACGAAAATCGCCCGCAACGCAATTCCCGAGCTGGACTACCTCTCACAGATTCGCTTCGAGCTCTATGAATCTGAAAATGCGGACGCAGATCTGGACCCGTCTGCACCTGATTCTGATTACTTCAATTACAGTATCCGTATCACCATCAGTCCTGGATGTCACACTTTTGATCCGTTGGACGTGCAGTTGGACAGTAAGCACTGCATCGGTTGCGCACCACGACGCAGTCTAACGCCGCACGCAAATTGGAAAGAGGTGCTTGAAACGTTGCGGGCGAAATTCCACACCGTTAAGTTACCCAAGAGTTTTACGGCGGTGAATCTCTCTGAGAAGGTTCCCCAGGCATTCGTAAAGGAGGATGAAAGAGTGAAGGAGGATGGAGAAGACTCTAAGGCTGCGGAGAGCAAACAGAGCTAAACACCTTCTCTTTGTGACTTGAGACGACGGATCGCTGATGGAGACGACGCTTGACATAAGATATGCGTCAAATTCAATCTTAGATTTGGTGTGTAGAACTGTTTGTGTATCTCCAGAATGCTGCCCTTTGAAATCCATAAGTCTCAATTGTCAAACAGCCATGCACTCACGCCTCCATATCCAAAATTGTGTGGTTCCTTTGAGAATGCCTATTCGAGCGTCCAACCCCGGTCTCAGGCAACCTCTCTGCTGTTAGGTAAGTTACTTGTCGCTCACTATTTCCCAGGCCATCAAAGACGGAAGTTGTCTTAGGCTGGATTGACCATATACCCCATATTCATCCTGTTTGGCGTTCTTACGCCTCCACCTTCATCTTTGCCGGTCACCGTCATCATATTCAGCTTGTGTGTCTTCGGCATGTTCAAGATCGGTGACCTTCTATATCTCAGGTATCAATCCGTGATTAGAATATTCGCTGTCAAGGAATGATCTACATGCCTTCTTCTTTCTCACCGAGTCCACAAGGATATCTAACTCCTTCACCGGCTGGATGCTTTCTGCCTGCCTGAATCGACTCACGAAAGCTGTGCACGGCGGTCAGATGAGATATCAGAGTGCTAGGAAATCCAGGCCTACGATGGCTAGAAATCACAGGCAATGCCGAGAATTAATGTCATGTTGGACTAGTTCCAAAAAGCCAAGAGAGGAACTCGGTATATGATCCAAGGAAAAGGTCTATTTGCACTTTACACGCCAAAATATCCGTACATTCAGATGCAAGATGGATCTGACCTCGGATATTGAAGCATCATGTCATAAATATCCTACAATAGCACGTAATTATTCAGCACTCACTCCGTTACGAGGCCTCTTACAGGTACACATCATGTATGCCAGCCGGACCCTGTTCATTGTAATCCGTCCTCGACATATACCCTTTACTGGCGCCAGCGTCAACTACGAACAGTACCCTTGACACCACTTGTGCTCCCAGGAAAGTCGCCTCCTCGTATCCCACTTCCTTCCACTCTGGGAAATATTCGGGAATCTTTGCTAACTTAATACTAGTCGGCGTCTGTGCATGTGAAGCGTGCATTGAGTGATGGTGGCTATGTCCAAACGCTGCAGATGGCTGAAGATGTGGGTTTTGCGCCGTGGTGGCGGCGAGGAGGAGAGGGTTGACGCTAGATGACTGCTGTGCTTGGCCGGGAAGCTGAGGCAGCGGGGTATTTGCGCCCGTGGCGACGGGGGTGGAGAAGTTAGAGGGAAGTTCGGAGGTGAAGATTGTAGCGGAGGAAGGTGAGATGATGTACTTTCGTCGCAAGGTGTCAAGGAGGGCTTCTTTGAACCCACGTATTTTGGAGCCGTTACCAAGGATGATAAGGGACTCCCACAATTCACTGCGGCGGTTTATATCAGGGCAGGACTGAATCGTTCGGTGAATAGCATCTGCAAGGCGTTCAAGAATGCCGCCAGATGCAGCCTGGAAACGCTCTGGTCCGACTTCAATCTCACGACGGAATCCTCTGCTGGGCGTACTATCTGTGACGCCGTCTTGTTGAGCAAGACCTCCATCCGCAGGTTGCTCCGAAACTGCTGATTGAGGCTCCGGAGTCCTCTGCCTCTTATTTGGGCTATCTTCCATCGCTGATAGCATGTCAGCCATACTTTGGTTACTCATACCCGCATTCTTCATTGCGTCATGAAGCGCGAAGTCTTCATAAACGAAAGTGTTGCGCGTTCGTTTATGGTTTGGAAGTCTGATTGGTTTGGCAGCAGCTTGCTGCTGTGCATCGCTGCCTTTCTTAGCCTGTTGCTTCGCAGCCGCCTTTTCTGCCTTGGCTCGTTCCTTTTGGGCCAGATACTCATTCATGTTACCGCCCGTAACGATACTTGCGATGTCGAGTACGCCATCATCGTCCTCGAGTTGTCTTTCATCACCGACCTGTGTATCCGGACCAGGCCCGCGTGGCAGATCACCTACTATTGATGCTCTTCTTTGACCCGGCGCTACACCGTCAGCCCCAGTCGAAGCGGCGGCTGCGGGATTGGATGGTCCCTCTGTTGCTGAGTCCCCAGTAGGTACTTCTGAAGCTTGCTCTGGTGTCAGAACCTCACATATGCTGCTCTTCTTCAGCTGTTCACACATATCCCTCGTAAACCCTTCGCGATTCGCTAACAGCTCCACCAGCCGTTCTGTCATTGTTTCACCTCCACAATCAGGCATGGCCAGAGTTCTACCGACGTCATGTAGCAGCGAATCTGTGATGCATGTGATGTCTGCCTTGCTCAATCCAATATCCACGACTGTCGCAGTTGTGACCCCGTAGGCATACGAGGCTGCTATGGCGGCATCAACCATAGTAAACGCAGGAACCTTGAATTTTTCGAAGAAGAACTGTGTGACTTTTTCGTGGTCCTTACTCGTCCAGACCGGCTCGGATATGAGGATTATTGGAGTGTGGAACGGAGGGTTGACAGTGTTGTACACATGGCTCATCAGGGCATAGAAGCAAGGCCAGTCCACGATCATGCCATTGCGTATAGGCCATATCGCGCCTTCTTCTGATATGCGATCTTCCTCCCATTCTGGCGGCTCTTCTGTAGTTCCATTGGCATGCTCCCCATTCGTCTTTTGGACGCCGTTCACTGTCCCCGACGGCGCAGCTGCCGACGTCACCTTCCGTCGTATCTTTATAGGCTCATATTCGCCCTCTTTCTCGGCCGGGAACATGCGCGAAGGCAGTCGATATCGCGCAGGGGTGAAAGATTCGGGCAGGCCGAGTTGCGCAAGTGTGGTTTGAGACCCTGGCGCAATGATCTGTTCGTGATTATGAGCCACCAGCTGTACAAGATTAGTCAAAATGAGCACTTACAAAGAGTTGCTCGTCCCGGAATGGAGGCATCTTCTTCCCCAATTGTCACATGCACCACGAGAAACGGTAGGAAGATGGGTGATGCAGAGGTATGAGGTCAACGCGACTGTCGCGTTGCGAAATCGAACCGCCGAAATCGAGCCATGATTGGTCTCGTTGAAAAGTTTTTCCGAAGGCAGAGTTAACCAACGCCTCTCTACCTTTGATCTCTATCTCAGCCGTCTTAGCAGAGCTGGCGACCGGAAGACCGCACCCTTTGCTGTGCCTGAAGCAGGACATGGTCAAGCAAATACATACGACACTCATGGATAGTTTATTATATGCCAAGAATATTGATCAATGAGGTAATCCCATTCGTCGGCTGCTATTCTCCCGAAAATGTATTCCAATGATCCCCTCATCGTTCTCCAACTTCTTCCCGATCTGCACTGCATGCTTCTGGTTTTCAGGCATGTCTTGCCGTTTGGTGGAGAATCAAAGCACCTAGATTGAGCCAATTCTAGGTGCTCCGAAAGCTCATGTGTCGTGCCCGTATATCCATCGCTTCGATCGTTTCAAATCTCAGTGGATATGATCTCGTCTCCTGTCAGGACAACATTATGTTCTTATTACTGTTTGTTACAATCTCCTGCCTTCTTTCCTCTGCAACCGCTCAGGGTACGCTTCTGGCCGAGCTGGATTATGGCCGCTTCCAAGGTGCCTATTCGGCGGAATACAACATATCTTATTGGATGAAAATACCGTTTGGTGCCCCTCCCACTGGCCAGAACCGATTTCGAGCCCCTCAGCCCCCTATTCCAATCATCAACGGCACATATAATAGCACCCAGCCTTTTGAAGCCTGTCCGCAGCGAACAGTCAATGGCACGGAAGACTGTCTGTATCTTGGGTTGTATAGCCGTCCGTGGCTGTCCGGTCAGCATCTCAAGCCAGTCGTCGTAGTTTTCTTCGGTGGAGCATTTATTGAAGGTGGCGGAAGCTTCAATATTCCCCCTTCAGGCTATCCAGTGTTGAATGTCAGCAAGGAAAATGATTTCATCTTCGTCTACCCAAATTATCGTGTGAACGCCTTCGGTTTCTTGCCTGGAAGGGAGATCGCAGAGGATCCACAAAGCGATCTCAATCCCGGGCTTCTCGATCAGCAAGCCTCTTTGCAATGGACTCATAAGTATATCGCCCAATTTGGCGGTGATCCTAGAAATGTCACCATTTGGGGACAGTCGGCGGGGGGCGGATCAGTGGTTGCACAAGCGATCGCGAATGGTGGACACACGGAGCCGAAACTCTTCACCAAGGCTTTGGCCTCGAGTCCATTCTGGCCAAAAACGTACAAATATGATGCTCCACCAGCACAATGGATATACGACACATTGGTCGATCTGACTAACTGTACTGGGCCCAATTCGCTGCAATGTTTGAAAGGTGCAGACGTCCAAACCCTCCGTACGGCCGCACTTTACATCAGCGGCTCGCACACCTATAATACATCTTCCTATACTTGGGCTCCAGTCATAGACGGCCAATTCCTGAATCAACCACTTTCCCAAGCTACGGCTAGAGGGGCTGTCAACATTGAATACGGATGGGGAATGTACAATCTTTTTGAAGGCGAGAATTTCATCCCTCCTGGACTGCAAAATGTTACAAACTCGTCTGTCCCTGGCTCACCACCCTACAATAGCAGCCTCGCGAGCTTTCAAAATTGGCTTCACGGATATCTCCCTTACATGCCTGAAAAGAATTTGAGGAGGGTACAGGAACTCTATCCTAAAGTGGGAGAGGCAGAAGAATTGTCGGAATATAACACCACCTACATCCGAGCCAGTCTTATTTATCGTGACACAGTGTTGGCATGTCCGACTTTCTGGACAGCTCGAGCAGCATCTAGACGGTCATACATTGGCGAATATACCATTCTTCCTGCCACACACGCGGCTGATACAGAGTGGGTACGCTATTAACTCCTCCAAATTGTCTCTCATCAGCATTTTAGGGCTAACTTGAATTTAGTGGGATCAAGTTTCACCGATTCAAAAACAGCAGCCCTTAATATATGATGGCTTTGCTGGAGCTTTCGCTTCATTCTTCCAAACCGGAGACCCTAATGCACATAAATTGACCAATTGCTCGCAACCTGGTGTCCCAGATAGCTGTCAGACAAACGAGGAATTTGTCATTCGAAGCAACGGATTTGCGAATGTTGATACTAGCATGTTGGAGACAAGATGCAGTTTCTGGGAGAGTGTGGCAGACGAGATACCGATCTAGAGATGAATTTGAAACTCATCCTTTTCGGAGTCGCTATGATCGTATTAGCACCTACTTGATATCACTGTACTACCTGAAACTCAGTCTATCAAGATGCAACGACTTTGTCGTAGTAAAAGTCTTCGCAATGCGTGGACAGCTGATTCTAGATGGACCTGCCATGGAACAATGATGCATAAATGACACCATTTTATGACTCATTCAGGCGCCTTGTACTCTGTGCCCCATGATCAGCGCTCTACATTTAGCCCCAGGCTCTCTGGCGTTATCTTTTGTTCCTCTCAACACGTCATGACTCCAGCGTCCCAATACTCCCACCAACTTCACCTTCCCTACTAAATGGTCCTGTGGCCAGTCTTTTCCTGATCGTGGCCAAGATACCATCAAACCCATCCTCTGGACTCTTCTCCACTTCAGCTTGTAGGCAAGTGCTCAGCGCATTGAGGGCATCATATTTAGCGAGCGCTACCTTATATGCCGCACTCTCCGTGTCTCCGCGACCGCCGACCAGATTGGCAAAAGTTCGGGGTGGCCTGATGAGATACGGCATGATATGTTGCATCGCTGGTGGGGATAGTATAGAAATGCATCCGACCTCCGGGGTGGCAAAGTTCATTTGAGGCAGGTCGAGAGACGGCCTCAGGATACTCCAATTTGCTGTAATGACCGAATGGATAAGGTTTATTGCTGCAAGTGCACAGTCGAGGATTGCGATAGTGTCGGCATGGCTCACTACATTCTCCCAGAAACCGGGATTCGAAGCGAGATAGTGAAAGTAAAGCGCTCGCGCTGCAGCAGCTTCCTCTTGATTCCGCTGCCGGAAGACGCCATCCAAATGGTTGCTAGAACCCGGTCGAACACGGTTGGGTGGTGGTCCCTTGAATATCGTGGCGAGGGTGTTTAGAACGTCTGCATTTGTTGCACGACACGGAAGGTATGAAACTGGGGTGCCGCTGAATGGCCCATTGCCGTCGCGATTTGGGAGGAGAGACATCCGCGGCAGCGAAGCAAGGACGTGCAGGTCGTGCTTTGGCGAGTCTTGCTGCGACCAATATGCTGGTCGCCGATTCAAGGTAGTGTGTAGTCTTTTCATAATTAGTAGTCGCATCTCACTGCCGATGAAGTGGTCTGGGTAGACAGAAGCATATGTAGCGACGTAGTTAGCAGCCGATCCGTAAAGAAACGGTGTCTCAAATGCGTCTGTCTGAGCTTCCGGGAGTTGCAGATAAATGGCAATGGTTCGTGTATGTAAGTTATGCTCAGTCAAATATTGTAGAGCCATTGAGCTGTACTGGGTCCCCGAACACACGTCTTCTGGAGGTTGTGCACGCAACAAATTCGAGTAGAAGTCGATTAAGCACCGGTGCATGAGAAGGTCATCTTTTACATCCACCATCTTCGTTGAGACATAGCTAAGGAGGCCGCCGTTAGATCCATATGCATTTTCAATGTCGGCATGATGGACATTAGCAACAGCTCCCCAGTTCAACGTTGCGACATGCGGTAACCAGTCTAGCAGCCTTGATTGTGCAATAGTCTTTTGTGCCTTGCTTCTCCCGTCCGCAACAAATAGTGATGTGCTGGAAAAGAAGACATTGTACACATCTCGGTCACTAAAGATCCTCTTCCATACCAAACCTAGCCCACCTCCGCCGACTGGCGCTCCGATATCAACTTTGAGAAGATTGAGGAGCAGTTCTGCACATTCACTCGCAACTCCCATATCGTTGGTGCATAGCCACAATCTTACTAGGGCTTGCATAGTCTCGTGCATGCTGGCCGCATGCTCTGCATCGCTAGGGCTCTGTGTTGCCTTGCTCAGCAGCGCAATCATGAGGCGGTTGAATGGTACCATTGCATCCCCATCTGCCAGTCCATCCTTATATGGGATGCTCTGGGTACCAAAATCGCAAACTTGTTGCCATGTCCAGCCGTCAAAGAGTTTGATGAGCAGATTGACGGCGGCAGCATGATCTGCGCGCCGGGAGTCCGTGAGGTTGGCAGCTATGGTCCGCATTAAAATCTCCAGATCTTCGTGCCGACCTTTGTTGCTAGCAAAATAAACCGGAAGGACCATTTCAGCCTCGTCGAATATTCTATGATCCGGAGGGAGATCCGGATCACCTGCTAGAGCTTTGATATGCTCCAGCGTGCGCTGGTACGTCCAGTCGGCCATACCGTTATATCTGTTTGTATATCTGTTGAGAGAGTAAGCACAGTTCATTAAGGTCACTAGGACGATCAAGTAGCAGCAGAAAACGCGTACAGCGATGATTTTGCGGTGTTATGCTAGTATAAAAAGTAAAATACATGATGTCGAAAATCTGAAGCTTTGAAAGCTAACAGGCAGAATTACCAATTTAGGCAGGAACCCTCTTACGCTTAGTCTTGGCAAACGAATAAGTCACGAGGCCAACGTGCATTTGTAAGCCGGGCAGGGCAAAAGTGTTTGGACCTAAACCTTCAGAATGCATTGTCAATATGCGATCACAAATAATCTGTTCCTTGCGAACGCTGTTGTTGTCTGGGAATGAGATTCAGTAGATGAGCTCTCCATAAAATTCGTTTCCTTCCATGCTATTACATTTTGTTCTCGCTCATCATAAAAATATGAACGTAGAGAAATGATGTTTCGTGAAGGGCTATCTGGAGAGCATTTAATGAGGTTAGAACGGTCGCTGTTGAAAGTCACAGCAATGCTTCATGACCCAGCCGGTTAGCATCATATCAAACAACGATGAAGATAAATCAGGCGCAAAATAGGAACGAGACAGTGGGATCGATAATTACAAAGGTATTGTCATTAATCATCTATGAACGGCAACTGTGTGAATTGGGAAAAGATTTGAGCCCTTTCTGCTCGCCTCCCCGTTTTGTCCCCACCCCGACCCTTATAACGCTCAGGCAATGAGCATGCGCATGATCCCATCCACACAGTTCCATACTTTTGTTCAAGATAGTCCGATGTGGATAAAAAATCGTGGGTAGGAACGCATGGAGCTCAACCAGTCTATATCAAATGACGAAAGGTAGAGTCTAAACTTTGCTGTCAATTTGAGCCGAGTGGACAGTGTTTTTGCGCTCTTTCCAATTGCTATGGCTTCGGGAGCTTCTGCACATCAGCACCACGACCGATAATTTCCTCGGTGATAAGATTGTCCTTCTCCGCATAGAGAAGCTTATAGGCATGCCGAATAGTACTGTCGCTAACATGCGCTACTTGCATAATCTCTTTCGCAGTCTTCGGCTGGCCCATCAGCTGTCCCGCCATGAAGATGCAAGCCGCGGCAGAGGAGAGAGGAGAACGGCCAGCAAGTGCCCCCGTCTTGGTCATACGCTCGGCTAGAGCAATAGCAACGTTCGTGGTGCGGTTGTCCATACTGAGCATGCTGCAGTAGCGGCTGCATAAGTCGCCAGGATCGGCAGTTGAACTGCCTTTATACTGCTCATTGTAGACCAAAGTACCACCAGCAATCATAGACGTTTGGCCGCCTTTCTCCTTATCTTTGCCCATCAGGAAATTCTCAAGCAGCTTGAAAGTGCGGCCAATCTCCTTTTTGCTAACCTTCGTCAATTCCATGACCTCGCGGAACGAACGCGGAACGTTGTTGCGTCGGCACGCGAGGAAGACACAGCCAGCGATTAGTGCTTCCTGGCTCTTACCCTTGAACAACCGGCTTTCGTCAGCGTCCTTGTAGAGGTGCTTGGCGGTGTCGGAGACCGACGTCGGCAGCTGCCAGCCATCGCAGAGAGCACCAATTTGCTTGTATGCCTGCAACAGTGCCTTGTTGCCTTTATCCAGGCTTGCCTTATTCTGAGCGCGGTGCAGTTCTTTATTGCGAATACCACCATCACCGAAGGCGATATTTGTATTCAGTTGCGCACCATTGAGCAGAGCGTTCGGACCGTCACCCACACGAGATGGATCATCATTACCTTGATCATCATTGGAGAACGTACGCCACTCAGAGCTCATGTCAATCGTGCGTTGAGCAAGCACCAGGCCGCAGTTTGCGCAGATGATATCACCACTTGCGTGATCTTCCCATAGCTGTGGTGGATCCTCTTGACAATCCTTACAGATCATTTTATAGTTCAAATTCTCGCGCCACTCTTCATCCATCTTTGGTTGCGGCTCTGGATCGGGCAGAGCTCCTGGCGAGAGCACCTGCGCCATGTGTGCTAAGGGCTTGCGAGTAACGGAGTTTCTCACAGACTCTCCAAATCGTATTGATGCTCGCCTCTTGATACCCTTTGCCGTGATCCTGAGCTTGTGTTGCTTAGCGTAGCACCGGATAAAGAGTGGAGAATACGTCTTGACGGTGACTAGAGGAGAGTCGCTAGGCCACGATATGCGCTTGCTCGCGCAAGAGATCACAGCTAATGATCAAACAACGTTAGCCGGGACATCCCATCATAATGTATGTGTACAGAAACCCAGGGCATGCAGTTTGCTGAGAGCATGAATTGCCACATCTGAGCAGAGGTTTGCTTGCTCGACGCGCAAACGTACTTCACGCACTCACCCTCACTCCCAATGAACAAAGCCAGGAATGGCCGTTCAATGGGCCGGAGCAAGGACCGTAGTAGATCGAGTGATGGAGAGGAGGGTGCTGCTGTGTTCGGCCGTCAACCAATGAAGGTGTCCGTGAGCGCGCGGCGGCGAAAGCGTTCGTCGCCGGTTCTCAAAGATGGGCCGCAGAGTACGCAAACACGTCGGCAGGAAGTCAGCCAGCGACTTCTGAGACTGACCCGGAGGCAAAGCGAGCGTGGATGCTGTTTCTGTGACAGGCAGCGGCGGCGAGAGTGAGGATGTCGGCGGCAAGGCTGTGGTGAGAAGTTTGGGCTAGACTCAAGTCAGAACTGCGGTTCAGGCCGAGTGCCAAGATCCGGAAGAAGCCGTGCCGGTGCGAACTCGCCGACAGAGCTTGGACGACAGTGATTGCTCCTGGCGCCGAAGACAGACATTGAGGCGTGACGATTTCGTCAGACACTGATCAGCCATGTTCGGACACTCATTGAGGGCTTCAGTATGTTTCATCAGCTGTGCTCAAGGCCATGAACTAACGTGAACAGCGCCAACTGCTCGCCCGAGCAGCCCGGCCGCAAAATGCCGCCGTCTTTCGCCGCACCATCTTAACGCCCACTGCCGCTCGACAAGGTATGAACATCCTCACTATCCTCGCTACTTGGTGTAGTTCTAATGCTGTCGTAGTCGACCTGGTTCAGGAGATGTACCTGAAGGAACTTAAAGCCTACAAGGCCCCGCCGACCAAAGCTTCCGACGCCGAGGGCCAAGTCCTGAAATTCCACATGCCGGCTCCCCCATCTTCACCCGAAGAGGCAGATATCTCGAGCTCGCTGGCTGAATATGAGAAGCAGATTCCGGAGGTGGAGGGACAGGCGGGATCGACCGGGGCGAGTGACGTGGAGTCGGATTGGTTTGAGGAGCCTGAGGAGGACGAGGCACCCCATCATTAGACATTGAAGGCAGGCAGTGTACAATACGATGAAGTTTAAAAAGCTGTGCGGAGAAAGTAAATCGAGTGTGCAGCACATCATCCAAGGCATTATGCTGTTCAACCTACAATATATTGAAAGCGTTGCTGCGTCTCAAGGAAGATAACTGATGATCCACCAGTGTATTATTCGGCTAATTTGCCTTACCAATGTCAAGAGTGTTCACGCTAGATGATTACACAATGAACCATCCCACCCAAATTTCCGTACCTCAAATGGGTGACTCTCATAACATTGCTCTGCCATGGATAGGTTCTTCATAATTATATCATGATAATGTCATACAACTTAATCGTGGCCCTCTCTGTGCAAATTATCTGGTTGAAGCAGCTATCTTATGGATCATGATTCATCTGTAGGCATCGTATTCTTCGTCAATTGCCAGGCGCATTTCAAGTCAGAGCCCCTTAATCAACGAAAAATCTAGGGCGAAATTTAAATGCTGTAGGCCTTCTCAAATCAAATCTCTTCTCGGCCTCGATCTCTGCATCATTTCATTTTCTTCCACCAGTCTCCACACCTGGAGACTCTTGCGACTCGTGTTGTGCATCATTGTTTAGTGTTTCTATGTCCTTTGCACGCGTTGAGCTTTCATCTGCCTCCTCGGTCTTCTCTTCGTCCTCAGGCATATCTTCATCAGTAACATCGCTTTCCATGTCATCATCGTATTCGGCTTCCGCATTGGCACTAGCAGCTTCTTCCCGAGCCAGACGTGTCTCTTTTCCGCGTTTGTGGCAATACCAAAAGACAAACATCAGGACTACGGAGACGTTAGTATAAAGTCAGAAGAAGGTAGGCCTGACTATTAACTTACTGAATACCGCCAAAGACATCACCACATTCGTTGTCGAAGCCAGGAATGGGAATCGCACACGAAGGAAATTAACTACGTTACGGAGGATGCTAGCCACAGCACCTTGTTCACTGACCAATCCCTTCAAACCTGGCACTCGCCGTCTTTTCTTCTGCTTTTCTTGAGCACCAGTTTCAGCAGTAGTTCCTGCGCCCAAGCTTGTATCACCCCCGGGTTTGCTAGCAGCAGCCATTCTCGTCTTCATGTCAGCTCCTGGTTTCTCGCTAGCCGCCGCCATAAGCTCAGGACCTAGCGTGGTGCCGAGCTTCGCTGGGAGACTTTTTACCAGAGTTTGAACGAAAGGCGGCATAGAATTGAACTGTTTCTCTAGCTGAGGACCGGCCTCCCTCATTAATTTTTCCATATCTTCGTAAGCCGTCGGTGCACCCTCCATGGTGTCCTTCAGCACCTGAGAGAAACGCATGTAGATCTTTTGGGTATCGGCAGAAAAGGCGAAGACGCGATTATTAATAGACGACATGTTTAGGTTATCTAGGAGGACGGATACTTCACGCTCTTCTTTCTCGCGGGTCTTTTCTTGATTGATTGATCCATCTTCGTTGTAGACCGGCTCAGGCTTAGAGTCCTTGTCTTTAGACAACTTCAGAGAGGATGCGAGAGATTGCATAGTTGGAATCGACGAGTATGCCGAAGACGCATATTCGGCCCAGGTACGCTGTTGACTTTCGCCATCTTTGTTGTCTTCGGTGCTACCTATTTCCGATGCATTTTTTGTACTGCCTCCTAATGAAGGGAGGTATGAAGCCCACGTCCTTCTCTCCGTTTTTTGGCCCCCACCTCTATTGTCGTGCTCGGCACCGAAGTTGAAGTTCCTTGTAGCTGCCTCGGCCTCTTCTTGACTTGGAAGATCAAAGCTCTTCCTTTTTTTGGCCTTCTTTTGCTCTGGAGGTTGCAGCTGTGCTTCTTGCCCTAACTCAGTGGGATGCTCTGCAGATTTACCCACATTTACGTCTGGAGATTCTTGCTTCTTAGATTCTCGTAACGCTCCGGCATTTCCGTGAATATCAATCGCTTCCTCTGCAGAATCTTCTCCTCTCTCACCGCCTTTTAAGTATTGCAGTTGTACATCATCATCAGACCTCATCTCGGGATTGCCAACCTGAGCGTCGCTACCCGCAGTTTGTTTTGTGTCTTCCTGGGGATCGCCTCTTTTCCCGCCTCCATCAGATTTGATTGTGGATATTTCATCTTTGGTATTCGGCGGTGCATCTTCTGCCTCTATTTGTTGTTCGAGAAACTTCTGATCCTCATCTCTCAACACGGGATTCTGTGGGTTTGACTGCTCAAGCTTCTCTTTGTTTTGCTTTGCACGGGCGAAAGATGGAATCGTGAAGTAAGAAGACATGTTATAGAGATTACAAGTCGTACAGAAAAGAACAGGAGGTTAAAGAATGAACTCGTCGTAAAGCACAGTTCTCAAAGCGTCACCTTCCTTTATCTACTATCGCCCAGCTGGCAAGGAGCCTTCTACATATACTTACCCACCCATCAAGTTATGGTCATCGTGGCATACGCGTGCGTCATTGTGCATTCATCGTGGTGTGGCTGAGGGAGTTCAGAACAGGGATAGCTGGTCATAGATATGGTCTGTGCATTTCTGCAACACAACTAAATATCTTGATGCAGAGGTTTTCCAATTGTAAATCCAAATATCGCGTATCGAGAATTAGTCTCTCTATCAGCGAGATGATGCTCAAAATGCTTCATATACGGACGAAACAGGAGTACCTGGAGTTTACCCAGCATTTTTGAAACATCTTTACACCGGCATTGGCAACACGAATTAATAACTGTTGATGAGACTTTTTAACTAGAATATTCTAAAAGAATCACTTTCATAAACGTATGAGTTCCAGACACGGGGCGTTTTGTGCTGCCCTTGCCCCTACTGGGGAGCCTTCGATTAGCATTAATTAGTTTCAGACACGAATCAGAATCATTATCTACTTCTGATAACAAATTTTGTCCGGATTTTTATTTTAATTTTTTGGTACTTTAGATTTGACACAGAGGGTTTGAAGAAGTTAAAGAGTTTGAAATATCCTGTGGGCAATTACAGATGAAATGTGATGTGCAGTGACTTTGAAATTTGGAGAAACAAATCAAAAAGGGCAGGGGTAGTACAGCTTCTGAAAAGGCCCCTCTACGCGGAAAAATCGTAGAGACCTACATCAAAAGACGTGATTCCTTAAATGTCGAAGTGGCACCTCACAGAAAAGATTCACGCTATCCAAAATACAGCCACCAGCATTGAGAAGCATCGTACGTGAATGAATGTGCAGGACAATCACGCTCCTCATTCGGGCAAAAACTTCAGGTTACCATTGATGTGTTATCTTAAGTCATCTACGTTGAAAAGTGAACTGTGTTTCTTAAAAGGTTTGCCTTTATTACACATGCACCCTACCTACACATGGACTGTGTGCAGCGGTACGTATGCACAGCATCTATTTGATCCTTTCGCATGCATCCCCAGAACCAAGACGTATTAAAGATGTGCCGTATCAGATTTCAGTAGCGGCCCTGTTACTTGGTGGGATAAAGCTGGTCGAACGGACAGATGAGTTATCAATGGTTTTGTCTCGCATTTGCCTGCACATTAGGCCAAACCGAGTTTCTGATCAACGTCTAATCGTAGCATCGAGATGACATTCTAGTCAAAGATCAAGATCAATGGATCATGAATGGTCACGAATCAGCCCCTGATTATGCCAAAGAGTCAGACGCAGACGAAGATATCAAAGTGAGATTTCCTGACACCCGAGGATGTCTAAGCCTAGTTAAGTTCCTGTGTTCACTTGAACTGTTCTGACAGTTTCTACCAATTTCCAGAACCCTAAGGTCAACAGGCATGGTTTCAGATTGGCTGGCTCCAGATCTGCGAGCGACTGGTGGGAGGGCAAGCAAGAAATGTCACATCACCCGGTCAGGAGGAGGAGGGGAGTCCAGCTTTCCAAGTGCATTCAGGTCGATTACAACTTGTATAGTGAGAGTCCTGCGTAGTTAAAGGGGCAGGATTGCTGTTATACATATATTGCTACGAAGCTATTACAAAATGGTCACCTTCGAATCACACTGAAGACCGCCGATAGTCGTCATTTGCATTTGCACAAGGCTCTCGAGGAGGTCGAGAACGGCTGGTTTGATGATGAAACGGCTGATTGGCACTCTGGGGATACCGAAAATTAGATAACGAGATATAAAGTCAAAGTGAAAGGAGTTCTGCTCTGCTCTAGGCGATCAGTTGGAAAGTAGGAAGCATGCTCACATGGCTTGTAAGGAACGCTTTGAAACTATTCAGGATGGGAGTGCTCTTCCCTCAATCGAGCTGGCGATCGACTTGACGGAGTGCAAAGCTTTATGGAAGACTCACGTTGCGGCAGCCACTAAGGCTCATACTTAAGAATCTTTTATTGACAAAGTGTGCCGAAGAAAAGAGGCGCCATGATGAGGAATAGTATTCCAAAGCACAACGACATACTATCAGACCACAACCAAGAATCTGGAGATAGCTGGGGACCAAGGCCGAGAGATGAAGACGAAGGGAAAGAAGGGCAAAGGGGCAGTGAAAGCGCAAGTGGCTCCCCATGCTACTCAGAAGCTTGCAAGGAACCCGCTTGGCTCGGGACCGAAATGTACACCGAGCAAAATAGCTACATACCATCAGCACACCTGTAAGGCTACGAAGAAGGCGGCCGACGACTTTCGTACTACTGCTGGTTAAAAGACTGCCATTCTCACAAGAAAAGCTTCAATATTGATATAGCTGGGCCACATGAGGCACGCTTTTCAAGTGAAAGGGATGCCAACACGAGCGAGATCAGGGAGGGTGGCGAAACTTCAGACATAGGTCACTATAATCTCGACGGTGCCAACGTAAATTGATTTCAACACCCGATTCTAACAGTAAGGTTTTGATGGAAAGCAACCTTGATAGCTACATGGCTACAGGGGCGGAAGTTACCATAGCGGGCCATATTCAGCACACGCAGCTTTCTAACTGATGCCGAGCCTCCGGTTCTGCTTTTGGACCGGAGTTCGCCTTGTCACGACTCGCAAGACTCTTCTTGAAGTTGTCACTAGCCTGGCAGCCGCGGATAGCGCTCTCAGCACATCCGATCCGCTTGGGATGCGCTGCGACAAAGGGCGAAGGGATAGCACAACGGATTGTCCATTTCATCCAAGAGATGGACTTTACGAGACGTGTAGCGGCCGGGCAGGGCGAAGGGCTTCGGACGGAACAATAACATACCTGAAGTGACATCCCGCATGAGTGATGGCTTTCTCACCTTGAGGGGCAGTGCATCTGTGAACGACTCGTAAACTGTAACGTCGTATGTCTGGCGATTCTGGCAAGAGTCTACGGGCCTTGTCATAAGACTATCGTTTCAGCAACCGTTCTGTTCCAAACAGGAAGTTTCCCGTCTCAGCCACAAAGAGGCGAGGTGACCCCAAAGGTCAACCGCATGTTTGAACCTGGGTTGCAAAAGCTTCGTTGTACATTGAATCTGGCGACTCGAGTGAGATCGCTTACAATATAGGCTATATCTATATGCGCGCTTTGGCACTGCCTATTCAAGTGATCGACCCATACGTGCACGGGCTCTTCGGTATGTATAATGCGTCGTTACGAAGTCTGAGCGACGGGAGCATGATTCAGTGCGTCGATGCCTGTCAGTCGGGATGTTGCCTCGGTTCTTTCTGCGTGGCGTGATGAGAACGAGCTCGTGTAACTGTGTTTGTCTGCTCCCCAGTATCTGCAATTAAGGTCATCGTGTTAGAGCGCGCCCGGCCACCGAGCCTCAGAACAAGCAAAGCCCTCTTCCCAGAAGTAGATCATCACGTAGAATCCCATGTCCGCTGCGAAGATCGCTGGTTGATGTGCATCCTGTTCATTTCGCTAAGCACCAGATCGGATGTCGACGGAGCCGCGACTGGGCTCCGGGGTGTGTAGCTGCAGGCGCGCTCAAGAGCGCGATCCCATCACCGAAAAGAACCGAACCATCCAGAGCAGCTTCGGTGAACATCAAATCCCAGTCAAGCCAATGTATCCGCCATGATTTCTTTCAAGAATGCTTCCCAGCCAGGAAGCGCCCCATGACCAGTTATCAAGGCATTATAATCGTCTGCTCCGATAGTCTAGCGACGCCCAGGACGCAACCCCCGATACACCAAGCTTGATACGTCCAGAACCTTTCGTCCGTGAAGCTCGCTTTCCTCAATCAGCCAATTAAGACGACGGCCTCCCAGGGGGTGTACACCACCGCACTAGGTACACTCGTCTCCTGATCTTCAGCATCTTCAGAGCGTTTCCCGTCGGCGCGGTTATGGTCTGGTCGGCTTCCGCTTGAAACAAGGGGGTCTGGGTTCCTGCATTAGTCTCCGGTGATGGTAGACCGCACATAAACCGCTTTTCTATAGGCGCCGCACAACTGACGCCACGTTTGATGGTAAGACCTTCGCCAGACATCCACCATGCGCACGACCCGACTCACACCTCGAGCGCAACGGAGCACCGCCTATTCGTGCCGGAGGGTCTGCTCTAGACGCTCTGACTGGTCCGAACGATGCTCATGGGCCATCGTCTAAGAATGGAAGTATGGCTAGGAACTGTGTACAAGACCAGACAGGAAGCCATCGTTCAAACCCTCCTCTGCTCTATCAACTCTCCTTGTACTGAAGGCGTCGTTCTTGCTACGAACGCAGTCACTCGTTGTTCTCTGTCTTTGTTTCTTAATAAATTAATCTCTACACTCACTCTTCTTGCCCCGATTCCATTGACCTCTGTGACCTCCCCAACAGCGTTCAAGGCGCTTTCGCTATGCAATTCGCTTCGACGGCGATAATCGTCGCAGGGCTTGCGGCCCAGCAAGCAGCGGCCACTGTAAGCGCAGTCAACAGATCTCGCTCGTATGGTTTGCTGACATGCCAAAGGGCTGGTCCGTTGATGCTCAAAGGTTCTCTTGCCCGTCCAACACCAACAACCAATGCTCCTCCCAGCAATCCGGTGGATATGACTGGAGCGGCCTTCAGACTGGCAGCTTCAGCCAGTATGGTAGCAACTCGTTCAGCGGCTGGTCCTGCCAGAATAGCCCGAGCAACAAGAGAGATATCCTCGCTCAGCGTGGCATTCAGAGCAAGTGCATAGTCGGCAACTTGGACGAAAGTCCATCAATGTCGTGCAGCAGCGGAGACAGCTTCTCGATCGACACAATATATGTCTCGACTGATCATGACCAAGATGTCGACTGCGAGTACAGCATGCCGGACGGCTCTATTTGCACCGAGACTCATTCATGCTCATCTGAAGGGTCCATCATCCAGAATCAGCAGTGCGGTGGTGCCCAGGGCGTCTCTTTCAAACCTCATGGAGGCTCCAGCGGCGGCTGCTCGATGAGCATCCACTCCATCGGGTTCAACTGCGGATCGGCATCCAGCACTGTTCCAGTTGCAACCAACACTCCGGGAAGCGGGACATCTACTATACCCGCTGTCATGACCACCAGTACCAGTGCGGTTCAAAGCTCCATGGTGGTGTCAAGCCCGAGTGTGCCAGCAGTTTCGAGCTCGAGCGTACCTATGGTTTCCTCTTCTACTGTTTCTACGCCTGCCGTTAGCACGACCCCAATGTCGTATGTCTCATCGGTATCTAGTTCTTCCATGACCTCTCCTGAGGCTTCCAGCCCTGCCGTTTCGACTCCAGCTAGCAGTTCGCCATCGACAGCGCCGACACTCCCAGCGTCTGGCTCTTCTTCGGAAGTCAGTCCCGTTTCTTCGGCGACCACCATCCCCACAAGTTCCTACACAATCTCGACCATCTGGAGCACTCAAGTTCATACCAGTACTTCTGCTCAGTCTGAAGTGTACGTTACGGAAACCGTTGCTGTCTCCACCACTTGGTGCCCAGTAGCCGCAAGCGAGAGTAGTGCACTTGAGCACTCCACGCCTGCCACCACGCCAGCTTCTTCCGTCGTTTCAGCAGGATCAACCAGCTCTGCGTCCGCCAGCTCCTGGCCCAGCCCGAATGCCCCTAGCACCCTTCCCAGTTGCTTGAACACTTGGCTGTTCGAGACGGGGTGCAAGGACAACACAGACTTCAGCTGTTACTGCAAAGATGCATCTTTCATCACACACGTCATGGGTTGTATCAGTGCCTGGTCTGGCTCCAACAGCGACACCGCTTTGGCTGCCTCTTACTTAATGGGTGAGTTGACAGACGAGGAACGGGTCCCGGATCAGTGGTGCTAATCCCATCTAGGTATTTGTGCTCCATTTGTCCCATCTAACCCAGCCATCATCACCGCTTGTCCATCCACCGTGACCCCAGCTGCTTCCCTTTCCGCCACATCGGTCCCTGCTTCCTCGGAAGTCTCAGCCGTATCTTCCATTGCGGTTGCTCCATCGACTCTCACCATCTGGTCCACGCAAGAGGTCACCGTTACAAGTTGTGCGCCCACAGTCACAAATTGCCCAGCACGCAGCGGCACTCCGGCCGTTGTAACCACATCTTTCGCTGTCTCGACCACTGTCTCCACCCCATCAGCATCCAGCGTCTCTGCTCAGGGTGCTTCGTCAGCTCCGTCTATTCCACGCACAACGATTACTTACTCCAGCTCCGTGGTTGTGCCAGCTACCTATACCACTGGCATCTCATCCGGACTTACTGTCCCAATGAGCAGCTTCACAACATCGCTTTGCACGACGGTGACAGTACCTCAAATTCAATTCACCACCTCGACAACTGTCGTCACAGGACAAACAAGCACTGTTACGGGCCTTGCGGCTGGCTCTCCCAGCAGTGTACCTGCGAGCGCGACTGCTGCGGCAGTTGCCACGACAGGGATTGCTGGAGCGACATGGACCTCCAGCTTTGCAGTTGGTGCAACGACCATGGGTAAGTCTGACTCTGGTTTAAAGCACGGATTTGGTTTCTGACGGAATGTTTTCTTAGGCACCTCTTGGGGTACGAGCTGGACTGCGAAACCCACTGCATCCACCAGCCCGATTACTCCTTTCACTGGAGGAGCAGCTCAGCTTTTCGAGGCCAATTTGGCTGGATTAGTCATTGGAGCTGTTGGTGCTTTATTCATCTTTTAAATGACAAGTGGCATTCCTTATATGTTGCATTTCGGCAGAGCATCGCGTGGCAGATAAAAATAATGACCCAAGCATATCGAGATCAGAAAATTGACGGGATTATATCATACAAGTTATTTTGGGACGTGCATCGATTGCTTAGACGTCAGACTCTGTTACTTGGCTTCATGACTCTGCGTGAAAGCGACTTGCACAATGCTTATTCTGTATGTACTTCAATCAAATCAGGTATTTCGTCAGGTTCGACTGTTACTTTTCAACATTTTCGCTCCCTTAAAGATATTATGTACAGTGATATTTTCCTTGGGATTTCTACGACTAAAAATCACCGCAGCACCAGTGGCACATAGACCATACATTCGAGGGAGGGCGTGACTTCCAGGCTCAAGTTCGACCAAATATAGACAGTACGAGGAAGCACCCATGTCTGCCCTCGTCCTTGAGCATTGCAATCAACAGTTCTACCACTTCCACTAATTTCCAATGACTGCTTATAATGCTGCACAGCCCGACTTCGAATAATTGGCAAAAGCGTCTCAGTGGTAGATGCTTGCAAGCTCTTCTCTCGTTTGACAGCAACGGATGGCAGATATGGAACAGTGTTCGGTACTTGTTATCTCTGCAAGGTATATATGCCACACGGTACTCCTATACCCGCCTGTGGTATGCGAAAGAGAATGCTGTAGGCACGCACAAAAACCGTAGAGACAAACCCCGCTCACCTCCACGATTCGCTGCTCACTTTCGTGAATCACTTGCATATGCCGCTGCATCAAACCGCAATAAACGCTGCGCTCAATGGATTTCCTGCTATGTCTACCAGCCATGGCAACACCGTCGCAAGCAAATGCCAACGACTTGCTTGCGACATCAGGCAAAGATATCAAAGGAAATACCACGGCAAAACTCCAGCGTCTTCGTCATGTTATCGGACTAAAGAGCAACAATGTGTCATTACAATGTCCAAAAGGAGCATGTCTGTTTGCTCGTTCAATTAATAGAGGGGAAGTTCAGAGATAATTTAGCGGTGTATTCTAGAGATGGAACGGAAGAGAGTTAAGAAAATGGCAGAGAAATCAACCAAATCCCGTCTAATTTTAGAATCCTACCAGATTTAAGATCTTTGCCGTCAAATGTTGACTAAGATGCTTTCTGGGGAGAGCGGTTGTTCGTTTGGTCGGACACCACATGCTTGCCATTATCAAGTATCAGATGGAAGTTTTATATATATATATATATGAGACCTCGCATAATCTTGCTGAGTGTATGTTGGGTTGGTATGTTGTACAAGCGGTAATTATGTTGTGGCATATGAGGAAGTGATCTCACTACACTTTACAAGTAAGTAGAAAAGGGACCCGTCAGTCTCAATTCTTTCTGTTGATGTAGTCGACATAGAGATAGAACAGGCGTAGATGAACATGCTGCATACAATACATCGTATATGAGGGATTTTCATTCTGATTGAGAACACATAATTCTGCTGTTATCCCTCTTCCTGGTTGACTACAATGAACGATTGTGAGATGCCTGAGGCAAATTTTCCTTTCCCGAAGCCTACACCGAACGCGGGATTATCCGTTTCTTTCGCGGTTCGTGATCGTACGTCACAGTAGCAACGTCTCGCGTGTGCTGAGGATGTTCACGATCTGAGCAACATTCCAGACACGTGCTCGCTTTCACTTTGCGCACCTCCATGAGCCCTTCAAACTCGTCGCCTTCTGTTTCTGCGGTGCTGCGAAATCCCCGAACCGGTGCATGCAGGCTCCTCAACTCACTTGCGATTTGAGTACGCACCTTTCGGACCATTTGAAACTTCACAACTTATTTCTGGGTCAATCCTGCATAGTCTTGTGACTTCTTTGTGACATTTCTGAAAGGTCTGAAGCGAGGTTTCTGGCTTGGAGGAAGCGCACAAACATCTGTGGACCCCTAGCACATTCGTTTCACCGATCGGGACGGGGACCGCAAGATGCCTTGCTTCAAGGGCCTTGCGGTCAGCATCCACACTCCCGATGGGCCACTCCCTGAATATTCGGTTCAGAAGCACTCGCGGGCGTCACGCATATCTACCTACATCCCTGTTCCGCCAGCTAAGATACCGGAAGGCTCGTCCACTGGTAAACCGGAGCAATCCACCTTCGCCATCTCAATCACACTGCTCACACCGGGCTTGAATGTGCCCTATTCTACCCCGAAGCCCACTCCCGAGGATCCCTACCCACGGCCGCGAGTAGTCGGAGGTTTGCCGGGCCAAACCAATGAGAGAGGCAAGTATGCAGCGACGGTTCCACCGTATATCCCTCGTACCAACAACCCGAACGAGACGATAGCGGCCTATATTTATTTCGATGGGAGAGCAAAGGAGGAAGTTGCTACGTTGCTGAGGCGAGGGGAAGAGACATGGGTCAACTCGAGATGGGTGAGCGTGCCAGAGTCGGAAGGCGGTGGATTAGCAGAGCGCGAATTTCTTTTCAGAGAAGTCGGCCTTGAGCGATGGCTGAACGGTCTGGATCTCGAGGGAAATAAGGACAAGGCCGAAAAGATAGAGCGCAGGCAGAAACGGCTGGAGAAGAAGCGTCAGAAAAAGAAGGAGATGGACAGCGATGAAGAGCAGGAAGATAACAATATCAAACGGTTGGACCGAAATGGTGTGTTACGGTATGGTGGTGAAAACGGCGTCTCCGTGGAGGAGGTTCAAGATGATAGCGGCCTCTTTTCATCAGATTCGGATTCTGAAGATGAGCCTCCACAAGCGGAAGCCGCTGGTCAGATTAAGGTTGCTCTTTTCCGCGTGCTCGCTAGTGGGGAGATCAAGCGTGGAGAATATTCGCCACAATTTGACGCCCACGACGACGACGAAAGCATGGATCAGAATGGAGCTGGGAGTGGCGAAGGAGGTGATGGTGACGTGGATCATACAACAAGTTTTGCCAAGCCAAAGACGCTCGATCCGAAGACTATCAGTACACAGACGGTCACCGGCCTGGACGGACCGGACTCTCCTTACGCTGTGTTCACCTTTTTTTATAGAGGCGAGAAGCAACTCCGCAAAATGGGCATCATAAAATCTTCAAACGCAGATAATACAGCAGCGGCTGCGAGTAAGCGAAAGTCTTCAGGAGCTGATTTCTCGAAACTTGGACCACTGAAGTCCGGAGGCACTGTTGGCTTTTCAGGTTATCGTGATGCGTCTACGACCAAGAGCAAGGCTAAGGGCAACGATGTCGACGCCATGGACAGCGACGTTGAAGATGAAGACGGCGACCAGCTGCTTGATGGCAAGGAGGATTTAGAGGGCAAGGATGAAAATGGCAAGCTTCTATCACCTGAAGATGCCAGGCGGCAGGGCGAACTTGCGGATGGTGTACAGAAGATTAGAGTAAGAAACTTTCTCCGTAGTCTGATTCACTGCTAACATCTGTACAGCTCAAACGCCAACATTCTTCGGAGCCACTTGCCGAATCCTTGTCTACTCGCAAGTCTCCTCATCTAAGAACCGAAGACTCGCCCGCCGGGACCCCGCAGTCAATCAATTCAACTTCGGCAAACGCCGGGACGCCGCCTGAAGGCATGTCTCCTAACATCTCTGCTGATACGTCGGAACTCATTGGTAGTCCCTTCAAGCGTGCTCGATCTAGTGTGTCCGATCTTGGCACCAAAATGTTTGGACCACTGGGTTCGAATACAAACGATGCTTTCCCTCTGACCACGTCAGGATTGGAGGCAGCCAAGGCAACAGGGGAACAGCACGGGACCGTATCTACGCCTGATGTCAAGGTCGAGGCGGCCAATATGGAGTCGGATGAGGAATTGTGATTGCATGAGCTTCCAATGCACGTCTCAATTCATTCTATCTTGCTCCTGCAGGCATTACAAGGCTTCGGCGAGGGCAATGCAGGAATGATAAACAGCAATGGAGCAGTTGAAGTACCCGGCAAACTATGGAAGGGTCGAGGCAGTGGCCGTGACTTGCATGATGCTTAAACGGCTCCAGAAGGTATTGCATCTACTCTGGCATTCGTGCAGCTTTTCAAAGCTTGTGGCTCTGGGAGAATAATGCATGGGTAATCAGTGAGTCGATATTTGTTTCCTTTGTGAATGATACCAAAGTGGATTTCGAGGAGATAGGTTCATTCCAGGATACAGGAATACAAGTTGCACTAAGGCTCTGCATATCTGGCGCTTGGACTGGGCCGCGGATCGATCGCGTCTCATTTCCATGACGACAGTGCAGGAAGATGGATTTGGATGCGCAGCAATGACCGGGTGAGGCGGTTGTATCATATCATGCAGAGAGATACTTAACTAGATGAACAGGAACTATTAGACTCTGCATTGGCCAGAAACCCCTTTCGCAATCCTCCAGTCGGTGCCACAGAAACAAGAATGGATAGCAATGAGAAGCGATGGGCTCATTTTATTAGTACTGAGAGAATGGTTACTGAATTCTTTAAATTACTATGGACAATCACGCAAAGGCGGTCCTTCAGAAATAGTGAAATTCCATTCCCTCGCCGTCCTAATCACCTTGCGCCGCCCGTCCGTGCCGCAGGTGCCGACCTCGGCTCAATTCGCCGCATGAGGTAATTCAACCTCGATCGCAGGTGTAAGCTACTGGATAGGATGTTGCGCCAACGTGCACTTTTAGTAGGCAATCATCGCGCCGGCATACTGCCATATCAAACCCATCGTATCTATAGTACGGCTTAAGATCGATTCCGGATCATGGCAGCAACACGACTACTTCCTACGTTGTCCCTCGAGGCCGCGAAGATCGCATCAGAGGCGGCACAAGAGAAAGCAAAGCAAATGGGCATTGGTATCTCTTGCTGCATTCTCCTCTGCACTTTGTTCAAACGCCAATACTTACCCGTCTTGCTCTCTCTAGATTTTAATATCGCTCTAGTAGATAGCACACTGCAACTCCTCCATTTCGTCCGTATGCCGAATGCCAAACTCACCTCTGTCCAAATCGCAATCGACAAAGCTTTCACCGCTGCAGGTCATCGGGTACCTACCTCAAATTACCAAGGCAAGAACTTTTTACCGGGTGGCCCAGCGTATGGCATACATAATTCGAACGGGGGCCGTTTCATGTTGATTGGAGGGGGTATACCAATCATAGTGGGGGACGCAGTGGTTGGTGCCATAGGAGTTAGTACGGGGACACCGGCGCAGGATATTGAGTGTGCACAGGCCGGGGTGGACGCTGTAAACGCGTTCGTGAGGAGAAAACAAGGGAGCAAACTGTGAAGCAATAGATATGTACAATACATTTCAATCCCGTCTTGTCTATGGGAAAAATGCCAGATGTGACGCCATACGCCATGCTGTAGGATGGCTGCCGAAGAGTATTCGATCATGTATCCCATTCAGCTCTTGTGGGACTTGTTGGGCTTTGATCGTGCCGGTAGCATATCACCCACTTCCGGTCTCTCCTCCGGCAGGTCATCGCTACCCACATGTTCAAACTCAACATTTTCTTCATCGTCAAATTCTTCCGTATTGGAAGCTGGCTCGCTCACGGTGCTGGTTGGAATCTCAGCGGGCGACGGCAGCATACCAGAGACCTGCTTTAACATTTTCCTCTCTTCACTCTCTACTCCATTCCAGGTATGGCAGCTACTGCATCTCCATCGTCCAACGTCTTCCAGAGTTCTGGTCCCGGGCGGTGCCTGTCCATTCACGAGCCTGCATTCTTGACAGATAAGCACCATTCGATTCTTCGCTTGCGTCTCATCTTCACCCAATATGACATCCATGATCCGATCGTACCACTTCGGACCCTCGGAATATTGTGTTGACTGCTGACTCGGAATAGGCGGTCTGGTAGACACGGAGAAGGCATTGGGGGCAAATTCTTCACCTGGCTTTTCCTGGAGTTGCATCAGACCATCAGTGGTAGGAGCTGATTGATGTGAAGGATATTCCGCAGAGTCCAGAGGATTTTGAGGAATGAGTGGTCCGGGCTGGGATTTCTGGATGTTTGCTGTTGGCGGAGGCGCAAACCCTGTCCTGTGCACTTGTCCTTGCGGAACGCCTTGTCTGCTCGACCCACGTTCTTTTTTTCCTTTACTGGCTGGCTGAGGCGATGGCTGCCTCTTGCGTGGTGAGCCTCCATATTTGTCTAGCAGTTGTTGCGTTCTGTCATATTTCGTGGCTTCCTTGAGCTTCGCAATAGTCTCTTCTCTTTGCTTGTATAGATCATTGAGAGTTCCCAGTGACCTTGATATGCGGTAATTGTAGTACGTATCTAGCAACATCCTGAATCCGTAAATCAAGACAGGCCCGCCAGTTACTGCACTGTACTCCACCACGCCCCATCGCTGATATCCCGTAACTAGGGTAAGGATGGCGGCGACCAGTATGTACGCGAAGCCGGAATATAAGGTCCATAGTGCCTTCAGTCGGCGCTGATTCTGTCGGAGGTGGTCATATTGAGCATTTGCCCTGTTGATCTGGCTTGCGAGCTTACTGAGGATCTTTTCGAACGAGGCCGCCGACTGGTCGTCACCCTTAAAAGGCCAGAAAGACACCATCGTGTCGCTGCTGCTATCGCAAATCGCACATGTCAGTCGAATTCTATTGACGATCTATGCAATTTGCGTGGAAAGAGCAGTGTGTAGTCACTTGTGAAGTTCCGTGAATGTGTTGTGTACCTCTGGTGCCTTACGCCAGTGACGCCCTGCCGAGGCTGGCCCGTAACACTCACGATTGGTCAATTCTAATATCGCGATCTCGGGCGCTACTGGCTGGCTGCATTTACGCTCGGTTATCAGTATTATGATGTTGATATGCGCCGACATCCACAACCTCTCCTCGCCACTCACATTGTGTTGCAACATTTTTGCTCAACTTCGTAAGTAACAGCATCATGCACGAGGTGAAGGCTCCAATGGATCATATCGTATACATAATCTCTTGGGAATGACTGCAAGCCGGTCAGGACATCCAATCCATCCACCTCAAGATGCGGGCGCTTACGCCCGACAGGACGTTGGTTGTGGCTTCAAAAAGATTATGAGGAGGCCGGCCGACCTGATTCAGTATGTAGTCGGCCAGTGTCTCAATGCTTTATGCGGTTTTCTATGTTCAAGCTAATCATAGCCAATCATGGATAGTGCCATGACCTGTGGTCTTCCTCAGCGCTTATGCAGTTGGGCGCTTAAAGAGCCTACGCTTAGACAACATACGCGACCTCGGACTCCAAACCTCTCTATTCGCCAAATTCAACGGTATCATCAGACTTTATGTATGTTGTCTTGGATGGCACGGCGCGAAACGGCCATGGACTCTTCCACGCTATCGAAATCGTGCAGAGCGTCAAAGGCTAGATTCTTGTCTCACAAATTGCATTATAACGGTAAGATATGGTCCGCATTTTGAGATCTCTTGGTCCTCAACTTCCCGTCATTAAATTTGGCAAGCGCTTTCATCTTTCTCAGTATTTCCTTGTTTACATTCCCTCAGCTGGTCTGGGAGATGGCTTCATCCGCTCCTTTAAAGTTGTTCCCGCCACCACATAAACCACAGTCTCGAAAATCCAACTTGAAGAAACAATGTAATGCAAGTGCTACTTCAACACCCGAACTGAAGGGACTCGCTGTTCAGGTCACGCCTCGTTCACCACCCAAAATTCGCCCTGCTAGTGACACTATCAAACACTCGCTATTTTGTGAGCCGCCGGATTCTCCGAGGCAAAACGTAGCAACTCCCAAATTACCGCGCCGTCGGCACGCGCAGAGGCGGAGTAGCAGACCAGAAAGTCTTGTGTTGAAAGACAGTCTATTGACGACCGCGTTCGAAGACGACAAGCTGACACCACTTCCGGTAAACACGCATTTCGCGTCGACCAGCCCTCCTCGACGCAATCCATCGAAACAATTTAAACACCCTACACTCCCACATAGCACAGATGTTGAGGCTTCAGGAGTGAACGACAAGCCCATGAATGACGACGATGACAAACTGTCCCCTCTCCCGGGAAAGACTCGATTTACACCAGTGTCTCCTCGATCCTCGGAGTATCCTATCCCAATGTCAAGGAGCATAAGTTCGGCCACTATCCGACCACTTCAAAGCCAGAATTTGCCTTCGTCTTCAATCCGTTCGATATTTCCACAGTACGATCCAACCAAAGCACTGGACCAACAGCACTATTATCCGACCACGGAGTCACTGACGAAGGGGCTTCCGAGTCAGATAGTAAGTAAATCATTTTATTCGCCGGAAAAGCCGAGACTGGAAAGAATCGATTCGTGTGTTGCAATTGTGGATGGTTATGATCATATTCCCGCTGCATACAAGGCGGACGTGGATGCAATGTGGAACGTAGCAAGTGGCCACTTCACTCACAACGCAAGGAAGTTCAAAGTTAGCCTCTTCCAGAAGGGCAGTGCTCTAGCTGTGGGCCTCTCTGCAGACAAGCCGCTCTTCTCCATGGAGAAAGCCGCGCCTCAGCCACCTGTGGAGCGGAACAAAAATGCAAAACTTCTCTCCATAGAAAAGTACTCTCCGTCTGATCACCGAGCAGCGCTGGTAGCCCATTTAACACTGTCGAATCGACCTTCGAGTGAAAACAAAGATGACAACAAGATCGTCTCCATATTTCCGCACCAGGCAGCGATTCATGTTATCGAAGCGGCCTCGAATTCATCTGCTCCCGCCGAAATCGCTGCTTTTGACCCATTGGGAGTGTCTGCGGAGGCAGCTTCCTTTGAGAGAGATGCAATCGCACACGTTCGCAGGCTGTATGGTTGCACTCTCTTGCGCGCAGCGCGCAAACGGGACAGTTTGGGCGCCGTTACTGCAGCCTACGATTTGGAGCATCCTTCACTAGGATCAATGGCGATCACTGTGACCAAGTCGTTCAAGCGACGCGAAGCTAGAGCCAAAGTCAGCATTCACCACCCATCTGCAACTCCAGCTGCTGTGGCTGCCGAGAGCTCGATCCTTGCTTTCTTTGATTTTGCTAATGATGCCTGTGTCGTCGACTTGCCGAGCCTAATGGCACTCGAGAAACCGTATATCATCGACACTGCGTTTGCCGCTCTTTTCGCCGTCGCAGCCATAGAAAATGACATGCTTTTGAACGAGACTGTCACTTTCGCACCTCCGCCCAAAACACCCTTCAACGAAAAGAAGTCGGGAAAGAAGTCTTCTGCGAGGAGCGGGGAGAAGCGAAGATGGTACAGACGGTCGTCCAAAGCTATTGACCAAGCCCAGCGAGAACTAGTCGGCCAACCTGTTGACGTCGCAGCGCCTATACAGGCTGCAGTGGCTTTGTTGGGACTGTCATTGAAGACAGCCGTGCTCGTGCTGGGAACGGGCGTGAAGATTGCGGTCAGTGCGATCGAACATCTCGCGGCCAAGGCGTAAAACGTCATGCCTTTCTGTCATGTTATGTGCAATGTGTAAAAATATTCTGGAGTACCCGACACTCTCTTTGCGAGCTTCTGTCTACGTAGGAAATGAACTTTCCCGGCTTATCAACTCTTTAAAATTCCCTCCAATATCGTAAAAGCATAACGGTATCTCAGCCTTTTGACCCACCGTGTGGCTCAAAACTTCCATCTGATTCATCTCCAAACGGTAGCGAGACCATCATGAAGTGCCTTCTACGTTATCGATGCCTGAATTGTGATGTTGACCTGAAGAACTCTGGACTCCCAACCGTCATCAGGCGCGCGAAAGAGATCCCATGACTGTTCCCCACCTGTTGTATATTCTGCATGCGTCAGGTAAACCGACGTTTCCGACTTTGGGTGTTATTGGTGTAAAATCTGCTCAGAGCTCCATTCTTTAGCTGCCAGATGTCCCCGGCAGCAGACGCAAACACAACGCAGAACCCGGGACCCACCATTTGCCGTATTCGGGGGAGACCTAAACACACAATTGGCTCACTTTCTCGGCACGAGGAAAGATTGGGTGCCGAAGAGACGAAGTATTAAAGGCTTCCCGTATCAGCTGTCCCGGATACATTCCCTCTTCCACTCACACCCGGAAGATAAAAACTAAGATATTCTCGATCAACATCAGTCCTTCACACACTCGACCAAGCAAGCACCAGATCTCCTGCAACTGAATCATACAGCGTCATGGGTGGCTGTGGTAATAGCAACTGCACCTGCTCGAGCTGCTCATGCGCTCCAGGTTCCTGCTCCTGCAGTGTATGTTCTCGTAGAGAATTTCCAAGTTGTCCAAGTACTTACAATGGTTCAGAAATGAGAAGGTTTATTGGCCCACACTCCTGAAGCCCGATGATACGCACCAGGATTGCGTTATGACGGAATGTAGCGTGAGAGGAGCGCTTCATCGACAGGTATACAAGGAATGTGAGAATACGCATAGATTTGATCTCCAAATACATTGTCACTCGTTACATTATTTCCGAGCGAGAAAACAGGCATCAAACTTTCCGCGTCAACGGCGCGAACATTCATTCTACATTACTACCATATATAGCGATGCTTTTCGTGTCTTTCACTCTCCCTCGCGATGGATGTCTCGTCAAATCCTTCCACTGCTGGAAGGCCTTCCCTCTCCATGTTCTTGTTCTCCCAAAAAAGCCAGAGGCTCAGTATAATGCTGAGGAAGAAGACAAGGAGACAGAAAGCGGCGCTGATCCACATGCTGCATCGTACATCAGCAAGCTTATTGACTGCACACGGTTATTGTCCGACTTACCCTTTGTGGTAATATGGACCTTCGGACGCCGGAAACACGTTCGTGCCCAATAATGGGCCAAGCTGTCCTATGGTAGCTAGCACGGTGTATCCGCCCGCTCTCTTGCTCTCAGTGCCATGAATGTTAGCCACCCAAGCAAGTAGAAGGGCGACAGAGGCGAAGATCTCTACGGAGAAGAATATTCCGAGATATCGGGCCGCGACCGTCTGGCAGGTTGCTTGGATAATGAAGCCAATCGCCCCCAACAATCCCCCAAGTGCGCAGAACGGGCCGCGCATTTTGAAGCGATCGGATAGGTAGCACAGGAGGAGAATCATAAAAAAACATAGCAGATATGGTGGTGCCGAGAGACCGTTGGACTGGGCGGAGTCGAAGTGGCCAATTCCTTTGATAATCGTAGGCACAAAGAGGGGAAGACTGGCGAATGAGACATTGCAGGAAAAGTACATCTAATCGAATCAGTTCTCATTGCACGTGCAAAAGAGAATTTCGCATGCTCACGATTGCTGGGATCCAGCTTTTGGGATCTTTGAAACCGTCTAACACCTCTTTGAAACGCAAGCCGTGCTCTTTCCCAACATCAAGGCGCTGGTTTCTGGCGACGACTTGCAGCGCGACTTGTTTCTCACGCTCCGTCAAAAATTTTGTCGTGGTAATGCCATCTGGCAAGAAGTACCACGCAATGAAAGCAAAGGCGCATGTCGGCAGTCCTTCGATTAAGAAAAGTATTTTCCAAGGGGGGATGGATCCTCTGATCCGCGTAATGCCATCTGAGAATGATTTTAGCCCAAATTTCCGAAGAGAAATTTCCCGTTGCCACTCACAAGCAAGCGCACCGCCGTAAGCATTTGCCATGGCAGCTCCAGAGATGAAAACACCTTGTCGAAAGCCCACTTTCTCTCGGGGATAGAAGAACGTGAGGTATAAAGGGACACCCGGACCAAACATAGCTTCAGCAATCGATAAAAACACCCGACATGCCATCAAACTGCCCCAATTAAACGCCGTCGCCTGGACAGAAGCAACGAAGCCCCAGTAGAGAACGACAGCAGCGCACCTAGGACGTATGAGGAAGTTATGTCAGCTTCGCTGTCGGATGCCGATTATTCTCCACAGGCTTACCATTTGTGAGGCTTAAAATGTTTCCAGCCCATGCACGTCCACTGGGAAAGGATGTAACCAATGTAGAATACCGTCCCAAGCCAGTTGTACCTGTTGCCACTTAAATCGATTTCACCTTCCATGCCCGCCAATTTCGCGTTCCCAAGGTTGCTGCGATCGAGTATGGCAAGTGTATAAAGGATGAAAACGAGAGGCAGCAATCTCCGATCCAGCTTCCGAATGACACGACGCTCTTCCTCTCGTGTTGGTGGGACGACATTTGCGGCTGCTTCTTCAACCTCCAACCGTTCAAGCCGAGTGTCGGGTTTCTTCTCAGCCGCTTTCGATGCGTTGCCTTCGCTCATTTTGAACCCCTCCGTCAGAAGGTAGAAATGCGTACTTAACAGTGCGCAACACGGCGAAGAAGGTTTGATAGTGAATTGCCTCCAAGCCAGGAGAAGTCACAGAGGGTAGAACAGCGAATGTGGAGAATTGCCAGGTTTAGAAACCAGCAATGTCCATCTCCCGTATTAATTGGAGAAGTACATGTCGAGCAAATTCGGCCTTTGCCGCTAATAAATCTGGATGCGCTGATCTTAGCCACTAGTAACCGCAATCGAATCATCATTGGACGGATTGGCATGAAGCTGCACAACGACGGATATCTATCTAGAGAGCGGAGATGGTTGCGGAGAAGGGTGGCTGTCAATCATTTTCGCCAGGGATCTGAACCAATGTCAAATCTCAGAAATTTGAGGGCTCTATGTGGTGAAGATTGGTTTGAACGAGGATACAGTCGTGAATTCTGGCGGAGAGACGCGAATGACCGTTTTGGTCACTTGAGATTTCGAGAGTGGATGAGAGAACAAGCCTGTCGAAGTGAGGTAGCATTCACCAGTGCCAAGAGCTTGGCAACTGGGGTTTGTGGGGGGTCAAGACCGCGAGCCTCCTCGATTGATATCATTCCGGCCTGTCTAACTATTCCCATTTCATGGTTTGTTATGTTCCCACACTTGGAGACATGTGATTCGAAGACAGACGGGCTTCCGTACATGCTTTGCTGAATTCCTGGACGAACATAGCAACATCCTGGAAGCTGTTGTAAAGCGGCGCAGGGGCGACGCGAATGACATCAGGACGTCTTTCGTCCACTACCACACCGGCTGCCTCCAAACTTTGCATCACCGAATCTAACAAACCAGGTTGGAGGAGTATGCTGAGCTGAGCTCCTCGCTCTTCCGGGTTTCGGGGGGTTATTACTGTGAAACACGGCCTTGCTGTCTCCTCTTGCTGCTTCCACAGTTTATCAAGGGCGTCTTCGAGGTACCGAGTCAGGGCTATGCTTTTCTCCCTCAGTGCTTCCATGTTTGTTTGCTTGAATACATCCAAGCTGGCCCTCACGGCTGTCAAGTCTGACACGGATGGGTTGCTCAGTTGGAAACCCGCGGCTCCAGCAATGGGATGGAATTGGTTTGTCATTGCAAAGCGAGAACTCTTTGAAGATCCCCACCACCCGGATAGCCGTGTCCGATACTTAAAAGTAGGTTTGCCACTTGAATCTTGGCCGGATTCTTCCACCAAACCGTGTCTCTGGTGAACAAAGCAGCCCCCAATCGCTCCCGGACCACAGTTCATGTACTTGTATGTGCACCAAACGGCGAAGTCGACATTCCACTCGTGTAGCTTTGTCGGCACATTGCCTACTGCATGTGCCAAGTCCCAGCCGACAATAATACCTTTACTTTGAGCATATGATGTGATGGTAGGTATGTCAAAATACTGGCCTGTATAGAATTGAATACCAGGCAAGAGCAACAAAGCAGTGGAGCTCGCGTGCTCATCGATTACTGATAGAACATATTTGGTCGAAAGCACAGGCGAGGACTTCGAGTTGGGCTCAATCAACACCATGGTATCCATGGGATTCAGCCCGTGATGGCGAATATGAGACTCAACCGCATACTGTTCTTTGTCAGGAGGGGAGCAGAGAAGGAAATGAGCTTATCCACATACATGATCTGAAGGAAACGCCTTGCCTTCCAAGACTATCTTGTATCTTTCGGACGTCGGCTGGTAGAAACTCGCCATCATTAGATGTAGGTTGGCGGTCAACGTTTGCATCATCGCTATTTCCGATGGAATGGCTCCGACAATATTTGCCATGTCTTCCACTATATCTTCGTCCACGTGCAGCCAAGGGACAAGGTTACTGTCTCCAATCTCCTTGAAATGGCCGTACACACCTTTGGTTGCCCAAGTATCGAGATATCGCTGCATGTAGCTGCGAGTGAGGACAGGTTGGAGACCCAGAGAATTCCCACACAGATATATGCAAGGTTGATTGTCAGACGGTTCACCATCTGGAGATGCCTTCAGTGTCTGGCGTGCAAGGTCTGCTTTTGAAGGTATGAAAAATTGATTTCGAAAATGGTGTAAGGTGTCCATTTCATCCTTCTGCTTGGCGTGTTCTACGCTGAATTCATCCATTTTGATCTTCTAGCCCCTATACTTTAGCTGTTCGAACTATTTATTTCACTCTCTTGATGAATGCGTCGCTCTCACATTTTCAAATATGCCCCGGACGGCAAGTGTGAAGAAATGCACCAGATAGCCGACACCTCGAAATTTTCGGACGCTCTGATATTCTTCAAATAGCAGCACGCCCGTGTGGCTAATGATATTCAAAATCCCAATATGAAAAATCCGTTGCCGAGGGGATGAATAGCAGTCTGAGCAAACGGACAACGCGCGCATTTAATATAAGGTAGACGTGTCAAAAGATTCGGTACGTTGCTGACTAAAGGCCTGTATTCTCAGAATCCTATACTATCGGTGGATTACAAAGTCGGGATGCCATCTGAATCGTGAGAGAATTGGGATGTAATATTCTAGACAAGTGAAGTCATGCAATTTTAAATTCATGTCTGTATTGGAAAATATATTTTTGAGCGACAGCAGTCATTCAATACTTGTTTGCTGGAACCTGCTGGTAGCTCATAACAGTGATACTCTTCGTTCCACAACAAAGCCATCAGCACAAAATTCAAGACTTATTCTGATCTCCCAGCACCTGGCGTATCGCTAATCCTGAAAACATACTTCACCGCACTAGCTGTGCCGTTTTTTAACCTCTCCAACGCACTTTGAATCCCTTCAAGCCCCCCCGGCACAACTTCTTGAGGCTGAGGTTTGAACCAGCCTTCCTCAAGGCCTCTGGTAAAATAACGAAAATAAATATATCCGAAAGTTTTCAGAGGCCCGTGTACGGATCCCACGTTAGTGGTGCTTTGCTTCACTGTCTCGGCAAATTCTGAAAATTTTCCACCCCATCCTCCAGGTGGCGGAAGCACCAAGGTGACCTTCCCCAATGTTTTGTCCAAAACCTGTGCAATGTTAACATAAGAATTATTCTCACTGACAGCGTCGTAGGCGTAGTGTAGCGGGCTGCCTTTCAAAGCATCTCTAATTCCCTGTACAACAGCTTGATCACCTTTGCGATAATCGATGATCGTATCGCCCTTCGAGCGGTCAATGAGTTTTTCTACATGCTCCTGTGCTCTACCAGCAATGCAGATTAACGGGTGAATATTGGATTCCTTAGCCAGCTGAACCACGTACGAGCCAACGGCTGATGAAGCACCGTACACCACAAGGGGAATCGGCATCTTGGCTGGAGTCCACGGCTGTGGCAAATTTAGTCGATCATTGGCATAGAGTCCGACGGCGGCCGTCATTGCTGCTAGAGGAATCGCCGCTCCCTCTGTTAATGTTATATTTATGTCAGTCTTCACATTGCGAGAGCAGAGCCTATATCGCACATTTGTACCTTCAAAACTCGTTTTTGATGGGAGGAAGAACGTGGTATAAGCCCACGCAACAGCATATTCCGCGTAGCTACCACCTGGCTGGAGCATCTCGTGGAATGCGGCGACCCTGTCACCATGTTTGAATTCTGTTACACCCTCTCCAACGCTGTGGATAGTTCCAGCAATATCATCACCTTGGTTGAGAGGTGGCTTGTCTTTCATCCATTCTGGCACCTTCCAATCCTTTGGATTACTGCCACTGAAGATAACTTTGATGACGACTTGTCCAGGTCCCGGTTGTGGTATCGGTGAGTCGACGATCTCGACTTTTGGTCCTGGCGATACCAATGCCTCCTTCATTTGGTACTATAATTTGTTTCAAATATAAGGCCAGAAAAAAGTTTAATATGAGAATGAAGAAAGTAAAATGTTTACACAAATTTACCGTCCCATTCTTGCAGGAGATAGCATATCTTTATGAATGCTTAGTTGCTGACAGGCTGGACGATGGGGACGAAGGTGGAGAAATATGTGGGTTCTCCTCGGCATTTGCCCTTCCATCCGAGGTGATTTCAAATACGGCAGCTTCATTGAGGACTCATATCTTGTATACGTGAAACCTACGTTAATAAATATACATACCCTAGGTAAATGTGCCTGATGACTGAGGACTGAAAAATCCGGTAAATCATAACTTGTCACTTTATCTCTCCAAGCTAGGTAATAATGCCTTTCAGCTTAGAGCTAGCTATGAGTTAATATCTTTGGCCGACCTAATGTGCTCGATCTGCGCGGCTGATTGTTAGGATACGTCCTTGCCAGATCCTTTCCGTACTACAAAGTTCCCGTGGGTAAAAATATTCCTGATACTGCTCCAACTCCTTTCACATCGATGCTACCTCACATACCATCCCAACGCCCCCTTGCTTTCAAGTAGAATATCTAAACTTCAGCATGCACTTCAAATTCTCTTGCATCTTCATCGTTTTCATCATCATCACTATCATCCTCTAGTACAATCTTTCTGAGCACGGACTTGTCAAACAGATCGATGACGAATCGATATTGCGGTATGCGGTATGCGTGCGAGGCTAACAGGACCATTGCTTTGCGAAACAAAGCTGACTTGCGAAATCCTGCCGCCTTTTTAGCTTTATAGCTGTTCAGCTCTGCGACAGCCTTGTTGGTTAGGACAGTATTGCCCAGCTTGACAATAGAGTCCAGGATTGCTTTGTTCATGGGATCAGTATCGTCCACCGATCCTCTCCGACTGCGAGCAGGCAGGCTCTGCTGAATGTCCTCATCAACGGGAGTGGATGAGTGCTTTAAGTCGAATAGCTTGTTAAAGTCGAGAGGAAGTACATATCCCAAGCTTTCCCCCATTGTATTTACGGTACCATCCCAGCCATGCTCTATGAGAATTTCTTGCCCGTGTAAACTCCTACTCACCAGTCCTAGGACGAAGAATGCTGTGCCTCTAAGGGTCATGACCTGGCTTTTCTCTGCAATCTTGACAATGTGTCGTACAATATCCGTCTGCTCAAGGAACCATGCACCTCTCTCCATTGAGCCTACGTTGCCCACTGCCCACAAGCACCCTTTGACCTTCAATATGATCTCTGGGTCCGACGCTTCGAGGGCAAAATCTTGGATTGTGGCAGCAAATTCTTCAAAATGTTTTTTGGCTTTGAGTAGCTCACAACCTTCGGCGGTGCGTGTTAGCTCGCGGTAAAAGTGCGGAGGCACATATCCGAAGTCTTGTGGTTCAAGACCGTCCTCGGACGTAGGCTGATGGAGCTTGTCGGGTTCTTCGGCCAGAGCACGAGATAAGGATGCTTCGACAATGGTCACATATGTGTCATTACGGCCTAGGAACCAGTCGTCCATTTCTTTGGTGATATAATCGAGTCCATCGAGGTAGTGGTATCCGACACTAGTCGACAAGAATCGTAAGAGGAGTGGAGCCCCTATTTCACCGAGATGATCCAAAGCCGGACGGCATTCCACCACATATTCTAGTGATCTGGTGTTGTTGCAAGCCTCTTCTAGAATCTTTATTGCGATTTCGCATACTTCGATTTCCGGATCGTAGAGCTGGCTGACAAGCAACTTGATAGCCCATTCTGCCGCACCCCCACCAACATCACTATTCTCATCAATGGGCATCAAAGCGTATTTCCTCAGTATTCTGGTAGCCATGATTCGCATCTGTTTTGAACTGGCAATCATCGCTTTCGCCAAGATAATCCTAGGATGGCTGTCAAGGGTGTAGTCGAGATTCGTCAGCAACGCTCGAATAAGATCGTCGCGGTTCTTCAGTTCAACGATATGGTAAAACATGTTGATGATCTTCCAACGTTCCAGAATCTGTATGCCTCTATTATCACTGCACATGACACCTAACATAGCGAAATACCCGCTGGTCAAAGTTTCCGACATACGCTCAGGTGAGAACAATGGCGTTTTAGAAGTAATGCCACTCATGGGATCCTGTTGTGCAAGGCATTCTGCTATCTGCGGGATGAGCTTATTGCCTTCAAGATATTTGATTCCCTCATTTGTTTGCAAGAGCAATCGCAGAAGGGCACATGCCATTTGCACGTATCGCTGATTTGCCTTTCCCAAAATTGGGGCATCTGAAAACCGGTATTTGAATGGCCGCAAAAAGCTCAATAGCCTGTGAACGAACTTTGACGAAATCATTGCTTCCTGCAATCGCTTTGGATTGACCATAGGTCCCTCGATCAGCTCCAGAATAATCCCCCAGTCCCACTTTGTGTAGTTAACAGTGTTTAAGACTTGAGAGTCGATCATTTTCGAGCGAAACAGGGTTTCGTCCATAACCGCATTTATCTGTGTTTTTGATGTCGCTCGATTTCGTGCAGAAGCATCTTCGCTGTTTTGCACTTGAGCATCTTGGCCGGTAATAGATCGATAAAGCGTGCGATTGATACTGTCGATCTGATAGATCGTGGCTACTGCTTTGAAGCGGCACTCACTTCTGAAATCGGTTGCATGGCCGAACAAGCTAGGTAATGTCTGCAGTTCATAGCTCCATGACGAGGGCAAAAGCTCGCTGGCCATCCTTAGCACCTCCGCAATAAGCAAATTTGTCCTTCGCTTTAATGCCTGCGTGGGCGCATCTGCTTCGACATGCATCAGACCTTTGAGTAACCCTTGGCGAAGCAACACTGCTAACGATACTGCGGTGAAGTGTTGCACTAGACTGCGCTTTTGAGCCTCTTCCACAGTTTGCTTCGCGTCCGTCTGGGTTACTGGATTCTCCGACTTGAGATTAGTGACGCGGCCATAAGTTGTTAACCTGCGACCACCAATGAAAGATGAAGACCATGAAGGAGACTTTATACGCAGGATATCGATCAGTAAATCAAGCACGGCCGTTCTGACGGGTAAGCTGGAAATATATAAGGATGATACGACCGATCGTACCGGCAAAAAATTGTGGAGTGATAATGTCATTAAGCCGGGCCAACTTTTGAACAAACCCGCGATAACCTTGCCACTTGTGCGAAGTCGATCTTCGTGTGCATGGCTGAGAAACGGCTCGGTGAAAGATGCAAATGCTGGGCTGAACTCATAACCGGATTTTAGCAGACCACGTCGCGCTGGTAGATCCATGAGATGAAGAAATGGCTCTATAAGTGTTTCTGGGGCAAAATAGACGCCGGTGCCCATGACATCAGAGAGCACACTCAGGCCACCCGCGTTAACCACCAGCATTGGGTGCTTCAGCAGCATCTCAGCCAATGTGAGAATCGCTATGCCTCGCAGCTGGTCGTCTTGGTGATCCGCGACCGCCACAATAATTCGCACAACGGCGGGGTGAATCTCCAGAGCACCATCTTTGACATCCAAGAAAGCTCGAATGAACTTCAAAGCTTGCTCACGCTCCACACGCGCCTTGCTGTCTTTCACCAGAGACAATATGGCCAGGTAGTCGGTCTGCAGCGTTCGAATTGTCTGAAGCGACTTGCGATCCGTAATGGCGTACCGTATCACCCGATACCCAGCGGCCACCACTTCTCGACTATCGTTGAGCAACATCATCTGCATCCTCAGCCCAAAGATTGACCAAGCCAGGTCATACTTCAATGTCGGATGTCGCTTAAACAGCTCGACCAAATCATTTGCCTGCCGAACATAGTATTCCGGTTGCATGCCGTCCAGCTCCAAGGCCTGCAATATCTCCGCGAGAATATAAGTGGGACTCTCTGTCTCAGTATCGGCATCCTGTCTTTCCTCTTCATCGCCGTGACCTACGCCCGAAGTTGGCGAGCGCAATGGCTGCACACTCCTGAACAGTTGACTTAGTCTGCCCTTTGGACTCAGCGGCTGTTCCTTGCTCCTCGCTATCTCCGCCTGCAGATCCAGCTTCAATTGAGCAATCTTCCGATTCGATGTACTCAGTTCCATCTCCACCACTTTCCGCTGATCTCGGGCTTGTTTTGCACTTTTGGAATTTAGCGCTTCCAGCAGGTTCTCCGTCCCGATCTTGATCTTGGTCTCTTTATCAATCTGATCTCGATACTCCGCCTGCCGCTGTTCGCTTCTCGTCAACTCTCCCGGTCCGTTGTCGAATGTGCCATAAGTGTCCATTCGCGACAGATCACCACGGGAATTGAAACTCTTCAGATCCGTCGCCGCAAAACTACCCGGAACACCCGTCGAGCGCCCATATGACTGCATGGGCTTCGCAGTCGCGAAGCTGGTGTTTGATAATGAGCGTCCATCTTTGCCTGCGGTCCGCGAAGGTGGGAGCAGCGTATCGTTGCCGGTCGTGGTGGCGCCCGGGAAGGGAGCGTTTCCTCGAGGTGTAGGCGTCATCTAAGCCCACTCGTCGTTCGGGGGACACATTTGGGGGATCGCATGCGCGCTATTGGCAACGTCTTCATGCATGGGGAGTGCAAGCTTGTCGGCAAAGCTCAATCATGTGCGGTAGACTTCGGCGTGGTTACTCTAGATTGCGCGTGAGGATTAGGCGGCCACTCAAGCGGTCCGGGTGGCGTCTGATGTTCGGTCACTGAACAAATGCACAGTGTATTATTGCACACGTATATCGCGATCACGATTGAAATGTCATCAATGTACGTCGACAACGTCTGGGCGATGCACGCACGGGTCATAGACCCCACGTGTTTCAGCCATGGAGAACTGGTTTTGGTGACGAGGGCAAAAGCTGTGCTGCATCTTTTAATACAACATTTTCCAAAACACTTAAATTGGTCTAATTAACGAGGTCCGAACAGTCTGCATGCGTGTAGACATCGATGTACTGTGGCTCAGTGGCATTTTTCCGGTAATATTAAACGAATGTCACTTCAGCAAGGCTCGTCATGGTCGAAAGGGAGAAATCACGTGCACATGCGCGGTTCCTGCATTATATAAGGCTAATCGGCCAGCTCCGAACATCTTCGCCGCACAGCTCCACGCCGATCTCGTGCTCAAGCTGTCCGACGGTCGACTCCGTTGGCGATAAGAGCACAACAATTATGTTTGCTTCTTATATATCATTCGAGTAGGCCCTTCACCGCTTGCATCCCTATCTCAGCGAGCCACACGTTCTACTGCCGCATCCCTCCTCCAATTATCTCCATTCTCTCAACGATCAAACATTTACATTGACTTCACCGAGCATCGACGTCAGCAGGCTAGTCCTTGAATAATTCTGAAGCTCATCACGTCGCAGATTTTGTCAGAATGGCCGCTTTACCATATGCCCGCTATGGTAAAGACAATGTCCGCCTCTATAAAGTACATCGCGATCCCTCCAATCCAGAGCGTCAATCTGTTACCGAGATGACCGTCTGCTCGTTGCTTGAAGGTGACATTGCTGCCTCCTGGACTCAATCCGACAACTCCAATATTGTTGCTACCGATACGCAAAAGCAGACCATCTATGTTCTCGCCAAGCAACATCCCGTGAACCCACCTGAGCTTTTCGGAGCAATCTTAGCGCAGCACTTTTTAGATGAGTACAGTCACATAAGCGTGGCACACGTTAATATCAAGGTCCATCGGTGGACAAGAATGGAGGTGGAAGGAAAACCGCATCCGCATTCTTTCCTGAGGGATGGAGAAGAGAAGAGGACTGTGCAGATCGTCGCGAGGAGGAACACAGGAATTTCGATACGATCAGGCATTGCAGGTCTGCTGGTGCTGAAGTCCACAGGATCTCAATTCTGGGGCTTCCATCGCGACGAGTACACCCGCTTGGGGGAGACATGGGACAGGATACTCAGCACAGAAGTCGAGGCTGGTTGGCATTGGCGTCGCTTCGCTAATCTGGCCGCAGTGTATGAGGACCAAGAGCTGTTTGACCAGGCGTGGGAGAGTGCAAGGAAGATCACACTGGAGACGTTCGCAAAGGAGAACAGTCCGAGCGTGCAGAACACTATGTACAAAATGGGCGAGCAGATCCTGGAAAAGGTGAAGAAAGTAGAGGCGGTGGAGTACAGCCTGCCAAATAAGCACTATTTTGAGATAGGTATGCATTGTGAAAAAGCTTCTTGCCGTTGAAAGAGCAGACGTGCTGACGAAACGGACAGATTTGAGTTGGTTCAAGGGTCTGAAGAACACTGGCAAGGATGCCGAAGTCTATGCGCCACAGACCGATCCGAACGGCCTGATACAGTGTACTATCACTCGTCAAGGGGCCAAGCCGAAATTGTGAATCCGACAAAACATGCTAAAAAAAATGGCGGGCATGGATAGGATTAATGCTAGGCGGTCTGAACACGCATTCTTTTTGCATATTTGACAAATAGACAAGTCAGCAATTCAAATTCTGACTCATTGCAAGTTAAACATAACTCGTGCGCGCCTATGGCTATGAAGGCCGTACATGAGCTTGTTTTCTTTCCGTAGTTGATTTCCGTGGTGATAGGAGTAGAGTTCCGCAGGAGCCAGCTCAGGAAGCTAGGCTGAAGGCAAGAAATGGAGGCCGTGAAGACGATCATCCCCTCCTTTGATGTCAGAAATGCTCTCTGATAATTTGAATTTGATTGAATTGGCTGCAATATTCACGGCCAGTGTCAATCTCCTGTCAAATCAGTTGCCACTCCATAGTATCGGAAGTCATGCAACGGCTAAAGCTGCTGTGGTCGAGCTGAGCTACATTTCCATCGTCAATGTTGCTATTGACCAGAGGTAGGAGCAGTTTGCTGCTGTGTATGCTGATGAATTGCGTTTTTTGCTTCCAGCATCCATGGCATGCTTTCCTGAGCTCTGATCTGTAAAATGTTTTCCTTGTATGGATGCGCTGAGCCTTCAAAACCTGCCCCTGTCATTAGCAATCGCACAGGTGTACTCCCTGAGGGCAAGGCTGACATTTCAACCTATGCATTCTGTCATCTCTCAAACGATTCTTTGGTAACATTCCCCTTACTGCTCGCCGCAACACCTCACCACCGCCCCGTTTTGCCATCATTCTCTCCATCGTGATCTCCTTCAAACTTCCCGGACGTGTAGAATGGCTGTAATACTTTTTCTGCTCCCTCTTTTTACCAGTGGTGTGTATATCATGGCAGTTTGTCACCACAACGTAATCGCCGCAATCGGTTGAAGGGTCATAGATGGGTTTGTGCTTCCCCATAAGGCAGAGAGCGATTTGGGACGCTAGGCGACCGAGAGGGCGCTTGTCGGTGGCAAGGTCGATATGGTGCCAGACGCGAGAGTATGCTAATCTCGTCTAGAGAAGAGTCAATGAGCATGCTCTTAGATCGAAGTCGAGGATAGTCGTATACCTTCCCTACGAATTGAGACATCTTAGTTTCACAACTCGTTGTGGAGTATTTCCTCCCCTCGCTCTTCCCAGCTCCTGCTGAAGGTGATTCTATGTCTTTTGGAGAATATACAAGAAAGATCACACGCCAGCCACACGTTTTCACTAGACGCGAGAGGATGAGAGATGGTATAGGGCATACATCGCCGCCAAGACTCGGATGATTGCAGTCTTCGCCGAAGCTTCAAAGCGCCGGCCGCCACCTCCGAGCATCGCCAAAACCGAGCATACCGTCATGCCATTCAATTTTACCCCAACTTCACGCAAAAGAGTAGCTTTTTTGACCCGATCTGAGCATTCACAACCATGATCCCACCATTTGAAACGACCTTCGCGGTTCCCTTAAGCTGTGAGGACTGCATTAAGGACGTTTCGTCTTCGCTATATAAACTTGATGGTACATAATGCCTTCCGATGCTAAATTTTTTACTGATCTGGCTGATGCAATTGAAAGGTATCAGTAACGTATCTGCAGACCTGAAAAACCAATTGATTTCTGTCTTTGGGAATGCCGCCCCATCGGCCATTGTTTCGGCCATACAAGACACTGGCCGTGATGCAATCCTTCGTGGCTCTGGCAAAACCGACAGCGCTGCTGTCTGCATTTTAGAGACTCATGCAAGCGATGTCAAGAACAGTGTGAGAGGTTTGATCAGGATGGTTCAAGTAGCGCCAAACATGACGATACTGGACATGACGCTTCGTGGTGTCAGCCCTGGAACATATGCCGTGACAGTACGAGAGACCGGTGACATAAGTGACGGTGCATCATCCACAGGTGGTGTATGGGATGCTTTACAAGCGAAGAAAGCATCGCCATCTCGACCAGCAAAAGGTGTGCTCGGTACGATTGAGGTCGCTCAAAGCGGTCTTGGGTCGGTCTTCCTGGACAAGCCTATCCAGATTTGGGAGTTGATTGGTCGAAGTATCGTGGTGAGTAAGCAACAAGATAACTTCAGCAAGGAAGATCACGACACGCTGGTCGGTGTCATCGCAAGGAGTGCAGGCGTGTGGGATAATGACAAAACCGTATGTAGTTGTAGCGGGAAGACAGTTTGGGAGGAGAGAAAAGAACAGACTGCAAAAGGAATGTTATAAGAGCGTCAGGGGAAGTGGTAAATATCAATCCGTGATCCTTCAATTCTTCCGTTACTCAGGAAATTTAGACCAAACATTCTCTTTTGGTGGAAGAGTGTGGAGGTAACGATACAGATAATGACCGTTGGCGAAATGATATGCAATGTTCGTTTGTATCACCAGCAATTGTTTCTCCCCTAAAATTCACCCTATTATACCTGTTGCCTAATTTCACACATCTATTTCCTTTTTCTTTCACAGGCTTACACTCGATGCCAAGGGTGCTGACTACGATTAAAGACGCAAGTCCTAATGCGATGTAGAAAACATCTACAAGAGCCTCATTATAGGCACCAAGGACCTGATCACGGAATTCTGGAGGAGCTGAATTGACGAGTGCCAATGCACCACTATTTAGCACCATGTTGGGGTTCGGCACAGGTATTTTCGAGGTCGGGTTATGGGTCAAGCGGTTGAGGAAATCATTTTGCGCAATTGACAACATAATGATACCGCCAACTTGCTGTGTGAAGCTCAACATCAAAAGTGCTTTGTGCCCCATGGAGTCTTGAAGTGCATTTTGAACGGCAATGTAGGGTGGTTGAAAGGCAATGCCATACCAACCCCGTACACGACCTGAAACGATATCCTATATTCAGCAGTGGTATCAGGCTGCAAGATAGTTATGAGTCCGCTTCCAATAGTCGTGAGAACGCTGTTGAGTATCAATGTCGGATAATAGTAATAAACGAAGCTGATTAATGGACCGCCTGCCGGCGTACCAATCGCGAGAGACACGGCCAATGGCAGATATATGAGACCAGAATTCAGTGTGCTTGCGCCGGGAATCGCTTGGAAACAGAAAGGTGACTAGAGACCAGTCAGTGCTACATTTCACAACGGAACAGGCTAGGTCGCAGCTTACATAGTATGCAATCACCCACAAATGTGCAAAGCTGCAGAAGTCGTAAGGCTCGAAAAGGCGACAGACCGCTGACACAGCATCTTTAGTGGTACCATGCTTTTTTTTCCGGCCCTGTATTTGACCCTCACAAATATCATTTGAAGTCCGCTAGACATTGCAAGCAAAAGAACGAGTCTCCAGTCAGTCCAGGCGTATAAAATTCATGCCCACAGCAGGCTCAACACTAGATACAAGGCCATTGGCAGGTTTATAACAAACCCAGCCCTGTCAATTCAAGCCACCGCATCCTTCTTGCCAATTTGCGCATTCTGTAACTGGTAGATATCGGCAACACCCAGGAATGCCGTCATTATAGCGGCCACAGATACCGGAATGATGATATCGAAGCTAACTCTCCATCTCGAGTAATGGGCAACAATTACACTTATCAAGGGACCAAAGGCCAGATTAGTACATTCTATGCTACCCAAAATTGCAGAGTAGATAGGTCGACGCTTGAGGGACGTTGTACGTGCGATAATACTGCCAAAAAGGAGTTTTTACTATTCAGTTCGTGTTAGTCAAGAGGTGGTATTTGCTGGCTTACATATTTATCCACGGAAGAATGCCTGCGGATCCCAACCGGTTTATTGCGCGTCCAGATATGAATGCCGTAGATGTTGGCGCCAAAGCTGATAACACTGACCCTATAACAAAGAGCGATACCATAAAGAGAGTCTTCATGGAGTAATAGGAATATAGTTGCCCATAGATTAACATCGTTACATATTGTGAAAGTATAACTTTCAAACGATTCAGTTAAAATGACTCGCCTTGCATTTATCTGTGTACTTACCATGCTATTGCATACCAACCAAGGTCGTTGAGGGGGTGAAATCAATCAGTGATAGTTGGGGTCAGGGTTCCGCTGGAATCCTGCACGAAAATTTTAACTTTTCGATCTCTTTCGCATAGGCGAACACATACATAACCCATTGAGAAAGATGCTATACAGATACAAGTGAATAAAGCAGCGAATCTGATCCCAGTGGGTCCATGGACGGTTTCTGATGCTTTGTCGACTTGCTTCTCTACCGAACCGGATTCTAAATCGCACCTGGTCTCACCTTTGAGGATTCACACCGTTCCTTCATTCGCATAACATTCATCAATGTGGTGTAGCTCTATGGTGATCGGTTCTGTCACATTCTCGAGGTAGGGTGTGGCCGTGCCCATCTGCACCGCAGATGTAGGCAGACCCTTCGTGTCAAAGTTGGAATTGATGCTACTGTCTGAAGGCATTATTTACTGCGAAACGGAGTTGAAACGTGCTCTCAGATGTAAATTCGACGTCGATAGTGTATCTGTGGGCTTTGAGATTGACATTTGATGAACTTACTCCGGCATGCAATTTCTCCATCTTCACTTCTGTGCGTTGAATCTGAACGATCCTGTCAAAGCTCCGAGTCAATAAAACCAATAAGAACATTAGCTGGTAATATGCCCTTGAAGATCATGTAATGAAGATCATGTAATAAAGTCTTCTCCCCGATCGTTGTCGATAGTGTTTGCCTTTCTAGACCACAAATAGCGCATATAGTACTCCGAAATTCTGCTCCCTTTCACGCTTCGCTGCTCGCTGCTCACCTGCAGCTATATATTTCCAGACGCTTCAATTCTATGATTCCTCGGCGAAGGTTCTTCTACAAACAGCATCTCAAATTCAAGGCTTATTGTCCATCGACAAAATCCGTCATAATGGAAAGCTTTCATCATGGAAGCCTTGTCGTCGATCGGAGCTTTGTTGTGACCATGCAAGACGGTTTCGCGCACGATGCGTACGTCGCGAGCTTTCGCGTCAGTGTTTTATCATCCATCGCTAATGACACAAGATGGAGCCAGTCATATGATGAATAACTTGTAGGCTCAGATGTCTCCAATGTCTCTGATTTTTAATAATCTCCTGTTCATTCTTCAGAACACCAAGAAGCATAAGGCAGATTGACAATTCTTTCACCGTTACAACAGTAAGCACTTCAAGCACGCCGACCATCGACCCGACAGCTTAGGCTTACAACCGAGGCACTGGCTTAGTGACCATGCACAATTCTTTCATGCCATTTGCCGATTCGGGTGACGGTCGACCGCAACGAGGGTTACTTATTTGACTCAAACAAGCATTTCTACACCTAAACGAGCATATCCAATGACGCCAGCTGCAATCACAGAAGATGTAGAAGTGTTAAGATTCCTGCTCAAGTTTGATTTAGACTCTAATGAGCTCCTCCGCAACGAGTGCGTCAGACCATGCGATGGTCTTCTATTTGAGGCAGCTTAAAAAGCAACGCAGAACCCCCTCCGGTTGCTGAAAACTCAACCCTCACTGAATCGACTGACAAGTACGGGTGTGGAAATCTTCGAACAAACCACGTCCCTGCTTGAATTACCTTTTTCAACTGCAGATGGAGCTTTCGAGCAGGAGCTTTCCCGAAGACGGTTGCGGTTGGAGACCATTGGCATTTGCTGTGTACGCATCGGATTATTCGGCGCAAGAATGACGGTCACCGGCTCATATATCCATGAACGAGAACGTTCAGAATTCGCCCGACAAACGATTATGCTAAGAGCGATCGTATCGAGCAGATAAATAATTTAGTGGCTGATATCATCGGCGTGCCTCCTTGCAATTAGGTGCTGTTTGGTTGGTTGTGGTCCGCGGCCGGAATGCCTTTATACTCAATTTATTCTCCACAAGTTGCTCATCAGCAGGAACGAGGGCAATCGCAACGACATGATTCAGACGTTAAATGAAATCCTTTACTGAGTGCTATCGCTTTTGAAAAAAATAGGGCGTACATGCTACACTCTTATTCGATCTAGAGTGGATGGTGAGTTGTGAGAACAACCTTCGTTCGGATGTTGCGGAGACCGAATGGATGATACATGGTGTTTTATGCAATGCCGTGTGCGAGCCTTCTCATTCTGGAGCTGTTACGACACATTCGCCAGCCACATATCTTAACCGTCCGATCTTGATTCAAGACATCAGTGTTCTAATCTCGTGCTGTGACACCCTAGCAATATCTGGGCTAAGCAATCATCAGATCTGCAAACAAGCTCAGACAATTTTCTCACGATGCTTGGGTCAAATTCCGAACCAGCCCGTATCTTTTGGCAACTTAGTGAGAGCGTCTGGAGCATCAAAAATCCAAGAAGCTTTTTCATTAGGATCAATGGATTTTGGTCTGACACGGCTTTGTCCCCACGATCTGGAAAGGTTCACATAGCTCGAATCCTTCGACCTGTACGAGGCATGATGTGGCCCTCAGCGGATCGCGAGGGTTGTTTGATTGGACCGTACCGTGCCATTTTTGATAAAGTCGATTGGTTTGATCAAATCCATCATCCAGATGTGATTTAAGCAAGTGATATCTCACCTTCAGGTCGAGACCAGTACCAGTACCGGAACAGAGCTGGAACAGAGTTGGAACAGCGTTCCAATCGGGGAAGACGCTCTAGGTCCATAGAGATAGAAGTTCTACTACGCTGACAATATGATGTTTAATGCGAGTATATGATCTGACAGGCTGCAATTTGCAGTACTGCCGGTTATACAGCCCCGATCAGTGGCTTTCGATTATCGAAAGACAATTCAAAATACGCTTGTGGCCGGCCATATCAAATTGGAAGAACAAATGCAATCTGTGATGCTGTGAGAGTATGTGAAATAAGAATGCTTGAGACAATTTAGACTGCGTCTTGTCCCTTGGCTGCTGCTATTCCTCGTTGTCCAAGAGCTATTGCAAGACGCAGAGTGAGGTCCATCCAGAGGATAACAATAAGATTATCGCAAACGCTCGGAAAACGATGGCCAATAATGACCAGATAACTCCATAAATCGGAGTATGATAATTGTTTCGCTTGAATCCGATGGGATTGATATGTTAATCACATACATGAACCGTCAAGCTCTTGTTCAAACCCACAGCTTCACTGCTGTATGATGCAGAGTGCAGTCTTCTTGGTTCGGCCCTGCATGACAGCGGCATCGGCCCGAAGAACATTTCAGTAATTTTTGGCATCACTGCCAAAAGTTCCAGCTTGCGCGCAGTTGAGTGGTCCCAAGAGCCATTGAGTCATCAAAAAAGCATTCCCGTCGACTTAACATCACACCTTTCCTCGTCTTCTCAAACCACCTTCTCTCAAAGCTGTATTCACGTTTGATTAATCTATCTAAGCAACCATACTCGACTACAAGTCAGCGTCCAGACCATTCTCAACATGGCGGTTGAGCAACACCTCAAAGAAGTTAGTGATGACGTTCGCGGTATGTTGTCAATTATCTTAATATCAAGGAAGTATCAATTGTTAAAATCTCAACTAATCAGCATGACACACAGTCCTCGGCTATGATCCCCTTATCCCGCCTCAGCTCCTTACCTCTGAGCTCCCTGCACCGCCCACTTCTCTCCCCACTGTCCTTCGCGGCCGCAAAGCGGCGGTAGATATCATTAAACAACGCGATGACCGGCTGCTTGTTGTCTGCGGGCCTTGCTCCCTTCACGACCCCGCTGTCGCACTCGAATACTGTTCACGCCTCGTCGCCATCGCTTCCAAGCTCCAGGATGATCTGCTCATCATAATGCGTGCCTACCTGGAGAAGCCGCGCACGACAGTCGGATGGAAAGGGCTGATCAACGACCCGGACATCGATGAGACGTTTGCTATCAACAAGGGTTTGAGGGTAAGCCGAAAGCTGTTCTGCGATCTGACAGCCATGGGCATGCCCATCGCCAGCGAAATGTTGGACACAATATCACCCCAATTCCTCGCGGACCTCATTTCCCTAGGTGCCATCGGCGCCCGGACCACGGAGTCGCAGTTGCACCGCGAGCTTGCTTCGGGTCTTTCATTCCCAATGGGTTTCAAGAACGGGACGGATGGCGGGCTAACGGTGGCTGTCGATGCCATCGGCGCGGCGGCAGCGAAGCACCACTTCATGGGTGTGACGAAACAAGGCTTGGCAGCGATCACACGTACCGCGGGGAACCCAGATTGCTTCGTGATCTTGCGTGGTGGTACCAGTGGGACAAACTACGACTCAGACAGCGTAAAGAAGACGAGGGAGGCATTGAGGAAGAAAGGGCTGGCGGAAGTGATGATGATAGACTGCTCACACGGTGCGTATACATACTCCAGTCTTGTCCATCATACATCATGCGTTATTGCCTTGAAGATCGTATCGAACTCTGAACCCTAAACTTCGCTGACACGGCACACGCTCGCTTATTAGGGAACTCTAACAAAAATCACAAGAACCAGCCCAAAGTTGCGCAAGCTGTTGGCGATCAACTTCGCGAGGGCCAGGATGGCATAATCGGCGTAATGATAGAATCGCATATCAACGAGGGCAACCAAAAGGTTCCCGCCGAAGGACCGGCCGCGCTCAAAAAGGGTGTGAGTATCACCGACGCATGCATCGATTGGGACACTACCGTCGAGGTGCTCGAGCAGCTTGCGGATGCCGTACGCACGCGTCGTGAGGTACGGAAACGGTCCGCAGGCAACGGAATGAATGGCGTGCATTGAGGGTTTCACAAATGAATATGTGAGTTTTGTGTTGATGAGGTCGAGCTGGGCGATTTTCGGTGTTGTGTGTGCCAAAAGTTATTGCTTGTGCTCCTCAATAATTAGCCAGCAGCATTCGATGGACAATATGCTGCCCCTTCTGGCGTTTTGGACGTGTTGCATAAGAACAATAGCATCCAAATGTGTTCATGGTATAGATAACGTTCATGGATGTCTCATCTCCAACTCTTCAAGACCGAGTCAGACTTCTCAAGTTTAATTTTCCAGGCTCAAATGTTCAAGTCTGAGATGGTGTGGATGCTGAAGACAGAAGGCACATTCCGTCCACCATGGCCAATTCAGCGAGCAACGGCATAATAAAGGTTGAGTAAAAGCCTGGTGTCGAAATCATAGCTATAGTCCCATGTTGGGGTCCTGAATCCGCCTGGTGAGACCTTTCGGTTAAAATCTGGCAACCGTGCGTAACCCGATGCGAAAATATACAGTATGAATGTTCAAGCACGCTCTGAATAGTTCCTTTCTGAGTTGTAATCATACGGGCAAATCCTTATGCGCCCTGTCGTTCGCTCCAGCTCTATCCCCTGCAGCTTGCAATCCTCGTGCCAGATACGGTCCTACCACTGGTATATTGTATGCAAAGCCAGCGATGGTCTTGAAGAATTCGCCGAATAAGACAAATATACCGTAGCATTCAATGGCGAAGCCAATTAGGGTCCAGCGCATGAGTATCAGGAAAATTCCGGCCCAGAAGGCGGCGCTGCCGCGCCACTTTTGTTTGCGAGCAAAGAAGAGGAAGGTGCGCTGTGGCCCAAGGAGCAATGTGATTCCGACAAGGAAGAGGATGTTGCCCATGGCGAGAAGGGCACGGTCAAAGAAGAGGATCAGGCCGAAGACGAGGAAGAAGAAGCCTACCAGGTTTGGTCAGAGACGACTTGAGGTACATGAATAAATAAAGATAAACTCACCACCGCTGCAGAAGGCCACTCCAATCTCTACATCGGCTGTTAGTATAGATCTATGAGAGGGACGGGTGACAGGAGTGACGGACTTTGGGAGTCTGAAAGCCAGTAAGTCGGCATTTTGACAGACGTTTCTGCTGTTCTACTGAGATCGTAAGAGACAATTTAAGACGAGTGCTATGCTTTGAACTATGTATCCAATCCAAGCCAGCTTGCAACACTATCGTCAAAGTGTTAGGGAGGGCATTGCTTGGCTTTTGGCAGACGTGTCGCGACGCGAGTAAGGGAGACAGGCCAAAAATTTGTCCGATCTTTAGCCGATCTTAACTCCTTCCACCTCGCCCTTCAAAAGCCAGTGTACTTGAGCTCCCAGTGAAAGGCATGGCCGGAGTGTCGAATGTTAAGCTGACACAGAAGATTCTTCCCCCGATAAAGCTCGGGGTATCTACATCGTGCCAAAATACATCTGTCGTAAATCGGACCCACGGAAGCTAAGGGATTAAAGAAATCATGTTCACGAGTCCAATCCAATACCGCTTCCCTCCCATCGTCGACTGGGTGTCTTCAGAACCCTTAATTTTTTGCTTGGACTCCTCATACTCTCTTTCTCACGCTCCATATTGGCAATCTTTTCTCTCAAACTCCGGTTTTCGTGCTGCAACTCCCGGTTTTGATCCTGCAATTCCATAACTTTACACGCGCCGAGTCTGTTCACTGCCTCTACGGACGGATCGAACCCGACCGGGGCCAGATTTTCCTTGTCTGCTTCCGCCGTATCGTCCTCATAAATTGTGAGGTTTTGTGTCAGAAGCTCGATCTTTCGGTCGAGGTGGTCTTCTTGAGCATCAAGCTCCGCATCGCGGGCTGCACGCCAGCGTCGTTGCTCTTGTGTAAGTTTGGCCTCAAACTCGGTGAATAACTCTTCGCGGATTTCCTCTTCGATATTACCTAGGCGGATCTCCGCACGCTTCCACGAGGACTCCGCTTCCAGGCGACGTTGCCTTTCTTCTTGCAGGAGGAGCTGCGAGACCTCGATCTGCTGGCGTAAATCAGCGATGGTGGCAAGTGCGAGCTCGAGTTCTTCCTGCACTGCAGAAGGCGTTGTGCGACCACTGGACGATGCGGTAGCTGGCTTAATTGCTGCTGGGGCGCCAGAGAGGATGGTGGAGGTTACAGATGGTATGCGGGGAATGGTGACTTCACGTGCGAGGGCAGAATACCGTAGGATTTGGGAGGTGGCGTTGAAGTCGCCCAGTGGATCAGCTGTGACGATCATGATGGATTTCTGCGGCGCCCTGTGGGGTGTGATTGAATTGTTATTTGCGCCGAGAGAATTGCTGAACAGAAGCTCAGTGAGCTTACATTGCCTGAAAGGCACCAAATTCGGAGTTACTGCGTTCGCATTGTCGGACTGCATCTGCATACACTGTCCAAGATACATGAGACTCTCGTTAATCTTGCCGGCTTCTGCCAGCGTTGCTCCTGCTGTCTTTGCGTTTCGTGCTCGTTCTGACCCTGCCAGGTCCACGATGGTCATGGTGCTGGAGCTCCAAGGACTGGTAATGTTAAATCGACGTCGCTTCTTGATTTCCATGCAGAAGAAGCCATGACTACGCGACGAGACGGCATTACTCCCAGTGCCAGCTACTCTCCGCTCGTGAAGGCCGGTCTCAAGAACTAACAAGGCTTCTTCCAGACTAGAGCAAATTACTTTCTTTAAACCTGCGACTACCTTTCGATCAGGAGAAAGTTCGGTGCTTTTGAAGAGGAGTGCGCGCCGCTTTTGTGGCATTTTCGCTGACGCCGTTCCAGTGAGAAGATCGAAGATTCGGTCGTTGTATACTTCATACATGCTGATGATTATCGCATACTCGGCCGAAGTATCCACTTCGATGCCAATATCGTCGATATTCGGAAATTGAGGAAAGGTAGATACGCGCGGAATGCACCTCTTTGAAGATGGGGCAGAGGCAAACGAAGTATCCTGTTGTGATAGATCATGTGTAAGTTTCTTAACCATATTGCATGTGATACGCATAGAGCTAGATAAAGGCTTGGCAGTGGGTGTGGAATAGGATGAGAAACTGCGGAAGGTCTGGTGAGGTATTGATGCTTCACAAGTGAAGGATAGAGCCTATCATAGACTTTCCCTAACATCCTGACATGATCCTTTTGGAAGGATGGAGTGTGAAAGTAATGAAAATGTGCTGGTGAGGATGGATAGGAAAAGCAGTGCTGGATCCGTACCAGTGCCGGTGTGGTTGCTCGACTGAGACTGGGACCACTCTCACCGCCATAAATAGAGTCCAGAAATTGTGCAGCCGGGAGCAAAGTCGCCTCTGAGACATCTGCTGCACATAATGACTTGAAAACGAGGAAGTTGGTTTCAGTGTCTGCCAAGTAAGGTACGGTGTGTTGAAACAAGACGTCCAGAGTCAGCTGGGTAAGGCCGCGCTGGGACTTCGACCCTAGGATTGTGTGGCTCTAAGGCACTGTTATTATTCTCATTATCTTTGCATTGGTCAATAAAATTACCTTGCCGGACCCAGTTACACCTAACGTGGCAACTAGCCCATCTCGACCCTCCTTCCCTTGCGGCCCAAGAACTCCTTCAACAATCGACAGCACACCCGTGTTTTCAAACAATTCTCGTTGCCCAGCATGCTCTTCAAAAACTCGTGTGAATGCAAATTTTTCGACGGGTCGCTTGCGCTTGTCGTCAACAGGCGGCTTAATCGTGATGTGAGTGGGTGACTGGAAAGTGTCTGTCTGCTCAACATCGAGGAACCGCTCCTTATTGGTGGCAGAAGAAGGCCGTAGGCGAAGGTAAACGTCAAATAGGGCTGCTGAGGGGCGCTGATGGTCCATTTTCTGATATTCTTTTCAATACGATGTGCTATGAAACAGTCGTGGTATGCTTGATCGCTAGTCAAGCTTCGTTGATCAACAATGCCGTCGGGCTGGCAACGAAGCGCGATAACTGATAGGGTAATACCCGGGCAGTCTCTTTGGTCACGTGGTTAAGTCATTTTGGTGCACGTCTCTACATCGAGGAGCTGTCTTCCGTTCCAATTTTTCATCTTCTCTTGCGTCATGTATGACTGCCGCACGTGTATGCTACGATGTATACGTGCCATAGCCGGCGATGCCTTCACCGCAGGCCGAGCGCAACAGCAGGTGCTGAAACCGCCTTTATTCAACCCCCATTTTCGTCGACATGCATCGCGAGTTGCCACAGACGAGACGGATCATTGGGGTGGAGCTTATTTGAACGATGCGCAGCGAAGACACTACAACCAAGAGAATAAAAATGAGACGACGACCATGGTGGAAAATGGGGCAGAGAGACGTAACAGGATCGCGTTGGAAAAAGAGTTAGTTTGGTTAAAAGATCCCCTGGCGCTGTCCGATCATGTACGCACCACTCTTCAAGACGGCAAAATTGATAAGGCATTGGAATTGTGTCGCTTGGCAAGTAAGAGTATGGACTGTGTGGTTGCGTGGAATCGACTTGTGGAATGGCACATGCAGGAAGGCGCACCCAATCAGGCGTTGAAGGTGTACAACGAAATGAAGAAACGAGCACAATTCCCTGACAGTTATACTTATATATTTCTGCTCAGAGGACTAGCTCCCCAGACGGTCGCTGATCGCACAGGACCTTCCAGAGATGCGAATGCGGAAAAAGCCGTTACAATTTATAACAGCATGAAATCACCTACAAGCCGCGTCAAGCCCTCGATTTTACATACGAATGCAGCGCTCAAAGTATGCAGCTTTTCAACCAACCTTGACGCATTCTGGGGCATTCTAGCGGGATTGCCGAGCCATGGTTACGGGGCAGCAGACCACATGACGTATACACTTATTCTGGATGCCATTCGACATGAAGTCAATATGGATGCCAATGAACTGGAACCGCGGGAACTATCTGCGAGAAAGTCTCGTGCAACGAACCACGGAAGGAAGGTCTGGGAAGAGATCATCGATAAGTGGAGGGCTGGCGAAGTCGTGATTGACGAAAGGCTGGTCAGCGCAATGGCACGGCTGTTGTTGATCAGTGAGCACATAGAAGATTGGGACGACGTTCTCAACCTTGTACGTCAGACTATGAACGTTCAGCGACTGCTACCACCGCTTGGTACTAAAGAGCGGCACATTGAACATTTGCCTAAGCCAACCTCAGACAGTCCGGACGAAGGCATTGAACTGTCTTTGTCCGATCAAGTTGCTCATGATGCAGTTAAGGATACACCGGCAGCAAAAGCATTCAACCCGGTGAAGCCATTACTGCCTGTGGGGCAACCCTCTGTGCGTTCGAGGAGCGTTGCGTATGCAACGCCAAGTACAGATACTCTTTCGGTTATCCTTGAAGCTTGCACTCTTATGCGTACTCCTAAAACTGCATGGGCATATTGGGAATTGTTTGTAAACGAATATGGTGTAGAACCAGACTTAAACAACCTGCACGCTCATTTGCGTCTACTAAGCATAAATCGCAGCTCTGCCAAAGCCGTCGAGTTGATCACGAAATGCTTAAAGGGGTCCAGTCTACGTCCAAGGAAACTTACCTTCAGAATGGCACTGACGGCGTGTCTTCGGAACACCAGCAACGAAAAGTCGCTCGACCATGCACGTCAGATTGTGAATGCAATGGAAACCACTCTGGCAGACCTAGATGCACGCACTCTAGGATTGTATCTCAAGCTAGCCGTTTCGACTGGGTCTGGTCCCAAAATTGTGGATACGCTCAATAGATTGGACTCTTGTGCAAACAACCTGCGCAGCCGGTTTTTATATGGGGCGGAACCCACTGAATGGGAGGGCGGCGATGCATATGACCAAGATCGCGCGGATACGATTCAGTTGTTTCAACAAATGGTCAGCGCCATTGATCGGTTGATGAACCGCGGGTTGGTGCCTCGCGAGAGTTTCATCCTTTGGCACGCTCGACGGAGCCAACTCATGCAAATCATTACCCGCAGCAAGAGCCAGCTCGAAAATTATAAGGCAAGTAGAGGGGGTGGGTCTGCTGAAGGGGATGATAGAAGGGATTTTGGCATTCGAAAACACTCTGTGGGAAAATTATATCGGACTTATGATGCCGACAACCATCGTCCAAAATCTCTTTTGATGAGTAAGGGATCCTGGTCATCACGACGGCCAGCGGAGAATGCAACCAAGCAAGAGAAGATCAAGTTGGCGGTAAGAGAGGCGTGGAAGGAGTACAAACAAAATAAGTCGAAGCTGTTGCAGGAGGTGGATAGAGAGGAAGATGAGAGGGAGAAGGGAAAAAAAAAGCTGTGAGCAGAAAAACAACACAGGAAACGCGGTCAGACAAGAGCGAGCAGGGGACAAATTCATGGATTCGCCCAGCGAGCTGGCGCACACAAGATAGTCTGAGATGCTTCACCTCAGACTCTTCGGGAAAACTTCTTCGAGCCTGTTGCATAAATCATGTGAATCGTCATTCTTCCGGGCCGTCTTCATATGCCCAGCCGCCTGGAGTAATCCTTTCCGTCATCTAAGAGGGACAGGAGATGCTTATTTTATGTGCCGACGAAGAAGCTCTCGACTCGCTCAGTTTCATTTGGTACCTATAAACCAACTGCCAATTCGCCATGTCATTCGATAAATATGCGAATGTGACTAAACTCCGGCGAATTTCAGGTTGTGAAAAAGAAGTTACCATTACCATATCCTTTATCTTCGCAGGTTAAAAAATCAATTACAACCACCTGCGAAAATTTTGGCTCGGAAGTGCGGATTTTTTAATTTGTTCAAGCCCCTTAAATGAAAATAGACAATATGCGCACTGGTGTATATGTTGAATGGCATTTCTTTGTGGGCACAACCATTCTAATGATCGTCCAGGGTTGCATCCGTACTGGACGAGAGAGCAGATACGTAGCTGATATATATATATATAGATTTCTCTACTCGTCTAACAAAATCGCGTGCTTTAATTGAAATTATGGTAATCGATAGGACTAATTACATCTATCGATAAATCCGAAATTTAGAAGATTTTAGTATGAGAGTTGTGGGAATCTTTGCGGAAAAAGTTGACGGATAAACACATTGAATAAATTATGTCCATTGACGCTCTTTGTTAGATGAAGATGCCATCGTCTCGATGCTTTTTGTCTTAGAGTTACCGACTTGCCAAAGACAACCATTCATGAGCCTTTTGATAAGATAGGCAGCAGGAACGGCAGTCGATATGCATGATGTTATGCATCGAATATGTAATGGGAGTTGATCCTTATCTAAATACTTTATTTTATCACTGTTGAAGATGAAATTGAAATGCCTGGATTCGACTATGGTTGTATAAGGTCGCCGAGAATGAAAAAAAAATCAAAAAAATCGAATGTTCCTTATGGAATTGATAAACCGTAGAGCGACACTGTTGATGAGAGTTCATGATGAATCTCAAAAGGTCGTTCGAAAACAGTTCTTCAATTATTCCGAAGCTATACGACGGACTGTTTGAACAATCATCAATCCGGCTCTTATCGTTTCAAGCTGAGCTATATGTATAGTTCGCAAAGGCTTCTTGTTCAATTGACATTGCGATGTTAGACAAGTAAATCCAAAGTATCAACCGGAGTACTACCCCTTTTTGACGGCGATCACAGACAGCAATGCACGGTGAAAATCATCGTCGACAGTAGTTTTTAACTGTAAAGGGCAAGATTTGTCCCTTCGTTGACTCCACCCAGGCGATGGGAGAGGTTCATAGATGATATTGCCTTGCGACGGGACAGTTCTTACCTTATAGAGAATGCTATGATCCTTGCACCTAGACCGGATATCGAGCAAGCAAACCTCCTTATTACTGTTGAGCAGCAAGTATGGGGGAAAATAAAAAAAGAAGCCCAACTGCATGTTGGTCAGGTCCATTATTTGATTCAGCGTATCCTTTCTATGCAGACGCCTCCACGCGCTTATGGAAGTACGATAGAATAAATCTACCTTCATTAGAATTAATTGGTCAGAATAATTGAGAAATTTGTCCTTAGCTGCATGATTATATTGTTACTCACGACCATAGGCGAACTTTATTGATGAGTAGCAGGACGATTCCCAGTGTCTAAGCCCAGCTCATTACATATCAAGTGCGGGTAGATCATATTTACTTCAACGCTGAAGCGTATCAAAGGCGAAGATAGACTATATGAATGAATTTGAGCACTGTGGGGCCAATATCAACCAGCCTCGACGCAAATCTTCATCTCTACAACTTCGTGGACGGGCATACATGATTGTAAGAATGCCTCGCGTGATTTCGAGGGCGTTTCGTTCTGTCGATTAATCCGCAAAGAGTTTCGCTAAGCTATCCTCAACGGCTGCACTCTCCTAGTGTGATTATTTCGGAAATCACAAGGTTGCAGACATCAGCCGTAAAATTACGGCTTGCTTAGCATGCAGGAAGCTCGAGCTGGGGGCCCCTATCAGAGATAAGTCGCTAGGCTGACCTATTCATTGAGATCGATGCCATATGCAAGGATCCAGAATTCCTTCCACACACTTTAAGGCTCGCAGATTGCCTTGAAGGGTAAATAAGAGCTTACAGACTTGAGAATGATGCAACGTGGGTTCAAATCCGTGTAGACATCGCCAACGCTGATAAAGCAGAGTCTAGATGGAAATAGCAGAGCGAGGAGCGCCTCAACAAGGTCGAACAGAGTCTGGCCGAACGGCCTACTTTGCCAATTTGCTAAGAGATAGTACATGCACAAGACAACATGCACAAAACAACATGCATGATTCACCCAAGGCCAGCAAAATTAGGTCTGCAGCTGTTTTACCGCAATATCGGAAAGATGAATCAAGCAGCCTCAACAACCTCTCTCACGGGCTTGGAACGTTCCCTGCACCGTGATTTTGTACTGCCAATGGTGGTGACCTAACTCATTCTTGAAATTCGAGCCAGACTTGATCTCAGGTGGGAGTCGTATCCCTCGACGCTGCCGAACAGAATTTGCCTTCAACCAGCGACACTTGCATCCATTCATACATGATGTATTACTTAAGATTGACAATCTAGCAAATGTACGGTGCCGGTTTCCGCTTTGCACGGCTGCAATTTGTACCGTTTCTTCTTTCTGCTCAAGGTCGAACGGGTTCCAAGGCTGCTTGAAAGCTCTCAGAGCGGAAGTCTCCCGTCAAATATTTGCTAACAGTATAATTTCGATGACGTCCGCGCATTGTGCATTGGAGGGCTATTTGACTGAATGAGATATCCACGACGCTGGTTGGATTAGGTGTCTCTTCTCACTAACCCTCGCCCTTTTATCTCGCACTGATCCCGCGGTAGTTCTACGCATAGGAACCCAAATTGATTTCCAACGATGGATTTCGAAGATGCTATACACCAAGAGGGCATGCTACGTTCGGACTCGGCTTTACTTCCTCGTATATGTGTATGACCACCATTGCCCCTCGATATATGTATGGCAGGCCAGCCATGACGCGTAAGTGGTGATATCTTCAGGAGCCAACAGCATCCCTCCAAAGCCGGTACTCGACAGCTATTGGCATGATTCTGATTAGCCAAGTCAAATTTTGGTCTGTTAGCTGTCAAGTGTTTAAGCATTTCTGAGCGGACACTGAGCAAAATGAAGATCGTTAGCGGGATAGTGAGATCAAGCGCTTGATCAAAGCTTATGACAATTGGTACGAAAACAGCGGCTTTTTTCCTCACTATCGCGCGTTCGAGCATGATCCTATATTGCATCAGAAATATGATTTCCATTGCCATGACGGAAAACTGTATCTGTCCTCTCACGTATTCTGAGGACAATTAGGCTCGCAGACCGGAATTTATCTGAAAATGAAGATTCTGAAGCTCGAAATGCTGTTGCCAAAGCTCTCTTCTTATACCTCTCATTACCAAATCGGACAATTCTTCTTCTTGAGTAGGCAAATTACCGCTCTAATATGGATCATGACATGATAATGAGGCTTATCACCGACTGAATATGATGCCCGCCATAATGTTCGTACATCTAAGCCTGGATGCGAGACGGACAGTTTGTATTGGTATATCCACATCGCGTCATACCAACATCTGCTTTGTTCCAGGTTTTCCTCTCAAAACCCCAAATGCTTCACCTCCTTACTCTCATTCTCCCGTTCCCCTTCCATCATCTCTTGCAACACCTTAGCAGTTCCCAACGCCAAACTAATCCCCCATGGTCCATGGCCAGTCGCCACATATACACCACCAACAGGAACGTCCTGGGTCTCAATACCTGGGCCCAACATTCCTTTCGGAACTCTGGCCACCACAGGGTTCCCCGTAGGCGTTACTGGCCGGAAACAAAGCCCTTCTCGCACGGTGTACACGTCGGAATCTGCATCGTCCACACCTGAACCATTTGCCAAGATACTATCGGCAACATGCCGCAACTTCGAAATGGCTTTCGAATCAGCTTTCGCCTTGTCCGGTGTATCAGGCAACGGCAGCTCTGGATCATTCAATCCTGCAATATAGATCTCTCCCCCAACCCTCGAAAATATCTCAGGACTCCACCTCTCTGCTGTCTCCGACGTAAAAATGGCGTGACATTCTTTTGCCTCCCACCGCGAGCTCTTCATCACCAAACTGTGCCCCGCAAGTGGCATCACTGGAATCCTTACCATTGATCCCGGAAACAACTCATCGAATACCCCTGGCGTCCATGCCCCTGCCGCAACGAGCAGCCGCGTGCATGGAAGCTTATGCTCGGCGCCATGAGCGAGGTACCGCAGACGCACACCGCTGAGGTTGCACTGCTCATCGCGGCTCACACGGACCGCTCGCGCGGGGTGATGCAAGCGCACGCCGGCGCGGAGGCAGGCTTGCAGAAGCCAGCGGCAGAGGCGGAGAGGGTCGATTTGAGCGACAGTGTCAGTTGAGGTGAGTCTTTGGAGGTGGTCACCCGGTTTTTGGGTTAACCACACGGGCCATTCATCGCGTGGGTCTCTCTCGTTCGATTGGGATTCGTACGGGCGAGCTGTATTGGCTCTGCTCGTGTTATCGCTAAGGAAGTCCTTTCCCATCTTTTGTCTCCCTGTTGATTCGGCACTCAGGCTAGTGGCAATGGTGGTGTAAGACATCCCCGTCGAGCGAGAATAGCCCCAGTTTCTCCTACCATCGTGTTGCTCCGCGAGTTCGCGGTGCAGGCGGAAACTCAATGCCCCGAGGTCAGCCGTCGCTGGTCCAAACCCTGTATCGCGTTAAATTGAAGTCTATTGTCAGCTAACGTTCTTTTCTGCACTGCCGTACGTTAAAAACCCTCCAAATATGAATTCAACTCAACATCGAAACAAAATAACACGACTCCCGCTATGAACCAATTAGGATCTTAAGGGGGAGAAAGAAGAACTCACAATCCTCAGCCAAAAAGCCTGCAGCCTTGCCACTTGCACTCGCGAACAACTCCTCACTCGCCTCCACCAAATGTATGGTATCCGGTCGCGTATTTCCGGAATGCGCGAGGTAATACGCCGTCGCACAGCCAATGATGCCAGCGCCAAGTATAACAGTGGATTGTGTGTCAGCCGGGTTGGTGTAGGCAGAGAAGATGCGGGAGACCGCTGCTGTGCTGCCACTTGTATTGCTTGTTGCTGTAGGAACTCGGCGGAGGTCGTCATCGGCGTCCATTTTTCTGCAGACTTCTTTGGGTGGTGGCAACTTGGGATGAACAGCACGAGGATGCACGAGATATGAGAGACGGATTGGGAACGAGTTTAGGGTGAGTAGAAAATATTTAGAGGAATGATCAGATGTGGCAGGGGATGAGTATTTAAGAAAGTACCAAATTTGCTACGTTCACGTAAATAGGATCTGCTGTTGACATAGAAGTACCTCCGTCCTTCCATATCTCCGCCTCGAAATGCGGATAAATTGGTTGGGAAGGGTCCATTTTGTAGCATGGACTAAGTACTGACCGTCGGAATTGATAGATTCGAGAAGAACGTTAACGATCGTCCCCCCTCCTCCACCACCCCATCCCAGTGACGTCGGCGGGGTTCGGCGATTCGGTTAGGTGTACCCTTTGTTGAAATAGCTCCGCATTGAAAGTCTGACTAACTTGAATGTGGAGATACCTCATCAAACTTTTGCTCTTGTGCCCACAAGGACCAGAATTGAAGGAGACTCTTGAGAATAATGATATCTCCCTCATCTGATGCCAAGGCTAGCAAGGTTGTCCTGCTTACGGGTGCATCCCGCGGCATTGGGCTCGCAACAGCCCACCATCTCCTCCAACAACCCGCCTCGCACCGCCTTATCCTCCTAGCGCGCTCCGAATGTCCACTCCGCAACCTGGAAGCCCAATATGGCTCTTCTCGCATAGCCGTCATCGCGGGAGACCTAAGCACCAACGCTCCCGCCCTTGCTGCGAAAGCAATCGAAGTCGCTCGCACACGTTTCGATAATCGCCTGGATGGCCTTATATTAAATCACGGCGTACTTGCACCCGTCGCCCGCATTGCAGAAGTGGAAATCGACAGCTGGCGGAGGGCATGGGAGACAAATTTCTTCTCATGCGTTGCGCTTGTACAAGCAGCTCTACCACTTTTGCGGGAGAGTGTAACAGGATGCATCCTCTTAACATCGTCGGGGGCGGCAGTGGGGTCGTATACTGGTTGGGGTGCATATGGCGCGGCTAAAGCAGCAGTGAATCATTTGGCGCGGACATTGGGGGTGGAGGAGAAAGGCGTAGTAACATTGGCGATCAGGCCTGGAGTGGTGGATACAGAGATGCAGCGGGAGATACGGGAACGGCATCACGAGTATATGGATGCGAAAGACGTTGAAAAGTTTCGGGGACTTAAGGAGAGGGGAGGGCTGTTAAGGCCGGAACAGCCGGGACATGTTATGGCAAGATTGGTGGTGAGACCACCGAAAGAATTAAGCGGGAATTTCGTGGACTGGAACTCAGAAGACTTAAGAGAGTATCAGAGCTGAGAAGGAGCTTCAGGAAAGAATGGTTAGTACGAGTCTTTCTGCAATGGCATTTTTGAAGGCGCAGAGGTGAAGAACGAGATTGAGATCAGTCGAAAGATGAAAAGCATGAATACATTTTGCTCAGCAATAGGTCCGTCGAGGACCTTCAGGCTTAGCATGGAACATGTAGGTCGCATCATTGCAGTTTTCGTGAAGCACAGTGGAAGGGTGAGACTTACTAGGAAAAGAAGATAAATATTGTCGCTTATACGGAATTACCTGCCTGTTGTCGACCATCAGCACATGCTCACCGCCATCTTCATCACGCCAAAGAATGGAGAGGGAGGCGCTGGGTCAGGTAATCGAACCATATGTTACTCGTCACCGAAATGAGACTCGGGATTTGATAGTACTTGAAAGTTTTGCTCATCATAGAGACGGCCATCACGCATCCACTGTAACGTACCTGCCTTGCTCGGTATTCAAGATTGTTTCCAGTATCTTTACTAATCACTCGACACACCGAAAAAATTGCCGTGTATCTGCTACGTTTAATGTCAGACAAGGACAAAGTGTATCCGTGCAAACAAGTATGAAGCAAGACGTGAAGTGTGCGAGGTCAGCCGGCTGTTTGGCGCAGCTTGTCGTTCACCACCGAAGGGGATGATAGGGGCGACATCATGTCATCATCGCAGCGGAGAAATTGAATGAGGGAAGGGTGATTGTAACGTACCGTGAGAGTTTTGGGGGATGTACGAAGGATGATGGATGAGGATCTCTAGAAATTTTGTTTGAGCATCGTTTGCAAAATTAGCGTCTCCTAGCTTCCGCAGCACTTTCCACTATAATGGGACTAGTGGCTTTGGAGTGCCGGCCAGTTCAAATTCTTTTCACTTGAAATTTCAGCGGAGTCAAGATCTAGCTATATGATTTATTTCCATAGAAACTTCTGTCCATACTGTCATCAGCGTTTTGTTCGTTTATGGTGTTGGGCTCAATACTTATTTTGCTGTCTATGTAGCATTCATTTGGCTTGATCCTTGCACGTGAGTGTTTTGGGAAGTCTTCGGCCTGCATCGATCGAATGTTCGTCATTGGATCCTGCCATGAAATCCTTTGACAACTGTAATCCAGTCCTCCATCATCCCAATTTTCGCAATATTGAAGGGTGAGGAGCACGAAATCTCAATCAAGCTGAATTTAATTTCATTGAAGAGTTAGGGATTTCCTATCTTTTTCCTGATTTCTACGCTTGTCTGTGTCTTAAGAATGAAGACGGACATGATTAAGAACAAGATAAGGAGTTTTGGCCCAAATCTGGCTTCGTCTTAACCCTTAGGAATGTTCATCAAAAACTCATGAAACGTCTATCCATCTAAACAGGTACCATTCTCGGCCAATACAGCGGCCCTTTATATCTTCTATGCCTCTGTAGACTGCTCTAATCCGCAAAATTTTTGCAGTGATAGAGCTGATAATCGTTTTCAGGATGCTATCTTCGGTTCATGAAGACTTTCTGACGAAAGTTTCTCGAAAGAAAATAAATCTGATAAAGATTAGAAAAGAAAAAGGATTTTAAATACGTCGGAGGTACCACAGCGTCCGGTGGCATCCCAATAGCTTAGGAAGGGCCGAACTGTTCCCCTTTACCTTGACCGCAATCCCATGATAGATGGCCATTGGATTCATCAATCTTTCTGAAATCCTTCCATTGGCTTTACAAATAGCCATGATCGTCCATTGAATCAACTTAATGATACAAGCTGATTGCTTCCAACAATAAGATCCGAGGAATGCCAATTTGGAGGCTTACTTGTCAATCTATCGTCGAGGCATTGGCCATGGCGGCATCTGGTTGTATCTTACAGGGGTTTTTATTTCTCTATTATGCATGGTTCTGGGACTATGAAATCTGCCACGAGATGTAATATCAACGCGGGGACAGTTAGCCACATAAGAGAGGTAGTGATGCTCGGAGGTTCAAAAAGATAACGAAATCGACAAGCGCAGAACTCATATGTGGAATTTATAAAAATTCCCCTATATTAAGGTGTTTCCATCCCTTATCTGGACTAATATGCTGATGTTGCAAAATTTAGCTGCATCGCAGCATTTCTTTCCTGTAAACGAGAGAAAATATGATCGTTACAGGTGACACAGATCCAAAGGGTATCCAGTTTTTTATAATGATTACATTGAAACTTGATGAAAACCAAATTTGCCTACGCCTGATACAGACATCATAATGATGCTACAGATATATGTATTCAAGCTATAGGGAACCCATATGTATGCACGCACATGCTGAACTGAACTAATTTATTACGCGGTCCGAGCGCTCGGCTGTAGCTACATCGTGAAGCTCTCCCGCGGCCTTGGCACGCAGAGAGCTTCCAAAGAACAAGCAAGCACATACCACCTTATCTCCTAGCATTGCTCTCTAACCTCCTGTCTCATCGCACCTCACACCCATCGCCGCCATGTTCAAGCTTGCCGCACGCCGTCCGCTGGCTGCGGCCCTTGCATCCAGTATCCAGGCCCCTGTGCAGCAGCTTCCCCGTCGCTTCCTCTCCATCCACGAGTACCGCTCCGCCCAACTGCTCGAATCCTATGGCGTTGGTGTTCCCAAGGGCTTCGTCGCCCACTCTGCCAAGGAAGCGGAACAAGTTGCCGCCCGCATCCCCGGTGACGACATGGTCATCAAAGCCCAAGTACTAGCTGGCGGCCGCGGGAAAGGTCACTTCGACACGGGATTTAAGGGCGGTGTGCGCATCGTTTACAGCCCGCGCGAAGCTGGTATTCTAGCCGATCAAATGATTGGTCATAAGCTCATAACCAAGCAGACGGGTGAGAAGGGGCGAATCTGTAACGCGGTCTATATCGTCGAAAGGAAGTTCGCACGGCGGGAGTTCTACCTCGCCGTGCTAATGGATCGCCAAACTCAAGGGCCTGTGATTGTGGCCAGCAGCCAAGGCGGGATGGATATCGAGACCGTGGCAAAGGAACACCCCGACGCCATCATTACCACACCCGTTGACATCCACACGGGAGTCACGGACGAAATGGCTCGCAACATCGCCAACCAACTCGGTTTTGACGCCCGCTGCGTTGACCAAGCTGTTTCCACCATCCAAAAACTCTACACAATCTTCATGGAAAAGGATGCTACGCAAATCGAAATCAACCCTTTAGCCGAGACTGCCGAGTATGAAGTCCTGTGCATGGACGCCAAACTGACATTCGATGACAATGCGTCCTTCCGTCAGAAAGAAATATTCTCCTGGCGTGACACGTCGCAAGAAGATCCAGATGAAGTCCGGGCCGCACAGTCGGGACTCAATTTCATCAAACTCGACGGAGATATCGGATGTCTCGTCAACGGTGCTGGGCTCGCTATGGCAACCATGGACATTATCAAACTAAATGGCGGACATCCAGCGAATTTCTTGGATGTAGGCGGCGGGGCGACTCCCGACGCGATCCGAGAGGCGTTTGAATTAATCACATCCGATCCAAAAGTGACGGCGATCTTTGTGAACATTTTCGGTGGGATTGTGCGGTGCGATGCAATTGCGAAGGGTTTGATACATGTGATTGAAAGCATGAATCTGCGCACGCCGGTGATTGCAAGGCTGCAGGGAACAAATGTGGAACAGGCGCAGAAGTTGGTGAGTTTCGTGTTTCTAATATCTCATTCCCACAGGAAACACCCTGATATCCCTTATATACACGAAAACTGTACTTCATTGAACTGGTCGAGTCGTGAGCAAAACTGACCCATATATGTTTTCAGATCAACGAATCAGGGCTGAAGATCTTCTCGCTCGAAGATCTGCAGACGGCGGCCGAGAAAGCGGTGCAATTCTCCAAAGTCGTCAAAATGGCACGCGATATCGACGTCGGGGTAGAATTCACTTTGGGCATCTAGATTACGAGAGAGACGGATGAGGGTAGTCCATGTGATGCCACCGGCATGACGGAAAGACGAGACTAGCCTACTTTGCCGATGAATAAAGGGGTTGAAGTTTTGACTCGGCTGGTAAGGAAGATTTGCTGAAAGCCATCTCAGACTTTATGAAGATAGAAGAAGAGACATGCTTTTTTGGTGGCTTTCAGGCGGCTACTGGGAGGAGGCATATGGAATTGTCCATGGCATTGCGTAGTTCCGCCAAAACCTTCACCCTCTTGTATGTATGCTTACTGGTCTTTTACTAGTGTATCTACGTAGACGCACTTATTTCTGGGTGGTTTCGAGCGCGATTTGAATGAACGGCTTCGTTGTCCTTGGCGATTGTCCTGCTAGCGCACTCTCCAGATACACTTATCCCTGCTTTCGATGTGATCAGTCTGCAGCCTGATTTATCTGCGCTTGTGTTCCTGCGCAGGCCTGTTCGGTGAGGAAAAAGCGAAACCCTACGCAATCACTCTGCCCCTTCGAGATCCGTTCCCATACTTTAGTGGCTCCGAGTCCATTTGTGCCATACGTCGTTTGCTTGGATTTACATCGAGTCACCGGAAAATACAAACAATTTTGCACATATCCTTATATTTTCTTTCCGTCACTGCGGTGGAAAATAATGATAGGTTTATAGAGACGAAAAAGTGGATGTGTGTTTTTATTTACAATATGACTCTCTTTTCAATGGCTTATTTCTCTGATCTCTTCTCTTCCACTTCCAAAGTATTTCGCTTATCTGGAGACTCTGTCTATACTTTCAACCTCCACTGAGTTGTCTGCTGCCTTTTAAAGCGGCCGGCCTCATTTGGTGTCCGTAGACTGGTCAGTCTTAGCCATCGCTCCAAGACCAGAGATTATTGACACCATCCTGAATTTCTTATCTACCGCAAGGAGGCTCCACTACAGACATGCTCTCGTAATTCTTCTGAAAATACATAGCCAGCAAACTATCTAAGTTCCATCCGTAGAAGTGACGAATGATACAAATAACATGAAAGATGGCATGAAAGGCAGTAAAGTCGAATATCTGCAGAACAAGAGGTCGGACCAGTGTATTAAGCGTTCCAAGGATCCAGCAGAGCCGCCCTTTCCGCCTCTAACTGTTCAGAGTCAACTAAGGTCTCCTCATCAGTCCTGGGGCCCAATCCAGTAAATATAGCAGCATTTATCACTGCTGATGATATTAGCGAAATGATTCCCTACGACGAGTGCACTCTGGAGCTCTAACCTCCCAGCCCAGAGCGTCTTCTGCAAAGTCAATATTATATCAATCAGTCCGATAGACCTAGAGCCCTTTTAACGCCTAGCTAACAGTGAGTGGTGGAGTCTCCTGTAGCACCGGCAATGGAATCTTAGCGATACAGCATAGATGGCAGGGGAGTGCCAAGGAAAAGTTTATTTCCAGGGGTTTCGGTCGAGGTGGTTGGCAAGAAGCACAGTGTCTGACTCTCTTTATAATGTACGCGACTGTGAGAAATCTCAATGATCCGGACTTTCTTGAGCTCATCTTACTGCTCTACCAACTTTTCTCCAAATCCGTGCGAGTGGCCTCCAGAAGATACGATGACATGTGTTCGTGGAAGTGAAGCAGTGATGGTAATGATAGTGTGAAAGGGTTCGAAGACACAAAGGGTTCAAGAACGATGTGCATAACATGGTCAAATGGCACCTTCGCAAGCAATATCTTGCTGGATGCTCGATGACACCCGATGCGTTGAAGCCATGGCGCCCGGGGAATGGATGTGAGCAAAGAGAATAATAAGCTCTACATAGAAGCTAAATGTCTTACGTTGGGAGAACTCCACAGAGCTCGCATCATCAAGCATTATTCTGAATATCTATGCTTTAGGTATTCAAATCCAGAAAGGTATTGCGCTCTTTCTTGAACATTCCAGGCGTGGCGAGGTCTTTAAAGAATGTGGACGCACCAATATCTTAGGTAAAGTCCAAGCGATTATGGGCTACAACTCTACCTGATTCAAGCCACTTCCGCAGTGTATTTCATAAACTTAACACCTTGTCATGTTTCATCTTCGCCTTCGCTCTTCTTTCTCTCTCCAAGAATTCAGCTTGCTCAACGCGACTCTTCTCGATATCAACAAAAAATAACAAAAACAAGAAGCTGCATATACTTAAAGCGAATAAGAAGTAGAAGGGCGAAGAGTTGTTGCCCGTATCGTCTATGATCGCACTTGACACCAATGGCCCGATAAAGCTCGAGGTCTTGCCAATAATGCTGAACAGAGAGAAGAACAAGAATTCCTTGCCTCTCGGTGTGACCTCTGAAATCATGGTCTGGCTGTAACTATACCACGGGCAAACGAACAGGCCATAGAAAGCTTGATATGCCCAGACTGCAATCGGTCAGCACAATGGACTTCGAAATTTTGGTGGCGGCTCACTCACCTTCCCATACGTGGTGGAAGCCAAAGCGATTGGTCCAGTTACCGATCATTCCCCAGCCATCTAGCAGAATGATGCCGACGGCAACGACGTTAAACATAGTCTTCGTTGTCAGTCCGTACCGCTTCTGAATGTTCCAAAAAGAAAAAATGCCAAGGGCTTGTGCGACGATGCCAACAATCAATAGGTAGGTAAGCTGCAAGGTGTTGTAGGCGACAATTTCATTCTGCAGGGTGCCTATGACCGTCACAGTAGTATTCAGCGAGTCGCCTAGGAGGAAATATCCGATGAGATAGAACAAGCTCTGCCTTAAATGCCATATCTGGGTCGCGGCTCGCCATAGCTGCCAAAACCCTGCAAGCACAACGTTCATGCCAGGGTCTTGACCAGGTCGCCTCTTTTCTAAAATAAACCAAGGGATCGCGAGCAACAACCAGACTCCAGATGCGAAAGCTATCAACACCGACAGACCCCAATTATTATTAGCAGTGCTTGCGTTGACATTGACTCCAAACATTACGCCAACGATGACTGCCAAAATCACGATCTCGCCAACGGACTGAATATAGAAAGCCATATTACAAAGTTCATTACGCTTCATGCTGTCGACATGATCGTATTCGGTCCTAGTAATGATGCCCTCCTCGTACTGTAGTGCCTTGTCACGAATGGCCACGGTATTCCTTGCCAAGCCTGGGAAAGCCGCCGTCCAATATGTCAAGCAAAGCTGATATGCGATGAGTCCGACAATGTAAAGGCCAAGTCCAATCTCCCACTTATTCTCGGTGTGCACTCCCAGCCACCCGAATCCGATTCCCCAGGCGAGAATGGAGAGCACGATTAGAATATTAGGTCGGAATGTGCCAAAATCCGCGTAGCTTCCTAGAATCAGGAAAATGACAATTTGAATGGCGAAGCTGATCCCGTTGCATAACAGAATGATGCTGTTAATCGTCCGCTTTGTTCCGGCGAAGTAGAGAATTTCATTATCTATCCCACCGACCGCCTCGGCCTGCTGGTACAGTAGATTCTGGGCCGCTGTCGGCGCGAAATTGAACAGTGTTAGGCCGTTATTTCCAATATAGTAGCTGTAGTATGCCCATATCTCCCATTTGCTAGTCTCGTATCTCTCGTCAAATTGATCGGGTGCCAGCGGTCTTTCTTCTTCTTCAATCACTCCGTCTTTAGTTTCTTCTACCATCCCTCGAGTGGGATCCAAGGCATTCGCGCCCACTTGGACTAGACCAGGGTCATTTGCGGCCATCCTGCACAACGTGAAACTTAATTGAAGATAAGTTTACCAAATATATACTGCCAACCTCAAGAAAAACCTTTGGCACTTGCAGGAGAACCAGAAAAGAACTTTTGTATCATGAAATTGGAGGGCAGACCTTCGAAGCAATGGCCGCAGGAAAGTGGAGGACAGGGAAAAGGCTTACTTGCATTTTTTTTCAACACTTCCTAGAGGTGCTCCGACCTGCAGAACCCCGTCTGGCCCGTCGTGGTGATGTACATCCGCATGACACTTGTAACGTTGCGGCTCTAGCGTTGTAGATAAGATCAAGCTCTCCACCTTTGAGGCCAACGGTGCGAGGAAACCTTGTCGATTACGGGTCCAAAGGGGGGTATTTTATCCGATCTAAGGCAAGCCTGGCATCATGTGTAATCTGCCCAAATCTTCCTGACGGCACTTCCGCGTCAGGAAGTGGATTTAATTGATTCGGACAAGGGACAATACACCTCGAGGCCGGTAGAGCAGGAGTGGTTCACAACTTCATAGGCAACCCCTTTCGCGTCATCATTCTCGTTTTCAACTTCACATTCCTGATCGCCAATCCCTCTCTCTGCGCCTGTCCATCCTGCGTTTTGTAAAATCATGAAGGTCCTGGTGCAAACGGATGCATATCAATGGGTGCACAATTTCTGTGACGTGTAGTTCTCGCCTTTGAAGGTCTGACTTCATCGGGTCTTTGAACACTTGCCGCCTCCGCCTGTCAACATGACCTCCCTGTCGTTTCAGGCTGACTGAAAGACGCCCCCTCTCGCCAATTCAATTGTGTGCTGCACCGTCTGCGACGGATGTGATTTCCACGCCTCCGCCACAATCATGTCCAAAACACCCTTACACATAGAGGATTGTACATCCTGGCCGATCGTCTACAGATCGAGTGATAATTGCTCTAAGATCAGTGAGGGAGAAACAGAACTATGTACTTGAGCGAAGGCAGCTTTTAAGGCCAGAATAGAGAGTTACCAGTGCCGCACTTTGATCAACTTAGTTAAAGTCAGTGTTAAGGACTTCCTCATATGTCAGCTTTATGAGAAACTTCCTATAGCGAATTTTGAGTGGTAAGGACGTAAGTATACAAGTTACGCACAAATTTCTGATTGTTCACCATTGTTCAATGCCGTTTACGAAGCTACTCTACATTGCGGCTAGCAGTTGATTTGCTACATGCATCCTCAAGCACGAGATTCTCTTCCTGCTCGATTTTTATAGCAGGAGGCCACTTGCACCGTTGTCTGAGCCCCTATTTGTCTGCTGTCATCTTCTCTGTCTCTCGGGCTAGCTTAAGCAATTTTTGTGGATCGAATACAAACAGCGCCTTCCATATAAATCGCTTGCGGCTAGTCCTTTTTTTTTTTTCTTTTTTCAGTGTCTGTAGATGTTCTGTATGCTTTCCAACCTCCGTCTGGAATATCGTATTCTTATTACATAATAATTCAATGATGTTTCAACACATTGGTCAGTCGTGCGATATAGGGGTTTGACTGCCCCGGCAACATAGAAGTTGGCCCCGCGTGACGCTCGGATTCAAACCAGATGTTTGCCAAATGGCTGTAACTCAGCAACCACTGAACCAAAAATCATGAATTTGAAGGAGATAGATCTTCTATTAATATAAAATTAGCTATAGACTTCATACATTTATAGGTTGCGTAGTTGTTGCGTTATACGGCCGGATCTCAAGACTGGCTGTTCTTGGTCCTTTGCCTTAGGACGATCTGCTACTACTAACTGTAGGGGTTCTAATACTTTTATAGCCATCTTCTTACTAACTAGCGCTTTAAATAAGGCCTAAAGGGTATCTTAGAGGTACTAGCTTGCTTTCTAAGTGTCTTTTTCCTTCTGCTTCTAAAGACCTCGAGCAAGGGTAGCTACCTTAGCCGTAGCAGCTTGTTCTTAACGTGGTATTCGCTTTCTAGCTACTATATCCTACTTTAACTAACGCTCTACCTTCAGCGCTTCTTACTAAGCTTTTCTTTGTAGCTACTGAGATTGTTTGTCTTACACTCTCTAATTCTGAAGGTCCTTAGCCTGTTGTATCTTTATAGGACTAAAGAATGTAGCTCTACGGCTATCTTCAGCTCTGACCTCTTCAAAGAGGCCCTTGCTACACTTCCTATACTTCTTCTTATCAAGAAGAGCTGTCTTGAACCCTTAATTCTAAGTCTGAAGAATAGCAATCTTAGTAGTTATAGCTACTATAGTATTGTTAAGCTCATTAGCCTTCTTCTAATTCTTAGAAGCTACCTTAGAGACTACATCCTTCAGAAGGGCCTGGATTTTCCGCTAGTCAGTAGCAGACAGCGCTGAACTACTAGAGCTTATAGGCCTACTAGTAGTTTAAAAGATCTGAAGTTTTACTAAAGGATCGTATAGATAGAGACCAGTCTTCTTCTAGCCTAAAAGGATATTGGCTTCTGAAAAGGCCTTCTTATAAGCTAGCCAAAATAGCCTAAAGAAGTTACGCTTTGTTACTGAAGTAAGGCCTTAACTGCGGTGAAGGAAAACATCAAGCTCCTAGCTATGGTAGATACTAAGTTGTAAGAATAAGCTAATATCGAGACGTTAGAGCCGGTAAGTTGGATGTAGTAGATACACTACTATTAAGATACGATAGTTAATATACCAGTTAAGGAACTTTATATTAATATAGCTACTATAGCTATCTACGAACAGTAGGCGCTAGACCCTTCTATTACGAGCCTTCAGCTTTGTCTATCGGCTAAAGACCTTAGTTAGCTACTCAAAACCAAGTTTATTATTAGTCTAACTGGTAAGTAAAGAAGCAAAGAAGGCAAATTAGTCTTAGTTAAGATCTTAAAGCTACGAGTCTTAAAGGTTTCCAGTTACTGCTTTATAGATTAGCGCTAGTGAAAGAGCAGTACTATCGGTGTAGATAGCTACTACTATGGTAATCTATTTACGGTTGCTATCTTATAGATTTCCAATCAATCTCTTACTCTTAAAGGCAGCTTTTGAGAAGATCCTCTTAGCTTTGGTAAGGAAGCTAAGGAGGGAGCCTTTTTTATCTGTATTGTAGATATTAGTTATCTATACGTTGTATTACTAGATCTTCTACAATATCTAGGTCGAAGTATCCTTTATACTCGTGTTCTGAATCCATCTTCTTCCTTGCAGCATTAATTAGTCTAAGATATCTGCTTTCAAGCAGATAGGACTATCTCTTACAGAACCGGCTACACTACGACTTCCCTAGCATCTTTTCACTAATATCGAAGGCAAAGTGGTATACTATAGCCGCCGTTGGTAGTAATCCAAGGTCTGAAAGGCGGTTGATATACTCTATTAGATTTAGCTCCTGTACTGGTGATAGTAGCTGCTGGTTTTCATCTTTTTGACGCTTGGTTCCTTGAGTCTTTTAGCAGCGCCGAGAGAGGGTATGTCTGCTTACACCGTGAGTTCTGGCTATCTCAGCATAACAAGGAGACTCAGATTGAAGGGCCTCGGCAAAAGCAGCATCTATGGATTTTTGGTTAAGGTGTGGTATCAATGGCAAGATGGACACAAAATGGAAAATATGAGCGTCACATGATGCAGAGCGGCACGGGGGGAACAACGTCTACGTTGCATATGCCATGTGGAGCTCAATGGGGTTAGAGGGATTGCTCTCGAGTCGTGAAATGTCAAGGCCAACGCGCGGTGTTGTATTATGCAACTCCAAGGACTGCAAACCTGCGTCGCTGGTGTCATAGCCGCTCTATGCATTGGGACATAAGAGGACACCAAAGCCAAACTTAACATAGTCGGAATATCAGAATGTACTCTTAAGCCGGAAGAGGCTAGACTATCCCACAATCTTGGCAAAGTACTCTAAGCCCTAAATCTGTCCCTCCTCGAGTTGTCGCAACCTGGCTTTGAGATTTGTGTCTAAGTCTAAATGGGAAGCTCCTCCGTAAAATTCACTAGGCCAAAAGGGGAAGCATTCCAAAAATCTCGTCTTTTTATTCTCGGCCAGCATTATAATTCCAACCCAGTTCCAAATCCTCTGTGAGCTCCTTCAACCTAATGCAGGTACAATGTATGCTATTTGGGGCCTTCTGTAGTTTTTTTACAAGCTCTATTGGAAATTGCGCCCACACCTGCCTTCCTGGAACTGCTTATGTGCCAGCCGTGACGAAGTAGTCGGCTTCGAGCTCGACCATACCGCAGATTGAACCTTGTCAAACCTGTCAAGAAAAAGCAAGCCGTGAAGCTCCCATGCCCTTCTCTACGCACCACTATCGGGTTGCTCTCTCTCCAATGTGATTATATCTCCCACGCACGTTACGTTCTACGGGATTTGCTAGCATCAATAACGCCTATCTGGCTCTGCAGTGGCAACTCTCTTAAGCGATGTGATACGCTTAAAACATCTACACAATTGAGTCCAAATAGAGCGATTCCAGGGAACACATGCAACCGAAAAAAGGGTGAAATTATTTATGTTGAGAATCGTATTTGGCGCTATGATTGTTATCAGTGTTGGCGTCGGAAAAGCAAGGTTACAACCGCGCACATCCGGAGACGAATCCACTAATGAACGCCTCTACGACACAAATGATAGCCACATAAGATGACTCGGACGTTTTACACTTGTTGGGTTGGTTTTATCAGTGATGTGACCTAGATGCGGTTTGTGTGATAAAAGCGTACGGCGAAGACGCTGAGGATGTCGAGGTTGGGAAATGATGATGAATTACACGTGCAGCACCTGTCTCTACCAATTCTTCCAACTCAGAAATACGGCTGATTGCAAACGGGAAATGCGTCAATTGGTTGAAAAAGCCGGTCATAGATCTTACAGAGCCATGAATTGGACAGAGCGTACGCCTCATCCGCCCAGTAGCAGTCAAAAGGGTCAGCGCGTCGTTCGGCTTGTTTGTAGACTACTTTTGGCCGGCCTTATCATAGCTTAAGATCCAGTGCCTCGTTTCCAACGCATCCGCCAGCTGAGAGTGACGGCAATGGAACGGACGCCATACCACAGTACCTATCATGAATCACCTTGGCTTCGGTTGGCCGAACCGTAAGCTCCGGTCCAGGCGGCCGTGGAGCGGCAGCCAGCAGCCCACGTAGCACGTATTAACTCGACAGTTGGTGGGACTCGCAGATTTTTTGCATTAATTCTTGATAGTGTCTGCAGATAAAGCATTGACTGGTTAGAGTGCAGAAGCGATATTGATAGTGTCCCTGGATTGCCTCCAATGAAGTGGTTGAATTCGAAATCTGCTTGATACTCGGAAGTTTCACTGGTTCGTGAGTTTGACCGTTCCATTCATGGTGTGGAGTGGTTGGTAAGAAATGGGAGAGATACACTTCGTAAATTCACTGTTTGCACATCATGACCGTTCCTGATCGTGAGATCGAAGAGGGCTGAGAGCTTCACTCGCGCAGAGCTCTTTTTATGTGACGCACAATTTTTTGCAGACTGATGGCACGATACCGAAAGATTTCGAACTGGCGAAGTATCAAGGATTAGAGCGGTTTCCACTTTAAGCTATGATGACAAGTGAACGAAAAACCAACCTTCATTGATGGCACTGTCTCGTGTTGTTCGTCCATAAGTGATTGCTGGTAGAAAATCACCCTCATTATTTGAGCAATGTCAGATGTGGAGTCTTCAAAGTCATGTCCATTGTCCTTTGCCATGCATAGCAGAGGCTATAGACTCTAGTACACACTGTTTCAAGATTTATTATATACCTCTGCTGCCGTTGCACGGCACCTGTTCGTCGTGCAAAAAGGAGATTAACAGCAAAATGAATATAGATAAGCTTTTCCCACACATCGCCACAGAACAAGCATGAGGTGTCCACTAAACTGTAGCCGCATTGCATACCGGAAATCTCATTGAGGCACAGTATGTTGGCTCAATGGCTGACTCTGATGCAGTATCAAATTGGTAAGGGCCAATTGCAGTGCTCACAAGCGCTGGACAAGTCCGTACCAATCTGCACACATTATGCCAGGGGCATTTACCGGATGACACACGTGCAGTCGTTACCTATTCGAGCATCGACAGACTTCATCTGTGCAGCGAAAATGAAAACAGCCACAGCATAGGCCTGTTTCATCACAGGGTCCCTCTAGAATTATGAAATATCCATGCGGATTAGCTATTGCTCTGAGTTAGGCGTGGTCGACAAGAAGCCATCCCCTAAACTATAGCCAACATCGTTTTGGGTTCGACAAACTCCCACGCTATGCCTCCAACCAGTCATGCGGAATATTTTTGCTCATGGCAAACAAAAAAAAAACACCAAAAAACTCGGAGTACTACACAGAACGAGTATCTATCAATTGCTTAAGCCGAATTCCCACATTTCCATTTTAAACCCCAGCTCCTCCTCTCTCGGGGCGACGTATCTTCTCAAGCGCACGTAAGATCATTGACAACCCTTAAGCTTGCGCAGAATCGACTGGCGCATGAGTGCTGCTTAACGGCGCTCCCTTCGCTTCCAAACCGTCAAGGGTGGAGATGTTGTTCGGAAGTGCCTCAACCCTCGAGCGCATTGAATCCGGAACGAGGTCAGGGGTCGTTGGGCGCTTCAAATCTGGTATCGGGGTTGCGAGGAAAGTCTTCGAAACTGGGCTTTTGGGGCTGTCAAGCTTCTCCAGCACCGAATCGCGTTTCCGCAGCGTGAACTCTTCGGACCGCAGAGCCTGACCGAAACCCTGAGACGTCGCAACCTGCTCGATTGACTTGAAGTACTGGATATGGGTCAGCAAAGACCACTGCATGGGGTTGGAGATCGCGGAGGCGGCTTACCTTTACGGTCTTCACCTGCAGCTCCAGCGTCGCATCTTCGTCAACCACAATCATGGCATGGGGGTGCAGCTGCAAGCTTGAGAGCGTCCACATGTGGTTGACACCGCCTTCTATGCATTTCTGTAACGCTAGAGCTTTGTGTGCCCCCGTGATGATGATCACGACTTCTCGCGCCTGGATGCTTGTCAGCGCAATTTCACCTGTTTCACTCCGAAGCACACGTACATCCATAACCGTTTGAACGCCAACGGTGAGAGCCATCTTCGGCACCTTGGTGAGGTCATTGCCGAAGAACCTCGAATTCGCAAGGATGGTGTCGTATGCCAAAGTCTTCACCCTCGTCCGGCTGCGCAAACTCGAACCGGGCTCGTTGAAGGCAATGTGTCCGTCGGGGCCAATGCCTCCGAGGAACAATTCAATTCCCCCGGCTCGCTTTATCTTCTCCTCATACGCGATGCATTCCTCTTCCAGATCCTCTGCGTTACCGTTGAGGATATTGATGTTCTCCGGCGCGATATCTACGTGGCTAAAAAAGTGTTTATACATGAACGAGTGGTAGGACTCAGGATGCTCGCGCGGAATTCCTACGTATTCGTCCTACTCCCGTCAGCGCGGGCCCGGGGCCGTGTGCCACGATGAGACGCACCATGTTGAAAGTGACGATATTCCTGAACGATATGTCCCCATTCTTGTACGCCGCGACCAGGTGTTTGTAGATGCCTTCCGGAGACGATCCCGTCGGCAAGCCCAGGACGAACGGCTTCTCCGGCGTCGGAGCAAACCCTTTGATTCGCTCTAGGGGGGAGAGGACATCAGCCAGGAGACGGGTAGCTGCATGCCATTCTCGCACCTACCGATGATATAGTCGGCAATGTACTTGGACGCCGTGCCCTTGTCATCTCGGATGATGAGCCGCCTGGATGCAGAAGGTGGTTCAGCGCACGTCACTTTGCCACAAACACAAGCATCGCCCGGGGCCGTCTTACATGTTGTTGGCGAGGGAGAGGCTTAGGAGCGCTGCGAGGACGAAAGCGACGGACACGAGGCGTTGGCTGGATTATACGTTTCGCAAGCGTGCCACAGGACCCGCGGCGAGGCAGGCGCAGAGAGAGCTGCCGTCATTTTCTTACCTGTCATCGCATCGATCGTGACGTGATACCCTGTCTACGCCCCGCGAGTGGTGGAGCTCTATTCTACACTCCCAGTTACACCACTTCGCCCCCAGAATGCAACCTCTGTCGTACCCGCCGAGCGAGCCGGATCCATGGCCGCACGTAGCATCCCGGAGTTACGTCTCCCACGCGCACCACGTTCTACGAGACGAGGCCGCCGCCAAGCCAGCGGGTTCGATGCGTCCTGCCCGCCGCCCGAGCCGGCGGTGGCCACGCTCTTGTCACGCGACCGTCGGCCGGGCTGGAACGACGATGCTGGCAGGCGGCGTCTTGGGACGGGTGGCAGCAGCGCTGGAACCTTTTGATAGATACGTTACAGCAGACCGGATCGACGGCAGGGATTTTAGGTAAGCAGGCGACGGACGACAACGCTCCCGAGATAGCTGGACCGCCGTACTTGTCCCCCAATTGGCCTGGGGCGCTCGGGAGTCATGGCCGACATGTGGCTCGACAAGGCTCGTTGCCGTGTCGAGAGGTGTGCGGCGCCCCGACGTCGCACCAGACGCAGCGTTCGTAGGGAAGATGTGCATGAAGGAGGAGCAGGCGGAGGGTACTACAACGTCGAGGCCGATAACGTTCGTGTGGTAGCGGCCAATTAAACTCCCCGGCTCCAGCTCTCGGAAGGGTTACGCTAGTGGCCATCTTCTCCGCAAGCAGGGTCCGTAGTTCACATGGATGTGCTTTCACGGTTGCTGGGAATTGTTATAGCTGCTCAGCACTCCGCACCCCCCATCCCTTCTCCTTCGTTTCGCACGCCCATTTCCATCGTGCCCAGCCACGACGGTTTGTTTCCCGCGTCATCGTCGCTCGTCGGTCAAGGCTATTGGGTGTTTGATCGTTCGGCATCGGAACGGACCACTTGACTGTTGCTATTTCGTCGGACCACACGCGACACGGCCGCGAGCATGGCTGACGGCGGGGAGAAGACGGCGCCGACGGAGGACGTTCATCAGAAGCCTACCGCCCACTCAATTGACAATCAGGAGACTGGCGAAATCCCAAGCGGGTGGATGTATCGGTCTCGCAAGATCGGCCCCATCAAGTTTCCTTGGTATGCCAGCCCTGAAAGCCAGCTGCTTCTGGTGGCGTTCACGTGTTTCCTGTGCCCAGGTAAGACACGCACGATTGATCTTCGCCAATGGCGAAAATGGTTGACCGGCGTCATGCAGGAATGTTCAATGCCCTCAACGGGCTCGGTGGCGGCGGCCAGCTGAATCGAAGCGCCGGCGACGCTTCCAACACTGCGCTGTACTCGACCTTTTCGGTCGTGGGCTTCTTCGCCGGCAGCATCACCAACTGGGTCGGCATCAAGTGGGCGCTCGCTTTTGGCGGCACCGGGTATGCCGTCTACACGTCCAGCTATCTGTGCTACAACATCACAGAGAACTTCGGTTACATCGTCTTCGCTGGCTTCTTCCTCGGCATCTGCGCCGGCATTCTCTGGGCCGCACAAGGCGCCATCATGATGTCTTACCCGCTTGAGAAGGACAAGGGCCGTTACATCTCCTGGTTTTGGATAATATTCAATCTGGGCGGTGTCATCGGCAGTCTGGTGCGTGATGTGGTGCCTCGGCGTTCATACGGCGTGAAGACTAACCTGACGTCAGGTCCCCCTCGCGGAGAACATCCACGTGAGAACGAATAGCAAGGTCTCCAACGGCACATACATCGGCTTCTTGATCCTCACCGTCATTGGCGCGTGCATGGCGCTGACCCTTGTGGACGCCAAGAAGGTCGTCCGCACTGACGGCTCGAGGATCATTTTGATGAAGCATCCGACATGGAAGTCTGAGATCTTTGGTCTGTACCAGACCTTGCGCAGCGACCCGTACATCATATTCATGTGGCCGATGTTCTTCGCCTCCAATTGGTTCTACGTCTATCAGTTCAACGACGTCAACTTGGCCAAATTCAACACCCGCACTCGCGCCCTCAACAACGTTCTGTACTGGACCATGCAAATGGTTGGCGCGACCGTGTTCGGATACGCGTTGGATTATGGCAAACTCAGTCGCAGGACCCGTGCCAGGGCGGCGTGGGTGGCGCTTCTGGTGTTGACCATGGCCATCTGGGGTGGTGGATATGCCTTCCAGAAGCCATACACCCGCGCGGAATTCAACGCGAAGGAGCTCGCGACATTCGACTGGACGAGTCCCGGCTACGGCGGCCCACTCGTGCTCTACATGTTCTACGGTTTTTACGATGCGGCGTGGCAGACCACTGTGTATTGGTAAGCAGTCCCTTGACTCTCGTCGCCACGAGACAAGCTAACCCCCCACCGCCCTTTCCTAGGCTCATGGGTGCGTTGACCAATAACAGCCGTAAGCTGGCCAATTTTGCCGGATTTTACAAAGGCATTCAGTCGGCCGGCGGTGCCATCACTTGGCGCATCGACGGCCTGAGTCACGGGGCGCCGTCGTTCATGAGCATGTTCGCCTCGTGCTGGGGACTCCTCGGCGGTGGCCTCCTGTGCGCCCTGCCCGTCGTGCTCACCAAGGTCAGGGATCATATTCCCATTGAAGAGGACGTCGCCTTCACCGACGAGACCGTAGAGGACGTTCTCGGCCACAAGGTCATGGATCGCGAGACACCCGACGAGATCAAAGTCTAATATACATGTGTGCCGCGGACGGGAGGGTAAGGGGGCCATTCGGGCTGTTGTGTCATGCTTTTGTCGGCATTTAATGGTGAGACACCGTGCAGATCTTGAGCGAGGAGCCATGGTTGGGGGTTGCATGCCGTTTCATGTGTACCTTATGTCAGGATGGGTTCCTGCCGCGCGTATGCGAGCAGGACAGAATGTTTATCTGTTGCAGCGATTGTGCCCAGTGCCGCACTCATTCTCTCCATTGCTGAACCATCGCATTCGCGACCTTGTTGTTCATCCCGTTGGCGGTCCCTCCCCTACCCAAACCATCCTCGCCACAATCTGGAAAGGCACGTCGTCAATGGGCCACGTGACGATCTACATGTTTCTTTTGTAGTGCTACTGGTGCAGCTGGCGGACCGTGCAGCCCTTTCCGGTATTTGGCCGTCGCCCCGCACGCGCTCGCAAATTCATCGACTCCAGTCTCGCTTTGTGGTCTCACTTCCCAATGCAACGTCACGCGTCGCCTACCGCTGTAACTTACTCGTGTAACTCGGCCCGCCCTTTCCTCGATGCGGGCGATCTATACACGTTCGAACAGCCACTCGCCAGGCCCACTGGAACACGCGGCACCCTGGGCGGTAGCCAGATCGTTGCGCCAGGAGCTCGCCCGCCGGCCTCCCACCGCCCGCAACCCCCGATTTCGGGAGGCACAGCGATCGCCCTCCCCCCCCCCCCCCCCCCCCCCCGGGGGCTATGACTTGATACAACCTTGCTAATTACGACCTTCCTAGATTATACCAAAAACCTTTGCTAGTTGCGACCGGCTAGTTTGACGTGTTGTTTACCCGATCTATTCACGCCCCGCTGTGTGCACCGGTAGCATGATGATACCATCATGGGTGACGGGCGAATGACATCCCGCACGTTGTACCTACTCCTGGTCTCCTCCGCACCGCTGCTACCCATCTAGCTCGACGAGGTGTCGCCCTGTAACGGATGCTCCGACGGGACCACCGAGCGACTGGCTGAGCCTTCAACTATCCGCACCGCCCGCTGTTGACTGTGGGAGGTGTTTCCCCCCCGCTCCCCAAACATTGTCAACTCAACCCCATTGCACACACAACGCACACATCGCCAGCCAGCCGCCTTGCTGTCCATGACGTCCGTCCGTCGCTACCGCTTTCTCTTCTTCTTCGACGTCTTTTGGGTCTTCGGGCGACTAAGACGAGCAATGAGTCTCGTGGTGTCGTCGGCAATTCAATTCTTCCAGCCTGACCACTCCAGCAAACGGCCGGCAGTGCATCATGTAGTCGAGCGATCCTTCCAAAAGAGCATGGATGAATTTGCCAGTGAGGTTCGCAGCCTCCTGGACGTCCCTCTGCACTCCGATCGACTGCTGGAGATGTCGGCAAAATTGCAGGCGGAATATCGGGAGAAGTTGAGGGCGTCCGATATATCAATGCTGCCGTCATATCAACACACACTGCCCACCGGCGAGGAGCAAGGAGACTTCCTTGCTTTGGATGTGGGAGGGTCGACATTCCGGATTGCTCTCGTTCGGTTAACAGGTCGCAAGACCGATGGCGACAAGCTACAGATTCGGCGAATACGAAGCTTTGTCATCGACAAACGGATTCGGGATCTGAAAGGGCAGGCTTTTTTTGACTGGATGGCGGAGCGTATTGGTGAGATGTTGGTGGAGTACAACCGAATCAACGGTACGACGAATGCAAAATTGGACATGGGCTTGGCGTGGTCATTTCCGATAGAACAAACGTCTCCACGGACGGGGCGATTATGTGCCATGGGCAAAGGCTTTTGTGCTTCACATGGCGTTCAGGGGCAGGATCTTAGTGAACTGGTCATGATATCGTGCCGGGCAAAGGGACTGAATGTTGAGATGCGGGCCATTGTGAACGACGGCCAGGCAACACTTCTGGCGCAAGCGTACCGGGATCCAAGCACGCGCATGTCACTCATTTTGGGCACCGGGACGAATGCTGCGGTTTACTTACCAGTATCAGCTCTCGGAAATGATAAGTTCGGGTCCCGTCCCGAAAGCTGGCGTGCCACCGCCAAACACGTGCTGGTCAACACCGAACTCAGCATGTTTGGGAAGAATGTGCTGCCAACTACGCGGTGGGACGACGATCTCAATGCAAAACACATGCTTCCCGACTTCCAACCGCTGGAGTACCTCGTCACCGGGCGGTATTTGGGTGAGATTGCACGACTCATACTTGTAGAAGCAATCACCACGGCAGGGCTGTTTGGTGGCGAAATGCCGGACAAGCTGGACGAACCATACATGCTGGACACGCGAATCTTGGCCGTTTTTCAAAGCGATCATACATCAACTCTGGCAAAAGCAAGAGAGACCTTCTTGCAATCACACGCTCTATCTGAGCGACCACGACGACGCGAGCTTGAGTTCATACGAGAGGTGGCTAGGCTAGTCTCGAGAAGAGCCGCCAGCTACCTCGCTATTGCCTTACATGCTTTATGGACTGTCCGGACCAAAGCCGAGGGAATCGAGCCTGGTGAAGCCAGCCATGTAACGATTGCATGTGACGGCACCATTGTCGAGAAGTATCCAGGATTCAGGGCGTGCTGTCAGCAATACCTTGACGACCTTTGCGAGCTTTCGGGGGCCGCGAAAGGCGCTGTCACACTGGAGTTGGCACCGGAGAGTTCCGTTTTTGGCGCTGCGGTAGCCACTTGCTGCCTTCAGGACACTTGACGCCGCGGACTTGCGTGGCCGCATGTGCTGGCCAAACGCATGACCAGCGCCAATGTGTTGGCAGGAGAGGATATCCACCTATCGCGTCTTGTCGGGGAACGAGGGCCATTCGGCGTTGGCATGTATGAAACGCATTTTAGAAAACCGAGATTTAATATTAGATCTTAGAGAGACGATTGGACATGTCCGCCCACTCGCCTTTTGGCATAGCACTGGAGTTGGTAGAAGGAGTGGCCAAAAAAGCCACGGTAGCATTGCAGCGTTTCGTGTATCAGCACCTCACCAAATGTACCAAATAAGCTATCTTACGAATGTGAACACCCATCACTCGAGCAGTAGCTCAAAAGCTAGTGATCCGGGCGCACTTAGCGGACCCATTGTGGCAGCCACGCGACTCTCGCCTCCGCCTGCATAACGGCCGGTACGGATAGGATCCGTCAACCAGATCGAGTGCATGTACTGGTATTTAACGATGTCTTAGGAAAGAATTCATGGACGGCCACCATGCTTGCTTCAAAAAGTGGATTCGCTACATCGATCGAGCGGAATGTGGATGGAAACGATGTATATGGCTTCTTTCCCCCCAGCCCGGCTCTCGGCGCGTCCCTACCATCTAATCTTTGGTTTGGCCCCTCGAAACCCTTGTCTTAGGCTCCAAGGTGCGCATGCTCATCGCCGGAAAAACCGCTTAGCTCGCACACACGGCTCGATTGATAAGCCGACTCGCCTTCGTGTATAGTGGCCATTTTCGAAGTATCATCATTCCCCAGAGGTGCTTCTCTCCGTGTCTTGATGCAGGCAGTTCGCTCCCGTCTCCGTGGCCAGTGAAAGGCGTCATTCGGGGAGCATGCCCACTTCTTCGCGACCTCGCACCATCCCGACGCTGGGGGAGCTCCCCCAACGTCAAGAGGCATGCTTATGAGGCTTTCGAGGTTCTCAAGACTGGAGGTGTGGTCATCCTGCCGACCAACCGACGGAGGGTACGGGATCATGTCCAGCAACGCTGAGGGGATCGAGCGGGCCTTTGCGGCCGAACGGAGGGCTCGGCTCCTAGACATACGCTTGGGGTCATTGGGCACCTATCCCCAGCATCTCGAATTGCATATCCTCCCTCCGGAGAAATTCGAAATGGCGAGGGTGATCCACCCTGAAGTTCAATGCTCTCCTGGCAGTCGTTGCTCCGTATAGAAAAAGAGCGTCCCCCTCCGAAGCGGCTGAGCGACGAGACCATAGCCCTAGTCACGAAAGGCGATATGCCCTCGGACTTGCATTACCTGAAAGCCCCTTTAGTACGGGAAGTCGGGCGGCTGAATGTCGAAGATGGCCAATTAATGGTTTGGCCCTAGTGCCAACCTGACGGGACGGGGATAAAATATCTCGCGTGCATGACATTGAACCGGAGATCATTGAATGCGCCGATCTGATTGTGGACTATGGCCTCCAGAGATATCATCGCTACGGGAGAGCGGGCACTTGCGTGGACATGGATAACAATGAAGACGTTTGAGGATTGGCGCAGGGTACGAAGTCTTCCGACACTGGATGAAGAGGTTTTTCGACGTGCAACTTCCTGAAGATCCTGAGAATCGGGCTGACCAACAAGAAGTCGGCATCTCGTTTAAATTACAGGATTGTTGAAAGTCCACCGTCGACAAAGACATACACTGCAGATAACTGCCTGGGCTTCGCGAATGGCGAAGGTCCGCCGCGCTGATCTACAACACCCTTGCGAACCCGTATTATGGACTCATTAATAGTATATTAACCGTTCTGCAACGGATGATCGCGAAGAATTAAGCGATGCGAATTTAAAGTCTCGACTCATGTGCAGGCTGCAGGCTTTTTATATTTGATGCATAACCGCATTGGTGATATAAAAGAGCCGAAAAGCATGTAGGGATTCGAGGAATTATCGCCGTATCGTTTATGATGATGTTGCCCCGAACAATCGGTGTCACGTGCCTTCGAGCAGGGTTCCGGAGGCAAGGCGTAAGTAAACAAAAGAAGCAGCAAAAGCATCTGGAACTTCGCTGGCCCGCTGAGTAAGAGACTTTCTGGAGAGAGTGTGGATCCACTCAGGGGTGCTTGCGCCACTATATCTTAAACGATGATACGTAAGTAATCTTTCTCTTGCCTCTCCAATTTTATTATATTTATCCAAATAAATTTCACCCCCTTCTCAATCACGATCCAATACATATGTGGACGGGGAATTCACTTTAGAAGTTGCCAAGACAAGACGCGGGCAGTATCCTGTATTAGTCCAAAGCTACCAACGCAAAGGCTGTATCTTATATGCCGGCTGTTGATATAAGACATTCTAGCTCCAAAGGAACCAAAAAATTTGGCTGGTAGGCAGGCACGACCCCTCAACACCATCCGAGAACATTCCTAGCCTTAAATCACGATTACTTCCAACCCATGTCTCGCTGAAATAGTCCATTCAAACAGACGAGTCCGCCTCGCAAGCAACAGCGGCGTTTCACAAATCAGCGGCCAAGTAATCTGTAGACCAGTGGTGGTTTGTGATCAAAATAAACGCAAAAGGTAGAAATTTCGGTATAGTTTGCGCCTAACTTGGAGAAGATATGTTGATCACTTGCACCACTGCATAGCAAGACGACATTGCTGGAGGTGTTGCCCATGCGAAGTCGCTGTAGCGCCGACAAGAGATGAAAAATGCTCCCGAGAAAGCAGCTTTGCAAATGCCGCTCTTCTGATGGATTTTTTCTCAAGCGTACTCAAATGTCCCAGGCGTCAACCGAAGCAGCGCATGATGATGAAGTAATGGCGAGCCTTCGAAATTTAGTGAGACCACCCTACGGAGAATAACGGCACCCTCCGTGCATGCCCGCGAGCGGTAGAGAGCTTCTTGCGTGACTTCTCCCCCCGGTACTCCCGCCGTTGATTTCGACCAGATCGAGAAGGACCCGACGGACCGACATGGGGAATGGTGGGGATTTGTGAAGCTAGAATCTGATACATGCAGAACGCCTGTGTAGTGGATCACTGAATCCTCCCAAGAGGCTATAGATTCTGCGTGGTCATCAATTGATCTGTCCACAGACATCGCCGGGTCTTTTGTGAGAAGATTGCGAGCAAATTTATCTTCGGAATTGGTTGTCATTTCCTCGCTCTGTCCTGAAATTCATATCCTCATCTGCCAGTGCACATCGCCTCCAATATGTTCAGAATGGAAGGGATATTTGGCTAATAAGACTCATGTCACATCTTCGCTGAAATAACGTTTACTCCGCGCGCTCTTTGCACTTGTCTTTGGATCTCGCGGGTCGGAAGGCAATTTGGTGTGATGCACCACATGTGGTCTGTAAACTGCGTCCACTGGAGGCATCCAGTCATCAAGCCCTAATGGAAAGTACTCATAAAGCAGATCCGCGCTTTCATCCGGACTATTGATCGTGTTTAGAGTAAATGATGGCGCTCGCGCGATGATATGCAGCTTCTTTGCTGACCGTTGGTCCGGAGGTGTTGCGCTGCTTCCAGGCTTTGGCGAATCGTCCTCGACAAGAGACAGGTTGATAGGTGCTGGAGGTGGTAGTGGAGGCTGTGTTTTTCGTATAAGGTCTGGAGAAGATAAAGCGTACACGTTTCCACCTTGGAACGGGCTGGTGTGGGGTGGCACAGCAGTCATTGTGCCAGGCTGCGCTTGCCCGGTCCCTTTCCAGTCATAGAAATCATTGCTCATGTGAGCTTCGTTCCCATCGACATAGGATGGCATCTGCGTGCCCGGTTGCTGGGCAGTCTCTTGTTTCAAGGGCGTTGATATAGGGCCATCGTGGGCTTTCTTTGCTGAATCGCCCGTAGAGCTTCTATGTGGCTGCTGCAGTTGCTGCTGAGCAGGATAATGAGGTGCCTTGCGCACATGTCCACCACCGTTCAGAGGCATGTCCTTCCTGGATTGAAAATTCCTCGGACTTCGCCCACGCACAATAATTGCGTTAGATTGCACCTCACATATTGGAACCTTCCCGCCTGTTGCAAGAGTGGCAACCACTCTGAGCCGTACGACGAAGTGCTGTTGAAGCTCTTTGCGGCGGCCGTTGTTGGCCGTAGCGATCCGAAATTGCAGTCTTTTCCATTGAAACGGGAATGTTGCAAAATCCGTATCCACCACATCCTGCACATTCATGAGATCTAATGGGATAGAGGGAGGTTCGCGCTCAGCCTTCTCTTCGATGACCGGTGCGCCTGGATTGGCTGGTGTCTTCCAAGGCACAGATATTATCTTTACTGGGTTGCCCTCGGTCGATTCAGTGGCACTTATGACGAGCTCTTGACCAATAATTGGGATTTGTTGTCCTTGATCCGTGAGAATGAATCTCAGGGTCCTGGGCAGTGTAATCTCTCCGGTAATCTGGAAAAGATTCCGCCGATAGCAGGTCAATTCTGTCGGTGGCGCTTGTGCATCTCCTGCTGTTGCCCATGGCGACTCGGCCAAAAAGAACATGCCGTGTAGCTGGGCAGCTAGTGAGATGGTTGTTCGCCGGGTGGTCCAGTCGAGTAATGTATGTTCAAAGTTCGGCAGGGTAAAGCTAAGCAACTTGTTGTCACGGTCGATAGAAGGCGTTTCAGGATCATGTTGTTCCGGGTTGATTGGCTCAAAGCCACTGACTACATCGGAGAAAGGGTCTTCATAGGTACTGGAGAAGCGTTTGAGCTGCGGAGTCGGCTGCGGCTGCAGTGAATGCAAGTTTACGTCCTCACTTCTGGAAGTTCACCACGCGAACATTAGCATACATTTTCTTCAACATGCGCGCTCGTACTTTATCATCACATACCCCGCATATCCGTATGTAGATCGATGGTCCGGCATCTCCATTGGCAGCAGCATGTCCGTAAACGGGTCTGTCCCACTACCACTCACGGTCGGATGTGCCATCTGCGTCGCCAAGTAGGTCATGGTCGACGGATCGAATCCCGAAAGACTGTCCATGTTGGCAACGTCGCATCAGCGTCGTGCCGCGTCGTCTGTGGAAGGATTGCTTGGGAGCTACACATGCACATGCGAATGAAGCAGGCGAATGCGCAAGCTTAGAAACGCAGTCGTCCTTTCGTCCGGACTCTTGTTGGCCCCGTCGTCAGCGTGTTGCACGCCAGATGCGCTGTCGTCGCGCAGGTGGTCGCCGTGAAGAGCTGATGTCGTGTGGCATCCACTTCCAGCCCTAATGATGGTGTCTTGCGCTGCTCCAATCGCTTCTGCGGGGATGGAGGGGTGGGCGCACGCGGTGTTACAGAGGACAATGGAGGTCGCGGTCGGCGCCGGGCATCATTCAGTGCTTCATACAACTCCGTTTCGACGTGCTCGAGCGGGAGGAGATATTAGATGCCCGCCCTTCGGTGCTAACCCTCGACTATCCCCCTGTCGCCGCCTCGGCCTACCGAAGCCAGCAGTCGATCTTAGCCGGCTCCAGCGTGGAGTGCCCCGACCATCCCACGCCTTCATGAGCCGTGATTGGCCGGCAGAACAAAACGCGACAAACGATATCGACGAAGGATTGGGAGAGCATGTGATCAAAATAAAGGAAGAAGGGAAGAAGGGAAGATATGTGTTGAGTAGAACTACATGGGAAGTACTCGGATAAAAAGGGGCTTGCTGTCTCTCAAAATCCATTCCATCTGCCCGATCGCTGTTAAGTCGGTGGTATCATTCTGGAAAGCAGCGATTAGAACTAAATCATGCTTAAGTAGTCGTGCAGGGAAGAAGATACTTACGTCCAAGTCGCCGCGTCACAACTGACTTCTTCAAAATTATTCAGCACTTCAAATCCCAAAGCGCTCAGTCCATCAATGCTCCCGTCCCCGTCCATATAGTCCAAGATGCAAGCATTGCATGTTTGCTTTTTTATTTGTCGCATTCCGATTAAGATCAAGCTCTGAAGAATTGTCGAATATTCACCCACCGACGGGCTGATCACAGGTGACGAGAGGCCCCCTATCATTTCGCCGATATCTTTCATGCCAGGCACGAATTCGGCGAGCTGCGATTGCATGTTGTAGAGAACCAAGGTTCCTACCAGCGCCCCATCCTCTGGCCGCTTTGCGCGCAGAACACCGCTCGCCGATGGATCTGATAATGCCATTTTGTACACCTCAGCAAGACCCTGGCGATTGTTGGTCTTGATGTGGTCCAAAACTGGGCCAGCATAGTCCCATCCGTAAACCAAATCGAACATCGTGCCTGAGCTTTGAAGACTTTTTGCCATACCTTCTGGTGGTGCCCACGTCAACAGGTTTCGGGCTATCATACTGCATACGGGACGAGAGAGTGCAGTGTTCCAGCCGAGGTTCGCAAACCACGAACGCAGGCGCTTGCGCTCGCCACCATGTCCCGTAGGTATACCAAGATATATGCTCGGCAATCGTGAGCCAAGCTGGAACCGTTTAGCTCCCTCTCGCTGTAAGAGGGTGCGAATCGCACGATTATGGAGTGAATGTCCGATAGACAACTTCCTCCTGCTGGGATCCACGAAGATGGCACCGATGACACCAGTGCCCGTCGTTTTAAAGAAGTATGTCGAGCAGAAACCATAGAGAGCTTGGGTACTGCTGTTGCGCACGACAAAATGAGCCTCAAGCACATCAGGATTGCACAAAAGAAAAGAATGGGAGGTTGCGCTTGCCAATTCGGAATGCAAACCAGGGGTGTTGCCCTCGACAACCGATTTGATCAGAACGTCGAGAGCATTGGAATCACGCTCCTCGTTAAAGGCCTCAACAAGCCAGTGCTGCTTGCTTTGGCTGAGCTTCTGACTTTGGCTAATGCTGCCTGGCAATGCACCGGTCGGAGTAATTTCACCGTAAAGCACTTTTACGAGCGATGTCAGTGCCGTCTCAGTGAAGTCGTACGTGCAAATATAGGTGCCGATTGTCTGATCCATTGCAAAGTCGTAAGGTGAACTGACTGCGACGACTATTACTGGCTTCTCGCGCTTCTCACCACTGGAAGAATATTGCATGTTACAGATCATGGAGACATGCTTCGTAAAACCAGTCTGGTACAGATTCCGGTTTGCATCCGCTGTAACAATAATAATAGCACTCGCTCGATTGATTAGATTTTCATGCTGTGGGCGCACACCGTTCGCAGTATACGAAGTGTGCAACACCCTTCCACTGCGTTGCCGCGCCAAGGACCTGCCCAGCTCTCTAAATACTCTCTCGCCGCTCATGACAGATGCGCTGCGCTCCCAAATGGCGGGTTCTGGCGAGCCATTGCTAGCCTGTTCGGTCAGAGTACGAGCTGCTGCTGAAGCCGCTAGTGGCTTCACTAGTGGTGTCAATAAAAGCAGCTCATCCTCGGGCTCCATGATATTGGTCAAGGGCAACAGCCTGTTCTTGTCCCTGACTACGGTAATTGATGAATTATACGCCTTTGTAGAGAGCGTAGTATGTGATGGTTGGAGTCGTGATAGCAAGCTAATGCCTGGAGGGTTCAGAGCAGTTTCCCAATTCGTGCACTTCGCCTTCATATTGAGCACTCTCTTCAGGGAGACGCGTAAGCGCTCCTTCGTAATCATTGAGTTCTCGAGGCCAAGCTTAAACCCCTCGATGGCTTCCTGTTGATGCGAGAAAGAGCGGCAAAGTAGAACAATATCACAGCCAGCATTTATAGCCATTACCGTACCACCACCAACCCCGATGTTATGGCTCAACGCTTCCATTTCCAGACAGTCAGAGATGACAACACCGTCGAAGTGTAAGTCATTTCGAAGAAGATCATTGACGACTTGTTCAGATAAGCATGCGTGCATCACGTTGAGGCCTGCAGAAGACATAGCACAGCCACCTACCATCATCGCATCTAGGCCCTCTTTTATTGCGTTCCGGAATGGCACTAGGGCATTCAAACTTAAAGATTCCAGGCTCTCGGTGATTGTCGGTACGTCCAGCGCAGATCCGAGAAACTCCAAGCTGCCATACGAGGGGAAGTGTTTGCCCATAGTCGCAAGCCCCGCCTCTTTATAACCTCTCATAAAGGCTATCCCATAAGATGATACTTCTTGAGGATCGTCACCAGTAGTCCTGACCCCCAGTGGTTGATTTCGTGCGTTGGTCAGGACATCCAGACAAGGACCCATCATGAGGTTGATTCCGCAAGCCGATATTTCTTCGGCCGTCGCCTTCGCAACCTCGTAGGACAATTCACACGATCCGGTAGCTGCCAATCCCATCGCCGATGGATACTGGCGGATATAGATTTCATCGAAGAGGCTGTTGACGCCGCCATTTTCCTGGTCTAGTCCGATGGCGAGAGGGACCGGGTGTCCTGCATCATGGGCACACCTCTGTAATTCAAGGACCAACTGCGTGGTTTGTTCGGCAGCTGCTCAACGTCAGCCACAATAAGATACATTGTGAGACGAGTCATATCAGTACATTTCAGATTCTTAGCAGTGAGAAGAATTGAGCCGATGTGATGCTCCTGAATCAATTTTCGAATCTGTGGTAGTGGGAATGAGTCAGTCTTGAAGAGCGCAAGTGAATCCACATCTTCCTGCACAGGAACCCACCTGAGGCGTAAGCGTCGTTCCCTCAAAGCCCATCATGAACAGTTGGCCAAGCAGCCTGTTTGTGTCATCCCAGACCGGATCCAGCCGGCCATCTTGACTTCCCATCTCGGAAAGTGTCAGCTCAACGACAGAGGGGGCTCAACATGTGTTGTTCAATCTGGTTCCAACGAGATGGTATGGAAACCATGTAACCTTCAGAGTGGATCCATGTGAGTTTCCAACGGTCATCGCTTTGCTACAGTATGATCGCCCAAGATCCACCTCACCACGTTGTTTGGCTAAGTGTTCCTGCAGCGGATCGGTACGAGGCTTATGCCTATTCCACGAAGAAGACGTGAAGTGGTACAATATAGCAACTCGAGTCCGACGGCGCCACGGCTTGTCGCGGTGCTGTCGCTACGTTTCATCCGTGCCGAGCGAGCTGAGGTGTGATTCGGATCTTGCCTCGGCAGCACCCGCCGCCTCCCGCTTGTGACAACAACTCTCGGGCTGGCGACCTTCTCTTTTCTTCAGCGGCGACGTTGCATCAGGGTCCGTCGTTCCATTTGGTAGCTCTGACCGTGAGTGTGCCTCATTCATTGGCGGCTGAGCTTTAGTCCAGCTTGCTACCATGGTGATAGGCATGCTGCTCAGGCGGGCCTGCCTTATCGACCGGATTCCGCGGATGGGGCTGCCTCCCCAGCACGATGTCTGCTGCCGCTGTGACGTTTATTCCGTAGTTTGGCGGAAGATTGTTTGTCAGACTGATCTCGAATGCCCCTAAATGTTGAGGTCACATTTTATTTCCTATAGACCCTATTCATGCCTAGAAACTTCCTGCGAAGCCGACCTGCGACATTTGCTCTCTATTCCACAGTCTACCTAATATTCTGCGCCAACCACGCAGACCACCATCGCGCAGGACGCTATTTAGGGCAGCCACGCATACATCGGACCAAATTTGGTCATCGACAAGTGCAAAGGCACTATCGCCACCGCAGCGATGCCCATAGCGCTCTCTCCAGAACGCCCGCGAACCGGCGTCACCAAAATAACCGGCGGCCGCATCGTGAGTGGGGATCGTCTCGTAGAAGAAGACGTGTGGATTAGCTCCGTAACTGGTAAGATCCTTCGTAGTCAGGAGGCCTTCTACGAGCATCATGTTATGCCGGATGAGATCGTGGACTTGAAAGGCAAAATACTCGCTCCAGGGTTTATTGACGTGCAGTTCAATGGCGCATTCGGCTTCGATTTCTCAACCGTGCCAGAAGGGCAGGATATGAGCACGTACCAGAAAGGTTTGAAGAGCCTGAACCGGCATCTGGTCACGACTGGAGTTACGAGTTACCTGCCTACTTTGCCGAGTCAACAACCGGTGGTCTATCACAAAGTGCTGCAATATCTCGGGCCGAGCGGAGGAAATAGGAATGGGCTTGATGGTAGTGAGAGTCTAGGTGCGCATATCGAAGGCCCTTTCATAAGCCCGACAAAGAACGGCATCCACAGCCCTGAAGTACTTCGCGAAGCTCCGAACGGCTTCTCAGACCTGGTTGCTTGCTATGGTCATGAAAATCTGCCTTTAGAAGCTGGTGGTGAGCGGGGTCCAGTAGCTATGCTCACGGCCGCTCCTGAAGTGCCTGGGATCATGGCTGCGATTCCGGAAGTTACGAAGCGCGGGATTCGCTTCGCAATTGGACACACCGAGGCGACTTACGAGGAAGCAAGTCTGGCCATGCAGGCAGGGGCAACAATGATAACACACATCTTCAACGCCATGCGGCCACTTCACCACCGGAATCCAGGTATCTTCGGCACGTTGGGCAAGTCTGAGCCGCACGAGCGGCCGTATTTCGGAGTCATTTCGGACGGCATTCATCTCCATCCTACCACAGTAAAGATTGCGTGGAATGCACATCCTGATGGCTTTATCCTCGTTACAGATGCCATGTACACTGCAGGTCTCCCAGACGGCTTATACGGTTGGACAAATGGCGATCGATGGATCAAAAAAGGTCCTCTACTTACAAGGGAAGGTTCGAATACAATTGCTGGTAGCTCTGCAACGCTTATCGAATGCCTGAGTAATTTTTGGAATTGGTCACACGCAAGCATTCCGGAGGTGATTCGTGCGGTCACTGCCACTCCAGCGGAGATGCTCGGTTTGAAGGGAGTAAAAGGAACCCTCGAACCAGATGCTGATGCGGATATGGTGGTCTTGGACGCTGAAGAATCCCCTGATGGAACAAGGAAGCTGAAGGTAGAGCAAGTCTGGAAGTTTGGTACGCTGGTCCATGATGCTACAGTTGAGACGAATATTGTGTAAATATTCATATGATGACACGCACGTTATTTGGGAAGCGTTGGCGCTGGTGGTGTTCTTCGTAGCATTTGTATGACAGGGTTGGGAATTTTGTACATGTATGCACGGATGATGTCGGTAAAAAGAAGTGTTTTGATATGTATTCAATATCGGTTAAAGCTCGCGTCGATCTCCAAGTGTGTACTGTGTGCGTCGCCGGTGATAAGAGGTGACGTAATATCAGAGCAGAGAGCTTGCAGATGCCGTCAGGAGCCGCCTAATTTGTGACCAGCGACATCATTTTCAGTAACCAAATCACATATCACCTCTTTGTTCGGTACTTTATGAGACAATGCTGGACTTCCAATAATCTCATGATATTTAACCATGCGGGCCCAAGCATTCAGCACCACATCAGCGCTCTTTCTCGGCCGATGTTGGCGCTGCAGCAGCCACAACGCGAGACCCCAAATACTTCAACAGGCGCGGTTCAGTATACATCAGAGCAAGAGCAGAAATGTACTCTCGAGGTGGCACTTCGCTAGATACCGGTTCCACCAGCCACCGGCGCCATTCAAAGGCAGCAGCACCCTCCTCGCGTTGACGCCTGCAGCATTCCTTTCAATTGCTGACGAAGACGATGAAAATGGCAATGGTCACAATGGACAGACACGTGAGGAGCAGATGTTGAAGGAGTCACGGAAGGAATTAAGCGAACAAGTCCCGGCTGTTTTGCGCAATTCAAAGAGGTGGAGGAAGACGTTGTGGCATCTTCTAGATTTTTACTTAATTGAGCCCATATGTACTGGCCTCCGCTTACTGCACTTGGTGTTTATATTTGTGCCGGTCATATTTACTGTGCCAGTAATTTGGCTTGGTAAGCGTCAGCCAGATCGGGACAATGAGCGCTCAGGCACGTTATGGTGGTACGGATTTCTAGTGGCCTCAATGGAACGGGCTGGAGCGGCGTTCATCAAGCTCGGTCAGTGGGCGGCGAGTAGAACGGACATCTTCCCAAATGAAATGTGTATGATTATGTCGTCATTACACTCCAATGCTCCAGCGCATAGTTTGAAGATCACGAAAAAGACGATTGAAAAGGCCTTCGGAAGGAAATTCGAAGACATATTCGACGAATTCGACGAAAAGCCGCTCGGTGTTGGAGCGATCGCTCAGGTATACAAGGCGAAGCTCAAGCGCAACCTGGCAGTGGGTGAAGATACCGACCTCACCTCCCACCAGACACTCCGAGAAAGAGCACTGAAAACTGTTGATCCACTCCTGAAAAGCACCCCACATAGGGTACCATCCAGTTATGTGGCGATCAAGGTGCTACACCCAAAGATCGAGAGGATCGTCCGCCGCGATCTGAAGATAATGGGATTCTTCGCCAGTGTGATTAATGCTATTCCAACCATGGAGTGGCTCAGCTTCCCGGACGAAGTTAAGCAATTCGGCGAAATGATGCGCTTACAACTAGACTTGCGCATTGAAGCAGCGAATTTGACAATTTTCAGGCGTAACTTCAGAAATAGAAGCACGGCCTGGTTCCCCTATCCGTACGTCCAATACACAACACGACAAGTTTTAGTTGAAGAATTTGCCACAGGCATTCCACTTGAAGCTTTCTTGCAGAACGGAGGGGGTGTGTTCCAAAAAGAAATTGCAGATGAAGGTCTCGACGCATTCTTACACATGCTCCTTATCGACAACTTTATTCATGCAGATCTGCATCCTGGTAACATAATGGTTCGCTTCTATAAACCTGCACCCGTGGATATGAGGGCAAATTTGACTGCCCTGAAGAGTAAACCTAAAGTCAACCCTAACTCTGAAGGTACAGCAGATGTGACGGAAGAGGTTCTTTCTCGGCTTAGACCGCACAGACACGAGAAACGTGCTTGGACCGAAACGCTGTCTCAGATCGATCGTGAGGGATATAGACCACAACTAATCTTCATTGATACCGGCCTTGTAACTGAGCTGAACGAGACGAATCGCAAAAACTTCCTTGACCTGTTCAAAGCTGTTGCAGAATTTGACGGATACAAAGCCGGCCATCTCATGGTCGAGCGGTGCAGGCAGCCCGGTGCGGTAATTGACGCAGAAGTCTTTGCATTGAGGATGCAACATTTAGTGCTTGGTGTCAAGAGCCGCACCTTCGCTCTTGGCAATATCAAAATTGGCGATATCCTAAACGAAGTACTGAGTATGGTGCGGACCCATCATGTGCGGCTCGAGGGAGATTTTGTGAATGTTGTGCTTTCTATTCTTCTCCTTGAAGGTATTGGGAGGAGCTTAGATCCAGAGTTGGATCTCTTTTCTGGGTGAGTTTTTGTCCCATCATGATGAATTATTATACATTTTTACACGCCATTCTGACGGCCTACAGGGCTTTACCAATTCTTCGACAACTCGGAGCTCAGAGTGGTGGTCAGATGCTCAGGTCCGGCGATCTTTCTATGGCCAAGGTCTGGGTCGGCTTGGAAGCACGCAAATTTTTGCAAGCTAGTGTTGAGAGCGTTGAAATGTGTGTGAAGTATGATCAACTGTCGCCTAATATATAGAGGCTAGATCTGCAAAAACATAGACATCGAATTGGAGGTAGAGGCCATATTATCGTATAATTTCAACCTATCTCCGCATTACTAAACATTTAGAACGATGAATGACCGCCCAATTTTTCTAGTGTTCTCAATCGAAATATAATACTGTATCTGAATGACGTAAATTCATTTGTGTATGCTAAATTGTACTTCTTATATAATACGCTATCAAGCTGATAGGAAGAATAGAAAATAGGGTAGTTTGTTTGGTGATGTTGGGGTGGAGTTTCGAATGATGCTGATACGTAAACTTCTAGAGAGCAAGATACTTATATCTAAGGGCTGTGTATAATGCCAGATACTCTTCGATAAGAGCGCCTTATCAGTTTGATTTTGATACTATCAGCAGTGTAATATATATTACTCGAGCAGGTGGGTTTTAATTAAAAACATTTTACAATTTGCTTGAGGACGGTTCTCATTGATGAACTTCTGATAAAATTGAGTATTTTTTTAGGCTTGATTTAAATTGTCAACCGATGGAAATGTTTATACCATAACATTTTATTCTTCTATTAATGATTTGTGATTATCTCATTTCCTGAAAATTCACACACACACCCCCCTATATAAATAAGCAGGTTCAAAAATTATAGAATGTGCATCCCAAATGCAGTCAAAATTCGTTCAGAGAACAGAGGCACGAACTCGAAAAGTATGAGAGAGCGCAAACTTAGATAAATACACACGTGGGTTTTCAATTCAGGCTCCACAGCCCAATTTCTTTTCTTTTCTTTTCCTCTTTCTTCCCCATGGCCGTTCATCGCTTTTTAGCTTTCTTAAAGCAGAGTTGAGGCGACTGCTCTTCTCTGAGCCAGGAGACAGTAAAAATTTTTGGGTCAGAGTTAAGATTTTCCAATTTGAACAGTTGAATCAACGACTAAGAGGACTGAACGACAAAATGACTAACATCATGAAGGCTAAAAATCGAAGCATAGCAGAGATATTTCTATAGCTGTCATGGAGTATACTGAGGAGAAAAGTCCGTCCGCATCCTCCCTAGAAAATGTATGACAACTGAGATGCCGATATTAAACTTGAGGAATTCATACGTTGTCGAAGGATTAATAGGAAATCAAGAGGAGTCAGGGAGATGAGAAATATAGGGAGGTGTTGGTGGCGCCGGGAATTGCAGGGTCGGAGGTGGTGCATTGGCAGCCTAGCTTGAGATACATAAAAGGTTATTACGAGGCCGATGAGACATTGCTGCAATCTTCACAGTGCATAATTTTCACACTCCTGTAATATATATCAAGCGGATGCAAAAGGCGATTTGGAAGGAGTCTTGCTCAGCAGGAGAAACTGGCAAGTATAAATTTCATTTCTGCGTGGATGCATCCGTATGAATGCATTTGAAGAGGGCAGAATTCTTTACGTAGATCCGTGCTCCTTGGTAAAAGCCTCCGAGCATCGAAACACCACTCTCATGAACAGATGAGTAGCCGGCTAGTATTTAGTATCCATAAGAATATCAATAGCTTCTAGGGAACGAAGACAGCTTTGCATGAGCTGGACATGGAGCTTAACCATTGTACATATCTGAAAACATTTAATTCTTTGAGTTTCTGTACGCCAAAGGCACGTCTCCAGCGTGTCATACTATGGTTTCGGACTTATCCAAATTCAAGAACAATTTGTGAGTGGGGTGTAGTGGTGGGATCTTCCTCGGCATTTCGTATTTGAAAGGACAGTTTCGCAAAAAGCAGCTTTAATTTCAACTTTGATGAACGTCAGGCTCATAGAAGGTATAAGTCACGCCCGCCGGCTTAAAAATACTGTACAAAGTTCATAAGTTCGTAATGCATCCAGGCCGTCACTTTGAGGGCATTCGTCAACGTCAAACCCAGGAATTCTTATCAATATCGCCTCGATTACTTTGGCACAAAAGAAATTTTTACGTTCTTGACTTGATAACATTAAGATCTCACGAGTAATCAGATAACTGTAAATCATATAGCTTGCATGTAAAGATTGCCTTCGCATGCTTGAAATGGGAATCGCACATGCCCTCTGAACAATCTTGATGTTACGGGAAAAGCAATAACGGGAGCGAACATCTCCGCTGAGATGCAATTGTCAATGTGGTAAAGCTGTAAAGCTTCTCTGTTGGATGTAGAGTTATTTGCGCAAGGGCAGCGGTTGAGCAACTGATAATGTCTTGCCATATGAATGAGTCAGTCTGAACATCGTGTGGACGTCATAAACGTCTTTTCTGTCACTTAAATCAATTTACATACCTTTCTTCTCCGTCCATGTACCAGCCATACGCCAGTTCTCTTTCTAGTACCCATGATCTCTATAGTTAGTAAAAACCTCTTGTTCTATAATTGTTAGCTACTTCTCCATCACCGCATGCGAAATCAAATGAGCATTCAGAGTGGTGATTTGCAACTTCATTTGCTATCAATTGCATCGGCACGTCGGAACAGCGGTTATCATTGATCGTTTCGACTAGAGTAAAGATAATGTTAAATAGTTCGAATTATTCGCCAATATTCCTTTTTCAGACTAGATGACTCTTCTTCCCCTTCAAATCACCACATAGGATTAGCCTCATTCGTCTCATTCATCTTGCCCAGACTAGCCAGATCGTGTTCTACTCTCATTCGATGATACGAAAAGTCCTGTTTCGTATCTCTCCATATCCGTCAAGAGCCTCAACTCACTACACTGACTGGCGCAGGTAATCACAGATTGAGCTCACCTATTTTGATAAGCCTGAAGTAAATGCCCATTACCTGAGGTAGGTCATGGGAATCTATTCCAAATATTCGATAGCTCCATGGTAACCTGTGGGTGCTCCGCTGGACACACAAAGCCCCTCCTCTCCCGGATGGCTCAATCAAAAGCTCGAGCACGCAAATATTCGCAAAGAATGTAACTTGTACACCAGAAAAGGTGCTTATGTTGATGCAAGAGAAGATTTGTGACGTTAGCGCTTCCAGATACCAGTCCTATGAGCACATGCAAAATCTGGAGCCATGCAATTTCCATCTGCTAGTCGTGAAAGCCTTTATTTTCATATAATATCGTGGTCCGCGCTGCTCCATGGGTATCAAAAATGTATGACTCCTCCCAAACGCATTTCAATATAATCTTTTGCATCAACGCTCGTATGGACACCTACTCCGCTCCAGGCGAGGTAACGCTATTGTATTTTTCACCTGCACTCCTAAACAATTCCTCTTGCGCTCGTATAAGTTCATCGGCTGTCATTCCACTTTGTTCGATCTTGCTCTGCTTCTTTTCTCTAGTCTGCACGCTCAACAGTTAGCGAAATGTCCACCCGCACCGTCATTGACCCTTTAGACTCACTACCTGGCTCGTCCGGAATTGCTCTGCCACGCGTAGGAGTTCCGAAACATATTCTCCAAATCCCAGTTCTTCCAAAGCTTTCGTAATGTGTTCGCATGCGATCGTCTTCTTTGCGTCTTTCTCTGCGATCTCGTTCGCCTCTGAACTAAGCATCGTGATGAATTCCACGCAACATTCGATCAGAAGATCACGAGTATCTTTGGCGAATGCCATGCCTGTGCCAGTATTTGGACCTTTTTCTTCCGAGTTAGAGAGCTCTGTATTTTGGGCATTGAAACGCGAAGCGAGCGATGGAGAACTGAGGACCTCGGTGATGATCTTCTGAACAGTCGCTGTATGTTGTTAATGATAATTGCTTCCATAAATGGGAGAAGCAGGGGTGTCATACCTTTAGGTAAGGAGAGATCATCGTTGCCTGCGACGCATCTGATCAGTGAAACTGCGTGAGATATGAGATCAATACAACGTATACCTCCAAATTCCTTGTCTGACATCTTGAATTTTGATCGCTGAGGCACACGATTTTCTTATGACGAGCCAGTGGTCAAAACAAAGACCTAGGTGTATGTGGAACTTGATGGCTTAGCAGAACTGGAAGTGTTCGTTCCTGTCATGCGGAGGGGCTCGGTGATGCCAAGCCACACTTGAACAAGGCACTTCGCCTTTGAGTCGTTTTGAGTCCCTTCACCACCCCAGCCTCGTGTATGACTGGACTGATGTTATTCGTTTTTATAAATCTTCCATGGTTGATCAGGTCAGCGAGGCCGATATTGCGCTAAATTGGCGAAATGTTGCGCTTGCTCGCAGCCAGCGTATCTTGCGGTCGTGGCTACCTACGGAACGAACGTCGCAAAACAGCCCTCAAACACTTGAAGACGGCGAAGACGATGAGAATTTTAGCGGAGAGGATGAAGTTTGTGGTTTAGGCTCCAAACGGCGAGCTGAAAATGACCAAGAGCTGCCTGGTCTTGTCCTGAAGCGGCAGAAATTGTCTTCAAATGACAAACTATTGCGGCAGTTACTTGGCACTAAGGCAGCGAATCTGAAGAAGAAAGAGCAGTTTAAAGCCAAGGTAGTGACGAAGGCTGCACCTACTCCCCGAAAGAACAACCAAGCCGAAGAGAAAGAAGAGGATGAGGAAGAAGGACGTTCCTCGGCCTTTGGGTCCAGAAAACAGAAATACAGTTTATGGCAGGATGATAAACAGGGAAGAGAAGATAAAGCCAATGCTAAGGTGCATGGGAACGATGATGCGGAGCTCGATGAAGTTGACGAAGTGAAGCGAACACTCCCACGAGCGGCACAAGATTCCGACCCCAGGCCAGTCGAACGGTTTAGGAAAAAAGGCACCGGGAATTTTCTTGACGAGATCCTCGAGCAAAGTACGAAGAAAAAATCTAAAAAGAATAAACAGGGCGTGCAGAGGCAAGATGTCACAACATAATGGGAATTGCTGTACATCTCTCGTCTCCGACTTCGTTCGATGCTTAATCATCCCCAACTTCAAAAATTATTACTCCCTAACGATCAGACTGGCCATGCCCATTCCCGTACCAATGCACATACTTACGACCCCTAACTCTTTTCCTTGCCTTTCCAATTCCGGTAACAGAGTCGCCAATTGCCGTGCTCCTGTAGCACCTAGAGGATGTCCCAATGCAATTGCTCCTCCTTTGGGGTTAACCTTTGACTCGTCGATACCTAGCTGTCTAACACAATGCACAGCTTGCGACGCAAACGCCTCATTAATCTCCCATATCCCTATCTCATCTTTACTTACTCCTGTGTAATCAAGGAGTTTCGGAATAGCTAGGGCCGGACCGATGCCCATTTCATCTGGCCGGCACCCGATTACCTGTGTGCCGGCCCATTTCCCGATGATTGACCCTGTCAACCCAAGCTCCGTTGCTGTGCTCCGCCTCATCATCAATGCAGCCGCTGCACCATCCGAGACCTGACTACTGTTTCCCGCTGTCGCCGTCCCAGTCTCCTTGAAAGCTGGCTTCATCTTGGCCAAACTCTCAGGTGTACTCGTGGGCCTGATGCCATCATCTTTGCTCACTGTGATCTCTTCCTCAAACTCTGGCTGTTCCGGATTAGGATGCCACCGAGTAGTGACCGGGACGATCTCCTTATCAAAGAGGCCTTCCTTCTGTGCCTGAGCCGCCTTCTGGTGGCTCTGCGCCGCAAACGCATCTTGATCTTGCCTTGACACACCATATCGCTCTGCCACATTCTCGGCTGTCAGACCCATTGACATAATACAATCTCTTGCATTTTCCACTGGTGACTCCTTTAGTTCTCTCCAAAGCTGTGTTGGTATGGCTCTTGACCCATAGTTCCTCGTCATGCTCTCCATCCCACCGCCCACACCCACATCGATTTGTCCCACAGCAATACTATGCGCAATCCCCGTAATCGCAGCCAGCCCGCTACTACACGCCCGGTTCACCGTCTGAAATGCTACTGTCTCGGGATAGCCCACATGACACGCCGCCATCCTTCCGGCCTTCGAGCCTCCCAATTCGGACAAAACGGTGCCGATTTGTATACAATCAATCTTTCGCGGATCAAGATTGGGATTAGCGGTGAGCGTGGCCTTGAGGACGTGGGCGAGAAGCTCGTGGTCGTATGCATCTTTGAATCCGCCCTTTTTGCTGCGTGTCACCGGGGTACGAAGTGCAGAAAGGAATACAATGTCGTGCGGCTGCTTTTGGAGGATATTTTTCGAGCCTTTTTGGATGAAGCCCGCCATTCTGGCGTGGTTGTTGACGCCGCTCGAGGACGATGTGGGAGGAGCGAAGGAATTTGGGGGGTTGGGAGATTAAGACAATGGGAGATGTACAGTGACAATATGTGGGTAGTTCGGACACTACGAGACACGAAAGAAAGATTCGAATAGGAGAGGAACCTACATTGACAAGTATTGAAACGCTCCCCAGAAAACCCCTGGTTCTATCCTTACCATGCAACACGGTAATCTGGTGCGGCTCTAGAGTTGACGTCTTCAAAGCTGTGGGGTGCCGGCCGATCTCGGGAAAACCTCTCGGCAATCGGATTGACCGGAAGAAATATCAGCCGTTCAGTTGTGACATCTCGGTTGGATGGGTTGTTGTGAATCCCCAACATATAAATGGGCACAACTTGTTTACGGGACTTTGCAGTACCGGAAATACAATGGACATTATCATTACGCGCAACATTACCTTGTAATTATTTTAGATGGGTAGATTTATCAAAGATAAACACAATATCGTGCAAATGCTTGATCCTTTGAAGAGAGGCTGAATGCTGCATGGAAACTCTTGCTGCGCAAACCCGGAAAGCTCAAATCAGACCTCCATAGCCTGTTTGAGTTCTTTACGAAGAAAATAAATCGCAGGGACTGTTTACTAATGCTGACGAAACGATTTGAAGCTTATCAAATCAGACGAAGACCCTATTCAAGATGCAGAATGCCTGGCAAGGATGCAATGCCGTTTGCCTTACATTGTGTGCTTCCTTCCCATAGTATGATATGTGCAAAGACATCTTCATAACACCGTCAAGGAACATGCTCACACACACCACATGACGCCTCGCAAAAGATCAAACAGCTGTTCTTTCGCGCTGACTTGCCCTTGATGATGGACTATCATCAATAATTTCATAGAAGAGTAAATACACCTCTCTTCTCATATCTAGCACGTCACTCGTCTTGCTCTCCTTGATTTTATCATCGCTGATGCGCCACCACCGATCGTATCCTTTCCGCTTACGGAGCGGGGCCCTATTAATAGTTTTAGAGAAACTTTGCGCTCTCTTGGGTCTGCTCTCCGACTGCTTCTCTGATGGCGGGGTGGGCAAGCCAGGTGTTGGGATGGCGTCAAGCGGTACGCTGGTCGGTGGCTGCCTGCGTTTTTCCATTGCGCCAGATATCAGGGAACGAGATGATGCTGACGAAGAGGAAGGGGTGTCAAGGGTTGGAGATAGAGCCGGTGATGTTCCCGGGGTGGACGGCTCTTTCTCGCCTGCAACATCCCTAGAGACTCGTGCACTAAGTCGCGGACTAGGGGCTGCAGATACACCGGGGGTGGCGGCTGGGCTGTGGCGAACACTATAAATGCCTTCCGTACCCATTGAAGTTGGCGTGGAGAAGGGCGCTTGTAGATACTGTCGTCGAAAGGTCTCGTAGTGCCCACTATTGTGGCCGCCTTTGTGCGTAATGACGCTGAGCAAACGATACATCTTACGCTCGAGTAGTCCGCCTAATGGTAAACTCTCCGGAAATGCTACTTTGGCCATGTTCTTTGAAGAGCTAGAGTATGGATCCCAAACAGAGCGGCTGAGATGTATGGCCAGAATCCGCGGAAATTCTGATATGCGTGTGTGACGTGTGATTCTTCGTTTCGGCACACTGGAATAATCTGGCAGTTTAACATCTTCCGGTGGCTTTTCTGGATCAGTCTCTATGGCTCTTTCCAGTTTGGCCTTGTCTTGCTCCAATCGTGAGCGGTCTTCTGAGGATAAAGTACCTTTTGACAGTTGTTTCGCATTTAATTGCAGAGCATGCTCCAATCTGCATCTGTCACACACGAAGTCGTCGATGTGTTCGATTTTGAGCAAGCCATCAAAGCAAGCGTTCAGGGTAGTTGAATTAGAGTCGTGAGGCACATGGAGTGTTAAGGTCACGAAAGAGGAGACTGAGGGCTTCGGCTTGAAATGACAATGTGAGCATTCGACCTGAGACTCAAGCTTGCCTTCTAGCGGGAAGGAGGACTCTTCAAGGTCATTATCAGTCTCTTCCGAAACATCCGGTCGCGTCTTTGATAATTCCGCACCGTCCTGAGGTAGCACCAGCTTACTGTCTTGCCTGCTGTTATTGGAGGATGAAGCATCTGGGATAGAAGGGGCAGTGCCTTGACCAGGGAATCCAATACTCTGAGCATTATCCTCAACAATGCTGGGTAGTGAGCGCCGAGCTCGCCGTCTCACTCTGCGCGCGGCATAATGCTCATCTGCAAGCCTCTCCGCGATGACATGCAAAAACTCCTGTGCATCCTGCTGGCTCCTGTTGATCCTGGTTCTAAATGAATGCTCCACGACCCGTATGAAAGTCTGCGCGCTGATCGTCTTCTTGTATATAGGCCGCTCATTGAGAGCATCTAACACGTCCTTCAACCCTGCCGACACCAAACCCTGCTGCAAACCAAGCATTTTCCATTCCGGTATTTGTTTGCTCTTCGGGTTGTTTTGTTGCTCCTCTGAAGCCGTACTCAAATCACTATACATGTCCGGCCCGTCTAGATTCCGCCTGTGTATTTCCCTGATCAGATACACCCTCAATTCGGGTAAGCCAGCCAAGGCCTGCAACACACTGTTTATGAAACAATCGTTGGCCGGATTGACCAGTCCCACAACGCCCTTTTTACGGCTGCTTCTGGAGCTGTGTGCCGCATCATCGTCTAAGAAATAAGTCGGTCCAAATACGTAGACCAGCGTTATGGCGGCCAGTGATGCTCCAGCCGCATACGTAGCGATCGTCAGCGGTCGCTCAGGCATTTTCCGCTGCGCAAATGCTCCAGTTCCCGCTATAGCTACGAGGGCTGCGTTGCGCTGACCGTCCGTTGCCTTAGTCGCGGCCGTTGCAGCCGAGCTTGCGGTAGCAGTCGTAGTGCCAAAGAACGCGCTGGTAAGCCAGTCCCAGGCCCACGAGCCATAGCTAGAGATGGTCGAGGTGGTCACGAATGATGGATCCAGTGTAGAACGGCAGCCGAACGGGCGGCGGTATTCTGCAAGCTGTCAGAGCGGGACCACTGGGCTAAAGCGTTGTACTGGGTCGTCCAATTTTCCCGGCGAAGCGGCGGCTCTCGGATTAGAAAACATTCCGGGGCGTGGGAAACCGGCTCCATCTTTCTGGAGCCGTCTTCCAGAAAGATGCTGGCCTCTTTACTAGCGTTCTCTTATGAAAGCCACTTTTGCGAGTTTACGAATCACTACCATTTGAACAATTCGATTGCAGCAGCAATCGTTAACCCGATGAATTGGGCCGCCTAGAAGACATGGTTGGAGGTGATTGACATCCTCCTAGAAGCAGAGAGATGGAAGCCTACAGATATTTATATGATTTGTGATCTCTAATGCGAAACCTCTTCCAAGGCGTATGCATTTTGTCCTAGAGTTTGAGGCCACATTAGCAGGTCGGGCATGCACAAATATGGCAATATCGGCTGGAATATCTAGTCCTAATTGCGTAACTTCCTTCAAGAATCGATGAGTGCTTATCTTCACTGAATTTCAAAACTCTCTCTGATCCATGAAAACACTTATTTCAAGCTTCTGCCGTATATTGTCTTTGTAGCCACGGGCCAGATATATGACTGTAGAGGAGAGTCCCTCATGTTCTTTTCTCTCAAGATGTTGAGCGATATTTTGTTTTCATGAACTTAAGATAGATGATAATTTCTTGAAACTGTCAAGACAACAGTTAAGAAAGCTGAGCATACACACCCATGAGAGGGTGGGAGTGCACAGTTGATGGTTGGTCTTCTGGTTGTTAGATTATTTTTATACGCAACTTCTCGTGACTGGCGCTGCTCCGTCCATTTGTTCACATCAGTAATTTTGGACAACAATATATTCGAAGGTATGATTAAACCCAGTTTCAGACTCGTAAGGGTAATTCTGAGGCGTGAATAAATTGGAGTCAGTTCATTTTCGTTCTTTGACTCTCCTCTCGGCAGCCTCAGTGAAGGAAGTTTAGCGCACGGGCCACTTTATCAAAGTTGCTGAAAGCACTGATCCTTCACTCAAATCTACACGAGCACTGTATAAGACTTCGCATACATCCACCTGTTCAATTTATCCAAAATGCCGTCAGGACAAGGTACGGGGACGAATCCAATTCACAACAAAAAACCGAAGAAAAAGGTTACGGAGGAGGACGAAGAAGGTATAGGAGTTGCTCTTTTTCTGGCTGTCCGATTTCCCAAAACGCATAGCCGGCTAACGTGAAACTTTTTCAGACAAGGCCTTCAAGGCAAAACAGGCAGCAGATAAGAAGGCTCGTGAAGAGATGGCCAAAAAAGCTGGGGGCAAGGGACCATTGAACACGGGGTCTCAAGGCATAAAGAAGAGCGGGAAGAAATGAGGCTCTGAGTGATGTTGCGCCGAAATGACGGGTCGTCTATCAGAATGAGAATTCATAACGACGCCATGAGGCTACAATTACAGCGACGGCGTTTGGGGTGACAATTTAACGCATCAATGCCTGAAGCTTCAAATGAAAGGCACCTGTCTTAAGTAGCGCAGTCCGTGCGGCTATATTTGAGATATAGATAAGGTCTTGATCTACAGTATTCACAAACGTCACGAGACTCTGGAGTCTCTCGAAGTCTGTGCGGAATACACTGTGATGTACACATGAAACCAAAAGACTAGCTGCCCGTTGCGCAAACTTCGGACCCAGAATCCCTCCAAACACCACAACTCCCAGCAATAAGTGCAAATCTCTCTGCCAGTGCGGATATTCTTCCATCATTCCGCTAAAATGCCTCGCAAGAGACTCCACTGTTTGACGCGAATGCGGGCGCATTACATCTTCTCAGCAGCAGTTTTTGCCGAAACCACCTCCAATCCCGCCTGCTCCACCACCAACTTGTACGCCGGATTGTTGTGCTTGCTGCTGCGGCTGCTGCGTGTCCACAATCCGCTTCTTGATATCGCTCGCAAGACTAAAAAATGCCTTCTCGACATTGATGTTGCTCTTGGCTGAGACCTCCATGAAAGGAATGCCGAGTTCGTCAGCTAGCGCTTGCCCTTGTTCTGTCGATACTGCCCGCTTCTCTTCCCAGTCGCATTTGTTGCCGATCAGGATTTTATTGACACCCTCTGTTGCGTGCTGCTCGACGTTAGAGAACCACGTCCGGATGTCTGGCCGCACACGCATAATCAGCATTAAACTCAACTTTCCACACACCGTGGGGTGGGAAATACACACTGTTAAAACTCCTCTCATCTGTCACATCATACACGAGTAAGATGCCCATCGCCCCTCTATAATACGCCGTGGTGATCGTCCGGAAGCGCTCTTGACCCGCAGTGTCCCAAATTTGCAATTTCACCTTCTTTCCATCCAGCTCGATTGTGCGAATCTTGAAGTCGATCCCAATGGTCGTGATGAAACTAGGCGTGAAAGAGTCCTCGCTGAAGCGCAACAAGCAGCATGACTTCCCCACCCCGGAGTCTCCTATGAGTAGCAGCTTGATTAGGAAGTCATAGTTTCGCGTGCCTGCCATTATGAAGAACGCGGAGAGGAAGAGAGATCACGCCTTGGATTGCTACTGCTCTCCGCAAGTGACAGCTTTCGCGGCTTGTGCGAATTCTCTGGAGCGCCTTCGATCGCACGCGCAGATTGTCTCCTTTCAGGAAGTCCGTCTGCTTCGCTTAAAATGCCTGTTGTGGTGTACGGCAGTCCAGATACGTGCTCTTTTGATTCTGTGCAGGTCGTAACTCCGGTGCGAGCAGCCGAGGGACACCGAGCCGTATAGTGGCCAGGTCGCCGGAGAAGACTAAGGCGCGACACGAAATAGCGCAATTGCAATCTGTTGTTCGCAATGTGTCGAGGGCAGTCCGTTGTGTGCTTCAGGGCTGTTGATCGTATGTTGCTGTCTGGAGAAGGTCCCTGAAGCGGGACGCCCTGTTGCATCGGAGGTTGCGAAACTCAGACGCCGAAAAGGCCAAGTGGGAGGGAGGGAACGGCACGTGGCAGTCGCCACGCCTGAGATTACGACGTCACTGAGGCCGTCGAAGGCACAAATGTTCATGAAGGACGGGTCCGAGATCTATCGAAGTACCGGCGACGTTAATGGAGACTTCGAGCAAAACTGTGGAACTCATAAAGGTGTCTCGTCAACTCTTGCCAACATCGTGGAATCCAAACACAACAACATCATCAAGAACCCTCTAGCGCCTCATAGCCTCTTCTACACGTGCATTGGATCAAATTGACAGATCTTCAGACTGACACGGCGGAGTTGCATTGACCAAACTGCACGCGGGTGAGTTGTCCATGAGTCGAAGCGCTTACAAGTGATTACCAACCGTTGCTTACCACCTGCGAAAAGAGGTAAAGCATGGCTTGCAATGCGGAGTCAAATTCTGCACTCCGCTCTGTCTACTCCATCAGAACTCCGTTGTGAGTTATATAAATTTTATCTGTATAAGAGGGAGGCAAGTGAAACGTCTTTCGCTCCGTGCGCATCTTATGCACTTCTCTTTCGCCGATCCAACAATGGCGAAGCATTTCAAACTAAAAGACGGTCGAAGCCTACAATACGATGTATCTGGCGCGAAAAATGGCTTTCCTCTCGTCTGGATACATGGCACGCCAGGCGCATACACAGCCTTGCCTAGTCTGAGTGCTGCCTGTGAGAAGAAGGGTCTTCAGCTTGTTGGCTTCTCACGCGCTGGATACGGAGACTCTTCACGCTGCCATGGTCGGAGCATTATTGACATAATTCCGGACATTGAGTCTCTCCTACACCATCTAGGGCATGAAAAATGCTATGTCGGTGGTTGGAGCGGCGGTGGTATGAATCTCAATTGTTAGAGGAATGCTGTGGGACCCTACTGATCGTCCAATTAGGTCCACATGCTTTGGCTTGTGCAGCTCGCTTAAAGGGTTGCGTTGCTTCGTTGGTCATTGCAAGCGTTGCACCATATGATGCAGAAGGGTTAGACTTCATGGCTGGTCAGGGCCAAGATAGTGTGTAACACCTCACGTCGAAAATTGTGATTGACTGCTTGAGATCTGACATCTGGCAGACATAGAAGAAACTGAAGCTTCTCTGAAGGGCGAGGAGGTGCTGCGAGAATACCTTGAGGCTCAGAGGAAAGACTTGATGCAGGCGGACGTGACTGGCCTCACTGAGATGCTAGCCTCCATCTTACCAGAAATTGATAAGAAGGCTTGTCAGTATAACTTAACGGACGAGGCGTTTACTGAGCTGCTACGGCTGGTGCCAGCAAATCAAGCCAGAAATTTGCGGCGGGCGCCATCTGCTTCAGCTAAGTCAAAGATGCTCAACTCCTCTTTTCCTGGCCAAATTCGACTTGCTGACTCTGATCTACAGTGCTTGAAAACGATGAGATGGGAAGTTACACCGTCGATTCGTTCAAGACTGGGCTCAAACATAATTGCGATGGATGGATTGATGACGACCTCTCCTTCATCAAGCCGTGGGGATTTGACGTAAGTGAGGTCAGTTGTCCGGTGTTCTTGTATCACGGCAGCGTAGATATGATGTGCCCGTATTCACATGGCCAGTGGATAGCCTCACATCTTCCACAACACTCTACCAAACATTTGATAGACGGCCAGGGTCATATATCTATTTTTTTCGCCCACATGGACGAAATGATGGACGAGCTTCTAAGTGTATCGAAATAGAGGATTTACCAAATTTGCAATGATTCCCAGATAATTCAGTCGTCAAAACCAAATTTGCTGGACATCTGTTTTGATTGTCATAACGGTTGTGCCCGATAACGGTTGTGCCCGATAACGGTTGTGCCCGATAACGGTAAAATGCGATTACGTCGGGGTTGGAACGGCAACGCATCACATGCTCATACAGTGGACGACTGCTAGACCGCATTCTTTGACGCACTTCTGACTCCATTCGCTATGCTACGCTAAAAAGGCACACATTAGATCAGAGATCAACATGCCCATATGCACCACACTATCGCACCAAAATTTCAACCAATTTGGTTCATGAGAAGTATCTACCATACGCCCATCGAATCCGCGAGGCCGTCATTCTTTGACGCTCCGCTCCAATCCTCACATCACAGAGTTCGTCAGCATCTTCACTAAACTCTTTATAGATGTCATTTGGCATCACTTTCTCGGCTGCTTGCCGCAGTCCATGAACCTCGCAGAGTAACAAGCCTTGGTCCTTGTAGAAAAGTTCGCCGAAGTCGGTGGGTGTACTGTTAGTCAGGATACGGTCAATGTTACGCATCTGCCGCAGCAGCTTGCCTTGCTTCCGTGCCGCTTTTGACCCGCGCTTCTCAGAAAGCGATGAGCGAAGATAATGAATGGTAAAATAAGTGACCAGGAGACCAGGCGTGAGACCGACAAACCCAAAGACCAGCTCCTGGGACTTCAAGATCGAGTCGATGCCTCCGATAGCGACTTCGACATCGACCTTGGTCTTTTGGATTTGAATCAACAAGGCTCGTATCAAGTTACCACGTACTGCACCCATGAAAGGTGAAGCGAGGTCTTTTTCATATGCTTTTAAAACTGGCGTGAGATCGCCCTCTCGAACTTTCATCCTGATTTCCGCGATTTCTCCCTCGGTCAGCTGGGTGCCAGATCCTGTCGCATTGGCTGGATTATCAATAGCGAAGTCGACTACCATACGCTCAAGACTGTCGCGATCGCCTTGAAGAGACCGTTTCGACATGATGCTGACTTCACCGCTTTCGTCATGGCGTATGGTCCTAATGACTTTCCGTGTTGGTTCTATCACCCAGTTACGCCAAAAATCGATGATCGTGGTGCCAAAGTCCTGGATCCAATGAACGATATCCGCTCGTCTGTGTAGTAGAATCCGTAGGATAGTACTCGAAGAAAGCAGGCCGACTGTTACTGGAAGCCAATATCGAATAAATCTAGATGGTTTACCGTTCAATCGTACAAAATCGTTCGTGGAAGTGCCGTACTGTGGCAGAGCCATTGTGAGTATTCGACTGAGTCTCTCTGCAACGGCTTGTGGCTGCACAGTTATTGTGCCACCAGACCCCTCCACATCATTTTCCCTGTACATGTCCATACCATACATAGGATCGTCATCCGTCAACTCCGCTACTCCTGCATCGAATTTCTCTACTGGAGTATTCACGTCGTTAACTTTGGCCAGGACGGCCTCCATAAGCGCGACATTCCGTGCCACCAAAGCTTTCCACCTGTTTTGTATATCTTGAGCTGATGGACTTTCCATGCCATCGCCGTGTGCGGATTCATTCGCCAGTCCCTCACCCAGCAGAACGCCGAGAGCGTTCGCATTGCGTAACCTGACCTTTCGCAATCCGGCTTGCTTTTGTCTAATTTCCGTCCGCAGCCTCACGACAGGAGTAAGCACCTGTTTCCGCACCTCTGCTACGCTTCTTTCACGGACAACTTCAGCCACGAGTCTGTAAAATTCTTGCCAGCTCTTTCCAATACTGTCCGTAGCGTCTTGGTGAACACCGCGAATTCCGAGTTGGCCACTTCGAGACTTGACGTCCTCCCACACTTTCTTCGTCCAGCGACAAAACTCAAACGGCGAGACTTGTATTCCATAGAGAGCGCAATATCTTCTTGAGCTGAGAACTTCATCCCAGTACCATATATGGTCCGCAATGGTAACGGTTTGATCGAGGATACTTTTCAGGACTTGACCGTAAGTCTGTGTTGTTGCCTTAGATACAAGCAACCATTCCAGCTCCGTCTCAAAAGGATCTTTTCTGGAGTCTGTTGATTTTATGTCGGCCAAGGATGCTTCAGGCTTACTCGAGAGTGCTGACAGGAAAAGCTGGATCTGAGACGGTTTGACGAGGACTTTGCTATCCACGCTTGGAGTCAACCCTCTGATAGCTGCTTGGAGTGCGAACAGTCTGGTAGAAACCTTTGGCGAACGTTTCTCCGGTATAGACACTCGCGCGAGTGCGGGTGAAGATGGGGGCGAAGGCGTAAGGGAAGTAAATTGCACGCGATCCAGCTGCGCGTCGATGCGCCGGATTTGGTCGTGGACGAAGGACATTACGGGCTATGTTCGCCTGTTATCACATCATAAAGGAATAGTAGATGTCATGAATATGCCTTGCTGATTCAATACGACAAATGCCTTGGAATGAGGATGTACAAGATCCAGCACGAGAACAAAGAAAAGCGAAGAGCCTTAACTTTCGCTCACTTTCATTGACTGTAGGACGTAACTAAAAATGACGTACATCCAAAATTGGCCAAGACGCTGACTTTCGCAAAACCATCTATTATGCACTAAAAAAACCCGGATTTGTCAACTTTGTCAGCGGAAGGCAGCAGCGCAGCGGTGAATTTTGATAGTTGGAGTTGAAATTTTCCGTGAATCTTTCAATTGGCACGGCGCACTCGGTTTTTTTTTTTTGTCCAACAGATTTTTGGGCAATGATTTGGTAATTTACACGCCACAGTTGCAAAAAAAGCTCCAGCCACCTTAATATTGCCGATCCAACACCTATACTCCGCTTAAATGTTCAGCCACCGTTGCTCGTTCGAACTACAAGACAAAACGCTGGACGCTATTTAGGAAACAGCTGGGCCGTTGCGGGTATTGCCGTCGCCGTAACCAACTCACTTGCGGCTGCGCACCTACTGCGTCTTTTTCGCCTTCGCCAGCTTCCTCTCTCGGCGCCGCTTCATAGCCTCGGGACCGGACTCGGTGTCAAGGCAATAATCCCACCATCGGAAAGAGCTGGAGTAATTGCCGATGAATTTCTCATGGTGGGTATCGTGGTGGTCGGCCCCCGCCCAGAAAGGTAGGAAGTGATGGAGGCTCCACGGGAACTCATACCCCGAATGCGCATCGATCGCTTGGAAGAGACGCAACACGATCCAGACGTACATGGTCAAAATGTGTAGATCCTTGGTGATTGCACACCAAAGAATTGGCGAACCGACCGTTCCGAGCCCAAGCGTCATCACTTCGATGGGTGATGCGTACTCGGCGGCAAGACCGAATGGTGCGGAGTATTGGTGGTGAATCTTATGAATGTGTTTGTATAACGGGCCCCAATGCATGGCGCGGTGCGTCCAGTAATGCCAGGTGTCCTCGAGCACGAAGAAGATGGCGATCTGATAGGCCATGGTCCAGACGGAAGGAAACGGCACGCTCGTTTGGAGACCGAAGAATTGCGCCATCGGGTGGAAGAGCCAAATCTGTGGAAGCTCGACCGTGAAGTGGCTAAGTAGAACCAACTTGGCGCAATCCCATTGCTCCTTAGCGGAGGGTATTTTTTGCTACGCCAACTGTCAGTACGCGACACCCTCCAAGATCGCCACACCATCCCTGAGCGCCGAGGAACGTACATTTTGAATCTTATACTTATTGAAAGCAGGTATCGCATCGATAATTATCCAAGGGAGACTCCTCCCAAAGTACACTAGCTCATGCATGAGGAAGCTCATGATCCCCGTCGCGAGGACATCGTTGCCAATGAAGGCATACCACGCGGCCCATAAGCGCTCAAAATAGTTAAGCTGGACATTGTATTTGGATATCTCATCGAACTCGTGCCAATAGGTATTGGTGGTATGTGGCAGCATTGCATCTGCAAGCGACGTGTACGACGCATTGTGACTGTAGTGAAGAAGCTTATCAGTACCAATACGCAGGCGTTGGAAAAACGTCGTATCTATTACATACAACACGTCCATGGTGTAAGTGGTAAGTGGCATGACAGAATGAAAAAGTGGTGGATAGGTGGAGTTGGGGAGAAAGAAACATGAGCGATAAAAGTGCGCCCTTCTTGCTTGATTAAAACAGCTCCTTTGCCTTGTCCGCAATCTTACGATTTTCTCTGGAGTGACCGGACCCTGAATGCACTAATGCAGGCACGGAAGGCGGGAGCCAGAAATCTGGCCACATGCATACGTCAGATTGGTGGGAATCTCCGTCACACTGATCAGATAAATGAGATCACGTGATTGGGTCACATTCGTCCCATCGTCCGTCTTCGCCGGGAACAATATCACATCAACTGTGAAATTTCACATGGCACGGATGTCGTAGAGGCAACACGGGATTAACGGTTCATAACAATTGAATCGCATCTTGAACGTCATGTATATCATTTCCAAAACCCCGAAGTCCCCATTTTCCGCGGAAAATACATACAAAGTGAGCTCTCCGGCCGAGGACTGTCCGGCCTGAAAGAGCTATATCACGCAAGCTTGCCATCGTGCAGAAATAAACAACAGGGGCGCAATGCTATGCTTCATTTGTGTGAAAAGGAGTGAATGAACGCACTGTAAAGAATCATACGATTGACCTCGCGTCGGCGGGGTTTGACGGCAGTGTTGCGGGTCGTCGGTGTCTTGGCCGGAGGCCACATCGTTCCACTGATGCTGAAGTCCGATGGTGGGAGCGGGCGATGGGAAAGAGCTTGCCTCAATCGAAGCATATTCGCTACCGCGTCTTCTTGACTTCCGACGCCCACCCTTCTATTCCTTCGCCCTTGCTACCTACAGGCACATCCAGCTTCACATTTTCCATCCCTCTCGTCCCATCCAAAAACGAATGATTAGCCATACCTCCAGCATTTGCCCGCTCGGCAGGAAGTAGTTCCAGCATCGGGAGCAGGAAATCGGCAATGCGTCTTGACTCTTCGACGCTGAAATGATACTTTTCCCGAAGCACGTCCGGAAGCGCCCAGTGCCGGAGTCGGTGGATGTTGCGAAGCTCGCCTTTACGGTTGAAGATTTCTTGAGACCACTTGCCAGAGATGCATAAGCTCTTAGGAAATGTACCCAGCAGTTCAATGATCTGCGCGATATGGTCGTCGTCTTTACCATACTTGGTACCTGACTGGGGATCAAACAAGTAGTCTCCGGTGATCAGCTCGAAGACCTATATTTCATTAGCAGGAAAGCCAAGGCATAATCAAACGGCACTGGACTGACCATGCAAGCCATGCTCCAAATATCAGTACTCGCACCCCACTTGGCACCCAGGATGACTTCTGGAGACCGATATTGCCGTGTTTGAATATCGTTCGTGAAATGATGACCGACCCAGCACGCGTTGCCCAAATCAGCAATCTTTACCGAAATAATATCCATCCCATCATCTTTCTTCTCCATTTCTTTCGGCTTCACGGCGTGCGATTTTCCGAGATCCATGTCTGAGACGTTGTTTGCGAGGATGTCTCTATTGCTTTCATCAGTCACACCAGCAGCATACGGTACATGTGAACTAATACTCACGCAGTCTTCTCCCTCTCCTTGTGCGGATCGACTTTCTCTCCGCCATGCTCTTGCTTGATGCCGAGGCTCTCGAGCATGGATTTCGGTGGCGAGGGAGGAGCCGAGCCTACAGCACCACTCATCTCAGCGCCCGTCTCACCTATGGGAGATGTCCCTGAAATGGGCTCATTACCTTTGCTCCCTTCGCTTACGATCTTGTTCAAACTCTGCGTACTCCCCGGGAAGTTCATCAAGTCGCTATGCGAAAAGTTCGTTTGCAAGGGACTTGGTAGAGGTTGGCTGCCAGTAATGAGAGTCCGCCGTCTCCGTCGTCCATTTCTGTGGTCGTCCTTTTCTTTGTTCTCCTCTTTCACGTAGGTCTTTACTATCTGCTCCACGTCTCCAATCTCGATAAGAACATTTTCTGGCTTCAAGTCCGTGTGAATGATGCCACACTCTCGATGTAAGTAGTCCAGGCCAAGGAGAACTTGCTTTGTGATTTGCTGGACCAGTGGCATGGGAATACCTCTATGATTCCATCGCTTGATCAAGCCCAGCAGATTCTCGCCAAGCACCTCGAAAACCATGCACACATGCATTCCGTGGGGCCCTTTATGGTTGAAGGAGTCCAGCAAACTCACCACATGCCTGCGGCCGGGATGGTCCTTGTTCACATCCACGACCTTGTTGAGCAGCTTGATCTCGTCAAGCGCAGTTTCGGTGTAGTGCGCCGCCGATCTCACCACCTTCAATGCGACATGTTTGCCCGTGGTATTGTCCCGCGACAGCCATACTGTCGAGAAGTGGCCCCATCCAAGTTTCCTGATGACCGTGTACTTCCCATCTTTGTACTGTTCACCGACTTGAACCGGGTGGTAACCGCCTTTGCAGTAATCTTCTGAATCCTCTTCATCTGCCGTATTCTCAGCCCCCTCGTCTCCGGACGACTCGGATTCGGAGGGCGACTGGTGCAGATCGTGCCCGTACTGGGGCTTTTGGTGATTCATTGGGGGAGGCCCGCCACTGTGTGGGAAATGTGGTGTCAGCACTGCTTTTCTCATACATTTGTGCACGCCTCGTGGGGGGCTGGTGGAGCGGGACATATATGCAAGCCGCCGCGGCCGCGGGTCGCGCATGACGTCGTGCCATGGCTCACCTGTACGGGTTGCCGCTTTGCTGGCTCTCAGGGACGATGATGGGTCTGGCAAGGGAGGGGCAGAGTTAGTGCCCGGGCAGCGGGGCGGTGGATGGGGGTGGCTCGCGGCCGCTCACCTCAGCTCTTTCTTACGCTTCTTCTGCCCGTTCTGCCCGTTGCTTGTGGCCGCACCCGCCACCTTCTTCGCCTTGTCGATGGCCGTCTTTTTGACGTCGCTCGGGTTCATCCTGCTGGACCACTTGTGCGCGATTGCGGGTTGGGGGGAGGCGTCGGCGGCGGTGACGCGCGAGGGACGTGGAACAGGCGGCGCATGTGAAGGGAGCGCCAATCACTCCCGTCAGATGGCGGAGGCGCGACGTGGGGCAGGCATACAGCGGCGCTCTTCGTCGGCGGAAGCAGTCTGATACGTCCAGTGAATGAGAGCCAGCAGATGGGACGCGGCGGGCAGAGCCGTGCACAGCAGCAGCAAGTGCTTTCGGGGAACACTCGCTGGCCGTTGGCGAGTGGTGGGGACAAGAGTGGCTGATGCTCGATTTGATTTGATGTGATTTGATTTGATTTGATTGATGGCGCAGCGCAACAACCGACAACTTCATCGACCGGCTTGCCGTAGATTAAAGTACCTCGCCGTTTTAGCAAACCACTTCTGGTTGTGCCTCATAATATTCAGCATGCCCAACGTCGGCCTATGCCAGCATTTGGGGGAAAAAGCCTTGCCTTCGCTATCCCAATTCTATCCTGATTGGTTGGCCATGGCGAAAACTTGGAGGCATGACGAAATGCGTCAGCCACGCATGCATGCATGCATTCCACCATACCTGGTCTTCATGGATGGGCATCGGATCGGGCAGAGGCACTATGATGTGGACAGCATCGCCTCTGTAACGCAGGAACATGACGGTGCATTAAGCTGTTTCGGTATATACTCATGTAGTTGATCAACCCATGACCACATCGTTCAAGTGCTTGCAATACAATTAGCCCCCATACGCAATCACAAGGCCCCGTCTTCACCAGGCTGCACCTCTTTTATTGATCCACTTGCTCCTTCTGCCATCGAAGCTGTATATAATGTGGCAGGGCGTGTGCTCAAGGCATGAGAACATTTTGACCTCGCTGCCCCCAACTGATCATGCCACACCATCTTATCCGAGACACGCAGGTGCAAGCAAACACTCCTGCTCGACCGCAATGATGATCGAAAGCGCGGAATAAGCGACAGATAAGTATTCCCTGTCCGTCCGAACCAAGTCCGGCTTCATCTTGCGGAGATGACGGCCTCCCACTTTTGTTGATCTTGCCTGCCCGTCTATGAGAAAGCCATCGTGCAAGAGTGGGGGGTTTGATATAACTTACCGGTCAAAGTGCAGCAGCATACCTAAAACGGGGACAAGCTGCAGCTGGTGCTTCTTCTCCTTTTGCTCCAAGAACTGCAGTAACACATTCTTGAGATAGACATAGTCGATTCCGGACCCTTCCACCTCTGGTGGATTACCGTTTGCATTCTTCAGTGGCGGAGATGTCACCCTTGGAGACAGCACCCTTGGTGACTCCACGGATGAGCGCGAGGACTGCATACTCCCTGGCCGGATTTTATGCGCTGCCTGGAGGCTACGCAGTTCTTCTGCCATCAAGCGGCTGGACTTCTGCAACCGTTCTAGTCGAGACTCTGAATCCTCCAGTGCTTTACGCAACGTCGCCTTCTCTTTCTCAGCCTCTCGAGTCTGCCGTTCACTGTCATCTAGCGTGCTTTGCAGCTGTGCCAACGCAGAGCGAACGTCAGCAAGCTCGTCTTGTGCCTGGGCGGCCCGTCTTTCGACGTCAATATGTTTGCTCTTGAACTCGTGCTCGCGCCGCTCCGCTTCTTCTTTGGCTTCTGTTGCCCGACTCGCCGCTCTTTCGGCGTCTCTAAGCATCGCTCGTAAATCTTCAAGCTCTCGTGTTTTGCGTCTGCCAATATTGCTTGCTTCGTCTTCAGCGCGATCGCGCTCCTCTATGGCCAAGTCCATACGCTCCCGCATCTCCTTCACCCTGCGTTCTGCGCGAGTTTCAACTTCAGCGAGCATGCGGCGCATTGTCTCGCCTTCCCGGCCGCGTTCAGAGAGCAACCTATGTGCATCACTAAGCTCCTCTTCTAAGCTTTCATTACGCTCGCGTATTTCCTTCATCTGGGTGGCAAGCTCTCGCGACTGGTCTTGCATGCTGTCCACCAGAGTCCGAGAGCTCTGCTGTTGTGCAGTTTTGAGCTGAAGCTCCTCACGTAAATTGTTAGCTTCATCCCGAAGCTTGCTGATCTTACTTTCAAGATCTTTCAAGCTGGATTTCGATTGTTTCAGTTCTTCACGAGTGACATCTAGATCGGCTTTGAGTTTATCTCGAGTCTCAGTCGCCTCGTCGCGTTTGCCCTGAATTTGCTCAAGCTCCTTTCGAGCACTTTCGTAAGAGTCTTCAAGAGCAGATGCTCGCTCGTCGGTCTTCCTCATCTGCTCCTTTAAAGACGATATCTCGCTATTCTTCTCGGAAAATTTCGATTTATACTCCAAAATTTCCGCTTTCAAGTCCCGTTCCTTGGACTCCAATTTCTTGATGTTGTCATTCGCTTTCTCAAGATCGGATTTGACATTCTTCAACTCCGCACTTTCTTCCCTCAGCTTCTTTAGGTCAGGCTGCAATTGATTCAGACGCTTTCGCAGATCTGTGAGATCTTTGAATCTAGTCTGTGCAAGTAAATTCGCAGCTGCTAAATCTTGCTCAAGCTCTCCGGCCTTCAATTTCAGCTGTTCAAGATCTTCGCTGAGCACTTTCCGTTGCGCATCTGCTTCAGTATTGCTAATAATGTGCCGGGTTTTAAGGTCTTCAATCTCCCTCTCGCAGGCTTCTTTTGCAAGTTGGACAGTGTTCTTGACCTTCTCTAGATTTTGCAGCTCGTCTTTGACTCGTTGGAGCTCACCTGGGTCTGAACTGAATTGTGAATTTTTCAATTCTATAAGTTCAGTCTCCAGCGAACTGCATTTCTCTGCAAGTTCAAGTCGGCGCTCATCAGCTTCTCTCCATGCCTTGTGATTCCTATCGTATTCTGCACGGAGCTCATCTAGCTCCCCTTCCAGTTTCTCCTTCTGTTCTCGGACGATTTTGAGCTCATGCTTGGCGTCTGTCGCTTGCTCGGCTAGTTCTAGCATATTATCATTTGCTTGTTCGAGGTCATACTTCAAGTTCTCCTCGCCTTTAATTTTCTCCTCTAATTTTTCAATTACAGCCTCTTTCTCAACAATAGCATAACGGAGAGCTTCAATTTCGGCATCCTTCTCCTCGACGATTCGGATTTTTTGACTGATTGTTACATCACGCTCCTCAATCATTTGCTCGTGATGACGGAGTAAAGCAGTCTGGGTTTCATCGTGAGACTCACGCTCATGCTTCATGGTCTCCAGATACCGCATGAGATTTTGTTGCGCGACGGTTGGATCCGTCTGTTTGCTAATCATCTCTCTAGCTTTGTCAGGGTTGGCACGAAGCTCGTGGACGGTCGGTGCTGAGCTTGCAAGAACTTGTGTCGTCAACAAGTCACTTGCGGTTTTCTTTTTGGCTTTTGATTTTCTTTTTTTGTTCTTCTTAGTTGTCTCAGCTGCCTCCTGGTCACCAGTCACTGGTGGCGTATTAATCTCGGCTGGCCGAGTCGATACTGTGGTTGACTCAGAACCATTCTGCGACTGAACTTGAGATGAGCTACTTTCTGTTGGTGTCTGCTCAATTATGGGTCCTTCCTGTACCTCTGATAATCCGCATTTCCAGCAATCAATGATTATTTGAAAAGCCATATCACGTTCTTTCTCGGCTTGTTCTAGTTGGCTGCGGAGACTCTCTGCAGCCGCTTCGTGTCCCTTTTTGCTTTCCGCAAGCCGCCTTGCATCATCACGCTCTGACTCCGCTTTTGTTACGTTCTTCTTGAGGTTCTCTATCGCCGCCTCTTCAATTCTCAATCGTTCAACTAAATTCCCATGTGTAATCGCCTCGGATTCCATCTTCCTGATCTGCAGTGTTAAGTCCTTCACCTTGCGCTCAAGTTGTCTTTTGCCTTCTTCTAAATCTTTCACCTGAGTCCGAAGGGAGTCTATGACCTCTTGCAATTCATTCATGGCCTTTTCGTCGCGTTGAACACAGATGACATTTTGAAGATTCTGCTCGTGCTCCCTCTGATATTTCTGTGCATTTCCTTCTGCAACTGCTATATTTTCTGCCATCTCAATCTCTCTCGCTTCCAGACGCTCTTTCAAGGCCAATATTTGACCTTCAGACTGCATCAAAGCGGCAGTCGCCTCCTGCTTCTGCGCCTCCGCTTCCTCGCGGTCTTTGACAGCAGCATCTATGTCGAGCTTGGCCTTCACTAGCGCAGATTTCGCATCGGCGATCTCGCGATCCCTGCCATCAACTTTTTTTTGCTCTGCAGAAAGATCCAACTGACACATGCTAAGAGCGTGCTGCAAAGTCGCGTTTTGAGTCAAAAGTTCATTTATATAAGTCTTTGACGATTGAAGTTCAGATTGGCATTCTTTCAGCTCGGACTGCAGACTCTTTTTTTGCTCTGCGTCATACGAAAAGAATTCATTGTCATCAGAAGTAGTCCGGGGTATGGGCTCCGATCCAGCCGACCCTCCGTTTTGCTCCTTTGCGTCTGCTCCAGCTAATCGTTCCTCGTCACCCTGTTTAGTTTCTCCAGACGTCTCCTCTCGTTCCCGTCGCAGTGCAGCAGCCTCATCAAATGCTTGCTTAGCATTCTTCTCGGCCTCTTCAAGCTTTGTCTTGAGCTCATCTCGTTCCTCCATTGCCTTTTTCTGCTCACCCGTAATGCGCTTTAGCTCTTCCAAAACCATTTCACTCTGCAAATTACGCTGATTGAGGAATTCGACCAACGCGCCAGGGTCCGCAATCGATGCAAGTGGGGTGTTTTCTCGAAGGGTGGCCTCGAAAGGTTCAATGGTTGCTACTCGAGCATGTGCGGTTCGGTAATTTCGCAAAAGATCTGTTCAGCACGGTTTGAGTAAGCCTCGACTATTGAAAAACACCAGTGCCGTATAGACTGACTATAGTACGGAACGCACCTTGATATTTAGCTGTCAACATTTCTAGTCTCGCCAACTTCTTCCGCACATCCTGTGGTAGCTCATCATTGCCTGGAACCTGTTCCGACTTGCTCTGCTCGGAATCCTTTTCTTTACCCTTTACGGGAGGAGACTTAACATCCTGCGCGTTCATCATCTTGCCCAGCTCTGCTGGCTGACTTTTCCCGTCACCTGTTGCCGGGGCAGGGGTGACGGCCCTTGACAAATCGGAAGCATCATCTCCTATGACGAACTCCTCTGGGTCTGGTCCTTTCCCGGGATTTTCTGTGTTATCAGGAATACGCAGTCGATTGCTGGCTTTCTTAGCTGGCGATGCTGTTCGCACAGCACTTCTTTGTCCGGATCTGCTCGGTGTCTGCTTGGAACCTTGAGATAGAGACTCTTTTGCTTGTTTGGCTTGCTCTTCTGCTATCTTGCTGTCCAGGAAATCAAGGTTGAAGCCCTTGAGGCGCTGTGTATGGTGAATCGAGTTAGCAAAGGGTATTCAACCCTTTCGCGCATTGAGACTCCTGACCTGAAACATGGTTGCACTGCTTCTTCAAGCATCCAACAGTCTACAATCATCCTTCCATCCGTGAAATTTTCTGCTCGGATCACAAACAATCATAATATTTGACACTGTAGCTTGAATGGAGTTAGATGGAGTTGACATTGGTATGACCCACTCCCGCATGGCAAGCATCCGAGAGCAGGTGAAAGGTCCGATAATTTGGCCTAGCTTCGGATCGGCCCGTTGCGAGAAATAGGCCCGTGCATGTGAGAATCTGTTAGTGGGGCGATCGAGTTCAGATCAATAAAAGCGGGAACCCGGCGAATTTCTGAAGAATGTGAAATCGTCCTCAAGATATCGGACATTAATTTTCAGCATGCCTACTGAACTGGAAGAGGTGACGATATTCATGATAATTTATTGATTATGCGCTAACGAACCGTCATAGCTTGTTGAGTTTCTGCGTCATGTAATACAACTTATGGGACCTCCTCGAAATAAACAACATACATATATAAAGTATAGGCTGATCAAAATCGCAGGGTAACACCCAAATCAGGCAGATAGGTATGAATTTTTGTAGTGATTTGGCTGCATCTTAAATTGATGTGGAATTTGCAACTCTAACTTCGTCTAGCGGTGGAGAACCTGGTTGGTTACTCGACAGCTCAACCCTCCGTGTTCAAGCGAAATCAATTACAACCGATTAACGACCTCAAATTACTGACAAAAGATTACGCACCTATAGCGAAAAATGTCTTGACAATCCTCATTAATCTTTCCGAGGATGCAGAAGTTCGAAAGAGTCTAGTGGAGGATGACGCATTCCTCAATTCACTGATAAAACGGTTAATAGTATGTTGAGATCTTGGCAGTGCCGAAAGGTTGAGTATCCGATTCAAAACTAAGGTTGATTGCTTGCAGAACCCAAAAGAGTCAAACGCAGACGAACAGTGCATGCTTCTTGCCAACTTGGCCAAGTCCGAATCAATCAAAAAAATACTGACCTCGAAGCGGGATGTTCCCAAAGGCTTATCTGCGTCTCCAATTGTCATCGACCAGCTGCTTGACTGCTTTGTCAAAGGGGCAGAGGGCCGCTATAACAAAGACGCCAATTACGATTATTTGTCCTACCTGTTTGCTGATCTGGCCAAACACGAATGTGGTCGCCAACACTTCATAACTGCGCAAAAAGAGGATGAAAATATTGTCCCAATCACCAAGCTCATCGTATTCACGGAGCACAAGTCAACAATAAGAAGGCGTGGCGTGGCAAACACAATTAAGAACACCAGCTTCGAAATTTCCGCGCATCAGCGCCTGCTCGCAGATCAGAGTAACGGTGGTGTTGGTTTACTTCCTTACATTTTACTGCCTTTGATGGGAAGCGAAGAGTATAGCGAGGAAGATATGGAGGGCATGTTAGACGAGGTCCAGCTTCTCGACCCAGACAAGGAGCGAGAGAAGCAGCCGGATATCATTTGCACTCATCTTGAGACTCTGCTTCTATTGACGACGACGACTGAAGGGAGACGACGGTTGCGAGAGGTGAAAGTATATCCCATTATCCGTGAATTACACTTGCATGTTGATGACGAAAATGTGCGAGACGGCTGCGATAGGTTGGTCCAAGTTTTGCTGCGAGGAGAGCCAGGTGATAGTGAGGAATCGATACACGGAAAGCCAAGGCTCCAAGAACTCGAAGAAGATGAAGACAATCAAATCGTCGAAGTTCTCTAAGCTGTCAAGTATATCGAGGCGTATGAGAGTAGTGAAGTGTTACCGGTCAGTCTCAGAAGCTTCTAGCTTGACTGAGAAGATTAGCTTCACTGTTATGTATAGCCGACGTATTTCACCCGCAAAAGAGAAGAACTATCACTCTTACCTTTCGGTTTCATCATTTCATACGCACCTTGCTGCGCTACTGCAAATACCACATTTGTTACAAAGCTAAAGCAAAGTTGGCCGCGTATGGAAACTAATACGTGCAGATAGTTGGAGCACAACTCCCTTCTCGGCCATTCAAGGTCTTTCTCTCAGCTTTCCTGAATTAAAATAGTATTTCAGGGTGTCAACTTATATTTTCACAATGCCTTTATACCGCTGAGACACTTTTGTGGAGATCTAAAATTGGGAGAGTGTCATATTTCTGATAAAACAACACACTTGTGTAAATATTTTGCCTACGAAAGCTGCTTTGTCTCCACTAAGGGGGGTTTGACGAAGCTTTTGAAGAACAGTCTTTTTGTAAAGAGAAACTTACTCCGAGAGACGGCTATAATGGAGAGGGAGGTTTTAAAGCGAAGGATAGCCTGCCAGTCTCTTCTTCGCAGGTCTAGTTTTTTTTTTGGAGCCTCGTAAAGAAGGGTCAAAGCTAGCATGTCAATCTTGTACGCGAATTGGTGGGGAGAACGTAAACTGTACTAATTTCACATACATGTAGCCGCCATGTTTCTCTCGCTCCGAATAAGAGCTTTCCTCATTACATCTGCTTTCATCATGGAGAACTTAATAGTCAATAGAAGCTACCATTACAACAATTTCGTACTAGCCAAAATCATCGCCTCCGTTTAACTTGGGGCATTGCCATCGTATCATCTCTTCTTTGTCATAATTTCATATTTTACAGAAGTGTATTGATAGCATCACAAAGCTACCTTCAATTCACACCATTCACCTTCTCACATTCCAATTACTTAGGTGTAGTCTCGCTTGCACCCTTCCAATTCTTCTTGTAGCCATACGGCCGTGACTGCGCACGATCGGTGATCGCATCTCTCCCATATTCTTCCGTAGATTTCCTCGCATCATGCTTATTTTTGGTACGAACAGCAGCGCTGAGCGTAGGAAATGCTGCACTGTCGTCGATATCCAAAGCTAGGGGACGTTGAGATGCTGCCTGCCTGCCATTTGAAAGATGACTCTTATGAAAACTGCCCCGCCAATCGTGCTGAGGACGGAGACCAGGCGGATTTCTCTGGAAGCTGTCTGGCGGACATTTATCACGATCCAAGGGTGGGAAATTACGATTAGCATTTTGTATATTGAGCACATTCCCATTTGCGTCAAGGCCCAAATGATTGTTACTCCCGTCCAGCTGCAAAGCTGCTGTCGCCTTCTCGAAGTCTCCGGCTTCTATTAGCTCGGCAAACAGATCGCCATCTCGCGGCCGTTCACCTGATCCAATTGCCCTCAGGATTCTGTTTGCTCGGCGAAACTCGTCTCGGATAGCAACGATTCCGTTATGCGTCACTGTTCTTGCAACATTATGGCTCAACTCAAATGGATCCTCAATGCAGAATAAATAACGGTGTTGCACCTTCTTGCCCTCACCTTCTTCCGTGACAGCCTTTACCCAACCTTTCGCTTCCTTTTTGAGAATACCACCAGCCGAGCGCAAGGACAGAACATCCTGGGTCCAATAAAATTGCGGTAATCCATTCTGAGATGAATAGTACTGGAAGAATCCATTGAGTAGAGACCCAAGCGGTTCTTTGTTTGAAGACATCTGTCCATTATGGACTGCATGCAAGATCTCATTTTCGCGCCGCCAGAAGTCAACGGCCCACCCATCTACTACTGTGCGATCACCGCCAGCAGGCGTGCATTCCTGATATGGACGCCATGTGGCTTGAAGATTCGGTAGAACCCATGGCTGTGCAATATTGATGAGGTAATGGAGTACCATCAGCACGTAACCGTAGCTTGATAAGGTTCCAGAGTATGAGCTATTTATTTTGCGACGACTTGCCCACGCTTTGACGAATAAAACCATTGGTTGAACACGAGAATCGCATAATGAGTAGCAACGAAGGAGTTGAGTGTTATGAAGTCCAAGCGGGTTGAAGAAATTGATATCACATTGTATCCCAACACCAGATTTGGGGAAGTCAAGAGGACCGGCTTTCCTCTCTCGTGTGAAGGGCTTATCATCGCGCTTACGCATTTGCTTCTGCTCGCCATCGCCGCTAGCAGCGTGAACGGTCTCCGTACTAGATCTCACATCATTAGTGGGAAACTCTGTGAAAGACATCTTGGAGTTTTTAGTGTCAGCTTTCTGGGGGCCATCCGAGGCGATTGCAGCGATAGTTTTCTTAGCCGCTGGTTCAATGCCTGTTGCCTTGGCCTGCATCTCTTGTGCATTGCGGCCATCTTCACCGCCAACACCCTCGCCATCACTCTCAGGGTGCAGATGTGGATATTTCTTCTCATCAGGAAGAGCATCCCACCGCTCTCTCTCCTGGCGAAGCTTCTCGAGCAGTTCAGCATTAGGCCGCTCACAGATCTTGATAATGGGCACGCGGGTACGCGTTAGCAGCCGAGCACCATAGCCAAGCTGCAGAAGACGTTTCTCAAGCGCGCGAGGTAGATCGTGCTCGAGAAGAGACAAGCAAGCTGGACTAGGAGCGGAGTCTTGCAACACTAATGCTAGATCCACGTCTGAGCCAGCCATTGCGAAACCAGACTTCAAGCTCCCAAAACACTCCAAGGATACTTTTGGAAGGTGTTCTGCACAGTTGTTGCACACCTCATGAATGACTCCTTCGAGAGTGGAACGAAACGCTTCCTTTTCTTCTTGCTCTGTCTGAGTCATGGCGACTGCAGATACTACCTTCGTTGCTATTTGCTCCAAATACTGCCTTTGTCTGAGACCAGCGTCAGGGACTAGGCTTGAGAATGGTGGTCGATACGCATTGGGGTTGAAAAGCTGGCGAGGCGGTTGGTTCGGTTGGGAGAAGGTAGCCACTTGCGCGCCGTGCACGAACGCATTTGGATCCAGATATTGCTGATGGAACGGATGATGGTGAGTTCCTAGAGGGTTAAGGCGTTGGTTTCCACGTGACCAGCTGCTATTATCGCCAGTGGAAACACCTGTGGGCAACTGGCCGTGGCCCGTATAAGGGTTCGACGGTGGCAATGGCCTGGTGGGCATAGGATTTGTATACGAATTGACAGGATCATTCAAGCCATGCCAATTAAATGGACCATATTGCTGTGGATAATTTGCTAGCTCTGAATCAGGTCGATATTGAAGTGCATTCGGAGGAAGCCGAACAACTGGGTGTGATTGCTGTCCCAAGTCTGCTGGTGGAGGAGACGTGTTGTTGAGAATCATCCTTCTCAACTGCTCCTCCATTGATTCTGGCTGTGTTGACGCATCCATGGTTGATTACTGATGTGGAGCTTTGCGATGTGCGACCTCACTTGGTATTCCAATTGGCCTCATTTGCTTTGACTCGGATGATCTTACAATCGAAAGTCGCGGATGCAATGTCTGTTGCCCAGCATATTATTTGCTTATCACAACGATGCGATGCAGCTACTTGTGATTCCTGTAATAATTGACAGGAAGCCGATTTTTGGTGTTTTGCGATTTAATCTTTTGCTCTTGTCGCCCTCAGACTCGCGGGTCGCGCCTCGCCCCGCTCCAGAATCAATTGGCTCGTGCGCAGACAGCAAGTACCCTTGAAGCAAGGCATGTGTGTTTGGCTCCTTGATATTCGCAATTAGTTTTTGTTGCATGACCACCGCCGCAAAGAAGTACGCTGGTCTCTGTGGACAACCCCACAGCCAAATTGGTGCCATATCCATTCACAACGATCACTCCCATGAGTAGACGTTCAGGTCGAAGATAGCCAACATCTGAACCGCGGCCTGCTTTCTTCCTTGTGACAAAACTGTTTTACATCTACATTCTCACGGTCACCATCAAGATGAGCAACTCCCCTGCACAAGGCTCGTCATACCCTGTTTCATCCACACCAACGAATGGGGCCCCAACAGTGCCAGCGATACGCCAGAAGCCGCCGCCAAACATCTTCAATGTGAAGAAGAAGCCCTTGAAGCGAAGCGCGCCACCTCAGACGCAGACAGCAAACGGTCAAGGGCCCATTGCTGTTCGGCAACCACTTGGCCAGCCGGCGCCATCTCAGTCAGTCGCGAATGGTGTGCAGGCGGCCTCTTCTCCAGCAGACGACCCATCTCAGTACACGGAATTTCCGATCTTCGTGCAAAAGAGCAGTTTAATGAAGGATTTAAAGCACCATGCCTTCAAATTTCAGGTCTCGCAGAAAAAGCCAAACGGCGAGCCCATCGAGGTTAATCCTTTCGACCCGTCCCAGTTTACACGCCCGGTGCATCTTTTCCGCAAGCTAGGTCATGACAAAGTCGACCGTGGAGAACAGTCAGACGCTGCATCGGGATTGGATGATAAAGAGAGAGAAGCAAGGGAAATACAACGAGCCGAACGACAAGCTCAAAAGGAGGCAAACCAGGCACTGATCGCACCAATAGGCGATGGTGGCAAGAAACCTATCCGGAGAAAACCACAGAAAAAGGTGGAGGATGTGTATCACGACGAGACAAATCCTGAAAAGCATAAGCGAGCCCGGTTACGCTATGAGGAAGCACGAGCGTGGCACCTTGAAGACTTTGACGGCAAGAACAAGTGGATCGGTAGCTTCGAAGAGCCCATCTCATATGCGAACGTCATGTTTGAGATCACGGGAAGCGGTTTCAATATGGTGCCGGTGCATAAATGGTACAAGATGATTCGTCAAGATCGAGTGCTCACGATGGATGCAGAGCGTGTAGAAAGAATCATGCAAAACAAGACTATGGCGCCGAGATGGCTCTTGAAAAATAAAGAACCTGCGCTTACCAAACGATTGGTGAAAAGAGCTGACAGTGACGATGAGGATGTGAAACCGGCCATCAAGTCTGAGGATTATCGTGCCGATGTTGATGAGATCGACTTTGATTTTGGTGGTGAATTCGACAATGACGACGAAGGTCTCATTTTTGGCGACCAGGCCGACGAAGATGCAAAAGAGATTGAGCGCAGATTACGTGAAGAGTTCCGTGGCGCTAACCTACCAGGCACTGGCGTTAAGGATGAAGACCGAGATTGGGATTTGGAAGAGCAGAGGGAGAAGGAAGAGGCTGAATTAGAGAGGAGAAGGCAGAAAAAACTGAAGAAGAAGCTTATGAAAAAGGAGATGCGACGTGAGTACGAATCTGACTCTGATGACGAGCATCCATATGAAGAATCTTCGGAGTCTGAGACTTCGGAAGATGAGCGTGAGCGTGATGAAGAGGAGCGCAAGAAGGAAGAAGCACGTAAAGCTGTTGAAGCGAATGGTGGTAAGTCTGGTGCGTCTACAAAAGGTACTAACACTCCCACTGGTCGTCTGGAGAAGAAGTCGGTGGCGGTTTCTCTCAAGCGTGACGCCGATCTCTCTGAACTCAGTGGCAATGAGTCAAGTAGGAAGAAGGCGCGAGTCAACGGTTCTATCATTAACAGCTCTCGTGCTGTTTCACGTGGGTGTATCATTGTCACCGACCTTGATCTAACGCTAACGTCTCCCAGTCGATGTAGCCAAGCGACCTTCTGGATACGGCTCAGGAAGTGACACCGATACGTCTCGTACAGGGACGAAAATCAAGGTCAAGGCTAGCCGAGCAGGGTCACCGCATGAACCCCCCACAGGCTCCAAACCGGCGTCCAATACAAACAGTCGGGCTCAAAGCCCGTCTACCTTGCCTTCCGCCTTTCCGACTCTGGATGAAGTCAAACGAGCAATTCCACCAGAAGGTGTGGGAATCTCTGAGCTGGTCCGGATTTTCAAGACACGTCTGATGGGCCGCAATCCGGATTTCATCAACCTTGTCAAACTGGCTGGAAAGCAGGACCCGGTAACGAAGAAAATCGTGCCAAAGGATTAGAGCCGTTCACTGTCCTATGCTAAAGAGAATTTGGGAGATTCGAGTAGCTAATAGCAGGGGTCGATTAAGCAATTAAATCCTGTTGGAGGGTGTAATTGTTTCCTTGAACGTCACGTTCCAAGAACTTGATGTCTCTTTACGGATAAGGAGGTTCATACCTTCGAGTGTTCGGAAACGGCTCCAGCATTGCTGTATTATTGACATAGCTCGAGATGTCAGATCAACCTTTAGGTGTCTGAATGCCCTTTGGACGGCCAAATTTTGAGCTTCGAGCGACCTAGCGCTGCGAATATATTTGCATGGCAGTTTGGCACGCAAGGCAGACAGGCTTCCGAATCGACCCTACTCTACATCGTAAGGTGTTCTCCATGTGCCTTGACTCCACCTACGCTCCTTTGATTCAGCATCGACATAATGCACCAATCGATATCGCTTCCCTCGAATAGTGTTCGTTTGGAGAGAAATGCGGATGCTTCCAAGAGTAAATGCGGGCATTATCATGCAGTGAGAAAGCTACTATACACATGTGTCGAAGCTTTTTGACCCATTTGAATTTCCCGCCAGTAAATGACCTTGTCCAACCCATGCGCCACTTCCGTCTTCATTGCCATACATCTCATATAGCGCACTTGGAGCTGTCATGCTTGGTGACTGAAAAGGCTAAGAAGACTTTGAGGCCACACGACCAGAACGGCGTGGTTCACCAGTCTCAGTGGCAGCCTTCTTGGGCTCCCGCTAAGATTGTAGGTCAGCTTCTGAGGCACACGGCCGATCTGAGGGCAAATTCGAAAAATACCTTCTTTGTCTCCTTTGATTTGGCCTCGCCATTTGCATTCTTAGCGGGACGACCTTTCTTCTTCGGTGCGGGCTTGTCGCCGTTCTCCTCCGGCTCGCCGTCCGTCTTCTGCTTCTTGGCCACACTCTCTTCCTCCTTTTGGTCTTCCGCGGGCTCTTCCGCTTTACGCTTCTCGCCCGTTTGGGCTTCGCCATTGGCTTCCTTGTCTCCATCGGCGGCCTTCTGGGCATCACCATTGGCTCCCTTCTTGTCTTCTTCGGTTGCCTTCTCTTCGCCATGATCCTCCTTGTGCTTATCACCCGGCTGCTCGACATCCACTTCATGAGCTTTCTTCACAACATCATTGCCCGAGCGCTCGATCGCGATGGCTGGATCGTTCGGCTCCGCATTCTTAGAGACTTCATTGCCACGCTGCGTGGTGATGGTGGCTTGGCCTTCGGTGACAACCTCGGCCACAGTCCCACTGGGACGGCTGCCAGACCATTGCCAGGAGACTATGTCCAGATCGTCGCATTAGCAATGTGACATGTGGTCCACGCCCCGGCGACAAACGGGAGGAGACAGCAGCTGACTAAGCCTGAGGTCGTCACCGGTGCTTGATGCCTCAGGAAGCAACGCGATGATGACGCGCATGGTGCGCCGGACAGGACAGGAGGAAAGCCAGCCATCACAAATGCATGAAGAAGCTCAAAAGTATGCATGCGACCACACATCAGTCATTGGACTCACCTTGGTCGCCTTCCTTGACCTGCGTGTCGGACATTGTCTGAGATGAAGCTGGACCAGCGCGGTTGAGCAGTCCCGCTTGGCGCGTTGGAGATTCCGAAAAGTCTTTTGCCGGCGCAGACGCTCAACTGGTAGCAATGGAGTCGCCAACAAGCAATAAATGCTGTCGATTAGAATGAGGGTTGGATTCTTGCTGGGGAGGTGTGGATGTCTTCTGAGAAGAAGGTTGATCGCGGTCTGAAGTCCACGGAGGAGGCTCATGCTTCAAGGGCTGGGGTAGCGCCGATGAACGGGCCTCCACGCTTGCGATTGGGTGGGCTGGGGACCCCCGAATCCTGTTTCGCAGCGGCCAACCCCAGACATGACCATGGCCTTCAACGATGAACAACCTCGGGTATTTACACAGAGCACAGCGGTAATGATGCTCAGTTCTGATACTAACTGAGATAGTAATGGGGCAACTATCAGTGCAGACACAGATGGCCTTGCGGCACTACTTCCTTGCTCTGCGGAACTTCACAAGCACCAACCAAACTTTCTGCAGCTGAGGACACGTCGGTAAAATTGACTTATAACGTAGGCATTGAATTGTGCAAATTTACGGCAAAACGTGATGTCTGCGTCTTTTAATTCAGAACAATGCAGGTTAAGCCTGCCTTGCAAGCCGCAAATTGAGGCGGCAGGGAGATCAATTTGTTTTCTTCGAGATTGTTGATTGCATACAATGATTGTCAGTGTCCCTGATGTGCCATGGCTGACTCTCGCTCATCGAGAAAGTTTGCCCCGCTCACTTCTCTTGGTAGATGTCGAATGCTCTCTTATATTCAAAAAAGCTCATCTTGTAATAGCGCGGCAGGGCGGGATCCGAGAAATTGACATACTGCATCCCAAATTTAATGGCAAATCCACTACTCCACTGCGCAGAATTGCATCAGCATCATTACAGCTAGTATACAATGAGAAGAGGCCTCGCTCACCTCAAAGTTGTCGTAAAAGCTCCAGGCCAATGTTCCAATGATATTCACACCTTCGCTCAAAGCTATCAAGACACCTTCCATGTAATCATGATAATAGCTTGTGCGGATGGGATCATACAGAATATCTGGCAGGATGGTTTTCAAATTCTCAAAAGGCTCCGCAAACCCAAACTCGCTGATTGCCAGAGGTCTGCCCCCGGCCCACGTGTCTGCGAGATAATGCATAAAGATAGGAAGCCAATCAGTCGCCTTGTGCAGCCAGCTCGCCAGTGGATCTGAATAAGCCCCAATTGTCCATCCACCGTCTTGCGCACTATAGGTGTATGACGTGTTAGCACAAGCTGGGTACAAGGGATTGCTGCTGTCGCTAATGCAACCTTGAATACCAGCATCGGGCGCATAATAGAATTGGGCCGTATAGGCATCATGCGCGTATATGTCAGCCGAACCTTTAATCGATGCCTTCTCCTGATCCGTGAATGGACGTAGGAAGCTGGAGACGTAATCTTTGACATTCTTGTTATAGTCTCCCGTCAGATATATCGGATCCGAGAACCAGCCTTCGTTGAAATCCCAAGCTCTCTGCACGGCCTCCGCATCAGCGCTGGAATTTGTAAGTGGAATTTTACATCCGCCATTGTTCTTGTATGCAATCACAGAATCCGGCATCATTGACTTGCCGAGATGGTAAGCCTGAGAGTGAGCCAAGAGCACGTTCTGTCCGCAGTAAAAGGGCTGGTGCTTATTGGGAATGGAGAAGTTCTTAAAGTAGTTATCTGGGAGCGGATAATCGTTGCAGAAGACGATGGGCTCGTTCATGGTGAACCAGTACTTAACCCGATCGCCGAAAGCGCTAAAAGCAACGCGTGCATATTCAACATAGTCGTTTACGATCTCTTCAGACAGCCAGCCACCATATGTGTCTTCAAGCACCAGTGGTAAGTCCCAATGGAAGAGAGTTGCCACCGGAATGATATTGTATTCGATACACGTATTGATCAAGTCACTATAATGGTCAATCGCAAGTTGATTGACAGGACCTCTACCGAACGGCATCACTCGAGACCACGAGATGGAGAACGAGTAGGCTTTTACTCCCATCGCGGCTATGCGTGATATATCTGGATCTACGTTCAGAATTTGTCAAGATTTAGGAAGCATCCATCACTTGCCTTCTTTGTACATATAATAGTTGTTATCGGTGATGTCGGCAGTATAATTATCAACTTCAAAATCTGTTACTCGATGCCCAAGCACGTCCCAAATGCATGGACCGCGTCCTTCGGCTTTGACAGCGCCTTCAATCTGGAAAGCAGCACCAGCGACACCCCACCAGAAGTCTCTGGGAAATGACCAAGATTCGTTCTTGGGTTGCATTGGATACTGCTGTCCAGTTGGGAAGGGCGAATAATAAAGCGGTGGAGGCGGAACCAGCGAACTGGACGGCACTGGCGTCGCTGATACTGTAGTCGTAATCGAGGCTGACGACACCGGTCCCACCAATAGATCCCATACATCTTCAACATTGAGAATGAAAGATGTAGCGAATGCCGTCGGATCGGCAACAGGAGTTCCGTTGAATGTGGTAGATGTTGGAATTGATTGATTGAGAGACTGCGCCGCCGCAGAAGTAGCGATGAATAGTATACAGACTTTTGCCATGACAGACTGTTTTCTTTAGGTCTGTTATATGTGAAAGTTGGACGGGATATGTAAGGGCATATATGTGAGAGCACCAGCAAGCCATCTCGATAGTTCCAAATGCTGCATGACAAGCTGTCAAGCACTATCTTCTGGCAAGCGGGGGATTGTTGCTAGCAGTGACCACATCGCCTTGCAGGAACAATAACATCTTCGATGTAACCAAAATTGGCTAGAATATCAATATAGACCGGAAGAAGAGAGGAGAGATCGGGAGTTGGCGTTCACAGTCACCCCGCACGCACAAGGAACAGTGGAGCCGTCAACGGACAATCCATTCCCGAAGGCCCTACCGCAGCTGCTTTAAAATAATATCACGGGGTGGAAAATGTGGCGAGTGTCAAACTCTGTCAGACGTTGCTAGTTATAACGTATCACACATAGAACCCTGTCAGCCGTAATGTACATCTAGGAATTGCCACCTCTTCCTCCAACCTTGTTCAACGCCTCATTCTGTACTCGCGAGAGCTCAATCCGAGGCAGACTTTGCTTGTCATCAGGAGGCATCATGAAGCCTCTCGCAACCAGGAAAGCCAAATATGCTCCAATAGCATCCTTCGTAACACCAGCAGGAGTGGGATTCTGGTAGACCTCTGAATCCGCCTCTAAAGCCATTTGTGCATTCCGGTCGTTGAGGTTTGGAGCTTTTGTGGCTTCTGGCAGATCCCCAGTCACCATATGATAAAGGCCAAGAAGCGCCAGCTCCTCTTGGCCTGGAATACCATTCTCAACATATTGAATGACCTTTTCCTTCCAGGTCTGGTAGTCTTCTTGTGGGACCTTATATCCAAAATCTTCAAGAGCGCCGAGAAATTGGTTGAATGTCAACCTTGGATGGGCTTCCACATGCGCAAGCGAACCTTTTTTGCCATGGAAAGCCATGGCATTGATCAGTCTTGCAACTCTTGTTACCGGCACCATATTGATGGTGTTTTCCATGTTCGGTCTCGCCCCTATTTGCACGCAGCCTTTCAACAGCCGAACTAGAAAGTCGTCTGTATTGCTAACCCCAGTCGTTGGATCACCTAGAACATAGCCAGATCGAATGATAACAGCATCGAGGCCGCGTTTAGTAGCCTCTTTGATGACCATTTCGGAAACCCACTTCGTTTGTCCATATCCGGTGCTGAGGCCGTGACGACTGCCCTCTAAATTGTCGAACTCAACTACGACATTACCGTATTCGGTTTGCTTGAAGTAATATTCTGAATCAAGTACACTAGTCGAGCTTACGAATGCCAATCGCTTTGGTCTTCCATTTACGCACAGCTTGATGCATTCCAATGTCGACTCGACGTTTGCTGATTTCAGACTCTCATATGGCAGTAGCCAGTGCACCCTCGCACCGTTATGTATTATCAAGTCTGCATTTTCAACAATCTTGGCATAGTCGGTTTCGCTCATACCGAGTCGGGGCAACTCGAGGTCGCCGAGAACAACTTCGAGCACGCCTTCTACAACCCACCAATCTTGCCAGAGGCCATATGCCAAGCAAGTTGTGCGGATTCGGTTCATAGCCTCCTCGTGCGATGAAGCTCTGACATGTGCATAAACATGATTTGGCGGACATCGCATGCATGCATCATACAGAATGTATGCCCCCAAAAATCCAGTGGCTCCAGTAAGAAGAATGTTCATTCCTGTTTGGAGGTGTGGATAATCAGAGCCAACGGCTGGTATGGAAGTAGGGAGGTTTTTAATTTGCTTAGCCAAGTTGTTCGAATATAATTCAGCCTGTTGTTCCTCCTCTTCTCCGGTTGCGACATCTAGGCGGAGACCAACCGGATCCAGTGATCGGTCAATGTAGCTGCTGACACTCTTTAGTGTCGGGTGACCTGATGCCATGACTTTCATAGGAAGATTGGTGTCTTGCCATTTGCGATTGATCTTAGAAATAATTTGCACACTCATTATGCTGTTGCCGCCAAGATCATAGAAAGAGGTCTCACGGGGTATTGAATCCGCAGTCATTGTCAAATGCTGACACCAAATCTTAGCAACTTCCTTCTCCGTGTCTGTTCGTGCGTCAACATCCATAGCTTTTGGCATAGCTCCAAGTAATTCAGCAGCCCCAGGAAAAGGAAGCTGCTTCCGATCGACCTTGCCATTGGGTGTTAATGGCAGACGAAGCATGGGAATAAAGAGCGTGGGCACGGCGTAGACTGGGAGTTTCTTCTTCAGCATGTCCCTCACGTTAATTGTAAGCAGTTCGAAGATGCGCATTCGCTGCGCAACATCCATGCCTTCCCTGGCAGACTCCCTCCGACGAATACCACCTGTGACACCGAGCGTTTTGTTTCTACCATTAGCAATGACAGTTTCATTCGTTTCTCGCTGCTCTTGCTCTGAGTACCACTCTCGCCATCTCTGCATCTCAGGAACATAGTAGGACACAAGGATTTGTTCCTCGTTATGATCACGCTTGACCAAAGTCACATTTTCCCTGATGAGTGGATGCTGGCTCAAATAGGTGTCAATCTCTCCAAGCTCAATGCGGAAGCCACGGATTTTGACTTGATCATCCGCTCGACCCACACACTCAACGTTACCGTCCGGCATATAACGCCCAAGGTCGCCAGAGCGATACATGCGGTCCCTTGGCCCCAGATAGAATTCTCTCCACGGTTCTGGCTTTGTCGCAGCAGCGGCTCTTTTCTTGTCTTCTTCAATCCAGTGTTGGGGATCAGTAAACCAATTTTGAACGAATTTCTGCTTCGATCTTTCCGGATCTCCGAGATAATGTTCTGCTAGTCCACCTGCTCTAACATAAATTTCACCGATTTCACCGATCTCACACTGTCGCTCTCTCTTCTCTCGGTCAACTACCAAGAGTTGGACATCGATCATGCCCATCCCAGCGGGAATCACGTCTCCCATTTTATCAAGATATGTTGGATCCTCATTAAATGATGGGATCTCATAATACGACACCGCGCGCTGCGTCTCGGTTGTGCCATACATATTCTTGATCCTGCAGTTTGGCGCCAATTGCTGTAACCGTCTACAATCTCGTTTCAACAGCACATCTCCGACAAAAAAGGCACCATGCAGGCTCGTCACTTTCGGCTCAGTTGAACCTAATAAAATCTGGCCCATAGCTGGTGTGAGATGGGTGACAGTTATGCAGTTGTCGCTGGCCCACTTTGCCAATTTGTCGAACGTAATAAATTCCGCAGGTGGCACAATGAGACTGGCCCCAAGGAAAAGAGGTGTGAATATGTCACGCTGGATTGGATCGTGAGCAATACCACTGAGCATTGAGAAGCGATCTTCCTTGGACAAGCCGAACCGCTGCGACATCCATGGGAAGTAATATGCAAGAGAAAAATGACGGCCCTTGACCCCCTTTGGCCTGCCTTCTGATCCTGAAGTAAATGATAATGTGGGTGTGCTGTCCGGACCAACCGTGACTCCCGGCAGATTGGTCCTCATACCCACAGCTTCAGCCAGACAATCTATACTGCCTTGAGGGCAGCCACCTAGCACCGTCCCATCATCCAAAAGCTTGAGGGCTGGAACTTCAACTCTAATCTGTAGATTTGCGTCAATGTATTCTCTAACCGTGTGATGCAATGGTCCCGCATCCATTGACGCTTTTTCTATAATAACCAAGCCTCTCGGTTTTGCAACGTCCAGGTAGATGATCTGTCTATCAGGGGGATAAGCGGGATCAATCACGCTGAAAGTAGCACCAGCCTTCAGCACACCCATGACGGCAATGACGAGATCCACGCCACGGTGCGCGTACACCATGACAACGTCGCCCCGCTGGATGCCATTTCTGACGAGAACATGCCCCAAGATATTTGAAGCCTCATTAATGACCTTATAATTAAATACTCTCTCCGGGGTTGTGGAAGATGCAGTCTCTACAACACAGGTCCTTTCCGGGTGCGCGCTGGCATTCGACGCAAAAATTTCGTGGATCGCCCCTTTGTAGTCGGACCAATGTAGATCAGAGGTCGGATCCGGCCGAACATCTTGTGAACGATGGGCCATTTCAGCAGATATAAGTTTTAAATCTCTGGCAATTTCTTGTTCTCGTCTGAACTGGGAATGTGCTTTCTGCTCTCCACGCTCTGACACGAGATCGTGCGAAGGCCTCGTAATTAATTTGCTAGTGTCGACATCGGCCAACAACGTGGACTATTGCTTTCTTCAAGTTTCGAGGGCAATATGAATCTTGATTGTTGTTGTGTTCGATCGCAAGGGTACGCGTTGGTGGCTGCAAAACAATTCTTTCATTCACCTGCTGCAAGACAAATTTCCTGTAACCGCCGAGATCGGCTCAAGTTTCCAACGGTAACTACTGCAAGCCACCCGTTTCCAGACCCCTGAAGTATAACTTTACATAGACTAGCTCAGCAAAAGCGGTTGCGCTAACCAGCGCATCAACTGAGGTCTCTCCAGCCTCGTACTTCCATGCGAACTTTCAACCAGGCTTGTAATACTAGTATTTCATTATTGGAGCATGGCATCATCGATTGCAGGCAATCGCAATAAGTCTAGCTCACGGATTGTGCGGCCGAATAAGACCAGCGCGTCGGGCAAACATCGTAAAGTTTCGCGAACAGGGACAGAGGATGGAGAAGTGAAGCAACTTGATATCGAAGAGGTTCGGAGAAAGAGGGGGGCATACTTTAGTGGCCAAGCTGTGGAAAGGCAGAAGATCATCCGGCCCAAGACAAGTGTCACGACCGAGAAGAGCTCGGGATCCAGCAAAAATAGAGATTTGAGACAGAAAAGGAGTCCATTGACGATAAACTCTCGCAAGCCTCTGAAGCGCATGAGCGACAGCGAGCGCCGTACAGCAGATTATGTCTACGGGACCGATCCAGACGATGAAGAAGTTTTCGAAGAGCATAGTAAATCAAGACCAAGCAAAGAGCGTTGTCGCGACGACGCAAACAAAGATGAAAGGTATCGACAGTCATGCCATGGCTCAACCCGCATTGGAAAACTTCCGATGGTTCTTGAAAAGGAAGTAACTCCAGATGATAGTATATCGATGGTGGCTGAACGTCAAATGTCTAGAGTGCGCACAACGCCATGCAAGTCTCGCCATTCATTGAAGCGCAGCAACACCACGCCATCTAGGCTGCGCACTGTACCAGAGAACATTGATGATAAAGTGTCCCTTTCCAAATCTCGTAGATCGTCGAAGCGAGAATCAAGCTTACTCGGATCGCTCCTCCGTCGTCAGTCAACGACAGCTGCGCCGACAGTTCCTCGCTTGGTGGAATGCCTCACTTGTGGATCTGATGACATTCCTCACTCCCAGTCTGCAAAGCTTGCTTGCGGCCATCGTATGTGTCACGACTGTCTCAAACGCATCTTTGAAATGTCCGTCAAAGACCCTGCACACATGCCACCACGCTGTTGTACCGACGACCATATTCCGTTGAAGCATGTCGAAAAGCTATTCGACCTAAAATTCAAGGTGTTGTGGAATCGAAAATATCAGGAATACAACACCAGGAATAGAATCTACTGTTGCGCTCCCAAGTGTGGTGAATGGATTAAACCCTCTCATATTCACCGAGATTCACATGGCAGAAAATTTGCTCACTGCCCCCGGTGCAAGACAAAAGTCTGCGTCCTTTGCAACAGTAAGATGCACAAATCAGCCGACTGCCCCAAGGACCCAGAGATCGCAAAGCTTGTTGAACAAGCCAAGGAAAAAGGCTGGCAGCGGTGCTACAACTGCCAGTCAATGGTAGAACTCAAGGAAGGTTGCAATCACATGACATGTCGCTGCCTGGCTGAGTTCTGCATGATATGCGGTCTAAAATGGAAGACATGTGAATGCCCATGGTTTAATTATGACAATTTACCTAATCTCGACCGGTTGAACGAAATGCGGGTTCCCGAACCAGTTCAATTCATCTACCGGCGGATGTTCAATGCTCCCAGACCTGCCCCTCCTGTTGTGCCGCATGTTGAAGAGAGAGGTCAGCAGCAGCAGAATGCTAGGTCCCGAGACAGGACGTATCATGATGAGATGGAGCAACGGCGGCGTCAAGAGCGTCTGGACGAGGATCTAGCTCGTCGACTGCAACTCGCAAGTCTGATGAACCCAGAAGAAGAGCCGCTTGTACAAAGACGACCCCACATGGAAACCTGGGGAGTTGGAAACGCCGCTGGCCATTTCATGAATGACAACTTTATTCAACAGGCAGCTAATGTGGTGATGAGCTCATTTGGAGATGCTGCTGTGGGTCGCCGAGGTGAGCGATCGAGTGGTCGAAGAAGGGAGGCCAGACAGACTAATCAAAGCCATGGCCATGGGGGGGCTAGTGCCTGATTTCCTAGGTGATGAAAGCATTCTAGGAGTGGGGCGGACGCCGAGACCGACGATATAAATGGAAGCAGTTGTAACGAAAGAATTTTTTAATTTCTCAATCTGATGTTATACAGAAACAGCATTTCCACCAGCCATCAAAGCGGCTCGGGTATCCTCAACGTAGGACACCGCTTCGTAGTCGATGAGCGTATGAGTTTTGTGCACTCTGCAAAAATAAGACCATGGATTTATTTGTACTGAAAACACCTGCCAACCATTTCCTGCTTCCCATTTTCAACTTCCTGCAGCAACCGAACCTTCCGCCTGAACGCTGGACTAAGAATTCATGCCGATATTTGACTTCAGTACTTCTCGAAATTTCATCGTCGTGTTGCAGGTCGCTGGAATGGGTGGAGAGCCGTGATCTTTAAAGTAGTTCAGTCTGTGCCCTCGTGGCGGACCAAGCGGTCACCAGGAATTAAGAAAAGGTGGTATTCACCAGTAAGGACGAGCTTCGCCATAGCCGCGCTCATAGCCCCTGCCATCCCTGCGCGGGCTTGGTGGCCGACCATATGGCTCCCGACCATGACCGTTCATGTACGGGTCATCGGGGTACCCACGAGGCGGAGGTGGCACACCGTATCTGTCGTCGGGATAGCGGCCGCGAGGCGGTGGGTAGTCCTCCGTCGGCGGGCCACGACGTGGTGGGCCATAGCGCTCGTCGCGAAGATCGTCATAGTAGCCACGCGGCGGAGGAGTCCTACGACGGTAGTCATCGCGACGCGGGCTATACCCACGAGGCGGGCCTCGACGGTCATAATAGTAGTCATCCGGCGGAGGGGGTCCGTGACCACGACCTCGATAGCCAGGCGACCGAGATCGATAGCGCTCACGCGGGCGCGGGATGTCAGTTTGCGGCTGACGTGAAGTTAGTCATCCGCAGTCATATTGAAATGTGGCGAGTTGCAGCTGTATCGCGGGAATCTTACATCAGAGATACAGCGAACCGTGGAGCCTTTAAAATCGCTGTTGTCAAGCTTTTCAACGGCAGTAGCAAGATCAGCAGCGGTCTCATATTCGACAAAGCTGGTGATCATCAGCCATTGAAATGACGAGCTGACGATGTGTGTTCATACCCCTTAGCGGTGCCGTTTGCTTCGCGTTCGCGTGTGACCTCGCTGTAGACAACATCAAGTCCCGATTGACGTGCGAAGTCTTTGAGGTCCTGTACATTGAAGTAAGTCCAGCCGTCCGTAAGATGTCAGAGCGAGAATAACAGCCATAGTCAATGTAGGGCTGAGATCGAAGACATGTGAGTTGGGCAGAGGCCGCGTATTTTTGACAACAAATGCTTCTGCTTGTAGGAAGAGGACACTCCAGAGACGGAACATGGGGCCGGTGATGTGAAAGTTGAGGGGATCACGATCCAGAGCAATTGAGTTCCGCGAAAGGAAAATATGCTAACCTGCCAAGAAGTCTCAAACGGAAGGCCAGTGATGGTCATGCGATGAACAGTGCGGCGGGGACGAGGCGCCATGCGCGGAGCGTCGTGGTAGCCGTCACGTGGACGAGGTTGGTTACCACGAGCGAATTGCACCACGAGGCGCTCGCCCATGAACTCGGAGCCATCTAGCCAGCGATAGATGTCAGCAGTTGAAAGCATAACATGGAGGCGAGAGCCGTCGGCAGCAGCGTGGTGTCGTTGCCCAACGTGCAGGATCAGTGGCGTCGGACGGGCACTCTAGGTAGATAACTCACGGAAAGCTACGGGCTGAGTTAGCAAATGTAATGCCATTATGTGCGGAGAGGAGCGAGCAAGATTGCAGGAGAATAGCGCATAGGTTACGTTGTGCTGGCACATGCAATTAAACGAAATGGTGGGGGGGGTTAGGTGGGTCACTCACCAGGAACGACGTCGCGCGCGTCCATGGCATCCTTGTACTCAATGAAGCCGAAGCCATTCATGAGCTTGATTTCGGTTATCTCCCCGGTGCCATGGGTGTTGAAATGATTCTCAACATCGGCCTTGGTAGCTACAGTCACGGTCCAGTCAGCGTTGCCAGAAGAGGCGCCAAGTGAAGCCAGCCAGCTCCGGCTCCAGATCCGCAGAAGGGGGGAGGGAAGGCATATGCGGGAAAAGCAGAGAGCAAGCACAGAGTTACAAGCCAGTCCAAAACCGAAGCGGGCGCGCAGGAACAATTAAGCCATGATCGCCGCGTGCGCGCATGCAGATTCCCCCGATCATCCCGCCAGGAGCGATGTGAGAGCAGGCGTACCGTTGCGTGGAAGATTACCAAGGTATAACCTCGTGTTGGAAACAGCAGACTCGCTCATGCTGACGGCCGTCGTGATTGGGCGGACAATGAAATCTGGGACGGTGCTGGGACGGCCTCCGGTCCTTGTGACGCGGGCCCAAGAGCGGTGAGGGTAAGGAGACGCCTCGTAAAAGCAAGGCGACAAGGCCCCCAATATCCGGTTGCAGAGATATCGATGGACGTGGTGATGGATCGGTGGTGGGTGGGTGTATCGTGCGTCAATCAAGAAGTGAGGCTGACGAAAGTAGTTGAGTGCGGGAGCGGGAGGAAGCACGGATGCAATGTCAGCTTGGCTGCCAAAACGAACCGCACATATCAACACCGCGTGTCTTTGGTCGTGGTTTCAACGTCATCGCCGAACACAGATTCAATCAATGTGCTTCTCCTCAAACATTGAAGCAACCATCGCATGCGATTTGCGTCGATATCGTATTGGTGGCTGAATTAGAGCATCATCCTTGCGTATCCAGAGATTCCAACGACAGCTGCATTGTTCGACTGCGGTTGCAGATCAATGCAAAGACTGGCGCTTACGGACGGCATACCGTCAATTCTGTCGACATTGTCGTTCCCGTAGCGTGGTCTCGCTAATCGGAAGACTGAATTTGCTAACCGAGGCAATGGGATAGGTTGGCTAATCGAAGCCGCGATTGACAATGGCTTTACTTCTATGCCTTCAATGGTTCTGCGAATTGGTCTTGTCCGCCTCACAATTCCCGTGAGCCTCTTGCCACCATGTCCGTCTCAAGACTAGCATCGGCAGTTGCGAGACGGACTACGTTCAATGCCTCACCAGCTGGGAAATCAGGGACCCAAACCGTCGCTGCACGCATTGCTGCGTCACCATGGCTCGTGCAAGTGTGCAGGCCGGGCGCGTTCGTGGCAGGACAGCGGCGGGCATTGTCGTCGACTATGAGGAGACGACTCGCAAGTCTTGAAGATGACCCATTCGACATTCGATCTATTGAGCGAGAGTCGGACCAAGTCGATGTGTGTATTGTTGGAGGCGGTCCGGCAGGGCTCAGTGCTGCCATCCGTCTCAAACAACTGGCAAACGACGCCGGCAATGAAGAGTTTCGGGTGCTACTTCTGGAAAAAGCTGGGGAACTAGGGGATCACATGGTGTCTGGCAACGTTTTAGAACCGTCAGCTTTGAATGATCTGATTCCTGACTGGAAAGATGAAAGCAATCCAGACCGCTTCGAGTTCATTACGCCGGCAAAGAAGGATAGAATGCGGTTTTTGACAAAGAACCGCAGCATACCTATTCCGGCTCCACCGCAGATGAACAATCACGGCAATTACATTATCAGTCTGAACCAACTTACTAAATGGCTCGGCGAAAGAGCGGAAGAAGTGGGTGTGGAGGTATATGCAGGCTTTGCAGCTTCGGAAGTGCTTTACAACCAAGATGGCTCAGTGAAAGGTGTGGCGACCAATGACCTGGGGATTAGCCGTAGTGGAAAGCCAAAAGATTCGTTCGAGCGGGGAATGGAGTTTCATGCTCGGTGTACCCTGCTTGCGGAAGGTTGTCACGGTAGCCTGACCAAGCAGGTCATCAAGCGCTTCGATTTACGTAGGGATAGCCAACCTCAAACCTACGGCCTTGGGATTAAGGAGGTATGGGAGATCGATCCCGCGAAGTTCGAGAGCGGCCTAGTGGTGCACAGCATGGGATATCCATTACCCATGGACACGTACGGTGGTGGATGGATGTATCACTTTGGTGACAACATGGTCTCGATTGGCCTGGTAGTCGGGTTGGACTATCCTAATCCGTGGCTGGCGCCATATGGAGAGTTTCAGAAAATGAAGCACCACCCGCTTTACAAGCATTATCTTGAGGGCGGGAAGTGCATATCATATGCAGCACGAACGCTCAATGAGGGTGGCTTTCAAAGTATACCGAAGTGTGCTTTCCCAGGTGGCGCACTAATAGGTGACACGGCTGGCTTCTTGAATGTACCCAAGATCAAAGGTACCCATACAGCCATGAGATCCGGAATGCTTGCCGCGGAATCAACGTACTCTGCGCTCTCAGGCACCAAAGACACCGAAGGTGCGGTGTTTCTGTTTGACTACGAGGACAAGTTGCGCAGTTCCACCATCTGGAAGGAGTTGAAGCAAGTGCGAAACATGCGGCCGTCATTCCATTCCCCGTTGGGCATTTATGGTGGAATAATGTATTCCGGTTTGGAAGCATACGTACTGAGAGGGTATGAGCCTTGGACTTTTAAACATGGAAAACGCGACTGTGATGCCACCAAACTAGCGGACCAGTGCAAGAAGATCGAGTACCCAAAGCCTGACGGGAAAATCAGTTTCGATATTCTCACTTCAGTTAGCCGGACGGGCACGAACCACGAAGAGGATCAGCCATGCCATTTACAGGTAGCGGACTGGAATAAGCATGCAGAAATGGAATGGCCGAAATACAAAGGCGTCGAGAACCGATTCTGTCCAGCAGGAGTGTATGAGTATGTCGAAGATGAAAGCAAAGACATTGGCGTGCGTTTCCAAATTAACGCACAGAACTGCATTCACTGCAAGACTTGCGATATTAAGGTGCCCGACCAGGATATCAATTGGCAAACTCCCCAGGGCGGCGAAGGACCAAAGTACGTTATGACCTGAAAAATGGTGCATGGCTCCACGGATGCATGATTGAACCGAGACTGGGAAGTCAACACTAGAGATAAAACCAACGACACTAATTTTGGGCTATTCTTTCTATTGGTAGTCACGAACAAGCGTGTCTTGACATATGAGCGTGTGGATATCCAATAGGGATGTATCTTAGAAGAGGCTTCCATGCGTTCGGATTCAGAGCGTACGTATATGTGCTGCCCAGCATAGATCCAATGAGTAAATACCTTTCTTTCAAGGGTAAAGGCAACTCCACCAGTGGTATACGCACGTATGTGCTAATAACATATTGAATGATCTGCCTGCTCTAAACACGTAGCTTCCGATTGTCAATGTATGAGATCAGCCGTGTTCGAAGGCAGTTGTGTGTGGGGATTTCATGCCTCATCCATGCTTTCCTCGACTTCTTATCCACGTCGAGCTGTGCAAGCGAGTGTTCACATTTCGCAATGTCTCCCGTGGAAAACCGACCAGGCCAGGCCCGGATAAAAAACAATGTGACGTGTCATTCGGAGCATGCCTTCCACTAACTGACATGATGATTTATATGAAAAGGCTCGTCATGAATGAAGTCTAACAGAAGCAGGTTGACAGTCCGTGCGGGGATAGGTAGCAAATATCAGTGCGAATAAAAGTGCTGCTTTAGCGATCTTCACCCATGACGATGGCGAAACTTGCAATGTGGCAAAATTTCGAAAATTTCCAAGAGAGCTAGAAAAAATGCCTCCCTCTACCCGAATACGAACCAACCTCTCCTCAGCTTACGGCAGTTCGTCTATCGCGCACATCAGAGAGAGCTTAGGACCAGTAATTCAAGAATCCAGATCTCCAGTCCGAGATCCCCTTGTATGCCACCAAAGTCCGGCGTGGCACGTACTCATTGAAAGCCATCGCGGCCGAAAGACTCGACGGCGCAGACAAAAGCACCAAAACAGCCGTCCATGCAGCAAAAATATGAAAACTTGTCCACTCCTACGCACTTCGCCACAAGGGAGCAATGAAGAGCTTGCAATCATATGCTTTCAGGCGGCCATATTTCCAAGACCGAGTGTCCCGTCTTTATCGGTTGAATTTCTACCCCACACATACGAGCGCATGGCAAACCATACACGGCGCCTTTCACAAACCCTTCAACCGTGTCTTCCCAGAGGACCTCACGTCGGTGGTAAATGGTTGGCTGTAGGTCGCTCACCGGCGTCGGAAGCGGCGAGGCTGTGAGTCATCCCCGGCTTTGGGCTATCAGGACCCATCGGGGCCGCCTCGCCATCTTGATCTACAACGATCGATCAGCTCCGTCAGCTCCGTCGGAATGTGATGTAGAAAGAGCGCGCTTACATGCGCACGAGCTCATAACATGTCGATGTCGCGCGGATCTCACGGGGTGCACGTGTGAAGAGGTGGCTTGTGAATGCAAGGTTGGGCGAAAAGCGCGCGCAAACGTCGTCACTGCGGGCAGGCACGCCAACTAGCGTGAAAAACCTTGCAGGGAGGTGGGTATGGTCCGAGCGTCGGCGTGCTTTCGCATAAATGGGCTGGCCGCGCCCTCCCAAATTTCGTTGGAATCCCCCTTTTCGGCCGCTTGTTGCTTCCCGTGTCCTCCACCAGCGCAAGCACCGCCGCCGCCACCTCCTCCCCCCCCACCTCCGTAGCTGCGTATTCAAGGTTCACATTTCCAAGCTCCGATTTCCTACTTCCTCCGTCGGTTCTGCCCGCGGCGCGACGTGTCACTCTCTCATTGCAGAGGATCCAGAGGCAAAGGATACCGGTCACCTGACACCGCGATCCGTGCATCGGTCGCAAAACACCGACCTTCACTCTTCACACTACACGCGCTGGTGCGGTTCTTCGTTCGTATCCGCGAAGGCTCTTGCGGGCAACTGCCTTCACTGCCTATCGCGACAAACACGGTGACTGATCGCCATCGCGGCCGCATGATCCCGCTTGGCACTGAGTGAGGGAGACATTTGCTTGTTCATCTCCCACTTCTGGTACGATCACCTCACTCTCATCGATCCTGCACGCAACGGTCTGCATCGGCGACTCGAGCGTCTCGGTTGCACACGCGCACGCAAGGCCATCGTTGACCGACGACGCCAGACTGCCAATCGTCGCGAGCGTACTCCGGGCAGAAACTGCCAGAGCGCAATCTCACCGTCAGCATGGAAGCCGCATACATCACCCACCCATCCACCGCGCAGCAAGCCCGCGACTTCACGGCGCCGACTTCGCTGTCCTTCCCGGGTGGCGCTGGCCACCTTACCCCGCCGTCATCTGAGAAAGATGGACAGTCGCAGCAGGCGAATGGCAGGTCCGGGTTCGTGAATGGGCCGTTGCAGGGAGGCAATGCCTTGCAGCAAGCTGGCAACGGGGTGACTCCCGCAACTCCCGCCGCGACGCCGGGTGCAGGACAGGGGGTGAGCGGCATTGTGCCGACGCTACAGTGAGTAATTGCATCTCGGTGTGTTCATGCATGGGACATGCGTGTTGACTCTCGTCGTAAAGGAACATAGTCGCAACGGTCAATCTTGATTGTCGGCTGGACCTGAAGACGATTGCGCTGCACGCTCGTAACGCGGAATACAATCCAAAGGTGAACTCATGCCCTGTTTCCCTCTCGTCATGGCGTTCCGATGAGTGGTTGTATTAACCGATTGTAGCGTTTCGCGGCCGTCATCATGAGAATTCGTGAGCCTAAAACTACCGCCCTCATCTTTGCCTCTGGCAAGATGGTCGTTACCGGTGCAAAGTCGGAAGATGACAGCAAGCTTGCTTCGCGGAAGTACGCGCGTATCATCCAGAAGCTCGGCTTCAATGCCAAATTCACCGACTTCAAGATCCAGAATATCGTCGGATCGTGCGACATCAAATTTCCCATTCGTCTCGAAGGTCTGGCGAGCCGTCATCACATGTTCAGCTCGTACGAACCAGAGCTTTTTCCGGGTCTGATCTACAGGATGATGAAGCCCAAGATCGTCCTCCTGATCTTCGTGTCCGGTAAAATCGTCCTGACTGGCGCGAAGGTTCGTGAGGAGATCTACCAGGCATTTGAGCTGATCTATCCGGTGCTTTCGGACTTCCGCAAGACCTAAAGCTGCCTCTTCCCAAAATGGCATCGTGTACCACTACCACGATCAGCGTTGTAACAACAAATTCAAGAGGTTTTGATGCCGACCTCCCAGATCGCAGCAATGCTTTGAGCTCCCGGCTTATTCCCTTCTGACGATTGCTTCACTGCTTTTCGTTAGCATGGTTAAATCCGCGGACGGGCACTTGCAAATGGTCCTTGATTCGAATGATTATTGTTTTATTGTAGCATGGCGAGGTGCTTTGGCGTTTTTCTCTTATTCGTGACCGCCTTGGAAGATGGAGGAATTCCCACTGAGGTTGGAGGGAATTGTTCAAAAGACTGTTGTTTATTTCAGCAACCACTAGAATGAGGTGTTGCCTGCGAACGGCACAAAAAGTAGACGTGGCGCCGTCTGGAGAGGCGTCTGATACTAATCCCTATTCACAAGCACAGCATGACGCGGCGACTTGCTACCTGCGACTCGCGCGTTCTGGCAACTTACCACAGGGGTGAAGTAAGATTGCATCCACTATTTCGGTCAAGAGGCTGCGGTCGGCTGCGATAATTCCAGCATATGGTAACTTGCATGCGGCACGATGTAGCTGACGGTGACGAAGGCTGATAGAAAAAAAAATGATCGCGGGGCATATATGTAGTGCACCAAATGCCAACGAGGTGATCATGAAGTCTATTTCACACGTTCGTTACTTATTCGAGGTAAGCTGGTTGTTTTCGTGCTTAGTCTTCATTTTGCCCCCCTCGTACTCTTGCAAACCTGAGGACTTCTGGTTTGTTGCGGTTCGGGACCTGGCCCAGCTGTCAATCTACCTACCTAATATTGGCGATACGCAAAAATACCTTGCGCACAATGCACTGCAGTATGTGGAACATATCAGCCAGGTCTCTTAAACCCTCCAGGATAAAACCCTCCAGGATAGGTCTGACTATGATGTACCATAGCGTTCTGTATAGAGAAGCCTTTCCGAATCATGGTTTGTCTATTAGGAATGCAATTTTGACCTGTCGGATATACTTGCCCCCTTTTGTCACAACTTATAATTCTAATCTCCATGTGGCCATGTGTTATCAATGCACTGGGTCGACAAAGGAGCACCACAACTTTAGCCACTGCTCTTGCTCGAGACTGAGAATGCTGTTACCCGTGAGCGACGGCAATTTCATTTCAGATGACGACCCTGCCAAATGAGACCTTCGTCAATAGCAAGCATAGCCACACATTAATTTTGAAGAGGGCGGGTGTTCATAGGAAGAAATGCTATGTCAAAAGTAAGCCGTCGCACTTGTCGAGGCGAAATGGCGTGTGCTTGGCCAAATTGAGGAGGAAAAAAAAGGAAATATATAAAATGGCAGGCAGACCATGCAGATCTCCCTTTCATTACATTAAGAACGAATTTCTCTGGATTCCACCCCAAAACACGCCCTACGCGAATATAGCAAGGGAGCTAATTGATTTTCTCTGCAAACCCCTTCCTTCTTTCTACTGCGACACGTACGCACTCGAACCATTGTTTTTGAAAAATTTGCCTTGGATTTCATGGGCATGTTTATAGTTTGACGCGCAAGGTTGATAGGATACTAATACATACATACAGTGCTCAAAATAGCGCCTCTATAAGTAAACAAGCGGTTATAGAAAATGACGGAATAAATTCAGCGGGCTGAATTACACATTCAAGGTAATCACAACAGAGTAATCGTGGTCCCATTAGACTTTTGGGTTCTATGGATTGCCGAGCTAGCATGTTTACCTCCTCTGAAGCCGCATTTAATCATTCTTGAATGCTCTCCCTAGAGTGCTGCACAAATGTGTGCGGCACTGTCTATATGCCCGATCAATCCAATCGCTGGATTCCCGACTCTACGATAAGCCCACCACAAGAAATGATGCGATCGGAGCGAGGACCCAAAGTAAGCACAGAAGCTGCAGTAATGGCTGACAAGAAAGCATCTTGGGGCGGGGATTCCCGTACTTTCCTCAAAATCCAGCCAGATTCGCCATTCAATTTTCACCCACTTATGCTCTCGCTCTAGGTCCACTCCCTCTTCCGGAGTGCGGTAATCTCGCATCGTTGTCTGGACTGCACCGCATCGTGCAGCTGTCCCCGGCTAACCACTGCCAGGACTGCCGCGTGAATCCACACGTGGAATCCCAGCGTCCTTAAACCTTTCAGATCATCATCTTTTTCACAACGAGACTGCACCAAGCTTTTGGTTATATTCGTCATCAAGAACCATTCCTCTTATTCCCCCCCTCCAATCATCCGTCCATACATGATCTTCTTTCCTTCTTTCCGCCGGCCACGCCCATTTCCGCTTCAACTCGATCCCCAGGTCATCTCTATCTTGTCTTAAAATCACATCCACAATTCTTTCACCAACTATAGGTAAAAATTTATAAGCATGTCCGCTCCCTCCAGTTGCTACGAACAGGTTTGAGTATGCAGGGTGATAGTCTATGAGCCAATCTCCTGATGCAGTATCGCAGTACCAACATATCCTAGTCTGCATCCAGGCTCGACCGGCGAGATCCGGAATGCATTTGGAAAGGTACTCTCTGCAGGCTTGATCTCCTTCCGAAGGGATGGTCATCGCGGGATCGTCCTGCTTCGTCCGCGGAAGGCTCACTGTGATCGGGCTGTCGGAATCGGGTCGTTCGGGATGAGGAATAGCTGTCGGGTTGGAGTACCCATAGGCATGTCGAGCGACTTTTAAAATTCGATTGCAGGGGGGGATGATAAACATCCCGTTATCTTCGCATATTAATGTCGGATTGCCGCCCAGACGCTCTTGTTCTTCTTGAGTCAGTTCTAGATACGCTAACACCTGCCCCGTCGCGCTTGCCACGCCTCTCAAATCGATCAACTTTGGCGTCCATGCGCCGGTAGCCAGGATGATCAGGTCTGCAGTGAGAATTTCTCCGTCGATGAGCTCGACCTTCTCCACTCGAGCTGGAGAGAAATGCAAACGTCTCACCTCAGATGTGCGGAACGAAACTCTTCCCGTCTCCGCCACCAACTTACGCATATGCATCATCCCGGCCTCCGCATCCGCCCACCCAGATGTCCAATTCACATAACCTGTCATGCCGCATTCCCCACCCATACTCGCAAAGATGCGCCGCACGTCCGCGGGGCCGTGCAGTGGCTCGAGCTGTCCTCCCTCTTCTCGCCGCCCGACCTTCAGACCAAGTCGCGCTTTCACATTCGCCAGCGCGGCATGTAAGAACTTCATCCCGCCGGCAGCCTCCTCGCTGTCGGTGCATTGGTGGTCAGTCACGATGCACAGTCCGGATTCGGAGTAGCAGCCGTTGGCACCGAAGTTGCCTCGCCAGTGTGAGTGCGCTTCCGCCATCAGACTCGTGTAGGCCGCATCAGCATAATCGGGACGAATGATTCGGGAGGAATCAATGCTTGCAGCGTCCGGAGCTGGGAAGTCTAAGCGCTCGAGCATAAGAATATTTGCGGTTGTGAATTCGGGACGACGGGCGAGAGCATAGGCGGTGCTCAGGCCGAAGACCCCGGATCCGATGATTAAGATGGAAGAGGAGGTTTCTGCTTGCGACGATTTGGCCATTTTTGGTGGATATAATTGAGAGAGAGATGAACGAACAGAGAGGAGAAGGGACAAAAAAATATGTTAGGAGACTCCAGATATGTAATTTTTGCTACCATTCAGATACTCATATATTGCAAGACATGGAAACTGCAAGTGGATGCAATGTACTCGACAGGGCGCATCGGATATCAAAGGGTTTGGATCCATGCATTGACGATGAGGTGAAGTCGGCCCGCCAGGCGCCGCTCACTTCCACCCTGGTCTGTGCACTACGGAATTTCGAAGCTCTAACAAAGTTCTCCTTGACCTCTCTTCCTCCTCCCTCATAAGTCGCGAAGAACTGCATCAGATTATTCATCCCGACGTGCCTCATGCTCCGCTCCTCCTCTTATCGCCATGTGATTGCTGCCCTGCGCCTGACGCCTTCGCCGCAATGCCGCACCATCTCATACTCCTTCGCTCGCTGTCGCACCGCTCCCTCGAAACCCGAGCCCATCGATCCGTCTCAACCCCTCCCTGACCACGACAGCAAGGCTTCTTCGCCCGCCACTTCAAAACCAAAAAGCCCTGTCCCCCTGTTCTTTGCTTCTATCTTCGCTCTTGGCCTTGGCTTTTACACCGTTCAAATCTATCTCGCGGCGCGAAAGCCGTGTACCAATCCGCGCGTGGCCGAGCTGTCGGAGCAAAAAGATGTCGCCCAGCGTTATGAATACACGGCCGCGAATTTCGACTCGGAAGTCGGTTTCTCAGAGATACTCATGCTGATCTTCCGGAAGCGCAAACAGTTGGCGGCTCAATGCACCGGCCATGTGCTGGAAGTCAGCTGTGGGACGGGGAGGAATCTCGGTTACTTTGACGTGAAGAAGGATGGGAAGGTCCAGAGCCTCACACTGGTGGACTTGAGTCCAGCTATGATCGAGGTGTGTCGGAAAAAATGGGACGCTCTGTACGGATCGCAAAAGCAGCGTCAGCGTTTGCGGCCGGATTTGGTGGTGCGTTTCATGCCTGGCTCTGCGTTGGAACCCATGCCCATGGCTCCGAACGGCCGGAAGTACGATACCATCCTCCAGACCATGGGGCTTTGTTCCACCCCGTCGCCGGTAGAGCTGCTTGAGAACATGGTCAAGCACCTCGATACCTCCAATCCTAACTCTCGCATCTTTCTGTTAGAGCATGGTCGTAGCTATTTGCCTTGGCTTAACAACGTTCTCGATAGCTCCGCTGAAAAGCACGCCGAGCTGCATGGATGTTGGTTCAACCGCGAGATCGGGCAGCTAGTCTACCAGGCTGCGAAGAATACGGGAATGGAAGTTGTCAGGGAGAGGAGGCATCACTTTGGAACGACATGGTTATTTGAGCTCAAGCCCAGCGACAAGACCGTGGCCGCGGCGCAGAGAGGTGGGCCAATTACGGATGAGACGCCGACGTCGAAAATTCCGGAAGCTGGGTCAGACGCCGGATGGCTCTCTTGGCTGGGACTCAAGTGAACCGATCACTGTCGGCCCGTCATGCAAAACTCGGATGCTTTCGTGCCTAGAAAGACGCAGGGAAACGCACTCTATGACACGTGGCCTTTGTCCTGAAGGACTCGACTCGAAATGTAAGTGCGTCTTCTTGCCCTCGCCTATATTCATTTTTACGACGATTGCTGCATCTGATGAAATCTAAATGTCCAAATATGTTTCAAGACGGGACTGAATCATCCTTGATTGATAACCAAATTCCCCTTCTGAAGACCGGCAACACTCCCTCGCCCCTAGTGCCGTTGCATTCTGTGGATATGTGGAGTAGGCAGGCTGACGAAGTGTAGCAGGTATTTTCGGCCGCAGCAAACTCCAAGAGAAGATGCTCAAAAAGCCGCCTAATGGAAGTTTGTTGAGGCCGCATGTTTGATCTCGAAGGTCATATCAGAGAGCAACCGAACGGTAGCCGGCCGGGCTTTCTCTTGTAGGTCAGTCCTTCGAACGGGCGGTCAAGCTTAAGTTTACATTTAAGACGGTTGAAGCAGACGAATCGCTCAACACGCGTTGCAGTCGTCACGGATAGGTCACACACAATGCCCGAGATGATCTTCGCCACTCTTCCGCAGCCCCAGTAGGTAGTGCCATGAATCAAGAAACGCGTACAGCGGTGCGAAATATGGTTCACATTTTTCGGCGGCCCACACATAATCTCATTCCGTCGTGACCGACGTTCTCGATATCGCCGTGGTTACGAAGTCGGCACGGCTCGCTCTCAATCCACGTCGCGACTCAACCGTCATCATCGTACCGCAAGGGTCCAGTTCGGTGATCATGAACGTAAAAGTGCTTTCTCATCATACAAATGTTCTACTTGTACATATTGCAAGTGTCGTGCCTCCGCCGAACCCGCGGCCTGAGCTCCCGCAAGTCCTGGAGGCGCCTCTTTCCACCCCCTTTGCCCTTCCCCCCATCCCCTTCCCACCCACCCCCACCCAAAAAACCAACCCCCAACCCGCCCAAAAAACCCGCCCAAACACAAAAAAAGTAGCATTCTTTTTTTTTTATTTCGTGGTGAGCTTGCGCTCTGTCCTTGTCCTGCAACGGTGGAGTCTACTGGTACACTGCGGTTCTTCATAAAACGAATCTTGTTTTGACGGCGAATCAGAAGGTGTGTGGACAATCTTCGACCGATGTCAGTTCAGTACGCATCGAACATATCTTCTAACTCGGCCATTTCAATATTTTCTGGCGACTGCAGCGCGTCCCATGCGAACGTGGCATCTGGCAGCATCAATATGTCGTTGGAACTGATGATAGAGGAGAGTGAGCCGGAGGAGGTGGTGGTGGAGGAGGAGGAGGTGATGGTGGCTGTGGCGGCGGGGTCCAGTATGAGATGCTCTATCGGCTCATCGATTCGTGTATCGAACTTCTTCAGCGACGGATCGTCGACGGTGCTTAAGAGGAAAGGGAGATCTTGCCGAAGAGGTTGGATCACGGGGCTGCTAAAGTCCATCAGGTGTTGTTGGTCGGCGGGCAGTTTGAGATGGTGATCCGATTGGCCGAACAGGGCAGCGGCGTCATCGCTGTGCCTCTTTGCCGCCATCTCTTCGTTATCTTCGATGGACATGGCGATGCTCGCATCATCCTCTTCTGCTCCAGAGGCGTCTTGCTCAATTGTGATGTCTCTTTGTTGTTGCGGTTGCGGTTGTTGTTGTTGTTGTTGTTGTTGTTGTTGCCGTTGTTGTTTTCGCTGCTGTTGTCTTTCTAGGCTATGACGTCGAGCCAGTTGCGCTGCTTCGAACAGCTGGTTCGCGGTTTGCTTGAAGTCGCGCTCTTCGCGTTCCAGCTGGGGGCTGGCGGCACGTCGGTGTGACAGGCTCGACGATCGGGAGTCACGAGGCACCGAATTGCGCGCCGAGAAAGGTCCGCCGGGTGCTGGTGGGTCCTCCACGTTCTCCTCTTCGAGCTCCGGCGACGAGAGATCGACCTCGGGTGATGGCGAGAGCTGCGTCCGCCGTCGGGTGTAGCGTTCATCCTCCTCGTCTATTGCTGAGGCCGAGGAGAGCGACGGCGAAATGATGCGGTGTTGCTTTGGCAACGGCTCGGCGACCTCTGGTATGGGCTGGTGAGGGGTTGTGGTGAGGTAGAAGTAGAGGCGGCGAGGATGCACGGATGATAGGTCCTTCCCCAGTGGGCAAGGACTGATGGCAGGCCACGGCCGATTGAGGTAGGCTGTCAGTCGCGACGAGATGAGGGCCGAAGGGTTGGCGGACCTGATGCGGTCTGTTAGCACGATGCCTCACACAGCAGTGGGCCGGGAGGAGAGGGGGGTTTCGGCATACTTGTCGACGCAAGGGAGGTCGGTCGCGAGGACATGCGCAAGCTCTTTCACCAGATGCGGTCGGTTGCCCGTTTTTTCCAGTTGTTGGATCGTCGCGACGACGATTTCATCACCAATCCCTTCGACGTCGATCTTGCCTTCGCAAGTCGGCGATGGCGGAGGCGACAGTTCCGCGCCGCTCTTCTTCGCGTCCTCCTTGGTGCGTATCATCGTCGTTCGTGGCGGGCTCACCGGGCCCGCGGGCGGCGGCGACGCCGACCCGTGCGAGCGCTTAGACTTCTTGACCGGCGGTTCTTCTCCTTCCGCGACGGTGCTGGGCGGTGACGGATGCGACTCGGTGCGCGAACGCTTGGGCACGATGATGCCCAGCTCGGCGAGCGACAGCGATTTGCGCCGCGTGTTGTACGGCATGGTCGGCGCTCGGTCGCGCGATGGACCTCGCCCGCTCGGTGCAGAAGGCTCCTTGTCAGCGCGCGCGCTGCCGCAGTCTGAGGAAAAAGTTGTTGCTGACACGCCCACGCCCTGCTGCACGCTGCTGCTGCGTGGGTGACGGCCAGGCAAAGCCGGAAGAATGCTGGCAGACGCCTCCTGGCTTCCACGCAACGCCGGGATTGGCCGGGCCTTGCATGCAGATGCCGCGCCAACGCAATGACGAGGGGGGGGGTGTGCAGTTCCGCGAGGCGACTATGATGCGATAGAAATGTGGATGCGTGTGGATGTCGATGGTGATGAAAACCGCCGCCTTGGGGGGGATGATGCGGCGAACGCGAAGGGGTGGCTGCCCGCTCAGGAGGGACCTTCGCCCCCGGTCGACCCGGTGATGCGCAGCGTCAAACGGCGCAAACTCGGAAGCTGAATAAGGTGGCCCAGGTGGCGACCGGCAGAGGGCAAAGTCGAGTCAGACGGACAAACGCACGGCGGCGCGGGAGAGTTGCGGAGGGGGGGTGGGAACGGGGATGGGCGGAGGGGCGGAGGGTGGACACCAAGCAAAGACCGCCGTGACGACGTGATGGCGACGATGCCCGGCCAGCAACTAGAACGCGCCCGTCGAGATATAATGTCAGGGAGCGCATGTGCACACGAGGGAGGCAAGGGTGGCGGATGATGCAGCAGCCTAAACCGCTAGCGCCGCATCGACGAAGGTGAGGGAGCTAAAAAAAATTTGTGACCAAAACATGTCTCCCGTTTGGCATATGCACGCAAGCTCCCACCGGCCAGGCGGAGGTCGTGGTTGTTGGTGACGACCCGCGATGCAGTGCTCCTGTCGTGTTGGTGGACATCATGTCGACACCGGTCGGTTCTCACATCGTGCGGTGTCGAGCATTGATGGCGGGTGATGGCCAGAGGATGCGCTTGTCGTCACAACCTCCTCGCTAGCTCGGAGCAGAGCGGCATGCATGTATCTCAGGCTGGTATCTTTTCGGCTCGTCGTCCCCCATGGAATCCGGTCAGCGGTCGACAGGCAGGCCCAATCGTTTGCAGTGGGTGTATTTCCAGAAGCGCCAAAGACCGGTTTGGGACGCTGATGCACCTCGCACGCGACAGTGGCAGCCACATAACACCCTTTCCCTCCAGATCGTCTCCCAGGCACGTCGCTTAGGGGATGGTGACAACGGGGGCAGCAAATGTAGCCCAAAAAATATTGCCCGCCGCGAGACATGCCCTCCCCTTTCCCCCCGCCCATCCGTCCCTCCCTCGTCTTTCCGCCCTTCCGCCATTCCGCACCCCTCCCCCTCCCGCCGCCACCTCTTCCCGGCCCATGCAGTCATGTTGACCGTGCCATGCAATGCAATGCGATGGAATGGCAGCTCAGCATCGCCCACCGCTCAAACATAAGATCTGCGTGTCTACATGATTCGTGAATCTCGATGCGGTGCAGCGCGCCATGCAGCCACCAAGTTTCCTTGCCCTCCGCGGTGGTCCACGCTCGTTACAACGACAGAGAGGTACAGAGCTTTCGAATACACCATTCGCCGCCCGTCGCCGGACAATCGCGTGTCATCAAGTTGGCCCCCTTCCTCCCCCGCAGTTGGCTTGCCAGTCCGCACTCGTGAACGACCGACTCACGTGTCGTCTCAGCCATTTTTATTATTTGAGCCTCGCTCTCCTCGATTCCTCCGACGGGCCCGCATTGGAATGCTTGCGCGGTCGCACAGGCAGCCTCTTGAGAAGCAAGGCATGTTTCGGGCCAGGGATTTCCCTCCCCACCATACCCATATAGGTTGACCAAGTTCGAGCTCCACTTACCCAAAGGTCCTGCTGTCGGTACGCAAGTGAGAGCCATCGTCTTCATGGGTAGCCGTCTCATACCCACGAGTAGTCAGTCCGTCTTTGTCCATTGTTCGTCTCTCAAAGCGCCACGTCGAAATAGAGAAGCATGGCCACCACCAATAAATAAAAAAACACCCCCAGCGACCGTGTATAGCTTCGTCGCCAATGCCTTGCTCTCCACCTGCCTCCTCTCATTCTCTCCGTTTCGATGTTCGTTCTTCCCGCCCCCCGCGGACCCAAACCCATGATGATCGCTGCATATGACTGACAGCATGTATTTCCATTTCCATCTTCACACGAGCGACCGTCGAACGATACCGGCCAGCCAAAGACGAGTAGACGCAGATGGGGATTTCCTTGGTCGCCGTGAGGCAATAAACCTGACGATATCACGAATGCATCTTATCGGGGTCGATGACAGCGTCTCGCCATATGCGGGCGTGACTATGCCTATTTGTCAATTGGTTGGCAAAGGTTGAAGGACTGTCTAACCTCATGCCGACGGGTCCGTCGGTCTTGAAGAGAATTCATCCATCTCGATTTGCCTTTTTGAATGAGAAGTAGTCCAATGTTCCGCGCAAGCATAGCCCCGACGCACTCCTATCTTCCCTTCAGAGTTTCTCAAACCCAATGCTTAATTGACGGATCTATGACGGACTTTGAAGTTCATCGAAGCAATCATGGCGGCCGCGCACATTCTATCTACCTTATGGGATCCTCTGTCCTTCTCGAACCATCAAAATCCGGCTAACGCTCGGCTACATGCTGGAGAAGGGGGAGGGTCTTTGTCATTTCATATTGAAAATCTATCACAATGTCGACGGGTTCAAACGCAGCTGAGGCGAGTCATTTAGATTTCGCGGGTGCGGGCTGCTGACGCATCAAGCCCGGAAGCTTCAGAACTCGGTCACCCGCTGCATGGTTTTCTCCATGATCGCGGTTGCATATTAAGTGATGATTCAATAATGCTGCACAATCCGAACGCCACTCGATATTCGGGCACTTGTGGTTCTAGCAAATCATGAGGATGAAAACTGGCTTTGATCTTGGACTGGTGGAAATCGGTGTGGGTATACGAAGGGGACGGGGCACTGGCATCAGCGGCAACTACTGCAGTGGTCTCACCTCCCTCGAGCATAAAAGTTCACGCAGAGTGTCGCTCATGTTGCAAACAATTCATGATGATTATGATCAACTTCGTTTTCCGCTCATCTCGAATCCTTCATCTTCATCCCAATCCTCACCCCCGCCGACCTTCCGGCCAATGAGAATAAACGTCGCAGTCAAACCTACAATGGCCAGAAACCAACTTTCAAACCAGCTTTCCACAAATTTAACTTCCAAAGGTGCACCAAGCGCATCGCTGATGACACCACCCACTTCTTCCGGCAAATTGCTTCGGAGCAGCAACGCGGACGAAATAACATAGGTGCCCGCAATCTGACTGATGATGAGTGGTAACGATGTTTGCGCGTGTCGTAGCGATGTCGGCGCGAACCGCGCAAAGAGACGAACGGTCTGCAGGACGGCGTTAAAGGATGCGAGGAGCATAATGCCCGAGAGCAAGAAGCTGATCTGCCTCGACCAAGCGGCACGATCGAGATTGTTATCCCAGTGTGTGGTCAATAGGGCAAGTATGTTGTTAATCGGGTCACTGGTGGCGAAGGAATGGGAAGGGTTCCACCAACGACGTAGGCTGGACAAGGACGTGGCGCATATGCGATAGGCGCAATATATTGCAAATATGGTGTTGCTGACATTGAGAAGCTTGCCGAATTTGGTACGAGAGCGTTCCTGTTCGGCCCAACGACTGCGGAGATTTGAGAGGTTTGAAGACAGCGTGAAACGCATGGTTTGCAAACCCGAGACTTCCATCTGCAGCGCCTTGAGTTCTTGGGCTTCATTGCTGGCGCCACGGAAAGAGCCGATAACGCGGCCCATGATTCCCGGTTTATCAGACGGCAGAGCAGTCTCCGACATCTTGCGTTGGATGGCTCGAAGACGGCTCTCTTTGGCTCCCAGCATCTCCTCTGTCGCCGCCAATCCGGCTTCTTTGCGTAAGATGTCAGCCTCGCGTACAGTCCAATGGCGGACTCCAAACGTTTGCCAAAGCGAAGACACAGCGGCAAAGCCCGCGAGAGAAGCCATAAGTGAAATTCCGATAATGCCAACCCGCTCCAGGCACGCTTCTGTGAATGCATGCTCACTTCCCGTCTGGCTACTGTTGCTGCTGTGGAGAGAATTCTTCAGTATCGAGGCTTGCGGAATATACCAAAATACTAAAAGCCATGAACCAAAGAGTAAGATTTCGATCGTGAACCTTATCTTTGATTTTGCTTTACGCGTTGACGTCGTTTCCAATGGCGTCCCCCAAACGGTATTCACCAAATCATGGATTTCCAGGGCCGGTGTTACCAATATGCTCAAGACCAAAAGCGAGTTTAACGTGAATCGCAAAGCCAGACCCCTGGCGGTTGAATTAACGGTATTCGAGATCTCACATAGTAATACCTCGACCAATACTGCCGATAGCCCAATACTGCTGGAAAACACGGATGATGCCAGCTTCTGCACGGATGGCCGCCATAGTCGGTCCGTGACGCTAGGGTTCGCCCGCTTCCAGGTGCTCTTGTTGAATACTGGAAGTCCAGCCTTGGCCTGTCCGTCACTACTGAGCGCGGGGAATAATCGTCGCTGTGCAATAACCGCCGTTGCGATCCAAGTCGCCACAAAGGGAGTCAATGAGAGCGCGACAGTCGACGCTGGCACGCTGTCCAGCTGACGCAGTAGATAGGTCGGCTGACAATCATCGCATTCGTCCAGCGTTGGCAAGCTCATCAGGTGATATCAAAACCTAGTCGTGAGGGGGCGGCCGTTCGGTCTACATGTGCGCGACAACAGTCCGTGTTTATGTGACGAGAAGGATGTAAGATAGGAGGAGAGAGGATCTGTCACTCACGCAGATTACGATTCCAGATTGTGTGACGTCGATCCCTGTCTACTTTTGAGTTGATCTGGGGTCCGAGGTTCTGGAGTTAAAGCACGTGATAGTGGGGCACAGTGTGAGAGACGGGTCTCCGCCATTGGCACATTGTTCCTTCTTAATTGGGGAGGAAGACAACAGCACATTGTAAATCAAGGCGGACAAACACCACCCGGCGGCTGCCCATCGATGAGATTTCCAAATACGCGAACACGGGGATGCGTCGCTCATCGAAGCACACTGCCGCCATTGCCAAGACTGCCTGCATAAGCGTCGACACCGCTGTCACGGCTATAACTTCGCACGCACTTCATGGTCTGATACATCCCTTATAGGAACACCAGTGCCACGTCCCGAGCTATCTGGGTGGGTTTTTGGTCTATTTCTCAACGTCACCACGCTGGCCAGTCACTCGTCAGACACCATCGCGAGCTCTCCCGACGAGCACATGCGATAATCGAATCTCCTACGAACAGTCTCCCCGCCATTCTTATGGCGGAGAACATGGCGTCACCACACACACAGGCGACGGTGGCTCCTCCGCCAGACCAAGAGCGGTCGCCGTCACCACTCTCACAAGCCCCTAGCCTCCTTCCCGATCGCTCTATTCCCGATCAACCTTTGGATGGGCAGACCAAAGCAGAGCAACCTGCTTTCATCCCTGCTTGGCGACGGCCAACGATAGCCGTGAACGGCGAAATGATCCGTAGACCGAGCGTGCAATTTGTGCCGCACGTGAAGACTGCCGGCTCGCGCTCCAGCAGCGCAAAAGCATCCTCTACCCGCAAGCCTCTCTTCCACTCCAGCCCATATCATGCTGCCTCCAGCACCGGCAATCGACGGCTCAGCAGTCCTCCTCCCCCGGCGCAATTTCGGCACAGCGTCAGTTTTGACACGTTCAGCAATCCAAGCGCGAGCGACTTTAGCTTAACCTTGAACCGGAAACACCGCGACTATGAGTATACCAAGCGCTCCCGCACGTTCTTATGTGGGACCGACACAAACGAGTACAGTGATACGGCGCTAGAGTGGTTGATCGACGAGCTCGTAGATGACGGGGATGAGGTGGTGTGCTTGCGTGTCGTGGAGAAAGACAGCCGGGAGGCGGTCAAATGGTCAGGCGGGCAGGGTGAAAAGGGATACCGCAAGGAGGCAGCCCGTTTCCTAGAGGCTATCGAGAAAAAGAACACAGAAGGTAAAGCTATAAGTCTGGTGCTCGAATTCTCGATCGGGAAGATCAATGATACGATCCAACAGATGATCCGCATTTACGAGCCGGCCATTCTCGTGGTCGGGACCAGAGGAAGAAGCTTGACGGGATATCAAGGTTTACTGTCTAGTGGCTCAGTGAGCAAATACTGTCTGCAGTATAGTCCCGTTCCAGTCATTGTGGTTCGACCGAGCAGCAAGCGAGAAGCTAAGAAGCGGAAGCGAATGCAAGATCCGGAAAGACGAGGGTATCGCGATATTCTAGACAAGTCTGAAGACGCACCACGAGGACGTGGTGGACATCTCCTCGATGAACGGAACAGATCAAGTGTCACCGGGTCGGATCTTGGCCTCCTTGGTGACTTGGGGAGTGGCGATCCTGAAGAAGAGGCTAGAAAGGTTGCCGAGGCAATTGGTTATAGAGGAGATATTGGAGGATCGGAGCAAGGTAGAGGCAGTCCGTTAGCAAGAGTGGCTTCCGGACAAAGCAATGCCTCGGCACGCAGTACAGAAGATTTAACATCTCCCGACGGACGCTTGCTAAAGTCACCCGAGATGCGGAATATGGACAGTCCGATGCCCTCTGATGAAGAGGACGAAGCAGACGAAGCAGATGGAGAGCCAGGTGGACTGCAAGAATGTTGGCGGCCGGAAGACGAAGCTCTCCAGCTGGCGTACGAACGTGCACAGAAGGCTGCACAGGAAGAACGGGAGGAAGCGGAAGCTCGGGCACAAAGGGAAAGGGAAAGGGCAGAGCGATCGATGAGCAGAGGGGCCCGATCTAGGAGCCGACCGCGGACAGATTCCAACGAGGAAGGCGGTGGAGCGGCCGTCCTGGACTTATTGGCGAAGCTTGACCGAGGCATCAAGTGAGCTCGAGGGCTGATTTTAGCGGTCAGGAGTCGTTGAAGACCGTCCAAACTGTGTCTTCATGAAATTTCTAAAAACAACTTTTCGTGCTCCGCCAATTCCGTGGCAGCATTGCAAACGTCCAGCATTGATTGTGGCCGTTGTTCTCAGTTTGAATAAGGCAGCAAACACATGCTTCCTTATTCTTACAAAATCAATATCCACCTGCGGAGCGTCGCGGGCCAGAGCGACTTTACGAATAACAGAGGAGCGGATGATCATTGTGGAAGCGCACTATAGTCCTCAAATGAATTCTGCCCTTCTCACAATTGTTTTCATCTTCGCTGGAAAAACACGCATGAAGGAATTAAGCAGAGATTGGCGAATACTTCATATAAGCCTCTGATGCTAGACGCAGAAGGCGCATTCTTTCTGACACCAGTGACTGATGATGGTGACCTCCCGGACAGCAAGGCATGAATCTCAAGCAACGCGAAATCGGCAGGCAGGCGGCTTGAAATATGACGTTCAAACGAGAAAGTGCCTGTAATGATCAAGTCTTGTGTCTATAGCTATTGGTACAATGCTACATTTTGTATCAGTATTTTCTCCATTTTGATGACTACTGTTCATAGTTTGGGCTTTGAGTGCTCAATCCTGCACTCCCCAGCATTGAGTCCGCCTGCCTTGAAACAGTCAATGCACAAACCCCATAGTCTTTCTTCATGCATCTGCTTCACCATCAAAACTGCGAGACTGAACTTGGGTTTGGTATCCTCGCAAAAATCGCATTTGTCACAATCATCATACTCTGGTACCCTGAATTCCTTAATTGCATCAAGAATCTCGCCGAGAGTCGGTAGCCATACTGTTGCCGGCCAGATATGTGCATCTCGCAGGGCACCGAGGTATTCGGTGCCAGCCTGCTCGTCGACACGACACATAGGACATGGCGGATCTGGAGCCATGCCTGGAGCATAGTCCATATAATGCCTAGCGGTCTTGGAGAATGTAATTGAGCAGGGATCAATGAGTATATCGATATCGGAGCGGAGACCGGATAGGAGAGCATGACGACGGTTATGCAGCTCCACTTAAGCGAAATGTCAGCATAGCGCATGTGTCACTACTAGATCATCAGGTTGCTTGCCAGCTAGTCGTCGTATATTAGGGTCAGTGCTTCTGATAACAAACTTGTTGGCTATGGGTTCCGTCCTGATCCAGCGTTCGGTGAAACGTGCAAAGTAAGTGGGTTCATCCAGAATGTATGTCGTCTCGATCATCTTAAAGGTATCCAGAGCGGCTTTAGAGTTGTAGAGGCGGTCAAACCATTGCACCTGTGACCCGATCTATGTCAGCAGCCGCCTTCTGAATACTCTCACTGGCAGTCGAATTGCATTACGGTTGTCCTTCCAATCGCTACGGTGCAATGATACTTGTCGGCAAGTACAGCAAGCTTGTACAGCAATTCTGATGGGATGCGAGCCGGGAGCTTGTTGTTCTGAAGATGGAGTATATTGCAGAGAAGAACCATGGCGCCTTCATCTTCATTCTCTAAAGGTACGTTCTCGGAAGCCTTATGCGCGAGCATTGATTTAAAGACTGGCGAGGATATGCTGAGGACATGACTCGACACGCGGAGGGAGACCCTGGATGGGTCAGTGTTTTTCCAACCCATTTATGGGAAAATAGTCACTGACTTTCTATCCACCCCTGTAATGGATATCAGCTCGAGGAAGATATCCCCATCTGCTATTATATCCACTATGGCCTGAGACATGTTTTTGCCTTCCAGCTCAGGCGAGCTTTTATGTCGCTTGAATGCAGGACCTTCCTCTGACGAGGTTGACATTTTTCATTCCATCAGGCGATAACAGAGCACAGCATTCAAACCCTTCATCAATACATGTCCATAGAAGGGTTGAAGATGGCTGGGTAGCGTCAAGCTTGGCCCCACTAGCGGTTCATCGCAGTGAAGTGTGGTTCACATGTTTGAGCGCACGTCACCCGGGACCGCACATTAAGTCATTCACGTGGCAACCCCTTCCAGAAGTCGTAATGAAGGCCGCAGTATACCGAGATGAATAGATCCGAAGGGAAACGCGCTTTAGAGACGAGGTCAATTGTTGCGGCTTGAGAGATGAAAACACAGTTTAGAGGTATGACGGTGTAATTTATATATTTTCCGTGCCTTTTTTAGCCACTTCTTCCACAGCCTTAGGTGGCGCAGGGACTTCAACATTCTCCAGCCTCCATGTCATACCGATATAGCCATCGCTCACTATCGCGACCTGCACCTTTCGTTCGTCAGGACTCTGTGGCAGCTTAATGGTCGCTTTTGTCGTAAGCTTGCTTGTGGTCGAGACTTTGCTTTTATCCGGTGTCTGCCAGCTGACACGTTTCAGAGCTAGAATCTCCCCATTAGTGGCATCCGAAATCAATACGAAGTATCCTTCTGTCTGTGGCTTTGGGTATCTTGGAGCGAAGATTTGAACATCTGATTTGTGTGAGTGATTCAGTCGCGTGAGGTTGACAGACATTCCTAGAGCATTCACTTCTCCCACACCCACTCGAAGTTGAGGTAGTCGATCTAGACTTTGGAAAATTCGATCGTGAGCCCGGTAAGGTGTATTTAAGAACCTCAAAACATTGCTCATCTCATCTTTCGGCATGGTTGTTGCTTCTATTAGGTCTCGTGGCTTGTTCTTCTCGACTTGATGACGCTTTCGCTCTGCTCCAACATCAACCCCTGGGAAGATCGCGAGTGGCCCATCTTCTGGCCAACGAGCTGATTTCACACATTGCAATAGCGTCATCATCATGAAGCAGCTTTCTAGGTAGCCTAATTCTGTTAAAACGTCGATGCTAGCCTGAATAATACGGATCGCCTGATCAAGGACTGAATTCTGATCGCCAATATAGTCGCTGATGGGAAGGTCGATCCGTGAAAAATGCGCTTGCAGGAGCAGGAATGCCTTGACGTGTGGGTCCCACATTGGCAACCCAAGGGTCTCAGCCTTGAGCGGGAGGTTATTCGAGAGCTCGATGTTAATGAGGTCCTCATTGTGCCGAACGGGAAGTTCATCGTATTCTGTTGCTCTGCACATCCAAGAAAGCACATCCGCAAATGAAGCTGTTGGCCTCGCATGAGTTGTAAGCATGCGAATCGTCTTATGTGCAAGGTAATAGTAGCTCATGATCTTGCCTAGAGCAGTTGGATCAATATCACCATTGGCATGAATTGTAACACACTTGGATTCCGATAGCTCCTCGAGTGATTTGTCCACCAAATTTACCATATAATCATTTGCTGCCTGTTGGGCACTGACCGTATTATTCTCTTCAGCAGAGATCTCCAAGCCATAATAAGTGGGATTCTTGTGCAATCGCCGGAAGAAAAATGTCCATGATAAGTAGTCCAGCGCATCTTGTTTCGATGATACTGTCTCCGCCGATATCTCTGCCGCTAAATGGTTATCAAGGACTTTGTGGAGAGATGACTCTACCGGAAAGCCAGTGTGCAAGAAATGTTTGTAGAACGCTTTCTTTGATTCTTGCGTGAAGATGCGAGCAATGCCTGATGTATCGAACTGTGGTCTGCCGGCACGTCCAAGCATCTGCAGGACGTCAGTAAGATCCATGTCTTTATATCCTTCGATCTTGGCATCAAAAAACTGCGTTCCTTTTACGACCACTAAGTGAGCAGGCAGATTGACACCCCAAGCTAGTGTGCTTGTTGCAACAAGTATTTGAATCTTGTTATTAGCAAAGAGTTCTTCAGTTATCTGTCTATCCGATTCCACCAGACCAGCATGGTGCAGGCCAATGCCGAAACTCAATGCCTCTTTTAGAGCGTCATCTTTGACACGAGTGAGATTAAGTGCAAGATCATCTTCAGACATCCTTACAAATCGGCGAGGATCATCTTCCATGCCACAAAAGTTGATTAGGTCGCGAGCAGTAAGCCTAGTCTGTCTGCGTGATGCCACGAATACAATTACGGGTTTGTCAGGTGAGTGTGCCTTAATGGCCAAGAAAGTTGGACGATTCATGCTTTGCATCAGCGGACAAAAGCCACGCTGGTCCGGGAAGCCATCTATGTAGATTTCCAGCGGTACAGGCCGTACCGAATGCCGGAAGTTGAAGAGGCCCTCTTTGACACCAAGCCAATTCGCAAGATCATTAGCATTAGCGCACGCGGTAGACATGCCAACCAAGCGGATAGAACCTTTCTTATGCCAGGCGATATAATTCATCCTGCTGACGATGATCTCTAGAATCGGACCTCTGTCTCCGCCAAGCAAATGTATTTCGTCGATGATGACGAGGCTAACTTGTTGAACGTAGCTCCTCGTTTGCCAGCTACGGCTAATGCCGTCCCATTTCTCAGGCGTCGTTACAATGATGTCGGCATCACGGATAGTACGAGTATCTGGGGTATTGTCACCAGTCAACTCTACCAATTTAAGTCCCATCTGTCTGGTCAGGCGTTTATTCCAGTCTTGCACACGCTCACGAACAAGGGCCTTCATCGGCGCAATATAGACGACTTTACTTCCAGGTTTTTCGCGGAAAGCCCACCACATCGCGAGTTCTGCAGCGATTGTCTTACCTGAACCCGTCGGAGATCCGAGTAAAACGTTTGCGGAAGTATGGTACATGCAGTGAAAGAGTTGCGTCTGCATTGGGTTGAAATACTGGAATCGCTGGCCGTAGATTTCTTCCAGCAGAGAATTCTTGAGAGCTTTGATTGGCAATGGCTGCAGGTTGAGCAGGTCAGTGTAGACACTTTCCGTATCCGGTCTGATAAGATGCTGGAATGACACTGGCGTCACTGTCTCTGCACCAAGCCATCTGTCGCTCACAGCCCGTACATATATTTGTGAAGGCAATGGATCCGAGAGTGGTATGGTAAAATTGAGCTCATGTTCATCGTAGAGCTTCTTGCGACTTAAAATGAAAAACTCGTGATGATAGATCTCACTGTTCTCTGAATTCTCAACCCAGATCCAATAGCTCTCACTCTTTCCGTGATGGCGGTCATTCCACTTGAAATCTGGATAGATGTAAAGTTTGATGCGAAGCACATCTCTATTCAGAGGAGCAATCTCGGCTTCAACTGTCAGTGTCGGAAATTCTTCCAGCAATTTGGATAGGACATTGCCCATCTTTTGGTTGTGGACCAAATTTCCAATTTCTGCGGGCTCCATATCTCGAAGAGAATCAATCGAGCTTGTCGAGCCTTTCTCATCAAGTTTCCGTAGCACAGCATGTGGTAACTCAAATTGATGGAAAGGGTGCTCATATGGCCAGACTCTCTTCTCAATGCTCTTGCACATACTTAATAGCACTAGGCACTGATAACCCCATCTCCTGTTCATAGCAATCATGAAAAGCGCTCTGCATATTCTCGCAGCATTCTGAGCAACATATGCGGTATCACTAATCAGCGTGAAGTCCTCCAGACGTGCCTGTGAGATGTATGATTGAAGAAGTACATTCGTCTTGCCTGACCGAGTGTTGATGCCGCCTTCGATGTCGCATGGCGCAGCCTCATCTTTCAAGCGAAGGAGTTCTTTCTCCTCATTCTCTCGAGGTTGTATATTGTCGAATTCTCCAGACATAGAGATCATTTTCAAAACATCCGCTTCGGTAGCTTGCGGCCGCATCATGGTATTGAAAATTTCGATGCTGGTCTGCAAGACATAAAATTGGCTGGCGATTCGCCCAACATCCTTTGCTCGTAACTCTTCTGTGGTTTCATTGAAGATGATCATTTGGCTCTGCTGGAGCACTCGCGCTGCCTTGACGACGAGATCTCTTCTCCGCTGAACCAGATTTGGATCGTTATGTAGCTCGGCCCAATCAACACCATATGCAACCGGGTTACGACGCATTCGCACAAACAAATAGCTGTAACCCAACCATGTGACAGCTTCAGGTATGCTAGTTACTGTCCCAAGGGCAATCTCTGCATTGAGATTATCCACCAATTTCCTGCTGAACTGAGACTCAATGGGTTTTTGTTGCGTAACCGCTGTGAGATAATGTTGAAGTTTATCATGAGTTGTAATAATCATCCCGATACCGGTATCCTGGAATTGTGGACGTCCAGCACGGCCAAATATTTGCAGAACATCGAGAATGCCAAGATCCACGAACTTACCAGCTTCAGCGCTGTACAACTGAGTGCCTTTGATGATGACGGCAGCAGCAGGCAGATTCACACCCCAAGCAAGAGTTGCTGTACAACAAAGAACCTTCAGCACACCTTCAGCAAATAAGCGTTCAATTAGATTCCGATCTGAACGCGGCATTCCCGCGTGATGCGTGCCCACGCCCTTTGCTACAAGCTCCCGGATCTCGCGTCCTTTCGAAGTCTTCACATCACGGATAGCGTTTGTATAGGCCTCATGACTACTTGGATCAAAAAGATCAATAACACCTTGCTCCTGTGCCATCTCTAGTAGTTGACGTGCTGTCTTGACCGTATCTTTGCGGCTGTGAACAAAAACCATCACTTGATGGCCTCGTTCAAGCATATCCTTTACCTTCTCAAATGCTGTATTGTCCAGGTTCTCACGACTAATCTTAGATCCCGCTTTCCCTTTCACGCCAATGAAATGTTGTTCAAGCGGCACTGGACGAAATGACTGGTCGAAATAGAACAGGCCAGCAAAGCGGTTGACTTTGAGGAAGTCTGCGACATCAACATAATTCGGTAAGGTAGCGCTGAGTCCGATGATGCGAATGAGTGACTGAGTACTTTCTACTTGCCGTTCTGTTCTTGCAACAAGTGATTCAAGAACAGCACCGCGCTCATCATGGAGCATGTGCACTTCATCAATAATCAGTAAGCGGACCTTTTGCACCAGCTCAGTGTCCCCAGTACTCTTGCGGGTAACAACATCCCATTTCTCTGGCGTAGTGACAATGATCTGCGTCTGGACAATTTCGGTTTTTGTGAGTTGCATATCCCCTGTAAGTTCCCGGACTTGAATACCTAGCCAAGCAAGCCTCTTGCCTAGCTTCTCTGTAATCTCAGCAGCTAGGGCTTTCATCGGTGCAACGTAGACAATCTTGAAGTCTTGTGTATGCACTGCAAACTCTGTAGCATCGGCATGCTCGACAGGATTCGGATGCATGTTTTTGGCAATTGTATTAAGAATAGTGAGCATAGCCGCGTCTGTTTTACCAGCACCAGTCGGAGCGCAGATCAGCATATTTTCACTTGTCTGGTATGCAACCGGATACACGAGGCTTTGCATGCGGTTCAGAGATTTGTAGCCTTTGAAGGTACGCCTACAAAGCCCATCCAAGTCACTGATATGAACAAGCTTCTGTTGACGTCCCAGTACTCCTACTTTCGAGGCAGGTATGCTGTACTCTTGGTACTTTTCACGCTCAAGTAGTTCACTGCCAACTGGCAGAATATACTTCCGGCCTTGGGAAGAGAGGGTGTTTCCGGCATCATGTGCACGATATACGTGAGGGTATTGCTCCCCGGTACGATTTTGAGCTGGCGCGAGGGCGGCAGTCTTGTGTTTGATATCAGCCTGCCGAAGCCGATCATCCCGCTCAGCTTTTGATAGCAAAACCAATGTGGCCTTCTTTGGCTGGATCACGAGCTGGGTGCGGTGCTGTAAAATTTCACCAACAAGGTCAAGATGATCGAACCCGAGGATATCGGCGAGAATCATTTGCAGCTCTTCATCGCTACTATCTGATGCTAGCAGGGCAGAGATCTGAGCTTGCAGCATCCCTGAATCCAGTCCGCTGCCTGCACCTGCCACAGCATCACAGTTCTTCTGTAGCCAGTCTTCCGTACCAACAATATATGTAGACGACTCGCGCTCAAAGCTCTCATCGCTGTACTCTTCCTCCTCATCCACGCTGATCAAATCCCAGATATCTTCAATGGGAGACATTAGCCATGAGTCTTCATCCTCTGACTCAATTTTACCATCGTCATCCAAGTCACCGTTCGTTTGAGGCAGTTTCAATTTCTCAATAGCAGCTCGCATGTCTCGTAGCTGCTCGAGCCATTGTGAGGCCGCCATCTCTGCAGAAGGTGACATACTGCTGGTGGTCAGAAATTGGGCTGACGGAGTTATGAACCGAACTTGATGGGGCTGCAGAAAGGAAAGTCTCATGTAGGTACGCTAATTCATGCGAACGCCACAGTGTGGCGCACCAAAGTCGCGTCGCGCTAACTTCTTATCAAAGCTTCGTTACGGCTCGGGTGTCAACATTGCCTGCAAGTCGGAGTCTGAACTACATTTACTGCAAACATCAAAGCAATGGTGAGCTCGAATGGGCTTATTATGGTAGTTATGATACTGATGGGGTTTATAGGAGAGTCCTCACGAGCACCAGCAAAGTCTGCTTCTCTCACGGATCATCACAAATGTGGTGAGGGTTTCCATCAGTCATCTCAATTACTCGCGGCGATCTAATGCAATGTAGGAGAAGCTCAACGAAGCAATAATGGTACTCAATAAGAGCCTTCAAGTGAGTGTGATGGCCATGGATAATTTAATGGAATGACCCTAATGGCGGAACAGGAGATCAACGTTCAGAACATGAATGTGGAGCTTGTCGCACAGATGTTCAAGAATTACCAGTCGAACGTATTGTTCCACTTAGAAGGTTTGAAACATGCAAACTTGTAATCTTGATGAAGCTGATCTCGACTAGCAACTGATAGTTTGAAGGAACCTTCCTGAAACTTAACGGCTCACGATACTATAGGATGAGAAAAAATTGCCTACGGTCAGCTACATACTTTTAAGTGCAGATAGCTGTATCATGAAAAGTTCCAAAATGTGCCGATGAGGTTGATGTGTGATTCTTTCTTGATGCTGAATTAAAATCAGATGAAAGAAGCAACAGACGTCGTTCGCCTCTTTGACCATTAAATGTAACCGGACCGAGGCCAGATCTCATAATGCTGATGCAGATGCATTAAGGGAATGTATAAATTGAGTCATTCGCGAAGTTAAGAAAATGGTCATCTGTTTTACCCGCAAAAATCTAAGAACCTAGCTCGACAAGATATCGCCATGTTCTGAGTGCGATGCTTAGTCTCCATCTATGTCAGAATAGGGAGTACGGTCGAGTCCATGCTCCAGCAGATCCCAAATAATTTTCAAATTCATATGATTTGTTAGAAATGAAGGCTCCTAAAATTTAATTCCCAATTAGCATGTGAAAATAGGTAAAGACAGCCGATTGGAGAGTAACACATGAGTACACAATATGTCAATAAGAGGCGAGCAGGGACGTTGTAGGCTCGAGATGGATCCGAGATTCAACAGAACTTTAGGATCTCAACCAGATTCTTTCTCTTATTATATTTTCTGCTCATGGAGACAGCTTTGAATAAGCCTGTTCCTTCCTGGGAACCATTTCAGTCTGATTTATGGTGTTCCCGTAAACTTAATATTTCTAGGCTATTTTACATTACATCCCCAACCGCAGATATCTGCAATGAATTTGTGCACACGAATCTCCGTTTACACTCCATCGTGTGAAGTGCCCCACAGAGGTCAAAGATCGACAATCTATGTCATTAGTACCTCAATCTCTTTTTCTTTCTCGACACCGTCTATTAAGAATTTCTTTGGCATTCCGTCCGCAGAACCGCTCAAAATTCCCCGCGTTTAATAGCTTCCTGCCCATAGGAGACAGCCTGTTAATGCCATGAAACGGGTGTTTGCTTGTATTTAACAATTATTTTGTCTCAAGAGCAACCATATCTTCATTGTGGACATGTCACCGACTTCTGCGACCAAAGGGTTAGGGATGCATCTATTTGAACTTGTATGCGTTATCTACGCATCGTCGATAAATGGGCGAGTGTCCTATTTGGAATATTGGGGCAAAATGTATATTTGGTCAGCGCCGGCAATATTCTCATAGATTGCACGCTCAAGATATGTCGAAGTAAGAAAAACGTAGCTTCTCGGCTCCTAATCAGAACTATACAGATCAACATCATAAATTGTATTTCGAGAAAATATCAGAAGCCAAGAACGTGTACTGAAGCGAGGATACAGGAAGAAGCTGGGATTCTTCTGACAGGAATCTGGTGGGAGGCCTGCAACATGCAGACAGGAGATGTTGATACTCGCGAAAGCACAAGCCAGAAGGATTTGAGCAAAACTTGGGACGTCGGACTGTGGGGAAGTAGCCATGTGCTGGGAAGCAGAAAAACGGGAATGGACCAGATCAAGGTGGATTGGCAGTGCTTTGTCTTTGATCCCGTTTATGAAGCAGTGGCTATTGGCTGAATGGGTGTATTGCTTGCTCTCAATAAACGCTTGTGCAGTGCGGTTGTTTTGTATTGACAAGAAACTATGATCAGAAGGAACGCCGAAGCTCAAACGATGGCTGCACAGATGAGCGACATCTAAAATTACGTCCAACAATATCTGATGCTGCACGACATGTTTGTTCCGCGACATCAAATCAATCGAATGAACGACATCTTTCTCCGGAGCTCGTTTGAATATCGTTTGGCATAGCGACGTGCGGAATTCGCAGACGTGAGCAGCCTATTTCAAGGTTATTTGATTTCGAATTGCAGGCGTAAGGAGTCCCTATATCGGCTGTTGAAATGTACACGCAATACAGGCCTCATTCCGTATGTTCCGAATAGATTACGATTCTTGATCTTGAGTGTTCGAACGGAGAATTGAAGAATGGGAACCCTGCACGCCAAGTGCCCAGCCACGGACGTCATATCAACGCCGTCGGTGTAGGTCGAACCATTTCTGAAGGCAAACCGCGCTTTTCTTTTGCTCTTCGAATGGCCATTGTTTAACTCCATGCTCTCTTTTCGTTGATGATGTATCGTCGACTAGTAAAAGTTGCGATACTTTCCTTATTTTTGGCCACCAACTCCTGAAACGCTCGGCACGTGTCGCTCCTATCTTGAATGAATGGGACTGTGATCGATTTCAGTCACAACATATTGACTGCTCTGCACAAACTGCCAGCTCCTCAAGTCTCATCACCGCCTTATACTTTTCTTCACCTCTCCAGGTTCCTGAGATATGTCTGACAATAACGAACCATCTCCTATCGACTGCCCGCCTCGACGCAGCACAAATGTGCAGTTGTACTGGCATCAAGTCAAGCCAAGCCGTCCACGGTGGATTCTACACGTCCAAGCGACTTTCTGGCGAGTTTTGATGAGTTTGGGCATGTTGTTCCATAAGCTTGCTCCTCCTCACCCCCCGAAGCCCAACTTCATCCGCCAGATTCCGAGCACCATCTCTGGCAAGGCAGGCACAATAACGCTGCACTTCTACGTACCGAAAGATTATGATACGCAGAGACGGCTTTATGTGGATCGCCCTCAAAGATCCAGTATGACCCTTGACCAAAATGTGGAAGATGCTATTGATGAGAATGATGAGGAAAGAGAGTTCGACAAGGGAAAAAGTAGGAGAGTTAGTGGGACATTCAGCGTTTTCAGTGAGCATATACGGCGGAAGAGTATGCAGGCACGGCGTTGGGGTGGATATCCTGTTGTCATTAACTTCCATGGAGGTGGCTTCACCCTTGGTTCCGCAACGGATGACGCCAGGTGGTGTGGGACAGTGGTAGATGAATGCCATGCTGTGGTGGTTTCGGTAGACTATCGGCTGGCCCCAGAATGTCCGTTTCCAACTGCTGTGGAGGATGGTGTCGATGCGGTGTTGTGGATCCATGAGCATGCCACGGAGTTAGGGATCGATCCGGACAAAATCGCATTATCTGGATTTTCATCCGGAGGAAACATGGCCTTCACTGTACCCCTTAGATTATACGACGAGCAATCCGGCTTCCTACGTGAAGATAAAGCTTCCCGCCCACCTTCAAGCCAAGCTGCGGGTCATGCCCTCGATGGTACAATAGGAACATCTGCAAGTAGCAGCACAACGAAGGTTGGGGAAATTCATTCGTCTAATAAACTGAGGCCCAGCAACGAGGATTCTGAGTTGGGCGAAAATCATCCGAATCAAGCGTCTACTTCAGTTAATCCTAATTCGTCAGTTCCAAGCCAGAGCAAAGAAGCGCAAACGACGATTACTGAGCGTGGCATCTCCAATGTAAAAATTCGCTGTATAGTGCCTTGGTACCCATCCCTAGACTATACTCGTAGCAGGGAACAGCGTCGCGCGACATGTGTGCGGAAGGATCAAGAGCTTCCCGCGATCTTCACTGACCTATTTGACGATTCCTATCTCCATCCGCCGGCCTCTATAAGTCTAGACTCGCCATACCTAAGTCCGGGGGTGGCCCCCAACATCACTTCTTCAACATGCGTTGCCAGATGAAATAATTATGCACACTTGTGAGTGGGACATGCTGCTAGAAGAGGGCGAGGCTTTCCGCAAACGTCTCATAGCCCCACCACTGAACAAGAATGTATGGTACCGCTTGGTAGAAGGTGTTCCGCACGGGTGGGATAAGGCACCAAATCCATGGAAACCGACGCCAGGAGTGAGAGAACATTACTTACGGGCATGCAAAGAGATGAGGAGAGTGTTTGCAAATCAGGATGGCATTAAGCTGAGAGAGTACGAAACAGGGCAGCCCGGCGTCGTGAGCGCCGCGCCAAGGGGGGAGTATACAAGTTGTACGATAAAGCGATGCGATCTAGAATAAAGTGATGCCAAGAACTGGGTTTATCGCTCTGTACAACTATGTGTATAATGCCAGCACATTTTGTATTTTCAATTTAATCCTGGCATTCTATATAGCTAGGTGGACAAGTGAAATATGCAAGTTTAGTCACGAACATTTTTGAGACCGCTGAGAATCGACACCTAAGCTTCGAAATCTATTACTAGCTTATCTCGAACGATGCCCTTTGCATTTAACGTTAGCTTATTCACATTTCTTTATTGCAGTACTTGTAACTCATTTTCAAATCTAACACAGGGCTGTTTCGGACTTTTTAGAGCAGAACATTAGGTACGGACCGACGATTCGGACCGGGGCATGCCGACTTCCACTCCCCTGTATTGTTGGACGTCGTTTATTCCTGAAACAGAAGACCGCTGGCAATAGAAAATCAATTCCCTGTGGAGCTCATAATAAATCTTTCGGGATAGACTTGCTTTAGTATGGATAGCGAAGAAGTTCACATTGCCTCAAATGCACCCGCATCTGCTTCAGAAGCACGGCCAAGCTCCGCCCCTCCAACGACAGCAGATACAACTACATCTGGTTTATCTGATGCACCCACCATTGCGGATGGTGTAGAAAATCTAGTGCCAGCACAAATCTCCAATGTGGATATAGAAGCAAGTTCACGCACCTTGCCCCAATCACAGCTCTCAACCAAGACCGAGGAAATCCTGAGGAAAGTAACTCTTAACGTGGCCGCTGCCGCCCGTGCAGGCACGCCAGGATGGGAAGCTGCTCGAGAGCAAGTTATGAGAGGTGTGGTCACTTCAGATCAAATGGAGACTCCTAACCAAGAGAAATTTATTTCTAAACAAGGCGACAAAGGTGGCAAGAGAGCAAGTTTCGCTGGTGTGGAGGGAAAGGTGGATGCCGTCCCATTGTCGGCCACTCCAGGTTCATCAGGACGAAAGAGCACAAGAGGTCGACCAAGAGGTCGGGGTAGAGGAGGAGGGCGGGGAGGTAAACGGAAGCGAGAAGACCGAGACGATGGAGACTCAGATAGCAGTGAAGAGGTCACCTCTCCGGTCATATCCATGACAAAGTCTGGGCGATCGGTCCAGAAACCGGCTTCATTTGTGCCACCTCCGCAACCGTCTCCTGCAACAACCAATAAACGCAAACGTACATATCGAAGAAATCCCGATTCGGCTGTGTGCAAGATATGTCTTCGAGGCACGAGTCCCGCTAGCAATTTGATTGTTTTCTGCGATGGATGCAACACACCGTATCACCGGTACTGCCATCACCCACCAATCGACCAAATTGTCATAGATGAGGTTGACAAGGAATGGTATTGCAAAAATTGCGAGAGGGAAAGGGTTGTTCCTGTTCCGGAGGCGGAAATCTCCCATTTTGTTAGTGTGATCGGGGCAACAACAGAGCAGGTATGCTTCCAAGTCTTTCAGTAGTGAGTTCAGGATAACTGACCTTTTCTAGCGCCAACGCTACTTTACCAGCTTGCCCCAAGGGATGCTTGTCACACTACTGACAAAAGCAACATCTCTGCATCCGGATTTACCCTTATTCTCACCTGAATTCCAAGCGAGAATTTCTCCTGATGCAGGCCCAAAATCGCTCCAACCTTCTACAAATTGCCATGCTCACCCTTACACAACGGCGACGGTACATGCATCTATCGTAGCCCCCTCGGAATCAGCTTTTTGTCCCGACTCAAGCTCAAAAACTCCCAAAGTGATGACGACTTCTGATTTGACAAATAAATCCTTCGATGCTGAGTTTGATAACTATCCTGATCACCCACCTACCTATCCCAGACCCGGCCACGGCTTGATGAGGACCTTACCACCAGAACAAGAAGACCTGCAGTGGCTGGTGGAGGATGATGCCAAATTTGGTGTATTCACCCATGTGTATCAAGTTGATGCAAATGCGGCCAATTCCGGTTTGAAAGGCAGTGTAGCTTGAATTCTTAAAGGGGAAAAAAAAGAAAAATAGAGTTCACACTGCTGGAATTGTGGTTAACGAATGGACGTAAAATCGATTGGTCAGACTAGTGATAAGAAATGTGGCTGCGTAATGGGTTTAAATACACGATAATGAATAGCCTCCAGGACTTACGAAAGCAAGCGCACATTTCTTTTCTGGCTTTTCGCCCCACCTTCTTTCACGAGCCCTTTCATTTCACATCCTTGGATCCGGACATTACATTCATAACAAGATTTTTGTTTCAAAGATTGACGAGAGAGCACAGGTGGCCACAACAATTCAGTTTTCTTCACTACACCAACGATTTAGAAAGTTGCATTATCAAAGCAAAGTTGGACAACTATGTTTGACTAATATCGTAATTATGACTGCAACTTAATACAATGCTATAAGCCACTCACGTGTCTAATTATTGAAATATTTAGACGTAAAGAATCTGTGGTCAAGGCCAAATTCACCATCTTGATGTGCCGCAACAAATGATGAGGCAAATATATATATAAAAAAAAGATTACTGCCTGAAAACACTCATGGATGCCACAGCTATCGGTTCAAGCAAGAGCAGGAGGACTGAAGTCGCAAGATACAAATGATGGCACTGGATGGGCTGCTACCAAAGTATCTGATCTTTGTTGAACGTGTTGCGAGGCCGCTAGTTCGCATGGCCTATTACCAAGCAATCAATGTGCAGCCTCCACATAGTTGTGTTCCCTTTTGTTATGGCGATTTTAAAACCAAACAGAACATGGGATGCAACGCGGAATTCAATTCTGCTTCGGCCGGGAGCTTATCTGGGACAGACCCATCGACCATACCTGGTCTCAAAAGGGGAGACCGGGCAAAATTTTTGTATGGGAAGTCAATTAAAATCCTGATATGTGTCTGCCTAATTACCTCGTGATAGCCAAATGACCAAAGAGGCGAAGCGCGGGGGGCGTCGCTCTTACGTACCACCCCATTTACTAGAAATCGTCTTCGTCACCTCCAAAAGTCCCTTCATTTCTCCATACGGGATCGACTGGGTCAAACACCCGATCATAGTCGTCGGCTCCCTCGTCTCCATATTCATGTATTTCCGAGATATTATCTTCCCAAGGATCCTCGTCCTCCTGGTAGTCTTCACCCTCCTCCATATTCTCAGCCTCTTCGTCCTCATCCTCCGCGCCCTCTTCATCTTGTGCTTGCGTGCCCGATGGTATCCCCGGAGGTTGTGATTTACCGACATCAGGGCCTTGCTGTGTAGCTTTCAGAGCTTGCAAAGCAGTTGAATCCGTAGATCTCTGCTGAGCGGTCGGTGAAGCCGACTCTCTTCCGGCATCAGCTCGTGTTGATCCGGAGGTACTTCTGCCAGAATTAGGTGCCACACTCCCTGCTCTGCTACCCGGTCTGCTTAAGCTCGACAAACTCGATTTATCCCCATACACACTCTTCAACCTGTCGTAGTCCACGTATCTCGAGTACCCTGGACCAGCCCTTTTCGCAAGCATGGCTGCAGCAGCATCGGCCGGCGTCTCGATGGGCGTCTCGGCCTCTGTCAACACGGTCCGATCACCCATCTTGCTTCTCTTTTTGCGCCCTTTCCCTTTTCCTCGACCTTTGTCTCTGCCCGCGGCCTCAGTTCCCTGAATTTTTTTCTGAAGTTCCTTCATGTGCTGACTACGTAACCAATCCTCATTGTGAGCGATCCAAATTTGCTCCTTGATCTTCATCTCTTCCTCTGAGAGGATGCAAAACATGACTTCTGGATCATTCTCAAATTCCTTCTCCAGCATCTCGCCCGTCACCTCTTCTTCGTCGGCAGGGGCCTGAGTGTCTTTCCACCACGTCACGCCCTCTTCCTGCCTTCGCCGCAGCGTCTCCTCCGCCGCTCTGCGACGCTCAAAATCCGCGATGGCCTTGGCCCTCTCTTCTCGGTTCGCACGCTCAATCTCATTTCCGGATTCTCTGACTTCTTCGTCGTTCAGTGCATCATCGATTTCTTGTTCAAGCTGGCGTTCGGTAATCAGGTCTTCTTCCGTAACTTGAATAGGCTCGGGTTTTTTTCCACGCGGGCGTCCACGTTTCCGCTCCGGAACTTCTGAGACCGCACGCTCAGAGCCACTGGAAGTGGCGTCCATGCTTGGTAGACGAGGGATTACAAACCCATCAGCGTCGCGGCGCGTCTCCTGTGATATCGACGTCGATACCGGCTCCGTTGACCTCTGTCGCTTGCGGTGAGGCTCGCGATCCTCCTCGCTTGGTACAGTCGCTGGATCGGCCGCAGCAGAAGTCGCTCGGGAACTAGCATCGTCGCCATCGTCAGAAATCTCTATGGTTGAACCCCGTCCCATCGACTCCCGTTGCGCGTTATGTTCTTCTCGCTTCCGCTTCCGGGCTTCCAGTCTCTCTCTCTGCTCACGCGAGTATTCCAACACCGGAGGATCATGCGCGTCCTTGATGAGAGGACCGATCTTTCGGAACTGGGCGACGGTGAGTCGGGCGGACTTCGTCCGTCGGAACTCCTCAACACGCTTCAAGATCGTCATGCCTGTTACCTTCGACACGAAGACCACTTCCCGGATGGTGCGATTGAAGTTGTTCATGCGTGCGGCGAGGATGATGCAAGCTCCGCAAAGCCCGGACGGATGGCGTCCAGTGGCGATCCAGTCTCGTCGCATGCGCTTCATGATCTTCACCGCATCTTGGGCGACTTGTGCCGTCGCCGGGCCAAAGTCCAGTCTCCTGCAGAATTTCATGATCAAAGGTTCGAAGGCAATCAGATGCTGAAGGCCAACCGGTTCACTGTGCATGTGACACTTCTTCCGCATTTCTTTGTAGATCTCGCCAAGACGGAAGACGTTGGCCTTGATGATCTCGGCGACGTCGATGAGGAGAATGGGGTTGTCGACCGTACGTCTGCACGCGGCATATACACAACAGGCCGCGACCTCCTCCGTACGGCGTCCGCGCGTGAAGCCGAACCCGGAAACCGCGGAGAATAATCGTTGCGCTTGTTGGCTGGTGTGGTCTGGAAGGCCGAGACGCTGGATGATGGGCGTGATTGCTCGACGGGCGTTGTTTTCCGCGTCTTGGGTGGCGTTACGTTCGCCACTGCCGATCGTCCTGAACGCCCCTATGCCGAGCGTGCGCGCGTGGCGGGCATTCTCGCCGATGAACCCTCCCTGTACCTGAGCTGCGCCGCGGGAGTCCTCTTCGAAAGTGACCTCGGCGACGATATTGTTCTCGCCCAGCTGGGTGCCGCAGTTTGCGCATATTTTCAATTCGCCGTCGTCGAACGGATCCGGAGCATCACAACATTCTGGCCCTGACGTCGACAATGCTTGTTGATGCTGCTGCTTGGCCTTCGGCTTTGGTCTCGGTTTGGGTCGGTCGGAAGCCAACTTGTTGATGGAGTCCAGGCGTCGGACGGTCCTCGGATTGCTCGCGGACATCTGGTTGATTGCTGATGTTGCCGGCCCGTGGAATACTGCAAACACGTTACTTGCGCCAATCTATCATGTCTCTAGCAGTCAGGCACGGCAAGACGAGCCCGTAGCACAACGGTGGCCGCAAACGGATCTTTCGGTGAGAAGAGCCCGTTGCAGTATTGTCGAATTGTCGTATTTCCGTATAGCTGTATAGCCGGATTGTCGTGTTTCCCTATCGTCTGCTCTCTATCATGTTGGTTGCAGCTCAATAAAGCCGTCGTCACGGTGAAAAGTCGGAGAAGCAGCTGGGCTGTGGGTCAGATTTTCAAAATTGCTGCACTCGGTGATTGGCCGGAAAAGTCGCGCATATCCAGTCATCAGAACTGCCCCGCACTTTTTGTCGCCGTCGTCGCCGCATCGTCAACGCCGGTGCTTGTGTCAGTTCGAGCGTGTTGAAGACGATAATATTTCAATGAAAATGGACGAAGCAACCGCGTCCGCCCGTTGCAACCACCATCTTACAAAAGGGGACGATATGTTCATAAATCCGTCGTGCTTCAATGATGTCCCGCCAGCCGTTTCGGGTGGTTGACCGCGCGCGCTGCACGATTGCAACTTTGACTCAATCCATCCGTCATGTCTTCCAGGCCGACGGTGATTTACTTCTACATGGTATCCATTGGAAATCACTCGGGTCCGTCGTTGTCGCGCTGGTCAGACGTTCTCCTCGTCCTACACCCACACCCTCGGCCGCGCTCCGCCTCCTCGGCCGACAACTCCCATTCTCAAACCGTACGAGTGAGCTGGCCGCTCCGAACTCCGCCTCGTCCTCTTCCATTGTCTCCTACGGGCTAGTATGCATTACGTTCAGAGGCATATGCACATCGGGCAAAGCTGTCCGCTCGAAGGAAACGGTATGTCGAAGAATGGTGGGCACCAGCTGTGAATGAATCCCTGCCCCTCGCTGTAAAGCACTTCGGAACTACGGACATCGGCTTTGCTTGGTCAATGCCGAACGCTGCTTGCTCAACAGCATGACCCCGTGGTTGGCTGCGGAGTGAGACTGATCACCCAGTTGCGAGGAGGGTGATACAAAAGACCGATGGATCCCGTATCAATCTAATCAGATGCTCGAAAGCTGAAATGTTTATATATACCTGGCTCACCTCCCAAGACGGAACCTATCAAGCTCTCCAGGATGTCTTCGTTCCAATCCACGATACTCTCGTCCCTCCAAACGTCCCTCGAGGCGCAAAAGGAACTGCTGAAGGCTAACGCGCGTCTGGATCATGCCGTACAGAATTCCAAGGCCAATGGCCTTCCTCCCATCGCCGTCGCCCCGGCCCAAGGAGCCTTTCTGTCCATCTTATGCCAGATGCTCAACGCCCAAAATGTCCTTGAGATTGGGACTCTTGGAGGGTATTCAACCATTTGGTTTGCCGAGTCCTCGCCTGACGTGAAGGTCACAAGTATCGAATACAATCCGAAGCATCGAGAGGTGGCCATACAAAACACTCAAGGCCAAAGCCTCACCAACGTCGATATTCGCCTTGGAGCTGCGCTAGACGTCTTGCCCAAGCTTGCAGAGGAAGGGACCATCTTCGACTTCGTCTTCATTGATGCGGACTGGTATGTCTGTTTCGGCATTGTTTAATGATGGGGAGTTTCCGTCATGCTAATCAGCTCTCATGGGATAGGGAACACCAGAAAGATTATTTCGACTGGGCCGTGAAGCTCACTCGCAAGGGCGGCTGTATCTATGTCGACAATGCGGTGCGCCAGATCACGGAAAGTGACGTCAGCGACCCTCTTCGCATGGCACTGATTGAACATGTCAAAGCCAACCAGCAGGTGAACGCCACGTTGATTCCAACTTTAAGCACTCACAAGGCAGCGGACATCGAATTGGTGGACGGTTTCGTCGTGGCTATTGTCAAATAGGCTGTCTCAAAAACATGCTCTATTGCTGGATGAGCTTGTCCAGACACCTTTCCATAGAGTTAGCTTCGTCATCATGTCATTTTCCATAGGTCCATTTGCTTCACATTTACTACCGCACATCAGTGCAGAACATGGTGAGGCTGTCCAAGGCCAGTTATCTTGCGATATCAATGCATCATCTTGCGTCGAAAAAGCGCAATTGTAGATGCCCCTTTTTTCCTGCGGTTTGTTTCACTCGTCACTGTTCTTATTTTGTCGAGCTCACTCTGCTGCTACAGCATATACCATTGATATTTATATATATTTAATTTCCTAAAAGAAAGGCCAAAAGACTCTTTTGTTTTGTTATACGAAGCTGTGGAACAGCTTTGCGAACAATGTATATACTGCCATCCCCCCCGAACCCGCAAGGCACAGGCCTTTCTTCAATTCAGCCGTGTAAAAGTGAGGGAGCGACCCAGAACGACATCACAAATGACGGCTAGGGCATCACACTCTCACCGGCTGAAGTTTCGCCACGTCACATGCCAGAGGCATGTTAGCAGCTTGGTCACAGCGTGCATTCCCCTATCGGTTCCCATGCGTGTTAAGGATACACCATTGGCTGCTTCGATCTTGAGCTAGGTTGCGGCTACTGCAGGTACTTGGGCTGGCGATAGTTCATGACTTTGGGCGATTTTCCGCTTTGAATCAGTTCCTATTACAAGTGATCGAGTACTGTTACAGTCAGGGAACAACCGAGCAACGATGAAAACCTTCGGGTACAATTACACGCCAAGAACTATAGACGTAACAAGTGAACGGTGATAAAGAGTCGAGAACCCGCCCTTGCCTGCAGCAGCTAATGGCTCGCTATCCTGACCTACTTTTGGTATGCTACAAGGCGGACAGCACAAACATAATAATTTCAGAGACCTATTCAAACTTTCTATATCACTCTTTAGCTTTGGCGTCTTCGGCCCCAGTCTCCTTAGAAACATTGTTGCTCTGCGCTGCTTTAGCGGCCGTACTCGGCTTACTGACTTTCGCTGTCTCGGCGGCCGGCTCATCATGCTGAGGAGATCAGCCATTGGGTTGGCAACAACAAGCAGGTCGATGAAATCACTTACTTCCTCCCCGTCGGACTCCGCATCTTCGGCGTCCTCGACTTCGGCGCCTTCATCTTCTTCGTCTGCGCCAGAGCGAATTGAAATGTTTAGCGGCGAATTGAAGTGCGTCGGCACAGATATAGACGATCTTACCTTCCTCAACCTCCACTTCCTCTTCCTCATCGCCATCCTCAGCTTGCTCAGTCTTTCGTTTTTTGGTCTTGGGCTCTAAGCGGCTGTCAGCAAGCTGACCGAAAGTCCTCCATCACCAACACTTACCAGGAGCAGTATTCTCGTCTTCTTCGGCAACCTCTTCCTCCTCTTCCTCATCCTCATCCTCTTCCCCTTCATCGTCATAGTCGTCCTCCTCATATTCCTCCCTATGAAACCGTCAGCCATTCGATGTCACTCTGACGAATTCGCTCAACGTGAATAGAGCTGTAGGTCTCTGTACACCTGGTCGACCGGTATTTATTGCGGGAGGCGATTTGCCAGACCTATGCGACCGCACCTCAATACGAAAAGGGACCTACTCTTCAGACTCATCATCGTCCTCAGGAAGCCTGCGAGCCGACCGTCAGCTGGGCAAGTCGCCCCGTTACGTGAGGAGAGCCTACTCCACGAGCTCATCTTCCTCGCCAGCCTTCCTCTTGCTGCCCCGTGTCGCCATATTGAAATCGGAAAATTGAAGAACGCTGCAAGAGAGAGACGGAGACAGAGAGGGACAGAGAGAGAGAAATAGAGACACACACACAGAGAGAGAGAGAGAAAGACAGAGAAGGATGGAGAAAGACAGAGAGAGGAGTGACGAGATGCAAGGGGAGAGACAGCTCGTGGGAACGGACGAGCAGTAAGCCGCGGGTCGAGGGACAACCCCAGGACGAGGCTGGGGAAGCTATGGCCAACCAATGACGATTGGCCCCCATTTCCCATCATCGCTGAGAACGTTGGCCTTGGCGGTCCTCTTGCGCGACTTCTGTTTTGGGAGTTTTAGTGCGGATTTGTGCATCACTTGTAGAGATTTGTGATGTGAGTTACTTGAACAGGTGCTTAAGAGTCCGTCAAGAAGACAAATTCAATACCAAAATGTGACTGGAGCACTCCCACTCTCATAAGAACGGTCTGCAGGACACACGCGAATGAAGCGGCATCAGACAGAATCAGACGGAGGCGCAAACAACGGCGCTGGCCAAGGTTTTGTACATCTTGCCACCTATGGCTCCGGTAGGAATCATACAAGTCAAAGCCCATGCGCCGCCCTCCGGTCTGCAAGGCCGAATTAATTAGCATCCCGTATGTCGACAAGATAACCGGAGACGTTATCATTCTACGAGCCGCCGTGATATGTGTCCATGGAGCCGGATACGAGGCGGATCATCGCATTGCAGACAAAGGTGGCGTATATCTCATTAGTCGTTGTTGGAAGCGATAGCAGTGTCAATGAGGTCGATTCTGATTCTGTAGGATCAGTCGACGAGAAGGCACGGACAAGGTGGATACCACAGCCAGAACATAAGAGAGACTCTCGAGGGAGGTTCTTTGCGCTCAATAGCTGCTGATTACAGAGTCCCTTTCGCCGCCTTGTCTAAACCGAAGATACAGCGCAGGCAATGCAATGCGTTGCTCAGTAGTTGGCTGGCTAACTTGGGCGATTCAATAGAATCCCAACCTGTCGGTCAACAAACCATGGAGCCCACGGCCTCATGAGGTTTTCTCACACGTTGTTTGCGATCTGCGTCAGTCATTCGGATTGTGCTATTGCTACCTAAAAACGCCATCATTTCACTGATATGGCGTCAAATTAGTCCACCATATGTCATTTTGAATCCATTGACTGCGCTACATCGGTCCTAGCGTGGATCGTCAGAAGCAGCTCCAAGTTACGTGGGAGTTGAGAAGCGCCATGTGACGTCAAGCATATGTATGCGTGGCAAACAATATTGACTCCTTGCCACATTCAATGGGTAAATACTTTTCTCCAGCCAGAACCTTATCTTCTGCGCCAGTTTGACTGCCAATAAACACAAATAAGCTCAGATCCATCAGCATGGAGGCGGCTGGGGCCGCCATAAAAGACATTCTGCCCATACCGGACAACATAGATCTATTGTCAAGTGAAAAGGCAGATGTATCATTCACATTAGACGACAAGCCAACTGCTAGTCACGCTCTCGCTGTGGCAGATCACGATGAGAAGGGCTACGCTCAGATCACTCATGATGCCGAAGACGTCAAGAATCTCGGCTGGAATGAAGCGGGTGACAAGATTGCCAACCCGTTGGTGGGAGGCATGCGAAACGAGGATCTATGGATTTTGATCCGTCGATTCAACAAGCAGATGTATCATGTCAAGGAGTGTCCTTATTCCGTGCCCGGCAACCTTGATCTGAACATCGCCGACGTAGGCATTGCCCACGCAATGGACGAGTGTGTGCAATAATATGCTGATGATGATTCTCTATCGATTTAGGAAGAAGAGTTCTCCCCGGACAAGTTGAGAGCTACACTTGAACGGCTGTACCTGACTGTCGGGATTGGCATGTTGGCGGCTGTTAAACACATCGTTCGATTACGTTCCTGGCGCGAGACCAGAAGGACGGCTGCGTTTTGCGTTGCGTACTTCCTTGCCTGGCTTCTAGATTGTATCGTGCCGGTTGTATTGCTGACGTTCATTGTTCTCATCATGTTTCCGACAAGTAGACAGATATTGGCAAGTAAATGGATGAGGCTACGAGTCTGTAGGTTGCTGACCTGTGTCCATCAAGTTTCCACCCGCTCCAATCGCCCTCGTGTCTGCAAAGACTGGTGGAATACAAAAACCCAAAGCAGGAGTTCTCGGATCGACAGACTCTGCCACCGGAGCCCCAGAAATCCACAAAGGTGAGGCGGCGGAGGCCGAAGCAAGCCATTTCGTCAATAGTATCGCTCATGTGGCACTCTCGAGCGCAAGCGGGAAGCATCCCCAGAACAACTTGCCTTCCACAGAAGAAGAACAAGAGAATACGCCCGAGGCTTCTGTACCGGATCCGACCGCCATGGCAGTCACTGTCAGCACAGCTAGAGTTTCAGTCCAAGGGAAAACTGTGCCACCCCACCAGGACAAGGCAAAGATTCCGATGGAGACGGCAATATGGAATAGTATGCGGCCGATCATGCATGGCCTGGAGGATGTGGCAGACACTTGGGAGCGTTTTGGCAACGCCCTAAATCCGACGCCGCCATTTCCGAAGGAGACCTATCGCCTTCGCCTCGCCGCCCTCATAGTTCCTTTACTAGCCTCTTCGCTTTTCATTAACAATTATATGGTTCTTAAGGGGACCATGTTCTTCATTGGATTTGGATTTTTCGGAGATCCAGTCATCCAACGTGGCCGTGAACTGCTCAACAGAGCTTTCCCCAAATGGAAGAAGTTGCTTGAACTGCGCAACACCATTCTCAAAGGCGTGCCAACGTAAGCATCATCATGTCGTGTCCGTCGGTCTCTACTGATTCTTCGTTCAGGAATGCCCAACTCACTATCACTTTGCTTCGCATAGGTGAAGCGAACAAGGCACCACTTCCTCCCCCGCCGCATTCTAAAGAACCACCACCTGATGAGCCCGTCGAAATCTCTGAAGAACATCTCCGCGCAACCGGTGCAGGTAAGTGATGACGGAGATGCATATTGGCTGATGGAGTTACATTCTGCCCTATGGAAGTCTTTCTTTCAGGACAGGCCAGAGTAATCTCCTCATCACTGATATTGCATATAAGACTCGTGCCTCAAATTAACGGGAATCATGTGCTGTGGCCAGTGTTCCAGGAAGCCCAACAGACCGCTCATCCTCTTCGTGCTGCCTACAATAACCGCTAACCTTTGCTTGCACAGATTACCCTCTGAATGCGACAGACAAAGAGCTGAAAGCAGCGATGGAGCATGATCCTAGCGTTAAGCATGAGACAACTGGAACTGACATAGACGCTTCTAAGGAGAAGAAGCATGGTAAACATGGCGCTCGGTACGAAAAATCCTAGAATTAACCTTTGTCAGATAAACCAAGACATGAACTGATCGTGATGACACATTAAAGTCTTCTTGCAACATTTAAGAGCGGTGCCAAAGGCGCAGTTGAAACTGCATTGGGTGCTGATCATCTTAGAGCCCAGGCTGGCAACGAGAATGCCAAACAACGGGTAGGCGTCATACCAAGACGCCACGGGAATTATCTGTCCGGTCCAGTGGACTTCAAATGTCGCTACCACGGCAAGCGCGGGCACGCTTACGTCTCTACGAGAGCCACCATACCATGCGTTTCCTTCTCTTTGGACAAATCAATTGCAACGGCAGGCACAGAGAACCCGGGTGACGATGAGCTACATCCTGTTTGGTCCGTGCCTATAGCCAACATCAAGGAACTGAAGAAGATAGGGGGTTTTGGTTGGTAAGTAATATATGACGTGGATTCCTGGGCCCCGCAGTGAAGTGGTTTGCACCGGACCTTCTCCTAACACATATCTTCAATGCTATGCCCGTTTTATTAGCCTTTGTGTTTGTTTCGGTGGCGACAGTCAAGATCTAACTTGAAAATCTATAGGAAAGCGAAACTGGCGGTCGGATGGGCTCTAAATCGCGAGATCGCCGACGGCTTAGAGATAGTGGACAAGCAAGGAAATCGCTGGGTCCTCACTGCGATGGTTCTCCGAGACGAGCTCTTTAACAGGTTAGTCGCTATGGGTGGTCAAAAGTGGGAAGCTTGGTAGACTTATTCGGAAACTTTTCAACACCAGTCCAAGCTTGGTAGAGAAGATCGTGAACGAAGCTTGGAGTCAAAAGTAATTTTGATGTGCTTTGATCAAAATAAAATGTATTTAATCAATGGATTAGTCAAGGCTAGGTGATCTAGAAGCACAAATCTACCTTAATAAGGTATACATGGGATGTCTACACCCTCACCACTGGATACAATGATCCTATCAGTCATTATACATATCGCTATCGTCCAACCTGAAACTTAGGTCCATCCTACGCCATATCTACATCCTCTATTTCATTGTCTTTGTGAATTACTCCTTTATTCTGCTCCTTGATGGTCGTAAAAGAGCCTCTAGAATCTTCCACATTCTCCACCTGTAGACCTGGGAATGTTGGTCTTGCAGTGACTTCGTCCTTGACAATTTCGCTATCGGCCTTGGTTTCATCTTCGTCCCCTTCTTCCTCCAGTTCGCTGAGCTCGCTTTCGTCGGCACTATCGTGGATGCTCCCTGGGGCACTCGACTCGACAGAAGTTGTACCCTCATTGATGCGGCTGCTATCAATGACGACCTGCACTCGAGTCCCGGGAGCAATTTTAGCAGCTGGGGTGGCTGTAGCTTTATGCGTACATGCCTCGGCGCAAGTTCGAATTTCACGGCGGCCAACGCCAATTTTCTTTCTTACAGGAGGATCAGAGGCTGGTGTAATAGGTGGTGGGTTAACCCTCGCCGCAGCAGTTGGCACCATTGTGCTGCTCCCTGCGGTGGACGTAGTGGTCGCGTCTACATTGATGAGATGATTCAAACTCATCATCGGATTTCGCGGCACATTAATCACGGGTGGTGGTGGCGATAAGTTGCAAGCCTCTTCTTGCTTCTGCCTCCGCTCATCTTCCCACAGCTGCTTGCCGATCGTATTGAACAAATAGGCATAAGTGTCTCCGATTAGATCATCGATGGGGCCTGGCTTCATGAGCGACTGATTTATTTTTTTAAGCTCTTGTACCTCTCGTAACACATCTAGCGCTGCTGACGTTCCAGTGTCTTGCGCTTGCATCCAATTCTCTAGAGGCTCTTTGCGTGCCAAAAATTCCTCGTGCGCAATATTACTGAACGTGGAGGTCTCAAGGCCTTCCGGCATGGAAGCATGGTCCCGTAAAAGACGCAGATAAGCATTGCAAATGTCTTGCCATATCAGATTATGCTCAAATAGATCGTGAGGCCGCCGGCGAACCCGTCGCGCCAATGCCTCAAGACTTTGTCGATCCTTCAGCTGTTCAAGAATGCGCGTGAAAAATCTTGTATATCGCGCAGTATACACGAAGTGCCGGCCCGGCCGCTCACATTCTGGACGCCAAACCTGGAGAACCATAGTCTTTGTGAACATTTGCTGCGTGAGTTCGTTTTTTGCCGCAGCTGGGCCAAAGTGAATACCTGGAGCGGCATCTCTCTGAGAACCAGAAATGTCGTACACAATATGCGCCGCACGAGCAATCATGCGATGGTGCCAATTGCTCTTGTCCGCCGCTCTCAAATTCTTAAGCACCGTAAGCACGTAAGGCACCCATTCACCTAGTTCCCGCGGAAGGGTAGTGGTTCGGGCATAGGGAGTGTGACGAAGTGCTTCACAACCTTCTTCAAGGCTAATTTCACCGCGAGTGACTAACTTGTGCACAGTACTGACGAGCTTGTAGTGCGGCTCAAGAGTAGGCTCTCGCTTATCTCGGCTGTCCTTCTTCGTGTCGGCAAGGACATCAATCGCTCGGATGAAGGACTGAAGCACCTCCTCAACCAGAGGAGGCTGAGCATGTCGACGGACCTGATCTGATGCAGTATGCATCTTCCACAGACATTTCCCTAACATATAGTGCAGAAACCAGTTTTCTGGCTTCCCAACAAGCGCCCGTTGAAAAAAAACTTTTGCTAGTTTCCATGTTGTGTATAATCCAAGCGGTTCGAACGCTCTGCCTGTGCACTGCCCGGTCGGAGTACTTAAATATTTTACCTGATCTTCATTCGCGAATGGCTGCATATCAAAAGGCTCTCTGCTTGAGCTATAGAGCCTCATGGCAAAATCTTGATACAGCTCGGTTAATCTCGCCTCAGTCTCCAAGGTCAACTCCGCAGACCGGTAAGCTAAGGCCGTCGCCATAGTGAAACAATGAATGGCTGCACGTTGGAGCTGCACTATTTCCTGCATGCTGTTATTCAGCTTCTCTGCGGACCAAACAACACTCTCCTCGATTTTTGTGTCATATGCTTGGGCGAGTCGGAACCATGTTTCCCAGTTCTCCATGCTGTATTCAAGGTCCTGCATGAAGAACGCGATAGCAATATCAACATCTTCAGTCGGAACTGGGCCGGTTCGCTTTTGCGATCTGAATTTGGTCAGTGCAATATGCCCCATCAGAAAATACCATCCTTTAGATGCGAGCACAGCATCTCCTTTAGGAACATGCGATACGGGAAGCTGATTTCCTTCGCCTTTAAGACAGTTGTACAAATCCAGAGGGTAGATGGGCGAGCGAAGAAAAGTGCGGTATATCTCGCGGTTTCGTAGAATCGCCTCTGTAGGCTTCTTTCGAGCCACCGACCCATGTACCCTGTCAATGGTATCCTTCAGTGGGTGTTTTATCAGTTCTTTAATCGGCAGCTTAGTCGCCTGAGCTAACAACAAATCGACTGCTTGCATCGCCACCGCTCTATCCAGATATGAATTGGGGACACAACGATGCTCGATTAGCTCGTAGCTTGGATTCAGGAAACAATTCAATCCGTGTAAGTCATAGAGAACTTGGGCTTGTTCGCTCTCATAGCCATCGACAAATGTCATGTGGACGAATTCATCTTTAAGCATGAGCACAAAAACGCGATTCAAACCTCCGCATATTCCACGAAGACCTAAATTGCGATGCACACATCGTAAAAAATCGAATTTGTCCTCCACAAAAGCAACATACGCATCGGGATTTTGATAAATTGCTTCCTGCAATAGAGCGTACAGAATCATCCAGATGTTAAGTTGCATTTCATGTATGACGGTATTCGTTGTCGTGAAGGAAGCAACAGGAAGGCCGTTGTGTAGTACAGGAGGCGGAGCTTGCCCGACCTTCACCGAATCTCCGAAGACATTAAATACCTGCAAGAGTTGTAAGACCTCGCCGAGGATATTTACTGCAGACTTCAGTGCAGGCTCATCGATGCATTCCAGCGGATTTTCCGTATCTTGGATGATTTTTATGATCTTTGCGACCAGTTCTTGGACAAGACGCAGGCTTTTGAGGACTAAAGCCTGCCTGTCTTGCAGGCTCAACTCGGAGCCACTCATTGATTTGACTTCATCAATAATCATCGCCATCATGCGGAAATAGGTTCTCAAAACCATCGGCTCAAATTTAATTCTTTGGTACGCGTCCCGCAGTCTCTGCCAAAGCAGTAATCGAACCGAGAGGCTGCTGCACCTAACAAACTCTATCAGCTCTGGAGGTATTTGAGAAGATGCGGCTAGTTGATCTGCGTCCGAGTCCATCGGGTGATTGAGTTCACAATTTTCCAGGTCGTGAGAATCAAGGGCTTCAAGAAGTGGCTCAAGGCTTTCAATAACGGCCGCAGGATCATTGACGTCTTGGTTAGTGACCTTGAGAAAGAATTCCTTTGTAGTCAGTCGCGAAATTTCTCGGTCAATTGCTGCAACGGATAACTCAGGCATCACAGCATTATTCTGCAGTTGGACGACCGGCTCCCCAGCAGAGACAAATATGTCACGAAGATCTTTCATGCATTCGGTGGCATGATCTTGGCCTACTTCGGAGGCCGCCACGATGTTGAATGTCGTAGCCCAGAGGAACCGCAAAATCAAGGGATCTTCCAGTATTCGAGAGTCGAGAGCTTGCGTGCGAAAATGCATGGCTTCCCGAGCAAGTTCGGACCAACGCTGCAAACGATCTCCTTGAGTGGTAATTGTCGCAACGTCTACACCACTGTTGGGCTGCTTAATCAAGGTATATATGTCGAGATGCAATTCGAAAATTGCCTCTATTATTTCAGCCAGATCTTGAAGGTCAAATCCGCTGATTGATTCTCGTAACTTTCCTTGCACCAGAGCGTGTTTCAATCTCTTTTGCGTCTCCTGAAAAAAATGCTCGTCGAAATTAACAATTGTCCTGACCACTACGGCTTTTAATTGCTCGGGCCATAAAAGCTGAGTGTAGGTGTTACCGTCAGGGTGCAGTCGTCCAGGCTGGAGTAGAGTCTGCGTGACCCACATATATGCCACTTCTTGTGGGAGCATCCATTCATCGTTGATTGCTGCCAAGAATTCTCTTAGTCCTCCGTCCGTATCCATGACGGGTTTATCACTAGCCTTGAAAGTCTTGCCAGGTGAGCCATTGAAGCCTGCCGATTGTTCTGTGGCTTCAAAGTCTAGACTCTCGCCATTGTGTAGAAGGTGATACGCCATTTGATCAGAGTAGCTGCGCAGGAAAGCAAAGATATCCATTTTTGCCCATCTGAGTCTGTCATTGGAGAAAGAATCTTCACATTCAATTTCATGATCTTGATTTGGTGATAGGCTATTGAGCTCTTGTCGCACGTTTTTAGCTTTCTCAAATCCCACGACACCAATCCGTTCAAAGAGGTTTCCCACGGTCTCGAACATCCAATCATCAGCAGCTTGTAGTTCATTGAGCTGCTGTTCATACTCCCAGCGAATGTTTGCATCAATCATAGCTTGTCGATGATCAGATGTATCAGCATTAGAATCTCGTGCGCGAATGCGCTTACTCTTGGTTCGACCTTCTTCAGTTACATCTTGATGCAGCCCTGCAGCTTCTCCAGAACGTTTTCGTGAGACCAGAGTCATGGTGGGCGAATCGGTCATTGCTTTGTCACTGTCAGTTGAGGACTCACACAGTGGCTGCATTTCAGGGTCTGCGGGAGCAATTCTGGGCTGAACGGTCGGTTTACCGCCGTCAAGCCCTGGAAATTGAGTGTCGATCGATAGGTTTGAAAGCGTAGATGCACGCAAGTACATGCTAGAATCTCGGTTCTGGCCCGAGAACACACCAGCTGGTTCTTCAGCAACTGCTGCAGTTGGCCGTGGCTTCTCGGTATGATTCATATCAAAGGAGAGCGCGGTGCCCGGAGCTATAGAATTAGTCCCATAACTCTCAGCATTGAACTGTCGAAGAAGAATGTCCCCCAATTCCACCCATGTGGATGGTGCCTTGATTATGAGTCGTTGGGGCGATGGAGCAGTCTGCCTAGGCATTCCTTCTTCCTCCAACAAGAGCTTTTCTCGTGCGACTATGTGTTGATATTCGCTAAGTCGCTGCTTCAACATTTTGGATAGTATTCTGCGCCTTCCTGCCGATAACGGTCCCTGCAGCATACTTATTGTATCATCAAGCTGCATAATCAACTCCCGTAATTGCTCGCCAGCTAGGCTCTCCTCCAGACCAGGTAAACGGAGTATGCCTGTGATCCCTTCGTCATCACCTTCCAGGACAGCCTCCAGGCAGAAACGGGCAATCCGATTGCTATTGAGCATCTTTCCCACGGTAGCTGTGCGACGCCAGAGGTCCAAGTCCGTGTCATCCTTGTCCAGTGCGTTGACAAAGTGATCCAAGGCCGTTGATGCCTCAGTTAAGATGTGGCTGAGTGTGACATTGACATCATTGAGCCTCGATGTGAGATATTCGAGCTGGAAGTGTGCATAGTTTTTATGGCTCAGATGTAGAATCTGTGGCAATGTGCTAGGCCCGTTTTCCAGACTTCCACCTCCCAACGGCAATATACCCGCCGCGCTGTCTACCCAAATGGTGTCATCATCATCTACGAGCGACCCGTACACCTCAACACGACGCAGTTCAGTCTGCGATTCCGGGTATTGAAAAATCTCAGATTTAAACAGCGTCTGGTAGGCTTCGGCGGCTTTGTCGAAGGAGGCAGGGCCTTCTGCATGATACTTGAGCGCAGTTTGATAAAGCTTGAGCGCATCCTCAATTTGAAGCTCCTTTGTATCGTCTATCTCGATATCCGATTCGTCATCGGACTCGATGTTAAGTGCTTTCCAGTTCGGCATGTTTGCTTACACGTAGCTGGTGAGTATCAGAGCACCGCGTTGATCAGACATTGGACTGGCACCCGCCCCCTCTGCGTCACGGCCATGGATCGTCTAAAGTAGTATCTCGCAAATATATTGATTCTTTAGTTTGAACCTGACCTGATATGTAGCATCACAGATTGAACGTGGACGCGCATAGGGGTGTCGAGCACGTGATGTAGGACTACTACATTCTAAAACGCCCGGGATAGAGAGGTAAGCGAATGCCAGAAGTTCTCGCTGATTCAGCAATGTATGTAGCATTGGCAAACAGCTCAAAAGAGTAATTCAAACAAGATACATGGTCAGACTTGGCGGAATCCCCGGCGCATCTCTTTTCTTCGCTTGCGTTGACTCTTTGCATCTTGTGAACGTCCTGTGCCCATAGTCCCATCTCTTCTTACTCCTATCGCGTACATACAAGCGAGAATAAGCCCTTCGCTCGGCCGTCATGGTGCACACTGCTGTGCCAGAGTATGCGATCGCTATTTGCGCAGAGACGGCGCGAGCTAACTTGGGATACAGGCTGTACGAAGATGAGGCGCATTCGGTTGTCGACGTAAGAACAGATAGCCTACAGTCTCTTCGCGAACTTGGGCCGCCGGATCTTGTTCACTTGGTGAAGCAACCCAGCAAGAGCACATCGAAGCAGGTAAAGTCGCGGGCATGAAGAGCAGCAGGAGGCAGTGAGCGAAGACTAACCTATCGGGCAGGTGGGCGTATATCATCATGTCACCGGGATTGACGCCTCCTCGTCTGCCAGCTTAGCAGCTTATATCAATACCCTAACCTACCAACCAAACGACCGGCAACATAAGGTTACAAGCGGGCTTTACTGTTGCTACAATGCATTCTCGCGTGTCGACATGCGAGTGCAGGTTTATATTCCAGGTACTGTTGAGTCTTACTGCGTCGACGAACGCGGCAACAAACTCGAGGCTACCGAAGAGCATTGGCTGGAGACGTATTTGTGCAGTGTCCTCCGAGCATACAGTTACGCAGACAATGGAAGTGGAGACACCATCAAGCGTATTATAGGTGTTCGGCGGTTCAATCCCGTGACGAGCACGGAACAGGAGCAGAAGTTCATGGATGCGGCCGAAAAGTTGTTCTTCAGCGGTATGGAAAGGTACGAATCTCGCAGAAATGTGAAGGCTGACGAGCAGCAGGATGGCAACTCGGGTCCGATCCTGAGATACAGGTTCCCAATCTGGTTGCTAATCATCTCACGTCTGGCCTTCTCCACTACATCAAAACCACAGGACGTTATGCCTCAGGCATCAATCTTTTCGAAAAGCTACGTTCGCGAGAATCGGAAATAGCCTCCCTTCTCTCGCGTGTATACTTGGCTGGGGACGAGGAAGTGAAGGCAGTTCAGTTGCTGCACGATACTATCGCTGAGCTTCCAATGGATTATTCTCTCCTAGATTGTCAAGCTGAGTTCTGTATGAAGAAAGGCAGGGGTGATTTGGCTCTGGAGATTGCAAAACGTAGCGTGATTGCGGCACCTTCTGAATTTGGAACTTGGGCACGGCTAGCAGAGGTATATGTGATGCTGGAACAATGGGATCTAGCGTTGCTGACCCTGAACTCATGTCCTATGTTCACCTATCAAGACAAAGACGCACCCCGGCTACCTGAACCCTCCCGGATCACGTTGCCTCTTGCTCCGGAGACAATTTGCGACGAAATAGATGATGCAGGGGCAGCTCCAGAGTCGGATGTTGTGCATCCTACCCTTAGGCGCTTGGCTGCCGGTAATTATAAAGGAACCTTCCATAAGGCATACATGCTCCTCACCGAAATAACGAAGAAAATTGGATGGGATCAACTCCTGAAAATACGAAGTCAGGTCTTTGTGATGGAGGAAGAGTATAGAAACGAGAAGCATGGGCAGCCTGGCGGAAGCAGTCGAAACGCCAGCACGGTCGCGCTCCGTGGTTCTGATACACCTCAGCCCAACGGCCATGGGCAAGCAGTCGACGATTCCGAGGTTCGCTCAAGCACTGACGCGATTGAACGCGATGAAGAAACCCACACAGATACGAACGGCGAGCCCACTGCCGCTTCATCGCATTTAGATCCAGCAGTTTCGAAACCCATGCACTCAGTCACAGTACGCTCTACCTCCGAAACACCACAACCACAACCGCCGAATAATGATCCCGCGCATCAAGCTTACACTCAATTCAATCACAAACGCCTATGTGAACGCTGGCTGGATAACCTCTTTATGGTCTTGTACGAAGATCTGCGGATTTATACCATTTGGCGCACGGAAGCGAGTCAGTATCGACAGCAGCAGCTTGCGTACAAAAAGACCGCTGAAGAGTGGGAAATCCTAGGCGAACTCGCCGAGAGACTTCACCATCCCGAGGAGGCAGTGGAAGCTTGGCAAAGCTGTCTCAACATGCGCTTCTCGCCCAAAGCGATGCGAGGGTTGCTCTCATGGTATGAAAAGAGAGGAGATGGGCGAGGGCAGCTGAATGCACTAATAAGATTGGTTGCATGGCAGTACCGATGGTACTCTGAGGTATGTTCTAAATTCATCTATCTGTACAAGCATAAAGAGACTGATATATGTCCCAGTTTTCTCCGGATCTCCTGTTGGCGATGCGAAAACTCATCGAAGAGGAAGGCGCGGTGAAAGTTCGAAGTATCATACAGGCTACCAGCATGCCTCAACATATCTTGGATCTCACGCATCAGTATGCCGCGCTGTGCGCCCTTTTCCGAAGCAGTGGAAGTGATGGATAATTATGATGAAGCACACGTTTTTCCTAACTGCATAAATCTGGATGCTTAGGATTACCCCATCGTTAGCGAAATGCTGCAAATTTTATTTACAAATGAAATTTCAGCGGGAAGTTAATAAGCACCGACAGGGCAGCCATGCCAAGAAGTAGCCTTTCTTGTAAATCGGCGTCTCACGTAAGAAGTTGATGCATCACATCAGCTTCCTTAGGTCTGGGCAGAACAAATTCACAAGATATATTCCGAGAATATAAGGTGCTGTCTACTCGCTTCAGATGTAAGATAATCAAGTTTGTTGCTGAAGTCCTTGGTCAGCGTCCTGCATTGCATGGGAGTGGTCAATGCAAGATGGGAAGTCATGTCACATGGGAGACTTCGCTATTCACGAAAACCCATGCCATTTCGATGTTTGCGCTAGGAACTAGATATCAAGACAACAGACAATAATAGACATTAGAACAGCACCGTCACATGAGACTTTGAATTACATCAGCTATATTCGTGGTCATTAAGTTGTCATAAGTCACGTCGTGGAAATACGGAACATCACATCTCCTGGACCCATATCTCCATCTTGCCCATGTCCAACTTCTCCATCATGGCTGCAGTCTTACAGACGGACATCGCCATGTCTAAGTCGTCTTGGTCGGCCATAGTGACCAAGTCGCCCTCCTCATCCTTCATCTTCAACTTGATTGTGCCTTTAAATAAGAACTTCTGTCGTATTTGCTCAACCAAAGCTTCAAATGTCACATTCGGGGTTGTCATGACATAACGCATGTCCTCGGCATGGACCTTGATTCGGACTTTACGCAATTCTGGGGCCTTTCGCGACTGAGCGCGGTGCCTTTGATGCGCATGCGTTGATCTGGGTGGGATGATCTCGAAAGCTAGCGGCTCATCAGAGAGATCTGTGACTTCATCATCCTCATCTTCTTCTGCAATCGTCTTATATATCGACTGCTGCGCGCTGGAACGAGACCTTCTGTGTAGTGGCGGCTTTGACTGATAGACTTGCTCACTATAAGCCTCGATTGGGTCTTGTTCGACCACGCGCACCTCTGGAACAATACGATGGCTCCCTCGCTCCTGTCTCCTACTCTCAGAATCTTGCGAAGATGTGTAAGAGAATTCTGCTCGTACTGGGGGCCGTTCTGATTCTGACCGCTTCGTGCCGAGGCGCGGCTTTCCTTGCTTTCTTAGCTGTTGCTCTTGCTGGAGCTGCTGCTGCGACTTGAAGTCAAAAGCGGCAGCACCGAGTTCAAGACGTAGAGGCTTTGCAGCGGGACGATTATTTTGCAAGCTAGACGTAGATCTCAGGCTCTCTGAAGATTTGCGGTGGGCGTTTAACGATGTTGGTCGGTCGGGTTCCGGTGGAGGCGTGGGCGGAAAGACATTTCGATGTAGTGGAGGTTCAGACTGCTGTCTTGTTCTGCTTCTCAGATCGGGTCTCACGAGATTCAGAGCTGCATACGAAAGTTTCTCCTCAGGTCTATCATCGAGTGCCATGGCCGCTAGGGCCGCTTGCCGCCGTGGATCTAGATTTTGTCGCTGTTGATCTTGCGCTGCGACCAGTCTCGCTTTGCCAAGATAATCTTTTGATTTCAGGTTCTTGACCTTTGCTTCGTTTGGGCGATAAAGAAGTCCGACTGGGATCGAAAATACCGTGTAACCCTCCGCCTGTTCCCGTATTGCCTCATCAATCACGTCATGGTCCGGCACCGCCTTCTCGCGCGCTGCAAACATCAAGTCTTGCATTCCCGCGTCTTTCTGTTGCAGATAGATGTAGCACAATCCCCTATTGAACAACACCTCGCAGGAGAACAGCTTGAATTTCAATCCTAACTGCTCGTAATCTATGTTATTGTTTCCTCGCAGGTAGAGCAGCGTATCGTTGAAGTTCGCCAGTGCCTCTTCAAAGTCACCTTCCAAGAAATTGCTCACGCCTTGCTGGAAGTATGCCACGGCCAAGTACTGGTCCAACTGCACCGCCCGCTGATAACATTCTACCGCCTGCCGATGTTGACCGAGTGTCGCATGTATGACACCCATATTGAACAGGATCTTGGATGTGTCGGCGATCTGCGCGAAGCATCGGAGTGAATTGTCAAATTCATTGTTATCGTATGCTGCCAAAGCCGCGACCCATGTTTCTATCTCTTGCTTGAGCGACATCTCGCGAAAACCTTGACCACGAGAGCAAAATGCGATCGACTGGATCTACTACCCTAATATCACGCCTCACACAAGATCCAATAAGTGATTTCGAATGGCCCTCGTGTGGATTGCAAAGGACGAAAATCCGCCTCGATGGAACAAAGCCTGATCTTCACATTGAAAACTCGGATTCATATGAAAGCATGGATATCCCTACCCGAGAAGAAAGAATAGCTACATGGGCCAAATAATATAGGGAGGAGGAAAGTGATGTTGAGGATATAGGACCGAAGCCATAAGCGCTTAATGGGTGGTCACCGAATGTGGTGCTCGCACAGGTACCTACGTCGGTCACAGCCGCCAGGCACACGAATCCAGCCTCTCGGAAGCTTTTGAATGGGCCATGCTCGGGAACCGGCTTGTGCACCGGCCCGCCACGAAGAGGAGGTGGGCGCTTAGAGGGCCATAGAGAAATACGATTAATTGATCAGTCTATCTTGCCATTCAATTGCGATAGAATGTTAGCAGCCAACGAAAAGAGAAGTAGCGAGTCATGGTATTTGTCCGAACAAAAGTAAATTGAGTGAAAAGCAAGCGTTTGTGACGCAGTGGGTGGCTGTCTGGTTTCATCATTTACCTCAGCGGAAGTAGACGACCAGATCAGATCAATAGCGTTGAAGGGTGGGTATAGTGATGGGATTGTTGGATCACATCAACCTGACTAGATCGATTCCCTTGGTCAAAAAAAAAAAAAAAAGGTCGTATACATTGCTGGACTATGTGGACAGATCTTTCGGGGGCAGCCGCCAATGCAAGCCCGAGAACCACAGTCACACCTGTTCCTCCAGCAGATAGCCACTTATGGGCTCGCAACGCAATCTTTTAGGCCTGAAATTTATGCTGTGACTTCCTAATCGCAGCCATTTCGAACTTATCCTCATGCAAAAAATCAACTCGTATCCGTGATGCTGGCCTTGAAGGCGAACTCGGCGCCATGATCTACTACAACTGTCGACAACTCAGTGAAAGTTGTGGCTTGTCAAAATGTTTCAAGTATGTGCATCTTAAGCAAAGCTTCTTCATCAGTCCAAATCAGGGCGACTGTAATTCTGCCATATCGCGACCAGGATGAAGAAAATAGGCGCCACGTAGTGGAAAGCTAGTCATAATATTTGGCAGGAGTTGCTTTGGTACCTGAACGGTGTCAGTCGGCCCTTTTGCACAGATTGGACCGTCAGCAAGCGCACGATGACTTTGCAGTTCGCGTGCTAGCAACAGAAATGTGCATGTCGTTACGTGGGGACGATAGGATAAGACAAGTAAGCGACGTACCATCTCTGTGATTCAATCCGTCGAATCCATGACGCGGTGATCTTTAATCGCTCTCGCACCGTTGTGGTCGGCAGCAATTTGTATTTCTCTTCGTCGCTTATTGGCAGCACGCTTGCGAACCAGAAAGGGAACAGTGCCGCATCCGTTGGCGGCTGCCCATGGATGTCGAGAACGCGCTGTTGTAACCATGTGGCACTCCTTGATTGCATTCGGAGTATGAAATCTTGGCCGAGGGCCAAGAGTTCTTGTGTTGACATGCGATCTATACGGCCTTGCAAATCTCCTTCATCGGCTGGAGGCAGAGACGTCTCACTGGCTTCGATACGCTCCTCCTCCGCGAGAGACACGTCTTCAATGCGTTCCACACTTCCAACGGCATAGCCGTCCATTACTCCGTGACTGGTAACACGAAATCGATAAGTTCCTCGTGTTTCGATGATGCTGGTGCCGTCAGGCATCATTTCCGAATGATGAATATGAAGCATCGTCCCATAGTGATAAAAATGGACAGGGCCGAGATCGCCCTGCGGTTCAAAATATCGGTTGTACATTAGCATTCCGAATTCGCGGTTGCCTTCCAAACAGCGGCGCATCATTAGTCGATATCGAGGTTCAAATATGCGAAGGAAAGTCGGCTGCCCCGGAAATCCAAGGGTGCAAACAAAAAGTGGTGTGTCCAATCCACCTTCTCCAACACTTTCTTCTAATGCTACGGCCTCGGCACGGGCAGAAACTGCTTCCGGGCATAGCCTGCTTAGAAGGTGCACAAGAGTTTGATTACTAGGCTGGTTTAGTAGAGAAGGAGGCATGACCCGGTCCCTTCGACACACTGGACAATTTAGCGAATGGTCAAGCACCCGGGCGAGACATCTCCGGCAGAACGTATGGCCGCAAAAAGTGGTGACGGGATCCAGCATGAGGTTGTAACACACCTGGCACTCCACCTCTTTCTGAGTAGTTTCCAGGATCTCGGCAAGAAGGCTCGTGTCAAGAGCGCGATCAATTTCACCCGAGGCCGGTCCTTCAACATACTTCAGATCGTTCGCATAGCCAAGCTGACCTTGCGCAGCCAGCGTGTACGTGGCCACCAATCGTCCACCTTGCATTTCATGTGACGGCGGTTTCTCCAAGGAGGATGGCAAACTCACACCTTCATCCCACCGCACCACATTTTCTATTATGGTCACAACGCCGCCGGACATCGACGCATGTTTTGTCATCACGTCCCCTATCGAGTCCATCAGCTTGCTGAGGGTGACATCAATGTTGCAGTCCATTAAGGCATGTTCGGACCCGCAATTCGAGATAGGGCATCGTAACGCCTGACGCCTTCCGGGGAGATCGGGGTACGATATTCCTTCTCGCTCGTATGATTCGGGCAAGCACTGTCGACACACCGAACTTCCGCACGGGAGCGTTACCGGAAGCCTGAGCGGACGGGAGCATTGCGAGCATTGTATCAAGCGCACGAGCGTCCTCGCATCTTCATGGGCTCTGAAGCTAGTCTCTGCGTGTTTCTCCGACACACGCTCATTGTCGTTCATCAAGTCTGCAGGTGTGTCCGCCAGGCTGAAGACTTGCGCTTCTCTGTCTTGGATCAAAGGCTGTGAAACACCAGCAAATCGGAGGACGCTCATATGTACTTCGTGTGGCCTTCCAATCCCCGTCCCTCCATCTATTCCTGATCCCTGCACCGATGATCCGCATCCACCTGATCCAAAGTCAAGTCTCCACCAAACGTCCGTATAGTCCGTGTCTCTTTCACTTCGCTTGATTGGGGTGACGTCGGAAGATAAGATCAGATTCCCGCTCGTACGGGGTTCATGAAGCAAGTTTGGAGGGTCTTGACGAATAGATCGCGAGCGGTTTCTCTATTCGGCTTGCTTAAATCTTGGGAATGGTAAGGGTCGATAGACTGTGTATTCGTATATACATGTACGAACTCAACGAAGCGGATGAATAACTTAATCTTAAGGAGATTAAAATTAAGCAGGAAACTTGTAGAAATGTACGTTTCTGGCTTTGCGTGTGGCGGAACAAGTGTACGGATAAGCAGCTACAAAGTCTTCAGCGTCACCGATCCTGATTCCATGACACCACGAGTGATGGAAGCGTTTCGTCGAGATCCCGCTTGCCTTAGCCCGGGCAGTCGCGATCGAGGCCGATCAGGCACTCACAACATATCAAATCTGTTGATTTTGATCACGACAGAGATCTATTTGTCCCCTCGGATGATTTCGAAGTACTTCTTGAAGCTTGAGCAGAAGTTTTATTGACCTGTGAACTCTCCGTCACACGTCAAGTCATCGTGAAGACCGTAATAATTGGCTCTCATCGTAATGGGATCGGAGACAAGAGATCGGTCGGCACGGACTAATCAGCTTCCGTTGCCGATGATTGGAAAGATACTATGAGAAGGCTCAAGCGTGGAATTGATGACACCTAAAGAGTCCAACGAGTCTACCAGATCGCATTGGGGACATTGAGTAGGGCAGCCTATATTCTGAAACCACCGATGAAGCCGAAAAACATTTCTTAACCGTCTCATCCACGGCGAATGAGGTGAACAAAGATGGTTACTCGCAGGTGCACAAGACACTATGCTGCCCGGCCTGAACTGGCACTATCTGTGTGCAAATATCGCTCCATCACGAACAGAACATAATAATATAATCATCTCCTTCGTGCTGACTGGTGGCTTCATATACCCAAAGAAATTTCACAATCAGTAGTTATTTGGTCACGTATTTAGCTGTAGAGTATTCAGCCAGTTTGTTGGTGAATACCTGCAAGAGACACTTAGATCCGACATGGATAAGAATGAATGTTGGACTGATGCGGGAGAGACCTTGACAGGTTACTTTCGGTACGTGAGGTTACGACGGGATGGTATAACTACACCAATATCTAGTCATCCTGCCAGCCCCACTTCCGTCGCCATGGCTTGCGAAGACACCTAACTGAATCATGAGAGGTTTCCACGGTCATGAACGACGGTGTTTCCGGAAGGATACCGGTCCCGAATACTGCAAAAGCCACAAGGACTAAGATCAAGATAATGACGTAACTGGTTCAATCGGAGATCAAACGTTATGATCTTACAAGGATAAGATCACGGGATGTTACGCGGTTGAAGAGGAGTGTCAAGGTAGACGATTAGTGATAGCAGGTAATGTGAACCTGATTCCAAACAGTAGACACAACTGATGAGTTTAACGCAAAGGGAAAGCCTCCCGCGCCGAAGTTATTATATAACCCTTGCCTGGGACCACATTCACATTGCTCACGGCGATCGTGAGCTTGCTCAATCTACTCACGGTGAGGGTGAATTTTGCTCGCCTTGCTCGCCGTGAGCGTGGGCTCGCTTCTGCTCCTCACGGTGAGCCGACCCGCTTTACCCTTCCCTTCATCAATGAGCAAATCACCAGTGGTCTCTTCCCGATTGTTCTTTCGTCTGATCCGTAACAGCCAATATAAGCAAGGTACCGTGCGTCCTGGACTGCAAGGACCGTTCGTGCATGTGCAATTGCTAAACCATTCGAGCGTTGACGCGAAGATCTGCAGACACTTCGTTATTCGAGTGCAAATGTTGCAGCCTTCGGAGGGATTCGTGTTGAGGCCCTATCGGTCATCTTTGCCTCCACCGAAATGCGAGGGGCAAAATGATGGTCAGGGTCAGTCGCTCCTACAAGGCGCAGGAAATGATCTTTGTCGCATGGACCACCACAGCCTAACGATTCGCGAACAATCTCGCATTGGAATCCGAACGAAGGAAAACGCGTCGCAGCACCGCCCCTATAGGGTTGGCGGGGATGTGGACCAAGGGAGGCGATGTAATCGCGCAACCCCGTGCCGTATGGCCGAGAAGAGTAAGAGGTGCCAGATGCTGAAGCGGCTGGCGGTGTTGCATAACCATCGGCTTCCCTCAGACAAATGCGGAGAGCTGACCGCCCGCCCGCTGCCGTGAGATCGCCGTTGCGAAAACCTCATGTGTTTGACAAGAGTCTATGCACAGGAACCGCGGAGCAAGTACAAGAGCGCATGTGATGCGACGAGATAAATGCTCGCCGTTGATGAGGAGAATTAAGTCACCGGACCACCCCGGCCGGGTTTTCCATCCGCTTCCGAGTAATCTTTTCTTTTCCCGCGGCCTCCGACGCGGGCTGCGATGTACCTAGGTACGTGTCGCCGGCGTGTGACGACTAGATTGATTCGGCGAACAAACGATGAGAATAGCTGGATGAAACAGGACGTGGAAAAGGAGAAAGCTAAAGGCAAGAAGTGAGGTGAACAATTAAATTTCAATGGATTTGCGCTATGCTAATAGTCCTCAACCGTCGCCATCCGCGCGAGGGAGAAACTGCCCAACATCGTAACCTTCAGAGAAGAGATCCAATAGCCAAATTCCGAAGCTTCTCGTGACGAAGCATGAATCGCTCAATCGCTCGCTAAAACGCATGTCAAGACCGTCGTAACTCATCGAAGCTTGCATAGTGTAGCTCAATAGGCGGCTATGAACGGCGCTTGGGGTTGGTGTTGGTGTTGTGTATGCTGCATGATGTAATCTTCGAGCCCCTTTCTTGCTTTGACGTCGTAGAAGGCTGTCGATGAGATTGATTGTCGTTGCTTTTCCTCTAATTCAAGAGCGGGCTGCTCGGGCGATTGGCACTCGTCTTCTTCACTATCGCTGTCACTGTCGTGGAGAAGCTCGGGCGGGGAGTGCTTTGATGCCAATCGGGTGAGGCTGCGTTCCTCGTCGTCATCATCGTCGAATTCCAGTTCCTCGTCGCTCGCATAGTTTTCCTCGACCTCTGCCGAAGAGATTTCGACCGGCGGCACCACCACCCTCCTTCGTACTTGGATAGTGAACATCTCCTCCATGTCCTCATCGTACTCTGAGTCCGAATCCGACTCGGAATCGCTGTCTTCATCTATTTGCTCTTCTTCAATTGTGTCGATCCATTGGATGTGCTTCGACTCCTCGGGCTTAGTGGCCTTCTTGACGGATTGATTGAACCAAGCCTCCTGCTCCCGCTCCGCATCGGCAAGCTCGAGCATAAGAGAGTCGAGCAAGTTCGCGTGGCCGACGAGGAGTCGCAGATTGTGATCTGCTCTTGACGCCTCCTTCCCCAGCTTGGAGCGGGCGGTGGAGGCGACGTAGTAGGTTTGAGTAAGAGACATCTTCTGTTTCTTTGCAGGCCGAAGCGTCGGAGATGGTTGGTATGTTGCGTTAACCGATACGGGTTCAAAGGCTGACTCGAGCCGGAGACGAGACGGCATCTTGTATGTTTCTTGTTGGATGAGTCGACGGGTGGTGCCTGAGTCACTCAGATTCAAACTTTTTGGGAGGGACTTTTTCGACAGCCGAAACAATGACAATGTGTCAATCGCAGGGCGTTGTGGATTGTGAACTTGTATGTTCTGTCTTTGGTGTAGTAGTCAGAATGAACAGATGTTGCTGGATATGAGGGAACAAAAGGACGTATTTAATCTTCTGACCAAGCATGCGCAACGACCGAGAAGCCCGTAAGATCCGCGCTGACAACGGATGTACGCTTGACACACCGACCCGCAGACGACGTCCCCGGTCGATCCTGCAGCAGGGGTTCAAAGGCTGTCTGTCCGCTTAAGGCCGAGCGCCCTCTCGTCAGCTGGTGCCAATCGCATGTGCTGGCTCGCAAGGCTCGGATTACAGATCAATTGGGTTCCGAGATTGAACACCGCCTGAGCCTCTGGGTCACGATTACTTTTCGCACTGCCTTCGGCCGGAGGCTTGACAAACTCTCCGCCGCTCCGCATCGCATTGCTTTCCAATTCTCATCATGCACGCGTGGATGATTCATTGTTGCTCGGGTGGCTTGTGTCTGTGTCGCACCCAAGCGGTGGTGCATTTGCACGCAATCTCCCAAGCCATCTGCTCTCGGTAACAGGGCTGCCTGCAGTAGGGTACGTGGCTGTTGATGCACTGTGGTACTCGTCCTTGTGCGGGGCAGCGATTTCTCAGGCAACCATCACTGATGGTCTGCGCTCGTCGCATGTCACGCCATGGGCGAAGAGGTCGCGATGGAATGTTGTTACCACCGCCCACAAAAGCCAGGCCGCAGTCAGATCCATCACACAACCACGACTCCGCATCTAGTCTCCATAGGAACTTGCATTGTGAGTCGAAGTCTATGACGCCTTGGCACTGTGCAGAGTGACAAAGCAACACCTGTTACCCGAAAGGGCCTTCGGGTGTGCGAGGGAGTTTTGCGGCCGAGCACCGCGAGCTCCGGTCGCCGCCTCGCCCATCCCTGAAGTGTCCGACCGCTCTATGAAACAAGCCTGACCATCGACATTCGGAGCAAACAATCTTCCGACTTGGTCACATTTCAAGTGCCCGTTCAGTTTCCTGGTGCCTGACAAGGGCGGCGCAGAGCAATGGCCGCACAACCTTGCGAACGCCCAGTCGGGCTCGCATTGTCTGGGACAAATAATTTGGATGCCTGATTGAACACACCGCCCAGCTCGGATCCCCATCTGCCATCACCCCTTTTCATCTCTCAAAGAGAAAATTTTGGGAAAATTTTGGACCGGCCTGCGCGGGCCGTCTGGAGAAGTTTTGCGGCCGCTACGTTTGTATAGTGTGGCCCTCAAGGCGTTCGATCGGATTCCTCACCACCCAAACCCCGAGAATTTGCAGTTGCAGGGGTCTGACGAATCGCCGGTGAGCGGCCGTAGGGCTGTTTCTCGCTGACAGATTTCGGCAGGGATTTCAAAGAGTAATCAACGTGTCGGCCGGGCTGACAAACGACCAAGGAGCCAAAAGGTCAGCGAGTCCGCTTACATGGAACACTCATACACGCCTACGGAAGCGAACGCTGTTTGCTATGGACGGCAACGAATCTGAGCAGATCTTTCACGTCTTATGGTGAACCATAAAAAGATGTTTGCTGCAGGGCGGTTGAACCCATGTCCTTCCAATGTCAACGGTCTGGAATCTGGAATGTTTTACGGGGGGAAAAAAAAAACTTGCACAGCTCAATTTCCAAACGATACGGCTGTCTCATATTGTTGCTGACATTCGGCCGTGTCGTCGTGGCTGCAGGTGGGGACTTTGCGCACCTAGAATTTTCCGGCGTGCTTGCGTTCGAGAATCGGCCGCTTAAACGATTTGGCATGAAATTATGCGTTCAATGCGGTTCCCAAAAGTTAAAGCAGAATGGTAGGCCACTTTGGATGTGAAAGTGAAAGTGCACCCTTGACCAGCATTCCAATTGACGCGTTGGACACGTGATTTTCCGTCGCGGTTAACTGTTCAACCGGATAGGTCTTTATATATGATTCTGTAGAGCGACAAAACCCCGCAAGGTCTTTGTGCAGTACCCCCGCCACACCAGGTTTTAGGAGAAGCGGCTTCCTGAAGAGGATGATCAAACCCTATTTACCTTGTTAATTTGCTGTCAATGATTTGTAGAAGCTCAAATTTCTATTGTCTACCGCTCAGAATATGTCAAGCTTCCTGGACTGTGGGCAAATTTGCACCGCAGTGAAATAGGGACTCATAATACGAGAAAGCATAGCTACACGCTCCCTTAAGCAGCGCCAGCCAAATTATATTTGGAGACGACACGTGATATTCCAAATGGATGTGAGTGTCCGATTTCATGCGAGAACCCGTCCCTTACCGGTATAGTTCTCTTGAACCGATCTTCAACCAGCACACTGTTTCCAAATACTTCGGCCCATTTTATCAGGTATGGCTCGTTCGGCAACTTGGCCTCTATCGGTGTAATGCTCAATCAACCGGATACTGGATTTCAATCTTTCTTCTCCACCAGAGTCGCGAACAAAACTAGCTCATCCTCAAACTTGTGAACTCGGCGAAATCCTGGATTTTTCCGGAAGGCGAGCAGCTGCTGTACGAAGCCGTAAGCGAGCCCATCTCTGGCATATTAGCTCCGAACGAGTATAAACGCAAACAGCAAGCTTAGATGCCGCCCCGTAGTGTTCAGAGGCGCTACCCGTGGCAAGTTTTCCAGAAATCCATTTCAGCGAAGCCCGATTGAATGAAGGGTTCTCCCGATCGTCATTGCGCATTGCAGCCAACTCGGCAGAGCTAGGTTGCACAATTTGACGATCATCATCATGTACAGCTCTGTAGCTGTTCGGGGCATTACAGGAGCGCAGACGTCGTTCACGTAGAGACGGAAATCCTCTCTAACGGTGATACAAAAGCGGTACAGCATGAGTCTCGATACGATGATGCGACTGTTGGCTTATCTTTGGGTATCGGCTCATTTTTGAACATCTCTGCTTTACGCGGTGATGATGATGAAACTGATAGAACGCTATGCGTACCGTAGGAAATAATATTTCGAAAGAACATCAACCGATTTTTTAGAGTCATTTTTGTGGTGGAAAACTCTGTAAGAGCCAGGCCTGAAGAGCTCATATGAGGGTAGAACCGTTCCTTCCTCGAGTGCGACAGTTTCTATTGAGGCAAAATTTGACAAAACTTTGAGGCGGATATATCAATAAATAAAAGTGACGACGGAAATTTGCGCTGGCTCAGCAGCTAAGGAAGAAATTCATTAGATAAAAGATCATGTAGATTTGGGTGGCATGTTGTTCGGAGGGATGCAGTTGCATAAGCCAGACAAGGGAAGGGTGTCAATATACTTTATACGTCTCCCTCCCGGGCTGTTCTTGCTCGAATTTAGGGATATTTTCCCCATGTGAAAGCCTTCTCCCCTTTTCCTTGATTCTCGACTGCTTGCTCGTAATCACCAAGGAACAGCCACTTCACCCTCTTCCCAATTCCCTTCTCGTACCAGTCGTTCATATTTTTCGGATAAAAGTCGAATTGCGGGGGATCAACGACTGCATTGTCATGTGCAACGAGCAATAGGACATTGTCGTGCGCATCAAACTCTCCTAGGCCATCAATAGTCCAGTCCGCCACAGCTTTATCATGAGCGAAGGAGTTGGTGACATAGTAAAATGGTTTATCTGCTTTTCCATAAGGGTGAATACCCTGAAGGAGATGTCCTGGACATGTACCGGCACGTTTGAAAGGGGCTGGGTGTATTTCTTCAGGTAATGGAAGAAATGCGGTGGGTCTGAATTCGCCGCCATGATGGCTTGCGTCGCCGCCCATGAAGACGAAAGTATCAGGATCTAGTGATGTACGAGCAAAGCCGCATATATGTCCAATACTGTGCCCGGGTGTGTCGAGTAGAAAGAATGATCCATCAGAGAAGTAATCAAGAGCATTGAACCTACCAATTTTGAGGCCGTTACCTTCTCTTTGAAAATCAATCTCTCGCACGTTACGATTTTCGAAGTCTGTGTCCAGGAGTGTAGAATCTTTCCGGCTTGGATAACCAGGCATATGCGCTCGCTTAAATCCGGGCCCAACGATCAAGCCTGTGCTCCTTGGGAAAGTACTTGGGTCACCCACATGATCCCTGAAAGAGGCAATTATTGGTCAGTGCTGCTTCTGGGACACATCGACGTAGGTGAATCATTTCTACCAATGATGATGGCTCCAAATTATTTCTCCAATGGCGCCGGCGTCCACGTCTACTCCATTTTCCTTCAATATAGTGGCGACGTCCTTTTCTACCCGGATGTCCCACTTCAACTCCACCCACTTGGGATAGGAAGGCAGCTTATCAAAGTCCTTTCGTACACCCAAATCAAACAGAATCGGCTTCTTTGTTGGATGTTCTACAAGAAATGAGAAACAAGGTCCTAAAAGATCTGGATGCCCTGCATAATCGGGCTGGAGGAACGGGCTCATTGGAAGTTTAAGGCGGCTGGTACTGATGCCACCGTCAAAACCAACGCCGGTAGCAAGAGACATAGATACTCACCTATCGATACATGACACCTTCACGACTGTGTCCGATTTGGGCACATTGAGCGGAGGAGGCTTCTTAGGGGCAATAAGATCGGCTGTTAGCATTATTTAAGACGTGGTATTGTTTTCAATAGTGTCAGATCGCTTCAAGATTACAATGTGAGTGTGGAGAGGAAATGGCTGCATGGACCGATGCAAACGGATAAGAACAGTTACGAAAGCTTAGTAAAGCTATTCTGTTTTGCGTTCCTCACCTTCCTACTTCGTCTCCATTGCAATTGACAGACCCTCGGCATTTGGCACTGAAGAAGAGCGAGATCGTGCTAAAATCCCCAAGCAAAATTGACAATTTCCCTTCGGATTCAGTAAAATGAGATTCCGTAGTAGTTCCAGTAATCAGCATTTGATTTTTGCCAGACGTGTAGCCTCAAAAGGCACAAGCAGTTCGACCCAGCGTCGGCGACTCTATTTCTCCGTTCCAATGGTCTTTTGCTTGATTGGCCGATGGCAGGACCGCACTATGAAAAGTCTAAGCCAAATTTACACTAACAGTCAGAGAGGTGGTTTTCATCGTCTCCTTTTTCCTTTACTACTTCAAGGAACCCGCTATCAAACTTTTGTACGTGGAGAACATAACGGGAATCGACGTCTGTCGCATCTAATATGAAATGCACGCAAGATTTACCGAAGTTGACCGGTTGGCAGTAGCTGAATTCACATATCCAGGGCGCAACACAATGGGAATCAGCTATGTTTCGGAAGGGTTATGACACGGTGGGGGTTGATTAAAATTCTCACTGTCAGCATTGCCCTCTTTTCCCCTTCAAGCTGGTTTCCAGAGCCATCGCAAATTTTCCAATACGACCAACGACCAAGTGATGTAGTCGGACTTTCTCACCGATTTTGTCTCTTGTGTCTGCATAATGGCTTCTAACTTGCTATGCCAAGCCTGAAAGCAGCACAGAGTGGCAAAAATCTCACGAGGGAGTAGAAGAGGCAATATTATCCAATGTCAACGCTCTGCTTCATGCCAGCTTGGGAAAACATCCAACCATGAGCTGCTCCAGCTAATTTGTAAGGTCCTGTGATTTCGAACTTTCAGCGCATACATAAGCGATACCTCGCGATGCGAGAGCAAAAACTATATGTGGACATGACAGCTTCTTTGTGAGGTGTAAAAGACGGCAGATATCACCCGAACAGAGATGGTAAGTCATCTCAAAGTCAACTAATTTGTCGCCGGACAGACCACCTCCATGCCATTCTGACGTCTGACGGCGATAGCCGAAAGCTCATTGCCTCGACCACAGCCTTCCCCAGATGGAGCTGTAACTGTCTGCTCGTTACTCACGCGGCTTACGGTACACCGTCGCACAGGCGTAGAATGATATATGATCACGTTTAAGCCGGAGCGTCATCTTGAGCTCGATACCTTAAGTGGAATCGAGTGGGTGGAGGAGGCTTGACTTTGTTTGATCTGACATTACAAGCTCGTTCTATGATCCTGTCTCTCTGTGGCGTGTGAGCAAAACTATGAATCTGCGAGAGGCAGATGCTGAGAACCATCAGATATAATCTTGCAACCCTTAGCTCTTTACCTGGATACCACCATACTACAACCCTTGTTGACATCGCTTTTCGAAGGGCTGAAGCTGCCTAGACAACCTTCAACCTGGCATTTATTGATGGTCGGCTGAAGGAGGTTTCACGTCATCGAAGAAGCATACGTCCTGTTCGCAGTTACGTTCAAAAACGCCCTCTTATACATCTTGACATTAATTTCCGCTTCTCTGAGAATTGGCGGTTGGTATAGGATGTGAAGCAACGTAGTCCATTTTGCTGGTCTCCTAGATTTGCGTAGGACGTTCACTTTAACACAGTATTCGCCCCTCTGGCCGCTAAATACTCTTGCACCTGGGTTGTTCCCAGAGTCCTGATTACCGCATATACCTCTGCGTTGTAGTAATTCAGCCCCGTCTTGGGATCTGTATATCGCGCTGGCAACCCGGTGATATCGCAGTATTTCTTCTTTGGCCGGAGACTTGGTGCAGCTGCGATGCTGGTGTAAGTCACGCTCGGCCCTAATCCCGTACCTAAAGTTGCGCCTAAGTTATTTGTACCGTTCCCGTTCAGGCCCCTCCCAGCTGCAGCATTCTTCTCCAGCACAAGCCTGCTGAGTTCTTGACTGCCTCGTGAAGGATTGGGGTCGAGACTCATAGGTGTTGTACTGCCTTCTCCATCGGTGAAAGGGGAGGGAGTGGAAGCACCCGAATTTTGCTGCGTGTTCATTAAGCTGGCTTGAGCACGAGAAGCTTCAGAGAGGATCTGCTTGAGATTCTTGTTGCGACGTTGAGGAGGCCGCCACAGCGGGTTGCGGAAAGGTTTGGGGAGTTTTTGCATGTCGAGCGTATCGAGAAGGGCCGCATGCGTTTCTTCGTTGGATGCAGTAGTTATGGGCGCCATCTTGGATTTGAGATATATGTGAAAGAACGCTAGAAAAAGTTGTGAGTGCTCAAGCACGCTGCATGTGAGAGCTTCGAAGTCCCCGGCCCACACGGGACGACTTGGCATCCAGCTGACAATGTGGAGTAGCAAGGCACTTCCTATTCTTTGTGCTGATAGTTGATACCTGCCAGGCGACATAGTAAAGCAGTAGTACAACTAAACATCTCCCCGTTACCACTTCTCTGACAAAATCTTTCTCAGGCTGCCAACATGAAGATCCTCTACATAGGCGTATGCTTTACCGCCACGTCTCAGGCTCATCTCTCTGACACTCAGAAACAGATCCTCAAGAATGAATCGAAACCCGCCGTTGAACTCTGCGCCGAGCGCGACCTTTCATCATACTCTCGTTTCACTCGTACCAGCGTGGGCGAGTTCATGTCCCTCTTCTCCAAGACCGTTGCTGAACGAACCAAGCCCGGCCAGCGGCAGGATGTTGAGGAGCAGTCTTATACATTCCATGCCTACGCTCGCACTGAGGGAGTTGCTGGAATAATCATATCTGACCAGGAGTATCCTGCCTTGGTGGCACATCAATTACTCAGCAAGATTTTGGATGAGTTTTTGAGCAAATATCCAAGAAGTGCTTGGGCAGGGAGCAATGTTCAGGATTGCCCGTTTCCTGCATTGAAGGAATACATCACGAAATACCAAGATCCGCACCAGGCTGATAGTATCATGAAAGTAAGAATACGCCCAGCATCTTATATGAACTCAGAAGATAGTATTATTGCGGCTTGCTCATGAATGTATAGATCCAAAAAGAACTCGACGAGACCAAAATTGTTCTGCACAAGACCATAGAGTCCGTTCTCGAGCGTGGTGAGAAGATAGATAGCCTGGTGGCCAAGTCCGACGGCCTGAGCGCGCAGTCAAAGATGTTCTACACGCAAGCGAAGAAGCAGAATTCGTGTTGTACGGTCATGTAGATGCCTTACAACATCGGAGATGATCAGTTTCCATGGTATAAGCAAGTTTGCATCTACAGGCGTTCGGGGTACAGATGGTGAGAGCGCGATTCTAATTTATGAATGAGCAAGGGGACAATCTTCCAAAGCAGTGGGCACAGGAGCAAGGTTTGACAGCCATTTCCCGAAGACTTCAATGATATCTGTACACATCAATGACACTTCAGGGGGTTGCCTCCTGCATCGTTCGTGATCTCGAGTAGTCCATAATGAGACATTCAAACGAACGAAACTGATCATGGCTTGATCTTAGTGTAGCATGACGTGCATGCCTTACCCTCTGAGAAGATCACTATCTATCATATTATTATTCTTTTCGAAATGTCCAACATCATATCGTGGCTGAAGCCATTGCTTCATAGTATTTTTGAAAATCCTTTTATCGGCCCCCCGCAAATGGCAGTCACAGAATCTTACTATTCAGTATCTCTTATCAACAAGAAGCATCGCCATACATAACCCTATGCCATCCATGTACATCGACTCGTCACTGTAGGGCTTATCTTATCAATCATTACACACCTAATTGAAACCCCTCACGATCCAAGCAATGCAACCCTTGAACAATCTATTCGGACTCGTGTTGTCGCATTGCTCGCGACTATCCGCCACATTCTAAAGGACCAGGCTTGCCATCCACTGGTCATAGCTGCTCCACAACAAATGATGCAGTCTATAGATTCTACAACTGGCTCGTCAAGAACACATGTGAGATTCCACGATTGGCGGGTGTCCATGTTCTTGGAGCATACGGCACGCTATGCAGAACAGCAATATATTCCAAGAGCCGGGGCAACGATCCATGCAGCTGGGATTGGGGGCTTTTATATACCTGTCCGTGAAAAGTTAGAAAGATACAAAGATCCCTTCTCTTTTCATGTAGTACTGCAATATCTGGATGGCTTTCGAGTTGAGGTACAACATGCTCTACGCAACACAGAGTTAGATTTGGTATGAAAGAAGCTGAGAGAACAAATGCGACGTACATGTGTCCGCCATCGATGTCCATCCCTATAATTCGTAAGGCCCTGTGCTATGTCAGAAGCCAGACTGCTCTCTCCATCCACTCCCGACTCAATTATGTTAGTCCGCAAGTCCGTATATGTCCCGAAAGTAATGGTGTTGATATCGGCCAATGGAGTGTATATTCTATATCTTTACACAGCTATTTTACGTGATATCTACTTCATCTCTTACACTGCAAAACAGTATGCAGAGCCGGTAGCAAGTGACCCATCCTCTTGTTGTAACGCAGCATAAAATCCGTCAAATCCCTCGGGGTCCTATGCTACTGATCTTGTACCAAAACACATTACCAAATTCATCTCATGCATCGGATTATTTGCTTGACCACGTTACCAAATTTTAAGCCTCTGTAGTACATTTGATGCTGTATTTGTGAGGGTGATATTACGACTTAGATTGCTTCGACCGATTCCCGGCCATATTTCGGAATTGGCGTGTCGCGTCAACCGCGTCAGGGTTAGAAACGCCAGGTTCAGTATGATCGCATCTACATTAATGCTGCAATCATGTCGTCGGACGGCAATGCATATGATGATTATGATTATGGTCACCGTGCTTTCCTACAAGCCATTCTAGGGCGCCCAACTCTCACATTGGCGGAAGCGAAACCGCTTCTCGCAGCAATTCAAACAGCTCGCAGACCAGATCGTCCAACATTACCAGAAGACATCACGCAGGAGGATTTGGACAACTACATTCATACCATTAACAATGCCATTTCATGCTTCGATCTAGAAATTCGCAAAACGTTGCACCAGAGAACGAGAGAGCGGGTATACGCACTGGTCAACACGACAAGTGATGCCTTGACGCAAATGAGCACGGTGCACAGTGCGGACGAGATAGCATACGTAAAGCGCGTGCTAGATGCCATGTTTGAAACCTACAATGGCCCAAGCGCCGAAATCATGGCTGTTACAAGTTTGCAGGCTCTGAGACTTGCTAAGCCGTCCTCTGAATCACAACGTCGTACACGTGGCGATCAAGAGACACAATCATCGACTGATGCAGGCCTGACAATTGCTCAGGCTGAGAGAGTCCTAGATCTTCTTGTTGCAGGAAGATGGCTTGAGCTCTCCAACTCCGGCTATTACACTCTGTCACCTCGGGCTCTTATGGAGCTCAAAGGGTGGCTGATAGAGACTTACAACGACACATCCGAGCAAGATGAGAATGGCGAGGAAGACGAGGAGGATACATATGAGAGAATCAAATTCTGTGCGGCATGTCGCGAAATTGTGACTATGGGACAGAGGTGTCCAAATGCGAGATGTGGTTGTCGTGCGCACAATCACTGTATACGGACACTATTCAGAGCCCATGGTGGGAAAGAGGAGTGCCCAATTTGCAAAGTTGGATGGGTAGATCCGTTACCAGTTGGCGAGATGGCTGCAAAAGGTAGAGATAATGGAGATGGTAGAGGTGGGAGAAGCTTGATAACGACCGGTGCTGGCAGAAGACATGGCAGTATAAATGAAACCGACGCAGCTAGTAGAGATAATTGCGAGTCAGATAACGGAATTGATTGATTAATGACTTGATTGAGCAATAACGATAAGCGAGGTGCATTGTGTTCCGTAATCTAATGCAACACGCAAGATTGCGAAAGAGAGGCAAGGTTGAAATACTTTTTCAAAGAATTTGAAATTTCCGCTTAGCTAGTGCGCCATATGCCATTGTCACGGATGTGAAGGATCACACGACACAGACCAGATCCACATGGCATCTTTTCGATGGCTCGTTTCCCCGTTTGTCGCCATAAACAGCCATGCCATGCATAAACACAGCCAATACACCAACCCGTCTCTTCTAGCCCGTAATAAACTATCTGTACGACTTCTGGTACCGCGCGCGTGCGCCTGGGCCACCAAATTTCTTAGGCTCGCACCGACGATTGTCTGCAACAAGAAGGGTGCGATCGTATGCGACAAGAGCCTGCTTCAATTGATTCTTGCTGTGCTCATCGACGTATTTTTGGTAGTAGGCAATCTGCAGAGGGATAAGTCGATGTGTCATACGATAAAAAAGTGTGTGAGTTGTCGAGAAGAACGTACTATACTTTTCGCGATTGCTTGTCGAATAGCGTAGACTTGTGAGACGTGGCCACCTCCACGCACGCGGACTCGGATGTCGACGTCGGCTTAAAACTCATCAGTCAGTACATTGCGCCCTCAGACATAAAATATTATTGTTGCCTCGATCGTCCCTCGAATCCAGTTATATTGAACGGTACCGAAGATTATGTATGGCGATCCTCTTTCGCATTTACTCCCAGCCCTACCATTCCCGCTCTTTCTAAGATCAGAATAACGTACCAAACTTATCCAAACCCAGAATGAGAAGCGGCTCATACACCTTGAATCGCAGAATTTGCGGTTCAACCAGGCTGAGCGGTTTGCCGTTGACCTTCACCAGACCTTTGCCCCGCTTGCAATGGGCCACTGCGGTCGCATTTTTCTTCTTGCCGAAACACTGCACACTCTGAACGGCCGACATCGTGAGGTGAGGTGATGTGTCTGCTGGGATCGTTTACGGACGTGTTGACGATGCTTGCCTTGTCGTGTCTTTTGCTAAGATTTAGTGGGCTTGGCAGAGAAATTCGTGCGCCAAGAATACTGCCTGAGGCATAAATGACTTCAGTTGACTGGAAGACATCAAAAAACAAATGCATGCTTGTTAGTATTGGCTGAACAGACCTCTCGATTTAAATTTATTTATCTTCTAAACATGTGGTGATAATATTGGGAATCTGTAGTCGAGCATATAAGGATGTTCTGAATGATAACAGCAACCAGACGGCTTCCGGTATTGTATGGCTGCGAGGATAGACTTTTCCGATAATGCCTTCATTGACGAGCCGATAAAATGACAAAATTATACGCATTCGGCTCTAACGGTTGTGGCCAACTTGGAATCGGAAATGAAAACGATACTGCCAATCCTGAGCAGTGCCTCATTACGTCTTACAGCACGGAAAGAGGCATCAAACAAGTCGCAGCCGGGGGTAACCACACTTTGGTCTTAGGTGAGAACTATCATGTTGAAGCCTTCGGCTCGAACGCAGCCGGTCAATGCGGCACGAGTCGGGAGCTGGAAGAAGAACGGGACCATGTTGCCGTGCCATTTTGCCTGAAGGGTGTGGTGCCACTCGATGAACGCTCACTTTCCATTACTCAAATCTCTGCGACATGGACTGCAAGCATCTGCCTTGATAATAACGGAAAATTGCATGTAGCTGGTCAAGATTTGAGCGATGAGCATGTGGAGGAAGATGTGAGGGTTGGCCGCACGACGTGGACTATCCCCAACTTTCCCCCACATGGTACAATTGTTAGGCAAATCTCATCTAGTGTGACGCATACTGTTGCGGTACTGTCAAATGGCGAGGTTTGGGGCTGGGGTAAAGGCCGTAAGGGTCAACTCGGGCAGCCAGCAGAAGACATTCGCTCTCCGCGCAAATTAGAAGGACTAGAATTTCCGGTTATAAAAGCGGCATGTGGCAAGGACTTTACATGCGTCGTTGGTGAGAAAATCGGGGGGCAAATTGCTCTCATTGGAGCGTGCGGCAAAGACAGGTTCGGAGTTAAATCAAACGTTCCAAAAGAAGTCCCACACTGGAAAGATGTCACCGCTTCTTGGGGTAGTGTTTATGTGCTTTTTGAGGATGGCAGAATACTAGCTTGGGGTAGAGATGACCATGGTCAGCTTCCTCCGCCAGGTTTGCCGCCAATAGAAGCTCTTGCAGCTGGGAGTGAGCACTGCATAGCATTAACAAAAGCTGGAAAGGTATTAGCTTGGGGATGGGGCGAGCATGGCAATTGTGGAGAACGAACTGATCATAATGGCGATGTTAAAGGCCGGTGGAATGAGATTAATTTAAATGGATCGGTTAAGGCTGTCTTTGCCGGATGTGCGACGAGCTTTATCGTGACTAACAATCAAGTCGACTAGAGCAATGCAACGGCTTAGCTAGCTCAGCTCTTGGAACGTTTGGTTAGACCAGCTGAACAAAACATCGCGCTTTCAGTTACGAAAGCCTTTATATATTCATGAGATCGGTTGATGGGATGAAAGCTTGGCGAACCTTGAGCACTGTCGAGAAAATCTCGAACTTTGAGGACATGCAATTAGGCCTTTTTTTTATTGGACTCAGTCGAACATACCACGATACTACATATGTTAGCCAACTTTTTGGACCATCGACTATGTTCGAAGAACCTACCTGCGATAGTCGCTGCGTAGGCTCTAGGCCCTCGTTGTCAAAGACAGATGCTGGCCGCGATGCCTTCGGTCGACCAACTGTTCCGCTGTCGCGGAAAGTTTGATGGAAACCGGTACTTGGGTTCGAGTTGCTTGCATCCCAGCCAAGCATTTCTTCAGCCTCCTCGTTGTCGTAGTTGGGCGGATCCCAAGCCTGATCCATTTCGCCGGCTGGCATGAATAAGCTATCGGGATCTGGGTCTGACCCGTCCACTGAGGGTTGCTCAATACGCTTCTTCAAGGATGTCCGCTGACTTTGGCTAGAAACAGGCTTGCCGATGGTTGGTCGGGCTGGTGGCGCTATTTCACATGCAGATCGGCTCACTTCCGAAGGGGGTGGTGCCATTGATTGCTGCCTGGACGGGTTTCGGGTGGAGGCATATTTGGGAGCTGGTGTGGTGGAAGTCCCGCGATATTCACCAGTCGTCATCAACGTAAACTCGCAATGCATTCCGAAATTTTGATAGCTGAACTGCAGCGGTCTTGTTGGATAAGAAAAGCGTGCTGTTATAGACTCTCGTAGAGTTTCAGCATGAGTTACGATTGCTTTGAAATCTTTCACACTGATGACTATATGCATTTCTTCTTGGACGTGGAAGTCTTCGAAATCTTCAGTATGGATGGCAATGGCGGTTTCCAACGGGTGCTTTAGTGCCTCTGAGTGCAATTAGCGAAATGAATTCTCAAGCATATCTCAACGGCACGAAATGCGAGTGGTATACCCCCATGCAGTTCCATTGGTACCTACCTTTCCCGTCTTGTGCTTTTTCTGTAAAACTCGTAAAAATTGCCTTCCCTTCTTGAGCAACTAGATCCAATTGCTCTGTATTTGGCCCGAAGAATTCTATGTATTCTCTAAGAACTCGTGATGAAATTCGCCAACCTTGTGTTGCTGTTGAGCGGTCGAATAATGCATGCATTACTTCCACAGATTCGTATGTCAAACGATAGGTTTTTGTTATACCTGAATAGTGTCAATTAATTAATTGTGATGCTTGTCAGTTGAAGTACGAACCATGCTTGCACAACATCTTAACGATGAGGCGGCATTCGGCCTCGTCTGGCTGGTCGAGAACACTAACTTCGCATTTCTCGATGGAATTCTCTCGTCCACGAAAGTCATTCATCCGTCCCTTGAATACTGACTGCAATGGCTGCCATGAAGGCTCAGTACTGACTATGTGAATTAAAATGGCGGAAGACTGACCTTATTGAGCAGTTGGCATGTGAAACGATCACCGCCTTTGACCCTACTGTTGACTGGACTGAAATTATAATCGACGAAAAATTTCGTTGCATCAAGCGTGAACGAAGCATATGCCGTTCTTGAGAGATTGAGAGCAGTTATTGTGAGCTACACTGGATGAGTGATGCCCCGTCATTACTTGGCTTTCACAATGGAAACCCACCTTCTCGCTTCGCGCTTCGATTGATACAGACTCTCCAAACTTCGCCAAACACAGCAGTGATTCATATATCTTTGCAGTAGCCTCTGGCGACAAGGAGAAGCTGAGAATTGCCATTGCTGCCGATATTCACATCTCATCAAGGGGATGTTTTCCTTGTGGCTTGGCGCGTCGGGAAAAAACACGTTCGAACAAAGCTTCGCGACGTCACCTAGCTCGACCCTTCCAAGTTGATACTCAGCTCAAGCACCACATCAATCCACATTGTATCACATTTAAGGTAACTCGTAAAATTAAAGAGTCGGGAGAGTTTACGACAGCCGTATCTTGCGGCTAGAAGGTCCGTATACCATATTTCTATTCTTTGATACCGAAGAGGCTAATACTTTAAGCAAGACTCCAGCTGAAGCCGACAAGATTAGAGAAATCGTGTTGCCATAGAGCCACACCACAACGATTTAAGACGGATATTGAACATCTACAGCCCATGGATTCGCTGCCGCAGTCTCATGGGAAAGACGTCCTCCCTGCTGACCTATTTCATGTTGTATTTGCACAGCTTGCGGCAAGTGCACAGGCGTCCGAAAACCAAGAGGTTGCAAAAGCCGACTTTGCAGCGTTATGCAATTGTATCTACAGCAGTAAATACTTGGCCAGTGCTGGAGCGCTCTCTTCCCTTTACAGGTGTGTACTTGGAACGTGCAGCGTTCTCGCGATGTCGCTAAAGACTCTTAGGATATGTCTCCATGACAGGTCCCCTGTCAAGGATGGCGGAAGCGAGAATCTTTCATTCGCAGAACAACATATCATGGTTATGAAATGGTCGATCCTGTGGCGCTCGATCATCCTCTCGGCCCTGGGGAAGACTCTTTACCCGTATTGCCGCCATCTGCGAGATCTAGACCTGCGAGATCTGGGAAATCTTCTGGGTGAACTGGACGAGAGCAGAGACAAGGCCAAAGTTGCTAAACAGTTTTTTTCTGGCGACCTTGCCCAGTTTCACTTTGTTTCTGATGCACCTGGCAAAGGAAGAGTAGCGAAACTCAGCATAAAGAAGATAATTCAGGCGGTCGGTAACGAGATAACTCAACGCGCACCGTTATTAGAGGAGCTTTCGGAGCCAACTACTTCTGATCTGCTTTCGAGTGCTCTGCCTGCGTGGGCCTCCCGGCTAACACATTTGAGATCCCTCGATATATGGGATGGCAAACTACTCGCCGACGAGACAATTCGCAACCTGCTCCATGTCTACTGCCCGCAGCTTAATCATCTCAAGCTATATCTCTCAACCGTGCATGATTCTGACCATCACTTAGCGTCTTTCATCAACGGAATGTAGGTAATTCCTCTGAATTTGTCTATCACTGACCGTCTTGCACACTCCCTCGAACACTCTCGTCCCAATCGCTCTATATGATGAACGTGTTCGCCCCATCTGCTGAGCTTCGAAAAATTTAAACATTTCGCTTTCTCTGCCACATTAGATTTGCTAACCTGCAATTCAATAGGCCCGAGAACAAGCTCACTCGATTTGAGAACATCAGCTCTTGCAACATCAGCCTAGAGACATGCTTAGCATTCAATCATCACTCAAAAAGTCTCGTCAATTTGAAATTATTTTTGAGTGATGAAGGCATTCTCGCTTTAGGGGCTTTACAAGGCTGTACCATGCTGGAGACTCTGGACATCGGCTGTTATGGATCCACGATGGATCTGAAAGACACGCAGAACGATGCATATTTGGAGATCACTCAATGGTTGAAGAACTGCGATCATCTAAAAGCTATAAGCTTCCAGAATGTCATATCAGCGCCAGATCTAGTTCTTCCCGTCCTTCTAAACCCGAAAGTGAAGTTGCGGGCTCTTCAAATCAATGCCACAGAGTCAGCCATGTACGTGGTGAAAGATCACCATGACTTCCACCAGGCGCTTGCCAAGCAGACGAGTTTGGAGGACCTCATGTTGCGCGCCGATCCCGAGCCCATGACCAGAGATGATCTAGAGATCCTCATGAACACATTCTGCTCGCTTCAAAACTTGCAGGAGATCAATCTCTTCCGCATCGCAGACTATTTTACAAATGAACACATCGAGCTTCTGGGCAGCCGGCTTACCAATCTAGATACATTCTACGTTGGAGGCTATGGCATATCTGATCGTGTTCTGGATAGCTTCGTCCACTCTTCTCGGCTCAAAACCCTTACATTTGCAGGTATATCTTCGTTTACAGTGGACGGCATCTTAGATTTCATTGGAAAGCTTGGTAGTTCGAACCAAGGGTTGTTACTGTCAGTGGACAATGCTGAGCCAGAGACTATGATTTCAGAAGAGGGGCAGAACTTGATCAGGGAGGCAATGGCAACAAAATTAGATGGCAGATTCGAATACCAGCCATTGAGAGGTAAGTTTCCAACGTGAAGCTCGAATGTGTTGAATTGTTCGAATATCTGGGGTGCATATTGAGCCAGCACATCCCCTGCAGATTTGAGTTTTAAGGACTCCTTTGCTACCTCAGCAAATGTGCATACTATCACCCGGAGATGCACACTGGTTACGAAGGTTTACTTCGAAAACTTCTGAACGGCGGAAGCTAATTTCAACCTATTTTCCTCTGCTAACATGCGTTTAGATCCAAATATTCCGGAATTCGTCGAGAGCGACTCAGACTAGCCACAGAACGGCATGCTCGGCCGTGCAATCGAGAAAACATCTACGTGGATAACCTCGAGGTAACACCCCACACACAATGACGTAATTTGCTGGAAATTGAAAGAAGCTAAGAAACAATTGACAGTGACATGGACATTAACAAAATCGGAGATGAAGCGCGTATTAGTTATTGCGGGCTCGGACAGCTCTGGCGGAGCGTAAGTCGATATTCATGTACGGAATCTGAGGCATTTACAAAGCTGATGGGTGATCTGCAGTGGGCTCGAAGCAGATCAAAAGGTTATTGCCGCACATGGCTGCTACGCCATGACCGCCACGTCTGCACTGACCGCGCAGAACACTCAAGGCGTATATGGCATCCATGAGACACCATCATATTTCGTACAAAAGCAAATCGAGGCTTGCATAGACGACATTGGGGTAGATGTGGTCAAAACAGGTATTCAGAAATCCTAAATCCAGAGGCATTTCGTTGTTACTGAACCCCGAAAGGCATGCTTGCGTCTGCAAGCACGGTTGCAGTCGTTGCTGATGCTCTGCGTAAGCATGCAATAAAAAAATCTGTGGTGGATCCTGTCATGGTTGCTACCAGTGGATCGCAACTCTTACCGGAGAGTGCGGTTAAGACCCTATGCGATAGACTACTTCCAGAGACGTTCATATTGACCCCTAATATCCCGGAAGCCAACCTTATTGTCAAAGAAGCCGGCTTATCTCCCGTGGAAATTGTTGACTTGGATAGCATGCGGACACTAGCAGCCATTGTCCGTAATCTTGGTCCGAAATATGTACTTCTTAAAGGTGGCCACGTACCTCTCACCTCACAACGTATAGCGGCGAAAACCGATAGTGAAAAGAAAATTGTTGCTAATGTGCTTTGTGGAGATGGCACAGAGGAGATTGTGGAGATGCCATTTCAATTTTCAAGAAACACGCATGGCACAGGATGCTCCCTAGCCTCTGCGATAGCTTGCAACCTCGCCAGTGAGATGGACGTCAGCAAAGCTGTGAGATCAGCTTGTCGTTACGTAGAGGCCGGAATTAGGTCTAGCATGGATCTCGGGAAAGGTTCTGGCCCGCTGAACCACTTCCATTCAATTCATTCATTGCCTTTTGCACCGTACGTCTTGTCTCGAAAAACCCAGGGCATGTCAACTGATCTCAGGCAGCGGCGGCTTCGTGGAGTATCTCCTTGAACGGAACGATGTAAGGCCGGCATGGCACGCATATACACATCACGAATTCGTGCAGCGCATGGGAGATGGGACACTACCAAGAGAAACATTTAAGTACTACATGTAAGCATCTCACGAGCTTTCTCAGTGGAGCACTTGAGATAACGATGGAATAGGATTCAAGACTATCTCTACCTTGTGAGAAAATCCTTGATATTAATTTTTCTTCCTAGAGTTAACTCCTGCAGATACATTTTGCTAGGGCAAATGCGCTCGCAGGTTATAAAACGAAAAAGCTGGATGACATTGCAGGTGTAAGTAACTTTGATAGCCAACTTTGTGTATACTGCTAAACAATCATAGGCCGCACAGATCGTGACTCACATTCAAAAGGAGATCAAATTGCACATCAGCGAGTGCGCGCAGTTCGGCTTGACGCAGGAAGACATGGAGATGCACGAAGAAAGCCAAGGCACGTATCTCCGCCAAATCAGCGTTTCCCTTGTTAACAATGCATAAGCATGCACGGCATATGCACGTTATGTCTTGGACATTGGGCAATCGGAAGACTGGCTTGCACTGCAGATCAGTCTTCTCCCATGCTTGTTGGGTTACGGAATGATTGCGCGAAGGCTGCAAAGCGAGCAGGCAAACAACGAAGCAATGGAGGCGAATCCATATTTGTCATGGATCAACAATTACGTCGCAGATGATTACACTGCTGCCGTGGAAAAAGGCTGCGGTATTCCAATCCATTTTCATCGGCCATTTCGAATGCTGACAATGTATGAAGCACTCATTGAGAAACACGCCGTACACCAATCTCCGCACAGAATTGAGGAACTGATTGTCATCTTTATTCACGCTACAAAGGCAAGTGCTCCAGTAATTTCTTCATGTTCATTTAGTCTGACAACAGTCTACCCAGATGGAGACTGGTTTTTGGGATATGGCGGCTGCTGCGTAGAACTCTGAAATGAAGCCGGTTCCCCGAGGCGTGCACGGCACAGATCGAGAACCTTTTTCTTCGGCTTGAAAGCCGTCGGAAAGGCATTTTTATTGCTTTCATATGCAATCTTAAGTGGAACAAATTAAACGAAGATATTGATTAAACTCCTTTTCGAACAAACGCGAAGTTGCAGGTTTTTGAATCTACCACAGGGACACAGCTAATGCTCTGTTTTGATTGACAGGCATATGTGTCATAAGACCCTGTTTTGGTGCCTGAATGCCTGCATGCCATTTTTCGGGCATAATTGGCGCTAGTGTATTGTAGGTTTAGCGCTATTTCCAAAATTTCCTTCCTTTTTCGCCGCTGCCTGCGCAGCGTTCTTCATAATCTCATCATCTCTCTTTCTCGGACGACATTCCACGACGTCCGTCATCTCCGATCAGCGACTCTAATCATTACACGTCCTTGACGTGGGCGTCTAACTTACTTACTTTCTTGTCAGCACTCATTCACATCTTCTCACGACGGGGTTTCCAAGCAGTCACGCTCCCTCGAAGACAGCTATGTCTTACGGCGGAGGCTACGGCGGAGGTTATGGTGGAGGTTATGGTGGCTCAAGAGGCGGTGGTGGGCACAACAACGGATACTCGAACGGGTACGATGATTATGCAAGTCGCGGCTATGGCTCTCGCGACAACTACTCCCATGGGTAAGCCCACAGGTTTAGGCGACAGTCTAGTGTCACGCTCAGCATCTTTATCCCAAGTTTCTATCCTCAACACGATCGAATGCTAACAGAATTTCTTTAACTACAGTGATAGCAATGGATATTCCAACGGCAACGGCAATTATAACGGCGGTTTCTCATCAGGAGGATATGGCGGTGGCTACGGCGGTGGCGACAAGATGTCGAACCTCGGAGCGGGCCTGAAGGAGCAGCACTGGGATCTAAGTTCGCTGCCCAAGTTCGAAAAGTCTTTCTACAAGGAGGCTCCATCTGTAGCAGCTAGGTCTGCTGCTGAGGTGGAGGAGTTCCGCCGGAAGCATCAAATCACTGTCTCAGGGCGTGATGTGCCAAAACCAATCGAGACTTTCGATGAAGCCAATTTCCCCGGTTACGTCATGAACGAGGTAAAGGCACAAGGCTTTACCAAACCGACACCCATTCAAGCTCAAGGCTGGCCTATGGCTCTTTCTGGTCGCGATGTTGTCGGTATTGCCGAGACAGGCTCTGGAAAAACCCTCACTTACTGCCTACCCGCTATTGTACACATCAATGCTCAACCACTTTTAGCTCCTGGTGATGGTCCAATCGTGCTTGTCCTTGCACCTACCCGAGAGCTTGCCGTCCAGATCCAAGAAGAAGTTTCGAAATTTGGCAAGTCTTCAAGGATTCGAAATACCTGTGTATATGGCGGTGTTCCAAAAGGCGGGCAGATTCGAGATCTTGCTCGGGGCGTGGAAGTTTGCATTGCCACCCCAGGCCGTCTAATTGACATGCTTGAAGCTGGCAAAACTAATCTTCGCCGTGTAACATACTTAGTGCTTGATGAAGCTGACCGCATGCTTGATATGGGGTTTGAACCACAAATCCGCAAAATCGTGGGCCAGATCCGCCCGGATCGCCAGACTTGCATGTGGTCCGCTACATGGCCCAAGGAGATTCGTCAATTGGCTGCTGACTTCCAGCATAATTTCATTCAGGTCAACATTGGGTCACACGATCTCGCGGCCAATCATCGGATAACTCAGATCGTGGAGGTGTGCTCCGATTTCGAGAAGCGTGACCGTATGATCAAACACATCGAACGCATTATGGAAGACAAGAACAGCAAAATTCTCGTCTTCACCGGTACCAAGCGTGTGGCTGACGATATCACCCGCTTCCTTCGTCAAGATGGATGGCCAGCTCTCTCTATCCATGGCGACAAACAGCAGAACGAGCGCGACTGGGTGCTCAACGAGTTTAAGACGGGTAAAAGCCCAATCATGGTGGCCACTGACGTGGCATCTCGTGGCATTGGTATGATTGCTAACAGCCCTTCCCCCCTTTTGAACTCTCCCTTTTTTTCCACTTTCCCATTCTCCCATCCTCCCGCTCGTAAGTGCGGGATCTGTCTTGCTACATGTTGCACCTTGTACGCTCGGCGTATACACATAACCTTTTGTTCAGGGCTGTTCGTGTTCTTTTGTTCCTCAAAAGATCCTTGGAGACTTCTAAGCGGCGAAAAGGCACTTCCTTTGCGCTTCGCCGCCACCAGGCGTTTCTCTGCTCTTGCACTTGGCCGCCAGAGAACCGCAGTATGAGTCTTTTAAATGTTGCGTTGGTTTCACAGCTGCGCGCGTTCCAAGGATCCCGTGGGTGAATGTTCACGGCCCATGACATAGGATGTAGATGTGTGCGCCATGAGTGCAGAGCGCCTGCTGCTCGTCGAGCCAGGTGCCGTGGGTGTTGCATATTGCACCCCAGACAGATCTCGCATCCGACAAAGGATCGCTACTACTCTTCGCTCGCTCACCATGCCCTAAGCATGAACTTACTAACTTTGTTCCTTCTAAAGACGTCAAGGACATTACTCATGTGCTTAACTACGATTATCCGAACAATTCCGAGGATTATGTGCACCGTATTGGTCGTACTGGCCGTGCTGGACGGCAAGGCACTGCTATCACCCTTTTCACTACTGACAGTACGTATATATTGAATCCCTTATTGTCACTCTAGCTGACTCGTGGCAGACTCCAAGCAAGCCCGTGAGCTTGTGAACATTCTTAAGGAGGCCAATCAACAGGTAGATCCTCGCCTCGCTGAAATGGCACGCTTCAGCGGCGGTGGCGGCGGCGGTCGTGGATACGGCGGCGGTCGTGGTGGCCGCGGTGGCCGAGGTGGTTGGACTGGCAGTAACAACGCCCCGCTCGGCGGAAACCGCCGCTGGTAGTCTGACAAGAATCTATGGCAGCCATGGACACAGCAGTCCTTCAATCCGAGTTTGGTGTATGCTGAGCTTAACCCAATGCATACCTGATTAAGCGTAGATGGCGTTACGGGATAGAACACGGCGGGATTTCGCATGATACTGTCGTGGTACGGGACACATTCGGCGTTTGACCTTTGGGCAACAGGTGCTGAGCTGCGTTTGCTCGCGTTGACGTCGTGTTGGTTGCACTTGGTAAACACAATTAAGATAGATATGGACCTTTTTTTTTGCCTGCGTAGATAATTGCGATGAAAATACCTGTTTGTGTTCTTAACGCGATCGCAGGCGTATTTTTGTCCGACTAATTCGTCCATGACCTGGCTCGTCACAGGCTGTCAATCCCATCACTCCCTAGAGAGCAATGACGGTCGGATGGAACTCAAATGTGTGCCCATAAATCGAATGGCTCGTCTTATTTTCGGTAGATAAACTGACTTCACACAAAGCACGCAAACAGATATCCGTAATAGCTACACAGACGAATGCCCTAGTCTCTTCCAATTGGATATTTCCCATTAGTGCATGCCCATAAAGAGTTTACGCGGCGGCGCGCGCTGATTTGTGTGAATACGAGCATGAGCAACCGCTGACGAGGAGTCGAGGGACAGACGACGGTGTTCGGCGAATGTGTACCTATTGTCACGGCCTGCTGAATAGCCATTTTGTGCTTTCTTTCCGTTGATGAGAGAGCGCGTGCCGCATCCAACATGCGCTGGCCGTTGTGTTTCCATGAATTGGCTTTTCCACATTTGGTTTCTCAATTCTCTCTGAAAGAGTACTTCCTCCCTCCCGCCTTCTGCAGGACGGAATCCCGCCCGCGAGCGGTTATCAAAGCTCCCGTTGAGCGGATGGGTGGCGATTCTAGACTTTGGACTCGCTGGCCAAGATGCACCCACTACCCACTCAGTATGAACACAAAACAAAGACCACGGCGTCATCCGCCCCACGCAATCGAGTCTATCCCGGCGATCTCACGTGTGATCATCGCCCTTGCGAAGCCTAGAGGCGGAGCCTGAAGTCTTGTATACGGTAGCACCGCACTCGAGCAACAACGGAGCCTCCGACCGACCGGAGGCACGGGGACGATGAGATGAGATTGAGGTCGGGTCAGTGGTCGGGCCAGTGATCCTGCACGGCACAAGGCTGAGACCGCTGGTATGTGGTTGGCTGGAGGAGGCAGAGTCATTGGAGATGATTACGGCGAGGAGGAAGGTGGCTGGCAACGAAGTCTGACCTGAAACGCTGTGGCTTGGCGACTTGACGCGTCCAACTCTTTCCCGTTGGCGAGTGGCCGTTTTTTACGCATCCACAATGGCGCTGTTCCTGGCGCGCGGATCTGTTTGGAGAGGATGAGGGGCAGGGATGGCTTCATCATGTCAGGAATGGCCCTGTCGATCATTTCAACCGCCCTCATTCCTACAAAAAGTCGGCCCCCTTTCCTAGGGTATCGCCCAATCTCAATACTCATCATTGTCAGTTAAGATGTCTGATCTCGAGGCTCAGAAGGCTGCCGCTCTTGAGTTGATCCAGGCTCTGGTCTACCGTCAAGATGAGAGAGCCAATGATCTCTGCAACGCCCATTCGCCTACTTACTCATCGTTCATCGGGGTCGGGAAGCTCTCCGCTCTCGACGACTTTGCGGATTCACCGGCCATGCGCATGAAGGCCCTCCTCGACGCAGGAGATCGCAACGGTGCATGGTCCCTTCTCAGCACGACGACGTTGGATCATCTCCTGGAGTCGCGGCTTAGGGCGTTCGGCACGTCAAACATGTGCTCTGAACGGATCCTGGCGATCATCCAGCGTGAGAACGTTTGCGCTGTCCGGTTCCAAGAAGTAAATCGTACCGCCGCATTGGAGAAAGTGTCGACCATTCGCCTCCACTTCGCCGGCGGCCGCATCGATGCCATCGACGAATACATCGACTCCCGTAAAAGTTATGGCTTCGAACGGGCAGTGGGCCTCGAGGATGGGCCACAATTGTCTCCCGTCTGCGCCTCGGCGTAGTCATGCCGGCCATGCGTCCACGGCAGCGCCTTTGCCGGTGGGAACGAAATTAAAGCGTCCATGAGTCATGAACATAATGGGTCTATATATCTGATACGGATTTTCTGACATCACATTTGATACCGGCGGTCGTAGTCGTAGATGGATAATGAAACTCCTCCATTCGTCGAGCCATGTGCGTCGATCTTGTCTACACACACGCCGGTTATGCTCTCCACTGCGCCATCAGTATCTTGATGGTGACGCTCAGGGCAACTCAGCAACACGAGCCGTCGAGCTTGACGATGTGCAAGAGGGAGAGGGAGGTGGCTGTGGAAGCGGATGGCTGTGCTTCACGGTTTATCGGCTATCTTCGGAGTGCATAAGGAGTTGAAGCCAGAGGTGGAGAGCCTTCACATCAGGAAGGTAGATGGGGAGGGCAGCACTGCAAATTGAGTAGGGAAAGACGCTGAATGAAAATTCTGTTAATGGATCAGTAAGATTTAATGGGTCACGATCTCCAGCATATCTATTATTAACGTTTATACTGCCGGTGCAACGCATTCATTCCTCCAACACGTATTTACAAACAGGTGCTTTTTTGTATTCTCAAGGGATGGCATTCGGTGTTGAAGACGAAATCGTCTAATGACACAAGGTCCGGCTGCGAGAATGTGAGGTACTGGTATTTCAGTGTCTCGGCGAAGTAGTAACTAAGAAATTCGTCAGACGCATCATATTTCAGCCGGCTGATTGGAACCAATTCCTACCTGGGCAGATAATCTAGCTGTTCGCCGCCCAAAAGTCGGCTTACATTCCACACACTGCTCATTTTCACGCCATTTCTCTTCCCGGCTCTTTGCGTTGCCTGAAAGATCTCCCAACTGTAATCTTGCCAAATCGGGTCTCCCGTGATACGGTAAGCGTACATCAAACTCTCCACGGGCTCCGGAAACAATGTATGTAGCTCTTGGGTAGGGAAGAATCCATGTTGTTCAAAGAACGCGCGCGCTAGCAATGCCGCGGTAGAGTTGCCGTTGTATTTCGAATCGCTCGCCCTATCATCTGGGCCATACCATGCATAGGAAAGTGGATTCAACCCAGCGGCAGTACTATTATATGTCCGGTGACAGCCGTCAGTCAGGTTGAGACCGAGATCGATGATATCTCGTCGGTCGAGGTGGGCACCTCCGAGCAATAAGTTTCCTCCAGCAAAACATGCGTCTTTGAGGACGCGAAGATGGCTGTCAGCGCATGTCTAGGGCACATTATTGCAATCAATATTCTCACAATCATCCATCCGCCAAAGCGGATGGCCAGAAGCATTCAACTCTGTGATGAATGTTAGCTCAGGGTGGCCATGAGGATGCACCGCAAGATGCTGGAGTGTAGATTGCACAGCTGTCGTCCAGAAGGTGCTATAAGTGCGTGCAGTAGATGCCACGGGGTTGTAGATGGAAGATTTGATGAGATACTAGGGATGCATTAAGCTTTCACGTGAGACATGGGTACCACAATGACTCCAAACCCGCCCACTCACCTCAAAAAAGCTGTCAATTTCACTTTTCCACCCTGCATCATATGTTAAAAACTTGCCGGTCTCGATGTCGAGCATACTGCCCACAAGGCCGGGATAAATAGGTGGCGGTTTTGGATTGATGAGATTCGATACCGCCTTGTCGGCCAATTGCCTATAAGTTTGATTCCCGGTCAGATCAGAAAGCCGGTGGAATTCAAGTAGATTTGTTCCAGCGATTGCTGTGTTGATCACAGAAGTGTAAGTCTTGTTAGTCAAAGGGTTTGTGAACGGCACGGGGCCGTCCAAGGCAACATGCGAGGTTGTGTTCACGAAGAACCGCGGCAGTCCGGACGGAGTGCTGAATTGCGGCGCTATGAGATCGGCCAAGATCACGGCATTGGCTAGTAATATATTTATAAGGGTTGTATTGTAGCCCGATGCGTAAGGGACAGAGGCACTGGTGACAAGATCATATGCACTGAGGAGTCCAGCAATATATCGGATAGTTGTATCGAAGCCGACAATCAGTTGGCTCGAATGACTGAAATCAATTGTAGCGATGTGAGCCAGCTGTACGTCTGCTATTTCTTTTAATCCCATGATCAGAGCTGTATCGAGAGATTCAATGATGGTAAGGCCCTATGCATAGAAGTCATCAAGACCGTGGTGAGAGAGTGGAAGCAGGGTATCTTTGCCAAAAGCATCAGCTGCGTACTGGTCCCATGCTTCAACGTATGCTAGTTTAATTGCGGAAGCACGGGATTTTGATTCAGTCGCTTCTCGATTTGTGCCTTTTGGAAATGAAAATTGGATGCTTCTGCAGCTGGTACCCAATGGCTGCTCTGTTCCCCCTTCGTGTCGATGAGACGTTATTCCTGGTGCTTTCCAATGCCCGGCGTCATTTCTAACAATATAAGAACTTGGGGCCCCCGTCGCTCCGGTGCCGTCATGTCCTGCAGAAACGGTCCATGTCATATATTGAGGTGGCTGATTCATATGGGATGCCACACTACGCAAAGAGATCAAGTACGCTGCTAGATGCACGGCAACGGACTGCCACCGCATGGCTTCAATATTAATTTTGCATCAAAATTATTTCCACACGATTCTTTGATGATCGACCGTGATATTCAAAGGATCTCCTTGGTCTTGAGCAATTGCCCGTGCCGCTTAGGATGAACAGAAGCGTTCAGCCGATGACACTCGGTACTACACAGCCCACAAAAATGAGAGTGCACGCCAAGACTTTGTAAATTTCCAGCGATTGTTATACAAAATTGAAAATCAGAGCATGTCTGATGTTTGATACTGACCATAACACTTCCTGTTTAGGAAGGATTTTTAATGATTAGTCAAAGTTTCGAAGATGTTGTTACAGCTATAGTCGTCTTGGCCTATTCGATTAGTTGGTGTCTCTATGGACTTACTCACGTGAGCTTGTTCCCTAGTAAATGCCCTTAGCTGGCCTATTGTATGAAATCGAGTTGGATACGCCTGTCTACATGGCTCAAAATTTATTCTATTTCGCATTATTGTCTCACGGCTTAGCAAAAACTCGCTGCTAATAGCTACACTGTCTAATGCATTGTCCTCAATATACGCTCAGATTTTACCTAAAATATGGGCTCGCTGGCGAGGGCTTATGGCGGGTACAAAACGATCAATAGGACTAAGACAGCCTTAGACCGACTAAAAACAATGGCTCAACACAAAAGCTCCTTTGAATTGGAAAAATTCGGCCTTATATGGTCAGAATATGCAGCTACACAATGCTACTTGCCCAATTTGGTGATAAAAGCTAACAATTCACACCGTCTTAGCGTGCACACTCATTTTTGTGGGCGATGTAATGCATTACCCCCGCAAGCGTCTCTAATAGAACTGGGTAATGTGGCCGTTACTTTCAGCATAACTATCAGCGACAGACAAGAAGCATGTATATATATCGTATAGTATGCCAAAATGTCGGTATTTGTAGTGCAAGACATCCTGGTACTTTATCAAACGGACTATTCAATATAAGATGAACAGACTTTGACGAAGGAATTATGTGTCTCTCGAGACAACACCAGTCTCGTCACAATCGAAATATCTTTTTCCACATCCTCAGTGTTGAAGTTATATAGCGTACCTTCACATAAGAATTCATATCAAAGCGATATAAGTGAAGATGTTATTGTAAAGTGAAAATTTGAATCTGAGGAGTCGCTCAATCTGTTTGCAGAAGTGAAATTGATCAACTCTTAACGTGCAATAAAAGTTCCGCAGCGAAAAAATAAGGAAGAAACCCCCAAAAACACCACCAGAAAACCCCCACCCCCCAATCCCCGGGAATTATGGTCTGCTTTCAAATTTCCATACAGCTTTATCAGGCACTGTATTTAATCATGCATAGCCAAGGGTGCTAACTTCGATTTGTTCTCAACGCAAAGGGAATGATTGTGCCCTTTTTTGGGTTGTCGCCACATTTGGCTTGTTTCGTTGTTTATTAGACCGTGGATATAATATTCACATACGAAAACGAATTTGCCTGCTTTGAGGCGAAGAATGAAGGGCTTTACTCCCAAATAAGATGGTCACGTCGTCGCCGCATTTTATGACAGACTGACCTGATCCCATTATGCTGCTAACAGTCACGAAGAGAGATTTGCAGTAACTGCATTCGGGAAAGGGTGGAAAATGCGTCGGATAAGCCCTTTGAAGTTTCAAGTTGTTCGGCTAACAGCTATAGCAGGAGATTACTGGTCTCTCCATTTGTTCCTGTTCGTAGCATTTACAAACGTTGATAGCTAAGACAGAGCTCGAGAAGGTGCCTTCCTTGCACTAGCAGTCCGGAAAGCTCACAGTAACAACTAACCTGAACTTGCTCAGCGTTGAGACTAATACGTTCCTCTCGACTGTCGGTAGCGGTGGTGATGAAGGCATTTACAATACCTTCATCCCCGTTCTGTCACCAATAACAGTCTCAGGTAAATAACAGAAGCGTAGCAACTGTCTTCGGATAATCTCTTGTGCGTTGTCTAAAGCTTGATGGAATGGAGCTGGGAGCGCGGAGCGCGGAAAATGAGCTTGCATATTGTCGTATTTGCTCTATAGGGTTAATAAGGTCGCCCTTCCTTGCTTCCACTGACAGAAAATTTCCCAAGCCACTTGGAGCAAGGTAAGCCTGGATATTACTACCTGCGTCTAATTAGCCCAGATGACCTATAATTGTGGCACCGCCTGATGAAAAATAAAATAGCTAAGCCAGACTCTGGAGGGCTTATTGGCAGTAAGATCGCTCCAGTTTGGTGCCCGTGATTGGCACGTTTCTATTTGAAGTAATTGGGACAGAGAAATGAGTGGAGCGGCTCAGGGGACCACCGGGTAAACAATGCCCAATAATGTCAACTTGACGCATGGAGAATCTATTAACTGTGCCTAATACTACGGAAATATCTTGCTTATAATTTTGTAGAAGCTCCTATGGCCATCGCGATCCATCGACTGTCTTGCGGCAAAGTCAAGTGGTCCGAAATCCTGTCCCCTCTGGACAGTGTTTTGGACCTTGTGGGAGATGGAACAAGAGAGGAGCTTCCAATTTTCAACGACTGTAAGACCGCCGAACATGGGAAATCGCGTCTACATTCTGTAGTTACGAATGTATAGAGCTCAGGTGATGTTGTTCCACGCACCTCATCTACAACGCAGCCCAAGCGATACTAGAAGAACTAATACTCTTCGTATAAAACTATTGGATCACGTTGGGAAAGCCCTATTTACTGGATAACCCAGTAGAGGGAAAACCAGAGTTTGAAGAGGAGCATCTGTAGATCATTCCATATGAATCTGTAAATGGGCGAAAGCCATGGAAAATGTGCCGATCCGAAGGACAAATTTAGAAAGGGATCTCTGCAAAGTATTTTTTTCCAGGGTGGTCTCGTTTCGTGGCCACAAACACCTAGGTTATCAGAACCCAAGCTTGGTGACAATTTTTGCTTAGCATGCCTTGCCAAATGACATATTACACGGCTTTCGAGAGGATTTTACCCATTAAGTACGCTTGAAAATCTCCTCATGTCTCATTGATTGCTGTGCATCTGATCAACCCAAAGCAACTCTCAACCTTGGCTCCATAATCTTCGGCATTTGCGGGGGTTGAGTCTTCTCAGAACCTGGGCGAGGCTTTTCGAGATACATTCTCTGACTTTGGGGCGCTAGACTGTAACTTTTAGCAAATGATTTCACAAGAAGCGGCTGAGAAATGAATAAGTTGTCGCATAGGTAAGCATTTGTATAAGGAATTCATCCTTGATGCTTCCCGTGCTGTTCCAACGGCGTAACGCTGTTAGTGTGACCCTCTCTTTTCTTTGTACTTATAAATGCCTCCGCGGAATTTCGAAGGAGCACATTGTCAATTGCGTCTTGCGACCATAATGATAATGACATCTTGTCCATGGGAAGTCCTCCAGCATTTCGCAGTGCAGGTGATTGGATCTTGAAGTACCAAGCAGAATCGGGCCGCAGCAGCCTTCCCCAAAATCAAGGAATTCAGATGGCTAGCTAACCCAGTAAACCACGACTGGAGGTAAGGTGGTACTACAGTATACATCTGTATTTGTGGATGACCATTCCGGCCGGTACAATTAGGTCCTGCGTTGCGGACACTGCTGATATCCGGTACTTGCACTCCATGTGTGGCCTCTGCCGGATTGAGATTTTGAGAAAAATACTCGTTTGGCCGTGCGAGGGAGCAGAATGGTATTCCCATATATCAATCTCATCGGATATGCTGCCTGGGACTGGATCCTTAAGCGAAACTACCTTTGAATCGGGAAATTGAGTGCAATATGCAATGTCAACGCAGCAGCTGCCGAATCATTCAGTCTATTGTATCGTGCTCCCCTCCATCCTTGACGAAAGATTCTACAAGATCTTAAAATCTAGGCTGTTGTCGTTGCTACGCCTGCCGACGGACACTGGCAAATCGCTAAGCCTTGGAGGCCGAGAGGCATATCTAAGTCAAAAATCCGTTAGCTTTCACGTTTACAATGGCATTAACAATCTGTTCGTACAATCAGCGCGGAAATTTGCAATTGTTAAAAATAAATTTCGACTCCAAACTGCTTGCTTATATTAAATGGACTTATCGTAAGTTGGGGGCGTATTGTAAGGTCGATGTTGGAGCGGTAGTGGTAATATATTCAACACCTGCTCATGCTCTTGTAGTGAGGAATCTGGCAAAGTATATTGGCTGTGTTAGTAGAATTAGAGAACGTTTGAAAGAGGGTCTTTTCGTTCCTCGAAGGATTTAAATTCCTGTTCAAGTCAACACCGACACTCCCGAGCCGGCAGCTACAAATTTCGCATTGGACAGTCTGAAACGGTTGACAGAATTGACGGAGCAGACAACAAACTACCAAAAGTACATAATTCTCCAGATCGATATAAGTGCCCAATGGCACCCGAACAGAGAGAAATCCAGCCTCAAATTTGCGAATGTTTTAGAAAGGGGACAAATTATCACAGGAACCATAGTGCTTGAAATCGAAGATTTCTACCTCCACAGGCGCAGGCCACATTTTCACCTGTAGCAGGAAATCTGAGGCATTGATGTTTAGTCCCATAGCCTTTGATGTATGCCTGGTGATTTTCTCTTCATTCCGACATTCACATCTGCAGTGTCGGCAGAAGCAATCGCTTGCCTACATGCATTGCTAGTGTATGTCTATGTTGAAGGGGATGGCCTTTATTTTAGACGCTGATAGCCTCAAGATAGGTGCCGTAACTGCTCGAGAATCTGACCTAAAATCATTGGGTGCCATCGCCAATGATCTTGGAGGCCCCTGGATTACCATGGAATCCATGATGCCATGAAATGTTTCGACTTTGGGTAATACCTGATGCCGCTTAACGCTTTGGCGCTATCTATAAGCAGCGCAAAAATGTCATTCTTGCCAGACCCTCGCCAAGGGGTTATTCATGTCAAAAGTATTGGGTTGCTATGGAGATTTTGGTGCTCTTATAATAAACGGCATTGATCTGCTCACAAAACATCGGTCGTTGCACCTTCACAGCAGACGTGAAAACCATTCTGACAGCATTGGAATCGGCATCATCAGTCAGAGGACGCGATTCAACCCGCGGTGCTGCTTGCCAAGATGGACAGTTTTGAAGAACAAGAAGAAGTAGATACCGCTGAATTAGAAGTGTACGTTATCGACATTTGCGAAAACGAGCCGTAAGACTGTCACCTAGCTCTCAGGGGAAGCATTCGTCTTGGGCCGCGTACAGCCTGGGCAGTTTTCGGCGAGATGTTTTGACACTTCTCTTACAGACCAGGAGTATATACTTCGCGATACACTTCCCCTTCTGTGCTGTACCAGCAAGCAGCTTGGGCAAGTTTCAATCTGGCCCAAGGAGTGCCTGAACACAGAGGGCGCAGAACGGGAAATGTCGAGTATATCCACACATTTTTTCTTAGATGAGATCCTTCAGCGTCGCGTTGAGAGCATTATCCGTCGAGGACCGTAACAAGAATGAATCTTTCCCGTTTCTCGTGACGCTTGCGAACTGCAAGACATCGGACGCTTGTAGACCCGCTATTTCCAACTCCGAACTCCGATACACTGAGTGACATCAAAGATAAGCTGTGCAATTAAACGACAAATGCCTCATACTAGTGGTGCTTCCCTTCGAGATTGTCCATATGTATTCCCTCTGTCTCGTTCTGCACTGTTTGCGAGATTGAGATGGGTGTCCAGCGAGCGTTCTCTCTCCTTTTAGCCATTGCATCCCTCGCAACACCGGGCTTTCCCCCAAAGCCAGAAGGCGTCAAAACCATACAATCAAAATTTCACCCAGGTATTACAATCTCATACAAGGAGCCTCATATATGCGAAACCACCGAAGGAGTGAGATCTTTCAGCGGCTATGTTCACCTCCCGCCCAATAGTCTCAACGAATCATACGAGCATCAGACTTATCCCATCAACACGTTCTTCTGGTTCTTCGAATCCCGCAAGGATCCGTCGAACGCACCTCTTGTAATATGGCTCAACGGTGGACCTGGTGGCAGTAGTTTGGTAAGGACTTCGGACCTGGAAATGGGGATATTCCCGTCGTAGTCCTACTGATTGCGATTTGCTTGATAGATGGGCGCTCTCGCAGAAAACGGTCCCTGTTTTATCCGTAATGACTCTAAATCCACGTATTTGAATCCATGGTCCTGGAATAATGAAGTGAATCTACTGTTTATCGATCAGCCGGCACAAGTGGGCTTTTCTTACGACACCCTGACGAATGTTAGTGCCTCTCTCTCTCTCTCGCCTTTTCAGGGCTGGGATTACTCAGTGGCCGATTTTTCAGAAGGTGTGCCGGCGAGTAATCTCACTTTCATCACTGGAACGACAGGCAGCTTGAATGTTACCTACACAGCCAACACCACCGACCATGCCGCGGTAGCGATATGGCATTTTGCACAGACCTGGTTTGAAGAATTTCCTTACTATAAGCCGGCAGATGAGCAAATCAGCATCTTCACAGAGAGCTACGGTGGACACTACGGCCCCTCTTTTATGAGCTTCTTTATGCGACAAAATGAGCGGATCGCCAATGGCTCGATATCGGGCCCGGGAGTTCATTTTATGCACATGAACACGCTAGGGATCATCAACGGTTGCATTGACCTGGAGGAACAGGTTTGGTCGTATGCTACGTTTGCCATTAACAACACTTACAATATTAAAGCCTTCAACGACACTGAGTACCACCATGCCATGTACGAGCTCGGGCGGCCAGATGGCATCATCGATCGGATTCGAGAATGTCGCCGGATGTCTCATGAGCTCGATCGCTACAATCGTGGGAATGTGGACGAGGTCAACGAATATTGCAGCCAAGCTGACGAATACGGTGAAAATGCCACCGCTGGTCGCTACCTGGAGTCTCGAAAACATGGTTGGTTCGATATCACTCATCCGGGAGATGATCCGTTCCCGCCTTTATACCTCACGGCATATCTAAATGATCATGACGTCCAAAAAGCGCTTGGAGTTCCAGTGAATTTCAGTGGGGGCAGTCCCGCGGTAGGCAAGGCGTTTGGAAAAACCGGAGACATGGTCAAAGGCGAGCTCCTTGACGACCTCGCTTATGTGCTGGACCATGGCGTCAAGGTCGCTATGATATACGGCGATCGAGACTATGCGTAAGCCTATCGTACACTCCAGCATACGCCGGAGGATGGATGTCTGACATATCACAGGTGCAACTGGGTCCAAGGGGAGAAGTCCTCACTGAAGATACCATGGTCGTCGCAGAAGGAGTTCCAGACTGCGGGATACTCACCGCTCGTTCTTTCACCTTTTCATTCCGGAGGCATGACTCGACAATATGGTAATCTCTCCTTCACCCGCGTCTACCAATCGGGCCACATGGTACCATCCTATCAGCCCGAAGCGTCCTATCAGATTTTTATGAGAGCGCTGCTCAGCAAAGACATCGCAACTGGGACACTAGATACGCGAGAGATTGCTGCCAATGGGGAGGAGTATGCTACCGACGGGCCGACGGATACATGGTGGATGCGCAGTGAGGTTTTGCCGTCACCGCCTCATGAATGCTTTTATCTAAACATCGGCACGTGCAGTGAGGAGGAGAAGGAATGGCTCTTTGATGGGACGGCAATTGTGAAGGACTGGGTTGTGGTGGGGAGGAATGACAGCGGTGTCGAGACTGGTGTCAACGGTCGCATGAAGTTTGGCCAAGTCCCGTTGAATGAAGATGTGTAGATTGGTAAATCCCATGTGCAAAGCGAGCATGTACGGGCTGAATTTGCTCGGTGCCATCCCAATCGTACGAACAAAACGTTTCAGCCTTTGCCAGAAAACAGTTTGGTGACCACCACACTCAATCAAATTTCAATTACGTCTACTATATCGAGCCGCTCGAGAGTCACGTGAATGATACACAACCATCTAAATTGGGTTCCAAAGATCGTAAAACTATGCCACACCGCTAGATTCCGATGTACGCAGCGCGTCTGGGAGTGCTACTGCGAGATTCATTGTTAATAAGTGACCTTCAATGAGCCACGCCGAACTGAAGAACGCGATGGGTGGCGCCTCACGAAGTTCTGACAGCCCGTCGTGTACGAGCCGTCGATCGAGTCAAGTGCTGAAGAATCATCGAGACGCCTCGACCAACAAGATCATTCAGAACCTGGGGACTGGAAGAACGAGAGAGAAGCAAAGACGGCAATCGTCAAGGCTACTAACACAGGCAGCTTCCCGCACACGCATGCCCTATCATCGACTCCAAACCAGGCGGAAGCAGGAGATACCACCGATCGGGAGACCCGAGATGACGATGAGGACACTGACATGCGTTGGTAGAAGCGGAAGAGCGAGGGCGCCTGAAATACGAGTATGAAACCGCCGATGTATCTGAGGTGGAGGGCGGAGAGACCAAAACATTTAGCCGAGATCGGTATCAGCTGGACGTGCACAGCTCACTCGCTGCTGAGCCTGAGCAAGACAACGATGGCAAGAGGAAATCATGTGATATTCGTTAACGTTGGCCGCGGTACAAGAAAGATCGCCATGACTACTGTGGCGATGACCTGACGTTGGGCTCGAAATTCCCACAAAAGCCCGTTGCAAGACACGTCTCGATCATGTTCGTAGATCGCATGACCCGCCAACGAAGCCCAACCCTTACGTGCAGTTGACAAACCCCTCTTGCATTTCTTTTCCAGCCGGCTTTGTGTCCTTACATCGGATTATCGACTACTTCTTGTCAAGAAACTATACCAAACAAAGATCAAGTCCCGCCTCTGCAGTAACGCAAGTCAAGCGACTTATAATCTACGTGCCGGGCCACCGCGGTCGGACGGAGCGAATCAGCGGAATGAGTGGATATCAAATGATAAAAACCGAATCATCGCAGACTCTGTTTCGCTCACGAATGACGGCCTTTGAAGTGAAACGGCTCGAGTAGTGGATCTTATTAACCGATCAAATCTCGTAGGGTTTCGCTTCTTCGGGGAACCGAGGCTGCCGTTGAAGCCATTTTCCCATCATGACCCATGATTTCGTCATGAACGCGAATATTGCACGCCAATGAAGTTTAATATCAGGCTGGCGATGGCTTCCTTGCATCGTGCACGTGTGTCGGATGGCTGGAGATTGTCTGAATAGCATCGACGTATTCCCGTGATTGGATTATGGGAACGGCGGTCGAGAGAAGGCAACGTATACACGGACTCAACTCAGTCTGATTCGATCGCGTTATGTTACGTAAAGGAACGGGGAGCAACTCGTGCCAACGTGAAAGAAAGGGACAGGCGTCTGGCTTGCGGTCTATGAGACGCCCAGCAGTGGAAGAATTGGACGGGCGCGGAGGATCGTCGCGACGCAATCTCCTCCGGTGGCTGCACCGCTCGAGAATTACCACATGCACCGGAGAAGGGGGTTAGAGGGAGCGTTTTCAGGGCTTGACGTCCCGAACGTGCCCCCTCGTGTTGGTGTCGATGGGGAGAGATATCACGCGGTGTGCTCAGACGGGATCGAGCGGCTGTTGAAACAGCGACAGCGAGCGCTGGACTGGAGTTGCCCGTCATCTCTGCCTCGTCGCCGGATTGTCTGGAACAGATTGGAATACGTGCTTGGCTTTGCAGCTTTGAATTGAGTGCACTGCGGAGACCGTCTGGCATCATCGCGGTTGGAAAAGCGGGAGAGACAGGGGCACAAATTTCACCAACCGAATCAAAGATCATGTCCACCACGATCCCGCGTTGACCAACGTGAGTCGGGGAGCGCGGCGCACCAACCAAAATCCAAGTTCCCGGATGTCAGACGATCGGCCGCTGCTGCTGCTTGCTGATGCTGCCGCCGCCGCCGCCGCCGCCAAAAGGGTGTGTGCCGGCCGTTCGATAGCGTGTCTCTTCCGCGTGCCCTTGGCCATTTGGCTTACCAGCGCTGCCGGTGCGGCGGTGGGAGTCGCTTGTTTGCACCGGGACGGGCAGCCATGCGGCGGCCCAGATGTGCCGAGCGTGCAGGAGCGAGCGGGTGCACAAAGCTTCCTCCTGGAATGCACCCACGCCCTCCCGTCATCTTTTCCGCTTTGCGTTTGATCCTCTTCCCGACGTTGTTCCTGGCTCCGCTCTCGGCGCACGATGGCGCGGACGAGATGATTGCGGGCTTGCGGGCTTGTGGGCTTGCTCGCCCCTCCCACGCGGGCCTCCGTCGGCGCGACGGCCGGCGGTGGGACGAGTGCCGGCGGCCATATCGCGCGGCCACGGGGACGGCCGTGGCGAACGCGACCGAACGAGTCGTGCGTGCAGTTGATCGACGGATGCTCGGACCTTGGGAGTACAGCCGGTGTCTATAGCGATGAGCCCATGACTAGGCCCGTCGATTTCACGATTCTTCGCGTCGCCGTAGAAAACAGGGGCACAGGGGCTCAGGTAAGGCGCAAGGCTAACTGCGTGGGCTAGGGCGGAAGAAGCAGGCACTAATGCAGGAACGGAGGAGAGGGAACGCCAACTCGAAACATTTTGACAACGACGTGAAACCGCGAATCCTGCAGAGATTTCGGGGCCCGCACGAATCGCCCGAATGTGGTGTATGGGGTGGTGTGTGAGGACATGGATGAATGGCGATATCCCGAACACATCGCACCGGGGGAGGGGAAGGGGAGGGGACAGGGGCGACTGGGCCAGCATTGGAGCATGAAAACGAGCACCTGGCTGGTATCGACCGCGTCGTCGGATATACACACAGCCAATTTAATCATACCTGTACTGTAAATACTGGTCCGGCCGTTGCGTGCTCTGCTGGTAGCCTGCTTGATGGGGTTCATCCCTGTCCGTCGCTCCCGTGGTGCAGCCAATCAGCCGGGGAGGGCAACTGCTGTCCTTTCTGCATTACGGCTCCTCCTGAGGCGTCGAGCGTTCACTGCACCGCCGCAGGAGATCTTCACGTCGACGCACCTCTACTGACCGTTCCACTCGTTCACGGCAGTCCGACCGGCAACGGCGCGCCCTTTCGCCCTCCATCGCCTCCATCACCTCCATCGCCTCGCCTCGTCTCGCTTCCTCCACCACCCACGGGCCCCCGCCCGCCCCTTGGTCGCGTGAGAGTGTCGTATTTGGGAGGAGTGGCATTCCATCCATCGAAATCACGACTTGATCCATCGGCTCAACGTGCAAGACCACCACCCCCACCCCAACCCCCCCCCTCCCGACTGGGAGCCAACGGCACCTCCGCTCACCACCATCGTGCGACCTTGGAAGAGATGCTCGGCTCGAACATCTTGCCAGTGACATCGGGAGCGGAACGCTTGTGAAAGACACGCCAGGCGTGTCCATCGCTCGGTTGGCGCAGCGCGCGGGCGCGTTAAGTGAAGTGAGCTTCGGGGGCGTTTGATTCAGGGCTTGCGGCCGATCGCCGCGCACTCGCGTCGTAGGTTGCGTCCTCCCACCCGGTCGTTGCAGCATGACGGCCGGCAACGCGACGGCTCCGTGGTATCAGAACATCAGCGGCTGACCCGTCCTGGCCAGGATAACCATGAACAAACTACTCAACAAGAAGAAGGCGCCCGAGCCGATCGCGTCGGGCTCCGATGCCTTCTCCAGCTTAACCTCCCTCTCCGAGACGCCGCCTTTGAAAAAGACGGCGACGAGCAGATGGAAACGCGGAAAGAAACAGCCCGAGCCGAAGCCGGAGTTCAACATCGCCACCGCCCTGCCGTCGAGCGAAGACTTTCGGACGAGTTTGCTGATGCCGAATCTATCGGCGCGGTTCAGCATGCTGCGAGAACAGGACGACCCCAACTCGCTCCTCGGGAAGGCCAGCGACGATAGCGTGCTCCAGCCCAGACGGCGATCGCGGCTCGACTTTGGATTTGGATCGAGTGGATTGAATGATATTGCGGAAGTGTCGTCGATCAACAGCTCGATCCGTCCGCCGTTCGCCTTCAACCGGCAGGACTCGTACGGCTCAGAGGACGGGTATGCGAGCGAGAGCGACATTACGAATACGGGCAGCATGATGGGTCGAGCCCGGCCCGGAGAAGGCAATGTCCTCTTCGGCGGCAGGCAGAAGGTGTACAAGATTCCCATGAGTCGATCCACGACCGGGCTGGGAAAGGCCGTGTATGAAGATGACATCGGGACTTCGGCTTTCCAGCGGTACAGGAGAGAGCGACAGTTGCAGGAAGGTCGATCTTCAGACGATGACCGACGGAGGTTCGACTCCGGGCTGGACAACGCTGACGCGAGCTATCAGGAGGACACCAGCATTCCCCCTCTCAATGACTCCGCCAAAGACCTCTCGCACTCACCTTCCCAATCATCGACGGATAAGAAACGCTCTACGGCCTCGTCATCCGCGAAATCCGAAGCGCGGTCATCTACGGCGGCCACATCAGTCACATCGCAGCCAGGCGCGACTGCACCTTATTCGCTTCCACAGACATCTCAACCCGCCCCGGTGCCGGCGTCCGCTCCGCCGCCGACACCAGCGCCGGCATCATTAAAGCGGACAGACACTAAAACACGGAGATTGTATGAGCAGGGGCTCAATCAGGACATCTACGATCAGCAGACCTCCGCACTGAGTCGACTAAACTCTATCCAGCGACAGCGAACGCTAAACAACGGCAAACAGACACCTCCATTCCTGCACAGTGCTAAGAGCGCTAGCAATCTCCACGACAAGCCGTCGCAGCCAGTGTATGCTCTCAGTGCGCAAAGCCTGCCGTCCTCGGCACCGCTGGCACCTCTTACCACATTTGGATCGTTACGATATGCAACCTCAAGCAATGGCAGCCCGCTTACCAGCGCCGCGCAGTCGCCTGTTAGCCCACCGAGCGAGCTTGATGAGCCAAACATGCTCACCCAGGCTTTGGAGCCGGGCGATCGAGGGAAGGCGACGGCGATGGGTGCCTTCAACAAGCCCGCGCAGCAATTCGACGAGAAGCAGTACCTGGAGCGGCAACAGCAACTCCAGCGATCGCAATCGAAAGCGGGGATCCGTAAAGATGCCGCTGCACCGTCGGCCTTTCAGCAGAGGATCGGTCACTTCGAGCAAACCAATCGTGAACCTGGCACCTCTGATGCTTCGGTGCCTTCTCGATCGAGATCCGTCCCAAAGCGCCAGGATTCCCTACGTCGCGCACGGCAGCCTACGAGGCCGTACAACGTGTTCCAAAATGCGGTAAATCAGATCCCGGAAATCCCGACGAAAGCGGGTGGTCAGCAGAGTGGTCAACAGTACGATACACACCGAACCTTCTTCGGCAACATCAGTGCCAGCGAAAGTGAGGAAGAAGAGGACGAGGAAGCGCGCAACGAGTCGACGTACAACCAATCCGACCTTGGGTATGGGTCTCCACCTGGTCGATGGCAACCGACTCCCTTGCCGTCCGTGTCCGAGCATCCGGCGCTGAGACCACCGACATCCAGCTCGGCAGCGGGAGAAGAATCAGAAGCCAATCTGGAGCCAAAGCCTCTCCGGCCAACGCCATCGTCGCGCTCTCTACACACGGAAGCCGCCAATGCCGACGCGGTCGACCCACCCCTCGATTCTCCCACTCTTGGCCCGAGCACGACCGAGCCGCTGAACGGCATGGTTCATCATCTGCGCCAGAAGAGCAACCAATCATCTATATATCCAAATGACGAAAGCATCAATCTGGACGAGGTTCCCGAGATACCGGATATGCCGTGGAACACGAAGTCGGACCTTCACTATGGAGGCACGAGCGATTCAGAGTCTCGGGTGCAATCTTCGTATGCCAATTCAAACCCATGGGATCTCGATGAAATTGACCATGCGTACAACGACACCGATCACGCGAGCCATGAGTCGGTCAGCCCGATCGAGAGCACGCACCAGCCGGGACCGTTCGACTCCCGGGCGTCTTCACGTGTCACACAGGAACGATCGTCCGAGGTCTCCCAAGAGATGGACGACTCGAACGGTCCGACCTGGCAGAGTGAATTGCGCAAGCAACACACGCGGGATGCGAGTACCGCGACCCAGCTGGAGCGGGATGCCTTTGCAAATGAGCTGGCCGCACGACGGAACGCAATTCAGGAGAACATCAAAAGCATAGTTGAGCGCGACAACCACAGCAGAGGCGTGAGCCCGGCTCGGAGTGCAGGGGGGGGATTTAAAGCTTTCGGCATATTGAAATCGAAACCTAGTAGGGAGTCGGTGGATGTGCGACGGGAGCCTGCCGCCCCTTCCAAAGCCATGAAAATGCTCGGTATCAACAACGCGAATGCGAGCAACAATGCTTTGAATTCGCAGTACGAGCGGAGTGGCTACAGCCTCGATACCAGTCGGCCACGTGGCAGTTCCTCAGCGTCGAGGCCACGCGACAATTCAGGATCAAGACCTCCAATGCCGGCACAACCGCCGCGAGCTGCACCAACCGGCGAATGCGAACCTGTCCGGGCTCGCGGTGATAGCGAGACAAGTCGAAGTGGCCCGAGCAGTCGAGCACGCAGCCGGTCCAATTCGGAAGTCACCTCTGGACGTTCTCGCAGCAGGACCGGCCCATACCGAGACGACCTGGAAAGAGCGATGGTGGAGGGTATTGGATCCAGCATCGCCGGACATCCCGATATGTCTCCCATGATCCCACACGAGTTCACCCCGAAGCCGTCCCCGGATGTGATGCAAAGCCCGTTCGAAGCCCAGACCCGGACTAGAAGCAACAGCCGTCCTGCCATGATGGCAAATTACTTCGACCCGAAGAATGCCCAGCCGATCCAAAATGCTCCGACCGCACGACTGGCTCCGGGGGGACCATCTCCGGTTCTCTACAGCCCGGCCGGAAGCTCTGCTCGTCCCAGTCCGGTGCCATCGCCCATCATCCCCAATCCGACTCCTCCGGTATCCGGTGCCAATACTCCCCAAGCCGCCAGCTTCACCCCACCTCCCATGCCCATCATTCAACCCCGCCAAGGCGCCTTGCGCAAGAAGACGATCTCCAAATCCTCCATTTCCGAACCCACCCTGATCTCGTCGACTTCCAATGTCGACACCATCGACCTCCCCGAAGGCGCCTCCCTTAAAAATGGCATGGACGAACCTCCGCCGCTTCCTCCGATCAACCCCAAACGCCGTGCCGCACGGAAGCTGTTCGGTCTGGGGCGTGGCGGTGGCGGCAATGGTGCTGGCACTGGCGCGGGCGGTGAAATGAGCGACGACGCCTACAATTATGGCAATTTTGGCCGCTCCAAAACGCCTGATCCGTGGATGGTCCGCAATACACCCGAACCGGACTTCGACATGGTGGCGACGCGTCCCAATCCTCAGCATCACAACAATACTACTCGCGTCGTGCCGAAGCAGAGCTTCGAAAACCACAGCACCCCGGCGTTGCAGCAGTATGGCTTCTCGCCTCCGCCACCGATCACCGCATCGACCGAGCGAGTCGAGCGTTCTCCTATCCCAGAGAAACATGGCGCGGTTGAGGGGGGAATGTTTTAGGTTGTCTACTCAATTGTGGCAGCATACCCTGTTGCCACGAGCGTTACACGTGCGAATAGGCGACTGCCTGCCCCCGAGGCTCTCCAGTGATTTTTCACTTTGTATATTCTGTACCGTCCATGCAGTAAACAACTATGGGACGAGGCTCGGGGCTACCTTTTCGGGGTCTTATCTCTCGAAATGTGTGATAATTTTATCACACATACGCCCTGCACGGCCGGGACCTTTTTTATTTTCAAGCGGGAGACTTTCGAGCGGTGCTGCAGGATCTATCTTTTCACGGGGCATGGTTCGTTGCGCAGTGGAGGTGGGTGGGGATATTCTTTTGGGGGGCGCGGAGTGGGAAAAAAAAAAGCCAGGCTCACGATGCGATTGCTGCTTTTGTCACTTTTATCGCGAGCGTGGGCGCTTTATATCGATATCTATTTCGCGGGATGCTTTTCTTTTCTGGTTTTTTTTTTTTTTTTTTTTTTTTTGTGATTTTGATATATGCTCTGCACGATACCAAAGTACGTAGCGAAACCCACAGATTTAGGGCTTCTTATAGTGTGTACCTCCAGATGATTTTGAACAGATTTCCGCTTTTCATAAAATCGCCCGGTGGAGGAGATGACGCTTGCGCACAATCTCCTTCACCCTCCTCTTCTTCATCCCCTCGTCCTCCTCCTTATCTTCCGGCCCCCCCCCCCAAACCCATCTCCTTGCCGGAAAACGTGGATATGTCGATGATGGGCAGGCATATGGCGTCTCCTCCGTGCGCAAGGCCTGGTCAATTCCACAGTGCAAGGATGGGAAACGCGCCAGGATCGGTGAAGAGTCCGAACGAACGTCTTTGGGTTGCTCCAGCCAAATCTCGCAATACCGCCTCGGCCCCAACGAAAAATAAAATGACAGTAAAATTGAACACAAGATAGATATACTTTGAATCTAGAAACGGGTCAAATGTCATGTGACAAACCAGATGCAACCACCCCATTCTGACTGTCCGCTTGATTCCCCTCCGCTGCCGCCTCCCCCCCTCCCCCCCCCCCCAACCCAAAAACACTGCACGCCATTCGTCTTAGCGAGAGGGGAGGAGGGACGGCACTCCATTCACCCCGTGTGACCGCCCTCTTCTAATAATTACAACAGGAAAATGGATAACGCCTCTTCATTCTTTCACTCTCGAACACGACATAAGCACCATCTCTACGCAATAACCCCGAGGAGGAGGTGCCTTGACCACATCACTTCAAAACGACGAAATCGCCACCGCAATCACCTGCGCGTCGCTGTGACTGATGCTCACCGTCGTATTTTTGACCCCTGCCTGCTCAGCCGCGGTTTTGGCGTCTCCATGCAACTAAAATAGCCGAATTAGCAAAAAACATTTCACCCTAAAAAAAAAAAAACAAAACAAAACAAAAAAAAGCTCCTTCGTCACACCACTCCCAGGGTTAGGAGGAAAGGAAGGAACTCACCACAACAATCGGCGCCCCCGTTTCTTTGTCATTCAAAATTTCGATATCCTTCAGCGGCGCCCCGGCACCCCGTCCCGCGACTTTCAAACTCTTGAACACGGCCTCTTTCGCACTCCACTTCCCCGTGAAACTGGCTTGTGGGTTTGGAGCGCGCTGGCAGTACGCGATTTCCGCATCGGTATAGTTGCGGGTGATGAAAGTGGTGTTGGTGGGATCGATGGCGTCAAAGGATTCGATATCCACGCCCGGGTTCGCATTGCCGGAGGCTTTGTTGGCTCGCATGAGTGTTTCGACCATGGCCGTCGTGGCAGTGCTTTGCTGCTGTGTGGTGGGTTTGGGGTTGGTGGGGTAGGTGTACGCGGCGGTCTTCTTGTCGACGGTGACGCGCGCGGCCGGGTCGAGGAAAATCTGCGATTGCTGTGCATCGGCGTAAGGGGACTTATCCTTCGCCCGGAACATAGTGTTATTGATCAATCCGTCATGGTAGTATCGATATGCCTTTCGCTGCCGGGCCTCGACCTTCTGTTTGTATGTCTGGAATTGTGCCTTATCCAGGGTAGCGAAGAGGTATTTGGGATGAATCCCGATGGCTTGGGCGCCCTTCTGTCCGAAGCCGAATGAGGTGACCGAGAAGGCTTTGATGCCGTCTGTTTGAATGCTTTGGCTCGGGTAGACGATGTAGTCGAATTTCTCCATCACGGCGTCGATATTGTCGGCGTTGCGGTTTCCCGGCACGAGGCCGGTGTTGAGGACTTGGAGGCAGCCGTTGAACATCCACGCTCCGGCCGCGCCTTTGGGGTGGCCGGTCAGATACTTCTGGAAGATACCGAGCAGCGCGTTGCCCTTTTTCCGGCCCAAATGTTTCATTTGTTGGCAGATGACATCCGATTCGTTTTTGTCGTTGGCCACCGTCGAGGTGCCGTGGAAGGAAGCGACGCCGAGGTCGTCGATCGTCAGGCCCCAGGTGGCGAGGGCGCCGCGGAGGGGTGCAATGCGCGGGTCTTGCTTCCAGAATGTGTTGCCCCAGCTGTTGAGCGCCTCCTTTTCCTGCCTTCGGGCCTCGCGCGCAATGTGCGCCGCTCGATCCTCCATATACTCGCTCTCGTCGAATGTGCGGCCCACTCCCTGCTGCTGTTGCTTCATCGCCGACACCTCCTCTTGCAGGTACATCAGTTCTGATTCTTGCCAGTCGCGGATCTGCCGGCGGCGGAGGTCCAACTGCCGCTTGCGATACTTAATGTCCAACAGCGGCGACGGGTATTTGGACGCCTGCTCGCGCGCCGTCGTCAGCACGCCCTGTCCCGGCGCCGGCACCGAGCGACCGATCTTGTCGGTGGCCGTGGCAGTAAAGCCCAGAATACCGTAGATCGGGACCCCCATGTCCAACGCCAGCTTCGCATCCATGATGACCTGCATGCCGCATCCCTGCGACTCCATGAACCCATTGCGTGTGGTCGTCGTCGGACGAGACATCTCCTTTGGGGTGCGGCCGTGTGCAAATTCATCCTCGGCGTTGCTGGTCGCCTTCATGTTCGCGAACTCATACGAGCCTTCCTCCTGGAAATCATCAAACCCGCCGACGAAGCACATCCGGGCCTTGCCCTCGACGATGCAGTCGTACCCGATATCGATGGACTCGACTGCGGTCGCGCAGGCGCCGACGGGCGTGCGGATGGGTCCCGTGGACGAAAGGAGCAGCATGTTCACCCACGCGCTCATCGTGTTGATGAACGACTCCTGCAGGATGTCTTTCTGCAGCGGCTTGTCAAGAAAGCGATCCTTGTACATGCCGCGCAGGGCCGACGTGCCACCAATGCCGGAACCGATGCAGTTGCCCACCTCGGAGATGTGGACGTACTTGTAGAACTCGTACGGGTCGGTGATGCCTGAGGACAGCAGCGCCTCGGCCGTCGAAACCAGCACAAAGAGCGTGACGGGGTCGACCTGGGAGATGATGTCGTCCGGCACGCCGTATCGCTTCGCGTCCCAGCCCGTGGGGATCTGGCCGGCGACGAGACGATCGAAGCGCAGTGCTTTGGGGATCAGGAGCGTGGCACCCTTCTTCAACCGGACCTGGTATTCCCCGGATTCCAGCTCGAAGATCTCGACCTTATCGCCATGCTCGCGCTGGAATTCCTGGGCCGTCTCTTTGGAGGCCTCGAAGGGGTCGAGGTCCTCCTCGATCTGGACCTCCTGCAGCAGCTGCTTCTTTTTGGGGTCGTAGCCGTTGAAGAGCTCGGGCTCGATGAGTCGGATGCCCGAGTGGTCGAGGATGTGCTTCTCATACTTGGCCTTGACGTCTTTGTCGTCGACCGGTTCGCCGGTCTTGCTGTCCACCCAACCCGAGTAGCTCTTCCCTTTCAGCGGGCCGTTGTGATTCTTGATGAGCCCCATGATCCATGCCATCTCGACACAACCTTCGAGCGAGAATTGGCCGAATGCTTCCATCTCCCATCGGGTCCGACTGTTTCCCCAGGGGCCGACCTCCGCAAAGCCGGTGACGACGACCACCTTCTCCAAATCCACCATGCCTTTCAAATCTGCATTCAGCGGTTCCACCTCGGTTGCCCAGTCCGGCAGCTTGGGGAAATCAAATTTCAGGTTCGCCCGCTTTTCCACCTTGACGGTCTTATACAGCGCCTCGCTGTCCTCGCCATTGATGATCTTGTTCTCCACGGCCGTCTCCCGCGTGACCGCCTTGCGAATCTCGGACGACTCCGTGATCTCCTTGCGCAACCGCGTCATGAGATTCTTCAGATTGGGCAGGAACTGGAGGCCTCCGTTGAGGTCGGCGAACACCGGCTCTTGCTGGCACAAGTTGACGATCGAGGGCGCCATCAAGCCGAGCAGATTGAAGGCCATCTCCTGTTGTGAAAAGGTGCGCACGCCGTACTTCTCCACGCCTTCGGCCACGACATTGTTGCCACCCATCAGGCCCGTGCCACGAGTCCAACCGATGACGGCCCCGCAGATCGTCAGGAAGTTGGCCCAGCTCTCGGAGTGCCACCGATTGAACAGGGTCTCGAGGGCCAGCTTCGACTCGGAGTACAGGCCATCGTTACCAAACGTGCCATGGTTAGGCGACAACGGCAGGATGACCTGCGCGGGCCGCGTCTCGAAACCGCGATTCGCCTTCTGCGTCTTCACGGCGCCCAACATGCGGAGGAGGTTGGTCAGCATGATGCGGTGCGCCAGCTCGGACTTGCTGTCGATGCTATCGATTTCCCGCCCATTCTCCGGGATGGCGGCGAAGGGGACGATGTAATCCAAATCCCAGCCCAACCCCTTCTTCTCATCGTAGATGTACTCGACCAGCGCCACGACGTCCTGCTGGCTGCCCTGGTTGAAAGGCACCACCACGAGCTGCGAGCCGCGGGCACCGTAGCGCGCGTACATGCTCTGATAGTACTCGGTGACCTCCCGTGAGAAGCGGGACGTGGTGACCAACACCTTGGCGCCGCCGCTGATCAGGCCCTGCAACACTTCGGCGCCGATAGATCCCGCGCCGGCCCCGGTCATCAAAACGTTCTTGTTCTGAAAAGTGACGCCGGCACGGGCGGCCTCTTCGAGACCTTGGAGGTAGATGCCGGTGAGCTTCTTGCTGTACTCCCAGCCGTGCTCCTCCTTGCGCTTGAGGTGCAGGAAAGGCACGGTCTCGATCTTGCCCTGTTTCAGCGAGCCGTTGACCCCGATGCGGCCGTTGCGTCCGGCCTTCTTGACGTGCCCGTTCAGCTTACCGCCCGCGTGGTCCGTCGGCATGATCTGGCCCTCGTTCATCGACAACGAGCGCACGATGTTGCTGTACAGCTGTTTGATTTCCAGCTGCGACGACTTGGACAGCTGGTGCTGCTGCCGGATCAACCGGTACACCCGTTGCAGATCGTTTTGCACCTTGGTGCGGTTACCGTACTCCGAGATCTTGCCTCCCTCGGCCATCTCGCGCACGTAATGCTCCAGCTTGCGCACGCTGGCCCGCGGGACCTCCTCGTATTTCATGTTGCCGCGCGCGTCGATTTCGAGGTGCGGCGCCGTCGGGATGCCGACGTCCTTGTACACCGGCGCCTCGCCCAGGACGTCTCGGCAGTTTTCGATGAGTTGCTGGCCAAGCTCCTTCGCCAGCTCGTACGTCTCACCGCGTTCGGTGGGGCAGTGGTCGATGTGGTATTGCATGAAGTCGAGCAGGCGGGGGTTGGAGCGGTTCATGATGAGGATGCAGCGGCTGACGATCTCGCGGTCGACGACCTTTAACCGGCCGAAGATGATGTCGTAGTACATGGTCAGGGCGTCCTGACGCGCCCAGTTCCAGGAGGAATCGTACACGCGCGCCTTGAGCGGGGTGAAGGCGGGCTCGATGCCGGCGGCGTAGACGTCACCGTGTTCGGTGTTCCAGAGGTCGAGCTGGGCTTGCAGCGCCGCTTCGTTCTGCTTGCCCAACACCGCCGCCTTGTCGCCGGCGCGCAGATCCATCTTGAGGTAGCGGGCGAAGAGTTCGAGCTGTTGCTTGAACAACGCCCGCTGGTCTTTAGTGAGCGCGTCGAGGGCGGCGGGATCCATCATCATGCCGCCGCCCGCCGCGCCACCCTCGCCGGCCGCCGGGCCCGACGACAGGCTGATGCCCGCCTGCGCCGCGTATTTCTGCGCCACGTCGTCCAGCCAGGCCTTGGCGTCGTTTTCCGATCCCAGCCGGGCCGCCGGCTCCATTGTCAGCGCCAGCAGCAGCACGCCGTCCTGCCGGCCTGGGCCCAGCCCCCATCGGGTCTCCAGGTGTTTGCGGACCGCGGTGATGTTGAAGCCGCCGGGCATCTTCGACGACACCATGCGAGCGATGAGGGAGGAGGACTGCTTGCCCAGCTGGCCGTTGAAGGTCGCCTGCATCGACGCCCCCAGCTCGTCAAGGGGCGTGTCTTCCGGCTTCTCGGGCGTCGAGCCGAACTCTTTGCCCAGATCGCCGAGGATTTCATTCTGTAGGGTGGATTTGCCTGGAATCACGTCAGTATGGGACGATCGCCAACCTCTTCACCCGCGTACGCACCGCCGACCAAATCTTTGATGGCTTTGCTGAGTGGAATATCGCCCAATGGCTTCTTCAGCTTCTGTGCCACCAACGCCCGGAGCACGTCGACCGCGCCGACGGGAGCGTCGGCCACCGCGGCCGCAGGCCCGGCGCTGGGCGGCGGCGGAGGTGCGGCCGCTGCTGCCGGAGCCGAAGAAGGCGCGGGAGCGGCGCTTTCGCCCGCTCCAGCCGGAGTGGCCGCAGGCTCGTCCTCCACCGGGTCCACGTCGTAGTAGATATCTTTGGCGTCCTTGTTATAGCACAAGATCTGGCGCTGCACCGAGCGGGCGGCGTCATAGGCCTCGTACTTGGCGGCGAGCGTGCGTTTGGCCATGCCGCCGAGCGTGTCGGCCGGGCCGATCTCGACGATGCGTTCCGTCGTCTTCTCGCCCAGGATGACGTCTTGGGTCTCGATCCATCGGACAGGGGAGGCGAATTGGTACGCCAGCAGCTCGATGAGGAGCGTGTGGGCGAGCTCTTGCTCGATTTCGGGCCGCATCGTGCCGGCGACTGCGCGCTGGTGCGGGACGAGGGGAGGCTAAGGAGGAGGAGGAGGAGGCGGCGGAGGAGGCGGAAGAGAAGAGGAACTGGGACGACGGCGCGGCTGATGCCTTTCTCGTCAGCCGAGGAGGGATGATGGCTGATGATGGAAGGAGAACGGCCAGCGGGCAGATATCCGGGCGAAGCCTGCTGAATGATGCGGACGATCCAAGGCCAGGATGACCCGAGGTCGAGGGGAGGAGGATGGGGAGGATCGGGCGGATGGGGAAGATGGTGGTACGGGACCTGTCAACCGGACCAATCCGTCTGATGCTCACGCTGAGACGCTGTTGAGGGTTGAGAGCGGCCGTGGTGGGAGGGCGTGCCGCAAGGAAAACTGTGGGGAGAGCTTGCGATTTTCCACTGCGGGCCAATGCGCGCCTACGCTACTGCGCCCTGCCGTCACTTTGCAACGGGCGAGATGTACCGGATACACCATCAAAGTCACCGGCCAGGGGACGGAGGGGACGGAGAGGAGCCCAGGGGAGCCCAGGGGAGCCCAGGGCAGGAGAGGAACACGGGGAACCGCGATCGATAGGTGATGTCGCCGCCGGTTGACGATATGGCGTCTCTATCCCATCCGCCCGGCCGCAAATCATTAAATATGGAATGCGGATAACACGTGGCAATTGGCACAACAGTGTGGTAGAGAATTTGTCGGGACGATCTTGCTGCAGGTGGTGAGCGTCTAGCGTGAGGTTTCGGGGACGATCCCGGCTCAACCGTGGGAAGTAGCTGCACATTGAGCCAGACACGCAGAGATGCCGCAGGACCCGTCTTTTCATCTGTGCATACCTCAGGCGCACTTCCGCACCGTCTTCACATTGACGCCCACTCTCACCCGCTCACGCACACACGCGGTCTCGTCGCCTCCTTGGAAGCGAAGTCTCCATCATCATCATCATCATCATCTTCTTCATCCTCTTCCTCCTCCTCCTCCTCCTCCTCCCCTCTCCGTCCTTCTCCTCCACCGCCGCGGCGTCCTCATTTCCCCGTCTCGTACGATTCAAGCGCGGCCGGCCCAAGCTCCTCCCGCCGGCTGGAAAATTCGGGACAAGGTGGCATGAAGCAGCGTTACTAGGCTCCAGCTTCTGCCATTGACATCTCCTCCGCGACCAGTGAGTCTCCGCCGCTCCCCATCATTACGGCCGTTGGCATCAGGCAGACGGATTGTTCAGTAATCGTGGCCGCTTCAATTACGCATCACACGCTTGAAAAAGTGGTCTCGACAGCAGCGGCGGCGGCGGCGGCGGCGGCGCAGCATGAGCCGGCGACCACCGCGTCTGCAGATATCATAATCATTCACTATGTCGTCGTCCTCGTCTTCTAACACGGTCAAGTTTGACAGGCCGCAGCTGCTGCAGCGGAAGAGCAGCATGTACGGCAGCGGGGCCCAGACGGGGTGAGTGGCATTCCGTGTTCTCACCACCCGACTGCTTGCCAAGTTCGTTTTCGTTAGTACTGATGGCATGCATGCTCACAGCGTTTCCACGCCCCGATCACAGGCGGTCTCCCGGCGTAAGGACCTCTCCTCCCGCAGTATGGACCGGCGGCGAGTCCAGAAGGCTGACATTGCTTGACCAGCGCTCACCATCACGCACGGCTCGCTCGAGTACACCCTCCTCATCCCCACCGCCCTCCACTTCAACGCCACTCAGCTCAAGACCGCCTTCCTCGCCACCCTTCCCGCCCCCACGGACGAGCTCGCGCAAGATGACGAGCCGTCCTCCGTGCCCGAATTCCTGGCCCGCTTCCTCGGCTTCATCGCCAAGGAGGTGACGGAAGGCGATGACCCGGGCACGTACGATGAGGTGCTCAAGCTCGTCTTGCAAGAGTTCGAACGCGCCTTCCTGCGTGGCAACGAGGTTCACGCCATCGCGGCCACCCTGCCCGGCATCGTGGAAAAAAAACTGTTGACGGTCAAGGCATACTACGCCGCTCGAGATGCCGTGGGCCGGCCGATTAGGAGCCATGAGTCGGCGCTGCTGCGCGAGGCGGCGGACGAGAACGCGTACGTGTACGCCGTGTTCGGCGGCCAGGGCAACATCGAGGAGTACTTCGACGAGCTGCGGGAAGTCTACGATACCTACCCTTCGCTGGTGGAGGACTTCATTCAAACCGCGGCTTTGCTGCTCCAGACGCTGTCGCGTGACCCGCGAGCGGAGAAGCTCTATCCGAAAGGGCTGGACGTGATGCGGTGGTTGAATAACCGCGAGGCGCAACCCGACACCGACTACCTGGTGTCCGCGCCCGTCAGCCTCCCCCTGATCGGCCTCACGCAGCTGGCGCACTACGTCGTCACCTGCCGAGTGCTCGGCACGCACCCCGGACACGTTCGCGACCGATTCTCCGGTACGACGGGCCACTCGCAAGGCATCGTGACGTCGGCGGCCATCGCGGCGTCCGGCAGCTGGGAGAGCTTCGACAAGACCGCCCGGGATGCGCTCACCATCCTCTTCTGGATCGGCGCCCGCAGCCAGCAGGCCTACCCGCGCACCTCCCTCGCCCCGAACGTGCTCCAGGACTCGATCGACGGCGGCGAGGGCGTGCCCACCCCCATGCTCTCCATCCGCGACCTCCCACGCGAGCAGGTGCAGAAGTACATCGACCTCACGAACGAGCACCTGCCCGAGGGCCGGCACATCGGTATCTCCCTGGTCAACAGCACGCGCAACTTCGTCGTGACGGGCCCGCCCATGTCGTTGTACGGGCTCAATTTGCAGCTGCGTAAGGTCAAAGCGCCCACCGGACTGGACCAGACGCGCATCCCCTTCACCGAACGCAAGGTGCGCTTCGTCAACCGCTTCTTGCCCATCACGGCCCCCTTCCACAGCCCTTACCTCGCGGAGGCCATCAGCCACCTCAAGGAGGACCTGAAAGACATCGACATCCCGTCGAAAGACCTCGGCATCCCCGTCTACGACACATGCTCCGGCAAAGATCTGCGCAAGGAGCCATCCTCCAACGTCGTGCCGGCGCTGGTGCGGATGATTTGCAAGGATCCCGTCAATTGGGAGCAGGCCACCGTCATGCCTCATGCCACTCACATCCTCGACTTCGGCCCCGGCGGCATATCGGGCCTGGGTGTTCTCACCAACCGGAACAAGGACGGTACCGGTGTGCGGGTCATCCTGGCGGGCACGATGGATGGATCGAACGCCGAGGTCGGGTACAAGCCGGAAATCTTTGACCGGGACCAGGAACACGCCGTCAAGTTTGCCGTCGACTGGGTCAAGGAGCACGGGCCCAGGCTGGTGAAGACCTCCGTCGGACAGACGTTTGTGGACACCAAGATGAGCCGTCTGCTCGGCCTGCCCCCCGGTCATGGTGGCCGGGATGACGCCGTGTACCGTGCCGTGGGACTTTGTCGCCGCAACGATGAATGCGGGCTATGAAATTGAGCTGGCCGGCGGTGGCTATTACAATGACAAGACGATGACGGAGGCCATTTCGAAGATTGAGAAGGCCATCCCGGCCGGACGCGGCATCACGGTCAACTTGATCTATGTCAATCCGAGGGCGATGGCGTGGCAGATTCCATTGCTAGGCAGATTGCGAGCGGATGGGGTGCCCATCGAAGGCCTGACCATCGGTGCCGGCGTTCCCTCCATCGAGGTTGCGAACGAATACATCGAGACCCTGGGCATCAAGCACATCGGGTTCAAGCCGGGATCGGTCGAAGCCATTCAGGCGGTCATCAACATTGCCAAAGCCAACCCGGACTTTCCAGTCATGTTGCAGTGGACCGGAGGCCGCGGCGGGGGTCACCACTCCTTCGAAGACTTCCACCAACCCATCTTGTCCATGTACAGCCGCATCAGGCGTTGCCACAACATCGTCCTCATCGCCGGTTCCGGCTTCGGCGGCGCGGAAGACACATACCCTTACCTCAACGGTACCTGGGCGCGTAGGTTCGGATACCCGCCCATGCCGTTCGATGGTGTGCTCTTCGGCTCGCGATGTATGGTCGCCAAGGAAGCCCACACTTCCAAAGCGGCCAAGCAGGCGATCGTGGATGCACCCGGTTTGGATGATCACGAGTGGGAGAAAACATACAAGGGACCCGCCGGCGGCGTGATCACCGTTCGCTCGGAGATGGGCGAGCCCATCCATAAGCTTGCGACTCGCGGCGTCAAGTTCTGGGCGGAGATGGACCAGAAGATCTTCAGCTTGGACAAAGCGAAACGGATTCCGGAACTGAAGAAAAACCGCGAGTACATCATTCAAAAGCTGAACGACGACTTCCAGAAGCCATGGTTCGGCCGCAACAAGGCGGGCGAGTGCATCGACTTGGAGGACATGACGTACGCCGAGGTACTGCACCGGATGGTGGAATTGATGTACGTGAAGCACGAGAAGCGATGGATCGACAAGTCCCTCGCGCGCCTGACGGGCGATTTCATCCGCCGCATCGAAGAACGCTTCGCCGTCGGCGACGGCCAACCATCGCTGATCCAGACGTATGCCGAGCTCGACGACCCCTTCGGGACGGTGCAAAAGGTCATCGACACGTACCCCGACGCCGACACGCAGATCATCAACGCGCAGGACTGCCAGCACTTTTTGCTGTTGTGCCAGCGGCGCGGACAGAAGCCCGTGCCGTTCGTCCCGTGCTTGGACGACACGTTCGAGTTCTTTTTCAAGAAGGATTCGTTGTGGCAGTCCGAGGACCTCGAGGCCGTCGTCGATCAGGATGTCGGGCGCGTTTGCATCTTGCAAGGACCGGTGGCGGCGAGATATTCGACGCGTGTGGATGAGCCGATTCGGGAGATTTTGGACGGGGTGCACAACGGGCACATCCGCTTCCTCACCAAGGATCTGTATGGTGGAGATGAGAAGAAGATCCCCGTGGTGGAGTACTTTGGGGGTAAGCTCATCGAGGCCAGTGACGAGATCGTGGTGGATGGGTTGACGGTGTCGGAGCTCGACGGCAAGGTTCTGTATCGCATTTCCGCCGCTCCCAACACGCCCGTCCCCGCGACCGAGAATTGGTTGCAGCTGCTGGCGGGCAAGGCCCCGACGTGGCGCCACGCGTTCTTCACCGCGGATGTTTTTGTTCAGGGCCAGCGATACGACACCAATCCGATGCATCGCATCTTCGCCCCGACGCCGGGCATGATCGTCGAGATACAGCATCCCGACGACGCACAGCGCACGGTAGTGATCGTCAAGGAGCCCATGCATGGCAAGTACGTGCACACCATCGAGGTCGGCCCGGTGGCGAAGAACGAGATCCTGGTGAAGCTGATCGAGCATCGCACCATGTCGGGCAAGCCGGTGGCGTTGCCGCTGAGATTTACCTACCACCCCGAGACCGGATACGCACCCATCCGGGAAGTGATGGAGGGGCGAAACGACCGCATCAAGCAGTTTTACTACCGCATCTGGTTCGGCGATGAGTCCGTGCCGTTCGACACTCCGGTTACCAGCCGGTTTGACGGCGGTCACGCCACCGTCACGAGCGAGGCCATCAATGATTTCGTGCACGCCGTCGGCAACACGGGCGAGGCGTTCGTGGATCGCCCGGGCAAAGAGGTATTCGCCCCCATGGACTTCGCTATCGTCGTCGGGTGGAAGGCCATCACCAAGCCCATCTTCCCTCGTCAGATCGACGGGGATTTGCTCAAGCTCGTGCACCTGTCGAACGGCTTCCGCATGATCCCGGGTGCCGCGCCGTTGAAGAAGGGCGACCGGTTGAAGACCACCGCGGAGGTCAATGCGGTGATCAATCAGGACTCGGGCAAGATGGTCGAAGTGTGCGGCACCATCACGCGGGACGGGCAGAAGGTGATGGAGGTGACGAGCCAGTTTCTCTACCGTGGCACCTACACGGATTATGAGAACACGTTCCGGCGGAAGATCGAGACGCCCGTGCAGGTCACGCTCGCCAGCACCAAAGATGTGGCGGTGTTGCAGTCGAAGGAGTGGTTCAAGATGGGCGACGTGGACGTGGATCTGTTGGGTCAGACGCTGGTGTTCAAGCTGCAGACGCTGGTCCGGTTTAAGAACAAGACGGTCTTTTCCAGCGTGCAGACGCTTGGTAAAGTCGAACTCGAGCTGCCCAGCAAGGAGGTCGTCACGGTCGCCGAGGTAGAGTACGAGGCGGGCACGTCGCTGGGAAATCCCGTGCTGGACTACTTACAGAGGAACGGCGAGGAACTGGACCAACCGGTTCACTTCGAAAACGCCATCCCACTCAACGGCAAGACCCCGCTCATCCTCAAGGCGCCCTCTTCGAACGAAAACTACGCCCGTGTGTCCGGGGATTACAATCCGATTCATGTCTCGCGTGTGTTTTCGAAATACGCCAAGCTCCCCGGAACCATCACGCACGGCATGTACACGAGCGCGGCGGTGCGAAGTTTAGTGGAGACGTGGGCGGCAGATAACAACGTGGGTCGCGTGCGCAGCTTTCACGCTTCCCTCGTGGGGGATGGTGTTGCCCGAGGATGTATTGGAGGTGAAGTTGCAGCATGTGGGCATGGTGGCGGGGCGGAAGATCGTAAAAGTCGAGGCCAGCCGGGCGGAGAGTGAGGACAAGGTTTTGCTCGGCGAGGCGGAGGTCGAACAGCCGGTTTCGTCGTATATTTTTACTGGGCAAGGATCGCAAGAGCAGGGGATGGGGATGGATCTGTATAATAGTAGTGCGGTGGCGAAGGAGGTGTGGGATCGGGCGGATAAACATTTCTTGGATAACTATGGTGAGTCGTCGTGCCATGATAACCCCGTCATGTCGATTGGGGGAAGTTGGGGGAGGGGGGGGGGAACCTATTCGCTGACGAAAATGCTTGTGCAGGCTTTGCGATCACCAACATCGTCAAAAACAACCCGAAGGAACTGACGATTCACTTCGGCGGGGCACGCGGCAAAGCCATCCGCCAAAATTACATGTCGATGACCTTCGAAACGGTCGGCGCCGACGGCTCGATCAAGTCGGAGCGGATCTTCAAGGAAATTGACGAACACACCAGCTCCTACACGTACCGCTCCCCGACGGGTCTGCTGTCCGCCACCCAATTCACCCAACCGGCCCTCACTCTCATGGAGAAGGCCAGTTTCGAAGACATGCGGGCCAAAGGGCTCGTGCAACGCGACAGCAGCTTCGCGGGTCACTCGTTAGGCGAGTACAGCGCCCTGGCAGCGTTGGCCGAAGTCATGCCCATTGAGAGTCTCGTCTCGGTCGTGTTCTACCGCGGCTTGACCATGCAAGTCGCTGTCGAACGTGACGAGGCCGGGCGGTCGAATTATAGCATGGCGGCCGTCAACCCGTCGCGGATTGGCAAGAGTTTCAACGAGCAAGCGTTGCAGTACGTCGTGGAGAATTTGGCCGAGACGACCGGCTGGTTGCTCGAGATTGTCAACTTGAACGTTGCCAACCAGCAATACGTCTGTGCCGGGGATCTACGCGCGCTGGATGCATTGACGGGGGTGTTGAACTACCTCAAAGCGCAGAAGATCGATATTCAGCAGTTGATGACGAGCATGAGCCTGGAAGACGTGAAGGCGCATCTGGTGGAAATCATCAAAGAATGCGCAAAACAGACCGAGGCGAAACCGAAACCCTTGGATCTCCAACGTGGATTCGCCACCATCCCTCTCAAGGGTATCGATGTGCCTTTCCACTCCACCTTTTTGCGGTCCGGCGTCAAGCCCTTCCGGAGTTTCTTGCTCAAGAAGATACATAAGACCAGTATTGACCCCGGGAAATTGGTGGGGAAGTATATCCCGAACGTCACGGCCAAGCCATTTGAATTGACCAAGGAGTATTTTGAGGAGGTTTACCGGTTGACAAATTCGCCGAGGATTGGGAACATTTTGGCGAATTGGGAGAGATATGAGATGGATGAGGATGTGGGAGTGGGGGGCAGGCCCAGAGGTGGAAGCGTGGCGGCTGGGGGGCCGACGGCATGAGTGCAGGGCCAAGGTTTCTGAGTCGAATTAGACGGAGGTGTATGGGTGTGGTGTTTTTTTTTAAAAAAAAAAAAAAAAATTTGGTGGGTGAGAGAGTTTTTTTTAAAAAAAACTCGATGTGAGAAAATTTATACACAGATGTGGGGATTGAAAGTGTATAGTTGACAAATTACCAGCTAGAGATAAATTTGCATTTATTTTATTTTTTCCAGCATTGGGGCGATCTATCGACATGTTTTGGGAAAATATTGGCCTCACTCGTCCATCCAACCCTGTCACGATGGGGATCGACTGTTCAGCGACCATTTGCATCCATCCGCTTTGTGCCGGGAGGTTTTTTGTTTCATCCCTGGCGGTTACACCAACACAGTCTGCGAAATAAATCGCTGTGGGAGGAATGTGGGTATGGGGGAAGTCGGGTTAATGGTCGTGCAACCTCCTGTCACATCAGCTGCCGATCCTCCCAAAAAGGACTGGATGAAAAAGAGTCACCAGTACCTACCGAGGTTCGTCTTCAGAGATTTATTTTTTGCCGTTGTCCACCTCGCATGTCCCTGACAGGGCTCATTGATGGGGGGAAATGTATCAGGGTGGGTGGAACGGGGTGCCGATCAGTCTTCTCATCAGCGTCTGGGTAAGATGCTTTTGTCAGAAGGTGATGATTAAATCCGATGTCGTTACGTCCAATGCTCTACGGAGGGGATTTGGGGGAGGGAGGGTGGGTGGGTGGGTGGGAACAATTGGCCCGCGTTTCACGGCAGTGATGATCACGGATGGGTACAGCAATGATGTTGGGTCGTGCCTTTTGACGTCCCACAACTGGACACCCAAAGAAAACACTCCTGCAGTCTTGTCGTCGGGTATGCCGCGTCAGATGGGTCCTCCAATATTGAATGATGGATGATTTAGGATAATGTCGTACTTTATTCTCCCGTCGTCTACGTCTGGCATTCTCTTCTCTCTCCTCGTTCAATCGCTCTCGGAAAAGAGGACCAAATCTCGGAAAACCGGACTCGCGCTCCTTCGTTCAGCATTGAACGAAAGGGACACACATCCAATCGAGGACAATATTGCCACTCCATTCCCGTCAAGAAAACCTTTACCTCCTCCCTAACGCAACGACTTCTTAAGCCAGCCGCCATCACTGACCATGCAGCCACTTACCATTCTCCTCCTCTTTGCCTCTTACTTCAATCCTGCCGTAGCCACAACGACCCTCAGCCTACCATCGTGCGCCATTCCCTGCTACACCACAGCCCTCTCCAACACGACATGCAGCACGACGGATTTTTACTGCCAATGCACATCCCCCAACGCTGCCATCATCCAAGCCCGGGCAATCCCGTGTCTCTGCCATTCGGACTGTTCGACAACAGAACTGCTTCAAGTCGTGCAAGATAGTGATCAAATTTGCAGTTCGGCGGTTGCGGCGCACGGGGGTGCATATACGGCGAGTAGTATTGGTTTGGGTGTTTGTGCTACTGCTGCGGCTGGGGTGGCGAGCAGTAGTGGGACGACGGCAACGACACCAGTGAGAGAGGGGTTGACAAGCTCGTCTTCAGTTGGTGGAGCAGCCACCAGAGCTGTGAATTTTGGAGGTGGAACGGCAGCGGCGGTTGTGGTTGGTTGGGCGGCGCTGGCTGGTTTTTGATGGTTGCATTTGGTGCGGATGATGTGATGAAAACCCTGCCGAAGACGATTCTGGTGGGTTCTTTAGCCGTGTGAAGGTTTGTGTTCGCGTTCAGCAACAACGACAGTGCAGTCTGGATATTATGGCCTTCCATTGCTTTCGGCAGATCAATAGCGACATGAGATCACGTCCCTTCAGAGAATATCCAAGTACTACGCCGGTCTGGACAAATGGCCCCGAGTGAAGCCATATTCGATGACAGAAAGGAAGCTCCCTTCAGCTAATGGCCTCCTCCCATTTTTTGCACCATGTCGTGAATGTATCCTCGCTTCCGTCCCACCCAAATCGTGCTTTGTCCACTACATCTTTCGCTTCACTCACACAGAGTTTCAGCTGGGTCTCTACACCATCCACATCTAACTCGTAAAAAGTCCCCGCCAACTCGTCAACCATCTGCGGAATCCGACGCAACCCATCTATAATCGCATCCAACCTTGCCACCGCCTCACTATCTCCATCATGGGAGAATGTTTCCATTCGCCTTTTCACCACTGCGCGGTACAGCAGAACGATCTTCTTCAACTTCCCCGTCGCATCCTCAACTAAGCTCTCCCACTCCTCATCACCCCTCGGGAACGAATTTGCCGCATGAAAAATCCCTTCCACAGCCCCTTCGCGATCTCCTTCCACCGCTTCATCATCCTCATCGAGCAAGCCATCCCAATCGCCTTCTTGCTCCGTATCCTCTCCCTCCCTCCACTCCCGCAACTCTTCAATCGCATCCTCCAGCAAGCATCGCCATTCTTCCCCTTTCCGTACCGCAAGTCCACTAGTCCCAACCTCCGCAAGCGCAGCCAGGTCATCGCAAGCTTCCCATATCACGCCCGTGGCTTTCAGGCTCTGGTCCCTCCTTGCCGTGCGCCCACGGGATACGTCCCGCACTTCCCTCAGAAAGGCCGTGAGCTCGACGCAGAGCCTTCGCGAGCGGATGCGTACTTCTTCTGTCATTGTGCGGCCGCATGGAGCGGGTTGGGGGTGCAAGCAGATATGTATGCCAGTTTTCAGGGCAGGGAAGCAGGAAGTCGACATTTCGCGGAGGACTTTGGAGGTGGCGGAGTGGGGAAAGGGTGTCTGAAGGGCGAGGAGGGAGATCTTGGTTGTGTGGGCGCGGAGGAGTCTGGCAGTGTCATGGAGGATGGGCAGAGCAGAGATGGAGGATGGATGAGGGGTGGAGTTGGAGGGTTGGAAGTCGGTGACGAGGGCGGTAGTGAAGTCGGAGAGGAAGGAGAGGGTGGAATCCAGTAAGGCGATGAAAGTGTCGGAGTTGGTGGTCGCCATGGTTATTGCTGACCGCGTAGACCTTCCCTTGCGAACTAATCGAGTACTCTATACGTGTATCTGAGGTGGGAAAGTGGGGGATAATATAGATTCACATGTGAAAAAAAAGAGACCCTGCCCCGCAAAACCGTTCGGAACCATTAATATATACTGCTCAGAAACATGTCTATTTATTCTCCTCCACATATCCCATCTCGACTCGCAGCATACACACCCGCCTCCGATCACACCCATATCTCCCCGCTACCGCAAATGCATATATACATTTAGAGAGTACAAACTAACGGCATGGCCCGCCAAAAGCAAGCAAACCCTCCTCCTGGCCCAGCCCCCGGCGAACTGGCTTCTCGCACCCTCGTCCTCGATAATGGCGCTCACACCCTCAAAGCGGGCTTCGCCTTACCCTTGAATAACTTCACAAGCTCCTCTCCGTCCAGCTCCTCATATCACATTATCCCTAACGTCATCGCACACTCCACCCGCGATCGCCGCACCTATATCGGTCCGGAACTGAATCTCTACTGCCGGGATTTCGGAGCTTTAAAACTGCGGCGACCTGTCGAGAAGGGGTACATCGTAAATTGGGAGGGGGAGAAGGCTGTGTGGGAGAAGACTTTTTTCGAAAGAGAAGGGTTCGATGAGCTTTTTATTGGTGATGCAGCGGACACAAATTTGATCTTGACCGAAGCCCCCAATGCACCGGCCGCATTACAAAGAAATGCGGATGAGATGTGCTTTGAAGAGTTTGGGTTTGGGGCGGTTTGGAGGGGAATAGCGCCCGTCCTCAACGCCTATGCACCTTCTCCTTTTCCCACAACCAACCATCTACCGCCCGGCCAGCCCTTAGAATGTCTCCTGGTGATCGACGCCGGTCACTCCCACACGACCGTCACCCCGCTCTATTGTGGCCGGCCCATTCACTCCGCATGCCGCCGCCTGGAAGTCGGGGGCAAAACCATCTCCAACTACCTCAAAACACTTATTTCTCGCGGCGCTGTTAACCTCTCGCACGAAGATTGGATCGTGAATCAAATTAAAGAAGATGTCTGCTACGTCGCACGCTCCTCGGAGGATTTCGGGGAGAAACTGGAGGGCTGTTGGAAAGGAGGACGGTACGATGGGAAGGACGTCGATCGAAGTCTGTTGGTGGATTATGTTCTGCCCGATTATGATACGTTGCATCGCGGGGTCGTGAGGGAGTATGATCCGTTGCGAGTGCGCAAGGGTGTGCCGGTGATTGGGCTGGGTGGAAGGAAGGAGCATATTGTGACGTTAGGAAATGATCGGTTCCTTGCTCCAGAACTGCTCTTCACGCCCTCTGATATTGGGATGCCCTCTGAGGGGATCGCGGGATGCATTCTTCAATCACTCGCAGCGATACCATATCCAGCCTTCCGACAGGCCTTTCTGGCGAATATCCTCGTGGTGGGAGGCACAAGTCAGCTTCCGGGGTTTGTGGAGCGGCTCGAGGCCGAATTGCGGATGCTGGTTGATGAAGCGTGGCCAGTGAGAGTAGCCAAGGCGGAAGATCCGGTGGGTAATGTGTGGAAGGGTGGTGAGGCTTTGGGAAAGGAAAGGGACACGTTGGCGAAGTGGGTGGTAACGAGAGGGGAATATGAGGAACATGGAGATGTGTGGACGAGGAGAAAGTTTGCCGGGAAGGTGGGACGGTAAACAGACTGCCGGAGTTGGAGGGTGCAGAAACAGAAGGGTTTCGGTGATGAAGAGCAGCTTCGTTTCTATGGAAAATCACGCAACAAGAGGGTATTTGCTCAAGCATGAGGGGAAAGCGTGCAAACCGGTTGTGAGACCTACAGAATGAAGAAGTTTATGCGGAAAGAAATGCAGAGCCGGAAAGAGACACCGGAATGGTTTTCTTTAAGTATGGAAACGAAACTCGAGACGCTATGCATAATTAGAAGGCCGCGCTCCATCTAATGAACATCAAATCTATGGGCGAGTTATGCCAAAAAATACCACTTGAATTGCTCTGGAAAATTAGACTCCGCTGTGCTCGAAGCAAGCAGGCTTTCCCCTTAAACCCTGGTTTCGAAGGCCAGAATGGACAAAATACTCCCTTGTGGGGTTTTCAACACACCATTTATCTACCCAGATGGCTGATCAGTGTTAGGAAACCGTTATAGACTGGCCATTTTATCTTGATGAGGATAGAAGAGGTTTGGCAGTCAGCAACTTAGCAGATGAAGATGGGTTGAAGTTTGGAGTGAGATGTGCCTAGAAGGGTCGTCAGCTGGAAGTGGCAGGAGGGATTCGCTGCTGATAGGAGATGCAGGCCCTTCTAAAGCTGTATACAACATCAGTCTCAGCGCAGCGGACACAGACAAAATTTCTAATCACATGGCATATCTAATTTTCGTTGAAACGAACGATCATCAAGCGAGAAGAGCCTTGAACAAAGGGCCTCACCTCTGGGAGGTCTGGCACCTGATAAAACGTTGATAATGATGATGATGATGATGACGATCTTTACATTTAGAGAGAAAGAAATAAAATGCCAAGCATTACTCAACGTGGCTCTTCATCTATCAACATCCCTTCGCCAGCAAGCAATGCCAATGACGGAGAAGTGGCCATTGCTGCTTCAGTTGTGGACCCGGTAGACATCACTGCTCGCCTGGCCAGCTCAGCAAAGCGCTCCTGATTAGCTGGACAGTCCCTTCCAAGTGCGCGCAGGAGTGTGATCCCGTCTTGCTTCACTTGTGGAGTACCATGCGCGCATAACTTGGTCAGGGCGGCCAATGCGTTTGCGTCTTCGCCGATCACTAGACGAACATTTGTTGAAGGGCGAGTTAATTGGATAATGAATCCAGCCGCGGAGTGCAGCATTTCAATGTCGTCGTTATCGATGACAGCCTCGAACACAGAAGATTGAATGCCGGGGCCATCTTCCGAGATCCGTGAATCTTTAACGAGCATGGCTACATCTCTAATTGGCAGATGACGCAATAGGTTACCAACTATTTGATAGGCAGCGGTCATCAAACGCGTTGACCCTTTTCGGCTTGCGATCCGTTTGATAAGGAGAGAGATAGTCTTGTCGTCGAGCTTGTACCGCTCGCCAAATTGTGGCGTGGCGGCAATGTCAGAGAGACACCATGTTATACTTGTTGATAGTGCTGTCAGAATCTTTGTATCATCTTCGTTCTCGTCGTCGTCAACATCGTCATCAGCACCATCTCCTCTTTCCAATTCGATCGATGGTTGATTGCGGGAGACCGCTATTAACCTAGTTTCAATCAATTGCATAATATCCCAGCTGTCTCCAAGTAAGTGACTGGTGACGATCTGTCGCTGTACTTCTGCATCCCGCAGATAAACGAGCACAGTTTCAACCGCCGTCGCGACGTCCTCTAAACTAGCGGATGTGTCCAGGAATCTTGGGAGACGAAGAAATTGCAGGAGGACGTCATCTGGCAAGAAGGATTGCTCTTTTCCAGAGCATTGATCAGTTACGTCCTTTTGCGATGTAATTTCGAAGAGCAGGTCTACAAGGAGAGTGATATCTTCGGCCCCAAGCAATTTTGCCTTCCAAAGTAGACCCACAAGTCCGTAATGCAGCCGTTCTTCGTAGCATCTCCGTTGAGCGGGCTCAAAATTGAAGCAAATGTTATACAAAGCCCTTGCTGTGAGCAATCTTAGAGCCTCATCACCTTTGCCAAGGCAGTTGCTTGCCCAGGCAAATCCAATATCGGTTATATTCTGCCTCCCTGTGTTATCGATGCAAGCATTTCCAATGCAGCGAAGAGATAGGCTTGTTGTTTCAAAATCATCATTTAAAGCACAGTCGATTGTTTGGACCAGCGCTTCTAGGACTGATCTCTGCGATAGCCGGTCCCGGACAATTTGTGTATCTTTGCTTGCAGTCGCTAGTATACCTAGGGCTTGCGAATGATTAATACCAGACTCAGTCCCGAGAATTAGAGCTTGAAACGAAGTACTAATTTGATTTACATCGACAACAGTCATCTTTTGCGTGCGAAATGATGGGCGAAATATGCGTTTTCACGGCGAAGTACAAGCCGAGCGGGAAAGTAGGCTAGCGTCGGGAAAGGCCGCTCAACTAGTCGCGGCCCTATCCGCATTGCCAGATCGCCAATTCGGTGCCATTGGAACGACGTACATCATATTTCTGTATTCAAAGTCGGCGCAAACAACAACATGACGCGCGCGCAACAGACTCTCTCGATCGGCATTCTGGTCGCCTCGGTAATCCTCCACATTAATCTCAAACCCAGGTGGGCTGTAGATTGACAAACCACGCAGATTTACACGATAGCGTTCCTCGGCCTCGTGCCTCTACCAGCAACGATTCAAGACGACATCGTACCGGTAGTATGTTCCCGGCCCAAGATACAGTAAATAAGATTGATCCATGATCTGATACGTTTTATCGCAGCTCCCACTCTGGGCCATTGTAGCCTTTGGCGCCTACCTTCTTGGCAAATTAGGCTGGGGTGTTCTCACTTTCAACGACGTTCCCGAAGCGCATGCAGAGCTCATGAAGCAGATCGACCAGGCGAGAGCAGATCTGCGGAAGAAGGGAGTGGAAGTTGATTAGGATATCATTACTTGTTTGCTGGGCACATGGAGGATTGTTCCCAGTGGTAGCGAGGCGTCAGGTGAATTGGAATCGGTCATTGTATAGAATCGGGAATATGGCGCAACGCTGGCGACAAGATCCTATATGTGACTCTGAATAGCGGTCATTCAGACTCCAGTAAGCCGTGAGCGATGGCGCCGAGATACCCTTTGGTCCGAATCCCAAATTTGCAGGATCATTCTGAGAAAGGGGAAGACGTCACGCACTATATCCGCCATGAATGTTGGAACTGTATGCGACCGCCTCAGGTCATGTTACTGATGCTATAGGTATCGAAGAGGATAATCTCACTCAACCCACTCCCGTTCCTTCTCTTCCTCCTCAGCTTTCGTGTTCCTGCCGTTGTCGTTTCGCCTCAAACCACTTCATCCATTCCACTTCGCACACAGGGCATCCCACGTGGTCGATAGGATGTGCGCTGCGTTCTCGCTCCTCTATTTCGTTTCTCATCACACGAGCCAGCTTGGCCATCGCTTCTACCCCTCGCTCGCTTCGAGCGTCGGGTGGCGAAGCGTCCAGAATTGGCGACAGCCCCCCGAACCGACTGTACTGTATGGTTGGAAAAGACTTCAATGTCGACGAGCCTCCTCCGTTCTTCGGGAAGCGGCTCTCATACTTGGATTTCGTAAGCACAAAGGAGTCTTGCGTTGCCGCAAGATGCGGATTCATGCGCTCGTCGTTCGCAAGGTGGCGACGATAGACATCGACGGAGTTGCGATGGTTCCGGAAATGCTCATCATAAGTTTCGAGGTTGGAGAGCTGGCGAGTACCGGCACCCGGGCGTACACCGGATACATTCAGATAGTCGGAGGAGGACGGCATTGCGGTAGGCATGGTGGCTGATCTGGACCGAGACAGAGAAGCTTTAAAGCGGAGCTCGATTGGGATGTTTTCATCGGGCTCGTCGTCATCTCCATCTTGATCCACATCTTCAATGGTAGAGTACTGAATGACAGAATCTTCCTCATCCCCGCCGCCCTCTTCGTATGGCGTCTGTGGAGCCGAATGCCTAGCAGAAGATGGTCCAGAATTACGCGCCGAAGATGCTTCGGTGTTCGGCGGTGCCGGCGGCTCTTCCAAGCCAGGAGTCGAAATCTCTCTACGGTTGAGATGGTGATCGTCTTCGAGATCGAGCAAAGGCAGGAACTGCGGGCCGGCATTATCATCTTCCTCAGGTTCCTTTGCCCAAGACCATGCTGTGAGTTTGGTCTTCACTTTGCCTGGAATGATGGTCAAATTTCAAATATACCTTGGACTGATTGAGCATTATCGTTGCTTACCCATGGGACTTGGTGAACGCGAAATATTGGCAAGCAAGGAATCCTCTTGCTCTGTGATGTCCAAGTTGGCAGGTTCTTCAAACAGCGTCACATCATCCTCCGAAGTCGTCATTGGAGGTTCTTCCCATACCATTTGGTATAAGGTAGAGTTGGACGCGACCGTCTGGGCGGTCTTTGTGGGCCTCTTGTCACGGTCAACATTCCTGTATCGGGCAGTGTGATGTTCGTAAACTGTGTTGAGTTTGGCAGGTTCAGAAGGCCTAACGCTGCAAGCAGTTATGGCGCATTCTGCGGGGCTGGCTTTGGCCGCACACATTGGCCGCAATTTGACCAGGCCTTTGATTTTGCAGTATTCGGTCATGGATGCAGCTCGCTTGCGCGGCACTTCAGTTTCTGACGACTCTACACGGCCACGACACTGATAGTCGTCTTCACGATGGAGCCATGCCATGCTATTCGACGATGCAGTTTTCCGTACAGTCGGATCTCCACGGTCCTGGTGCGACTTCATCCCATGATTGTCCTGGGTGAGGCCATGAGATGGCGGTTCTAAATTCGCCATTACAATCAATTCTGGCGTGGAGGATTGCTCGCGTAGTGAAGGCCCTGGCTGAGTAGAGAAGGTCCCCTCTCTCGGCGTGGCGAATTTCTCATCACCAACCTGCTGTACCACACTCGACTCAAGCACCTTCGTTTTGAATTCATCTTCATCTTCTCCGTCGTCATTTCCATCATCCAGAGCACATTGATCGTCCTCAATCTCACCGTCGTCACTGCCATCACCGCCATCATTGACATCACTCTCACCGTCATACTCCGAATCTGCAGAAACGTCTTCATTCATGTCTCGTATGTCATCATTCTTATCCTCTTCAACCGCAATATCTGCAACTTCGAGGTCGGCCACGCTAGATCGTTCTCTGCCTTCATCTTCCTCTTCGACAACAGCAACCTCTACCTGTACGATGATCGCCCGCTCATTGTAGTTTTGCGAGTGATCATACCCCGATACCCACGGGGAAACCTCGGCAATCTCATTATCATCACCCTGCTGCTAGAGGGGAGGCGGATAGACCGTATGTGTCGGAGCGCTAGCACGACGAGCGTCCGCTGGGGCGCTGGTTACTCGTTGCAAAGACAAGCCGGAGGCTGAAGGGTCGTCCACAAAATGCGCTTTCTTCTTTTTCGGGAGCACAGTATCAAGCTCTGGCGGGCTGTTGGAAAGCGACGTCGCGAGTGCGCTTTTGAGCGGCTTCACTGGAACAGAGGACGAGCGATGGTGAGAAGCATGAGAAGATCTCGGAAGTATTGGTGAGCGCTCCCTGTCGGCGCCTGGTGACAAATACCAGTGCGGCTTACTTTCGTTATAATCTTCAGGATCTGATTTGTATTCTACGGGTAAATTTTCGTTAATAGGTTGTAATGTGTCCACGAAGTCTTTCAAGTGCTCGTCTACAGCTGTGAGGAGGGAGGTCGGTGGATCGGAGAGGTCCAAGTTCTCTGCGATATCGGTACTTTCGATACCAAATGACGCTGTGTGATGCGCCCAAGTGTTTGTTGGCGTCAGGCCAATCCTGATGCTCTCCTCTCTTGCAGAGTCTCTTCGGTCGTTCCTTGGCCGTGGGCCTTCTGCCGTTTTCAGTGATCGATGCCGTTGGGAAGTAGCCATATTGGCAAGACGGATGTACACAGCTGTCTCTGGGAACCTCGTCAGGATATAGTGGGGAAGGATACGATGTAAATGGCAAATTGACTTGAGAGGTGCAGTAGGAATGCGTCGGACTATGAGACGTCCGACCAATGGTGATGTTGAATCATCGACATACAGTAGTGATCTCATCTTTACTTCTGTGTGGAAAGATGTCGGCGTTCGCAATTTCCTTTCTGGGGAGATGCGAGTGACACTGTAATCTTGCAAGTGCAATGCTGAGCTCGGCCTGCCGGAAGAAGGTGCAGTCACACGGCTGCGACTCACTATGAGCCAGCCGTTACTATTTTGCAGAGTCTTGTTCAGCTTTCATCTTTCCGTGAGCTTCCAAACCGGCTTCAACAGCCAAAGTCGGCCTTTTTGCTCGTGGCAGAGAATCCTCTCAATAACTTAATCGTTGTGTATGCCTAAAGGCGACAGTCAGATTGCATTATGGCACGGAATTGGAAAAGGGGTTAAATACCATTGGAGCCAATTTTCTGCTCTGGCTCCTTCTGGTGCATGGAACAGTCCAACTGCGATATCAATGAGCTCCGGTCGAAAATCACCATCCCAGAATACCATGGCACCACAAATTCCACAAAAATACCTGGATACTTCCTCCGATGATCGAAAATGTTTCAGTATGCTAAAGTCACGAGTGAGCCGGTCTCGTCCGTCGGCGTCCAAGAATACCGATGCAGCTAGTACAAATGCCCACTGAACCCATTCCATTCCAGATGCGAGACGGCAAGAATCGCAAGCGCAGACACCGGCCAATTATGTCTTTCCTCCATTGCGCAGCCACCAGGCTTGTTCTGAAAGCTTCGGTGAGCTCCAGAGGAAAGGTATTAAGACATCCGGCCAGGGTGGCTTTACAGATACTGACCGATCCGATGGACGTGAAACCCAGAACTCAACGCTACCAACTTGCAGCGTGCCTGAAGCCGCTTTCCCAATGGGGTTCCGCTTTCCGAGGGTTTGGAAGATCGCCAATATAATGGCAACTCTTCCCCTCTCTGAAAATGATGAGGCCAGTGCTCAGCCTGCTTTTCATGGAGGGCCTGGAAGAAATCACTAAAGCTCCCATCAAGCCTATCTTCTATATGCTCATGACAGAGAATTCTAATGATCCCTTCCGCCTTCTCCAACGTTCCGGTAGGAACTCCCCAGACGACATTGGTTGGCGCACCATTAGAATTGAGACTTGTTGATATGAGGATCTAAGTCCCGCAATCTTGACAGAAGTAATTTGTGATATGCGAAGGGAAGACAAAGGACGATAGTTGTTCCATCAGCTCTTGCGACGGATGATAGAATTTGTCCGGAAGAAATGCCACCGTCAGGCACAGCGTTCCGGTCAGATGGCGGCAAGAGTCGCAGTGACATATACGTGCAGCGATGGGAAGATTTTTAGAAGGGATATTCACCGAGTCCCTGGCTTTCGTGCAAAGACAATTAAATCTGATGCTCATTTTATCTTCGGCCATATCTGCTGATGAAGATACGGATGTATCTATCCAACGAGAACGAGTATCTAGGCCACGAGGTATTTCGTTCTTTAGGACGCAAAATTCCTATCAATTTAGTGACTCTGGTAATAATATTTTACGATATAGTCGCCTCTCTGTGTAATTACAACTTGCAACCTGTACCTTTGTAATTGTGGTTCTCAAGTTTAGGCATTTGAAGTATTCCTGGCGACTGGCCCTTCATCAGCGACTCCAGTATTCTCCTACTCGAATCGTACAGTTTTCCAACCACTCTGCGAAGTCTCGAATCGTCCAGATGGATGTGCTTTGTGCACGACAATGGCGTAATCTATCATCAATCTGAGGCATATTAGAAGTAGACAGTACACGGACCATCGAAAGGCGCAAGTCACATGTTGCTGCCGAGCCGGAGATATTTCCGGCACCCAATTACTGAGGCGAGCGCAAACGGCACGCCTGAAGTACAAACTCTTCACCTGCTCCTTCGCACTTCACTGTAACGTTTGGTGTCTTTCTTGCTTCCTATATCGGCACCCACTGTGCAGCGCGTCCTGCATTGCACTGTTCTGCTGACATTCTTGCCTTATAAAGACTCCAATGCAAATCGGCAATCATGGGCGACCGATACCCATCGCGTTACCAACCCGGCCCTCGTGATAGAGGTACCCAACCTCCATGGCAACGTCACCCTGCACCAGACCACCGCGATCATGGACCTGGGCATTCATACCAGTCTTGCTCACGGGCAGACACGCGCGATCAATATCATACACAGCCAAGAGAGGATTATCACTTTCGGTCGCAGATAAATTACTACGGTGGCCGGTCAAGAGACAGCTACCGTGGCGATCACTACCAGGACTCACGGCAGTCGCAAGACACAGGGTATCTGTTCCGTGGCGCCGCTGATCGCCACTCCCAAGAGTTGCCTGCTGCGCTCGCGACTCACGATTTTGATTTTCGCAACCCGGGCCCGCCAGCGCCACGCTTCACTTCTGTGAACGCTCACATGCCCAATCAGCCACGCATCGGAAAAAATGATGAACCGTCACGCGGAGAGGAGCGTCATGGTCAACACAGATCTCTACCACTTGCTCGTCACGGCATGGGCCAGGCACCACGGAGTAAGGCTCCGTTTGGTGCGAGACCAGCGCACCAACGTGCTATCTTGAAGAGTACAGGCAGGGCAACCACACCGGAACAGCTTGAGGGCATGAACAACGAGGGAATGACGCGATTCAAGTGTGTGGATTTGGACAGTGGCGTAGATCTGTCTGACTTCACAAGTCGCGATCACGACGAGTCTGACTGCTCTCGCAAGCGTGCTAAAGTAGATATATCACATGAAGTGGCTAAACCTAAATGGTCGAACCCTGATCCATACACGGCGCTCCCACCGCCCGACACCCTTGGCGCACCTAAGAGAGATATTGTGCAGATGATTCGCAAAGCCAAAGTGGAAATTGGTCCAAAACCGGAGGAGACCTCAGCGGTGAAAGAGAACGCCGATTTCATCTCACTCTCTCTCGAAGGCGTGACGGAATCGCAGCAGCTTAGTCCGAGAGGTCAAAAGCGCAAAGAGGGAGAAACGGGAGCTGAGTTAAATGATAAGCTACAAGATATGTGGCTGCCCAATGGTGAGAACTCTACGCCGTGGCTTGACTCAAACAGCTCTGGCACGTCGAATGTCGGACTTCGGTAAGTTAAAGAGTTCCTTGCCAATTGTAAATCGGAGTTAACAGATGCGTAGTCTTCACAAGGAGATAGTCGACTTCTACAACTTTGTCAAGCCCTATGAGCATGAAGAGATTATTCGGCGCGATCTTATTGCTCGCGTACAGAAATCCATCAATGCTAGTAGCCTCACAAATTCTAAGGGGGTCAAAATTGAGAGTTTTGGCTCTTTCGCCGCTGGTCTCTACTTACCCACTGCCGACATGGACCTCGTTGCGATCTCGACACAATTCCGGCGGCACCGGACGAGGATTTTCTGTCAAAGCAAGAACCAAATGTACGCTCTGAAAAGACACCTGGAAGCAACGGGCATCGCACCACCGGATGGTGTTGTAGTTATCTGGAAAGCCAAAGTGCCGATTATAAAGTACACCGATAAATTAACCGGAATTCGAGTCGACATCTCATTTGAAAATGACAGTGGTTTAATGGCGAACAAAACGTTCCAAGAGTGGAAGCAGCAGTATCCAGCGATGCCTGTGATAGTGATATTGATCAAGCAAATGCTGGCGATGCGAGGGTTGAACGAGGTGTTCCATGGGGGCATTGGTGGATTCACCGTAATTTCCCTTGTGGTAAGCATGATGCAGCTCATGCCAGAGATCCAGACTATGAATGTGACGCCTGGTCTCTACTACGGTGATCTCTTGCTCAATTTTCTGGAGCTTTATGGGAAGAAATTCGATGTCCGTGCAACCGGAATCTCACTCCAACCTCCGGGATACTTTGACAAGACAAAGAACCCAAACATTTGCAAACGGCAGAATCCTCGCACATTGACTATAATTGATCCGAATAACAGCAGTAATGACATCTCCGGCGGGTCCCGCAACATTGAAGATGTTCTAGATTGCTTTCATCGTGCTCACTCTGAAATTCAGCGGCGATTGGCGATGATTCAGTCTGGGGAAAATGTTGAGACCAGTATCCTCGGCTCTATTGTGGGAGGTAATTATACATCTTTCTTCCAGCATCGGGCGAGAATAAACTCGACCATCCCAGTAATTTTTGGATCTCTACCCCCGCCAACCCCCCCATTCCTCCCATCCTCGGCATCTGCCCTGCAGTCGCAAGCTGATCTGCATCCTATGCACAGTAAGTTCTCTTTCCCGGTGCTAGAGTGCGACATCAATATGCGAAGGTTAACGCTATTATCTATCGCAGAAGGGAAGGTGAAGAGTAAAACAACGAAGCACCCGTTGCCTGCCAAGCCCACTTCAGCAGATGACAGCAAGAGGTATGGCGGTAGGAGTTATTCCTCGAACACGCCGGATGAACGATCCAACCAGGCGCTAAGTAAACAAATTTCGACACAAAAGGCCTACAAGTCATTGGGGCGGAGATAAGTGGCCCGAACGGCAAAGATTTACCATCTCGATATCACATAACCGAAAAGGTCGATTTCTTGCAGACGACAATGATTGGCATCAGATGGGAACCGGTCTCCCGAATGTCCAAAGAACGGTCTCCCACCGTCCTAAAAATCCTGAATTTATTGACCTGGCTGGATGTGATCTAATGACAGATGAAATCTCCGAATTTCCAGAAGGAGAAGATAACTTCATACAGACAATTGATTACGTGCTATGAACTGGAATGGCTTAGTGGCATGGTCCGATCTCGTGGCTTTTAGCCAAATTCGGCCGACGGTCGGTAATGTGGAATTCTTTAATAATTAGGTCCTTTTCACATGATACCCCTACTTTGCTAAATAGCTTGACGCTAGGTCGGCGGCGCGATTTTGCAGATGGTCTTCGAGTATCGAAGAAATTGCAGGCCACATGTCCTGCGAGACCTTCCGCATGGCAGACTTGCAATCGATTTTCATATGATTTTTCGTGCCACGTCTCATTTATTACCAGCTTCGTTTTGCTTACTGAAGACGCAACATTGTCTCCGCAGCTGGGAGAATCTCGCAGCGATGAGCCTTCTAATATTTACAGCTTCTCCAGTCTCAAGCGCGAACGTGAGAACGCCTCTTAACAGTCCGGCCGCTTTGGTGGCGGATTTTGCGACTGCTAGCAATAAGCAGGGCACGCGGACAAACTTTATGACGTGCGATTTGCAATGAGAGGCTTTTTTCTCATCGGTTGGATCCGCTCATTTTTGCGGATGACCGGAGAGGAATGGTTGTGAATTGGGACATAGTTGAACCTGCAATTGTTCTGGCCATGACGTTCCATCGTAGAGAATATGAATAAGTGAGACGACTGAGAGTACTAATGACATCTAATGCTGATATCCATTTAGTAGCGTGTTTGTAATCTGCACAGCAGACAACACCCTTCTACTTGCTTGGGTCGGGTTTGGGTTACGTTCAAGTTATTTGGGGTGATCGTTGCCAACTAACTCACCTATAAACACGGCGGTCTACGTATCTCTACTACCCGGCTCATGAGAGGGAAGGAAACGGTCGAATAAACCTGCTTGGTAGAGTGACTGATATTGATGCTTTCACACTCGATCATCTATTAAAGCGGCCAGTATGGTATGGATCAGTAGGCGAATATTTGAGGGGGCATCAACCTATGGACACTCTAGAACTACATGTCACCAAGACAGGCCTTATGTCTCGAGTACATAATTCCGGCAAACAAAAGGTATTGAAGTTGGAGCAATATCTACGTTGAAAACTCAATCATTTGTGGAACTTTTCTTTTGATTGCATTATAGATATGCGCATATTTACCCGTGCGTTAGGAAATTATCACAATAGAAGATAATGAGAGGGTGGTATGCATCACATTGGTCAGGTGTCCATCATCATGTGGTTCTCTTTTACCCGGTCGTCGCCGTTCGTTCATTCTACAGGTTACAGCTTCTTAGGCTCCTTCGCCATGTTGTCTGATAGGACAAAGGCTCTTCAACAACATATAAAATTAGCATTAGAACAGCAGTCGATTCACAATGTTGTCGAGATAATTCTTCTTGACACAGTGCAGTCTTATCTGCCCGACTTCAACAGCAGTGTTGAGAGCTAATCGCGAGCTGTCAAATAGATCCTGGCAGCAAAGAGTGGGGAGGTTCCTTGGACATTGACTATATTTAAGGGTTGCGGCGACTGCTTGGCAATGATTATATAGAAGGTCTCCACACCTGACGCACAGACACAGGCGATGCACGCCCTCGACGCGTTCAACACCCTCACTTTGACACGCTCTATTTCAACACCACAAGGTCCATGGAGCTCGCGCTTCAAGATCTGAGATCTTCAGAGTCACCAAATATCAGTGCCATAGCCAGAAAGTATGGCGTTGAGCGTAGCACGCTCAGTCGTCGCTTCAATCGCAAGTCTACAACGATTGAAGAGCAACACGAGAACGCGAGATTGCTCAACCAGCAGCAAGAATCGACAGTTGTTGAATACATTCGGCGACAGTGCGAATACTGTCTTCCACCTCCACCGAGTCTCGTAGCCGGATTTGTCGCGCAGCTATGTGGAAGACAGCCTTCGAAGAATTGGTGCGCACGCTTCGTCAACCGACACAGCCATGAGTTAGATTCGAGATATCTTAACACCCTCGACCTCTTACGCCATAAGGCCGATTCGAGAGCTAGCTACGACCAATACTTCACTCAGATTAAGAAGAAGATGGATGAATACAAGATTGAGCGTCAGAACACGTACAATATGGACGAGAAAGGCTTTATGATCGGTCAGCTTCAGAAGACACGTAGAATCTTTACTAAGGCTTCATACGAGGAGAAGGAGTCGATCTTCAGTGGCCAAGACGGTTCAAGAGAGTGGATCACTCTTTTGGCGACGATCTGCGCAGACGGAAGCCATCTGTCGCCTGCCTTGATCTATAAGTCCGAATCGAATCAACTTCAAGACAGCTGGCTGAATGCGTTTCATCCACAAGAGCACCGTTGCTTCTTCTCAAGCTCACCGAATGGTTGGACCAGCGATGAGATCAGTCTGAGGTGGTTACGCGAGCTGTTTGATAAGGAAACGTCTAAGAAAGATCGCTCGACAATATGGCGTCTTCTTTTCATTGACAGCCATAGCTCACATCTGAATCTCAGCTTCCTTAACGAGTGTCAGAAGCTCAGAATACTGGTGGCCTTCTACCCCCCTCATTCGACGCATCGTCTGCAGCCACTAGATGTTGGTTGCTTCGCACCATTAGCTAGCTACTACAGCCAAGGTCTCGACGAGCTCATTAGACAGTCCGAAGGTCGTACGATACTTAGAAAGCAAGATTTCTTCGAGGTCTTTTGGCCGGCAGCTCAGAAAGCGTTCTCATCTCAGAACATCGAGTCTGCGTGGCTTAAGAGTGGCATTTGGCCATTTGAGCCAGAAAGGGTGCTTAAGAAGCTTCCAAAGCCTAGGCAGACATCACCTTCAACACCACGAGGTCAGAAACGCAGCGGTGATCATCTACCCTTCGGTCTAAGCTCACCTTCGAATAGAAAGAGGCTCAGAACAATCCTCAAGAACGCTGTCGACGAATCTTCGTCGGAATCAGCTAGTCTAATGAAGGACACGATTGTAAGACTGTCTTGCGACCTCACCCTCTCAAAGAATCGCGAGCAGTCGCTTTCTAACGCTCTCAATCATGAGCAGACACGGCGGAAGCGGTCCAAGCGAGTTCTTGAAGAACTACGGTCAGAAGAAGGCTCTGGCACGCTTTTTATGAGCCCTTCTAAGATACAGCGAGCTCGAGACATTGCAGACGGTCGAGAGGCTGCCAAGGCTGCTCAGAAGGCTCAGAAAGCAGAGCAGCAACTCGAGCGAGCCCATAAGAAGGCTCTAAAGGAAGCTGAAGCTGAGAGAAAGCGTACTGAGAAAGCAGCAGCTAAGGCTCGACGAGATGCGGAAGCTGCTGCTAAGAAGGCTGCGAATCAGCGAGTACGCGAAGCTAAGAAGGCTTTGAAGCAACTTGAGATTGATCAAAAGGCCTTAAGCAGTCGTCGAAAAAGGCGTCAGAAGCAGCAGCGTCTCCAGAAGACTCAAGATAAAGCTACTACGTCGAAAACCCTTCGCGAGGTGTCTCCTCAAGCGACGACGACGAGAGGTCGTCCAGTGCGACGACCAGCACGTCTACGGACATAAATGATATATGAAGAGATAGATGTAGATGAGAGCTTTCCAAATCACTGTCTAACACATCATTTGAGATCAGAATAATATAGATATAGCCGTTTGAAGACAGCGATGACGAAGTAGTCGAGCGTGCGTCGCCTGTGTCTGTGCGTCAGGTGTGGAGACCTTCTATGGAGAGTGAAATTTAAAATAAGCGCTTTACGTGTGTGCGAAAGTTTAACCACAGCGGTAAGTTGTTACTTATACGGTGAGTATATATATGATTAATCCCCTGCCCAATTAAACTGCGTGAAGATTGTTCAAGACGAGCTCTCGGCACAATATTCATCACTCTACTACTTTTCATGAGAAAATATGGAGAGTCTTGCTGATGCCAGAAGTTCCATTTTTCGTTTTTTTTTGTTTTTAGTCACTAACCGCCTTCACCACATTTGTTGCTTCTCTAGGAGACTTTACCGATCATTGCCATTTCGATTCATTATGCCAGTCGCACTCTTAGCTCTAATCAGCGAGTGCACATCTCAGAAGGCCGAGCAAAGCATTGGGTTTCTTCGCTCTTTACCATCTACGGAATTGCGGCTCTCGTCTGCTCACGTATATGCCACCCAACGGTAAGTAACGGCCGATGATTACCCTTCTAATAGCTCTCGAGGACGGTGGTGCGATCAATGCTAGCTGCGGCGTAGTCCATTCACTTTCGGAATCTACAGCTTACAGATGTAAAAATTTCCTCCGGCAGGGTCTAATGCCCTCTTTGTTCTAGATTGATTTTGGAGAGGGATCGCTGACGCAATTGGCAAGAACATTGCGTTGGCTGTAATATTCAATACTGTGGCCAAGATTCGCATTGTTGAATATATTGAATATAATGGGATAGCGTGCAACTAAAGCACTGTTGTGGCGCCCATGCTAGATATTTTGTCCTTTGAAAAAGCAGTATAAAATGCTGTCTTTTGGGATGTGCAGTGGATGACAATGATATTTGATTGCAACAGGTCGTGATCGACTGTAAGGTGGCCCAGAATTTGCATGGGAAAGGTACTGTAACAGTCTCCACCAATGGGGTGTTTAGATATTTTCAATATTCATCCGTTTCCAGCGGAAGCCCGTTTGATTAATCGCAATCACAAAAGTGGGATGTTGGAAACCATTTACCTTGTCCGAATTACACTACATCGGATTTTCCCAGGTTGGGAATACCTTCCGTCGTCACTCTTTATTCTTATGCCGGTCTTTGTCAATTTATGGTGCTGCTCTGGTGTAAGTAATGATCTACTCCTGCTTTCAAGCCATTCTTGATCTGACGCTACATCGTGCGTTAGGATGGGGTTCAACAAGCGCTGTCCTTGTTGTGAGGGCAGTTGCACATTTGGTCGGACACCACATGCTTGTTATTGTCAAGTATCAATTGGAAGTCTGAAATACACACACTGCCACGTTTTATATATATATATGTTGGGTAGGTGCATTGCACAGGCAGCAACCGCGTTGTGGCGTATGACAAGTCACCTCACAACGGTCCTCATCTTCGTACCTATTATCGCCACAGGGTGTTCGGACCACTCGTAGACATGGCTTGCAATCGTATTGGTCCAAATCAGCTTGCGATTGCTCGATTCCTTGGCCCCTGTGCTTCTCTGACACTGCTGCGATTCATCCATAGCGGTGGTATCAAGATGAAAAGTTGTGTATTCTTTTGACAATGGTGTCTTTTGCATGACACTCACGCTTGAAACTATCATCACCATAATTACTTATTTGACTGGCAGACAAGAAAGGAAAGTAAATTGATAAGTGCTATCATGTGCTCAAGCTTACTCCCTCTTCGATATGGCTTGTGGGCTTAATGACACAATTGGTCTCTTACGGGTGACCCAATCGTCGAGGGAGCAGGATGAAATACTGTGATGTGGTCTTGGCCTTGGTGGATTTAATAACCGTCATTCTTACCTTTCTCTCATGCAGTGGGTGGATCTTTGATGCCAAATTAGACAAACAGAAAATATTGAACTCCCTTAACTAAGGGGCCCATAATGTATGATGACATTTCACATAGACTACAGCATAAATCCAATACCAGATCTCCATAATACCATTATCTGTCAATTCAAGTCGTGGGCACCACACATGTCTACGGAGCAGGTTGTTGTGAACGTCTCGAGGACCAAGGGTTTGTCTGCAATAAGTATAGAAAAAAACAGAGGAGTGGGGCAAAGCCCCGCCAAAATCGGCTGCACCCGTCGGACCCCAAATCAACAAAATCACGTTCAAACACCTGAACAAATCATCGCTGCCTTTTGCAGTGGAAATACGCACTTCTCATCTTTTGGCACTCAGCACTCCTCAGTCACACGCCGAACCTGCTCCAATCGCTTCGATTCGAGACCATGTCTTGGCAAGGTATGTTCATGCGAAAATGTTCAACCTCAAATTTCAGAACGAACCCCCATACTAATTTACGCGATAGCATACGTTGATCAGAGGTATCATGTATCGGATGAAATGCCTTTCAATCCTTCACTAACGTATCACAGCCTCATTGGCACTGGAAATGTCGATAAGGCCGCCATTTTCAATTCCGAAGGCAACTCGGTATGGGCGAGCTCCGCCGGCTTTACCGTCTCGCCGCAAGAGATGCAGGAGGTGGTGGCGGCGTATAAGGACAAAGGCACCGACGGCGTAAAGCAGGTTCAGAGTACAGGGTTGCACGTGGCGGGCGAGCGATTCGTGGTGCTGAAGGCGGACGACCGGAGTATTTACGGCAAGAAGGTTGGTCATCGCATGGTCCCGTAAAATCCTCCGACGCGAGGGTGCAATAAGGATAGGTGGTCATAGATACTGATGGAGATCGCAGGGCCGGGAAGGTGTGGTTATCGTCAAGACGCAGCAGGCCATCCTAGTCACGCACTACCCGGAATCCGTTCAGCCCGGCGCTGCAGCGAATACGGTTGAACAGCTGGGAGATTACTTGGTGAAGGTCGGGTACTAGATATTACGGGCATGCAGAACAGGCATTGCTTACGATGGAACCATGTGCATATGTGAACTATGAGAACTTTGCAGCAGCAGGACTGGTACCGTAACGTCTTCATTCGGCAGGTTTGCATATGATCTTCAATGATCGAGAGCGCCACGGCACTCACTATTGCTGCAGCTAGTATACATTAGTCTTGCTGCAAGGTCGCTTTTGTAACTGTCAGCTACTTATCATCCATCTTACACGCTGCAAAGAGATCCAACTTACCTAGCAAGGACTGAGATACCCTTGGCGTCGGGTATATCAAGCCGTGCAATCAAAAAAGGCTTGATTCCACGGAAACGCTGGAACGGTTAATACGTGATAAACTTCCCACCATCTTGTCAGTAGTGACGAAATTTAACGCCTTCTTCCAACCCGATCTCGGCTCCGACTTCTCGACCTACTCCTGCGGCTGCCATAACTTGAATAGCTTGGACTACGTCTTCTACCACCTCCTCTGTGCGGACTGTAATCCCTGCGCCGGGGCGGCGGTGAGCGGCTGTAGCTAGGACTTCTGTATCTGCCGTCATAGGTCGTCTTTCCCCATCTCCTCGGAGGGCTGCGACTTGGCGAGATGCTTCTTGGCCTGTAGACTCCTCTCTCCTCATACCGATCTCTATAGCCGGCCCCCCTGCCCGCAAATCTCGGAGATGGTCTTCTTCCTCCAACACGATATCCCGGAGACGCACGTGGAGGAGGCGGCCTCCCGTAGCCACGATCCGGCAGTCCTCTTGTCGGTGGGCCGTCACGAAACCTGCGAGGCTCTCCGAATCTGTCTGGCGGAGGAGCTTTCGGAGATGGAGTACGGCTGAACCTTCGACGCGGCAAAACTATGCTCACGTTGATCTGAGCGCCATCCAGGTGCGCCTCATGCATGTGCGCTATCGCACTCTCTGCATATTTTGCGTCGGTATAAAGGATGTAGGCGATACCTTTGTTCATCAAAAACTGCTTGTTCATTGGCATCTCCAGTTCCTGGATTTCGCCGTACGAGCCGAAGATTTCGCGCAAGTGCCCTTCGTTGACATTCTTTGTGAGCTTTTCGATGACGATCTTAGCAGACTGTGGAATCGATGGGCTACGCGACCGCGACACACTGCGGGTGTAGCTTCGTTCGCGGTAGGTTTTGCTGTATCTGCTGTCTCTGCTTCGCGTCAGCCTTTGCCGTATCTGCTTGGTGTCCGGGCACGATACCGCGATGGACTGCGCGACCTTGTCCTGGTGCGGTTCCTACTTCTATCCAATTCGTGTGCATCATCGTATCGTTCATAACTTCGAGACCGAGACCGAGACTGCGAATCAACGCTCGCGGCGGTGGGGATTTTGGCCGGTGTTCGTGAGCGACTTCGTGACCCGCTCCGACGAGCCGCTGGGGACGACATTTCTTATTAAGAGTGGTGTGATTGGCAGACTGCTATCTCTTCGATTGCATGTTCATGCCAAGGAGAGTATCTACGTGGTAGTTTCGTAGAGGTGGTGTGCATGTAGGTGGTTGGTTCTGAATGCTCCTAAAGCTTCTGTTTGGCTGCTGGCCCATGCTTGGTGACGAACAGTCGGGTCTCTCTCTCACATGACGTAAGCCCATGCTTCAGCAGGAACAGTTCATCGAAGTCGAGATCAATTTCACCCAGTACACATAGTGATGCCATCGCTATCACTTCCACGTTTCTCTTGAGCCAAGGCAGCGTCGCCATGATATTTGCAAGAGTACCAATATTTCTCGCCTTCCTGCATGTAGGCCTTGCGAAGCAGCCCTCTGCTCCAAAGTCGATTACCGCCCCGCTCCGTGAGCTCCCATGGGGACAGTTGAACTTCCTACACACCACTGACTTGCACGGGTGGTATGCCGGGCACTTACAGGAACCCCAATACTCGGCCGATTGGGGCGACTATATCTCCTTCACACACCACTTGCGACGGCGAGCGGATGAAGACGGTTCGGATTTGCTACTGATCGATTCCGGGGACCGAGTCGAAGGCAATGGCTTATACGATGCATCCATTCCGAAAGGCAAATATATCCCTGACATCATGAAAGAGCAGCGCATGGATGTGATCACTATTGGCAATCATGAGCTTTACGTCCGCAATACAAGCCAGCGAGAATATGATGAGGTGATCCCGAACTTCAAAGATTCGTATATCGCATCGAATGTTGATATACGCAGCCCAAAAGATGGCAAATTGCAAGCAATGGCACCGCGGTTTCGCAAGTTCACAACCAAGAATCAAGGCATCCGGATACTGGCCTTTGGCGTACTCTTCAATTTCCACGGCAATGCAAACAATACTGTTGTGCAGCCTGTACAGGAAATGATCAAAGAAGAATGGTTTCAAGATGCCATTCGCAGCAAAGATGTTGACTTGATTTTGGTGGCAGGCCATATACCAGTCAGAGACAGCCCGGAGTTTGACCTCATTTACAAGGCAATCCGGCAAGTAAAATGGGATACACCCATTATCTTCTTTGGAGGCCACCTGCACATCCGGGACTATCGGAAATGGGAGAAAAGGGCACAAGGTATTGCGAGTGGGCGGTATATGGAGACGATTGGTTTTGTATCGATTTCTGGGCTGAGTGGTGGTGGTAAAGATGGGAAGGCTGTGATCGATGCATTCCCAACATATAAAAGGATGTACATTGACAACAATCTTTACTCTCTGCATCATCATTCAGGCACAAACAAGTCTACGTTCAACACTGAACTTGGCCAAAATGTCTCCGAAGCGATCAGGCATGACCGAAGGAAGCTGAAACTTGACCATATATTCGGCTGCGCACCTCAGGATTACTGGTTGAATCGCGCCCCATATCCGTCAAACAGTAGCATTCTGACCTGGTTCAACACGGAAGTTATCCCAGATATATATAAAGGCACAACCAAGCCCACGATTGTAATCTTCAATAGCGGGGCGCTTCGCTTTGACATTTTCAAAGGACCGTTCACCACTGATACAACATTCCTCGTTTCTCCCTTTACGAGTGGATTTCGTGTTCTAAAGGATGTACCATATGGCGCCGCAAGTCAAATTCTTCAATTACTCAACAACGAGGGTCCAATCATACTCAAAGATCTCATCAAGTTCACGGGTAGCGGCGACGGGTTTGTGGATCGGAGGTTGGACGAGTTGATTCCTCCCCTACCGCCTGCCTCGTTGCGCCATCGCAAATCATACGTGTCGGAGGAGTCCGAACCACTTGTAACTCGAGGTCAAGTACCTCTCAGCGATATCAACACCGAAAAGCCTTCCGTACCCGGCTATACCACACATGATGATCTCGGCGATGATGGGGATGACACAGTTCACGCCCCCATCCAATTTTACGATGCGCCGAATTGCATTGGTGCGAATATCAATTTCACGCCAACAGGCCCTGAAAAACCGGATACGGTCGATGTGGCGTATAACGAATTTATTGAGGATTGGGTGATTTTGGCTCTAGAATATCTTGGCCAAAAAAGGGAGAAGGCGGAAGCTGAGTCGGCATTCGGCGGAAAGAGTGTGACAAGTATGATTAGTCGGTGGGTGCACGATCATTGGGCGTGCGGAAACTAGAATGTGATTTACGAGCGTGTGTTCATAGAGGGCATTGCGCGTGATGGGACAGTTTTGTTAGGGTACATAGAGTTAAATTGGATAAGAGCAGTATTTCATTCATCTCATGTAGGATGAGGTGTTTCACACGAAAAAAGATACAGAAATTCTTACTCGCTTTTCTTATCAAATCTCTCTATGCCGTATCTGACGTGATAAAAGCTTACGATGATGTACAGTGAAGCGCGGGGAAATTTCGGATAAAAAATTTAGCATTATAGTCAAATTATGAAGCACCTCTTCCAATCAAGCCAATAATCAGAACCACTACAAAGCGGTTCGAGATAAGATACTCGCCTTTATAGCTCAGTTGGTAGAGCGCGACACTAGTATTCAATCAAATACATCGCAATGTCGAGGTCTACGGTTCGACTCCGTATGAAGGCAAGAGCAATTCAAGGGCTTCCTTTTTGAGGGTTTTTTTTTCTCTCGAGTTCGAGGAACAATTTTTGATGGTATCTCCATCGCATGGTCCAAAGTCAATGCCTGTTTTATGATGTGCACAAAATCGAAATAAGTATTTGTGTACTATGAAGATCGGTCCGCTTTGCCTGAACTAACTGGCCAACTAACACAATTCGAACCCCTTGAGTTTCGGTCTGATTCATTTATGCTACCCTAGCTATTTTGAAAGCTTTCATACGACAACTCTGTGCTGTGGGGTGGGTATCGTGGGGTAAAAACAATCACTAATTATTGAGGGAATGGCTGGCTCAGTCTCTCCTCCATGAACTTCATGAGCACAGGTGGGACTGCCTCATCAGTTGCTCGGATGGTCAGTCGATACATCTGCTTGTCATCAGCATACTACACTGCGCTTCTGGCTTGGGAACAAAACACACCTTATTTTCGCCATTTGGCTCCAACCTCAACAGGCAGCCAAATTTACCAGAGACAGTGTTGAGGACAGTTGCACCAACAAAGTTCCTTGGATTTGGATCCACACCGTCTAGCACCCCCCATTTAAACCCCGTGAGGAAACTCCGTGTGTTTTCGGACCCCACATCAAAGCCTCTGAATATTTTCTGCGACTCCCTAGGAGCACCGCCAATCTGTTTCCACCGTTTGAAAAAGTCATCTGCGCTCAATACTGCGCCTTCCATATACTTGTGCAACGCCACGGGAAGCTGTAGCGTCAATGCTTGCAGTGATCCCGCCATGTAGGAGATGCGTATCGTAGGCGGATCCATGAAAATGCCTTTCGCCTCGAACATGATCATCTGCGAAGTCTGGGCTCCCGCGTGTACGGTGGTATCCGGTAGACCTTTGATATCAATCTTGAGGTTCTCTGACGATCGATTATCGAGAGTCGTTGTAAGTGAATGAATCGCGGCGCTTGACTTGTTCGTGAAGTATAAAATCACGCAACCCACTTCACCACGATATTCAGAGCGCAAGCCAACCTGGATCTGTGCATCTTCGTACAGGACGCCTTCCGATTTGAGCAGCAGCCTATTGTAACCCGGTTCCCAATCAGGGGACAAGTGTGATGCACTTGCGAGATTTGGCGTTCCGCCAGTGAGATCTAAACCAGCAAGTTCCTCGATCGGCGACTTCACGACACCATTGGTGTAAGTTCCATTAGCACCATTCTTTGTAACGGCACCAGAGAAGTTTCGTTTCAAAGTGCTACTCCGCTCGACTCCAGAAATCCCATCTTTCCCGGTTACTGACCATGTACGTTTGTCGCCGACTGCACCTTGTTTCTTGTCCAGCCTTGATATAAGCGCCGAAGCGCGCTCCGGGAAAGGCGGCATCTCATCGCAAACCGTCCGTAACAGTTCGTCAGATGGCATCGTGGCCAAAGCCAAATATTCGCAAGCGCGCTGCTGCAACTCTGAATCGAGTGTGTGGCTGTACGTCTCGAATGCCTGCAACAATTGAGGTTTAATCTCGGGGAAGAGATTGACAAACTTGACGAATGCTGAAAGAATCATCGCTCGTGTGTTGGGTGAACATGAGTTGAATTTGGTCTGTAATGCCAGGAATTGTTCGATTGGACTGCATCCTGGATTGTCCGCAATTAAGTGGCCAAATTCCCCTAGTATATAACTCCCGATCTTGACCAGCGTCTCGTGGCAGTGGTCATCCTGACAATATTTGAGGATGTTCTGAGCAGCATACACTTGCAACTCGTCATTATTCGTCACAATTTGGATGATCCTCTGCCACACCTCGTCGCTCACATGGTCTCCAGCCATAGCAATGAGTCGCATTGAGATGTCTACGTACCATTTCGCGTCGGTCGCATACTTTTCAGTCAGAATTGCAATCTTGAGCACCATTTCTTCCCGAATTGCGTAGTCTGCAGTTTGAAGATACTTGAGGAGCTCATGGACGATCTTTTGGGAGTTGGTGCTGTCGCACATACTGTAGAGAAGATCCAAACCCTGCCGGCGTACGGTGATATCTCGGTCTCGCAATGAGCCAATGATGATGTCCTGGTGCTTCTTGATAGGCTCAAGCGTGTCTGAGGTGACTGCTAAGTGTGTCATTGCCTCCAGGCCTAGGTAACGAACATTAGTCTCCCTAGAGCCAATGAATTTTCCAAGCTTGGAAGAAATCTGCACCATCAAGTCACGCTCAGTGTCCAGATGAATGATAAGATTGATTGCTTCGAATAGCACGGCGTTTTGCGCGTTATTTTGTTGCACATTTTTTGGCATTTCCATCGCATTGTCCAAAATGACTTGAAGCGAATCGCGCATAATACCGCGCACAAAATCATCTTCTGACGGTGGAAAGTATTGCAGCAGCCGGAGAAGCTTGACCTGGAGCCATGGTGAAGGTACTTTGTAATATACGTAGTCTCCCGAGTACTCGTGATCAATAACGATCTTCCTTAGTCGCTGGGCGGCCTTGATGTAGCTACCTTTATAGGTTTCCGGGTCATCTTGAGCGAGTGCCATTACCAATGAAGTCACCGACAGTGCGACACCCATGTCGAGGTCATCCATAATGGCAATGATTCGCTCGTTCCATTCAGGCTGCACGATGCTTGGAACCTTGCGATACAGTCGCAAAAGCGTGAGTGCCGCCTTTTTCTTCACGAATGGTTTTGATGTCGGTGAGATCAATAAACGGTGCACATCTGAGCATAACGCCTCCGCCATCTCCTTGCTTCCAACATTGGCGATTGCATGTAACGCGAGACAGTTGTTGAGCTCATTGTGATCCGCCAAGTCCTTGCGTATGCTGTTCACAACCAAGTGTAGCAGCTCATGTTGCTCATGCAGAAACAGCGTAACAGCCAGATACCCAATCTGCTTCTCCGAGTACTTGGTCGCTGATATGAGATTGACCGCCTCTAAGTGTCCAAAATCAACGTTCCAACCAAGGATGTATATGTACAACAGTTTGCACACATATTTCTTCTTGTCGTAGCCTGACAAGCTCCCTTGCTTGAACTTCGACCGTATATTTGCCAGCTCTTTATTGATGCGCTTCTCTTCTAATTCTCGGGCTCGCGCGTTTCGGAGGTCAGCGATGAAGGAGACGAGCCCGCGCATGGTATTCTCCTTGCTGGAGCCGCTCGTGCCTCTGTTGAACATGGCTGCGGCCATCGTGGCCTAGCCACGGGTATGGGATTCCCTACCCTACGATGTTCGTGCTACAAAAGCTCGTGAGGCAGCATGAAATGAGATGTGAGGAGGCGCAGCGGCTTCTATTGCCAACAATCAGAGAGGTTTGGTTGGACTGGACGTGGCGGGCTTGGCGAGGGGCTCATGCACTTGTACGTTTTAATCCCTGTGGAGGGCTTGAACGAGATCTCACTGATGCTCCTTCGAATGGGATTCGAGGCGTTACTAAAGGGAATTGGAAACTGAAAATATCTATTGAGAGTAACAAGTATAGTAGGAGACTTGCTGTACGGTGTTGAGAAGCTCAGACCCTCCGGTTATATACCCCGAAAATCGATCTGCAGTCTTGCCCGCTTCCAACGAATGTAAAGCAACGACAGCGAGCTCAAGACCAAAGAGACAAGACATACATGAATAAATTTGGTATTGCAGCAACATAGATTTTATGAATCGCTTTCAAGTTTGGTGTGACGGGTGAATTGAATAACACTAATAATTGGGAATCCCGAGGGACGCATCTGTATCTTCTTGACGTTACAAAAAGCATACGGCATCTTTACTATCCTTTTGGGCCAGCTCCCTTCCGAACACCAACTAACTCCGCGGCGTCATTGAATCATTCTCACGCAAAACTTATAGTACAGCCTCTTTCTAATTCATTGCAATTTCTATGCGCCTGTCGACTTGGTGGTGAAGTCGGTCTCCAGTTCAGAAGCCGACCCAACCTCCGTTCCGCCACATGTGCAAGACCCTATACACCCGGAATCAGTATTATATCGAAGAGCATGGGGATATTGGTGGAGCTGGACCGGCAGATCTCTTTCCGCATGAGCAGGTAGACCCTGTGGGCTGCGCGTTCTCCTGCGTCGCCCGGGAGCAGGTGCAATGGCCAGCTGGACGTTGATCTGAGGCATATTCAGCATTCGAAAAGACAAGTGAGAGGTTATTCAGGCAAGGTGAGGAAGGAGAAGTGGAGACATACTGCATGAGCACCGAGCACCAGTGACTTGATTCTCGGTCTGAGCCCTCTCACAGGTGCAATGCATGGCAGGCTGTTTACCGCACGAACATTTGGCCTCTTTTGCGCAGATGCAGCCACCTTCTCGGCCGCAACAAGTGGCAGGGACAGTGGCAGAAGACATGGTCTTGGTTGTTCGTTTGGCCTGAGGAAGTATGTGCGTGAAGGGCGTGAAGGGCTAAGCTGAGATCGTCGGAAACGTCTTGGGAGTCAAACTGGTCGTAGTTGTGGAAAAGGTTCAGGACAAAGCCTCAGAGTGAAGAAATGTGACTCTTTATATCATTCCAACCCATCTGATATAATTATCTGATTTAAAGTTCTAGGTAGGTAAACACATTTTCTATGATTGGTCGGCAACGTGGGGTTCTACAATTCCTTCCACGAGCCAAGTAAGGAGCCACCTATCTCGTGATCGCGGATTTCCGTCGGGCTCATTTCAGTTGGGTACGTAGACCACATATGTTTTCCAGCATCAGTCGAATTTTGGGAGCATCTGTGTATGTACATGTGCCATGATAGTTCAACGTAGCCCCGGTGTATGACCACGCACATGTCCTAATGGTATACCCTAAGCAGAACAGACATAAATTGTCACGCCAAACGAGAATGCAGTTATGTGTCCACACGATGTCAGCATCCAAAGCCGAAGAGCACTATTGAGAACTTGTGTGTCGCTAGTGCATTTGGTGGAAGGCCAGATAGAGGTCATATATCGGCTCAAGGCATTCATGCGGTATTTGAAGCACCTTGTTTGATCGTCAGCGAAGAGGATGAATAGCACGGAAACAGCATACCAAATCTTCCCTTGTAGCTTCAGGCCGTGAATGAAAGTCATGTATGGAAGCAACAGTTCACTCTTTTGGACAAGACTAGGCAGGATGTCCATTCTAGCGTACACCAAAAGCAACCCTTATCCTATTCACAGCATCTCCCGTTCAAATACAAATTCCCTGTCGTTCAGCTATATCCGATGAGCGCCACCCATGCCCAGTGAAAAATTTTCTTCATGCACCTTCGTCATAAAAGTCATGCAGGCTTTCCACTTAAAATTGCAGTCTTCTGACTGGACTGCCACGCCCCTCAATCTGCGCAAGTCCTCCTCCACTCGGTTGCGGCTCGAAGGCAGCCGGTGGCTGATGCCACGGAGTACCATAGAACCCACCGTCCTGTCCACTGAAAGACCGCTGCGGAGTTGGAGGTGGTGCAGGTTGATAGTAAGATTGGAAGCCCGCAGACTGTTCGGTCTTTCTGATAAGACCAAAAGCGAAGTTGCTAATCGCGAAGCAACCGAAGACCAATATTGCCGTGAAGATCATAGCTTTGTAGCTAATGGGCTCGACAAAAGAATTGAATATTTCGGCGAAAGTATGTGCACTGACCTTCGCGCGTCCAACCCTTGCCGGATCTTGGTTCATACACTTCTCCCAGTTGCTACAGACGGTGTCTAGAGCTGGCATCCGCGTCTTTGGTTCGCAATTGTTCTCTTTATACTGCTTGGCGCAAAGAGCCATCTCTATCATGATTTCCGCCATCGCCTCATGCGATTTCTTGTCTACGTCACCCTGCACCGCAGACCAAAAGCAGTAGATGAGATAGGCGCAGCCGCCCAGCAGGAAGACATTGAAAGCCAGCTGCGCGTAGAAGCTTAGAATATGTGGAACAGTAGGGTGCTGGCCGATGAACGTGAAAAATGATGCGATCCAATTTTCTTTCTGGTCGGGTTTTGGCAATGCACTATTATGTTGGTTGCTTGCCTTGCGCGGGCTCATCTGGAGCCTATCGTCATCGTCTCCGGACTCGGACACACTATGCCTCCTCTTTCGACTGTACTGCCGATCGACCTCCTTCTTGCGCCGTCGATGTATTTTCCGCCCCATACCCTCTGAATGATCGGCGCGTGGAACCTCGCCTCTCCCAGGACTATTGAATTTGCTTTTCAATTTCATCATCCAGCTGTCTCTCCTTAGAGACGTGGGCTTCTCTTTTACTGGACTCGAAAACTGGGAGGTGGTAGGCAGTGTTGGGGCAGAGGCAGCGTCTACTTTGCATAAAGCGCTGCGCAGGCTCATGCTTTCGGGCGTCGCATCGCTGTCATCTCGCACCTCAGGTGATTTTGGTGTCTCTCCTGCTGAAGAATCGTCGATATCATTGGTTGTTTTGCGTGGGGTATTAAAGAGAGCATTGAAGGCTGGGGGTGCAGGAAGTGGTTTGCTGGGGGAGGTTGGATGGCGGTTCTTGGGTTTCGAGGGAGAGTCGAACGTGCTATAGCTTCCTTGTATCATGCTTATCAGCTTAATTGCCTCGCCTATCTCAATATCGCTGCCAGACGAACTCTTTTTTGTAGATTGAGGAAAGGCTTGTGGGTTTTGGCCCAATTGGGCGAATGGCGAGAAACAGTTGATCGGGCCTGTACCATTTTGGAATTCAAACTCCATCGGCCCTTCGTTCGTATGTCTCGACATTTTTGAACGAGCGCTGAAGGTGCTGGGGAGGGGTGAAGTATGGGATGCGCTGAGTTGGGAGAAAGCGGAGCAGGGTTCGAGTAAATAAACGCTCAGACCAGGGTGTTGCGAAGGGTGAATTTGAGTGCCAAACACTTTTTCCTCGCTGCTCAATCTTTTGATTTCCTAGAATTACGGTTTGCATTTCCTCAATCGCCGATTTTCCATTCCCGAGACAGTTGGTTCAAGTATTGGTGTCTTACATTGTCTATTCGATGTTTTGCAATATTGCCCATGAAATACTTGGGGCGGATTGGCCAAATTCAGCATGCCGCCATCCTCATTTTCAAGCTACCTTACATTTCGGCTTCCTCGCACTTCATAGCCATATCTTGTCCTTCTTCATCTGAGTGTATCTTTGGCATAACGTCATGACATCTGTTAAATGGCAGACCGCGAATGGGGCCAGAGAAATCCACGATGTTTCTAGACCCTTTACCATCAAAGCATGTCCCAAAACCGATATCTGGCGGCGAAGCGCAGAAGATGACGTTTTCAATGCACCATATGTCTACAGAAGCATTCGGGTATCGTCCTTCAAGCAAATGCGTGTAACGGTGTCTGGAAATTGGAAAACCCAATACGATCAAGGCGGGCTAGTTCTTTCGCTGCCCTTCCACGATGGCCCGACGCGGTGGATCAAAGCAGGAATTGAGTACTTTGAAGGCCAGCCTGTATTAGGTGTCGTTGGCACAGATCGATTCTCAGACTGGTCTCTTTGTCCCATGAGTAAAGGAGAGAAGAAAGCAACCTTTGAGTTTCGTAAAGAAGGTTCAACACTATGGGTATTTGCAATCATGAACGGGTCTCATCAACCGTTGCGAGAAGTCAAATGGGCTTTTCTCGACAATGAAAGTCAGTCGAATCAACAATCTGAGATGCGAATTGGAGTGTATGCTGCAAAACCGACAGCAGACCAAGGCAATGCTGAAGCCCCAATTGAGGTCCTATTCGAGGACCTTTTTCTGGAAATCGCCTAGATAGCGTTCTATCAACCAATCCCTCTGTTGAATAAACGCGTTTATAAATACAAACGATGTAATAAATGCCATCGGCAACACTTTAAGACCAATCTCCCGTTAGTTCAATGCCTTTTCCTTCCGCGTGCAACTTCTCCACCCCTTCTAGAGTCCACGCATCTGGCGTATACCCTGGTGGTATATTCGTGTTAATGAACTCGGGTCCTCCGCACAAACTTGCAGAGGCTGTGTTGTAATTTTCATCGACGTACTTCTCGGGGTCTAACATGAAAATCCACTTAGGCACCCTCGCTTTGACTTTCTCAGGATCGGAGCCAACCTTTTCCATATCCTGTTTGTGATATCTTTCAGCATTGTGAAAGCCTAATCTTTGGGCACAAGAAACACGATCAGAGCGCAGAAGGCTATGAGTAGCAACGCCCAGGGCTAGCTTGTCCTTTCCAGAACGTTGAAGGCACGCCGCAATAGTGACAGCGTCTTCGATTGCTTGTGTAGCACCATTGCCAGATGTCGGCAGGAAAGAATGTGCTGCATCGCCAATTTGAACCACAAAACATGCAGCGGAGCAAGTGGTACGTGTAGGATTGCGCCAGAGGAGCGGCCAGAATACAATTGACCCTTCAGGCATGGTCTTGACTAGTCTGATCATAGGCTCTCCCCACCCGGGTGTCTGTTCCAGAATTTTCAGCACATCATCAGTGCTAACTTTGTAATGCCAGGATTCGGTTGTTGACTGCTCACCAGGTTCTGTGAAGGTTAGGCCCCAGCACATAAGTCCATTTTGTCCATTTTTGTCAACATAGCTTAAACTCATAGCGTGAGTATCAGGGCCAAGCCAGCCTTGCATCATCGGGTATTTGCCATCTTTCAGTCCGAAGTATTCTTTAACGACAGGGTCCTTCTCTGCCATCTCGAGTGGCCACGCAGCACGGAAAATACTTCGTCCAGAAGGCTTGCCTTTGCTCTCCCCCCCAAGCACAAGGTGTTGAGATTTCGAACCCAGTCCATCCGCAGCAATGACAAGGTCAGCCTCCATCCGCTCTCCGTTTTTCAACACCACCCCACCCACACTACGCTCTTCATCTTCGTAGTACTCAACAACCTGTTGCTCATATTGGATTTTGATACCAAACCTCTTGATCTGGCGATAGAGCATCTGATGAAACAAGGGTCGTAATTGCGTCACCATCGGCTGATCGTCTGCAGACATTTTTTGCCCTCCTACCAGTTTTGAAAAAGGTAAAGCGTCACCGATTGCTTCACCGGTGTGCTTTCGGTAGCGCATCCAGCCGTCATGTATCGATATCTCGGTGAATTCTCTCTTCATGGCTGGGTAGTGGTCGAGAAACAAGCGGCCAGAGCGACCAATGGTGAACATGTCACCTTCGGTCATTTTGTGAGCGATGGATTTGTTGAAGTGAAAGTTCAAATTAGCACTGACCTCCAGTACTTGCACCTGCCGTTCGTTCTAAGATGCGAACGTTGTGGCCCTTGCGATGGCATTCCAGAGCTGTTACGAGACCGCCCACACCAGCTCCAACAATGAGGATGTTGATACCAGTTGCTGGATAAATGTACACGCCATCTTCGGTGTGAAATGTGCTGTTGGTATCAATCGAGTGATTGAAGGGAGACATTCCAACGTGTGAATTGGGTATGTCCAAAATCAATCTATCAACTCGGATCTTTGAAAATTTAAGTGGAAAAAAGGGTACGTGAACGCAGAGCATATGCGTTTGGCATCAATGACAATCTCATGTTTACCCATCGCGGAATTTATATTCCTCATGCTACCACAAGGCCTTTCATAATATCGGTGATGGACGGCGCCATGAGCACCGACAGCTTCGAATCAGGACACAAATTGCTACCCGCAGCATTGCTAATCGTCGGAATGCCATAACTATGTGAAGTCGTCGTCTGAGAGATCACGGAACGTAGAGCAGTGTGCACGGATTAAATTCGAATAGCATGAATACTGATTGGCCCAAATGCCGGCTGGTACTATTTTTGGAGATTTCGATGGCTCCGAAAGCGTGTCTCGGTATCGAGTGGCTTTTTACGTCCGATACTAAGAAGTTTTGAGAGGTCTTCGTCTTCGTAATTCTCGTTGGCATTCTCTGCTTTGGGTTAATGATGATTCACTATGTCAGAAAGTCGTTGGTGCACGGCTTGACGATTCATTTTCATATAAGTTGAGTCATATTTGACAAAGATCGGTCATCAAACGATACAATTCGTTCCAATCGGTTTGAAGGCTTTCACCGATACCATAAGAATCTCCGTCAGAGCTGTAGGCTGCTCTATTATCTGCCTCGCTTCTTGAGCAACCCATACCGGGTAAGAGTGCGTTGTGAGGAGTTGAGCCATTACCATGTTTAAAAACAAGCATGTGCCTGTTAACGGAGGTTGCAACAATGTCTTTAGGTAGACGGTCTCGATCGCTTTGTTGAGTTGATTTGCAGCCAAGAACCCTTCGAATAGAAATCGAAAGCGCAATCCTCCTCTGGCTCAAGTTCAAACTCGGTATGACGTGCTCGAACACTGCACGGAGGACATTACGAGCTCTTTTCACGTCTTCGTCGTCTGTTGGCAGCTTCAATAACATAGCGCCCTTTGTCAATGGTAGAAGTCCAAACCACGGGAAATATACTTGGAATTGCCATCGCCATCTCCGCAAGGCAGGTTGTGAAAACAACTCTATTACTGTCTCCATGAGCACAAGGCTGGTTTTGAAGGAGCGCCTGCAAGCTTGAGTGCCCTCAGTTTCCGTGCTGATATGTATTTGCGAACCATAGGAAGCCTTAAGGCTCTGTAAAGTGGCTTTTGTCAAGAAAATTTCCGATGTAAGCCGTGTGAGTAACTGTAGCGGCACGGAAGGATCACAATGCTGAATAATATCGCTACTGATTTTTGTTTTAAAAACTTTCAGCATGTCCTCTTGTTCAGACAATGAAACTTCACAGGAGCCCATTAATTGCCAGAGCCCTTTTGCGACGGTGGGAGCTGATCTGGTTCTCACGCCAGTGTTGAAATATGCCAACAGTCGGACATATAACATTTCCGGCATTACTCTTTCGTGCTCAGGGAGCTTTCGCATAGTGGAAAACAACTCAACGTCGCCAATGCCCGGCACCAATTCTAGATCAAGTTCTTTAAATGATATATATCTCTCTCTGCCGACGGATTCAGATGTTTGTGCATCAAAATTTACAATAGCCGACCATAGCCGTTTCCTCATCTCTTTCTCGAAAATCGATAAATTTGATTGACATTCTAGCTTCGGTAATTTCAGCTTTACAGCTAGTCTGATTGCAAGTCCCATCATTGACCATACCCTTTCCACTTCTCCAAGGCTCTGAAGTGAGATCAAATAGAGAAGGAATGCCGCAAGTACTTCAATTTCATCAGTCGTCACAACATTTGCCGCGCATAAAGCATTTTCCGTTGCTTGCTTGAACCTAGATAAGAGGGTTTTGCGTTGCTCATGGAGCAAGATGTGGCATTCATCGTTCTCGAGTGAGGCGACACTGACAAAGTAGATAGACGAAAAAAGCGCCTGCTCATTTCTTGATATAGAGGATTTTTCTATACGGCCTAGTACTGAATTCTGAATCGTCGGAGCATGGAGAATTTTGAAAAGCGGGTCCACATTACTTAGGTATATTTGCCACAGCTGGGATATTTGGGCGGTTGTTGGTTGCAAATTTCGCTCTGTCGAAGATTCAAATAGGAAGCTTGTCGACAATGGCGCTGAAGGCTGCAATCCTGGAGCGAGCCCAGAACTTATTTGAACAACTTCGTAGATGTCCTCCCGGCATTGCCTTTCTGGGGATGATTCGTGTTTCTGAGAACTTGATTCAATTCGTTCTCCAGGTGCCGTGTCATTGCATTTTACACGGCTCAATGAAGAATTGAAGATGCGCCTGCGTACGCTTGTGTTACGGTCTTACAATCTTCGCATTAGCGTACTGCAGATATCAGGTACAACTAAGAAATCAGGATGGATTGCATGTCTCAGAAAGTGACAATACATTCCACCGTTGTGATTATTGAGAGTAGTGACCAAGAAGCTCAGATCAATGTCTTTATAAAGTAACATAAAGCAACCTACCGTATACCGCTCCTGCTACACTATCTTTGTCACTGCGAGGTGGGGGACCTCGCTTCTTCCCATTACGATTTGCCGGCTTGTATTCGCATTGCAGATCAGTCTTTTGACAAGGGCCACATGGATATGTCCGACTGCATTTGACCTTCCGCCGTTGACAGACTGCACAAGATGGGGTTGTGTTGTCTCTCTTCGTAACTTCCATTATCCGTCGACTCTCAAAAGGAGATTTACCAAGAAAGCAGGAAGTTTGCCGACCAAAAATCCAAGAGATACGATATATGGCAATAGTAAGCTATAAATGTGATGGGAATCTACCGAGCCGTTGTATCTTACAAGAGTGTTATCTTTTTTTTTGAACATGAGCGAAGGGGAAGCATTCGGTGCCGAGAATCGGATAAATGCTCGGACCGTTCATTGCTATGACAACCAAACGCCGTGTTTTGTAGCTGGTCCACCTTCTCAAATGAGTGCGTTTTGTCTACCCAACAGCAGCTCACATTCAAGACAAGGAAAGCGTATGACTTATGATATCTCCAACATCAATCCCGCTCCCGTCAATGGATAACAGCCTTCTTGACGTGGATGGCCCACCAAGCTCTCCATTTGTAACGGAGGTCGAAGGCCAAAGCAGAAGCCCAAGCAAACAATGGATGCCGAACTTTGACAACACAATTGACGAGGAGAATGAATGTCTCCACTCACCTACGAAGTCGCAAAAGTTTCCTGTGTGTATGGAGGACAAAGAGAATTGTCCACATGAAGAGAACACAGCGACTTTGAAGAAGGTGTTTGAATCACCCCAAACAACGCCTGGGCGGGTCCTTATAGATCCGAATGCGCCAGATCCTCGATCAGTTTCGAAAGAAGGTCGAAGAAGAAGTAGTGCTGATGCAGGCATGATGCCACCGCCTCCATCGATGCAAAAAAATCGCAACACACCGGAAAAGTCGCCCTCAAAGCGGATACCGAATGCAACTCAAACACCTTTGCCGCTGAACAGCGGCAACTCACACGAAGAGCACAGAGCATATTTCCAAGCCGGTCTTGATATGCAGAATAATTCAGTACCGACACAGGATGCTGTTAGCGTTGATGACACATGCTTCAGCACGTTTTCAGAGGTTCCTGAAATGACATTGTTCGCAAAACTAGGCCAGAGCCCAACAAAGCCAGGGAATATAATACATACACCGCGGGGTATGCCATGCGCGACACCACGCACTACTCGCAAGCGCTCGTCGCCATCTCGCTCACCATCTCCAACGCCGCAAAGACAGAAAACACCTGCCGTGCAGAACCAAGACGGAACTACCTGCTTTCTCATTGACTTTACACAGCAGATCGAAACGGTTAGCAACTACCGGGCTGCGTCGCCTGGAAAAGCTTCGACTGAATCGAACCTTCTACAATTCATACAGAATCAGCGGTCACCGAACAAACCTCGTCATGTCCACGCCACTCCCAATAAATCGAATAACATACTCAGTCTGCTTGATTTCGAGCTTCCTCCCCCGCCGACCCCTCGTTCGGTACCAACAATCACAGTTCGAGAGCTTGAGTCGCTCAAATCCACCTATCTATCTCAGATTTCATCTTTGAAGGCAACTTTGAGCGGACGGGAGGCCGAAGTAGAGAGTTTGAAGCGTGCTGTCGGTGATGCTGAGAGGCGAGCAGGCGAGACACAGGAAGCATTGCGAGAGGAGAGGAGCAGGAGAGAACATGTAGAGCAGGAGAAAGCTGGATGGGAGAAGCGCGGGCAGGAAGTTGAAAGTGTACTCAGGAACGTGAAAGCTGAAATTCTCAAGAGTGAGGCAGAAAAAGAAGAACTCATTCGTAAAATCGAAGAAATCGGACATCGCGCAGAAGAAGCGGAGGCACGCGCAGTCAAGGCCGAGGAACGCTTTGCGGAAGCTCTTGCGGCTCGTGCAGACGGTGGCAAAGGGAATGAAAACGCTGTCAATGAACAGGTCCAGCGACTCTATAACGCGCATATTGACGCGAAGATTGAGCAAGTCAGCAGGGAGCTTCACTCAGTGTACAAGGAAAAGCATGAGAGGAAAGTTGCCACTCTGAAGAGAAGCTACGAAGCACGCAACGAAAAGAAGATAACCGAGCTACAAAGTCGACTAGCCAGCCTCGAGAAACAAAATGTCGAGCTCATGGCAGCCAGAGACGCTACATACTCGGGTCCAGTCCAGGTGGTAGCAGCAGACGTACAGCTTAAAGCCCAACTCGAGGAGCAGAAGGCCGCATTCTCCCGCCTTGAGCACGAATTAGCTACATCCCGTCAGCAACAGGATCAATTGATGAGGGAGCTACAGCAAGAGCGCATTGAGAAGGGTGACTTGGTTGCCGCAGTGGACGAAATGCTAGCACTGCAAGCTGAGACTGGCTCGGCTCCTCAGGGAGCAGTGGGCATGGTGGAAGACTTCAGGAAGAGCATTAGTAGGCCTCCTAGTGCTCTACGAGCGCCTGGCGTGAGCCGAATCGGCGGTCCGGGAGGATTGACTAAGAGTGTGAATGGAGGCAAGTCAAAGATGTTGGCGAATATTGAAAGAATGGGTAGGCAAGGGATTTCTGGTGGGCCGTCTGCCATGGAGTAGATTATCCATGATTTGCTTCCGTGGAGAAAAAGTGGAAGGATACGCACCATTTCGTGATTGGACCAAGGAGAGATTGTAAAATATGGAATTGCATCGTTAAGCTCAAGAGTGGAGTTTCTGTTATGACCCTCTGACCGGCTCTGAGTCTCGACCGTAATGAAAGAGTCATGCACGTATGACGGCGTGCTTTCAATGAATCAATGGCGCAACGCTCTTCATCTTTTGCCACCGGATTTCCTTTCCCGCCCAAGTTGACGACTTCGGGTTTCATGAATCAACGATCCTTTCATCCATAATGCATACCCGACTCAGAACCTCTACGACGTCGAATATACATGATTCGACCGCCAACTCTTTATGGAGTTGTGCGCCGGAGAAGCCTTCGCAGCCGAGGCTGAGAGCTCTACTTGTGCGAGCTGGTATAAATCTTGACATGTCAGATGTTCGATTCCCAGAAATGATCTGAGTTTAGCTGCCTGCTCAATTTACAGTTGAGTATTTGCTTTTGTGTCACTTTGTCCAGCTTTCGTTTTCTTTTGGTCTCTTTTTGAAGGACTTCAAGCTTGTTCGCCTAAATGGCAGACCTCACTGTTCGAGAGATGATGAAGGGCCGACACCTCGGCAAACGGAAGCACCGTGCAGAAGAGGACGCGCAGCACCGCCTTGCTGGTCCAATTCATCAAGAACGTCACATGAAGATCATTTGCGTTGGAGCAGGGGCATCTGGTCTTCTATTCTCATACAAGATTCAACGCCATTTTCAGAACTACGATTTAACCATATATGAAAAGAACTCTGAAGTTAGCGGAACATGGTGGGAGAACAAGTATCCGGGATGCGCTTGTGATGTTCCCAGCCATAATTATACGTGGTCATTTGAACCAAAGTTGGATTGGAGCGCTGTATATGCGGGTTCGGGAGAGATCTTCGATTACTTCAACAACTTTGCAAACAAGTACCGGTTGCACAAATACATCAAGACAAGGCATCAAGTTATTGGAGCTACATGGGACGAGCAGCTCAGCGAATGGCGGGTCAAAGTTCAGGACTTGACCAGCGGGAACGAAATTGAAGATTGGTGCGATATCCTGATCAATGCTTCTGGGATCTTGAACAACTGGCGATGGCCAGCCATTCCAGGGCTTTTTGATTACAAAGGAAAATTGCTGCACACGGCGAATTGGGACGAAAGCGTTCAACTTGAAGGCGTGCACGTCGGCTTAATTGGTAATGGATCCTCTGGAATTCAAGTACTTCCAACCATTCAGCCCAAGGTCAAACACATTACCACATTTATACGCGAGCCCACTTGGGTTTCACCTGTTCAGGGACTGGAACAGCATGTCTTCACCCCACAAGAACGGCATGACTTTCTCCATAAGCCTGGAGCATTGACCTCATATCGTAAACAAATTGAAACAGGGCTAAACGGCCAATTTGGCTTATTCCTCAAAGGCAGTACCGTTAATAACTCAACTCATGACTACATGGTTGACCAAATGAAGCAGAAACTCAATGATGACCGGCTGATCACCAAGCTCATTCCGGAATGGAGTGTTGGTTGTCGGCGATTGACCCCTGGCGTTGGATACTTGGAGTCACTGACAAAAGATAATGTCACCGTGGTTTACGGGGAGATTGAGAAGATTACCGAGAGAGGTTGTGTTTGCGATGATGGCAACGAGTATCCAATCGATGTTTTGATATGTGCCACTGGATTTGACACAACTTTTAAGCCTCGCTTTCCATTAATCGGGCCAAATGGAAGGAATTTGCAGGATGAATGGGCTAAAGAGCCGCGATCATATTTGGGCATCGCCGCTGCCGATTTTCCAAACTACATGATGTTCCTCGGACCCAACTGTCCCATCGGCAACGGCCCTGTATTATCAGCTATTGAGTTGCAGGCAGACTATATGTGCAAGCTAATTGATCACTGGCAAACACACAACATCAGGAAGTTCTCCCCAAAGAAGGGAGCAGTCGACGACTTTATTGCGCACAAGGATAATTTCATGAAACGAACTGTCTGGAATGATCCATGCCGTTCATGGTACAAGAGCGGACAGATTGATGCTCCCATTACAGCTCTTTGGCCGGGAAGTACGCTGCACTATATTGAAGCACTTTCAGATCTCAGAATGGAAGATTTTGACGTAGAATATGCCGGTAACAGATTTGCATGGCTCGGTAATGGGTATAGCCAGACTGAACTTGATCAGACGGCCGATTGGGCCTATTACATTCGGGAGTATGATGACGGAGAGTGGCTGAGCAGAGGGAAAAGGAGGGAAAATTTGACTAAGAGCGGTACAATTCGATGGAGAGAAGGCGCAGTCGACTTTTCTGGAGCGCAATCAAAGATTTAAATTTGTCTCGGTATCTTCATATAGTATATAACTTTGAATCTGAAGTTTGTCGACATCAAATGAGATGACGAAGCAGCTCACATCTTGATTAAGTTAGAAATGCGCCGTTTAGGGAATGGCAGCATTTCTTAACGCAACTTTTCATGGAAGTCATCACAGGCTGAATGTCTTAAATACAACGTAGACCCCCAAAAGTAAGGCTTAGTGGAAAAAAATGGACAAACATCATTTAATTGGCGGTAGGTATGAGCTTTCATTGTGCAGTATAGCCTCCATCCACTACTACACCTGCTCCAGTCATGAAACTTGCCATCGGACTTGCCATAAGAGCAACCATGTCACCAATTTCTTCTGGTTCGCCAAGCCTGTTCTGCGGGACTTTGGAAATCTCTCCAGCCATAACTTCCTCGGACTGAAGCATATTAGTGTGGTCATATGGTACTTCAATTTATTTGCTCACCTCGACTGCTTTAATAAGCGGCGTAGCGATGTAACCAGGGCAGATGGCATTGATCCTAATCCCCTGTGGAGCATACATCACGGCATCCGTCCTAGTCAGCCCCATTACGCCATGTTTCGCTGCTGTGTAGGCTACTGCTGGTGTTCCGGGAGATGATGCAACGAGGCCCAACATTGAGGCGACATTGATGATTACTCCACGATTACCTCGTGGCGGCGGGTTAAGTGGTTCTTGTCTCAACATCTGTCTGATATTTTGGCCATAGCTGTCAGCAATTATTTCCTACTGGTGATTGAACCAAGATTTGACATGCCGGATCTGCGCTCGCTGACATAGCCAAACACCGTCTAAATCAACGGACAATACTTTCTGCCACTTGTCCAAACCAAGCTGGTCTGTCCGACCTGCTTCACCAATTCCAGCATTATTAACACCGATGTCAATCCTTCCAAATCGCTTTACAGTTTGTTCGACAGCCGAGTTTACTTCTGCCTCTCGGCTAACATCCATTTCAATTTGAAGAATTTCAATATGCTTATGCCGAGCCTCAAGCTCTTTCGTCGTTTGCTCAAGCTTATGTGAAGCTATATCGCAGAGTACAAGTTTGTCGACACCATACTTCGCTAATGAATATGCTGTGAATTGTCCGATACCTGAGCCCGCGCCGGTAATAAAAGCAGTCCCGCGTAATAAGCTGCCAGCCATTACCACGAATCTTTTAATGATAGAAAATGAGCTTTTCGTGAGCTTGGTATATTACAACATGGGAATAGTATTCTTCTCTTGCAACAGAGACCTTAGAATCTTCTTATAACGAAATCCAGCTAGTGTCGGATGCGGTTTGATGATTTAAGGCAACAGAGAAGAAGATGGTGAGCTGTACTCGACATGTAAGATTCCAAGCTTGAAACTCGGGAATATCACTTTATGAACAGGAAATGCAGGCCCGAGCTACCTGGAAGTAATCTGATTCAGGGCGGCGGCTGGATATATCACGTAGGATATGCAGAAGTAACGCGAGTGCTTTCCTAAATGGCTGCATACCTGGTCTATGCTTTCATGCCGATGCCGAGGACAGCCAAAACACAACGGGTGCGGATGAGTTGGTCTCGTGCACAACTCCTGCTTAACTCGAGGGGTGCTATGTGGTCGGATACTTGTCCCGTCGTACGTCCTAGTTGAGTCATTAGCCAATATTCACACTGCTTAGAGTCATGATATTGATTCATGAGGTGTTAAAGCGGCTTGAGGAGAGACGGATAAACTTAACCAGACTTCACCACTTCAGCTAGTTGCCGCTACCCTCATTGAAGATGCGCTAGTTACCTGCTCCGAACGATCTATGCCACGAGAGCCGGCAGTCAACGTCCTGCAGAATGATCTGGACACTGTTCCGTGGAGAATGTGGCGTTTCAAAGGATACAACTTAGCCCTCCTCCTTTACCAGGATGGTCATGTTGCTGGAGTTCGACATCCCGACCAGTATCGTAGTCTTACGGGCAAACATACATACATGGTGCCATAGACCCAGCATTGATTATCGCTTGGGTTTCGCAAACCACTTGTGACCTTCCTATAGATTCGACATACTTAGTCCATTATCTTCACGTTGTGATGGAAGGGATCAAGCCTCATCCTGAGGCTGGTTTGGACGATATTGAGTCTGTATATGGTAGCAAAGATGGTGGCGACGTTGCCATTCATACCGAGACTTTTGCTATCAAAAGAGAGGCACTCGGTAAGTTCCCAATGCAGATCAGCTACGCTATTATTAAGACGCTCATTTCGTTACGCACAGGTACCGATCTTCCTCCTCACTATTGGCGATCTCCTGGCTTTATTGGCACTGTAGCAGCGCTTTGTTTCGGCAACATTAGCAACTATACGTCATGGGTTATGCCTTCGAACAGTTTAGACCTGATCAACAAGTCCATCGGACCGAGTGAGTTATCCCATGTCCTTCCAGCATTCGAGCAAAGTTGATTTTATATGCAGGTAAGAACATCTCATGGGTCGCACTATCGTACACACTGGGACTCGCGGTAGGATTTCTACTTGTTGGAAGGCTGTCAGATATCTTCGGTCGACGATGGTTCTTTGTAAGATGCCTAGTCATGATCTGCTACCCCACAAACATGCTGACGAGATATCCATGAAACTTCCGATAGATTGGAGGCAACTTCTTAGCTGTTATTTGCGGCATTCTTGGTGCCGTGGCTAAGAACATCAATACTGTAATCGGCGGAAATGTTCTTGGTGGCCTCGCAGGAGCTGTCCAGATCTCGTTCACCGTCGCCATCGCAGAGCTGGTACCGAACAAGCATCGGCCTCTCTGGGTGTCAGGAATATTCTTCTCGTCCTTCGAAGTTGCTGCTTTCGGGCCAGTTATCGCCCAAGTATTAGTCACGAGTAAGTTTATTCCGTGATGAAATCAATCCTCATATTGGTATACGCGTAGAAGCTTACAGATAAATAGATACCAAACCTGGCTGGCGCGTCAATTACTACATAAATATTGCAGTTGCTGGCATGGCCGTGGTGTTATTCTATTTTTTCTGTAAGGATTCACATCAATCATGCGCGGACGAGGTTGACCTGCTTCAGATCATCCTCCAGACTTTCACTTGTTGCACCAAGATCGCAGCAAAATGGAACAGTTCAAACGACAAGATGGTATTGGCTTTGTTCTTTTCACTGGAGGGCTTATACTATTTATCATGGGTCTCAGCTGGGGTGGAACAGTTTACCCGTGGAAATCTGGCCATGTCATTGCCACGTAAGGAAAATTTTTGGAAATTATTCTGATTCAGATCGTATACTGATGCCTGCCCATACAATTTTAGGATTGTTGTAGGATTCCTAGCTCTGGTAATTTTCGTGTTGTGGGACGCATATGGGCACCGTGGAGATCCATTACTGCCGCTACATCTGTTCAAAACCCGTGGGTATCTTGCCATGGTCATCACCGCTATGGTGGGCTCATGTGTTTACTACTCGATGAACGTGCTCTGGCCAGAGCAGATTGCTTATCTATTTGGCGGTACTGCCTCTCACAAAGTATGTTATACAATCAGCATTCCAAAATCTTCATGGCTAAATATGTCCAGGGATGGCTTGCTTGCGTCGTTGGAGGATCCTGCCTTCTAGGACAGATATGTGGTGGCATTCTTTGCCGATATATCAAAAAGAGCAGGTACATTCTGATTGGCGGCACGCTCTCGCTGCTTGCATTCTCGGCTGCTATGGTCACTATCAACCCTGGCGAGCAGTCGAAAGGAGTGGGTTTGATGTTTATGGCCTGCTTTTCTGTCGGCATCGTAGAGACTTGCTCGTTGGCTCTCGCTCCGCTTGCCCTACCTTCTGAAGATATTGGTGCGGCGCTTGGAGCCCTTGGCTCCATTCGTTCCGGCGGTGCATCCGTCGCGACGGTAAGATTGGATGAGGATCTCTGTTTCAGCTCTGATAGCATGCTGAATGTTTACCGTTACAGGCGATATATGTTACTATCTTGGATAACAAACTCGCCAGCTTTGTCCCGAAATACGTTACCACGGCTGCTCTCAACGCCGGTTTGCCGGAGGCTTCGTTGCCTGCTTTGTTTTCGGGCCTCACCGCAGGTAATTTGACCACGGTGCCCGGGATCACATCAAAAATCGAAGCAGCTGTCGTTGCGGCGGATGCCATTGCGGCCGCTGACGCTTTCAGATACGTTTGGTACGCTGTCTGCGCATTTGCAGCAGCGGCTGTGGTTGCAGCTTGTCTGACTGTGAACTACGGCCCATATCTGAATGATACCGTTGAGCGAAAATTACACGGACGCACTGTGGAGGGGCTTGCGCATCATCGTACATGCGAGGAGAAGGCCTAGTTTAATGACCGCATCGGCGCACCAAACCTGAGAGTAGTCTCCCAAACGTGAGAGTGGTCTCCCAAACCGGTTTAATATGCGCCCCAGAAGAAATTCCAAGGCGCCTTGACAGAATTGGGCATCAATTTGCCCTGAGTTCTGATCCGTCAATGAGAAGCACGCGCTCACTTAGTTTCTTCTCAATTCAAGATTGAATTCTATCTCCCTCGATTTATAAGACCCTTTTTGAAGCCAGAGTCAACAAACATCCATCGATTGACTTCACTGCATTGTCATTATTATCTCCTTCCGATGATTATTCAGTAATACGTAAGGCAAGAATGGGCGTCTTTCCCTTCCCAAATTTCGTTCTATGAAACCCCCTGTGTATGGCTGTGGTTCGAAGATGAGGAGAGGAAAGATCGACAAAGAAACAATGAAGGCCAACCAAAAGGGATTTGTGTTGATTGCCTAAGACTGGTGGTTATCGGGGAGTCTCGAAATTTAGTTAATGACACTGGAGATACTGCCAGCCACCTAGGTCTGGGGCTTGCTTCACTTTTCCTTCTTTTGTGCACAGCCAATGGGTCGCGAGGCTCTGCCCTCTTTAATACTCGAGTCATTAGTGTAGCTGTTCTACCCGTGGTTCTCTTCCGGATATTACCCGCGCGGAGTGTGCGGAGTCTGTCTGTTCCGTTGACGGAGGATGAGCCTTCTGCAAGACGGGATGGACAGTAATTGGAGTGAGCAGCGCAATGGAATCGTAAGTATCTCTTCCAAGACATGTAGACGATGGTTCTCACGCTCTTCGACAATGCAGAGGAATACAGTACGACCACATGTTCGGACCGCATCCACATTCATAGGTGAATACATCTCATCTAACCCCAACCTTCGTGCGGGGTCTCCGCCCTGTGCACATTGGTGCATCCTGACTCGGGGCCAGACGCGTCTTCTTTCACCACACCAGGCAAGGTCTTGGGTTGTTAGCTTGGCTGGGCATGGAGGCGCCGATCATGCGTCCGAAGTCTTTTCTTGATGTGTGCTGTCTGTTCGGCTCGTCGCTGGAAGCTCCCTTTCCAATCTCCTCATCTCATTTCTTTTCTTTCACAAGAGGTGATTGGAAACAAAGATGACGACAGATCCGAATGCCATAGCCCAGCAAGCTGCAGTCGTGGTCACGTCTGGCGGTCCACGCGATCAATTGGAGGTTGATTCGGGTGAATCTACGAAACGGCAGAAATCTCGCCATAGAGCTTCAGTGGCTTGCGCGACTTGTCGAGAGAGACGGATCCGAGTAAGGCTGCGGTGTGGGTCATCTTGGACTGTTGAGCTAACGAATGAAGTGTGTTGTCCCTTCAGGGGACCAGGAGTGCATTCAGTGCAAGCGATCGGGTTCAGAGTGCATTATTAAGAACGACGACGAGCGCCGGCGACCGATCTCCCGAGCCTACATGACGGTCTTGACAGATCGGGTCTCATTGCTGGAGGAAATGTTGAAAGATCGTGGAGCTGAGCCACCGCCTGTCGTATATCCTCCCAAGACCACTCGAGGCAGCCTTAACATGGACGGCGATCACTCCCCAACAAGGGCGTCGCAGTCACAGTCGTCCCAACAACCACCGCAACAATCATCTCAACAACCATCACAACAAACATCGCAACAGCCACCCCAACAGCCACCGCAGCAAGCCCCGCAAAAACCATCGCAGCCTCAGCAATTGGCAATCAGCCATAATGGCCCAGGATCGGAAAACAGCCCGGAAAGCCTCCCGGAAGAAGCAAATGATTCCTCTCAACGTGGTTCCATTCCAAGCGTTGACGGGCAACGCGACCGGGGGGATCAAGACATGAATCAGGGTACGCCGATCGATGACAAAAATCAAGGCCTTGTTAGTCGTTTGCTTTCTACTCGTGGCCATCTCAGTTTTGATCAGATTAGTGGCCGTCTGCGCTATTATGGCCCAACGGTGAATTCCCATATATACTCCGAGCTCGAAGTTGACGATGCAAAGAGCAACCGAGAGACGTTAGAGCAAGCTCGGCGAGCTGAGAAGATTATTCGCACTCTGCCTTTAGAGAGCCATGACTATCTAATGAAACTATTTTTTGAGCATTACAATGGTGTGCTTCATGTGGTCCATGAAGAAGCATTTTATGAAGACAGAGAAAACGGAAGAACGCAGTTTTACAGTGGTTTTCTCCATATCTGCATCCTTGCAATGGGTTACAGGTTCGTCACGTCCAGTTTTGTCATCTTTTCACTCCTGCTGACGTCGTGATAGGTTCGCCGACAAATCACGCCCTGACATGCAAAGGATAGCGTTACCTGATAGAGAGAGCACATTGCACAGAGAGGCGAAATACATGTTGGATTTGGAGCTTGAACGGCCAGGAGGAATACCATCGGTGGCTGCATTGTTGATCCTGGGTGATTCAGAAGTCGGTGTAGGCCGGGACAATGTAGGCTGGATGTACGCAGGGATGGCAATGCGTCTCGCGTATGATATTGGCTTGCATCTGGATAGCAGACATACCGGAATGTCGGACCGTGAAATCGACATCAGAAAAATGACATTGTGGGCATGTGTCATCTACGACAGATATTGGTCGCTATTCCTCGGCCGACCAACCACCTTGAAAAGTGCTGACTTGGAAATCTACTCCCTTGCAGAGCAATTCGAACGCTTAGGAACGTGCAAGCCTGCAGGACCGGAAAGGAGTCTCAACACAAGAATATATGAGGCACTGATTGATCTTATGGAGATTGCAGGGAAGATCGTCGAGAATGGCGATCATCGCCATCATCGCGAATCGTCAGAAAGTCCAGACCAGTCTGCATATTTTCGGATGGCTGCCATTGACCGGGAGTTACACAATTGGGCAGCAAGACTCCCCGCCGATCTACGATACACCGAAGAAAACAGAGCCATCGCCCCATTTTCTTTCTACTTACTGCATCAGCAGTACCACGCCGTCTTGATCCTCCTGCATCGACCGTTTGCGCGCTACGATGATCCTAACAATTCCGACCAAGAAGATGCCACGATCAGTGCACTCGACAGTCATTTCTCCAAAGCAAGCAGGGCAATTTGTACCAAATCAGCTGTTGCCATGGCTCGGATCTTCTGGGCTCATAGGCAACGCTTTGATGGCAGGCAGATTTTCTGTATTGGAATGCAACATGCGGGCTGTGCTGCTACTGCGTTGATTGCAGCTCTTGCTTACATCCCCGATACAACAGACCGCACAAATAATATGCAATATCTGGAGGTTCTGCATGTTGCTCTGCGGGATATGGCTCACGCTTATCAGCCTGCTGAAAGAATGGCGGCCGTGCTGAATGCAGTCATGATCGAACTCAGAGGAGGCCCTCTAAGCCCGACCAAATGTCCAAGCCTGAATACCTCATCGGTACCAGCTCGAAGAGATAATACGGCAGTAGAGATGGGGGGCGAACGAACAACAATGAAGCGGAGACAGACGAGTCGCTCGAGGAAAGCGAAACCAGCAAACATGCAATCCACGACAACGCGTGATCATCGTGCCAGTGATGCCAGCGATCAACACAGTATTACATCGCAACCAATACAAAGTCTTAATGATTTCGTATTGGTCACTCCTCGGAATGAGGGTCCCGTACAGCCATGGTCAAACGTTGGTGGCGGTGAGAATTTCGCTGAAACTACAATATTACCGACGCCTGATCCTTCACATATCAATTCCCCAAATCGGCGACTCGATTGGATGAACAACCAAATTGGAGCTGGTGACTTTGGGTCAATGCCTCCAATGTCCGGGATGACGAGCACAGGAGATGGAAGTGATTTCGATGGTCTTGGCTTTCTTGCATCACTGCCGTCAGAAGGTGGTAAGCATACTGCTCCGTAACCCCCCTTATTCACAATAAGTATGATTTCTGATACAATTTTAGATTGGGAGAGGTGGCATGCTGGGTCGGGCGATGCTAGCTTAGACTTGGATGGGTTTCCTCCGAGAGGAAGGATGCAAGCAGTGAATTTCGCTTCGCCGCCAATGGGAGGCATCATTAACGGCTGATATTCGAAATCTGTCACGCTTAAGGACTGTTCGAGATTATCTGATCCCGATTTTCACCTCTTTTCGCAATTTAGTCTTGGACGAAGTGTACGGTTATGCCCAGGGGATCTAACCAGGACGAGCGGAATCTATGGAAGATGGGGGTTTGACAATGGATATGTATTTTTTTGCCTAGTCAATATTTCGCTTGAACGCCTGAAGATTCGCCATATTGGTCCTGAAATATGGCTGCAAACGTGTATGAAAGTCCCTTTTGATCGATTCTCTGCTTCAGTCCACGCTCCACTCGTGATCGCCTATAAGACACATTCAAATCAGTAAACGACCTCCGCATCAAATTCAGGAAACCTTACTATTTCGCATATACGTGCTCAAGCCCTCCACGTCACGACCCGCTGTGGCCTTCACATCACCATTCCCTAAGAAGGCAAACCTATTTTTATACCTCCATCGAATGTTGTAGTCTTCCATCCTCGGGTCCTTGATGGATTTCAGAAAATGGATCGTAGATCCAGGCCACAAGTATATCCGGTTCTTGATCTTGCCATCTTTGAACCAACTTCGACACCTGCCCCTCGATAAGCATGTACAACCTCACGGCGGACGGGGATCCTCAAGATACGTACTCTTCTTGCCAGACCGTTGTTTTGTGAAACTCGTCGAAGTGTGCCTGCACTGCATTAGTATGTGTTGCCACGGTGATTAACGAGTCTTGAACCACTCACGTAGATGTCGTCAAGTGCTTCTTGTTGCACTTCTATAGCCTTGATGCACTCCGTCTGGATCTTTCTCATCATCTTCACGGAATATTCTATTGTCGTCTCAATCGACGGCAGGAGGGTGCCATTAGACCACGTGGCACCAGGGCCCACAATGGTATAGTAATTGGGGAAGCGAGGTGCTGAAACTCCCATGTAAAGATTGGGGCCGGTTGTCCAGTCATCATCAATCGATTTGCCGAACCCGTTGATGACCTTGAATGCGGGCTTGAAAGCCACCTTGAATCCAGTTGCACAGACCAAAACGTCCATTTTGTGGACTTTCCCGTCCACCGTCTGAATTCCTTCGGGGACGATCTTCTCGATTCCGACCATGATGGGTTCAACATTGGGCTGTACCAAAGCTTCAAGATATCCATCGCCCGGAGAGATTCGGCGGCAGCCGGGCGCCCACGTCGGAATGATGAATTTCTTCAGCTCTTCGTGGCCAGGACCCATTCGACGATGCATCTCATCTGTTATGACTTTGCGGAAAGTATTCGAGAGCTCGGACCCTTGCCTGTACATGCCAAAGAGACCTTACATCGGTTAGCATGCACGCCCCCATAAATTGCGGGAGCGCAGGTATTTTACCATTGATCTCCGCTTCGATGCCTTTTCTGAATTTCAGATGGAACTCTGGATCTTCCCTGAATTTCTTCTTGTCCTCCTCCGTGAATTCGTATTGCCGCTGACCAAGGTCTTCGTCTTGCCCTTTCTTAACCGTTGTGAGGGCACCAGCGCCGAACGGTGGACTGATCCAGGTTGGTGATCTCATATAGACCTGGACCTCTTTCGCAATTTTTTGCAGCTGCGGCACAATTTGCACACTGGTACTGCCTGTCCCGATGACGCCGATGGTCTTGTTGTCCAGTTCGACGCCGTGGTCCCAACAAGCACTGTGCATCTTGGGGCCTTGGAAGTCATGAAGACCTTCTATGTCCGGCCAACGCCAATTGTTCAAGATACCAGTTCCGTTGACAAAACAATGTGCCCAATCGTCCCATCTGTCGCCGGTGACTTGATCTTCGAGGATGCTAATTTAGATTAGCTTTCGATTCCGGTTGGCGCGGTGAAATTCACTGACAGCTTCCAAATTCCCTGTTCCTCGTCCCAACGTCCTTCTATGACCTTGGTGTTGAGCTTCATATAACGTTCACTGCCATGCCTCTTTGCAAAATTCTCAAAATATTTCTGAATTTCAGGGCCGTAGGCGAAAAAGTGCGACCAGTCCGGATTTGGGTCCCAAGTAAAGGTGTAATTGTGGCTCTGGCCATTCACTTAGACGTGATCGACACGATACAAGAGAGCTTCACTCACCGGAATGTCACAAGCGACTCCAGGGTACGTGTTCTCGTACCTATCTTTGAGATCAGTCAAATGTCACCATCCGTCTCGTTCATGTCTTACCAAGTCCCCCCGAAATGTTTGTTCTTTTCGAAGAGAGTCAGCTCCCAACTTCCTGGTTCCAACATCTTCTCCATCTTATAGGCGAGACATAGTCCCGAGGCCCCGGCACCGACACATGCAACCCGCAGCCTTCTGGGCTTCGAATGGTATTGATCCAGCACTCGGTATGGTCCCTCGAGCGTCGGTTCAGGATATTCATATTTATGGGCCACACCGTTGACCCCGTTAACGATGCTAGGCATCTGAGATTGCCCAGAGCTCGCACAATCAAGGCCGTTCGTTTGCCGCATGTTTTCGATTCGCTTCAGGATGAGCCGGAACAAAATGAACGAGTATGGCGCTCAACTATGTAGAAGGACGCTCGCCCCGGGAGAGATATCACCCAAGTACTAAAGCCCAAATGCGGAAAGTCAGATATCCCTACCTTACTCGTGACATCTGAGGAAAATGGGCCGTCCTCGGTCATTTTCCTTTGCGCGGTTCTCATCCCCGGTTGCCGGACTGCAAAAGCAGAGGCAATCGATTATGTGCTCCAGAACCGGCACTAAATCGAGTGATGCTGTCCTGCCCCGCGCAGTGCTGTGCGAACGGCTGGCCGCAGTCCTGCACATCATCCGGCTGAACGTTTCCGGGAAGCGAAGTGAAAGGCAGGCGGATTCTACACGCCGCCCCCATTGGCGGCCTGCTCACGATGCCTTCACGATGGTCGAAGCTGCATAGGGCATTTTTGATTGTAATAGTAGTGCAAGACGAGTGGGCAAATTATTAAAAAAATAATAAAAAAGAAAAAAAAGAAAAAAAAGAAAAAAAAAGGGCAGAGTGTGCCTCGGCCACGTTACTAGGAATGGGTCAAAAGTCTGTCATGCGCGCAAATGAATGTGATAAAGATTTGATCCAGTCAATTCAAACTTCATTATACGTTTCCCTCTCTGTGGCCTTCATGCAGCGAGCCATGTTGGCATCGCAATAATCAGGCTGTTCGCGATAGAAATGATTGCTACCCGATAACTCCACAGCCTTACCCCAGAGCTTCTCCCGGACGCCGCCAGCCTGCACGCCATTGGAAGAGCCGTCAGAAGTAGCCAGTGCTCCCACATTTTTGCCGCCAACATCATAGCCGTCGATAATCATGAGAACCGTCTCACTGATTTTACTGATTGGCACGAAAATATCATCCGAGAATGTCGCCCAGGCAGCCGCATCTAACAAGTTCGTCTTGACAGTCCCAGGGCATATAGCATTGACCCTCACGCCCTGCTGGTGGTATTTGGGAGCGATGCTGCGCATTAAGCCGAGGACGCCATGCTTTGCAGCGCAGTAGCTGGGCGACACCATGCATCTGTACAACGCGCCCACGCTTGCCGTCATGATGAGATTCTTGTCCTCGCTTTTGGTGGACTGGCGAAAGTAGTGTTGAGCAAGCCAACTCGTGCTGATGACCGATTTCAAGTTGATATCGATGACCGTCTGATCCGGAGGCGGAGGAGGTTGTCCAGTGGGATGTTGCTCGTAAAAATTGAACCGCTCGACAATTCCAGCGTTGGCGAAGACAAAATCCAGCCGTCCGTCGCCGTCGAAGATCTTCTGGAACGTGTCCGCCAACGCCTCGTAGTCCAACACGTTGACCTTCCAGAACGTCGCCCCCGCCACCTCTTCAAGCGGTGGACGGAGGTCAAGGAGGTGAAGATTCCAACCTCCCCGATCGGCAAGCGCCTTAGCCACTGCCAGGCCCATGCCGCTGCACCCCCTATTGCAATCCAACGTGAGCACCTTCGACATGCGTCATCGCCGCGATGCGGTTGCACTCACCCCGTAATTAAAGCGCTCTGGGTAGACGGCGCCATGGAATCCGACGCGCGCCCTTGATCAACCGGTGATAGTTGAAAGGACCGACCTTATTATGTTGGATTGGGAGCGCAAGACTGACCCACACAGCACCAAACGCCGTAGTGGTGGCGTAGAGCGCTGCGCTGCTGTACAAAACCTTGGTCGACAACATTGTGGCAACGCTGACAACCAGATTAATCGCGTAACCTTGGTTAAGTCCAATGCACGTGCGAGCAATCCTCGGCTTTCACGAACCAATACGGAAGACGAAGAGCGGCCTGTAGTCGGTGGAAGAGCTGCCGGAAAGGAAAAGGATGAAGAACAGCCTAACCTTCAGCGAGGGACATGCGAGGGTACTCATTGCCTCGCCCGAATTGCATAGGGGACAAGGTCACGAGGAAGTACCCCGCCCGGCATATGGAACAATTGCGCGAACCTCGACGAATATGGATTGGTGATACTCCTAGCGAAACAAGATGGCTGAAATGATTGGACTTCTGAGAGGAATAATGTCTCATCCCACGCGGCCACCCGCGATTCGTCAGTGCTGAATGTGGGGGTGGGGTGATTGCATGTGATGTTTGCGGGGGCCGTCACGGCGATATGGCCACGTCGGTGATATGGCAAGCCGTAGAGGGCGCCGGGCCGACCCCCCCCCCCCCCGCCCCCCCCCCCCCCCCGGGGTCTCCCTGCCGTTGTAGTCCATGATATCCACCCGTTCCCGAGAAGAGAGAAGGAAAAGCATAACCAAGTCTGCTTGAATCAGCAGCATCCAAAGGGACTGTATTCACGACTCGACACTTCCGACACGCAGGTGGTTCAGCCGAATGGTAAGCATATTCTGAATGGCGTCCATTATAGCTTGAAGGACGGTGGGTAAATATCTCTTGGAGTTTCTTAAAATTGGGTTCTTCTTGTTGCAGTGTCTACATTAGCTTTCTTTGGGCTTTCATGGTGAAGGTTCTCGACATGGACGCTTTTCCGTTCAATAAACACAAGCTCCCGAAGCAGCTGGTCATCAACAATGAATTCGTCAGCTCCAAGAACAGCAAGAAGCTCTCCGTGTTCAACCCGAAGAACGGCGAGTTGATCGCAGACGATGTGCCGCTGGCTGGTGAGCAGGACGTAGACGCGGCCGTCGCTGCTGCGGAAATGGCATTCCCGGGGTGGAAAGCTACTCCCCCGAATAAACGAAGGGACATGCTCAACAAATTCGCCGACTTAATCGAGCAACACGGCAAGGAGCTAGGAGAGCTCACGAGAGTCAGTTTGGGGGCGCCGTGGGCCAGCTTCGGGGCGTTCGAGATCCACTTGTGCGCGGAGACCTTACGCTACAACGCGGGATGGACGGATAAGTTCGCGGGCGAAACGTATCCTCAAGAAGACGGCTTTCTCAAGATCGTGCGCAACGAGCCATTGGGGGTCACTGCTGGAATAGTGCCGTGGAACGCACCGATCGGCAACGTTGGGCTGAAAGCTGGCCCTGCTCTCGCAACGGGCAATTGCTTCATCCTCAAACCATCTGAAAAGACGCCGTTCGCGGCTTTAGCACTGCTTCCCTTGATCAAAGAAGCTGGTTTCCCCCCCGGCGTCTTCCAGGTCTTGTCGGGCGACGGCTCGACGGGTGCGTTGCTGGCGAGTCATATGCGCGTTCGTAAAGTTTCATTCACCGGCTCTATCTCGACGGGCAAAAAGATCCAGGAGATGGCCGCGAAGTCGAATCTTAAGCGCGTCACGCTGGAATTGGGCGGTAAGTCACCGGCCGTGGTTTTTGACGACTGCAATCTCGACAATGCCGTGACGTGGACCGTCAATGCGATTGTGGGACATACCGGCCAAGTGTGCTTCGCTGCTTCTCGAGTCTACGTACAGGAAGGGATTTACGACGAATTCATCGAGAAGTATAAAGCAATGTTTGCCGAGCGGACCAAAGCCGTCGGAGATCCAGATGCGGAGTCCACTATTCTTGGCCCATTGGTGGATGAGGCACAATTTAAGCGGGTCTCCGGTTTCATTGAGCGTGCAAATGATCAGAAAGCTGGCACCCTTGTCACCGGAGGACATCGAATTGGCGAGACGGGTTATTTCATTGAGCCAACCATCTATACTAACGTGGACCCAGATTCTGAAATTCATAAGCAGGAGATATTCGGTCCGGTCTCGGTTGTACGCACGTTTAAGACAGAAGACGAAGTGATTGCGATGAGCAACTCGCTTGAATTTGGTTTAATGGCCGGAGTCTTCACCCAAGACATCAACAAGGCAATGCGAATTGCTTCTGCATTTGATAGCGGGATGGTGGGGATCAATTGTATCTCATTGATGATGATGCAGGCGCCATTTGGGGGTACGAAACAGTCCGGAATTGGGAGAGAGAGCGGTATTTACGCCCTGCGAGCTTTTACGGATCCTAAGACGTAAGTACACTTACATAACGTCGATTTCTCGAGGAGGCCATGCTGACACCCAGACAATAGAATCATGGTTAATATGACGTACTAGTCCTGTAGATCTTGTTGATTGTCACAATCGAATTTGCCATATGCTGTGTCTTCTCTGACCTTCGTTCGTTGTCCCTGGTTGAGAAAAATGAAATGCACTGATAGAAAAAGTCTTCCTGATATCAATAAGAGACCGTACTTCGCTTAAACAGTAATAATTCAATTTGAATACGAGGCTAACCATTTCATAATCAAATTTATAAAAAAAAAAAAACTCGATTCTTTACGATTTAAACTCCCTGTGATTTGTGCAATGGACTATGTACTAAGTCTTTCGTCATTCCCGCCGAACCAATCTCACCTTCGCGTTCAAGTCTGGTTTCTCCCTAGGATGGAGTGTCAGATTGATGAAAACATAAATGGTCTAGTGCCACTTACCACGTCATGAAAGCTCGCATATTCTTCATTTCATCAGTCGGATCCCATTGCCATGCATTGTCAGTCGAGACGATATCAAACTTCCATAGCAAACGGCCGAGAATCAGTCGCATTTCCATATATGAAAGATGTCGTCCGATACACCCTCTTGGGCCTAAGCTGAAGGGCTGAGCCGCCTTTTTATAGTCGGAATCGTATTCTTTCCCAATCCATCGCTCAGGAATGAAAGAGTCACAGTCTCGGAAGTTTGCAGGATTGTGTGATGCGGCCCAACTGCTCACTGCTACTGAAGTGCCACCGGGCACCCAATGGCCATCTATTGTGTCGCCACCTTTCGGCACAGTTCGCAGGAGGCCAGTGGGTACGGGTGGATGGATGCGGAGACCCTCTTCGATGCAAGCGTTCAAATATGTGAGCTTACTTAGGCTTTCGTAGTTAATCTCGGACTCCTTTTGATATGTGCCGCGAATCTCATCGCATAGTTTCTTGTACTTGTCTGGGTTCCATATAAGCCTTGCAATCAGCCCAGAGAGGAGGTTGGCGGTCGTTTCAGATCCTGCCACGATGAAGAGAGCACTATTGACGATGATTTCATCTTGCTTTAAATCGTGCTTCTCACGCTGTTTCAAAATGTACCAAATAAAGTCTTTGTGCTGGCTATTTCCGTTCTCTAGACGACGCATGCATTTCTCACGCGACCTCCTTAGATGCTCGGTTCGATAACCGCGGACCCGCTTCGGGATAAGGTTGAAGAGAAATCGCTGGGTAAGCGAACCAGCTGGAGAAAATCGTCGAGTTGCCTGCTCGATAGCCCCAGCTTTGACTGTCTCATAGATCATTGCAACCCATTCGTGAAAGCGGCCGAGGTCAAGACAGCCGAAAGGCTCTCCAAACGCAAGGTCACCAATGATATCGAAAGTCGTGAAGTTGAGCCAGTTTACCTGAAATGGTCAGACAACATTACTGATCAATATTGATAGGGCCGACCAACCATGTTGAATTCCTCATCGTTTTCCGCCATGAGCGTCATATTTTGAATCAACTGATCGACATAGCGCTTGACAATGTATTCTTGTTCTACGAGGGCCTTTTGAGAAAACGAATGAGACAACGCCCGTCTCTGTCGAGCATGGTTTTCCTAAAGTAATTGATTATTCCAATCAGAGAATGCCTTCAGGGAAAGGGTTGAAGTGGATGATGAGCTTACATCGTCAGCCATAGTCAAAGTTGTCACGCCCTGGACTGCCTCCACAGAGCCGACGTGGATCGGGTCTTTGTGCATATTATGATGCCCTGGTCTGTGTCCGTAGATATCTTCCCATGCTTGAACAGAATTGAAGGCCAGCTCATTGGGCGATACGCGTACGACACTACCATATTTATCATGCAGCTTCTTATTCTCTAGCGGCAACCGCCCTTTTAAAAGCGAATATATGCCCGGTAAAGGGCTTGCTGCATTAAGCTTTGGCCCAGGGAATTTCGCTAATGGATGAAAATAGAGGTTGTAGATGATACCACCCAGGACGTATGCCAACAGCTAGCCCGATTAGTATTCCACACGATGATCTGTGGAGGACGAGCACTCACGCCGATGGCCAGCACCACAGGTGCAATAGTAGCTATACTATACATGTCGCGAGATGGCCACGTATCTCAGTTGTATTAAGAGGTAATGGAAGAGGTGCGAGACAGAGAATAGAGAAGAGTTATTCTTCTGGACACATATGACCAGCTACATCTACATGCTTCGTCCCATAGCCTACTTGTTCCGCTACCTTGGCCCAAGGTGTCATATCGGCACATCGGCGAAGCATTTGTTCAGATCATGCGGGGCGTTGAGTTTGGCAACAGGATGAAGAGTTTAAAGGTTATGGAGGGGCCGGCAAATGTCTTCCGTCTCCTACCTACTACAGGATTACATACGCTAATGACTCAAGAGAAGTGCTTTGGCATTTCGAGTTTACTTTGGGTCGACAAAATAAGCGGGCGGTAATTCTTTGAAAGCAACTCGATTTGTATGGAGTAATTATTGTGAGATTGAAGGCGGTTATGCTCGACCTATAGTTTTGCTCTAATATTCGGACCAAGTTCCTTCTCCATTCTTGGTGCATCTCTTTTGGCCCATTCTCTCATCACCTTTCGCTGGATCTTTCCCGAGGCAAGCTTCGGTATTTCATCAACAAAGGCAACACCACCGACGAGCTGCTTGTGCTTTGCCACTTTGCTCTTCATCCATTGCTGAATGTCCTCGCATGTCAATTTCCCTTTTGCGTGATCCTTAAGTACGACATATGCTCGCGGCCATTCTTCCCCATTGATCGTTATGCCTACTGCTGCGGCATCCGCAACATCGTCATTCTCTAATAAGACAGCCTCGAGCTCAGCCGGCGCAACTTGCAGCGCATTGACCTTGATGAGCTTGCCAATAGTTAGCAAAAATAGCTGTTTGGTGTGCATCGGAAATATACCTCTTTTTTGCGGTCGACAATCCAAAAAAGCCCTTCCTTGCTCACAATTGCGACATCTCCTGTCTTTAACCATCCGTCTTCGCTCAAAGTCTCTCTCGTCGCCTCTGGGTTTTTGAAGTATCCTAAGCATACGTTCGGAGCTCGGATATAGATCTCACCGGGAGTATCATAGCCAACCTCATTACCATCGTCATCCAATAATTTACATTCTGTGTTGGGAATCAACTTTCCGACGGTGCCACTGTCTGATGGTTCAAGTTGGAGGATGCTTCCACAAGTTACTTCAGTCACTAATGTGACTTTGTCAGCTGAATTCCGTAATCTGCTGTCAAAGAGGTACTCACTGCCCCAACCTTGCCTTACTTCTACATTAAATCGCTTGGTCACAAGATTTTGCAGCTCTTTCGACAGAGGCGCAGCTCCACAAAGAATTCCTTTCAGGCTACTTAGGTCATACTTCGCCGTTTCTGGCCGTTTCGTTAGCATCACCATGATCGGTGGTGCCACTTGTAGATGTGTAATTTTATACTTCTGTATACAGCTCAAGAAGTCGGTGTAAACAAACTGTTTCATTACATATGTTGGAACGAGACATTTGGTGGCCATTAGGTTGACATACAGCTGGCCGTAGGCATGATAAAGTGGCAGGAAGCCTACCCATCGTTCGTCTGGAAGCTGGCCAGCCGAAAAGTCTATCGTAGGCCATCGCACTGCGATTGTTTGAACCAAATTGGCAAGGAGATTATGGTGGCTGACGCAGACGCCCTTGGGAAGACCTGAAGTGGGTCGAATTACATGATTTGCTCTCAGAACTTCACATTGTGAGGACACTCACCTGTAGTGCCGGAAGAGTAGTTGATGGTAGCAACAGTTTTAACAGCCTCTTCACCTCGAAGCTTCTTCCATTTCCACTTTTCCCCATCTTCACGGCTTGCAATCATTTCACGCCAATCCTTTATGCCTTCTTGCGTCCGACAAGGTTTGTCATCGAATTGGAAGATCCGAGTCTCTGGTAAATCAGCGGCTTTTGCAGCCTCCTTCGCATTTCTGACAAGAGAGGGATGAACGAGCAGGCACGTAGCACCCGTATTCTTCAACTGATGTGTCACTTCTGACACAGTGTATATAGGATTCGCAGCACTAAAAGCTCGACAGCTGCCGACGATGCCGAGATATGCCACTGGTACAAATATATGATTAGGTGTATAGATCATGACAATTTCGTTGTGCTTCACCCCTAGTCGATCCAAGCCTTGTCCGAGTCTCTTTACCCATTGCAGCATCTGCCGTGGACTGAGACTCAGCTTTGGGTTTGCGGCATCGATCCATACAGCTTTGTCAGTCACTGGACTGCCCTCAGGAAACAGAAAGCTGAGGATATCGACCTAATAGCGTTATCAGCATCACTCCAAAGATCATGGCCGGCAAGGTGCTCTATACTTTCGGAATGTCGAGATCCGGGAGCTCAGATCTGAGGATCATCCTGAGCAAATTATCGAATCGATATCAATTGAAAACCCAAGGCAAATTTGCACAGGTGTCACAGCTGCACTTCAAGGATGCACAATTCAAATTTGGAAATTTTACAACTGCCCTGCGATCAATGCTTTCGGGAATACCATGGCCGAGGTGCCTTTTGAATCGGCTGGCGCATATAACCACAGCCGACACGCGGGGATTTGGAGATGAATGCCGGGGTTCATATGGACATCCCGCCAGTCGCGAGTCAGGAAAACCAGTACCTCTCGTCGGTGGACATTTTCCCAGTTTGATATGATTGAATTTTATTTTTTCTATTTTCTATTTTTTATTTTTTTTATTCTTCTTTGATATTCTTCGTTAAAGGTCTTCTGGAAGAAAATTGGTGGCGTCATGTCAGAGATAAACCTGGAGAACTTCTTTACGTTAGATGGCAAAGTTGCACTAGTCACTGGCGGTCTGTTTGGGACAGAGACCGATGAAATGGAAGAGAGTTTCACTGACATATGCCACAGGTTCACGAGGACTAGGTCTGCATGCGGCGACCACATTTCTGCTTGCGGGAGCAAAGACAGTTTTTATCACTGCACGTAAATCAGGCGGCGAACAAGGCATCGACCAGGCAGTCATTCGTTTGAACAAGATTCGAAACATCAAGGGTCGAGCAGTTGGCATCCCAGCAAATGTAGCCGCAGTTGAGGAAATCGAACGATTGGTAGAAGAAGTAAAGAAGTATGAATCAAAATTGGACATCCTAGTCGCCAATGCCGGTGCAACTTGGGGAGGTCCATTCGAATCAACGCCGGATTGGAGCAGCCAAAAAGTGCTGGACCTGAATGTCAGGGGCGTCTTCAATCTAGTCAGACTTTTTACGCCCATGCTTGCATCATCGGGGACTGCAAAGGATCCGAGTCGGGTGATTATCATTTCGAGCACGGCAGGCACCAATGTACATCACATTGGTGAACATGGTACAATTATGTATTCCGCATCGAAAGCGGCAGCCCATCATCTGGGACGCAATTTGGCTGTCGAGCTCGGGCCTCGAAACATCACAACCAACACCGTTGCTCCGGGTTTCTTTCCATCAAAGCTAGCGAATGGACTCATAGAGCTATTAGGCGGTCAAGAAGAACTAGAGAAAGAGAACCCACGGGGGCGACTCGGCGAGCCTGAAGACATTGCAGGTGTATTGCTGTTCCTATGCTCAAAAGCTGGTAACTATATCAATGGCGAATACGTTTCGGTAGACGGTGGTGCAAGGCTAGGCGCTGGACGACTGACAAAGCTGTGACATGATATCAATATTTCTAAGTAGCCATTACAGATTTACCGCGCTTTCATTCGGAATCAATCTTCCCTCGCGCATGCGGTCAAACACTCCTCCCCATGCCCGCATAGTGCTTCGTTCTTCTGTGAAGGGATTATCTTTTGGGGTTCCATATGTTTTGTTCATGTCATATTGTCGGTCAAAGTCGAATTGCGTCAGCAAGAAATACTTCAAAAATTAGCCAGATATAGCAGCTACAACATGATACTATCTTACCTCAAATCCCTTAAAGGTAAGATCGGAATCTGCAACCCCTTTCTTCAACCCGTGCTTTTTCTCTAACTCTTTCCATTCATCCATGTGGTCATTGATGTAAGATCTCACTTCTGGCGCTTTACTCTTTGGTGGTGGTGTGCCTTTCAGGCCAAAATATGCACATAATTGAGGCCATTTCTCGCTCCAAGTTGATGGAGTCTTGGCATCGGCAACATTGAAGCCTTGACCTTTCATGTGCATGGGCATGTATAGACTCAAATGAACAGTCTGGCGAGCTATCATATCCGAAGAACTGTCGTTGCTCTTTGCCATCCATGACTTTTCCGTGCCTGGAAAGGGACACTCGGTACCCTTGCCTTCCACAGAAGCATACAGTGCCAAATATATGCCCAAGACTAATTAAATTAAGCGCTTTATATCAGCATTTGTCTTACAAACCAAAACATCTAAACGAGGGGTTCCTTTACCGGTTGCCAAAGAATAGAAATTCTGGTTAGGTACAAAGCCTATGATGATATCTGGTCGCGTGTCGCACCAATTCCACTTCTTGTCAGCGGCATATTCGGAAATCCAGTCTAATTGAGGATGATAGAAGAGCATGTCATGATAAGGCGGCTTCAATCTCGGCTGGTCCTCTGAAAGAGGGACATGTATGTAGTCGGTTGGATGGTTTTCCAGTAGGTGGCATCCATACATCTTGGCTCCCGTTTGAAGAACAACAAATTCTAGATTAGCGCAAAGGTGATCCACAGCAATAGTAGACCGCTTGAACATGCTCACTGCGTCCTCCAACTCTTTTTGGATATCTTTGGATGCCTTATACGCTACATTGCTTGCTCAGTTGCTGATGGAAAACAAGAAGAAAAAGGGATTAGCCTTACCCAAGTAATATAAATGAGTGATCTTCTCTACATCTTTGACTTGATCCTTGATGGTAGCCTCAAGATCCTTTTGGCTACCCTTGAGCAGATCGATTCCGGAGACGATTTGCAGTCTAGCGTCGGTCGGCCACAGGGAATCCTCATGTTTGAGCGGTCGATTTGTAACTGGAAGTTTGTTGCATTCTACATCAGCTGCGGCAATATTCATGTTACCGTCATCACATTCCACATACCGGCCACAACGCCGTCCCAAAGTCCGGCTTTAGGGTAGTCATGGAGGATCTCGTTGACAAATGACCATCCAGTGACACCACTAGCTCCAAATATGAGCGCTCGTTTCCCCATTTAGATTCCTTGAACACGCGAGAATGCGTGTGAATTGATTTGGCAAAGTTATGTTTGAAGAGATTTGTTTGAAAGTGAGCGAGTAAATGAGAATCACCCCAACCTACCGACAGAGCCTAAGATATTCGCACGTGATAGTGACGGCTCACATGGCAACTTTCGGTCTCTCTAACCGTGGAAGTTGACGTGGAAGGCTGGCACGGATTGTTGATCGATTCTGAAGCAATGGGACTGTTTCTCCATGAGCTCGGCTGCCGGCTTTCGACTCCCTTTCTGCTCTGCAAACCCCGCCATGCTTCATGGTTAGGCTGCAGATCCCCAGTTCGCAGCCTTTAGACATGGTTGAATGAATTTGCATATTTCAGGAATGGACCTTGTCTCAGCTCGTGTTCGGCTCCCAAAAAATTAATTTCGTCACTCGAATAGCCAAAATGATGACACGCGGTCAAGATAAGAAAGCAGCCGGAGACAATCCCGGCTTGCTTTACGTTAATAGCAAAATCACGAAGCCGAATGAACTTTCACCCGAAAACTATACCAAATGGTATTAATTTTTTCGAAAGATCCTGTCTGAAATATATGCTGATATCAACGATCAATTCGCCTAGGTACGAACAAGTACATATTCCCGACATTTTCAAGACAAGTGGAATCAAAGAAGCATCGAGATGGAAGAATATCGAACCAGCAGGCGAGCGGCCTTATCTTGCAATGTATCCGCTCGAGGACTTAGATTTTTTGCAGACTGATGAATTCAAGGGTTTGGCTTATCGTCCCCGCTGTCGTTCGGGCTATAGCCATTGACAAATGTCCTCAGCAATACCAGTCCATGACGAGCAACTACCTGGCTCGCACGCAATATTTGACTTTGCGGATTTCGACACTCGTTATTACAAATGGGTTCAGACTTACGAACCCAAGAACACAAAAGAGAGTACGCTCCGTGTTTCCAATAATTTCGAGCAATGCTCTGATGATTCCCCACAGATCAACCAAATTTTGTAATATCTGCATGCTTCACACCAGCAGACGAGAAGGATTACGAAGACTGGTACCGTCAAGAGCATCTGATAGAGATATCTGGCATCTCGGGCTGGCGAGGGACACAGCGATATGAATTGACTTTCGCGAGGCAGAATCGCAAAGCTGCGGCTGAGAAGCAGATTTCTGATCCACCCAAATTTTTGACTTTGGTAAGCATTAGATGTGAAAATATTCCGATTGGGTTCTGTCGCTGAAAAACTTCCATAGCACTTTTTCGATGGTGAGACGCTGCCCGAGAAGGAACTGGCAAAAGCTGGCGAGTCGGAGTGGACCAAGAAGAACATGGAAACTATGAAGGAGGCCAAAGTTGCTATTTTCCAAAAGCTCTCACAATATACGAAGTAATTAACACGTTCATAAATATATGTAGATTTTTGGCGCATAAAAGAGAAAATAAAATTGATAGTCCGTGCAGTTGCAGGACGTCATCCGTGTCGATACTCGCCTGTGTACTCTTCTTTGCCATCTCATCCCGTGCGGTAATAACGCAATCAGCATAACCCTTGATTCATATATCTTCCGGAACTCGGAGAACTTTAAAAGAGTATATCAGTTGACCCCACTTCTCATGGGCGCATTGTACGGATGAACCTACGGCGAGGCTTTACGGCGAGGCTTTTCCGCCCCCGTTGACCGCGGAGTACCTCTTGCTGCCCCTGAGAGAAGTTCATGTGCATCACTCTTGGCAATATATTTTTGAAAAGGATATGAAATGAGTCTCAGATGCTCTCATTGTTATTCTCAAGGAATCGCGGTATTTATAGGGTCTGCCACGTTCGAGGTCGAGAATTGTCTTTACCTTTTAGCTATACAGATTGCCTTTTTTGGGGTTCACCATGTCTGCATCTATTACTGAAGCGGCTAAAGCGAACACTGATCTAGTAGCAGAACAGAGCAATATCACTATAAAGGCTTCAGCTGAGAGAAAAACCATGAGGGCCGGGCGATGGGACCCAGTGAGTCATGACAGCATTAATTAAATGTGTGATTGATATTTACACACTCGGAAGGAACAAAGGAAAGTCGTCACGCAAGAGGTTCCAATACCTGCACCCGGGCCAAATCAATTCCTGGTGAAACTTGCAGGTGCATCGCTCTGCCATTCAGATATGATGGCGATCGAAGCGAATCAGACTGCTACTCTTGGCCACGAAGGTGCTGGCTACATTGAGAAAATCCATCCATCAGTAGAAGATAAAGGCTTCAAAGTTGGGGATCGTGTTGGATTCCTCTACATAATTGGCTGCTGTTTTGAATGCGAAGGCTGCATGATCCACAATCTACACTGCGTTACTGGAAAGCAGCTTCTTCAAGGATTCACAACGGACGGATTCTTCGCTGAATACGCCGTAGTCGACTTTCCAAATTGCATTCGCCTGCCAGACAACATCGACGTCAAAACTGCAGCGCCGATTTTCTGCGCAGGCATTACGGCGTTCCATGCTGTCGACAACTCAGAGTTAAAGGAAGGCGATTGGCTCGCTGTAGTGGGTGCTGGTGGCCTCGGTCAGGTAAGTTCATTTTGGTTTTCTGTTTAACCGGCTCATTTTCGCTCATCAATCCAATTGTAGATCGCTACGCAAATCGCTAAAGCTATGGGTTACAAAGTTGTGGCATTGGACGTAAACGATGCTACGCTGGAAGTCTGCAAGAAACAAGGAGCAGATGCCATTTTTAACTCCCGGACGAATAAGGGTTATGTTGGAGAACTGAAAGGCCTTACAAATGGTGGGGCAAAAGCCGCATGTGTAAGTAAAACAGTGGAGGACGTAAAGTTGGTGAAGCGGACGCTAACACTTTTGTCTTGCTACTTTCTAGGTTTTTAGCAACGCAGATCAGGTAAGACCGCATCAAAAGTGTGTATAACCCTTAAATCTATATTAACATCAATCAAAGGCGTACGCAGGTGTTCCAGCCATCCTTCGTTTAGGGGGTGTGATGATGGTAATTGGTCTGCCACATAATCCATTGCAAATATCGAGCATGGATCTAGCCCTTGGGAGGTATAAGATCAAGTCAGAAAGCACTAGCATACCACAGCGCATGAAGAAGGCTGTTGATTTTCTGGCAAAACATAACATTAAACCGGAAGTACAAATCAGGAAATTGGAAGATCTTGATGATATGCGCCGAGAAATGCAAGCTGGAACTGCTACCAAGCGTATGTTAGTTAGTTTCGACTAAGCAATGAATTCAATTAAACAACTTGGCATTCGTGCGGACATTTTCAATGGAGTTGATTCGGCATCAGACCTAACCTTTATTCATCTAAAAACACAAAGCTCGGATCTGTACATCCATCTCCGCACCGAGCTATTGTGTCGCGAAGCTATCTCTCGGGAGCGGTCCAACGAATGATTTTTGGCAACACTATTTGAAATTGAATTGAAATGAAAAGCAACGGCACCGACCTTTACTAAATTCCTCACATTGATTTTCATCATGACTCTTAAGAAAATCAACCACCACTTCAAAAATGCGCAGCTTTCGTATGAGGCAACACCAAATTACCAACCTCTTATCAAGCTGAGCTTTTACTTTAACAAACTACCTCATGTTTCATATGAACAGTTTCACCGCCACTGGGAAACCGTGCATGCAGATCTCACTATCGCCGCCAAAGACTTCAAAGTGTGCAAGCTTCAACGCTATGTGCAATTCCACCAGACGCCAGAAATGAAAGAGAAGGCTAAGAGTCTTGGGCTGAATCACATCGAATTTGATGGATGTTCAGAAATTTGGGTTCGAAATTGGGATGACTGGATGGCATTCTACACGGTAACCAGAGAATTGAAGCTGTTTCATATACTGTGCTTACGGTAGAGACAGAGTCCCGAGTATGCTAAAGTGATGCAGCCAGATTGTGAGCATTTCATGGCAATGCCAATACACGTGAGTTCCACTTGTTCTTCTATAATCTCCATGTGCTAAGAATCTGTAGGTTATGGTTGGATACGAGAATCTGATATACGGGAAGGGGATCCCGGACGATGGTACAGACGGCGTCACTGCTGATAATTTACAAACCAGATAGATCAATCAACGTAACTCCCTTCTTATTGCATCTGTGCCTCGGGAATCACTTTAGGTTCCTTTCTGTGAATTTCATGTGTTCTCGAAATTGAAATCGACCTGCCTGGGCAGATTCCGGATAAGCATAGCCGATTTTCTCTCCGAAATCGACTCTTGCAGGATATCTTTCGAATAGTATTTTCTTTGGAATTTTGCCAGAACCGTGGTGGTTTCCGCGCGCTTCTTACAAGTTATCTTGACTTACTAGTTGAACCCCCCCGCTTTGTTACACCCCATGGGGTCCCATAGAACCCGGAATCAGCACTTCCAATGCGGAGCGCCACCATTCACCGGTGTCCGATATGCCGGGCTACTGTTCGGCAACCTGAAAATAAGCTGGGAGTGTACATCCAGATCATCGACTTGCCTCCTCTGCACAAGCTGATTATACATCTGGCCATCCCCCCCATCATTTCGAAGTAAACCTTTGATCCTGATTCAGCATACCATAACTCAGAATTATGGAGTCTTCTCATAACAAGAACGACCTAGGTGCCATTACAGAAAAGGGTGATGTGCAATATCATGAGGACGGAACGGTCTCGCCGTCGTCAGAGACTCATCAAGTGGGAGCCGTTGCAACAATGACTTGGAAAACGTGGGTGGTCATTTTTGTAAGAAACGGCGACATGTCTTTCTTTGCACGGCTAAGATCATGCATTGCAGATTCTTTCATCGTGCTTCGGCTTGTCATTCTGGCCCGTGCCCACGACTGCAGCAATGATGGGGAAATTAGCAGTCAAGTTGGGTGATATCAGGGGCGCCACATCATATTGGTATATTCCTGCTTATACTACAGGTTCGGCTCTTGGGTTCTTGATCGCTGGAGCGAACAGCGATCTGTTTGGTCGTCGCCTCTTTTTGTAAGACCAATCAAAATCAGAATCGATTGAAATGCTGAGTGCACGACAGACTTTTCGGCGAGGTGACTGCTGCGGCAGGAATGCTGGTTGCCGCTACAGCAAAATCACCTGAGCAGTTGACTGCCGGGCTCGCCATTGCTGGGTTTGGAGGTGGGTTTTGCCAGATGGCAATGTGCTCTATTCCTGAGCTCATGCCCAACAAATATCGACATATTGGCATCACCATTTCGGACGGCTTCGTTTTCGTAATCGTCGTTATCGGTCCGGTGGTGGGACGATATGCAATCGATAGCGGAGACAGCTGGAAGTTCATCTATTACGGTATCTTTCTTCCGGTTCTGTTTGCTATATCCCCCTCGACCTTGCTAATTGAACGCGCTTTCAGGCGGCTTCATTGCCCAAGTCATCTCGCTGATCTGTCTATTCCTCCTGTATCATCCCCCGAAGCATCCACGTGGAATTCCGTGGAAAGAGGCCATCAGCGGGTTGGATTATGTCGGTACCATACTCGTTGTACCAGGTGTATGTCTGGTACTTGTTGGGATCATAAACACTACGGCAGGTTTCTCTTTGACTGCTGGCCAAATTTGCCGGACAATACTAATAGCACTAGTATATGCCAACAACTGATAAGAACGTGATCGCTCCGATGTGCTCTGGATTCGGCCTCCTCATTGCCTTCGGATTCTGGGAGACATTATCGAAGACCAGGTTAGGGTCATCACATCGATGCATTTCCCGTATGATTTACTAATTATTCAAGATATCCATTGTGTCCCCCACGCATCTTCCGATCTCACAATGGTCGAGAATTCACCGTGCCGTTTATCGTTGCTTTCATTGTCACTATGTTTTATTATGGCATCAATGTCATATACCCGACGATGATCAACGTATTTTACATTACGGCGACCACGTCCCGCTCCGAACAGCTGCTGCTCAGTCTTCCAGGTAATCTGGGTTTAGTATTCGGCGCGATGCTTTTGATTTGCTTCGGCAATCTGTTTGGACACTGGAAGTGGACCCTGGTCATTTCGTGGACTGGAATGACGATCTGGGGGGGGTTGATGGCACTTGTTACACCCTATAACAAAGGCATGATGATCGCTTTCACCTTCCTTGAGCAAACCTTTTTCGGCTGGGCCCAATACGAATCGGTCGCCTTCACTCAGCTTGGAGTCCACCAGCACGATCTTGGCATGTCTGGCGGTGTATGTAATTCCCCACGATCTCAAAGTCACTGGAGAAGATGGACTGATTTCCTCGCAGTTAGCTGGTGTTGCTCGGTATGCAGGTGGCTCGTTGGCTCAAGCCATATACGTCTCAATTCTTGCCAACACTCAGTCATCGAGAGCGGCAAAGCTCGTTCCTGCAGCAGTCGAACAAGCAGGCGGGACCGCAAAGATGGCCAAAGAGCTGTTGGCAGCATTTCCTCTGGGCACCACCGCGCTTGAGGCTGTCCCCGGCGTCAATGCCAAGATCCTTGAGGCTGCTGGTACGGCTTATCAATGGGCATACGTGCATGGCCTTCGTATGACTGCCCTGTCTTCTCTTGCGTTTGGAGGGTTGGGTCTGATAATGTGTCTACTTTGTGAAAATATCGACGCAAAGGTGAGGCTCCCTTGCAAGTGATTTGCGGGCACACACTGACAATGCGATTGCATTAGATGAACGATCAAACAAATGTGTTCTTGGAAAATGATGTCAATGCAGGGAAGAATGAGTTCCACTAGGAAGAATATCTGAGACGCGAGCCAGCAAGTGATGAGATGCTATAGTGATGCTCACGCTTCTCCCTGGATGCAGTGAAAATATCGTCTTGTAAAGGTCAGAATCCAGTCTTCACAAAACTGAATAGCAGACCCGCGCTGTAGCACCGTAACGTTGCACGTCGGAGCCGGTAGATCTGCCTTACCATTACCTTTATTGGGTCGCTTCATGGCTTTCGCAATGGCTGCAACTTTTGCTTCATTTCGTTCTCATGCGGCCCGTAAAGAATTTCACAGCTTACGGTTAAATCGGTGACAAAACGGCTACGCGGGTTAAAATTTCGTCTCGTTTCTTCGGTGGGCCACTTCCTTAGCAACTTCAGATGTCACAGACGGGAACGGGGGCCGCATGCCAAGTGTCTTGTCTTCTAGGCACATTTTAAGTCCAAATTGATTCTGAGAGCAATATTGTCTAAAGCCTCCCACAAAAACTCGATTTGACTAGATGGTAGACCTTTCGAGTTCCTCTGGTGATGGCCTCCGGATATTTGCTTTCGTCTTCATGCCTACAACCTTGTGGCTGACGCTGGTCAATCAACCAGATGGACAGACGTGACGGGTGACTGAACGGAAGCGAAGGGAGCTAGCTGGGTCAGCAAATCACTCCGTCCGTATTGTGATTCGTCTATCTCGAATCCTCAACTACACCACGCTGGAACGATGCCAGAACTGGTTCATGCACGGATCATTATCACACCGGATTGGATCAGGCTGAATGAGCGGGCCCGGCTGAGCGATCGCTTCCTGCATGAACCCGGCCCCTGAACAACACCACCTCGTATCAGATTGGCGGCAGCATCCAGGCGCCAGGGCAGAAACGGTTTCCGTAGGGCTCACCGGTCAATGGTCTCCGCCTGGGCAAGGAAGTAGCTGCAATGAAAGTCTTCCAAGCCCGCCACAAGCGTGCTACATCGAGAGGTCAACCGCGGCGTGCACATTGAGAAGGATCACGGCCGAAATGAGGGCGCCACCCGACTGTGGATGGCATGACTATAGACAAATCCCTGGAAGGCCTTGTTTGCTGGCTGCTTCGTTGTCTTCTATCTTATAGTTACTTTACGTCTCTGCAAACACTTTTCGTTTGCGTCCTCTCGTTGTCAACAGAGTCATCCGACGACTCGATCCCTTCCTTTTGGCTTCGGCCGTCCCTTCATTTGAAAGAGATATATAATACACATGCTAGTGATGTCTTCTGTCTTCAGTTCTGTTTTTGCGGCTGCCGTGGTGCTAGCTACCGCATCTGCGACTTTCAACGCTGCATCAAAACAAAATGTGGTGACGTATTGGGGGCAGGGGCCGTATCAACAACGCCTCGTTGAAACGTGCAAGAATCCCGACATCGACATCATCAACATTGGATTCATCGACGTATTTCCAGACCAAGGTCCCGGAGGATGGCCCGGAGATAATTTTGGGAATGCCTGCTGGGGCGATGTATACGAGCACAATGGTGTGAACACCACACTGCTGAAGACTTGCCCATACATCGGTGAAGACGTCACGACGTGTCAAACAACCTACGGGAAAAAGATCTTCTTGTCCATCGGAGGCGCTTATCCACAGGACTACTATATTGACAGCAATGAATCGGGCGCGAACTTTGCCGAATTTCTTTGGGGTGCTTTCGGCCCATCTTCAGCAAACACTGGTCAGCCAAGGCAAGTGTTTTGAATCGTCATGTTTTCGTCTCTAACTAATTGCTAATCATGACTTCCAACTTCATGTAGGCCGTGGGGTGAAGCCTGTGTGGACGGGTTCGATTTCGATATAGAGAGTGAGATTTCCCCAGCGCCGACAAACTCGGCGGGAAAGACAATTGCCTACAAGACAAATGGGTATGCCGCAATGATCACCCACTTCAAGAACGTACTCTTTCCCCAAGACACATCGAAGAATTACTATATTTCCGGGGCACCCCAGTGCACTTTACCAGATGCACACTACACCACCGTTATGAAAAATGCTTGGTTTGATTTTTTGTGGATTCAATTTTACAACACTCCGGCATGTAGTGCCCGTGCTGGTATTCAAAAATTGAACGGAAAAGGAACAAACGACATATCGTTCTCTGCATGGGAGCAGTCCACGTCGTTGAATCCGAACGTAAAGTACTACATTGGTCTACCAGCTTCGAAGAGCGCCTCGAATGATGCAACTTACTATCTTACTCCTGCAGAGGTACAACGCCTGGTACAGAATTTCGGAAAGACTAGCGGATTTGGTGGCATTATGCTTTGGGAAGCTACATACGATCAGAACAACACAATCTGCGGCGATGAATACTCAGTCTGGATGAAGAAGATTTTGAACGCGGAAGCGAAGGGAACTTCTCTGGACGCGAAAACATGCCCGACAACCACTAGCAGCGTCGCGACCCCGAGCTCTACACAATCCATCGCGCACTCGTCAACATCGACAGTGTTAAAGTCCGACGACAACGTTGCGGGCGGGTCGATAACTTTATCTCATTCACGAAGTTTGCCTTCTGCCTCTAGCTTCACCACCTATACCACTATCTGTTCTGAAAATGGCACGCGTGTGGTCAGTAAAACTGCAGAGGAACTTTTGAGGTAATTTTAATAGCAATTTTGGCTGACTGTCTTCCTAGATCCACACTCACTCGGCTCCTATAACCAATTGGAACGGATCTTCAACGTCACCAATTGTTGGTCCGACTGGGACTGGGGCGACGACAACCCATTCTCTTTCAGAGACAAGCTACACAACTTACACCACGCTCTGCACAGAGAATGGAACTACCACGATCCACACTCATTCCGCTCCAGTTACGCCGACTGGCCCCACCCATACAAGCACCAGAACCCGATCCATAACCGGAAGACCAACGGGCACCCATGGGACTACGTCCTCGTCGTGCACTGATTCGGACTACACAACGTACACAACCGTGTGCACCGAAACCTCCAGTGGTTCGACGTACATCACAACACGCACCCGGAGTACGCCGCATACCAGCGAGTCTTCACCGATCAGCCAGTCTACCCCAGGTGTAGTCACAGTTACTTCCTTCACTAGCGTGTATTTGACTACTTGCCCAGTTACTGCCACATACACGTCCGGATGGAATACTCTGACAAGCACCTATGAATCTGTATCAACTGTTACAACCGTGATCACCAAGACTTTGGCTGGGTATCCGTCCTCATCTCCGGTTGGTCCAGTCTCGACAACGTCTCCAGGTGGAGAAGTGACGACTACGGAATATACAACGGTGTACACGACCGTATGCCCCGTGACTGAAACCATGCACTCTGGAGGCAGCACTTCTACGTTGGTTTACAGTACCACTTCAACCCTGACGAGTGTCATCACATCTACCATCTGGCCGTCACATCCAACGAGCGGACATCAGACTCCATCTAGTGGCTACCCAATCAGTCCTGTCGTGGAAACCGAGACCATCACGCCAACCACGCTCGCTAGCTCGACGCCTTCGTATCCAGCTGGTGGACAGCACACTTCATCTGGTGGCTACCCAACCGGCCCTGGCGTGGAAACTGAGACCGTTCTGCCAAATATGCACATTAGCTCGACACCTTCAGGCCCTCAACGAACGGGTTCATGGTCTGAAGGTTCTGGAGTGTGGTCTTCCTCAGCTTCTCATCCATCATCAGGATATTGGCCTGCTGGTTCCGCGGAATGGTCCTCTACTGCGGCAGCTCAATCTGCGAGTTCGACAGTGACTGTTCTTCAGACCATGACAGTCATTCCGTCAGCTTCTAGCTTAGCTGGCGCTCACCAAACCAGTGGTCAAGCCCCGCCGTATGAGGTTGGATCGGCGAGCAACAACGGCACGTGGCCAGCGACTGAAACCGGCATTTGGAGCCCATCTTCTACTTCTTCTGTGGCACCAGTGTACACTGGAAGTGCTGCGATCAGGAGTCTTAGTCTCGGTGGGGTGGCTGCAGCTGGTGTGATTGCCGCCTTTCTAGTCTAGGCAAATCTCCCATAGCTGATCACTGATGGCCTTGTGGCAAGAATTTTCCCAGCTATATTTTTATTTACATGATCGTCTCAACGTAGTAAGCTCATTATGTTAGTTTCCCTGCGAAGACTCTTATATTTTATATTTCAATCCTCCCAATCAATATCACGATTGGGCTAGGCAGGGAAGACAGCGTGCAGAATGCGTATATACCAAGAATCAGCTAAAGGTACCAGACAACTGGTCGGCAACTTGGAGATGCTGGTTTGTAGATTGATGAATCGAGATCTTACTGTTTGAGGCGGGTTTCTCCGACCGAGCAAGTCATTTGATGCCAGGTAGACAAATTGCAAACATGGAGCAGAGCTATCTAGTTAACCCACATCTTCACATACGAGTGGACACATGTATTGGTGTGCTTGGCTCCCGAAAGTCCTTGGAATTGCTCCCGTAAAGGACAATACTACTATGCTCGGGAATCTTTGAAGAGACCGTCAAGAGCAGTTGACATAGCGATAGAGATGCAGAACGCAGCATATTTTATTGAGATATTTAAATGCGATGGAGAAACAACCGAGTAAATGGCCCACTGAAGGTATTTTTGATTTCTTTTTCCTTTTTCCTCTCTTTTTATTTTTTATTTTTATTTTTATTTTTTTGGAAGCCAGCGATTAGCGACGAACAGAGATCCATCCATGACTTTATTCGCACATACATAATCGCGCAAAGTAGTGGATGAATTTATTCTTTTTCCCCTATATTGGAATAATCATGGATCCCGCATATTTCTGTCGTGGGAAAAATCAGCTACTTAAGCTGTACGTATCACTTCTGGCTGGTTCATAATGGAAATAGTGAAACGAAGAACACCGATATATTCTCGTCTGCCTGTAACATACAATAAGCAACATTAGTGGCTTCCCACCGAAAAGTTTACTAACGGATTCAACGAATTATTTCTACACTGGTATAGTTGAGCCGACTTTCGGCAATTTTTATGGAATGACAGACTGACTGTTGTAGTCATAACCTTCGCTGGAATTGTAGGGATCACCACATTCTTTGGCGACCACTTCGTGAGTTGCAGGCACAATGATGGAGCTTCATCAGCTGCTGACGCTTTCTTAGTTGGGGCTGTCGTCTATACCAGTGTATGCGAAATACGTTGACTCTGTTGCAGACCAATTCATTTGTCTTTGCAAGGAATGCGTACAATCCTATCAATCTTACCTTCGTTGATATAGTGTCGTATGGCCAAATCAATTCGCGTGCTTGGAAATGAGTACCAAAAGCATGCATATTTGGAAATTGTTTCAACTTTGTCAAGAATGATTACCTGTGTTTTCGGCCACGTCCGTAGTACAGTCCTTTTGCATATGCAAAAGCAAATTTCTTAAACTGAGAGCCTACGCGCAGCGTGATATATCGTGGAAGAGCCGAATATATGGCCCATAAATTGCAATAACAAGTACAAGACCCTGCTAGAAGTCTCGAGGAGCCGCATAATATAGAAATAAGTGGCACAGCAGGACAAACATTCTCTCGTGATATCCACTTCTGACTGTTGATCGTGGTGGCTTCATTGACAACTTGTACACCCTTCTTATTAATCGACAGGAATTGATTTCCAGTCTTTAAACTTTATACATTAATCGGTATCAAAGTCGACATTTAATGAGTTTTACAACGGATATGCAGCATAAATTTTTTTTAATGCAATGGAAAGTTACTTCCAGATCGACTAGGCAGTCTACTATGCGATACCTGCTACCACTTAATATCATCTAGGGTGGTCCCGATAATTACATTGTATATATAGCCGACATCAGTCAACGGATTTTGATATCCATAACAGCCGACCTTCGGATTTGCGGTGCCAGTCTGTCGGCCAGGAAAGAAATTGCCAGCCGGCTTCTGCGTGACATCACCTGTAGATGGATCGATGAGAGTTGCGAGAACACCATTGTAATACAATTGTACGTAACCGTCGCTGGTGTTGTGCGTCGTGTTCACAACAAAGCCGAGTCAGTAAGTATCACCCGTGGTCAGAACTTTGGTCCAAAAAATGGTACCGTGACCAGTTCCCGGATCAGGTTCAGCAACAAAGATAATTGTGTGGTTCTGACTGTCGCCAACGTCTTTTCTGAAGACCAAAGTGGTACATATGTCATCATCATTCGCGTAGTCAGAAGCATAATATTTCTACTAGGAAAAGTCAGTATCTGACCTGATGTAGCCCAAGTTGTCAGGGGCCACCTAGAAGATGATCAATTTGCAATCAAATGCATTCCATCCCACTTCATAGCCGATGTAACAAGTGTTATCTGCTTCTTTAGTTCCGGATAGCATTTATTACTCAGCCTTGTCAAAATGTGGTGCTTGTGAATATGAGCGGCCGCACGGCCATTTGGATCAGTTCAAATATGTTTCTGCCTGTCATTGTGACAATTCTTACAGAGGAATTAAAACTGCTCACAAACGTCGAAGTATGCTGAAGAGTTCTCCTTTTTTCCAGCCGGCCATGAAGCCTCATTCCAACCCTAGAGATTGAGTATTCTAAAGTTGCTAACATCACCCGTGCTCACATCATAGCTCAAAAGAACTTTTGATGGAACCAAACACGCGAAGTGTATAGGAATTAGAAGAAGCATCACGACCCGATTTTATTTATCAGAACCTCACCAAAAAATTGAGTTGGGAAAATTCAAGCCGTTGATGTGTCTGCAGCATCCCCTTTAACGTTAATTCCTTGAAAGAGCACGATGTATAAGCCCATGATTGATTAAATCTCCTAAATTTACCTCATAGCCTTCTATTCAGATTTTAGCTCCAATCCGCCAAAAGTTAAAATGCTTACTGATGATTATGCCTTTCAATATAAGCAAGCGGAGCGCCGCGTCAATATCCATTACGTCCACTGCATGCGGCCTAAGCAAACAAGCTGCCGATAGAATATGTGATGGTGAAACAACTCCAATTGTGGTTTTCATTTCCGTAGGGACAATCCTCAGCAGGAGTGTTTCGATTATCGCTGTTTCGTACGAATTGCCAGGTAAGAACACCTCTCAATTGTCGCAAAGGAAGGGTGAACACTTTGACAGGAAGAAAGAAAATAAGGAAAAACAAAAAGAATTTAAAAAACTGGTGACGAGAGCTAAGTAATCGGAAACGCACATGATTATTCATTACATGAACCTTTGACAAGGTAAATTGATTGCTTCTCATCCTAGTACGCGGGAACTTGGAGCATTCATCATATAGTGGGATGGTCTTTCCCATTACCTTAAATATCTCATGACAAGAACTGTGGGCTAGATTTTCTTTGAAAATGATCAAGAAGTCCTGCCCATTTTCTATACGTGCTTAAATTGTTGAAGTGACGAAGTTCAGTCGCTAGGAACCATTTGTTAAAGTTTAATTCAAAGCAACGAGCTCGAAGAGTGATCGGCACTGAACTCTTGCCTTCCAGCTCTACTATTATAATGAATCTCAAAAGCTTTCGTAATCAACACCCCACTGCTTGCACAATTCCTTGTATCTCGTCTGGTATCTCTCGTGCCTTTCTCGGAAGATATGGGCTGTCTTCAATTGATCTCGACCCACCTGATGTCTATGTGCGGCATCAGGCCCATCAGCTATTCGCACAAACCTTGCATATGTCCACATCTCTGGCAGAGGTGTATGCTGAGTTAATCCTTGTCCACCGTACATCTGCATGCATTCGTCAATGATCTTTGCAGCAGTCTCCGGGACGAGAATTTTTGATTGAGCAATCGCATAGCGTCCGGCCTTATTGCCGTACACGTCCATGGTATGCGCTGCATTTAAAACCACCAAACGGAGAGAATCGAGCTGCAGACGCATAGCAGCGAGACGCTCAATATTCGAGTCAAATTCACCGATCAATTTGCCTCGGGGCTTCTTCTTTGGGTCTGTTGCGCGAATAAGAGCGAGTTCGTAGGCCCGCTCCGTCTGGCCTATGAGTCTCATACAATGATGGATACGGCCAGGTCCGAGACGGCCTTGTGCAATCTCAAAGGCACGGCCCTCTCCAAGGATGATGTTGGCTGCCGGCACACGTGCGTTCTCGTAAATATATTCCCCATGACCTTCGGGTGCGTGATTGTAGCCCATGATCGTCAAATTGCGAACCATTCGAAAACCCGGCGTGGTTTTTGGAACGATCACCTGGGTGTGCCTTTTCCATGGATTTGGATTGTCAGGATCTGAACATGCCATCAAAATGTAAAAGGAAAGGTCGTCATTCCATATCGCATTGCCGTACAATTTTCGACCGTTAATGACTAGCATATTCGGGTCTTTGGGGTCATGAGTGATTCGACAATTTATCTGGGTGGCGTCAGAAGATGCACGATCTGGTTCCGTCATAGACTAAAGTCGTTGGTTAGCACGTCTCCGGCGCGATCTTAAAAGCAAGGAATTTCACACGTATGCTGAAGACATATCCCCATTGAGGAGAGGCATCAGCCACTTCTTTTTCTGTTCTTCATTACAATATTTTGCGAGAAGCTCTATATTTCCGGTCTCTGGGGCATGGCAGTTCATCGTCTGTACAACGGTCAATGATTGGAAAACCAGGATGCCTATCATGCTAATCTGACCTGAGCTGCCCAATAGCACCTCCCCATGATCTCTGCACAACAACTGTATTCCAAATTCGTCAAACCAGGGCTTAAGTCTCCAAAGCTCTTAGGCAAGAACAGGTTGAACAACCCCTCCTTCTTTGCCTTAGCTCTCAACTCATGGATGATGGGTGGTGTTTTCCAAGTGCCATACTTTGCCAGCTGAGCTTTGACAATGGGTTCGCCGGGAATGCATTGAGTCTCTACCCAATCGTGAACACGTTTGATTATGTCTATAGCTTTCGACGTGAGTTTCTCTTGTACCCATGGCGGAAGGCGTGTGAAAGCAGGATGTTCAAGGTCAACTTGGGTGAGATTTGTCATTGTGAATATGACATCAGTAGATATGTTGCAAGCAACAGCAAGCCTACGAATATGACCTCGAAAACATATTCGCTTGGTCTTACACGACTCAGGTACGAGGTCACCACATGTACCCGGCCGAGGAACTTACCAATGCGTAAGATGAGCGGGAAGAGGATAGCCGACTGGAGCTCGGGCCAAGTTAGCATTGGTGGCATTTAAGACTTTTTACGACATTCATTGAACACTTCTTGCATTGGTAGCAATGATAGCAACAATGTCTAAGGAATAATTTTCGCCTTTCTGAACCTCTCAAAAGCAGTCCACCATGTCTTCTTGCTATCCGTTTCCTCGGCCTTCCCACCGTGGTTCCATGCCTTGAGCTCCTTGCTCAGATCTAGTTGCCGGTCAAAATCGAACATGGTCATTATGAAATACTGAAACCCAGCAAGACTCCTATCATTGCCCACTCTCCCTGTAGAAAGACCGTATTTATTCTCCATATCTTTCCACTGCTGCAAGTGATCGGTCAGATACTGACCAGGTTGCGGCCCGGATCCACCTGCAGGAGGTGGCGTGCCCTTTAGACCAAAGTATTCACAAATTACGGGCCATTTTTGCATCCAGGATGATGGTGTGGAACTCGATGCAACATTGAAAGCTTGACCTCTCCCACAGGTCTCCGGATGCAGGGCGGCGTGTATACAGAACTTTGCAATGATGTCCTGGCCAGAATCATTCGAGAGGATCTTCCAGCTCTTCTCTGTGCCTGGGAACGCGCATTCTGCCCCTTCCCCTTCAAGTTCTCGGTAGCACGACAAGTATGTTGCTAGAGTCTGTGCTAGACAATATACATTGTTGTTCGGCACGAATCCTACCACAACATCAGGTCGAACTTCGCACCAAGTCCATTGCTTTCCATTAGATTGCGAATCGAGCCAATCAGTCTGATTATAGTAAAAGTTCTGGCTTCGCCAAGGCTCCGGTATTCGTGGAAGATCCTCTGATAGTGGAAGTTTGTCCGCAAATGGAAAGTCCACAATGCACTGCACGCCGTATGCTTTAGTACCAGTAGGCAAGACAACAAATTTGAGCTTATTGGAGAGATGTTCAACGGCAGTAATTGCTCTCTTGAGCAGTTCAACGTTAATAGATATTTCGTCGGCTGGATCCGCTTTGAATACATATGCTATGCAGAGGTCAGGACATAAAATGCAGGATCTTCCCACATGCAACGTACCAAAAAAGAAAACGTGAGTGACATCGTCGATTTGAGGCACTTTATCCTTCATTTGCCGTTCGAGGGCTTCTTGTCCGTCTTCATTCAGCAAATTTATGCCACTGATTACTTGCAGTTTGCTGCTTTCTGGCCATAGCATATTCTCTGTAGGCGGTCGATTGGTCAGAGCTGTAACCATCTCAAAGCTATCGGAAGAAGGATAGCCCTGAAGCAGCTCGTTTGTGACCGCCCATCCTTGAATACCTGTGGCACCAAAAATGAGAGCATGATTCCCCAAACTGTTTCTAGAACTCATGATGACCAGCTACGCGATTCACCAAAGGCTTAATAGATTTTGAATCCACATAAAGAGAAAGACCAAGCATGTAGGTAACAAAAAGACGTTTTGAATGGGATAGACCGAACATGTCCTTTGATACCACCTTTGCTGACCCTCCGGTGACAGCCGTTTAGCTCCATTGCGGATCTGCAAGGCAAGCGACTACCACAGGCACCAATGAACAATTGGGCCAATTTCCAACTGGGTTTAGAAAACAGACATCCATCATAACATTACAGTCACTACAGCCCTCCGCAAAACGTTCTCCGCACGTCATGGCCCAAGCTTCACATGTTGCCACATGATGTTCAAATTGCCAAGACCCAGGATACTCTCGACCTCGGTCTGGAACAGGATTCGGAGGTGGAACTACCGATCAATGAAGATGCGAATTTTGCTGGCCTAAGATTTTGTTAGCAGATTTTATACCGAGTATACAGGTTGAGCTCGCTGCTTTTCCTCCTCTCCATCCGATATCAGCACCGATTCCGGCAGAATTATGGCTGGCCCTGTTCGCCAACCAATTGACCAAAACTCCTTGGAAAGATATCTGAAAATATACAGTTATGAAGTACAACCACCATTAGAGCTGAAACAGGTATGAAAACGGCCTTACGATTCATGGAACTCAGCCAACAGGTGCATATATACAGTTCGGCTTCGGTCAATCCAATCCCACTTACCAAATCACCGACGCGAGACGAAAAAAGTATGTCCTGCGTAAAAAACCGCCGGGAAAGCTGTTGTCCAAGACTGCCCACCAAGTCGATCGCGAATATAGAGTTCTTCATGCGCTAGATAAGACGGACGTCCCAGTCCCGCGAGTAATCCTCCTCTGCGAAGATGAGGATATCATTGGCACAGCGTTCTACATCATGGAATTCTTAGACGGTCGAATGTTCGAAAACCCTTCATTTCCGGGAGTCAGCGAGCGCGAAAGGAAGTGCATGTGGAAGGATGCTGTGAGAACGCTGGCAAAGCTACACCTGGTTTGTCCTAAAGAGGTAGGTTTGGAATCGTTCGGAAAGCATTCGGGATTCTACAACAGGCAAATACGAACATTCGGAAGACTGGCAATGTCACAAGCTGCCGCAAAGGATAATGATAGTGGCGAAGCAGTTGGCCAACTACAGCACTTCGATGACTTCGTCGCCTTCTTCAAGCAAAGCCAGCCCCAAGATCGTGGTGTTCTGATACATGGGGACTATAAGATTGACAATCTTGTCTTCCACAAGACAGAACCTAAGGTGATTGGGATTCTTGATTGGGAAATGAGCACAATAGGTATGTGGGGGATCTAAGTCGAACTATAAATCCACTAACTTTATTTAATAGGGCATCCGTATGCGGATTTGACCAATCTTCTTCAGCCCTGGACCATCTCGAACGCAACTCCATCGTGGCCCCGAATACATGCGGACTATGCCTTTCTTGATCCATCACGATATGGCAGTAAGAATGCGGAGTTTCCTGGGCTTCCCACCAAAGACGAAGCAATACGGTGGTATGCGGAGGCGACGGGAGTTCAAATACCACCACATGAATTGACCTGGGCCACTGCGTTCGCACTGTTTCGGGACTCGATCATTTTCCAAGGCATCGCCGCGCGGTATGCAGTTCGTCAAGCGAGTAGCGAAAAAGCTATGAACTATGGCCGTGAGATGCGACCGTTTGCCGAGATGGCATGGGCTATGGTTAGTAAGGCTAAGGAAGAGAGGGGAATTAAACCGAGTCTGTAATTTTCTGCATGTACTATTGAGCCATTTATTACACGAGGATGAAGGCATAGATTAATACCCGAATCTCAAAGATGCCCATTCGAAACGATGTAGTCATGAAAGCCGCATGTGATCATGCTTCTGACTCGCTAAATTTGCGGAGAGAAGTGACCTAACTCCTCCCGTACAGCGAAAGCTTTTCCGGTCCCAGCTGTGGCTCTTGTTCCGACGTGATATCTCCGCACGTTCTTCGAGCGGACGAAGTGCGGTTCGGAGTTGCGTGGCGCGACTGGCAATGTCCCTCATGGTTAGCTCGGAGAAGCGCAAAAGAATTAGAGATACCATAATGATTGTGCCGGCGACCGAAAGGTGTGCCTGTCTGCATCCCTTTAAACCTCCTCCTCGGAAGGTAAATTTCCCCTCTACTCATAGACAAGTCTTCAATGCCATGATTCAACCTTGCCTTTGCACACCACTAGATTACTCGACTTTCCCACGTTCTACCAAGGTCAAGTCGTCTGTAGTGTACCAAGAGACCCAGCCTGCAGATCACCTTGAGCAAGTCTTGCAAAGAGATTCTCCTCCACCATCCCAATATGCCGTCAACGAAAAGACCCGTTCGCATAGCTGGTTCTTCCGGTGGCTTCACCGATCGCCAAAGAGCGATTCTAGATCTGGCAAAATGTGATGTGGATGTGATTGTGGGTGACTGGATGAGCGAGTGCACGATGAGCTGGCACGGTGCTGCGAAGTCTGAACTTACAAAAAAAAGGGTCTCTGAGGAGGAGAGACCAGGCTTGTACGATCCAAGTTTCATGGCTAATCTCACGCCTGCCCTGCCTTATATGCAACAGAAAGGGATTAAAATGGCAGTAAATGCGGGTGCAAGTGATACTCAAAAGCTCGCCAAAGTTGTGGTGAAGGCCATAGAGAAAAAAGGTTTAAATCTTAAGGTTGCTTGGATTGAAGGAGATGAAGTCATGGTATGGACACGACTTCCACATATAATGTTTTTGCTGACAGTGCTCCAATCTCTAGGATGCGGTCAAAAATTTGATTGCCAAAGGAGAAAAATTTGAGAACATTTGTTTCGGTGGAGAGTTGAAAGACTGGGGCTTCGAACCTGTGGCGGCACAATGTTATCTTGGCGGTGCTGGCATTGCAGAGGCTTTTAGGCAAGGCGCAGACATAATTGTGTGCGGGAGAGTCGCTGATGCGGCTCCAACAGTTGGTGCATGTATGTGGTGGCACGGGTGGAACAGGGAAACAGACTTTGACCGCATGGCTGGATCACTCATTGCCGGCCATCTTATAGAATGCAGCTCTTACGTCTGTGGGGGTTATTATTCCGGCTTTAAAGACCTGTTTGACGGCTGTGAGAACATCGGCTTCCCTATAGCTGAAGTTAACGCGGATGGCAGTTTTTTTATGGAGAAGGAACCGAATACCGGCGGCGAGATGAGTATTGGAACTTGCACTTCACAACTCCTTTATGAAATTCAAGGGCCACAATATTATGGCTCGGACGTTGTTGCCGTTTTGGAGGACATCAAGATGACTCAGGTCGGGAAGGATAGAGTCTTCGTGGAAGGTGTGAAAGGGAAGCCGCCACCGACCACGACCAAAGTTGGCATCACTGCGAAGGGAGGATGGCAAGCCGAGTTCCATTACCTGCTCTGTGGACTTGATTTGGAGCAAAAAGCTGAATGGACTGAACGTCAAATCCGGAGATCAATGGGTAAAAATGCCGAGAAATTCTCTTGTCTAAAGTTTACGTTAAATGGCTACTGCCCTGAAGATCCGCGCAACCAGGACGTGGCTACAGTAGACTTCAGGATATTCGTCCAAACCAAAGATCGGTCATTGGTGGTCAAAGACAGCTTGGAAGTTCCAGGATTCAACAGATGGTGCATGGAGAATTTCTTGCAGAGTTGTCCTGGGGCAACAATCGAGAATGACATCCGGCAGAGTGCCGGGAAAGAGTTCTTCGAATACTGGGCTGCGTTGTTGCCACAAAGCGAGGTTACCCACGCGGTGAATTTGATGTGGGCCAGTCAGTCGATCAATATCCCTGTGCCTACGTGTATGCAGGAGTATGGTTATTCTCGTGAGGAGAGGCAATGGAGCTACGAGACTCGAAATCCAGTCTCACTAGATATCTTTGGTCCGACCACCCGAGGGCCACTCGGATGGGTAGTGCTGGGTCGTTCGGGTGACAAGGCGAGCGGTAAGTCCACCATGATATAATCAAAAAAGCATGGCTCAAAAGCTGAGAGCTCTCCAGATGCGAATGTGGGCTTTTTCGTTCGCCACGAAGACGAGTATCAATGGCTTTGCACCCTTCTCACCATTCCCAAAATGAAACTGCTGCTCGGCCCGGAGTACAATGGCAAAGGTATCGATCGATTGTAAGTCACGGTTGCTGTGCAAGATTGATCGACGGCCAGTTGCTGACAGCCAGACAGTGAGATTCCAGGCATCAGAGCTGTGCATTTCCTGCTCCATGACCACCTCGATCGATCGTACAACGCATCGAGTACTTACGACGGTCTCGGCAAGAATGTCTGCGAATACCTGCGGGCAAAATATGTCGATATACCGAACGCTTTCCTTCGAAGAGGAAAAGTGTGACCGGCTGAAGTTGGAAGGAGTTCCAAGACCCGAAACATTTACCTGAATGCTCCCTACGTGTTTCCAGTTACAAGCAGTTTTTGGAGAGATTAGCCCTCAGTCATGCGATTGACATGAACTTTCTTCCAATTTTCACTTTAGTAATGCGCTATTGATATGTGGAAGCCACCTTTCACATAATCGGTTGCTTGTAAATCTGGACTCTTGTTCGATAAGTGAACGCCTTTGGTGGAGGGCGAAGAAACGTGGCAAAAGTGGCGTTGATTTGTGGCTGTGCAAATTTGCCTCCCCCTTACGTCACATACGCTTACCGCGGGGTGAAACGTTGAAACATTGCCCGCAGCTTCCTCTTGGCCACGCACAAGTCGCTCAGGTCACAACTATAAAGCTGCCTTTTCCGTCCTCCATCCTCTTTTCAAACTAGAATTTCCCTCTCTATCAAGATTTGAAAAGAGACCACACGCAATCATGTCGAACACAGTTCACGTCAAAGGAATCAGCTCGCAAACGAGCGAGAAGGAAGTCCGCGACTTCTTCAGCTTTTGGTAAGTCATCAACAAAACACCTTGATGGGAGGTTGTTTGAGTCAAAGAGCATCTAGACCGTCTTCCATAGTTTGGACATATGCTAATCGAAATCCAGCGGCAAGATCCAAAGCCTCTCGGTGACCCCGGAGAGTAATGAAGTCGGTGCGACCCAATCCGCAACAGTCACGTTCGAGAAAGAGACGGCGGCGAAGACCGCCCTCCTCCTGGACAACACTCAGCTGGGTCCCTCTCAGGTTCATGTCACCTCTGCAGCTTCGCTTGAACAGTTGTCCGGCGGCAAGAGCGCCGGCCCATCCGAGGAGCATCACGAGGATATCTCGCAAGAGGAGAAGCCACGCACTCGCATTGTTGCCGAATACCTTGCCCACGGTTACGTCCTCAGCGACAGCGTCGTGCAGCGTGCCATACAGATGGATCAACAGCACGGTGTGAGTCAACGCTTCACCAAAGCCCTGCAGGATTTCGACGCGAAGTACAAGGCTTCAGAGCGGGCGCAGGCGGTTGACCAGAAGTACGGGATCAGCCAACGTGCCAACGAAGGCTGGCGTGGCTTGTCCTCGTACTTTGAGAAGGCGAGTAACACTCCCACCGGCCAGCGCCTGCGCAGCTTTTACGAGCAAGGTCAGAAGCAAGTGTTGGATGTGCATAACGAGGCCAAGCATCTCGCTGCACTGAAGTCAGGGAAGAACCCTGAAGCCATGGGTTTGCACACTGTCGAGGGCAACCGCACCAAGTGCAACTGTGGTGGCGGATCGGAGAAGTGCCCGTGTGCTCCTGGAACCTGCGCGTGTAGCAACTGTGCGAAGAATCCGGATGAGAAAACTTCAACCAAAACCGCAGAGGAAGCGGAGATGGAGAAGGTCACCATTGGGGGTCAGGAGAAGACAAAATGCAACTGCGGCGGAAAAGATAGTGTGTGCCCTTGCGAGGCGGGCAAGTGCGCATGCTCAGGTTGCTCAAAAGCGCCATAGGAGCATTCTCGTCCGGAGTGTTTTGCCTTGAAAAGTGGGATGTGGATGAGTAAGAATAATAATTCGATTTTTATGAGAGTAATCCTTCAAATTGGTAGTGACTAGAAAGGCGCATAGCAAGCGCGTCTGTGGCGACCTTCATACAACATATGCAGCACCATTATGGCTAGAATGAACATCATGAGCTACGATATGATTAGGGCCTGTAATGCACATTTGCGGCATCTAGCTTCCTCCATAATGCAATTCTCACGCTTGGTAACGCATTGGTACCAATATTCCATTCTTTTTGTCGGGTAGAATAATTTCCTACAACGCGCAGTATCATCAACTAAATAGTAGAGTGTAAAAATATCGAATGGTGAATGGTCAAACGCCTTGCTTGCTTTATCCATTACGTGGAATGGAAAGATGACGGTGAGGATATCAGACGCCACAAACAGCGTGAATTTTCAAGTAAGGAGAATTGTACGGTATACAACAAGGATTTTGGCGATATATGAGAATTCATTGCGCGTTTAGATTCGATAGGGCGGAGCAGTGCCATGAGAGGGGCAAATAGGCCCAGCAACGACCGGATGATATTTCAGTCACCGGAGATTTTGTCCTACTGTTTCATTCGTTTCTCAACTTCACCAGGCGTGAAGTCTTTCCCTCTAGGTATCCAGTCACAGTTCTTCACGGCAGGCTCGTGAAAAGCTTCAACATCTCCGGGTATATCGGCGTTCCCAACCCGGACGACGGATCCCATCCGGGCGCAGCTGGAAAACCACCACTATTGCCTGTTTCCACACGAGAAGTCAATATATAATCATTTTTGAAGGCTTAAAAATGGAACAGCTACGCACATCCCGAGTTCGTGCCGTTCGTGACGTCGTTCAACACCCACGGATTCGAGTAGAGGATGTGGTTCAAGAATCCGATTGATTTCTTGCCACAGGCGAGACGTTCTTCGTTGATTCGGTTGATGATGCTGGAGAAGATGGGAGTGGAGGCTGATGTGCCACCTGAAAGGCCGTATACACCCCCCTGGTACCTGTAACATGAGTTGTAAGCTGTCAATACGTTCTCAGACTTGGAGAAGGGTCATGATGTCGATGCACGTACGTGGCGATGTTGTCTCCGTTGGCGCTGACATCTGGATAAGCACGGCCAATCCTGTTGTAAAGCCCATTCCCAGATCCCTGAAGCTCGGTGACGTTGACGTGGACTGGATTTGGCGCATCTGGAGCCAGCTTGCTATAATACTCATACGGCGGATTGTGCTTGGAGAGATAACCTTCGACAGCACTCTTCTGATATGAAGGGATGGGGTAGATGTTACTGAACCCACCACCAGAGCTGTAGTTCAAGCCCGGGTGTCTCGGATCGGGATCGAACACCACGCTCTCCGGCTGTTTCTCAAAAACGGTGTTGGGTGGGTAGACCTTGGTGGCTCCCACGGCGGTGATCCAAGGGCAAGTGCAGGGCCATGTCGGATTGAAGGCGTTGCGTTTCTTACCCAGACATCCGGTGGGACCATCATAACCGCCGTATTTTTCTGGGTACTGGCCAACGCCGGCATCGCCCGAAGCAAACATGAAGGATGTCCCTTGCAAACCGAGCTTAAGGAATTCATTACATTGCCTTTTCTGATACGCGATCGGAACGTCAACTTCCTGGCCCCCGTAAGAGGTGGACAAGACGGTAGGAGGCTTGTACACTCCGCATTGGAGCGGGTGATTGTACCCTGTGCCATCTGGCTCAGGATCGGGATACTGGGGGTATTCCGAACCTTTCAAATCGCCCGTCTCGCCATACGCAGAGTACGTGCAGTAAGAGCCGTCCATGGCATCCAAAAGCTGGTTGAAGCCGAATAGAGACGTGTCATTAACCCACGATTGATAATGCATGTCATTTTCATCCCAGATTTCAATCGTTTGCGGGTACACTATCGGGTATGCGAGCTGCAAATCTAAGAGAATCTCCCCTCCATTTACCTCTGCATTCGTCACGTTGTTGTTATGCGCCACTCCACCGTCGATTGATACGGTCCCAGGGCCCGTGCCATTGTGAATCCAAGGCGTGAAGTTGGCGAAAAAAAGATCCATGTCCGTTTGGTCCCATTGCTGTAGGCTGGACTCGTAGATACCCATTTTGTTATCCGGATTCGGGCTGTACCTGTCTGTGGGAAACTCGGGAATCTTGTACAGTGCTTTTACACAGGCCGGTGTGATTGTGGTATCGCAAATGCTCAGATCATCACGGCCGTTGGCGTGTTTTGGCCATTGACTTTGCCTCCAGTGACCTGGACGAGCGCCTCGGGGTGCCCATTCACGCTTCTTCAACCCTTGTTTTGGCCGGTGGTTCGGAGCCAGCAATTTGAGACCCAGCGTGATGTAATCAATGTGATGTCTGATGTGCTTAGGCACATGATAGCGATCGCAGGACGGCAGCACACCACCGGAGATTTCATCCTCATACTCGTGATATTCCGTATGAAGGAGTGCTTCAACTTTGGAGGCCGGGGCGTCGAACGCGAGCCACCCCTTGTTATCAGAATGAACCACGCGAGTAAAGCCAGCTTCCTCCAGCCATTGCTTGACCGCGTTCACCGTCTCATCGCTCGGCTTGAAAGCCTCAATAACTTCCTCTGCCGTCCAATGCTTCCCGAAATTCGGCGAGTCGGGGTGGGAGACGCTGTACAAGAATTCCTCACCCTTGTCCAGATTGCTCTGAGTCAACCCGATTCGTACGGGCAGGATGGAATCTGGTGCCACTCGAGCCCGCTTCACCCACCTCGCCGGAGCGGCCTCGCGTTCTTCATGCACCACGTGCGAATTGGGAATTGCAATGGCTGCGGTGGATGAAACCAATACCGCCGCTGCTAGGCCAGCCTTCCAGAAAATCTCACCCATCATCTTGACTTGTCACAGATGAGGCTGGGGAGACGAACAGCGAGGCCCCGGGCATGGGGTGGTTTTCCTATTTGAGTCCCCCGTGCACAACCCAGTGTTCAGCTTCTGGCGCGCCAAAGCGAATCATGAACCCGGGTACGTGGCGGATTCGACAACATTGCCGAACTCCGGATATAGCCACTTCGATGGAGTGCATCACAGATCGGGAACTTGCATCCAGCACGCGCAATGGGGGCTTGCCAATTGGATATGAGCCCATCATAGCCGCTTGTCAAATGGGCTGGACAAGGGTTTGACCAGCAGTCTAACTCATAAGTCCTGCTTTTATGTTTTCGTACATCTGAGGCGCCGCTCTATGGCTGATATACAGATAGATAATGTTGCCGAGAGCCATGTTTCCGTGTATACGGTATATGCAGCGGTCTTGGGCGGCATTCACCCTGAAGCGTAATCGGCAGGATACTCGGCTCTAGGTGTCTTGAGCTGCTCAATATTGAGAGATTCCAGTACGATATTGGTACTGAATAATTTGCTAATAGATATCAGTTCCTGCAACCCTTCGTACAAGGATCTACTGGAAACTTTGGACAAAGCAACCATACTCCTTCCTAATCAGGCTAAAGCCGACCGATGGGATGTTGATTTAAGCCACGCGGCTGTGGACGCCGACTCGTCACTACCAACAGGTGAGCGGTTCCTGTCGTTCCATCTCCTCCCTGTGGCCCTCTTTCGTTAGCAACCTTCACGGAAGCCGTGGGTATGCGAGGTTTGCCTCCAGACCGTCTCGTATAGCGACGCCTCACAGGATGGGAGGAGACCGTGCTAGCCAGTGCCTGGCTTTGCCTTCTTGGTGAGTCCAAGCGGCAATCCTTTCCTTCAATGGGGGCGGGCCGTGGATCGTTTTATTCGCTGGCACTTATCATGAGCGTCATCTCACTGATTACGAGAGAGGGACAAAGTTATACGAGCAGGATCGGCCGTGTGCCATTTGGAAACGATGGCTTCAAATCCGCAGGGCACGTTGGGGGGGGGGGGGGGGGGGGGGGCAATGACGCTGTTTCACACATATTGAACGAGAGATTGTCTGGCTCTGTACCGATTGTGAAAGAAAATTCATGCCTTTGAAGAGGATGATGGATTGCATTAATGAATGATGTCTGCGGCTATTCTCGAACATGTCGAGTACGTTAACCAATGTTGCCTCAACGTTGTGAACTGCATGCGAGTAGCCTCTTAAGGCCGAAATTTTCCTGCTTTGATTGATCGACACTCTTTCACACGTGTGGGAGTCCAAATGTTCATTCATGAACACTCATATCTCGATCGCATACTCGGGCTATGGTGGGCCAACATCTCCAGCTTTCAACTGCCCAGGCATCCCATATCTTGGTGCTCTCACGCGATCCGTCTCCAATCGAACAATTTCGACCATGTACAACATGTAGAGACTGAATTGAGACCGGATCCTGCGGCCGCGAAGTCTGCTCTGTCTACTGGCAGCTCCAGCATAACCTCCTATTTTCTGAGCCCATTCAGCGATCTCCCCACATGCACACCGAAACAATTGATGATCCGCCAAGTATCACAATTATTCGAGAACTTCGTGAAATAACATCCCAAGAGACTTGAGTGCAAAGGCACGTCGGCTTGCCAGTAGATTACCAAGCATCAAGCTGGTCCAACACGGGGGTATGACGGAAATTGGCATGAATCTCGTGATCGACTCACGCCTACAAGAAACGATGAGCTGAAAGCATAGCAGCCCTCTTCGTCAAAGCATGCGGGGATTATCAATGTAATCTATACGGCTTCGGGGGAATCGACCCATTTCGGCCACCAGATTGTTAGGATGGACTTCAATTGAACTCAAAACCCAACGCCACTTGACCCTGCTGGCTGGAGAGCGGCTGTGCCAACCAGTTCGTCACGGCCTAATCTCCAATCTTCTTCTATGAGATCACCGCGGCCGTTGGCAACAACCCATTCATCCACGACACCCATTCAATGCCATTTTGTCTTGATCCGTAATCATTCACTCACGAACCCCACCCAATCCCGATCCTATATGCCTCAAACACTCCGTCACCCAACCATCTCCCTGGCTGAGAAATCAACCCAAGTTCGTCTCCAGTCCATCCAGCCATTGATCGCGAACGGTGGTTGGGCAAAAGGGAGACACTACCGGGCCCTTCGAATCCTTGCTGAGTAATCAACCATATTGCTTTCTCCTGGATACACGGATTCGCCACCCAACGCTGAAAACAACGGAGCAAACACATCGTCCGCAATCTTATCCAGCGGAGAGCCACGGTGGGGTGCCGAGGCAAAATTTTTGGAGGGACCTCATCGTTCGCGTGGGATTGTGTACAAAGAATCCCAGCTCCAAGTAACCCTTTCTTCAAAGCCTCAGCCAAGATCCGGGTTGTTCTCCCGTTCGAATGCGAGATTGGAACTTGCATACTGCACGCGATCAACGTTTAGGGCAGCGGCCGGGGAAATTGGGAATGATGCTGGCGTTGTAAAGTTGCCGGGTCCCTATAAACGATTTTCTAGGCTGCCCAAGATTTTCGAGGTTGTTAGAGCGTGCCATTCTCGTGCAACTGCTGAAATAGGGAGAATTCGTGGGAGATGTATTCCAACGAGGATGTTTTGCGCATCAATCCCATCTTGACGGTCCACCACCCGGGGACTGGCTGTCGCACTTCATTTGCCGACACGCCTAGGAAGGAGGAATATGGCAACCGCAGACGACTCATTACCGTCTTCGCAAAGAAAATTTGATAGCCGAAAGCCAGAGTACTCATTTGACCGTTAAACATATTCGTAATTGAAATGATCATCAAGGGGGTATCTCAATATCACGGCAGATTAACATGCCAAACCGTCCTAATAAAAACAAAAAAGGGTCCTGCCGGGTTAGATGGCACAGCTCACGTTTCCTTTTTAATCCTCAGCTCTTCAGTTTCGACAGCCTCCCCTTTTCTTTCACTTCCCCCCTCCTTCTCCTTCACAGCCCTATCCACCCAACCATCCCCTCTCAAGATCCCCAAGCCCTTCCTTATTAACGCGCCTCTCACCGCTGAGGGCCTCGCTTCATAAACCCCGCCCACCAACGCCAACCCTACCACAAACAGGCCTACATCGCCTCCCTTCATCCCTTTCCACCAACCCCTCTTCCTCCCTACCTTCCACAAACTCTCCCCACTCAAGCGCGCACTATACAAAAACGTGCCTCTCTCCCCTTTCCGCGCCACAATCGCCCATAGCCCTCCCAGAAACCCGCCAAGAAACCACCGTTGCGTGGCAAGCGTGGAGGGGGGGAGGAGGGAGGAAAAGAGGCAAATACTCCCCCAGCTCGTTCCGATGGCCCCCGTGACGAAGAGGGCCATACGCAGGATCCGAGCGGCGAGAGTGTTGAGGAAGGGGAGGGGGGGCAGCGAAAAGACGTTTGTAGGCGAGGAGGGCGAAGGCGCCGTAGATGAGGGTAAAGAATTTTGCCGTTTGGGGGAACGCAGATAGCCAATATTTGAGTTGGGTGCGAGCGCAGCTTGGGTCGGAGGGGTGCAAGAGGGCGCAGCTCGTGTGGAGGATGGCGGGGTGCGCGGGGGAGGTGATGGGGACGACTTTTGCAAGGGCCGGGTGTGATGGGACGGGCAAGGCGGGAAAGAGGATTGGGGAGGTAAAGGCCGGCCAATGGAGCTTGCTGAGCGCGGCGAGGGCATCGACGATATCGAAAGTGCTTGGCCACGGTTTGGAGGTGGCGCTGACGGGGTATGTCGGCGGTCGCAGTTGGATGTATTCCGGACTGCGGGCGAGGATAAAGCGGCCGTAGCTGGTGGGGAAGCAGTCGCGGTCGAAGACGAAGGCGTGGAGAAGTTGGCCGCAGGCCAGAGGCATGAAGAGCCAGCTTCCGAACCACCAAGGTCTCTGGGCCTTATTAGTCCCCCATAGCCACCCGCTGTCTTCCAGCGCGTTGTAACCAAACTCCAACCCGCGCGCGAAGAGGTAGAGCGACGCTGTCAGCCGCAGCTGATCCGCGGGACTCAACCCGAGGAATAAGCCGGACAGCGCAGCTCCGATCGCTGGCGTGTAAGCCGACGTGAGCACATTCGCGACGCCTGGGTTACGCTTGCGAAATGGAGCGGCCGAGTCCTCCAGCAAAGATGCACGCAAACGTTTGAAAAAGCGAATGAGCAGGCGATGGAAGAGCATGATGGCCGCGTACGATAACGCCACGCGCACATTGGGGTTTCGAATTGCTGGCCTCGATTCTGGGCTTGCCGTGGTACCCCTCCTGTGGGCCAGTCTCTTTGTAATGGCCTCCCATCCCTTCAGCCCCACGTACGCGGCGACGAAGACTCGGAAGGCGGCGCGAACGGCAGCGACATTGTAGTCGCCGCTTTCAGAAGCAGCGCGCGTCAGCTTTTCATAGCGTCGGGGTGCCGGGGCGCGGGTTTGTACGCGGGGCGAGGCGCGTGAGATGAGATAGCGATGCAGGGCTTCATATTCCCGCGGGGAGATGGTGTAGCGGAGCGCGGTGCGAGTGAGGGGGTCGATGCGGGTCGAGGAAGAGAGGGCCGAGGATGATGAGGAGCTGGAGGAGCTGGAAGAACTGGAGGAACTGGAGTAGCTACTGTGTTTTGGGGGGGGGGGGACATTTTTGATGGGTGCGGCAAGCGATGATGGGGGTGAAAGAGGTGTGAAATGAGGAGGTCTTGTTTATCTATGTTCAGGTGTCTGTCGGCGGGCATGCTTCCCGATTGGGAATGAGGCGTATCTGGAGCTGTCAATGCCCGCCGAGCCGAGGCAAATTGCACGTGAAGCCTCCTCCACTCCTTCAAACTTGGCAAAGTGGTTCGGACGGGCATCTTATGAAAGAATCGTTTACGAACCGGTCATATTCACTGGTTTATATCATGAGATTCATGAACAGAAGCTCACCAACGGACAAGGGTTACAAAAAGAGAGCCAAGTAGCCTATTACCGTCAGAGGAGTCAACAATTATCGGCCCGTTATGGCAGAGAGACGAAATCTGGAAGAGCTACATCATCAATAAGTCCCATATTTAGATATATGAACGCAAAGATGTTGCTATATCTAATTTAGGAGACTCGGCGGTGATAAAAGTACAGCACCTATCAATTGGTGAGTTGAATTGAATAAGATATTGAAAGCGAGTTCGCGCTCAACGTTAAAAATATCATCTGGATCAACAATCATGTACACAGTCCTGTGGTGCCGTGAATATCTCCAAGAGCTCGATGCCCATCAAAAACATAAACAAACTTCATGCGTCACACCAGATATGTTAGCGGGCGAATTGGGTAAACATCTCCTCTCTAGTCCCCAATGCTGCTTCGTTCCTCTTTGATACTCTCACCAGGCCCATACGGGCAATTCTATCACAGGGCGAACTCCGACATTGTCTCGTCTTTTGGAATCAAGATTGCGGAAAACAAGGAGTCTGAACCTGATTGGAAAGGGTTGAAGCGATTCTTATCCGACGTCCGATCGTCAAGCCAGTCCTCACGGATTCTTCTCTGCGCCATCAGCGAGCCTTTACTAGCCGCCAGAAGAGTTTTGAACCTTCCGTGTATCACGAACAGTGCTGTAACTGCTTCGTGTGGGTCCGACTCGCTCACCGTGAGCTGAAACAAGATATTTTCGAGCAGCTGGACTTTACGAGGGACTTGGTGTACTGCCGAAATTGTCGCATGTCAAAATTCTCGGCGGTTATCCTCCACCTCGTCCACGTAAAGCTCAGTGATATCTCACTATTGATGAGGGCTGCAACATGCGACCAAAGGAGAATATGAATGTCTCCTCGACTTTATTTTCCGCAGACATTCTTCGGTGAAGAGGCAATAGCATTTGATCAGATTGCATGCCAACACGCCAGATTGCAAGCGCGGGACACTACCTAAGCAACGAAGTCTGTCATGCGACGCATAAGGTGCGTCATCCTTGTCTCATGCCATTATCAATAACAAGAAGCACATGCATTGAAATGTCTCTCATCCGTTCTCCCGCTCCATGGCAAAGTTTGAGTATAGCATTGTTCAGGAAAGACGTCACATCACCAACCCCATGACGTACAAAAGATGGTGCAAGCCTCGGAAAACGGCAGAACAATGGGATGACACACTCGCGTCGTATATGATGCTGAGTGTCAGAAGTATTTCTACGATGAGGCAAGCTATGTAATCGACACAGGCGCCTCTTCCGTCTTCCAACAGGTGTTGTAGCGCGATGATACACTCGCAACAAGCGCTGGCCAGCAGAAAGTCGCCCTCGCCTTTCAACCCTATTCCCACTCATCCAACAGCAGAAGAACAGGCTCTCCCGCTATGCGCTTTCGAGGAAGCAAGTGCTCATATACAACAAAAAAAAAAATCTCATCACAACCCAATTGCCGTCCCCTTCCAAGTCATTGGCCCCGTTCCCCGATTCAACTTCCGTAAACCCCCCATAGCGGCGCCGGTAAACAGATATGACTCGCCATCACACATCCTCGTGAAACATACTCCTCCTCTCCGTCGGACTTTCGTCCGCCCCGCTTCCCGCCGTTGTGCCTAACGAGCTCTGCCCCCTCTGATGATGCGCCCCCCCTCCCACCTTCCCCGTCTCCACATACGGCCGCGGACTGAGACTCCGCATACTACTCTCCTCCGCCTGCTCCCCAAACGGATTCACCCTTACCCTCGCCCCTCCATGCATCTCCTCATCATATCTCTCTTCCAAACCTCGGCCAACCCCATATCCCCCCCCGCCGTACGGTCCGTCTCCCAGCTCCTGCTCCTCATAATAACCCCCGACCCCTCCTTCATCCTGCACCCGTGCATCCCACGCTTCATCGGGGTCTAGCGGCCCAAATCCCCTTCTCCCTCCACCACTGTACCCCGTCCTGGAGTTGGACGTGGTGTGGCTCTCGTAAGCCCCGGTGGCGGACCGTGGATTCCGAATTCCATGCCACGTGTCGGTGATCCAGCCGCGAAGACCACCTGGGGCGGGGGCGGGGGGGCGATAGGTTGTGGGGTCTGAGGCACGAGTGCGCCGATTAAATGGATTTAGCGAGGGAGGAGGAAGGCCGAGGCGATTCGCGCGGTAGTGCGTGTATCTGTAGAGTTGGAGATTAATGGGTTTTTGGTCAGGGACGGGTTGGGGAAGGCTTACGCGACGTAACCGCCGGCTCCGAGCACGACGGCGAGGATGAGGAGGATGAGGAAGATGGCCCAGCCGGATAGGGCCATGGTAGTGTGTGGAGGGGAGTGTGGTACTCCTCAATTGGCGACGGGTTCTTGGTGTGTAAATGTCTACGGATGATCTCAGTAGATCTGGATTTGTTACATGTGAGGCTGAGAAGGCGTCAAGTCCGCAATGGGCCGGAAGTCGGCGGGGTGGAAGCGGCGTGGGGGAGGGTTTTGGCAGTCAATGGGGTCGCGTTGACACGGCGATGATACTCTTGGGGAGGATTTCGTTCATCAATTCCGGTTTCGTCGTATCGTCGGGCTCAATTGATTTGGAGTTGTAGGCTGTCAGCTCTCGGGTGAATGTCGCAAGATGAGGTAAGTCAGCGCGAATCTGTGACAGCTTCTGCGACGTATATCCCATCCCCCCCATTCCCCCCACCCATTCACGAAGGAAGTATCATTTATCAGCGACAGAAATCGTCCACCATGGCCTTCATCCGGTATTCGGCCGTCATTGGACGGGATCAACAACGAAGATGGGGAACACGACTTCCTCATCGACTGCGAAGCACCGCGGAAAGATCAATGGCCGAGACGTGATATTCACCTACAGGCCGCCAACAGTGGAAGACGATGGCGAGCTGATATGGATATATGATAACAACGGTACCTTTCTCTCTCAAACATGCCAACATATAATCACTAACAACAGTATCAAAGGAGCCTCCCCTCCAAAACATATTCCCGCTACATCCATCATTGCTGCCGTTCCCGTACACCCCGCGCTCCCCTCCGATCACTGCCTCCTCTACACTCTTCCCAATTCAACCTCCACCCCTCAAAGCTCCCCCGTCCTTCTCCATACGGCCATCGCCACTCATCTTCCCCCGGCCTTCATTTCCGCCCACATTCCTCCGCCCAACGCTTGGTGGCAAACTTCCTCCCCGCAGCAACAGTTCCCGAACCTGCACGTTGTGGTCTCCCCGACCTCTGGCACAGGACAAGCCCCAGAAGTCTGGAAACATCTCGTTCGGCCCCTCCTTCACCACTTCAAAGCAGATTACACTCTCCACACCACCACATCACCCGCCTCTCTCGCTGACCTTGCAAACTCCCACTTCCTACCCAACGCCTACGCCGGAAAACCACAGCTCATCCTCCTCCTTTCCGGCGATGGCGGTGTAATTGATCTCCTCAACGCCAACGCCCTGCCCCATCATGATAACTCGCACAGTTACGTTCCCCCGACCATCGCGCTCCTCCCGGTAGGTACGGGCAATGCCCTCGCCAACAGCGCCAAAATCGCGAGTGACGCGACCCTGGGCCTACGTACCCTCCTCCACGGCACCCGGCATTCCCTTCCCATCTTTCGAGCCACATTTTCGGCTGGCGCGCGGGAAATCGTGGATGAAGGACGTGGGGAACGGGAGCTCCCCCTGCTCCCCCCCAACGGAGCAGGTTTGGCCCGAGGTTTCCACGGAGCGGTGGTTTGCTCCTGGGCTCTCCACGCCTCCCTCGTAGCCGACAGTGACACGGCCGCGTACCGCAAATTCGGCGCCGCGAGGTTTCGGATGGCTGGAGAAGAGGCGTTGTTTCCCTCTGACGGGAAGGGGCCGCACGAGTATCGAGGGAAGCTATCAGTCTTACGTCCCTCACCATCTTCCTCAACGGGGAAAGAAGAGTGGCATGTCATCCCCCGCCGCAGCCACGGCTATGTTCTAGCGACACTTTGCCGGTGTCTCGAGCGCGGGTTCACAATTTCCCCCTCCTCGCGCCCGCTGGATGGAAAGATGTGGCTTGTGCATTTTGGGGCGGTTAGCGGGGAGGAGGCGATGCGGATCATGAAGGCGGCGTATGAAGGAGGTCGGCACATAAAAGAGGAAGGGGTGGGGTATGAAGAGGTGGAAGGAATTAGAATCGACGTCCAGGAAGAGGGGGAGGAGGGGGGCAGATGGAGGAGGGTTTGTGTGGATGGAAGGATTGTACGGATAGAGGAGGGAGGTTGGGTGGAAGTTAGGAGGGCTAAGGGGGGTGTGAAGGGCGAATGGGGGATCTTATGTTGTTCTTGAGGGCTCGGTGGAGAGTAGGATTTGGCAAGATCGGACTTGCCAGGGCTAGAGAAACTTGTGATTCTCAAATGTGTGTATGCCGCAATGATGCGGTCAGGAAAGAGGGAAAGGAGTTGGTTTATTGTATCCCGGCCGATTTATCCTGCGCATAGCACGATGAAACTAAATCCTGAGGGCCATTATAAACAAAAATAGATCATCTCTTCAATTAAGTTCCACTTAGCTCGCAACTGCGATTGTTGAAAAGACAATTGGAAACAAGACTGGAAGATCAGTAATACTGAATGTCCTAGGAGTTCAAGAAGGGAATATATAAGACTGCATAATATCCTCTATAGTTAAAAGAATCAAGCTGGCCTAGACATCTTAAGCACTCCCTTTGCAACGGTTATGAGCCCGGCATAGCGCAGCTTTTAGTGGCGTTGAAGCTGCGTCAGTAATTCTTTGGTCATGAGTATTCTGTAGGAGCTTCTGAATCAGTCTTCCCTCAACGATTCGAGCCTTCTAATATGATAGCCAGTCTGATCATGTGCCTTGCCAGCTCCTTCGCAGAAGTTGCGTCTCCGTGCACGCTTTCTTACACTCTTCATTAAAACCCGGCACGGCCGAGGTCGAAGGGTTCCTCCAGAGTGTCGGTTCGTTTACTCCTACCGCCAGAGCGTGAACAAGGTGACTTGACCCATCAGATGGTGTTTCCGTGCAGAGACACAAACAGACCAAAGCGGTAGAAGAGGTCCGAAGCAAGTCGATCAAGCTCAAGCGGCGTTTGTAAAATATGTGGAAGACCACTTCGTGCTTCTCGTAAATAGGCATGTCCTTGCAGTCACAAGCTGTGGGATATGGAGGCTTGGAATAGATCGTCTCTTGCATACAACTTCCATTCATTCCCACCACTTAATTGTTCTTTTGCACCATTTGTACATGATGTGAAGTAATCGAATGCTGCAGTTTTTTGTCGTGAAGGCGAACCTCATATGTAGAAGAAATGGACCCTGCCGATCAGTGACTTCAGTTTGTGTGTGTGGAGAAAGGGCATACGATGAGGTCGTCCTGACGTCGAAGCTCGCCCCACTATACATATACATTCTTATGGTGCACATAAACTTGTTCGCCATTTTACATTCATAAAGTACCAGAACGAACGGCCGAATCTTCCAAAATCAACAAATTGCACTCGCCCACTTGACGATTACCGTTGGAATTCCGAAGAGTATGTCTCTCATCCAACATCTCCATCAACGGTCCCAGCATCGCCAGTCCTCTCAAAATACTTTCAAAATCCCTTCCACCTCCCCTCTGCCCATTTCAACAATATGTGTCAACATAGGAACCCCTTCCTTCCCAACCCTCACTGTCTCGTTTAGCCCAAAACGCTCACAATCCCATTGCCAGTAGACTTGCTGCCCACGACAAAGACACATTCCTCCAAACCTTTCTCGCTCCTTCCGTTCCAAACAAAAGATGTCGGCCCCAAACCCTGGCCGCCAGTCTCCTTCCCCAACTCGCCAGAACAAATCCCAGGGTGCAGAACCTCCTGCTACCGACGTCAATAAACAAGGCCAGCGGCCCGCGGGGGAGAAGACAGCGGAAGCAAGCAAAGAACAGCTGAGCAATCTAGAGTCAAACCCGAAAGGTCCGTTGGAGGATGCTGCGAAGGAGAAGACTGCGAAGGGGGTGTAAAGTGTTATTCTGAATGGAAGGGAGGAAGAGAATGGGAGATGATATGACAGAAATGAGCTGGTCCATCGGTGTTTCCCTGCCCCGAGAAGTGGAAGGGGCTGGATACTTAATATAGACAGGCACTTATAATGAACATGGCCTCGAAAACCATCCCCGGGCCCACAGAAAATGTCATCACCTTCGTTTTCGCATTCTTCTTTGCCTTCTTCTGTGTCGTCTTCCAGGAACATGAACAAGAAACCCGGGCGGTTTGTGATGCAAAATGGTTGCGCACCTGTTCCCTGTCATCTTCGTCTGTGGTATATGTGCGCACGAATTTACGTACATAGATTCCACTGGCTAATCGATCGCTTGTGCCGTTATCTGCAATATGTTTTGGCTAACCTTTGGCTCCCCTTGAGGCTAACGGCTGGCCGCATACGCAACGCAGGATCGATACGAGATTTTTAGGTGTAAGACATCTTGGGGTTTGGATGAACCTAAGTCGTGCCCGAAAGTTCCAGACGGGTTTCTGATCCACCAGCCCTTCTACTGCAGCCTGAGTAGACGGTGTAGGAGAAGGCTGATGTTGCTGCTGCACTTGGAAACTTGAAGCTGATACCTGGGTCCACCATCCTTCCGTTCCTCAGGCAAGCAAATTAGAGGGAGTATCCCAATGATCTGACCGAGCTGACCCAAGCAACCCGCTGCGAACAGTCGACCTAACTTTACCCTCATCACCTCACTCCCCTCCCCCTCGTCGTTCCCCTCCCTATACTGCCGCCCCGTGCCATCCCCGCCACCGTCCCTCTTCCTCGCCCCCTCTGCCCCCCAACTCCCACGTAACCCCTTCCGATCCTTGTTCCCCGTCCTCTCCCCGCCGACACCGAAGACGCCGCAGCAGCCTCCCTGATCTTTCTCTCCTCCTCCTCCTCTGCCGCCTTCCTCGCCGCCTCCTCCCTCCTCCTCGCCTCCTCTACCACTCTCCTCTCCGCCTCCTCCTTCCGCCTGACCTCCTCTTCCAGGTCCCTTGTCGCGCCCCCCCAGGTCGGAGACAGGATCAGTCGTTGATTATGCTCCGTCTGCGACAGTATCCGTGTCCATGTCCCGAGTAAAGCACCCGCGTGCTCTACCGTTTGGTGCACTGTGCCCATGTTTGATGAGGTGGAGCTAAGAGCGGTGTGCACGGCTTCTAAGGTTTGGTTTATAGCGCGCAGGCGGGCAAGCTCGGCGCGAAGGCGGGCGGGGCGGCTGGGCGGTGCTGCTGCGCAGGAGGATTTGTGAGTGGACGAGGTTGGAGTGGGCTTCTGGGTCGTCGTGGTGGTAGACGGGCTGGCGAAGAGGTCTTCTACGTCGTCTTCTTCCGGAGGGAGGACAGGCACATTTGGAGTGGGAGGGGCCACCGTTGCGGCGGAGGATGGTTTGGACATTGCGCAATTGATTGAAGACCTCAATCGGTGTATGCTCCTTGTCTTTACCTGGTCTTCGACAGACCGGACGGAGGGGATTTGTTAATTCGTTGACCAGACTGGCTTTGGATGCAGAGTGACGTGCCTGTGGAAGACGCGCCAGGATCAAACTTGGGTCGCGCGAGCACGGACGGGATTTGGGGGATATTGTGGATTGGGGGGGAAACGGGGACATCCCCAGCCACTTCCGTCGTTTCTTCTCCCGGATTCACATGCTGCACCCAAGATACACCTCCACACATATTGCATCAGGGCTATACCACATCTTTTACAACGCAGACTTCAGATAAAATACAAACAATCAAACAAACCAACAGACAACGGGACGAGGGCGGCGACGGTGGGATCCACGCATGTGCGACACACTCGGTCAACAACATCCACCTCGCATCTCGAAGCGCCGGGGTTGAATTGAGACAAGAAAGAAGACATTGGGAGACGACACATGTGAATTAACCCTCTCCGACGTCACCCAAACCCCACACCCTCGTACCTCGCCGCAGCGCGACATCACCAGGGAGACGCCCATTCACACCTGCCCTCCACCCTCGACCTGTCATCATGCCCTCCACCCCCGAACCACACTCAACCCGCACCCGCGCCCGCACCCCTCCTACTCCCCTTCACGGCCCTCAGCACGACACCTATGAGCCCTACTCACCCCGTCGCTCTTCCCGCGCCGCCTCCCATCGGAATCCATATGGCAGCAGCAGCGCAAATCTGAACAGAAGCACCCCGCCGCCCCCCACCACGACAAAGCGAGCGCGTTTCGCCGTCGGCACGACTCAACTCAACTCGCCACCTGCATCCCCACGGCACCACAAAACGCCGCGCAACAACCGACCTACGGCCGTGAAAGCCACGAACTCACTTTCTGACTCGGACAACAACACCCCCACGATCGGACGTCGTCGTGTTGCAGCCCATCACAGCCTCGACCCAACGACAATGCTCCCCACCCCATCCAAAACACCGCAGACGCAGCAAAAGAAGAAGAAGAACGCGACGGTGCTGCGCTCGACAGCGCGAATTTTACATTTCCCCTCCGTGCCTGGTGATGGTGAGCGGCGGTGCCGGGTCGGGTTTGAACTTGATTCCTCTGACGAGGATACCACGGTTTCTGATGGAAAGAATAAGAAGAAGAGGAAGGAGAAGGAGAAATCGATCCCCATATATACCGATCCGAATGCGCGCGTGCCTGAGCGAGATGAGCGAGAAGTAAACCCCTTTCTTGGACCTGCGGTCGTCGGGGGAGCTTCGTCATCTTCGCGGAAGAAGAGAGGGATAGCTAGGGGGAAGGAGGAGGAGATGGAAGAGGAGGAGATGGAGGAAAGGGTGAGGAGGAAGGAGGGAATGGTTTATGTTTTGTAAGTTTTACTTTCCCAGTCTGGATTTGGTCGCCATCGATCGGGTTGGAGGACGTTGCACAATTTCACCGTATCGGCGCAATTTGCCTTGGCGGTGGGCTTGTCGGCTCCTTCTGACCTGCGAGGCTTTGTTTCTGCAGTTGGCTTTGGCTTTCACGCCTTCATGGGTACCTAAGATTCACGCGGCGCCTGTACGCCATGCAACATCTCTCTTCCCCTTCCCCAAACACGAAAATGCCCTTTACTGACCGCCTCTTCTTCCAAATTAGCCGCGGCAAGAAGATCTTCCGGCCCTACACCTCCGCCTCAGACGATGACAATGAACATGACATTCCAGCTGGAACTCAACGCACTCTCAGGCGTCAAGCCGGCGCTACGGCCGCGCGCCCTCTGACGCGGAGTTCGCTGCAACCCCGTCTACTGTTCCCATCCGAGACTCAGCGGCGGGACCGTGAGGTGAACGTGGATGTGGACGATGAGGAGGCGTTAACGGATATCGACAGTGCCGTTGGGCAGGACAGGGTGAGCACTCCTCCGTCGACATCGATAGCACCGAGCGGGAATGGAGTTGTTGAGTCGGAGGAAGTGGGACAGGAAATTAGGATATATGAGGACGATGTCGTCAGAGGAAGGGACGAGGGAGGCGAAACGATGACGACGTCTCCCGCAGCGACTGCGAAGGGCCGGAAGAAGAAGGCTGCTAGAGGCGGGGTGGCGAGCCCGTTTGACTCGTGGCCGAGGACTAAGGTAGGGCGGAAGAGGGCTGGAGATGAGGTGGTGTCGGAAGTGACGAAGAGAATGAGGAGTGGTGGTGGTGGTGGAACGTTTGCGGGGAGATAAGACCTGGGGAATTTTGCTTGGGTTTTGTCTAATTTGAAAGATGCGCTAGGGCAGACTGGTGAAAATGAGTCTGCACCATCTTTAGTTGTATATTGGGCATTGGCAGGGAAGAAGAGATCGGGAAAAGATGCCCATGTGGTCTGAATCCAGCGACGATTCACATAATTTTGCTTGCGTCGGCTGTTCTTGGGCAGTCACAAGGAACTGGTATTTTCTATCTCTGTCCACCTGTGAGAAAAATTGAGGGGCCACATTTGTTGAAGGATTCTATTGAGATAATTATTCTATCGGACTACGCGCTCCTCTTCGGTCCCTCAAAAAAGTTTCTTCAGCCGATTCGTTTCATAACAGTTGGCAACAACCAGAGGGGAGAGATTCTTCAGAAGGAACAGCTGTCTTCGATCAGAACACACAGGGTTCGAATATGTTGATTCTATCGCCGGTGCCTTAAACAAATCTGGTAATGCACGGTTAATATACCATCTCCTAGACTTGCGATGTTTAAGTCGATTGCTATCCGCCACAGGTGAGAAGTGGGCGAGAGGAAGGAGTTGACATGCGCCAATGTCGATAAAGCGGGCCTGGAGGAATTACGATTACGAAAGAAAGACAGTGAGACAGGATAGTATCATGCTGGATTATGGAAGAATTCCTAGCAGTGGAAAACTGCATTATAGATCGAGACTTTCGGCGGCAGAACCGAGCGAAGGGACCTGAGCAGACCGATCGTGCAGATGGTGTGGGGAGATTCTCATTTGTTTGATTAGCAGAACTCAGTCTCAGACTTCACATCTGGGGCCACGCGTTGTGGCCCTTATTTCGAGGGCCACCGTAAAGTTTCTTCAGCAATCGCTCCGATCCAGCTTCAAGAGACCGCCCACGCAATAGCAGAGGGTACTTAATGATTTCTGAGCGTTCATGCTAAAGTCATTGAGCTCAGTTCCGATCACCTCCAACAGCTGCACCTCCTCATCCTTAAGAGAACTGGAGACTCTTGCCAAAACTCTGGCCCGTCGAAATATGATCAAAATCACGATAATATTTGCAAACCCTGCCCTCTTCACCGCCTGCTCTCCAAAGAGAGCAAAATCGGTGCGTGAGCTCGAGTCCGTTCTTTGATAATTTCTTCCTGCTTTGAACCTGCTGTCAGATAAGGTCCGTCTCCGAATCCTGATGTGCTCATGAATGAGAGCCACAATGTAATTATCCGGCGCGGCTTCGAAGATAGTAAAGCATAGCGGTATTCAACCAGTTTATTTCTCTTACAAGACAGACATGCAATCTGCGACGTCTTTCCTTGCCGACTGTTCCTGACGGTGTGGCGCATGGAAACTTGCAAATTCGATGCGCATATCAGCCTCTTTGCTCTTTGCATAAACTGGTCTCATCAACCGCATAAGTCATTTGTATCATAGCCCAACCTTGGCGAGCAAATGGCTCCGCTCGTAGCGATGGATTTTGCCTGCGTCCTCGACTCGTGCAACCAGTGGATCAAGCACAGACTCAGTATATATCGTAATCGTTGTTCTCGGACCGAATTTGCCCAAGGTGGCAGTACAAGTTGGTTGTGTCGCGCCCGGTCTCGCGATCGGTCTCCATCTATCCATTCTCCTGTTCGCCCACGATGCTTATATCCTTTCCATCATATGGAACGAGGTCAGAGATGGTTTTGTGCGGCCGTCGCTTCGATTTGCGTTACGTGTATCTGACGCGCGGTGGTGTATGTCTGTGTTCGAGCTTTACTCCACTGCTATTATTCTCGACTAGTGCCATCGATTAGCTGGCCGCCCAGAGTTTTGAGTTCGCAAGGAGGTTTTCAACGTGAGGCAAGATCGTTGGAACCTCGGTCAATATATAAAAATGAGAATACATGCGGGATACCTGCCTTAATGCGCATTGACATGTCCACGGTTCGAACCGAATTTTCACAAATCAACTTTTTAAAGTGAGATATACATGTTGCTCAGCGGACCACATGAATAGGATACATCATGTCGCATGGAACGGCCTACGAGCTTGCACTTCCCTGCTCGTCTGCCGCAGTCTCTACAGGATTCTTGTCCAAAGACTCATACCACTGAATGCAGCTGCCGATCAAGAAGGCCCAGGATCCTACAGAGTCAGCACGTATTTCACTTCAAGCGGAATTGCACCACTCACCCCAAAATGTGCTGCATGCGGCTTGCATCTGTCGCCAATATACGGTCGAAAAGCCAAAGATAGGACAGAGCGTGAAGCCAATGCCTCCAATTAAATTCCAGAATCCTAGAAATATTGAGGATTAGACGAGTTTCATAAATCAACTGGTGTGGTGAGGGGCACAGCACTCACCAATATGCCAACCCAGCACCGTCGGAGCGGGTTCCCACCAATGTTTTTGGGTTTCTATCATGAATAGTGTGCCGGAGACAACAAAACCAGAGCCACCAATAACCTGCGGGACCCAATATGCGCCATTAAGCAAACGGGCGGGCGTGAGGTGGTTATATATTCCCGGGAGTGCGGTGAAGCCAGATATCCAGAAGACGGTAGCGCCGAACATCTGCGACGAGCAGGCCAGGAAGCCTAGATCGTGGATGTAATGCGTTTTCAATTCGTACCAAGACGGCCACCAAACCCACGCATTTGCGCCGGGCGGCGTGCCATCCACAGGCACTTGCGCATTTGCACCTTCGGCTGTGATAACACCCCCATCTTTCGCTTTGCCGACAAAATTACGTTTATTAAGATGGTGATGAAAGCAGCCGTTGGGGCTGATTCGAGCGACAGCTCGATCATACTGTTCATCGAAGACTTGCTCGAGCGCCCAGCCAAAACACCCGGATCGATTCTCGTTGACGGCTTCAAACATCAGGAGGACACTGCCCAATTCGAAGATAGTTGCACCAATGAACGCGGATATCCCGCCTCCGTACAGACTCTCGCCCGGGAATTTGGTGCTCGGATTTGTATACGGTAGAAGTGCAAAGAATGCATTGATGACCTTGTGTGCAACGGGTCAATTGATGCGAGCACGCATGGGGCTGTGGAGACCACTTACCCAGACAATACTGCCCCAGACAAAAACATAGGCGACCAGCCAGCTGACATCCCACACAGGGTAGTACCAAACCATGCGCCAAATATTCTTCAGGATGGCTTTCAAAGTGTTTGTTGGCGGCGGCGTCAGGAACCTCGCATGGGCCATATCGCTCGATTGTATCACAAGTGCATGCCGACCTTTGCGGTTATTGCGCGAGGTCCACTTGAACCCGATGTTGGACGCTGGCACGTCGTCTTGAGGAGAGGTAGGGTCGTCTTTCCCGGGCTCCTCCTCTTGGCCCTCCTCCTGCGACGCCCCCGAATCTCTGCTCGACTTGGCGCTGCCAACATGGTCGAAATGTGCTTGAGTAGGGTTGAGGAAGGCGAATGGGCCGTGTATCTTGTCGTTGTTCAGTCGTAGCGCTGCTTCATGCTTTAGGGGTTCGCGGTCGGGGTTGAAATATGTATTACGCGCCATTAGATTATGGTCTTTTGGAGCAGCGCGTTCGCCTCAGTCTGAGTGGCCGGTGAGTAAAGAAAGAGGCTTGTTAGGATATCAGTGATTATGTGCTGAGTGCAAAGCCAGCATGAACAAAGGTCAGGAGTTGGGGGAAGTAAGGACAGCTGAACGTCGCTCTTGAAACATTCTCTCGTCAATTTGTCCAAACTTGGGCAGTACAGCTGTGACATCATTGGCTAGATATCGGATCTCCCGTCCATGTGGCTGTCCACAGATTTGGGAAAGCTTCGCTTGCTTCGCTGGGCTTGGCATGGACTGCTCACTTTGTCACAACTTCATCTCACATACTTGTGACGTTGCTCGCATGGACATTCATGAGTCAAATTCGCGTAGGATTGCTGCGAGTTTTCTACAATTGAAATTGGGGCATGATACGCCTTGGCAACTAATGTCAGTTGTATTGGGAATGTGCATCAGATCAATATCATCATTCATGGACAATCACCGAGTCGAGCAGCACTTCCATTCACAGCTTCATTCACATGAGATGCAAGCTCAACGCACCTCGAATAGCTATAACAAGTGAATCAAGAATTGGCATCGATCCAGTGCCGTTGCGCCATAATTGCCCTGTCGGTTGTCGTTCCCTCCTATTACAGCATCCCATAGAGATCCTCATCGGTACGTGAGGGATGGCTCCACTTTAAAACTTCCGCAGACTCATTTTCGCTTATGGACTGCTTATCCACCACAAAAGACCTCTTCACCCTGATCTGCTCCAACTCGAGACTGGTCACGCTGTTCTTGCTCTCTGGCCGGTGCTCGGCATATACCTCGTACTGGAAGCAGTCCGGGGTGAGGTGATGAAGATCTCCGTCGAGACGCCGACAATCGATGCTATTGTGCCTGTTTTCTATAGGGAAAGAGGTCTTTGAAGTCATGTGAGGAGTCTTGGCCACGCCTGAACTCTTATTTGTTCCTGTAATTGGCGAGACACTCACACAATCAAGGTTGGCGACACTGTTTAGCATGGAGAGCTGCAGGAAACCGGTTTCTTTAATCCGACAGCAACGCCGATGATGGCTGTCGGTGGCGTTAGAAGCTGGTGAGGTAAAATCTCTCAAGCTCCCGCCGTGCTTTGGCGGCATGAAAAGGGGCTTAATCGCTGCATATGGCCTCGTCAATATGCAAGCATGGACATGCCCTGCCCAGAGACACATCTTACCTGGTACAGAGGCACACAAAATTCCTAAATTAATTTCAATGAAGGACCTACATCAGGCAATCAACACTGACTTCAGGCGTGCAACAATGACGGGGGGCATAACGGCTTACCACGTGTTGATAGGTGCAGCATCCAAAATAGGCCGACTTGATTCAGTGTAAATCCGCACGGAATACAGCCGAATACAGCTCGCGATAGTAGACAAGCCGCCAAAAAGGAAAGCAGAGAGTATTCCAACTCGTTGCACCAGGGGGCATTGAATCTTCCACAAAGTCGACACTGGTAAGGCTAAAATTATACCGTCGGTTACGATTGTGAAAACGTTGGTCGCTGTTACATTCATCAGCCACATCGGCGGAGCGTATAGTCATGCATCAACTTACAGTAGAAAAACGCAGTGATGTTAATGCAAGTTCCAGGTACACTTGGATCCCAATATTTCGCAATCGGAACACACTGCACGGCAACAACGACCACGGTAGAGACAAATTGAGCTATGATGATGGCAGCCATGTGGATAGTGCCTTTTCGAAGCATGTTGTTAGTGTTGGCCACTGGATGCTTAGGTCAGTATGACAAAGAACATAGCTGTCATTTGCAAAAGTTTACCCAGCCGCAGGTACATGAACAAGACCGATAGCTTGATGAAGAAGATGCTCAGGTAGTAAAATATTTCGATCACGTATACCGCCTACCATCGATCAGCTTGCTTCATGAGTTGCAGGTAATTGTCGACTGTTGATGGCCTCTCTTACTTGAATTGCATTTTCTTGCCACGAAGGCAGTGTGTCGGAACGCAGGCCAACACCCCAACGCACTGAGACGAACGACGCCGCCGTGAATCCAAGGGAACAGAGCCAAGCAGTGAGCATTGAATAGTCGTCCTTGCCCACTGGACGACAGCGAACGAGGTAGGTGAGGAATCGAAGCAGCATAGTTGCCACTGGTATTGCAAGAATAGATCAGCCAATGTGATAAACAATGAACAAATTAGTAGGGTCTCGACATACTACCGATAATTGTGAAGATGATCCCAACGCTGATCAGACTCAGCCGGTCCTCTGTCATGGTGTAAGAGTAATGTTGGGTAGTCATGGTATTCTTGGGCATGGAAGGCGATTGATGGCTGACGGTAATAGCATCAGACGCCGTCTGATACGGAGGCTTAATTTGAGGCCGAAAAGCAAGGTCGGTGACGTTCAAGTCTACTGTCCTTGAAAGCCACTAGGCATACAGATATCGAAAGGTAGGCTGAGATAACTGATTTGAAAAAGAACATGAGCGGCGTGGAGTTCACCTCGCCACTGTCCATTCGGGTAAAGCAACCGGGCTGGGAGAAATATGCATTTGAGGTGCTGTAGAAGCGGAAGGTACAATGCAATATTTGCAAAATCCATACATGTGACGTTTCTTTAGGTTGGACACCTTTATCTCGCTTACTACGGAAACGGCGTTATTAACATGTGAATCCGACGCGAGAGGCCATGAGCCATCCAGAGGTGATACCTGTGCTGATATAGCCGCTCTTATGTATACAGAAACCGGGCGACCAGCAGCAATATCGGAACGAATAATACGGAGTTTCCTGACATATTGAAACACTGTAGGTATTGCCTACATTAAGTCGGATGTATGCCAATATCACATTGTGTCCCAATTGGTGGAGAAGGCCCTTCAACCTTCAAGCAATATGAGCGAGACGATTGCGATAGAAGGAAGTCCAAGCTAAATCACTATCCCCATTGATGGAGACAAGGTTCGATATGTGAATCCGTGGGGACGAGTGACACGTGCGGAGGAATGAGGGGCGTCACTCTCGCTCACACCCCACCGCGCCAAAGACCTTTTTCAAATGCAAAATGCAGGAAAAGGGAGAAAATACTTGGCCGACGGTCTCAAATCTTCATTAGCTATGCTACACACAACCGCAGTCTTGGCCGCAAGATCCTCCAAAAGCATCGCGCCAACTTAAATCGCATCACTGCCATTTGCCCCCAAAACTGGTGGAGACATGAGGCGGCGTGCCTTCGCCACGCAACGGGCGGCGGAATGACAGTCTGTTCAAATAAATAATACAAGCAAAGGAGATAGCGAAGGCAGTCGCTCGACTGATGACATGCAAACTCAGACCCAAACAGTCCGAGGTGACGACCAAGTCCGAGACAAACACGCAATCATGCCCTTCCTTATTCTCCTAGCAAGACAAAGGAGACTGGTGGCTCGTTCAGCGCTACCAAAGCATCCAGCAGGCGATGCCAAACTGATAGTGAAAATAAGCTGTTGAGAAGCGACAACCCTTTACGCCTGTGAGGTGAGAGAGCTAAGCTAGCTCAGAGCATTTTCTTCAACTTGATATCGAGTGTTGCTAGCAATTTGGTGGTTGAGACGAGATTTTCCATTCTTCCCTTGCTGCTCTGAGCTGCATTGACTAGTCTGCAATGCGCGATGTGGTTCACTTTTCAACATCGGGAAACCGGCCGTTGCTAAGAGCACGCAGGTAAGTTAGCTCACGACTACAAGGACTACACGAGGATTCCGCGACTCGGCAAACACGAAAGCGCACGGAATCAAGGAAAAGGCGGGACTTGCCCAATATCCACGACATCGTCGATATGATTGCACATCGCCACAAACAGGTCAAAGAACATCTGCGTGCCGCCTTTCTCCATCTCCATCTGCATCGTGCCACTCCTCTTGAAGGTTTTGCGGCTGCGGATGATGAGAGCAAGGTAATGAGCGCGAAGCCTGGAGTCGCTCGGCGGCGTGTTCGCATACGCGAAGCGTGCACTGCGAAGGATGGTCGCCACGTCCACACCTGACTGCAGGCCTTGCTTCCTAAGAGCGAGACGTTGCAGATCGGGCAGGCCAAAGCGCAACGCGGTGCAGTAGACGGCAGTATCCCGAAGGATATAGTCGCCCACGCCATGATGATAGATTGTCACGAACCCATGGAGGCCGTTGACGGTTTTATCGGGGTGATCTAATCGTGGAGTAGAGATGGTCAGATCCTCTCCATCCTCGAGAGACCACAGGTTCCGCTTCTTATCGTGCAGGAGGCGCGGAAAGTAGTCACCCTTGTACAAATACTCGAGGAAGTTGGAGAAAACCTCCGGCTCCTCGTCTGGCAGCTCGACACGCCTCTGGCCAGGGGATGTGAAGAACTGCTCTCGGCACGCCTCGGCGAACCAGGGCGAGCGCGAAAGCACGTCCTCATGGGCGGCGAACAACCGTTGGTCCTTACCAACCGCTATCGTCACGATAGCAGAGTTGAGTTTGGGGGAACACGTGCCAATCGAGGGCGACGTGTCGGAACTAGCCTTGTCCAGCGCCTCCCTCATCCGCTGCTTGGCGTCATCGCGAAACGAGCGCTTCGAAATCTTCCTCGCCTTGCCGGCACGGTCCTTGGACGCTGCGAAGGACCGCTTGAACATCTTGAGTCGGAAAATCGTCGCGCCGTTTCCAAACGAGTGATGGATCGTGGGGTCCGGAAAATGAGCGTTGGGGTTGGGGATTCAAAGGATCGAGCGGCGTTGCATGTGGAAGGCACGCCCCCTTCACCGAAGTGTGCGTGGGCCTTGCGATATTGTCTGCAGCGGTGAGGAAAGAAGAGAAGCGCGTAGGAAACAGGGCGAACGGTCATATTTGTACTCGACACGACATCCCTGCCATCTCGCATGTGTGGCTGAGCTTGAACGCCCAATCACGTGCGAGACAATCATAGTATACCAATGGGATGTGTTTCCAGCAACTTGAGCGGGCGTGGGGTTGCATTGGTGCCTTGAATTTAGGGACATAATCATGGAACATTCAACGAGGCTGCCGAGATGACGCATTGCCATCGAGTGTGGTACGTGCATGGTTGATATGGAATCGACGCATGGATGCGTAGGAAGAGGTATGTTCAAATTGCGCTGTCCGTCATGAATCAGGTCTCATCTGCAAGTCCTGAGAACGAGTTCGCATGGGACAAGTGATGGGTCTAGGACATACAATGTGACGACGGCGACAACCATTAGGAACGACGGGCTTATTTTACCCTCTTCTAGAACACTTTTATGGGCCGGATATGCCTTCAAATCCATCCTCCATCACTGAGGTAGGGATGCATACGCGGGAGCGTTGTGCGAGGAAAGTTCTGGTACCTTGCTATGTGAGAGCAAGGCCATATGTACAGGCAGCATTTGAGGCAGGCGCTTGAATTGCACCAGGCAGCGAGAATTGATGCAGTTGTGCAATTTTTAATAGTGACATGACAGTGTGACATATATTATCTATTCTATACTCGATCGACTACGCCTCCGGGTTCTTGGAGAATTCATGACAGCTCTTATTGTAGATCGGAATCTAAGGTGATCTTGATGGATGGCGTTCGCTGCCGGCGAAGCTCAGAAACGTCTGGCCGTTCGGATGAGCCGCCGGACAAGGTGCGCCGCGGAAAACTAGGGGATGATGGCGATGGAACATCGAGTGTGTCGCGGCGCTTAGGTGGCCGTGGTATCGCTTCAGGAGACTTGGCCCTTCTTGCGTGAACGTCAGACAAGGTGCTATTGAAACTGCTTGTCCTCGACCGGGATCGGCCACGTGTACTGGGATCGATGCTGCCCGGCACATGCTGCTGACTGTACTGGGTCGTTATTCTCCCGAGGTTGGGGTTTCTATTGCGTTCGCCAGGAACTTCGGGATATGCGTTCGTAGCCATTCCGTTTTGGAACTCCAAATCGGTAGAGCTTTTGGGCGAGAACAGGCCCAGGGTCTTGCTCGATTTAATAAGAACTTGAGCGAAATTTTGAGTGATAGCCATGTGTGTCCGTGACGGTGGTGGTGATGCCTTGTTGTCCATCCGTTTCTCCGGGTGCAACTCGTCTTCCACGGCCTCTGCAATGAGAAGGTATAACGACCCCATGATACCCAGAGCAACACCAGCAATGGGAGACCATTGGCCAACATTGGCCATGGGTTCATTGTCATACCTGACAGGGCCACTGAATAAGTTTCTCTCGCCGATTATAACTATCGCGAGAATCGCGAGCAGGAAAAAAGGAATTTCGAACCAGCGTTGGAAGAGGTCTATCATTTTGTTGTTCCCTTTGGGCTGACCAGCGGTCCAACCACTCTCTCCATCCTGCCTCTCATCACCCAAATATTCTCTTTCCAGCCGTTGGTCCTGGGTCGACTGATCTGAGCGGTTGCCTGCATCAGACTCAACGATTTTGATGATGATACCGATCATCATAAGGATGCAGGGGATAGCACAGGCCGCCGAAACCAGAGTCGCCGCATTGAAAGTGAATACGGTGGGCGCGGGGACCACGTCAATATTGTTTGCCGAGCCTCCTCGAATGGGAGATTTAGGATAACTGGTGTCGCAAACCATACCGCATGAAGTGTTCCCGTAGGGAAAGTCTGCAGGGTCGGTCGAAAACGTAACATTCGCCCCCGGAAACTAGGAGATGTTCAAGATTAGGCACCATCTCTGGCGGGCCTTTGCAAGGGACAGTCGCCTTACGCTCGTACACGGCACAGTATTGATCCGATAAAATTCGACAGTGAGGCTCAATAAACCTTTTGCGAGACAGTCAAGTCAGTTCCACATGCTGGGGTATTTCACCGTGAAAGCAGCCACGTACCAGCCAGCACGATACTCGCCCAGACGAAGATTGTATTCCTCCCCGGCTGATGGAAATAAGTTCGGGATACTCGAACAGTGACCGGTGCAGCGAGAGCGCCGACTGCACAAAGCTGAAAAGCACCGTATACATCCAGGTCTACAGCAGCTGGAACATGTACCGCCGCAAGGACGATCCCGTGAAGCGCAGCGACAGCAGGGAAAAGCAGCGCGGCCCCGAGCGCGGCGCTTTTCAGCCATTCTGCCTTTCGCGCAAAGATACAGACTGCTACGAGCACATAATACCTATTTGACCCTTCAGCCCACCTTCGCTCCGAGGCTCGTGAACACGTGGGAAACATACAACATTCGAACCCCCGGGCCGTATTGACCGGAAACTGGGAATGCGCATATCACCTCCATGGAAGGGGGTGACGGCGATGCAGAAGAGTTTCGACTGACAAGTTGATGCGTCGAGAAGGCCTGCGGAAGTGCCGGCATCGCTTTGCCGCCTTCATGGAGGCGAGATGAGATGTTGAGTACGTTCCACTGACTGGTCACATCACCGGCAGGCTTCCTCTCGAAAACATTCTGGTCCAGACTCTGTTCGACGTACGAGCGAAAGCAGACAAGACATGGCAAGGGAGCAACCCCAAGAGAAGCCTTATCGCTTGAGAAAGGAATGTCTGCTGGTGATTCCTTCGCCCTCCCCCGTCATCAGCAAGTGGTCATCTGTCGCCCGGCATAAAGGGATTAGAGCCTGGGCGAAGGATCGGTCAAGGCGTGCGCCAGTCTTCCTGCGCTGCGCCACGTTCAAAGACCAAGTGAATTTGGTCGTGGACAGAACGAAGCTGCATATCTACAACAGGGACAAGGACGCGGAGTTCTATTCGGACATCCACGGTTTTCGAACGGAGCCATATCACAATAACGCGCGCGTCTTCCACATGTCTCTCACTCATGGGAAAACATGATGGGTCAAGTGGATTGATATATGGTAGAATCATGCTGTATACGTCGATGTGAGGATCGTGGGGGACACCCCACCTGCCCCAGCAAACTGTCTCGGCGCACATTGCGGCAGTGATCGACCCCTCGCCCGTATTGCCGGCGAAAAAGCTTTCGCCTCTGTACAGGTGACGGCTGGACGTGGCATGGCTTGGTCTCTCAGAAAATACAATTGGCCTCCCGAAGACATGACGCATTCCATGGCTCGTGCCATCAAAGAAGAATGTCATTGCATGGTTTGCAATGATGCCGAACATGGTCTGTGAGACGAAACCTCCGTTGCTTGGCAAACTGCATCGGGACTACTGCGAGTTCTTCAAAGTCTAGTTAACACAGCTATCTTCATCTCCATGGTTATCCAGTACATGAGCAGTCCACCGGGCTTGCGCGACCGCCTCCAAGCAATACACTTCTCCGGGGATGCCGCGATGGCTGGAGAACTGGACACGAGCCAGATTAAGGACTGGCGATCGATAATCACACTCATCGTGTTCGTAATCACGAGTGAGTAATGTCTGTTTAACAGTGATGCTAACTCCAGTTGACGGGTTTCAAATTGTGCAGACATTATCGTGCTCTTTCCCTTTCATGTTTCACTTCCCGTGCCAAAAGTATTGTCAAATGGCATCACAGATGTCCTCAGCACCTTGCGGATTATCAGTCCGAGACAACGTCCACATGGAAAGGAAGGGGAGGCAGGGAAGGAAAAGGAAGGTTGGCGCAGGAAGTCGGCCAAGCACTTGCGATGGTTCAAATTACCGTTGAACTTCATTACGGCGCCTCTTCTTGCGGACCTCTTCCTGCTTGCGATCTTGGCAATTGGAGCCAAGGAAGTGCATGACGGAACAGTGGGAGCGCAGAACATCTACCCAATCGACATCATGGCTTTCTTCCTCACGCTTGCCTACATTGCCATCTCGATCGATGCATCTGGCCTTATCAGGTACTTGGCATTCAAAGTTCTTCAGAAGGGAGGAAACAAAGGGCACAGACTGTATCTGTATCTTTACATATTCTTCTTCGCTTTGTCCGGCTGCGTAGGCAACGATCCGGTCATCCTGTCCGGAACGGCGTTTCTGTCGTATATGACACGAGTGTCAAGCAACATTCGACATCCGAGGGCTTGGGTTTTCACCCAGTTTGCTGTAGCAAACATTGGATCTGCAATCTTGGTCTCCTCGAACCCAACCAACCTTGTACTGGCTGGGGCCTTCAGTATCAAGTTTGTGGATTACACAGTCAATATGATTGTTCCGACCGTGGTATGCTCATCACCTCCTAATTTCGCGTTGCACCATGGACCACACAATTATTCATTCGATCGTCTTGTTCCTGGGCTTAGATACCCAATGATTCGATCGATCAAAGCGGGTCTCCAGAAGCGTCGCTGACATGACTCTCCCTGCTGCCAGGTTACGGCGATTTTGTTGTTCCCTTTCTTGCGCTTTATCGTTTTTCCGGATGAAGATCTCGTGCCATCTGAAATCAAGTTGCATGAACTTCCAGAAGAAAGGCGAAACCGGGCGCCTATAAATCCAAATATTCCATACGCTGATTATGCTCGGGGGAGCATTGAAGGCGAGCATTGCGGAGATGATGAACAGGAGGCTCTCCTCTCACTGGAAGAGATCATGGTATGCATTCTTTATGGGCTTGACACCGTTTGAGACTGACAGCCTTGGGTAGAACCCATTCCTCGACAAAGGTGGGGCAGCATTCGGAGCACTAATTATGGCAGCAACCCTGGTCACTATCCTTGTCCTCAATGCTGTCACGGATACTAGTCATGAACATCCAGTGTATTGGGTGACATTGCCGGCCGCATTTGTCTTATTTTGCTGGGATCTTGCTTTTGGTTGGATCAACAGGAAGAAAACACGGGAGATTGCCAGGAAGGGGAGGGAGGCTGAACGTGCACGAGCGGAACGTATGCTGCAGACAGAAAGCGAGTCAGGGCCGGTCACCACGGAAGTTGCCAACGCGGCTGACGGCGAAGGACACGAGCTTGCGACCATACCGAATCCCAAGCAAGGAGACGAGGGGAATGCGCAGGAATCTGCTAATACGGCTGAGCGCACGAGCGAAGTCTTATCACCTCGCGGTACGCTGTCGAGCGAGGAAATGGAAACAAAAGAACCAGCATATGTCGAGAAAGCGATCAAAGCACCCCAACAGCCACCGAAGACTACACTTGTGTCCGTTGTCGCGGACGCCCATCTGTGGGCGCAGGAAACATTTCCGACCTCAACTGCCGTCCTCGCGCATCTCCCGTACGCCTTGGTACCATTTGCACTGTGTATGTTCGTCCTCGTGCAGGGACTGGCCAGCAAGGGATGGATCGCCGTATTCGCCTATGGCTGGGTAAGGACTCCCTTAGCCTTTACCGTCAAAATTGATGCTAACAATTAAATCCTTACCGAAGGATCACTGGGTAAATAAAACTGGTACGTTGGGGGCTATCGGTGGCATGGGGTTCCTCGGTGTAATTATGTGTAACGTGGGTGGCCTTCCGGGGAATGTGATGGGATGCTACTCTGCTAACAGCCTCGACGAATCAGTTTGCGGGCACGAACATTGGCACCACCATCCTTCTCAGCCGTATCGTGCAAGCTTGGCTTGATATACACAAGCGGAGCGGCGTTCCCATCTCCGATCGAACATTCTATGCGACAGTTTATAGCATGGCGCTTGGTGTGAATTACGGAGCGTTTAGCGCGGCCTTCAGCGCAGCATTGGCTGGGCTACTGTGGCGAGACATCTTAGCAAGGAAGCATATCATCATCCGAGCCTCGGAGTTCGCCAGACACAACCTCCCTATCATTGCGGTGGCGATGGTGATCGGATGCTCTGTTCTCGTTGGCGAAGTGTACATCGTGCGGCGGAATAATCCATATGCTGCGAGTTAATAGTGGCTGGGCGGACGGGGCGCCGATGACATGTAATATTATCCAAATCTATTATGACACAATATAAAAGGCGTTCGAACGTTGTCTTCCATATCTTCCTTGCGACTCGAAGCCCTGCGGTTCGCCAGCTTAATCTCTTTTATGAGATCCAATCCTTAAAAGTTCGAAAACGTTCGTCCGGAAGAAAAGAGCACGTGCCTTCTGATTCTGGTCTTTTCCTATGGCCAATCGGAATTCTCCCACTGTTCTGGAGAGCGGCGCAGATGCCTGAGCCGCGCCTGACGCGAGATCGCGCCTAGATATCGATAAGGCTTGTTCGTTTGGAATGATGAAATGAGCCCGTGCTTCGCCTTGCACTCAGCAGACGGGCTGTGAACGTGGGAGTGAATGATCGCGACTGCTGAATGACCTTGTCTCAGTCTCTACAGAAATCACTTCAGCCGCCCGGCTCATCCTCCCTTTCGATTTCTCACCTCGCCGTTGATGTGCAAGGTTTGCTAGCGCCTTTGCGACCAGTCAAGCCCCCCCAACATTGCATCTCTTCTCACGCTTCCGCCGCGAGGAAAACCACGCATCACTAGTCGTCTTCGAAGATGGCAGGAAGCAACAAGCGGGTCATGAAGGTGATTCGATAAAGCGTGTTGCCGAGCGCTATCCACTGATCTCGATGGCAGGAACTCACGGACATCCAGTCCAATCCGCCCCCAGGCTGCAAAGTCGCTCTGGTAGAGGAATCCAACCTCAACCTGTGGGAAGTCACAATGGATGGCCCATCTAGCTCAATCTACTCCGGGGGGCATTTCAAAATTCACGTCCAACTTCCGAAGGAATACCCATTCAAGCCGCCCGTCCTCAACTTCAAGACCAAGATCTACCACCCGAACGTCACCAACGATGACCGTGGCGCCATGTGCTTGGGCATGTTGCGATCCGACGAGTGGAAGCCGCCGAACAAGATTGTCGATGTGCTGAATCTGGTCAGGGCAGTACTGGCGGCGCCACAGCCTGATGATGCGGTTGAGCAGGGCATCGCGGATCAATTTAAGAATGACCGCAAGGCCTTTGACAAGATAGCAAAGGAATGGGTGTCCAAGTATGCGAAATAGGAATTTGCTGCATTAGCGAAGGTGATTGGAATGCATCCGGTGCGTTTGGGAGGCAGCGTTTAAGCCGTGCTGTGAACACGACATTGCGTTAAGCGCGCATCCTCTCCAATGGTGAACGGGCCTGGCGTTTGGCGTACCGCGGACCGAAGGACTGAGAAACCGTGAGACATACATAGGGTCTACTTTCTCATCGATGAATCAAGAATCTCCAAATCCTAATGTTTCCTTTGTTTGCGTGCTATTCGAGTGATTGACGGGTGGTATGCGGAGCAAGCCTGATGGCCTGAGCTTCTTGAACCTCCCGTCTATGCCGCCTTTTAATCAAACGAAGCGTCCGTGTTGACGCGCCATTCACCAAATTTGTGCGTGCCACTTCAATAATAATTGCAGGGATGCATTTGACGACGTGCAGCATAATCAGGAAATCAAAAGTCTAATATAATCTTCCCGGACACCGTTGGGTTTCGAGGAAGCGCCCAAGTTTCATCCTCAGATACGCCGGCGATAAAAGAGCATGAATATGGCGAATAGCTAGCAAGATGCGCGGGGGCAAGAAGACACATTTTCCATCTCCTTCAGCATTCCAAGGACGAGCGGAGCTGCTGGTCGACAGTCCATGAGCGTTACAGAGCGGTCGGTGGTGCGAGACGAGTACCACCAATCAGTGGAAGAGGCCATTTGGGAGGCAATGAGCACACCGCAGCAACGCCATGTCGAACCGACGAGAGGCTTGCCGCAACCACATTTACCACTACGCAAAGCTTCGGCAAGCCGATTGAGATCGAAGTATGCTCCGAAACCAATCTTGGGATCCTCGCACCACATTGTTCGCGGCTTTCAGCCACGAACTGTTGAAGCATCCACACCGCAGATTGATACCTTGACTGCCAGCTCAGAACATGCGTTTGCGGCTCGTGATGCCAGGCGTCCGTCGCAGCTGCCGCTCGGCAGCCTCGCTTTGCAACATGGACAACATGCTCACAGTCCTCTCTATGGCCCGCGCAGCTCCAGCATCCCGAATGGTGACATGAGTCGGCCCCCGTCGTCGCCATTGCTGCCTCCACCAACTCCTCCCATGGACAAGCAAAAAGTCCTGCGAGGATCAAAATCCCTCGGGGAAGGACTGAGAGGATGGAAGCGCCGGTTGTCAAACAGTACGGGCGCGATTAGGGACAGTAGGGATACATCTGATTCAGTGGCCCCACCTTCAAGCTTGGGAACCGATGATGTGAGACAGTCATTCCGCTCCGCTTTGACGAGCCATTCAAGTTATCTCAACACTAGCAGCATTCAAACCGACTGTAGCAGCCTCGCCACGGGGAATAGCTCCCATAGTGAATTCGTCAATGTTTATCCCAACTGCCCAGGAACAGATGAAGCAGAAGATGGGGTAACTACGGAAGATGTCATTGGCATGTACGCCGAGGGGTTCGAAAGTGCGAAAGAGAGTATGGATACATACGGGAAGAGATCGTTTCAGCATGATCAGCCGAAGAACAGTACAGACACGTATGGCCGGCATTCATTCGAGAGCCTTCGGCCCAGCATGGATGCCAGTGGGCAGAGATTGTCGGATATGGGGCGGCCAGCTTCTGCTGAGGATGCGCAGACAAAGGCGAAGAGACCATATGCTCATCATAGGCGTAGTCAGAGCGCAAGTTTGCTTCTTCACGGGAAGCCGAGCGCCGAAGCCAGCTTTGCGGTGCCGCATCCAGGTCGAATCATGTCTCCTTCGATGGACAGTCAGCGAGGCGACACTCGAGAGTTGGATAGCGCCCAGAAGCCGACCGTCCAAGCTTTGACACATGAGCCAGTCCCTCGAGACCGCTACGGTTTTAAGAAAGCATCTCATTACATTACCGTTCAGCAGTACGATGCATGGGATGTTCACTACAGTGAACATCTGAAGCGTAGGAGCAAGAAATGGCATCTGCTGATGAAGTCTTACGGTCTGAGCACCGACAAGCCATATCGATTCCCACCAAAGAGTGACAAAATTACTCGCTACGTACGGAAGGGAATCGCACCGGAATTCAGAGGTGCAGCGTGGTTCTGGTATGGTGGTGGCCATATCAGACTTTCGAAGAACACTGGTTTGTATCAGAGGCTTCTTCGTGACGTAGATAACGGCAGGCTCGGCGACAACGATAGAGAACATATCGAACGTGATCTCAACCGGACATTTCCGGACAATGTACGATTCAAGCCTGATCCGACTGTCATGTCCGATGCTCAGGCCGGCGCAGGTGGCGGGAAAAAGCGTGGCTTTAATGCGGAACCAGAAACCCCAATCATCAAAGCTTTGCGGAGGGTGCTGCAGGCTTTTGCTGTCCATAACCCAAGTATTGGCTATTGCCAGTCACTGAACTTTATTGCGGGCTTGCTTCTCCTCTTTTTGGATGAGGACGAAGAGAAGGCATTCACCCTTCTCGAGATTGTCACTTCCGAACACCTACCCGGCACTCACGGAGTCGCACTTGAGGGTGCGAATATCGACATCGCGGTCCTGATGTCCCTAATCAAAGAATACATGGAGCCCGTCTGGCGAAAGTTAGACGACAAAGGCGGTGGTCTGGCAGGCGATCCAACCGCGCAGACCCTCCGCCTTCCGACTGTGAGCTTAGCGACGACTGCGTGGTTCATGTCTCTCTTTGTCGGCACTCTACCTATCGAAGCGGTTCTCCGGGTATGGGACTGCCTATTCTTCGAGGGAAGTAAAACGCTGTTCCGCGTAGCTTTGGCTATCTTCCGGGCCGGTGAGAGGCAAATTCTTTCGGTTAGCGACCCTATGGAAATCTTTCAGGTCGTTCAAACTATTCCTCGTGCCATGCTGGATGTAAACACGTTGATGGAAGTGTCATTTGGTGGACGGAGGAAAGGTGGCTTTGGGAGTGTGAGCCAGAAAGAAATTGACAGGAGACGACTCGAAAGGAGACAGGAAGTCAAAGACGGTGTCAGCCACCTGCATGAGAGTGCTGTCAGCCGTTGGAGAGGTCGGTGGAGGAGCAAGACGAAGGTCTGATGGCAATACTGATGTAATGCATATACAGATAGCACTCCGACATGTAAAGCATTTTCTATACAAAGTTTAGGCCATATTCCTTCAGCTTGAGCAAATCGCTGACAAGCGATGGAATGTATATGAATTCGGTCGCCTAGTGACGGAAACTCTGACATTCCCTGCCCATTATGCATGTAGAAACAATCTACTCTAGCGATCGCATGTACATACCATTCACTGACGAGCTCGTAAGATTCACAAGTCCGTGTTTGAATTGACACAATATGAAGAGCCATTACGGAGCGTCAGATGTTTGTTCTTTGTGTCGAAGACTTTTGGCCAATCAACGCGTCGATAACTTAACAACACGCACCGATGCAACATCGCCAAAGCTATACTCCCGGATAAGACCTACTCTCTCATTGCACAAATTCAACGCGAAGGTCCCGCAAAAGGTCCAAGGATGTCGTTATGGCCCCAAAGCGCGAGTCTTCGGATGGAAGCACGCAGATACGAGGATTACTGGCTTACGTCAAGGTCGTGCCCGCTACATGCTTCAATGGAGACCGTCCCACAGACGCCGCTGACGGTGAGTAGAGTCTCGCAGTGAAGCCTTTTCACATCATTTTCTCCAAAACCGCCCAGCGTGCATATCTCACCACCGCTCTCATATTCGGGACTTCCCTCTCCCTTCTTGCACTATCCATCACAGCATATACGCTCTTCTATTGGACCTACATTCCTCGTATCGGCTTCGAGCGAAATATATACCTCCAATTCGATAATGTCTATTCATTATGGGACAATAGGCACCACGTTGTTGGCAGAGACGCGCATCCATATCCATACGGCTCGGTGAGTCTGGCACCAGATGTTGTCGGGGCGCAACAGTATGATGTGTTCATCGAGCTGGTCATGCCGCGGACATCCGTCAACATCGAAGCCGGTAACTTCATGCTCGAAGTAAACTTTTTCAGTCCGAAAGAGAAGGGAGCCAGTTCCACGGAAACGGTGCATCCCGGCATATCCCCCGATGTAACGGATCGTGCCGCCATTGCCTCCTCCAGGAGACCTGCCATCCTGCCATACCGCTCTTCTCTTGTCGAGCTGGCACATAAGGTCACTGGGCTCCATTGGTATCTGCTCAACCTTCGTCAGGAGGCCGACAGGCTCATGATCGTCATGTTTGAGAGCGTAGAATTTGGGAAAGGATGGCGTAATGTCCCGTCCACACTGAAATTGGAGATACAAAGCACCAGGCATCTGCAGATTTATTCTGCAAAAGCCATATTTCGCGCTCGCTTCAAAGGACTCAGATGGATGATGTATAATCACCGCATCGCCAGTGCAGTGGTCTTCATATGTGGATTTTGGACAACTGAGATGCTCTTTGCTGGGATCGCTTGGCTGGCCATCACCGCATATGTTCTGCCATCATCCCAAGATGTCAATGCAGAAGAGATACACAAGGGGGCGGAAAGGATCAAACGTGAGCCCACCGACGAGTCGGGCCTGGCCTCACCTAAGCTGTCAGATACGGAACGCACTTTCCCCACTCTGAGCTCACAGAAAATGCTTCGATACAGTAGCTCGATGATTAAACAAGAAGAACGCGAATCGCCAATTGTACCAATCGCAGAAGCCGTCCCGCCCGCGACCGAGGCTGATGACGAGGACGACGACGACGAAGACGAAGATTATCCCCTAGACTCTGGCCTGGGCACGAGTATGGAGAGCAGTTCGAGTAGGAGGGAGAGCATCCGACGACGGAGAGGAAGGCTGAGTTTGAAGGAGGAGGGATAGCATTACGCTTCACCAAGTGGTTAAGCCTCAAAGATACCCAAGCATGCAGTAGCAAGAAAAGGGTTTCCAGGTTTTCCGGCACATTTGTCATGCTAATTTTTCCATTGCATCACTCAGACTGGGATGACAGATCATCGCGTGGGACGGAATTGAGAACTTTCAATCGCAAACGGCCAATTATACATATGTGGCAGCTTACAACCCAATTTCGTGAGATACTGAGTCTGCCTATTGCGCGTAACAGTTCCAAGAGCTATCTAGCTCGGACCCGTTGTGAGCTTTTGAGCTCTTATTCACCTGACAATTCATTTAAGTGATCAAAAACCCGTTCAGCCTTTTATAAGGCGTACCGACCTTTGGTCGGCCCCCGCGACAAGAGAAAGCAGCTGAAAAAGAAAGCTGAAGATGGCTACTCTGCAGGTCCTGAACTACGGATCAACATTTCCAAAGAATCTCGCCTTTCCTCCTTTATCATCACCGAAGAGAAGTCTGCCGTAGTACAATCAACTGTCATCCAAATCGCTGCTTAGCCAAGCTCCTCAGCATGTCCATTGTCTTCTCCTCCTTCCTTCTGAGCTCTGCCATCTTCTCCTCCCTTTCTGCCGCCCTCGCCCTCAAAATCTCTTCTTTCTTAATCTCCCGCTCATTCTTCCGTCTCGTTTGAGCCTTCAGCTTTGCTCTGTAATCATCTTCACCGTCGCCCATCAAATCATTGTCGCCCAGTTCGTCGACAACCCCCCCTTCTTTAGCATCGCGGAACGCACGATTGGCGGCTGAAGCATCCCGCTTCTTCTCCAGCTGTCGTTCACGTGAACCTGGCTCTGCACGGGGTGCGAGTTCTTCAAGACGCTCCTTTTGAAGTTTTCGATCTTGCTTTCGTTGGTATCGCAGGTCTGCCACACGAGCCTCATCTTCCTCTTTCAATGTTTCCTGGCGATCCTGGAGATCCTGAAAACGTGGCATGACCGGTCCGAATCTACCGTGTGCTACCTCTGGCAGAGCCGGTCCATAGTCGTCGTCCTCACCGTCGTCGTCCTTACACACTTCATTTTCCCCCTGAACCTTTTCTCGTGCGGAACCCACCAATTCATTCGAAGGCGCCGATGAATCCCGACTGGCATAGCGTATCTTCGCCTTCCTTTCCACCTCCGCATCGTACCACCCTTCCGCCAACTCGTTACGGTTCCATTTGCCCACGAAGCTCTTCCATCTTCCTCTCACCTCATCTTCGCTCAACGCATCGATATCCAATTGCTTCTGAACCTCCAAATACTCTGCAAACAGTGCTCGATGGTTGTTCAGGTCTCGTTTGTGCAGAGGCTGTGCGTGGTAGGGCAAGCGGACGGTAAGCACCTCTCCGCTATTGTGGTGGTGACGACGGTGGCGATGCGGCGACTCCGATCGCCTCCTTTTCTCATCGTTAGTTCTCTCATCACAGTATATAGAGCGAGATCTCTTTTGCGAGTCCTGACGCGGGTTGCGCGTTGGTGCGTCCATGTCTCAAGGTTTAAAGCAGGACTGTTGAAGGGAGGGGGACGGGGGAGGGGGGCGGGGCCGTGGTTGCATCGGCTAGCCCTCGTGTGAAGTGGAGGACGAAGCCGCTGTACACTTGAAGGCTTTGGAGAATTATGTACCGAACTCCTATGAAACAGACTTACTGGCCTCTGCACAGGACTTTGGCAGCAGGCGATATGGAAAAGTACTGAGTATTAAAAGCACAGGAGGTTGCGTCAAGCAGCCCTCTCTATTCGTACATGACATCAAATGCCCTTGAAATACATGCCGACATGTAACGCTCAACGCCACGCTCGTTGTTTGCTCTTCAATCGAACAGTTTGGAGCCTTCTCTGCGGCTTGGGACATCTCGATGACTTTGAAATACCAGTTTTGCGTACTTTGCAGAACCAGCGCACTCCTTCACCCATTTTGCCGACCTACACAATCATCTGCGCGACGCCTTGTCCACCCAGGGTCTTGCTGTTCACGAACGCCTGCCCCTTGACTCCGGCAAGGGCATAGAAAATGGCAGCTATGAGCAGCACTACGGCTGCCGCAATGAGTGACGTTGCGCTGGCAATTATCGAAAGCCATTGGATGAGTGACATCACGAGATAGATGGCCGCACGCATGAAATTCGTCTCGAATCGCCGAATGAAGTTGTCGAAGGCCGGCGACGTTGGGCAGATGCGCAAGAGCAAGGGTATCTCGATGAAAAGGATGATGAACGAGGAGACGCTATTCGGTGGTCAGTAACTCCCCAATAGGGATTTGTCACGCAGACAAATCGTCGCCGCAATGCCGTGAGCAGAGTCACAGATTCAATGACAAGTGATTTGTGGCCATGACCTCCCTCCCTTTGATAGCGCGGCGCAGAGCAGACTTACAGGCAAAAGATGCTAAACAAGATCACCCAGTGGAAATGGAAAATATTGGCTATGCCCAATGCGAAGCAAAGGATCATGCATAATACGCCGGTCCTGTAGCTCATTGTCAGGTCATGTTATGCCCTTGTTAAAGTGGCTGCGGGCTGTACCATTGGCCGTATATACCTGCAAAACGACAGTCGTCAGTACTCATTCAGAGCTGGCTAAGCGCAGACCTACTGAAGTTTCTCGACCTCAACTCCTCTGCGAGTGTCATCTTCACCAGTGCTGTAGACTTGTTCCTCTTGTAGATCCGCCTCCTTCCCGATCCAAGCTCGTTGATGGTGGCCTGTCAGCTGTTGACCGTCAGGGACCCGAAAAGTGCAATTCCGCCCGTGTGTGAGGAGAGCTTTAATGTATAGATGCTCGTGGCAGTTAAATTGACGTTTGATAATGTCGCGTTGGATTGGGGGTGGAGGGGGGGCAGTAGCCGTGACGACAGGCGTAGAAAGTGAGTGCCTAACAGCTAGAGAGCCTTACGAAGCTGCGACTCAGGTGTTTTGAATCACTCGGGACTAGCCGCCAGGGTCTCCGTAATCGTGCAATATATGTGCGACAAAAACGTTGGCTCGCCCGGTTCAAATGAGATAGATACTCGTGCTGGAGGAGGTCATGTCAAGTTATATGCCTCAGCTTAATATGAGCTTTGACCGTAGCTAATTTCTCAATTAGCGATCATTCCAGCAAGACATTGTCGATTGCACTAACGCCCGCCTCGTGCTATCGAGCCAGCTCGAGTGCAACCTGTTGAAAGAGTTCACGCTTAAGATGTGTTTCGCTCAAGACGTGATTCACTCGGACACCCGATGGCGAGCCTGCCAAGTGCAATACATACTCAAGCAAGGGGCTTAGAGGATGCAAGAGCTAGAAGAACCCCAGTGTGGGTTGTGTTCGGATATCAACTTCCACGAGAAGAACGCGGGTCCTATGGCGAACGAGCAGTTGAACAGAGAGCAGGAGGGCAAATACAGAGCGGCTGATTGATCAGGCCTCATTCCTCAGTATGTGTTAGTTCGCCCAAGGGCTATCAGTAGATCTCGAGTGCCTCCGCTATGGAACTTATGAAAATCAAGCTAATGCGATTGTGTGCTGACGTACAATTTTCAGAATATCCGAGTCTGGTTGAGGAACAAGAAAAATAACCGGGCATATTACGTTTCGTTGGACGTGATGTATTTTTACCATCAAGTACACCGTGGACTCGTTGCTCTTCCCAAATCGTGTCTTACAAAGCTCGCATCATACGTTTCCCTCCCCGATTTCCCTTGTAACCCCTTTTCAGCCAATCGCATACGTCTGAAAACCAACTTGAGAATGGTTTGGGAGAGCAAGAGCCAGTTCGTCATAGGGACTACGATTTTATCGCCACAGGGATTGCGTGGCCTTATGAGAGCAGTGAATGTCGTCCCATTGTGGGATCTACAGGTAATGGACCGCGCAGTCACCTGACGAGGAACGGACTTTGGAAGTCGCGGACCCGGACGGAACATATGGCAATATCTTGCAGATTCGAAGTTGCACCCTCCGCTCGCCGTTATGCAAACTTGAGAAGTGTATCAACGGGCAGTTGATTGTGACATCAGTCGCCCGACCTGAACGTGGTATATCTGAGCAACACACCTTCCAACTCCTCCAAATATGCCCATCGCCCTCACATCACCCCTTTCTAGCATTTCACGTACTTACGCTCGCATCTCCTCGGCTGTCTCGCCGTCATCGCGTTATGCTGCCGGATAGACCAGCCGGAAGATGTCGTTGAAGACATAGTAGCTGTTATCCCTTGGCTTGAGCTGAAACGTCTGTGTATAACTCATCGGCCTCTTCTCCGCCTCCACCAACAACGCGCCGCTCACCACCACCAAAATCCCGCCCTGAGCGTCGGAAGGCTGCGCGTCGAGGGTCGCAACCTGGTGCTGAACCTCTTTGAACGGCAGGTCCTTCACACACGGAAGTCGTCAGCATCTTCTCCCTCGCGTGGTACCGTTGCGCGGCCCGTCCCACTCACCTGAAGCTTCTGTATGATGCTGCCAACCCCCTGGCACGGTGCCGCCTCGAACGTGAGCATCGAGTCATTGCCGTAGAGGGCTGCCAGTTGTGTGCGGTCCGCACCGTCGAATGTCTTGTAGTAAAACTCGACAAACTGCTCTGCCCATGTGTTAGCGCTCGCACCGAGTTCTGTCGGTGTAGGGAGCACACACTCGCAATGTTTTCAAAGTCTGCCGTGGACGTGGTCAGTGGTGCATAGTCGCCCCAAGCTTGTTCTGCATCTTACCAGCCATGTTGAAGTCGCGATGAGTCGGTCGAGCTATGTGCCGGTTGCTGGCGCTGTTTTTCGTGCGGTCACCGATCACTGTAGACGATCTTTCGGTCGCAGTGTTTGGATGAAGTGGGCTGTTTAAGTGGGGGGAAGCTGCTCACGAAAAGCCGCCGTGTTTGGTGGGCTCTACTTTTGGAAAGGAAGATGTGGCTGCGAGAACATCCAACCACTCACAACCGCACACAACGGCGCGCCACCACGAACCCGATGTTTTGACGTCTGTTCATTGAATGTGCGGACCCTCCGTCTTGCGAGAGCCGAACATTCAACTCTTCTTCCACACCCGTTCCGTGCCGGCAAGGCCGTCCTCTCGCCTCCTCCTACATATCCAAAAACGTGGACGCGGATACAGCAGCTCCATCCCGCTGCTCAATTTGATAAAATATCTCCATACCAGCAAGATGGTCGGCAAAAAGTCCGGTCGTGCCCTTCTAAGGGAAGAGGGTATGTGCGCATGTCCAACAAGAATGATGGCGCTCTCCGGCTACGATCAGCCTGTGACGGCGCCACACTCGTCCGTTCAAGGGAGAATGCATATACTGACTTGGTCGTTCGCTTTCACAGGATTGCAGCGCACGGACAACAATATGGAATTCACGACCTGGCCGCAGGTGAACATGATCAACCAGAAAAACTACTACACGTATGGTGCATCGATTTTCATTTCGCTCTGTTTCGTTGAAAGCCCATGAGATAGTACGGCCTCGCGTGAGATGCGATGGTAGGCAGGAAGGGCCTTGATGCCCTATGCAAGGGCAAGAAGGACATCTATGCCCTGAACGTGCAATATGTTCGGAGGTACCTCACTCACGATCGCCACGGCATCTTCATCCATCAGGCACCTTCTCTAATGCGTGGTGGCCGCATGCTAACGAGCGTGGGCAGTGAATTCCTCAAGCGGGATGATCAAGTGCTGGCCATTCGCCTCCAGCAAGAAGAACGCCTGAACGCCCGGAAGAAGGCTGCAGTCGACGTCGACCGCGCGAGAGCGCAAGCCGCACAAGAAGGCTTGCCCTTCACCGAGCCGGATCCTGATCTCGATGATGACGTGGCCATGGACGACGTGGGCAGCGACAACTATGGCTCGAAGACGATTGTCATCCATATCGGCAGTCAGAACTTGCGGATCGGCCTGGCCACCGATGTCCTCCCGAAGACGGTGCCGATGGTCATCGCCAAAAAGGCCGCGAGGTCGGAAGCGGAAGACAGCGAGCCCGTGCCGAAGCGACTGAAGCTCGACGAAGATGCACTGCCGAATGAAAAATTTGGTGAAGAGTTCTCTCGCGAGTACGAGAGCATGGCCTCTGAATTCAAGGCATTCAGGAGGATGAACAAGCGTCGGGTTCTTCCGAATTCTCGCGAGCTCGTCACTAAGTGGAATGCCACCAATCCGCCTGAAAGAATACCGGAGCACAGCGATCCATTACGCATTGATTGGACTGAAATAGACTCGTCGTCACCGCCAGACTATATCGTTGGTGAGGCCGCGCTGCGCATTCCTGAGGATTCTAACCCCCGGTATCGGCTGTACTGGCCAATCCGGCATGGCTGGTTGAATGAGAAGGACTACTACAACCGCAACATGCTCGAGAGTGACTTCTTCAAGATCATAGAAGAGAGCATTCAGAAACAGCTCAAACTCACTCCGAAGAAGGAATGGAACCAGTATAGTTGTGTGTTCCTTATCCCAGATCTCTACGAGAAGGTCTTCGTCGCGCGAGTGTTGGATGAGTTCATCCGTGATTTCGGATTTCAGCGTGTATGCTTCATGCAAGAGAGCCTGGCTGCCACCTTCGGGGCCGGCTTCAGCATTGCGTGCATCGTTGATATTGGGGCGCAGAAGACGAGCATCTCTTGCGTGGAAGACGGCATGGTCATCGAAGAGTCGCGAATCAACATGAAGTACGGCGGATACGATGTTACCGAAACGTTCGTCAAGATGATGTTGTTCGACCGGCTCAATTACAGCGATTTCAACCTCATGCGCCGGCACGACTTCCTCCTCGCGGAAGAATTGAAGGAGAAGTACACGACGATGAGCGACGAGAACATAAGTGTCCAGCTGCATGAGTTTCATCTACGGGTGCATGGGCAGGAGACGCGGAAGTATTCGTTCAAGATTTACGACGAAGGCTTCCTTGCTCCCATGGTAAGCTCAATTTTCTTCTTGCTAACCATCACGAGAAAGAGTCGGCTGACATGGGGTAGGGATTCTTTCACCCTCAGATCTTTGATAACTCGAATAAACTCGACCGGCGTCATTCGCTGATCCCAAGATCTGTCGACCTCTACAACGGCCATCCAAATGATCCCATCTCGCCGGCCCAAATGGCGGTAACGCTTTGGGTTAATCAGAGCATCCCTTCCGCCGTCATGGCAGCTCCAGCTAAGCCCGTCCGCCAAATTTCCACACCCATGGCCCCGGCAACCAGCAAGCACCGCTCACTGGGCCTCCCCAGTCACCTCAACGGCGACCTAGAAGGAACTCCAAGATCGTCGCCGGCGGGTTCGCCACCACCCGAGGAAATTAGCACCCCTCAGCCCACCGCCGATGAGGTGAACGGCGATGAAAACGGCGACGGTCCCGCGCCTCACGCTTCTCTCCCCGACTCCGATCTCATTGACCGCACCATCCCCCTCATGCCCCTTCACCTCGCCATCCTCGAATCCATCCGGCAAGCCAGCGGTCGCGATGACCGCCGCCGCCGTGATTTGCTCGGCAGCATCATGTTGATCGGCGGCGGCTCCAAGACCCCTCATTTGGGCCCGTATCTGGAGATGAAGCTCCGCAGCGAGATGCCTCAATACCCCAAGGAGATTTTGGTCGCGGCACCACCGCGGGAGTTGGACCCGGCGGTGCTGGTGTGGAAGGGGGGGAGCGTCTTTGGGAAGCTGCGCATGACGAATGATAGCTGGATTGGGGCGCTGGAGTATGATCGGTTGGGGGCGCGGATTTTGAATTACAAGTGTATGTGGCACTGGTAATCGGGGTATTCGCAGCTGCGCCCGGACGCGTATTAAATATATATATGAAAGGGTGGGGTAGGAAGGGGTGGGAGAGGGGTGGGAAGAGAGTCAGCTTGAAGGAAGAATTCGAATGAAGGCACACCAGTCTTGTGCAAACTTTATGGTGTTCAGCCAGATGAAATTTTTTGAAGAGGAAATTGGTCGAGAAACACCCTCCTCTCCCCGCCTCCGTTCACACATCCGCCCGACTTACGCCCACGCCCGAAAGCGAAGCGCCCAGCCGTGAGGCGGGGAGCCGATGTGCACCACGACGGGGATGGCGCCCAATCGATCGGGAAGAACTCCTCGGTCGTTTGCGCCATCTGACATTCCCAGTGCAATGCCCTATTGTCGTGACGCAGAAAGGCGCCTTCGCGGCCACACCGAAGTCTTCTTTTCGTAAAACGCCCCCCCCCCCCCCCTCAACGTCTCTCCCACCCCCCAAAAAAGCTTATCGTTTGCCCGCATTACTTCAGCGCTCACGGCGCAGGCGCAGGCGAGTCTCTCCAGTTTTCCTCGGGGTTGGTGCCGGGGGGCGGGTGGGAAGGTGGTGGTGTTTTTTTTTTAAAAAAAAAAAACCCAAAATAGAAAAATCACTTATGGCCCGTGAATGTTTGTCGTGGCATTGATAAAATTGAGAAGAAGAAAGTAAAGTAGTCTATTCTTTTTTTTTTGTTTGGATATTGGAGTTTCAGCGGTTGATCGTGATGTAGATCAAAAAAAAAAAAAAAAAAAAAAAGAGGCAAAATCCATACAAACCATACGGACTCCCTCATAACTTGAAACCAAGGAAAAACAAAAAAAAACAAAAATCATCCCTTCCTTCTCGCCATCCATCCATATAGTTTTTGTTATTTACTGCAAATGCAACGGGATTTTCACACTCTCCTTTTCTTTCAATGACTTCCACCACTCCGCGCTTTTCCGCCGCTTTAGAGCCTTACCTTCACCCACGCCGAAACTTCGCCACGCATGTTAAATGCGCTCCACCTCACCGTTCTCTGGCGATGTAGCATCCTCAATATCCTTCTGTTCGGATTGTACAGCTGCCGTCTCAAACCCCTTTCCGGTCTCGGCCGCGTTTTCCGCAGATGCGGCTGGGATGGGCTCGGCATCCTCGGCGTTCTTACCTTCCTCATTTACCGCATCACTGATGGGCGGCGGATGCTCATCTTCGCCGCCAACAATGTCAGCCGCGTGCCCGTCGGGTGCTTCAGCGTCCCCTTGCGAAATGGATTTCGACTTGACTAGCATCGTCGGCTCCTCCGTATTTCTCGCCTCGTTACCCGCCATCTCCTTCTCAAGCAGTTGGACCGTCGCGTCGTCTCCCGTGATCGTCGTTGGCGGCACGCTCAGCTCATCCGCCTCATCGATCTGAAACAGGGTCATGGGGCTGGAGAACGAGAACGGGGACGGGGAGGTGGCGGCGGCGGAGACGGCAGGTTTGCGTCGAGGAGGACCCCTCGCCCTCCCCTTCCGGGCGTCGGAAAGAGGCTCTTTCGTCACCGCCCCCTCGACCGTTTCCGCGTCGGCATCCGCATCTTTCACCTTCGGCGGCGAACCCTGCGGGCCAAGCTTGAGGCGATTGTTTAAATCGTTCATGAAGGTGGCCTGCATGGCCGCGATCTTACCCCCGGCGGGACGGGCGGGCACGGTCGGCTTCGTCTTGGGCACCGGCGGCGACAGGTTGTCGGAAGACCCGGCGCTGCCGGCGGACGTGGTTTTCGAGAGCGTCGCGCCCGTCCCTTCGCCGTGATCGGGTTGCGTGGACCGTGCTGGACGAGCGGGGATGGAGGGTTTGGGTCTCTCCGGGACGACCGGCTTGGTTCGATCGGCCGTCTGGAGTTTGTTCGTGCCGAGATCGGGAGCATTGGGGTTGCGGTCGTCTGCCTCGGGTTGTACGTCGGGTTTGAATTCTTGGGCGAGTTTGCTTTTCCGCTCGGGACGGGCGGGAATGCTGGGACGCATGATCTGCGTGAAGCCGGTGGTGCTTCTCGCGTCGCCGTCATCTTGTGCTCCTGGCAAGGCCATCGTGGTGGGTCGGTCTTCCGGGGGCTCTTGGTCTCGTCCATTTGCGGGGCGCTGACGGTCGTCACCAGGCGCATGCTCTCGGGGTGTCTTCCCAGACGTCCCGACTGGGAAACCGCGGCACGCCGGGGCGATCGGCCTGGAGCTCGTTGTGCACGCCGGGCTGGACATGTGGTTTGGCCAGGGTCTTCTCGTCGCCGGTCATGTCCGCTTTGGTCTTATTGTGGTGCGTCCGTCGCATCTGTTCTTGTTCCGGCGTCTCGAAAACCGGGGCTGGTTGACCGGCTCCCGCATCCACAGGCCGCTCGTGCGGCGGCTCGGGGGTTTGCACGGTGGCCTGATACTTCAGCGAGTCGGGCGTGTCTTCCCATGTATCTCGACTAGGGAAATGATGTAGCAAGAGATTCGGCTGCTCCTTCGGCGTCTTTTTCTTCCTTTCGCTCTCCTCGTTCTCGGGAAATAGCGGCTCATACTCTTCGATCTCCTCAAGCGGAGTTCCGACGCCGGAGCCGTGATGTTCATCGTGCGAAGTGAAACGGTGAATCGGGCCGCCTTGGTAGCCTCCATGTGTGCTGCCTGGCCTGCTAGACGGGTGGCTGATCGGTTGGAGACTGCTCCGACGGCTGCGTGGGGCGTGGTCGCTGTCATAGTATGCCTCGTCGACGAGGTGCGACTCGTCCGGATCGACGGCCGGCTGCAGAAACGCGCTGTTCGGCCGCTTCACCAATTCGTCCGACGCCAGAATGGGAGCACCTTCACCATGATCTTCGGACCACCCACCGACTTCCGCGGTGTTTGCCCCCATGTGACCCAAATCAATGGTGCTATCCGAAGCTCCTCCTCCTCCCATCACTTTGCTACCTCTTCTGAGAGACGACGGATCGATGTGGATCACGTCCTCGTCCTCGCTCTCGACAGCCTTGTGCAAATGCGACGGAACGTTCTGGTTGCGCAACGGCGACTCGACGGGAGGTTGATGGCCGCTGGATGGCCGCTTTCTGCCCTCTGTTCCCGGGGCCGGGGACGCCTGCGGCGTGGCGATGCGGGACGCATATTGCTCGCTCGCTTCGAAGGCAATCTCCTGCGTGGGCGTGCCCATCAGTTCTCGCGAGGTGCCTGAAGAAGCTGTGTCAGTGCGCGCCCGCGCGGGAAAAAGAATGTCCGGAGCGTGCTCTTACCCATGCCGACGTCAACACTTTGCGAGACGATCCGGTTCAGCTGGTCACTGCTCAACGCCGTCTCCGGTCGCTCTAGGAATGGCGTGTTCTCCTTGGCCGCCTCGCTGGGGTGCTTAGCTATCCACTGCTTTTCGAATTGATCGTGTGGCTCCGTGCCGTGGCCGTGAAGCCCGTAACTGCCGGGCGGCCCAAACTCGTGTCTCGAGCTCCTCTTTCGGTGATGGGCACGGGCGGAGCCATCGTTGAAGAACCCGATCCCCGGCGGATGCTGCGACAGACCGGGGGCGGGAGACGGCGCTTGCACGTCGCCCGCGTTGGGATACAGCGGGATCTGCTGGCCGATTTCGGGGATGCCGTCGTGGTGGTGTTCGAGGCTGTGCAAGCTCGGCGGTCGCGGCGTGCCGCCGTGCAAGCTCGAAGCCGAGCGGTTGAAGCTGCTTCGGGCGCGGAGCGGGTGCGGCTCGGTGCTGGGCACACGCTTGGGGTGGTCGTCCCCGTGTGTCCGGCTTGCCACGCGACTCAGGGTGGTGCTCGAGTCGGATGGCGTCTTGTGCACGTCGTCGTCGGGCCGGGCCTGTCCAATGCCAGCCGCGGCGGCCTGCGTCGAGTCAGTACGCGTGACTGCAGCAATCCGACTCTTGGCGGTGGACTGAGGGTGTGACGCCTTGGGCTGTTGCAGGGGGACGTCGGCAGATACGTTTTTCGTCTGTTCGGGCTCCGCCGGCGCCACATCGGACGCCCGCTGGACCTCGTGCGCATCCGGGGGGAGCTGGTCGTAGCTGGTGTATTCCACTCCCTCCTGGCCCACTTCGGAGGGAAAGCTGATGCTGGGCGGCCGGCGGGGGGCATCCGCGTCGGCCGAGTTGCCCGAGGGACGGGGCCGGATGAGACCGCTGTTGGCCGAAGGGGGCAGGTTGAGCGGCGAGCGGGCCCAGGCTTCCCGATCGGGAGACGGGTTGGTCTTGCGAATGGGACGAGGGGGGATCTGAGGGAGGAGCGGCTTAACCTCGGTGGGTCCGCCGTGGGCGCGGGAGGGGCGGGGGGGAACCATGGGCGCCGACATGGTCGGTGGTGGTGGTGATGCTGGTGGTGATGATGGGGAAGGTGGTGGTTGCGGTGATGGTGGTGATGCTGGTGCTGGAGGTCCTCGTCGTCGTCGTTGTTATTGGGAGTTGTAATAAAAGCAGTAGCACTCGTCGTAGTAGTGGTAGTGGTAGTGGTAGCGGTAGCACCAATGCTGGCAGTCCGATGGTCGCGGCGGCGGCGGCGGCGGTGGTTAAAGGGATCAATCAGTGAAGACGACCTGACTCAAAACTGCCGCGAAGCGTTAGTATGTTCGTCGATGGTGGCGTGCCCAGGCGACTGCTTATTCGTCGGGCGGGCGTGTGCATGCGTATGCGTATGCGTATGAAAGCACCGCAATGATGTAGAGGGGATGAAGGGGACGGGCGCGGGCATGGATGAGCACCTGGCGGCGCACGTGCAAGGGCCTGTCGCAGCTGAGATAGCTCGCGGACAGCGATTTTCTCTGACCGCCCCTTGAAGCTAATGCCGCCGGGACAGCCCGCCCGTGCTGCCCATCCAGCTCATGCAGCAGCCCATCCAACCCATCCAACCCATCCAACCATCCACTCCGCCGTCCCGGCAGAGGCCGATACGAACCGCGGCAGGCGGCAGTGGCAGCAGGCAGCGGGCAGCGGGCAGCGGGCAGTGGGCAGTGGCGGGAGCTCACCTTTTCCGTCGACGCAACCGGCGGGCAGGGCGACGCAGTCGACCACGGCGGGACGCGGGCACGCGAGCTCACGGGGCTCGCTGGCACGTCGGCACGCTGTGCTACCGCGCTGCTGTTGGCCTCCGGGGGCTGCTGGGAGCTGCGCCGAGAGCGCAGAACGCAGGGTGGCGAAGGGGCGAGGGACAGAGAGAGGGCCGACGGCAGGCCGACGGCAGCACGAGATGTGAGTAGAGGAGGGGGGAGGGTTGAGAGTTGATGGTTGAGGCTCGAAGGTCGAAGGTCGAAGGTCGAGGGTCGACGTCGACGTTCCACGTTCCACGTTCGACGTTCCAACTCTCTCCGGCCGTGAGTCGTGCCGGGGACGGCCCTGGTCTTCAATGGGTTCAATGAGTGGAAGCTGCCGTTCCCTGTGACGGCACTGACGCACATTCCAAGTGGCACGCGGCTCTAGCGTCGATCATCAGGAACTCGAGCATGCCCGCATGCCACGCCCCATGCCGTGTGCTATGTATGCCGCATGCCATGCCGTAGGACACGCCGCACCCACACACGCCCGCCGCCCGCCGCCCGCCGCCGCCGCCGCCGCCGCCCGTGGATCAGGGAATCAAGGAACCAGGGAACCAGGGAACCAGGGAATCAGGGAATCAGCGCGGGGATCACGATCACTTCCCAATCACTTGCGTGGGCGCGAGCGCCTGCGCAACCTTCTTGGCCCGGCGTCTGCGCCTGGCCGCCGTCGTCCCGGTGCCTGGCCGCTCCCTGTGACCTGCGTCGAGCGTGCCATAGGGCGCCCGAGGCCGAGTCGCAGGATGATCAGGTACGCCGACGGCCGCTCGCGGTGGACGGCGACTTTTGACCAGACGCAGACTCGCAGACTCGCAGACCCGCAGACCCGCAGACCCGCGGGCCGCCACCAGACTGAGCTGCCTCGGCAGCCTCATCAAAACCGCTCAACACAGCCACGACGGCTGGCCGCGGCTTGGTGGCGCGCGGCTGGAGCAGGAGGCAGAACAGGAGGCAGAGCTGGAGGCCGAGCTGGAGGCAGAGCTGGAGCGCTCGAAGGCTCGGACGCTCGCGCGCTCGACGGCTCCAGCACCTCCAGGTCTCCGTCCAGCGCACTCCCACACTCGCCCTCGCGCCCTCCTCCTCGTTCGGCCCGTCGAGGCTCTTCTGACCCCTTCTGACCCTTCTGACCCCTTCTGACCCCTTCTGACCCCTTCTGACCCCTTCTGACCCCTTCTGACCCCTTCTGACCCCTTCTGACCCCTTCTGACCCCTTCTGACCCCTTCGACCCCTTCTGACCCCTTCTGCGGCCGGCGTCTCGTGACCTCCCCGACTGCCCCTCTCCGTCGACGTCTCTGTTACGTGTGCCGGTGCATCATCAAAGCCCACCCCGCGGTGTGTGAATCACGTGAGACCTGGCGACGGCCCCACGTTCGATTGCGCGCGCTGGTGGGCCCCTCCCTCGTAGACCCGTGGATGGCCATTCGCTGCGTCACCGGCGAGGCGTCTTCCTCTGTGCTCGGCGCTCGATGGTCTGCAGCGTGGCGAGTCGACATAGCTACACGACATCGTCTTCGTGCCAGCCCTCCACGAGATTCGCCGGGCTCGCTCGGCCTCAGTCAAATCGCCTCCACGGCCCCGCGCCCCCTCGTCCCTCTCGTGCCATGCCCTCGACCCCTCGACCCTCGACCCCTCGACCCCGCGACGGCTCGTCCGTCCGTGTTCTCGTACCCTACGTCTCCTCGTGTCCTGGCGCGCCTTCCGTCTTCAACCTCGCTCCTTCCCCCTCGACCGCACCCCTTCCTCTTCCCCACCCCCAAAAACACCACAAAATGCCCTCCACCACACCCACGCCTCCTCTCCATTGCAGTCTCATCGTCTGCCCCGCCCGAAAATGGCGCACTTGCAGAGCACAAAATCCCGCAGAGCTTCCCGCCGTACGCTCGCAATGTCGCTCCCACTTAAATGTCGCTCGCGCATGGAGATCGCTCCGGATCGACAGTGCTGAGCGATATATTGACCGCAAGAGCGTTGGCCCTGAGCGTCGGTGACGCGACCGGCTCGTCAGGGCCGTGGTTCATGTCATCGGCCAAACCCGTGGGTACAAAAAGGCCGGATGTGTCATGAACAGTGCAGAATGCGTCGCACCCCTCCCGCGCTTCTTCCTCCCGTCAACATTTCAAGCATTCGCATATGCCACCCCCCCCCCCCCCCCCCCCCCCCCCCCCCCAAACCCCAAACACCCCTCCCGACTGCCTGTCCAGCGCATCTTCTTCGCATTGGGGGCCAACAGCGGTCTGCCGTCGCTTCTAGTAGTGCAGCCTGAAGACGGCCGCGCGGGGGAGATCAAAGCCGCGTCGGGAGAGCCCATCGAGCGCTTTCGATCGCCATCGCCGCCACCACCTCCACGCTGTCCGGTCCTGTCCGTCGGCCAACGTGTGCGGCGCGAAGGGGCTGAGCTGTAATCGGGCTCGCCAGTACTCTGGCATGCCGAAGCGACGTATCGGCTCCTCAGAAGCCGCCCGATATCTCGCCCTCTTCTGCACGGGCGCCGCATTGAGCACGGAAACGTCGTCCTCCGATCGCAGGACAGCGACCGAGGCAGCAAACGCCAATCGCACGCATTCGTCGCTGGTGCGAGTTGTGTCAGCCTCGACCAGCCCGACCGGCCATCTGAAGCCCACGGAATCGACCCCTCCGTCCAGATCTTGTTGAGCCGGCGGCGGCGGCGGCGGCTGTGCGATCAAGCATCGGCACCCCCATCCCCACGCGACGGTCGACCTCGAGTCTGGGATGGAGCCGGCCGCAGCCATTCTCACCTTGTGGGCCGTCTCCTCGGCGTCGGCGCTTGCCCTCACCGTGGCTGCGAGACCTTATCGGCCGCCACCGAGGTCTTCCAACCCAGAGCGCACAAACCGAGACGCCCAGCGTGATGAAAGAGGACGGGCTCGTGCTGCGCAATCACGACACCATTCCGTCTGATAGCAATCGCACTCGCCGAGACGCCGCCGCGGGCGACAGTCGAGCGTTCAGTGACCCCTGGTGTGTGTGAGGCACCACCGATGGGAGAATGCCGGTGTTGGAGGGATCATCGGGAGATATGGCTTTGATTGCTCAGACGGGTTGGTTGCGGCTGACGGGGTACGTGAGCCACGTGCAGGCTTCGGCGGGTTGAAGCCATTTATCAATGGACGTCCGTCGGGTGAACGCGATACGCCACTCATTCGCAATTAATCTAGAGTGAATTGGTTTTATGTGGTAAAATGCCAGCCTTGCACGTGGCGTGCAGCTCCATTTTGTCTTCTGTGCACTCTTCCTTTGTCCGTCGGTTCCAACTTGCAATACGTCCGATCACACGCCAGACCCTGATTGAGTTTGGAAGACGTGAGTCCGGGAGATGTGAGTCCGAGAGGTGTGAGTCGAGGGTGGACCCAATCGAACGTGCGGTGCAAAGGCATCCGGATGATATGTACTGGAGTCAGAGATGCGTCAGCAACGGGAAGGGAATTCTACAAAAGGCCAGACGAAGGACAAATCAAGCCCGCCGCAGCCCCAACATCGTTCAGATTGTCACATTCACTATTCGCGCCCTCGCAAAGAATTGAGGACCCTTTCGTTCTAGATTCACGGTGAAAGCAAACGCTCGAAACCCAGCAGCCAGTAGCCAGCCACCGTGTTGTCTCAGGCGGAAGACGACCAAGCGGGATTTGCCAGAACAACCCATTGATGCTTGAGAATCGACATTTTGGCGACAATTCCGGCCCCTTCCACCTTCTCATGTCCCACCAATTGTTCGAAATTTGCCCAATAGCCGGAAGATTCCCACCATTTCTCCTGCTTCTTGAACGATGTATCAGATTTATCTCAGACGCCCCCATTCGTCTCAAAACTCCCCCACGTGGAAAAGCCCTGTCGTCGGGACGCGGGCCGTCGACGGCCCGCGAAAGCGCGCGTTCTGGCGAGGAGCTCAGTCCGGGGGATACGCCTCCTCCCGACACGTCCTCCCAGGTCAATTCGCTTCACTGGAACTGCATCAGTTCCTGTGGTACGGGAAGTACTAGAAGTCCTTGGAAGACAGAAGCCTCCCCTCCTCCTTTCGCCCCGCCCCTCCTCCCTCCCCACCTGTCGCAGCGTCAATAAAGCCGCCGCGGATTGTACGGCAAGCGCTGCGCGCGCTTTCTGCCCCCCCAAAAAATAAAAATAAAAAATAAAAAATAAAAAAATCCTTGCGCTCGATGGGATCTCTATTCCAGCGACTGGGCCAGCCCGACTCGTCGGCCAAACCCAATCCTCAACCTGCCGCCACCTCGGGCAGCCTCTTCGGGTCCATCGCCAATAATGCGACGGGGCAATCGGCGGGCACACCAAGTTTGTTTGGCAACACAGGGACGGCAACATCACAGCCTGCAAACAGTGGCGCGTCTCTGTTCGGCAACACGCAGACCAGCTCGGCCGGCCCATCCAATTTGTTCGGAAATACGGGAAACGCGACATCGCAGCCTGCGAACAGCGGTGCGTCTCTGTTCGGCAATCCGCAGATCGCCTCGACCGCGCCGTCTCAAACCCAGCCAGACCCCAATGGGAGCGTTTTCGGCACTAACATTCTCCCCAGCCAAGATCAAACAACATCTTTCGTCGATCGTGCTTACGACGCCAGTACCGCTCCAGCACAACCGGCGTATTTCCAAGCCCTCCTGGACAAACAAGGCAACAAGAGACTGGCAGATGATGGCGGCCGTCTTCCGCAGCTTCAGTACAGTTTGCATGATATCTCGCGCAAAGTGCGCAACCTGGGCCAAGGTGGGCCTTCTGCCGGCCTCGCAAGCGTTGGAGCCGGCTCCTCTCGCGCTGCGTACGTGCTAGGCGCCTCGGGCATCAACCTCAGCCAGTCGCTGCGTGACATCGAGAGCCTTGCCAGCACCACTGCCGCACAGGTCCAACCGGCTGACGAGATGGCCGACTTTGCCGCATCCGGCGGCGTCAAAGACTTCCTGGGCCAGCACCACCGCAGCAACTTTGAGAAATTGATTGAGGATCGTCTTCAGCAGGCTCAGACCGATTTCAACGAGATGATTGACGACCAGCTGCGGGACGTGGATTGGCATGCGCATCGCCAGCGCATCTATGAGCACTTCGGGCTGAAGAGACCATCACGCCTCGACGACGCCGCCGACAATCCTGCGCTGCGTCAATCCGGCCCCTTTGGTCGATCGTCGCGTCGCGCCAATCTGAACGGCCGTGGCACTCTCAACCAGTCTTACGGGCTACCGGGTTTGTCTAAAAGCGTCATCGGCACGCCCGCCGCACGTGGCGGCCGCCAAAGCACTTTCGGTGATGTCTCTGAGAAGCTCCCTCTAGAGGGCATCCGTTCCGCACCAGAGGACCGCATCCAGCGGAAGAAACAAGATGACTACGCCGCAAAGATTAAGGACTTAAACATTGCTCGCGTACGAGAGAAGGTCTTCCCAATCATGACGAGATTCGCCGAGGTGGAGGCCGAGCCCTCGAACGAAGACACTTCCATGCTTGTCAATACTTACAAGGCTCTGGTATACATCACAAACGAGGACAGCAGTAAAGAGAGCATGTCAGATCCTGGTGCCGTCAAAGAGCGCCAATACGCCGTGGACTACCTCGATGATGCTCCTCATTCCAAGGGCAACATGTCAGTCCGCAAGCGCATCATCAATGGCTCACGTGCGTTCTTGGAGGCGCAATTCTGTGGTCAGCTCGAAGCAACCGTGGCCAAAAACCCGCGCGAAGCGAGTGTTGGGGGAATACCAACCCCCATTGCCAAAGTCAAGGGCTACGTGAAGGTCCGCGCGGCGCGCAAAGAGCTCGGGCCTGATGTGGAGTTGTTACAAGAATTGAACGGTCACTACTGTTGGGCCGTTCTGTTCTACTGCCTCCGTAGCGGCCTCTATCGCGAGGCCTTGCAGTACATCGAAGACAACGCGTCCGCGTTTAAGCAAATCGACCGCAACTTCCCTCGGTATCTGAAGGCTTATACCAACAGCGATGACCACCGCCTCCCATCAGACATGCAACGCGCGATCGATAATGAGTATTCGACGCGGATGCGCATTGCGCCGGAGGATTCTCTGGATCCGTACCGCATGATATGCTACAAGATCGTCGGTCGCTGCGACGTGAATCGTCGCAATCTCGACGGCATCACAAACGACATGATGGACTGGCTGTGGCTGCAGTTCGCCTTGGCTCGTGAGTACAGCCGGGTGGACGAATACGCGCATGAAGCGTTTGGGCTGGAAGAACTTCGTGCGTCGATCAAGCAGATCGGCGAAAGGTACTTCGGCCCCGGCAGTGACATTGCCAATGCTCCCACCACGTTCTTCTTCATGCAAGTCTTAGCCGGCATGTTCGAGAAGGCCGTCGCCGATCTGTACCCGCACAATTACGTCTCTGCCACGCATTTTGCGATCGCTCTGGACTACTATGGCTTGCTCCGGGTCAGCGGCGATCCCAGCAACGATGATCTGCTCACCTACACCACTCGTCAGCAGCCGCAGATCGCGTTCGGCAGCATGGTTGGTCTTTACACTCGTGATTTCCGCATTGCGAATGCCACAGCCGCTGTCGACTACCTGTGCTTAATATGCCTGAATGCCGATCTCACGGGAGAGATCGGTAACGCACAACGCGAATTGTGCTACCAGGCTCTCATCGAGGTCACCCTGGAGACACGCGAATATGCGCAATTGCTTGGCGACATCCGCTCCGACGGACAGCGTATCAAAGGCTCCATTGAGCAACGCCTCAAGCTCATCAAACTCGACAACGAGCATGAATTCATGAGGCACATCACACTGGTTGCCGCTCGTACTGCGGAAGATCAGAGCCGTACCACCGATGCCGCCTTACTCTACCACCTTGCCGAGGATTACGATAAGGTCATCGAAATCGTAAATGAGGCGGTCTCACAAGCACTCACCACAGAGCTCGGTGACGAGCCGGCGCGTCTGACGCCGCTCAAGCCTCGCGATCCTCGACAAGAGGAGCAAGACGAGACGCTGGGCAGTAGCCTCAGCTTGACCGCCATTGATGACCCCTTCACCTTGGCCCGAAACATGGCGCAGCTCTACAGCCGCAACAACATGTACATGCAGAAGATCAAGCAGAAGAACATCGACGCCTGCACCGTCTTGCTCAGTCTCGCCGATGCTCGCGCCGCATTTGCGAAGGGCAAGTGGGCCGAGTGTATTGATGTGAGTGATAAATCCAACCGTCCCAACCCCCTTTCATTGCGCGACCGTCGGACTAACAATCTCTTCACAGTTCATCACCGTCTCCCGCGTCTTGCCGATAGAAGCAAAGGGCGACATGACGGAGATCCGGGCGCGCGCACAATCTTTCGAGCTCATGCCACCGGTGCTCAGCCGTACAATCGGTCACGTCATGCTGTGGGCGGTCATTTCGTGTTCCAACAATGTCGAGAAGCTGCGGCAGGCGGAGTTTGAGACGGGCATGCAGCTCGAGACGATCGCCATGTGCAAACGCATTGCCAACGATGTCAATTTGTTTGCCGGCCAGATCAGGTTCAAGTTGCCGGGAAAAGTGTGGGAAGCGCTTGCGAAGGCGACTGAGGCGTTGGGGGCTTAAATTGGGGTTGCATTTGCTCGCGTGGGAAAGGATAGGAAAAACTTGCACGTGCATTGGGTGCCTGCCCAGGGTGTTCTTCTTATTTTATTTTATTTGGCAACAAAGGAAATGCAAGGCCTTGTTTCTCAAAAGGGTGAATTGAGGCACTTGGATTAGGCCCGAACTTTTTTTCCATTGTCAGTTTGGTTGGCCGACGGGACACATAGATCGCCACAAGTTCAGTGAATACTGAAGAAGCGCTTTCGAACCTGCACCCATCGTCCCTGCTGTAAATTATGAATCAAATCGTCTTTCCGCCTTTCCCTTCCGTGATTGTGACAGACATGGACATTGACCAAAACTCCCCGCTGATTGAGAGTTATGAACGTAGTTTCCAAGAAAAAATCAAAAAATTAAAAATCAAAAAAATTAATTTATAAAAGAATAAAACACACAACGAGATTAAGGAAGGGAGGGGGGGGGAAGTATTTACTTGTGTGAATTATATTATTTTCTCTCTCATCATGTGAGGTATAGCCACAAATGTTTGTATGTTTGCAACAGTGCTTGCTGAAAGCCCGGGAGCAATCGGTCGTCTTTATATACAGGCCAGAGAACGCCCTCGCCGTTCACCATCTTCGACATCGCTTTCGAAAACAGTGATTGAATCACGAACTCCTCCATTAAATTATCCCCCAATCTCCCCATTTCCCAACCGAGTTAGATTCCCATGAACCGCTGGTGGCAGACGGCGCCGCCAGAGGCGGAGCTCCAACAGGACTACCGGCACCTGACCGGAAGTGACGACCCTCGACTCAGCCGTGGCAACCGCCGCAGCGCCCCGGAAGAGATGCCTTTCATCGAGTACGACCCGTTCGGAAGGCAATGGCACCAAGGCGCGCGCGTTCTGCCCCATTTCAAACCCAACTACTACTTCACCCGGCCCAAAGATGGCAAGCGGTCTGGGTGGGTTGGGCGGATGAAAGATGTCATGACGGGCGAGGGCGCGGATGTGTTCATCACGTCCAGCGGGGACAAACGGACCTTGATGCGCGACCGGCCGCGGAGATGGCATTGGGCTGGATGGCGACCCGACGCAGCCGAGCTGGATGCGTTGGTCATGGACAAGGATAGGCGGTGGCAGGATTTCACGCCTGTCATCGACCACAAGTTTTCGAGGGCGAGAGCGGACAAACCGTTTTACAACTTCCGCAATCGAGAGTACGAGAGTGCGGGACGAGTCGCGCGCCATCCGGGGGCGGTGTGGACGTGTGCCGTGTGGCCACAGAACGCGCGCGACGGAGAACCGCCATGGTGTTACCGAGATGTGAGCGCGCAGTGGTTCACGAGGGTGCCGTGGTGGAATGGCGCATTTCCGGGAGGGAGGCCGTCAGGGATGTAACGGTCAGAAAATGAGGGCTGGGTTTTCAAAAGGCAACGCAGCTTCCGGTGTAAGAGGTGGTTAGTTGTGGTCTCCAGCGGGAAGAGAAAATTCAATGGGAAAGCTCGTCATGGCTTTGCCCAACCATACTTTGCAACTTTGTTCGCTTTGGCAAGATTCCCATCTCTTTGCAAGCTCTCACGACTTTTTGCTAGCAAATCTTGCGTTTCGTCGGATTGCCAATTCTCCCGGAATGTCTGGAGATCCTGCGTTGTTTGCAACGCCGCTTTCTTGACTTCCGCAAACATGCGGACTTTGCTCGCACTATGCACCGTTAAAGGCGAGACTATCGACGGGATTGCAGAACGGAGAGTGTCGATCTCGTTCGGTCAGTAATGGGACACGGGTGGCTTCGTAAGTGACGACATACTTGTTCTTGTAATTGCTCGAGCCTGGCCAGTGACTCCTTTAATTGCTGTTCGGTACACTCCTGTGGCTCATGAGAAGGAACATCCATGTTCTGCGTCGTAGCCCCCGCAAGGTTGTCTTGAGTATCTATATGACACTTGTATTTTCGCACATAGCCGTAGTCGTGGATAGCATCGCAGAGGAGAAGCTGAAGTAGAATGTGGTCTGTACCTGAAGCGCGCGGTGCGGAGTCAAGCCCGCGTCGCCAATGTCACACTGAGATTGTGGATCGATGGGCAGCAATTATAACAATAGATGCTCAGGGCTGAGAAAAAAAAAGTTCTTCCCCACTCGTGCTCGACACTTCGATATTTTACAAGATATCTATATTACTACAATTGTCCCTCCTTATTGGTTTGATGTCAGGTGGCTAGCGACAAAATGCAGGTGATCTCAGTGCACATGTCTGGGCACCTCTGCCCATGGCAGCGGCAAACCAGACTTCTCAGAATTCATCATCATAGACCACGCCATACTACGGCCGGTATGACTGACTGCCTCTGCGCCGCATGCTGTCTGAGAACATCCTGCCTTGATCTCGGTATCTCCCGCCACCACCTCCTCCACGACCTCCACCGTACCGCCTATCGCGTTGGAAAGTATACCGGCCGTCTTCATATTCTGACCCCGTAAACCTTCCACCCCGGCGATAGTCTTCACCGGTGCGCAGATATCTGTTGTCTCCAGATTCCTCTCGACCACGTCTCTCTTCGCGCTGTTTGTCCTCAATTTCACGTGATTCAGCATGTTGGTCCACCTCCATCGTCGTATCTCCAGCTGTGTCCACAATGCTTGGAACAGGTTCTTCGGCAGGTGGCTGCGGAGGCGATGGCAGTGGCTGCTGCTGACCCTTGCCCTGTCGCGCATAATACACATAAAGCAGCTGACCGTCAGCCTGATAAGCTCATTAGCCTTGTTCGGCAATATGCCACTGCATTGTGCCAAACCTTTTTATTGTTGAACATCTCGATTACTCTTTCTGCCCCATCCTGGCTGACGAAGCTCATCTCCGCGATGACCGTAGGAGTCGAAGCCACCAATCGGCAGTAATTCATCGCTCCACCAACACTCTGCATTACACTTTCGATGTCTGCCGCAGTTGTACCTGAAGCGAAATTCGAAGCCTGAACGATAAACGGGCCTCGTGCTGCCCCTCTGATATTCAATTCGGGCTCGCCATTGGCATCTTCTTGTCTTGAGTAGCCATTGCTCTTAGCATCACTGACGGGACCTGAGGATGGAGAGGCGCCAGATGGACGGACATTCTCATCGAGCCCGGCTGATCTCGAGAGACCGGATGATTGACGAGGATTGCGCGGAGCCCCAGGATGATTACGGGGAAGTGATGCGCTTCTCTACAAACATTGTCAAAAGAGAGCATTGACCGGAGATTCACAAATCAGGGGCCTACTTTTGTTATTCCAGCTCGGCTAGCCAGAGTTGTGGGCGTTGGTGTTGTCCTTGTCGTGCTTGTCAGGCGATTTTTGCTGCCTAGCATCTCTTGGGCCAGCTTCTGCGGATTGGTCCCCAGCATCTCCTGTGCGAGCTTTATGTTGCGCTCTCTACGATCTAATTATGGTTAGTGCATGAGAGATAGTACTTTTACCCTATCACGTACCAGCCTGCAGAGCATCTTCGAAGGCAGCTACCGCATCTTTGTTCTTTTTGTTTGCCATAACTCTCGAATTTTCACCTTAAATCCAGCTTCAAATTTCGACGAAGAGCACAAAGCGACCTCTCCTCAGGGATGTAGATCTTAGGCGGATACTGGACGTGAGTTGCAAAAACATTCGATCAATCCGCCTTGCACGTCAAACAGATATGTCACACGCCTGAAGAACAGCGCACAGCGTGTCATACCAGATCCGGCTCGGCGAGTCGCGCCGTGCCGCAGCCGACGTGATGCCGACATAGTTCATACAACAGACATGTGACAGCAAGAGCAAAAGACAAGCGGGCCTCGTTCATGCTCTTATCTTCATAGGCAGGCTCTAGTGTTTCCATGTTCTTGTATGCCATGAGAGTTAAGTTGACATAGTTCTCTTGCGTCCGTGACAGCATCGAAGCAAAGGTTAGCAAATGGCTCCGGGGGATACATTGCATGTTTCCACCATGGAACGAAGGTAGGGACTACCGCAGCAACGGGAACTTCATATGTTCTTCCCAAGTTGACGTGACCTCTCCTTCCACTGAGTACTCAGTGGTATGGATTCGTGTCCAGCTTGAAACGCAGCTACCGTAAGATATATCCATAGGTGCTGCTGATTTTCGAGCCGTGTTTACTTTCCTTAAAGCTTCCCGTCCACTTCCTTAATTTTTCAGCATGCTGTTCCAGCACTTTTTCTGAGCATACGCTTTGCAAATGCCGCCGAATGAAACGCCGGCGCAAGATGCGCTCAAGAAATGTCAAGACAAGCATTCTCATTCCAATATGAAGGACTCGTGGATACGGAGGACAGGCCAACGGATCACATCAATCTTGCAAGTGCTGTGTCGAATCTGAAAATTGTCCTCACACCATGCTGACTCTCCTTCAGACGTCCAGGAACTCCAGCCGGGAACGGTCTCAAGCAACGTGGCTCAATTCCTAACTTTGAGAATGATGGCTCTAAACCTGACCGACGGGAAGAGGACGCTGACGATATAGATGAGAAACGGGGCCGTCCCAGCTTCTCAAATATTGTTGGCAGCATCAAAGGCGGCGTGGGTCGTGTGGCAAGTCTAAGGAAAAAGAGTGAAGATGCAGCGCGTTCCACATCTCCCATCCCAATTCCCAAGCAATCTACTGCCCCAACACTGTCGGCCAACCTTTTGCCGCAAGGTTTCTCGCCCACGCTGGAATTTGCACCCAATGACTCTGTCGCCGAGATGTCTCGCCGGGTGCAAGACTCGCAGATTTTAACATCTAACATCCCGGTAGAATTGAATCCTTTGGTGACAGTAGCCATGACCAGCACTGCGGAAGATTCACCCAGTACTAATAGCTCTCCTGCTTGCCCAAAACTAACTTTTGCCGGCCTTGATTTCGATGCTCTACAGTCTGGCCCGCCAACACCTTTGCCAGGAACCAATGCAGAAATGGAGCTGGATGGGTGCAGCAGCGATATGCCGGTTTTTGAAAGGAGCGTGGAAACACCCAAAGGGTCAGCTAAGGGGAAAATAATTCGCCATATGCGCTCGATCGATGCTCTCGCTTCCGATGTCGACTCAACTGCGGTCGGAAGTTCACCACAACTGGGGGTTGCTAATTCTAATGGACCATCGACCCGCCGGCTTGCATCAATCAGCACGGTTCAAACCATTCCATCCGACATGCAAGGGCTTTCGAGACAGGAGACCCCACCGTCACGGCTAGGTCCAAGTTTGATCGATATCGAATGTTGCCACACCAAACAGACGCCAGCCTCGACAAGAACTGATTTGCAAGCACGGCCGAGTACTTCTCCTTTCTTGACAGGAACAAAACAGCCTTTGGGATTGGAAATAAATGTGCGACAAGCTCCCACTGTGCCACCATTAGGCGAAGAGATATGGCTACCCATACGTACGAGGGTGGACTCTCCTCTTCATAGTCCATCTACTCCGCCTACATGCGTCAAGCTCGAGAGAACGCCAACAGCTTCAGACGCTTCGAGCACAGATGACAATTGCAAGATTCCTACGGTTGAATGGCCGCGGATCAGTAACAAAAATGTCAAAGCTGTTGACATGGAGGATGCTGAATCTCTCATCACCAACTACGACGAATTCAAGACTCAGCATCTCTTCGGCGGCGAAGATGAATTCGAATTTCCGGAGTATGAGAACGCATTTCATACTCCCGATCGACCACTAGGCCAGAACACAGATGGTGAATTGGGTTTCCTCGACTTCGGCAAGCTAGATGAGATGCATTTATTTGACGGCTCCCCTTATTCCGCCCGTAGCCAAAGTGGCAAATCCCCGAGACAGTGGAGACCTGTACCGACGCATGAATTATACGAACCGACAAACCGAAGTTGCGAGCAGTCGATTCACACCACTGATGTTGGCAGTGTTTTCTGGAGGTTTGACGGTAGTGGATCAGGGAAAGAAGTCGTGCTCAACGACCCTAGCCCCGATGGCGTTTGTGTAAACACCACAACGGCAGAGTATCCAAAGGACATGAATTCCAGCAGTATTGAAAGTACCAGCTGCAGAAATCTTATGGGCAGTCGCGTCGACTTCGAGCTGAATCGCTCGGAACGGAACATGCGTTACAATGCATTGGATATGGGTCTGGAACGGCTAGATGAAGCGTCTGAGCGCCACCCATCTGCAGATTACAAGTTTAGGAGACTCAATCAGCAGCTGCGCACTCTTTCGGGGATCTCATACGCCGATGTTATTCGCTACGGTTCCGAATCTGATTCAGCTGCGCTGTTTGGATCTCGCGGGCCTACTCCGGAGCCGGCGAAGGCTCCCCTGAGCCCTGCGGAGCGCTTTCAGAGATTTTCAACTGAAGACTCCTCGGACTTATCAAACCAGGCTCATGTGACTTCAATTGCGAAAACACCTCGTGGGAATTCGAGCGGTGCTTCGTCTATAGATAATTCTTTGTCGATGGGAGAGAATGAAACTGCGATTGCACTCGTGGGCATCATGTTTGGTGAGAGCTTGACTTGAAGGTGACACTTTTTGCATATTCTTATGAGTCGGTTTGGAATAGGATTAGTGCGGGCACACAATCGGACAGTACCGGAGTTTTTGTGTAGCATCGCAGCTTTCCCTCTGCCAAATTTTATTTCATTACAAGCTATCTTTGGATTGTTCGTGACCAGATGGTGATTCCTGTAAAGTCCGAAGGCCCCAACATCACTAAGAGCGTTTAACAGCATAACCCTGCAACATTTCGAGATGCTTTGCCGCTCCCAATATAAGTCGATCATCGCCAAATTGCCCGATCAGTTGCACACCAATATTTCCGATGTCCGCATCGTCCATACCACTGCGTTCTTCGGCAGAGAGCGAAATTGGAATGCTGATGGCTGGTAGTCCAGCTAGACTTGCGGGCACGGTGAAAACGTCGTTCATATAGCTTTCAGTGGGCGACTGTCTCTCAACCTCTGAAACTGTTGGAGGGAGTGTTGGCGTTGTAGGTGTTAGGAGGAGGTCCACCCCGTCATTTCCCAGAGGTTCCCGATCAAGAAGTGGATGTGGCTTGGCAAAGACCCGATTGAAGTCTTGTTGGACTAACCTGCGGACTTTTTGAGCCTGGATGAAGTAATTGTCGATCGCTTCTGAGCTCAAGGAATATGTTCCGAGAAGTATACGACGCTTCACTTCATTGCCGAAGCCTTTACCCCTCGTTAAAGCGAAGAGAGGTAAATTGTTCTTTGGCGATGCGTCGGAGCAGGTAAAGCGATAACCATACCTAATGCCGTCGTACTTCGCAAGGTTGGAAGATGCTTCGGCGGGGGCTATGACGTAGTATGCCGAGAGTGCATGGCGAGTGGATGGCAGCGACACCGGATGGATGCTGTGTCCGATTTCCTGGAGTTGATTCAGAATGCGGGCGTATGCCCTTCTCATAATTGGTGAAAGCTCGTCGATGTTGTACTCGAGGGGAACACCTATACGCAGGAATTCTGGCAGCTGCGGAGAGCGTGATGCTCCAAGGCGAGCTCTGATAGACTCTGACAAAGACGTTGGATCATGTGCATCGTACACATTCAGAATATCAAAGATTCTCTCGGTATCACCCACATTTTGAGCGAGCACGCCAACAGTGTCGAGCGAGTTTGCGTACTGTATCACACCCCATCTGGACAGCAGCCCATAGCTGGGCTTGAAACCCACAGTGCCTGTGTATGCAGCTGGCAGCCGTACCGAGCCTCCGGTATCCGTACCCAACGCCGCCCAGCATTTTCCAGTTACAACCGCTACTGCACTGCCTCCACTGCTTCCTCCCGCGGAGAGTGCACGACCTTGTCTACGGAACGGGCTCCGAACTGGTCCATTTGCTGAAAACTGAGAGTGTGATCCCATTCCAAATTCATCCAGATTAGTTTTGGCTGAGATGACAGCGCCATGTTGACTGAGTAATTTGACGACCGTGGCATCGAAGGGCGAGACATATCCTTCCAAAATTTTTGATGCGGCGGTGGTTTCCAAGTCTTTGGTTACAATGTTATCCTTAACTGCTATGAGTTTGCCTTGCAAACTTCCCGATCTGGCTTTTATTTCTTCCGGCAGCTCCGATAATCTGGTTAGATCTGCTTGGTGAAGACATGCATTGAGTGCGTCTGATGTCGGTTCAGTGGTGACATGATAGCCACGTGCTTGGACGACCGTGCGTCTGCTCGCAGAACGAATACAGAAGTGCGCAGCAAGCATCACATTCTTGATACCTCCCTAGGCAAGATAAGCATGGAGAATTCAAGGGATTGCTGCACATGAACTCGAGCAGTTCGAACTTTGAAACCTCGTTATGGGCCCCTCTGCCGTTGCACGGTCTGCGGGACGCTGGAGCGGGCCGTCGCATGGATCGGACTCCGGAGAGAGGTGGGACACGGCCGCCGCGAGACCCGCACGAGATACTCTCGCTGCACATGCATCATGCTTCTTCGTAATTTGCGGAGGCATTGCCTCTTGTCCTTATTGTCGTTTGCCCTTTGGTTTGACGGACGAGCGAGTGCTAGTCTTGGAGATAGATTACCGGAGTTCAAGAAGTGTGTTGCGGTATGTTTCACCGAGACTAAGGGGAAGGCACAAGGTGGAACTGATCCGATATATGTCGCAGGAGTGCATTGAGACGAATTGCGGTGAGAATGGCCTGCGCATCTGTATGTGATCCTGAGCGGCGTACGTGTTGCAGGGAACGTTGACGTGTGTTATGCCCAGCTCTCCAACATCGCCTTCTCCTTTGGACCTGTCCATCAGAATGCGATTATTTCTGCCAACACATTGTAACGGATCAACGCCTTGCCCGAGAACCTCCATATCTTGAGCCTGTCCTTCAATTCCATGGCAAATGGCCATTCTACCGCTTTCTCGGCATGCAAGAACCTGCGTCCGTCTTTTTCTCCCTCCTTAATTTCCTCGCGCACGATCATGGCATCACCAAGTTAAAAGAACAAATTCCTGCGTCATACATGCTGAGGCGATTTTATCTTCTGTTTGGATATTTTGGCCTGGTTAGCTGGCTGTTCAGCATGGTGTTCCATACGAGGGATTTCAATCTCACAGAGAAGCTGGATTATTTCGCAGCTGGGGCTAGTGTGATGTACGGGTTATATTTCGCTCCGATTCGAATCTTCAGGTTGGACAGGTCTGAAGCGTTGGGTGGCAGATCTGGCACTGTCTTGCGCCTGTGGACGTTGCTCTGCGTGTCACTTTATCTCATGCACATCAGCTACCTGACCTTCGTGCGATTCGATTACACGTACAATATGGCTGCCAATGTTATTGTGGGCATTATCCAGAATATTCTCTGGACTTGGTTTTCAATTACTCGCTTCAGGAAAGTCGGCAGGCTTTGGGCAGCGTGGCCCGGGTTGATCGTTGCGTGGATCGTCTTAGCGATGAGCTTGGAGTTATTTGATTTCCCCCCTTGGTGGGGAATGGTGGACGCACATGCCCTCTGGCATCTCGGTACCGTTGGTCCTACAATATGGTGGTATAAGTAAGCGGGCTGTTTCGCCACCTGCCATTGGACGCGAAATGCTAACGAGACCGCAGCTTCCTGATCAAAGACGCGCAAGAAGATCTTCAAAGTGCACGGCTAAAAGCCTGAGTCCATGTACTAGATGAATTCGTATTTTGTATATACTAGGCAGCATCACTATGATACCCAAGTAGCTATGCAAATGACACTCCGTCCGCTAGTTCGCCGACCTACAATGCTAAGCACGTGAATGCTGGAGACCCTGAACCCATCTTTCCATTGACTTCGCATGGATGTGGTCTTGTGAGAAGCAAATTGTAGATCGTTCTTCCCGAACCCGTAGAGCCCGCGTACCAATAGACCCCCTGTTAAGGTAGATGCGTAACGTGGATGCGTAACGCGTATCAGAACTTTGACACAGCGGGCCAGCCTTGCGCTGCCCGAAACATCTTCCGAGGAAGGCATTAGGGAGATTCTTGAGACAAAGTAGGCACAAACTACAGAGTCATCCTAACAGTCCGGAAACATGGCACCCGATGTGAACTCATTGCCAGCGTCGCCACGACAAGACCGTCCATCACCGTCTGCACCGGCGCAGACGCAGACGTCGCGGCCGCAGTCCACAATTGCTTCCAGACGCGCCTCACACACCATGGGGCCAACGCTAGCACCACCTTCTGCTGTGGGCATACACATTCATCGTGGCTCGATGAGCCCGGAATACTCCAGTCATGATCAACCTCCTCTTCCCATGCGACATCCTCGCCCGCTCACGCCGGCCGAGCTTTATCTGGAATGTGAGAAAGAGCAGGAGGCGGTCGTACGCATACACACATGCTGAACGTCGAAACCCGCTTGGTGCTGATGCTGTGGGCAGGTCAACCGTCTCACCCGCGAGCTCTCGGCTCTGCGTGCCCAGTCCGCCTCCGTCGCCAGCAATGCCAGTCACTCCTCCACCTCCACCTCTGCGTCACTTCTTCCCATTGACATCTCAGACCCCAACCCGACGCACCAGATAACTGGCGCAACACACCCCACTCCGTCCCGCCGACACCGTTCATCGTCTTCTGTAAGCACAAGGAGCATACCCACGCCATCTACCAGCGCGTCGGCAGCAGGGAGTGCCGCCACAAACTTCTCTACGCAAGTCCAAGCGGGAAGCTCAGTCAGTGTACCCGTCGGGGGGCAATCACAAGCGTCGGCGGATCGTGCTGCAGCGGCTGGCCCTGGCCTAAGTCGCCAGCCTTCTATCAGCGCCTCCGGAACCTCGACACCTGCGCGCCAGTCCCTGGATATTGCGCGTTACGGCAGTCAATACACTCTTCCGCACCGCCCGTCGGTGTCGCGCGATCCATCTTATACCTCGAGTCGGGAGACATCATCCACTGCTGCGCATGCAGGAACGCCGAATCCGCCACCCTTGCACAGTCCCGCTCAGTCACCAAGCCAGAGCATTCACTCCGCAATGCAGCACTATGCCGATACGGCCGCCTATCGGACGGAAATGGAGATCGTGAAAGCGGAGAACGAGATGCTGAAGCAGCGAGTGAGAACGCTCGAACGAGCTCTTCGTGCCCGACGTCGAGACAGCAGTCAGTCGGATGCGCCTCGACCCGACCTCAGCAGTCGCGGCACAAGCAATCGTGAGAGTTTCGACAGCAGAGGAGGCAGCACAAATCCAGCCGCCATAGCAGCATGGGCGGCTCATGGGGGTGGAGTAGGCGGTGTTGCAGGGCCACGTGAGCGCAGCGAAAGCCAAAGCACGACGGCGAGCAGTCGGCGGGGACCCGGGGTAGATGAAGAAGTCAAGTTTGGCGAAAGTGCTGGGAGTATTGGGATTGGACGTGGAGTTTAGGTCGAAAAGGGCAAAATTAAGAATTGAGGAAGGACGTCTTTCACATGACGATTGATTGTATTCGGGAAAGTACATGGGACAAGTGAGCGAGGCGTATGGCGTTATAGAATACACGCCTTGGACTATTGTGGCCATTCTCATCACCAATTTTTAATGACGATGGAAAGTGAATCAGATATTTCAGACTTTGACGTCAAGGTTTAAACCCCTCTCGGCTGTGCACCAGCCTCCCTTTCACCCATACCGCGAGTGTGTTCCTATCGTCACCTGTATACACCCACTTCGCTATCTTCTCGTCCCAGCCCTCGTCACCGAATAGCTCCACCAGCCCAGCTTCCTGGTCCAGGCCGATGGTATCGCCAACAGCTGTGAGACTGACCATCTGCGCATCCCAGTCCTTCCCAACCTCAAACCCCCCTATGCGGTCAGCGAGTCCGACCACTTCAGCTCCTCCCCGCGTCGCAAGGTATAACGCCTCTTCGACGGAGAGTTTGGCGGCATCTCCCTCGGTCATAGCTACATGTCGGCTGACAAATATGGCTTCCTTGGCTTGGGCAAGCATGCTGGCCGTGTAGCCTCCACTGACATCAGTCCCGAGTCCGATGGTGAGACCTTCATCGAGCATTTGACGAATTTTGGCTGTGCCTGATGTCAAGGCCGTGTTGCTCGCTGGGCAATGGCTGACCTTCGCTTCGCGGGACTTGATGAGAGCTCGTTCCTCCGTTGTCAAATGGATGGCATGCGCAAGAATCGTCTTGGAAGTCAGTAAACCGGTGTCCTCGTAGACATGCGCGTATGAGCGGCTATTGGGGAACATCTCCTTGACGAGTTGGATCTCTGCTTTGTTCTCCGAAATATGTGTCTGGCAGGGCAATCCGGTAAGCTGGTGTATTTTGCCTAGCTCGCGAAGTACATCCTCCGTACAAGACGGTGCAAATCGAGGGGTGATGATCGGTGTCACAAGTTCGTACGTTGGATCAATTTTTTGGATATGGTCTATGCATTGCTGAGTTGCTTCAATGGCAGCTTGCGCGCTTTCGTCTTGGTAGTAGTCGGGGCTCAACCGATCCATGCAGACCCGGCCAACAAACGCTCGCTGACCTCTCGACTGACAGATATCTGCCAAGAGGTTGGTGGCTTCCACATGAACTGTAGCGTAATAACATGCCGTCGTGGTGCCGTGTGAAAGCTTCCGGGCTACAACGCGATTGTAAACACGAGCAGCCTTCTCCAGATCGCTGAAGGATGATTCTAGGGGAAATGTGTATGTATTAAGCCAGTCCAGCAATGTTGACTTGCCAAAAACACCTGCATTGGGATATTGTGAAGCATGTGTATGCGTGTCTATGTTTTTCCTTTTCAGTGTCCGCCATAGCCTCGTTGAAGATAATGGTCAGGCAAACCTATGAAGCCCGGGAAAAAGAAGCCGTGATCTTGGGTGTGCACTAATTTCGCCTTCTCCCAGCCCTCTTCTACGGGTAGCTGCTGGCCTTTTACATCACGCCGAATGAAAGCAATTTTGCCAGCTTCATCAACGCCAATCATGCCATTGGGGCAGATATCCAACTCAGTTAGGCTCTCGCTGTGAACGAACGGCCCAATATATATAGTTTTCTCCAGCGTCATGACGAGGAAATGAAAAATAATACTTGAAAGAACTGAGTCTAAGGAATGCAGACTGATCTATGCGGAAGAAAGAAAAGTACAAAACTTCGAAATAACTTTTATCTGAATATTTCAGTTTCGTCCTGTCAAAAAGTTGTAGCACTATGTTCATTGGCTGTACGTACGAGCTTGTCTGATTTTGGTTAGCGTGACTTGGCGGGTAGCGGCGAGCTGCGACGGGAGGTGATGTCGTTGGCGATTTAATCCAGCATACACCTCAGGAAGCAAATTTTACAATCGAAAGAGCATGGCCACGCGGAGAAATTGCAAATCTTGACATGAGAATCAGGATACCAAAACATATTTATGTTTAACCCAGGTATCAACGTAACACCTCTTCAACGTGCTCTATTCTCATTGATATACATCTCGATTTTCTCTAATCACCACCAATTCTTCAAGGGCAGGTCATTATAAGAATGGCCTCAAGGTCTTGAATCAAACAGAAGTCGATCCGGCAGCAAAGGTGCTCAGCTGACACTCTAAAATTTGACCTTGGGCAGTACCGCTGCATTGCTCAAAACCGGCCCTACCAGCTCAATCTGGCTGTATGAGCAAGGGAAGTGATCAATCTCGTAAGGATTTCGGCATGATGTCCTGGCTTGAGCTGGATGATGTAATTCTCTTTCCAGATACCATCATTACGCACATGGTCAATGTCTTCCTCCGTGATGCTGCCAATCCATGCACTAAACTTGAGCACTGGCTTCTCGGTATCAAGCATCCCGGCACCTGAACTAGAAATGCGAGCGCCTAACAAACAGTGGAAGGAGGTCAAGTATTTGGTGCTGTGGGATTAATGATGTTAATTCTGTCCAATGATGGTGTGATTTCTTCAGTGGATGCTGCAATCCCTAAACGCCGCACCTACCTGCCGGCCCAAACGTTTCTTGATCGCTAATTGAGCTATTTGAAGCACTTATCCAAAGTAAAGGATGAAGAAAAATTGGTGTATAGATATCATTCAAGCCAATAGCGCCATTATTTGGTTCCCGGGATAACAGACCTGATTCTATGCCGAAAAGGGATACATCTCCAAGATCCCTAGTTGATGGTTCGGTATTCAGGCATAGATCGTATTCAAAATCCGTCTCAATGGAAAGAGAGAAGATCAGGAGGAGTTCTCGAGAAGCTTAGGAGTATTGAGAGTGGTCATCAGAGGGTTAATCGTGGCCATCACACAAGGGGCGCCTCATGATATAGTCGCATTTGAAGGCGATAGGCATTTAGATATATCTTCTTCACGATATGCCTATTAAGGCCTGTAACAGTGTCTCAAATGTACTACATTGGATATCAATCGGTCACAAATCTTTAGAGGAAGCAGCAGCCTTGCTTTTCTTCTTCCTATCTAGCCCCGCCATTGTTTGAGGATTTGAAAAAGATGCAGGTTGGCGGTTTGCTTTTGAAAACAACATATCTTAAGAAATGCTCAATATGAGCCAAGATTGCAGTCGGCATTTAATGGACACATTCTTAGTGGCTGACGTAAGTTAGTAGAACTCGGACATTATTGTTTGCCAAAAGAAAACATTATCATATTGTTTGTATCAATAATATATCTTATAATCTCTCCTCTGGGTTCTCTGTGCTGAGGCAAGCCTTTCGTGTCCATTTTCCGTCTGAATTTGAATGCTTGCACTTCACAACAAACCCAGCATACTTTTCATAATCTCGCCGGCGGTAAATGATGTCCTCACGTTTTCATCGTTTCTTCCTAGCGCCAACCTGTCGCCAGCAGCAACTGAAGCTCGAATTCCATTAGCATTGAGTTGCTGAAGCTATTTTTTGAAAAGTCATTCATTGCTTGCAGGATCAATAAATAGATGGACTTGATCTTAGTAATTTCACAACAATCTACTCTTTAAAGCCAGATAATGTTCTTCTTCAATGCTATTATCCACTACCCATAACCGAGCTTGTGAAAGGGCATAGCGATGGCAAACCTTGCTTCGTTGGCGAGTCTCTTGAAGACTACCTGGGTCATAGCTAACCTCCAGCCATAAGCACATCTCTATTGATGGCGGGTCGGCGACCTTCATCTGATGCCATAACTTTATTTCAATAACAGAACTTGGGGGGATCGAATAAAAATATTACCCACAAGGTCAGCAGAGATGAGCGGGAATTAGTGATGCTGTCGACTCCGTGATAGGATTCAGCTTGGCTGATGTAACCGATGAAGCATTTACACCACTCGGCGACGCGGCCTTGAGTGATTGGGTTCCATATTATCTGCCAAGAGATAAGCATTGCTTCGGAGCATATGGTCAAAGTTAAACCATATATTTCAGACAGCATGATGGCTTAGTGACGTCCTTAGATTTTCTAGCTCATCCCATGGCCGACATAAGCTGTGCTGTGTGAGCTGAATGCATCGATTTTGCTTAACCAGACTTGTTATTATTGCCCTTGCTAACAGCTTTTGATGAGTTATTATTCGATTACTCGGAATTGTTTGTCGCCACTGCAGTGACGGTGATAGCAAGGATGCTTTATGTCGATTGAACACAAGATAGGCAGAGTGAAAGAAATTGAAATTCACCCTCAGAGTGCGATTAAAAAAGTGCGATGCATATATGTAAATGAAGAGCCATCATTTGACCTGTCTCTCCTGTTCTGCATCAGTATCGTGATTGAGGGACAAGGTACTACGAATCAAAATGTCGGAAACGTCTCCTACATGTCCCGATCATGCTCGAAAACTCAAAGGTTAATCATGTTGCAAGGGAAATGTAAATTCTATTCAGACCTATCAACTATAGGGATTAAAGTTCTATAAAGCATCATTTGCTTCTTGCTGTTGCTCATAATCCTCTCACAACAATTTAAGATATTCAATCATGTATACGTATCAATGCAGCCCATGCCATGCTCAAATTGTGCCTTCAGCCTCCACGCAAGACTGACATAGCTACTGCACCCAATGCTGCTTCGTACGCTATCTATTGGTGTGCATTGAAAGGCCAGGCGACAGACAATTGATCCGAATGGAACTTGCACCAACCCTGATGAGCAATATTTCCAAGCCTCTTAATATCCGCGTGCGAGGCTAAGCACTGCCAACAGAATTGGTGGCGGCACTTCCGGCATGTCATGTGGTCACAACCGTCCGTCTTTTGTATTCTCCACCCGCAATTTGATCCCGGGCATTTCTTCGACACGCTGTCAATCATGGCTTCAGTCTGCGCTTCTTCATCTCGAGCTTGTTGACCAGAGGTACGATACTCGTATTGATCACAAGTCTCGTTAAAATGCCATGGGACTTTGTGGGTGAGGCATTGCTTGTAGCCACAATTGGCGCAATCCATATAGTTGCCATTTGCCGTATTGAGCTGGCCTGAATTGCAGCCAACTGCTAGGCACCATGCGAATTCGGGTAGGTTACTTAACACATTTCGAGTCGACATTTGGTCATAAGCATCAAAAGTCTGAGGAGAAGCTGCTTTCCGGATATCATTATAATCAAGTGTCTCTGGACATTCGGGACACTTGATTCCATCGCACCCCTTTGTATCGAATTCGGAAGCCATCCAGGATTGCAGACACTTGCTGCATGTATTTGAAGGATGAGCACAGCTTGATGTGGGCGCTGTTGCTGGGAATTCGAGCGGCTCCTTTGATTCCCCACACACGATACACTCTCGCGTTCGTGTACACTCGGCACCTATTTGTGAACTCTCTTCCTCCTCACAGATAAACTGCTTCTGCAATTCCAGTGTTTTGATGTGGTCCAAGTACAGCTGGTGGAACTCTGTAATCTCCATCTTCCGCGCCAAACAAACTGCAGGAATTTGGTTCCGTCTTTGGTGGGACAATCCTGATGCTTCTGGATTGCTGAACGATGTATTGCTGGGGGGGCTGCCTTTGTTCACAAGAGGATTCTCCGAAACCTTGACTTTCCCATTGATGATATCTCCATTGCAGTTGGGATGTTTAGAATCATCCGTGACCCCTGAGCCATCGGATATCTCTATGGCGCTATCATGGGAGCTATAATGTTCACTGAACGCTCGAACAACGTTAGTCACTTCATCGTCGCTGAATTTACTCCAATCGATATCTCTTATTCTCGTCACAGATTTTTTGTCTCTATCAGAAGACTCATCCAGGTTGCTTGACACAGCATTGGAGAACTCGACTTCCGGAAACCTTTCAGAATCGGCCAATATCATATCCGCCCAGCTTTCTTGAAAAAGAAGCCAATCTTCAAATGGATTCGCTTTCGTGGATAAGCAGGAAGGGCCAGCCAAGTCCTCGGGACGCACAGATAAGCCATTAGTACCGAGAGTGTCGTTAAGAACTATCCAAGAATCTTCGTATTGCGCGCTTGAGGTCGGATATTGTGCAGTCCTCCTCCGTATCGCCATGAGTTCACTAGTCAATTCGTATGGCAGCAGATCTTCTTTTGCCTTGCCTTTTCCTGTTGATGTCGGTATGTGCAGGTTAACCGATGCCTTTCTGGTCGCTTTTTGCGAGGTTTCTGCTTCGGGGAGGCTATCATTATTGGTGCATTGGTATGCGTGAGCTGGAAGTGGATGAAGACTCATACAGCTTTTCTTGGAGAGCTTAGTGAATATAAGCCGGGAGAAGTTTCGATTTGAATGTATCCCATTTCGATTATCATCCTCGACATGGTCTCCAATGACATTGTTTCGATCAGGACTGCTTCGCTTCAGCATACGGAGCTTGACATATTTTGACTTAACCCCAAGTTGGCCGTTGTCTTCTGTCCAGCTGGCCTCAAGCTGGGATTTGCGAAAGGCCCGTTGATAGATCATTTCCCTCAGATTCATGGCCCGCATGGGGGATTTTTGCAAAGACTGAAGCATGCGGTAAGTTGAATTATGCACGAAAATGTGTACCCAAGAATCAATTTATGGTAGTCAAAGTGAAGTCGACGCTCCTCGCTTCATAAGGCTAACTGTACAGCCTCTCCGCAAAGCCGTCCGCATACCTAGCCAAGGAAGAGGCCATCAGAGACTGAAGCACGCGGTGTCCTCGTGACGAACCAATGAAGAAACAATAGTCTTGCAAATCTGAGAGCTTACCATTGGCAAGGCTGAGGCACATGAGCTGCATTATGGTTGCGTGAGCTTGGTTGCACCCCCACTGCAGCAGTATGATGGCGATAAACACCCACCAAACATGACTGCTTCTTGAAAGCATGACCAGCTCTTGACAGCAATAGTTGGGACATCATGATTACGCTTCAAGGGTCCGCCGCTTTCATTTATGGATTCCCAGCTTCGAAATCCAATTTGTATACCTTAATCCGTCCAGGACAATATTGCTAATCCGCACCGGTGTAGCACAGCATCCAGTGCTGCAGCTAGATTTTGCGAGGATTTCCAGGCGAACTTTCAGGCAACCATAATCGCAAAGCTATATGGTCTCTTGGATTCTACCATAATCGCGCCTATCTCGGCAATATATAGGCCAGGCATTCATGATGACCGTAGTGATCCAACCGGGGGGCGTGCTAGGAATTGTGCCACAACGCCCACTTGCTGTCCCACATTTCCTCCTGCAGCCCAGTCACAGGGATGGTGGCAGCCGAGAGATCTGTTGTTGGAGAGGTATATCCAATTTCTGAGAGGATTCAGGCCGAAATGTACAAGAGGGTTCATTATTTGCTGAATGGCAACTAAGTGATGTAGGATATGAAAATGAAAAGCGCCGCAAGGAGCTAACAGAAGCAGAAGAATTGATATTGCATGGGTTGTGGGCCTGACAGAGTTGCTTGGAAGCTCAAACCCAGCCGCTGAGCCCACTTCACTAGTTGATTTAAACAAATTGAGAGCTTGCATATTCGAAAATCGACCTTCTCGTAAGTTGAGACTGCTTTGATTGTCAGATCATCAGGCTGTTGATGCTTTCGGCTCCATATGGAACCGAGGAAGTACGGGTAGCTATGTTCAGCCACAGTGATTCCGGGACGGAACAATTTAAATCGATTCAATATCCCACCATGCGGCCCAGAGTACTCTAATCTCGCTCACTGGTTGCGTGTTATGAGAATATTATCTTCCGTTGTCATGTGATTACTGATTATACCAGGCTATTTTACAGGTACATAACGACCGTAAAATCCGGTCTCGATGTGTGGCGTCGCGAAAGTGGCTGAGTCGTTACCGTGGTGATTGCTAGGGTGTACCATGTAAACGGAGCGCATGCTCTCGCTTTGCCAGCCACCTCTTTGAGAATGCACCAACCTTGGAATATCCTGTATCGCCTAATTCATCAGGATTAGGCCACTATCGTTATATAACACGTTTAGGATCGAAGCCATATTCAAAACGCTTTGGAAACTTCGGCGGCACATTTCATAACATCCGGCACAATGCCGCCTGCCGGGGCTTCAGATGGGCCAACAGTCTCACTTTCATGTATGTATGCGCTAAGCACCTGAGCAAAATACCGGCTAACAACTACAGTTGCAAACAATTTTTGGGGCAAAGACGATGCGGGGGTCGTGCCTCTCCTCGAGCGCATGCACAACGCAAAAGTCACCGGTGACGAGTTGAAAGCCTTCTATTCCGCACGAGCGCAGATCGAAGAAGAATATGCGCGGAAGCTGCTCAATCTAGCACGAAAGCCAATCGGCTCACATGAATCTGGCACTCTGAGAATGTCATTAGACGTGGTCCGAGGCGAGACGGAATCAATGGGCAGGGAGCATCAGTCGATTGCGGGTAAGATGAAGAGCGAGCTGGACGAGCCTTTGGCCGCATTCGTGGGTGCAATGAAAGAGAGGCGTAAGATTGTCCAGAGCGGCATAGAGAAACTGTTGAAGGCGAAAAATCAGCAGACCGCCACCGTCAACAAAACCCGCGATCGCTTTGAACAAGATTGCTTGAAGATCAAAGGATATCTGGCACAAGGCCATATGGTCATGGGCCAGGAAGAGCGCAAGAACAAGGCCAAGCTTGAAAAGACGCAGATCCAGATGTCTTCCAACAGTAGTGAGTACGAGGCGGCTATCAAGGTGCTGGAAGAGACAACAGGCAAGTGGAATAGAGAGTGGAAGGCGGCATGCGACAAATTTCAAGACTTGGAAGAAGAGAGAATAAACTTCTTCAAGAGCAGTCTCTGGACTTTCGCTAACATCGCCAGCACCGTTTGCGTGAGCGACGATGCATCATGTGAGAAGATCCGGCTGTCTTTGGAAGATTGTGATGTGGAGAAGGATATCATCTCATTCATTAAAGAACATGGTACAGGCCAAGAAATTCCGGATCCACCGAAATACATCAACTTCTGCCGTGGCGATGCAGAAGATGCAATGTCCAAAGCTGGATCAGAAGATGGCGATTATTCTGTTGCGCAGTTCCAGCGAACGATGAATCCGGCTTTCCGGACTTCATCACCGCAGCCGAGCACCTACGAATCGCATCATGATCCGGATTCTAGCCTTCGCGATGACATGGGGATACCGAAAGCGCGAACGTCCTTGCAAGGTGATGAAGCATTCAATGCGATCAATCCACTTCGAACCTCCCATGGAAGTGCCGCTCCGCCACCTCTCAATGCCAGCCAAACATCGCTGGCGGATCCCTACGCGACCGCCTCAAGGATACCACACAACCCCTATCCAACAGACGGAATGACGCAGTTCTGTCGCATAGGCCCTCCTTCGGAACGCAGCTCAATTCCATCTCCAACACGACCCGGAAGCCGGGATAGCCAGGATCAAGGGGGTAGTGACTACTCTGCTCCCACGTCTTTCTCAAGTGTTGAGCCAACAAGTGGTCACGCTTCACCCACCAAGCATTATAATGGTTCCAATGTGTCCGGCGTTTCCTCTGCCTCTGATGAGAATGCATTACAGAAGAAAAAGGGCGGGTTTTTTAATAGTCCGTTCAGAAGGAGGAGTCAGAAGAAAGACAACGCTCCTCCAATAAATCCAGGACCCACGCAGCGAAACACGTGGACCCCTGCCACGATCCGAGACAGCACCGACTCGACTCCCACGAAGCCTGTAGCCGCCATGAACAGAGCAAGCACGTGGCAAAAGGCTCCTTCGGCGAGTCCAGATCCTGACCCGGTTGACCCCGGTGCGGACGGATATCAATTGGGCATCGGCAACAATGTGTTTGACGTGGCCCATCCCGACAAACGCAACAAGCTTCTGGCCAAAGGCAGCCCTGCGCAAGAGCTGGATCCCATCGCCCAAGCTCTCGCGGAGCTCAAAGGCGTTACTAAACAAGCATCTGTCCGTACGTCCGCTGACCGCCACTATGGCATGTCCACACCCGCACCCGGCACGCCAAACTATGACAACAGAGGCATGCCCCCAGGAGCAGTGCCCACACCGTTCGCCAATGGTGCCAGCCGCTCCACGCCTCCGCCTGCCTATGACGCGCCCGCAGTCAGCAGACTTGGCGCACCACAGCCAGCTCATACCAGCAGAGAGATGCAGAAGACCACGGAACGCTTTGTAAACCAAAAGCGTGATATGTTCAACTCGGGCACTCTAAACCGCCCGACAAGTGCAACGGCCCGAGGGCATGGACAGCCAGCCCCTCGTGCCGCTTCGCCCCAACCGCCTCGGGCAACGAGTCCACGGCCGTTCATAAATAACGAACAACGACAGCAATTGCCGTACCGAGCTGCTTCTCCTAACCCGTACGGAGGCCCGGCACCGGGTAGGCCAAGGGCTCAATCTACCAGCCCGACCAAGCCGCAACCCAATTATGGAGGATACAACTCCCGCGGTGGATCGCCGGGTTACCAAGTCCCTCGTGCAGCCTCGCCCAATCCAGCATACAGCCGTCCTTCTGCTGGCCCAGGGAATGTAGCCAGCAGACCGCCCAGCAGCCGTGGTTCGGACCATGCGGGAGGAACGATGGTGCTCGCTCCTGTCGGAGGCGATATGTACAACTCTCAACGACGGCCCCAAAGCCAGTACTATGCCGAAGGCAGCTATGCTGTCCAGCAGCTCGGTTCTCGAAGCCGGAGCCAAAGCACGGGGGCACAACGCCAATTCACAAAGGACGGCCGACCCATTATGCACTACGGTGAGTCATTCCCACACTCCAGGTGCCGCACAACAGCGACTAATAATTCTCCCAGCCCGCGCGATGTACATGTATCAAGCGGCCATCCCCGAAGAACTGTCGTTTGCTAAAGGCGACGTTCTCGCCATCTTGCGGCATCAGGACGACGGATGGTGGGAAGCAGAGGTCTGCGGGAAGAACGACCGCGCCGGTCTCGTTCCCAGTAACTACTTGAAAGAATGCTAAGCCCACGCATGCATACATCATCCTGTTCGTGACCGCATCGAAGGTAATTTTGTTTATTCTTGGCGCAATCAGGGCGTGCCTGAAATGTCCAAGGTTGTGGGTCCGCTGGTGAAACGCGTCGAGGGGAAGTCCAACATATCGGACGGCGGAGGCGTTGAGGATTCAATTCGGCCAACTGGGCGTTCACGGCCATCCTTGCATCTGGAAAGCTGCCGTTGTGGGTTTAGTGTACATGACATTCGTGACGAAGATTGCATATATATGTAGGCCTAGATGGCAGGGCAAGAAATTGCGAGTCGGGCTGAATGCACCACGGAAGCAAAATGCTTGCCACTCTTGCTCTCACACGCCTTGGCAGTGGACGCCACCCTCGCGAATCGTAATCATGGTGATTCCTCGCCATCTTTCCCTTGGGCACGCGGTGTTGATGGAACCCGTCACCGCTGTAAGGCTTTTCCTCACCCAGTAGGACGTACCGACAGTTTCTCCCCCGACTGTCCTGCATTTGATACCCTCCGCGGCCCGCGATGCTCTTCCATGTCCGTCAGGGGAGAGAGAGGTCAGATTTGCTCAGCCAAGATGATTACTCGCTCCTAATCTTGATCCGAACCAGCAGCTTCGGCCTGATCTTTCCGAGAAGCTGGCGTAGGCGGCCTTGGCTTTGCTACGACGTCAGGACGACAGCATCCGTCTTTGGCCAAGGCGCCAGTCTGCAATCGATTTCCTTATGTTGGCGGTGGTGTTATGTGACATTTCCTCTCCCGGCCATTCGAGCATTCCGGTGATTGTTTGGTTTGGTGACTTGTGAAATGCGTAAGTCCTCCCTTGTGTTATCTGACCCCCGGCCTTATCTGTACCATCCCCTGCTCGCTCCAGCGACGCCAAGGGTCGGCACGCGAGTAGGCTCCGCCGAGGCGCGAGAGTCAGCATCCACGCTTAGAAGCGTCGTGCTCGCTTGCCGTAAAGGTCACTGTACCTTCTCATAAGACTCGCGACCGCATCCCCCTCCCCACCCTTTCTCCGCCGGACGTTTTGCTCCGGTTAGCACTCGTTCACACACCTGCGATCCGCCGCCGCACGCCGATGGGAAGAACCTCTGATCTGCTTCGTACAGACCGATTCCGTTCGCAGGCGAAACAACACGCTACAGGACGAGCGAATTCGACGTTTGGCGAGACGATTTTGCCGCTTCACCGGTCGCAGACTGATCACGGTCGCACTCACGCTGGCCAGCTGAACGGTGGGAGAGATGCTGGGCGCGGAACCCCGACGGTTAGACCCGCAGCCAGCGGCACGCAGCCGAATGGCGCGAGAAGCGGTGCGAGTGGCGGGGGAGAGCACGATGGTTTGCCTGAGGCGTCGGCGCGAAACGACACCGACGACGTGAGTGCGAGCACGCACGTGACGGAGGGCAGGATTGAACGATGATGGCTGGCTAACCCGTGGCCCAGGCTATATGCAAGGCGACACCTCCTCCAGCTCCACCTCCGCATAAGTCCGAAGATGAGGGCGCTGGAAATGCCTCCTTAGGGCGTGAGGGTGGCGATGCCACGACGGTTCAGAGACCACCGGTGAGCCAACGGATGAAGGCCAGTGCAAGACGGTTCGTCCTGCATTCCAAGAATGCCATTTTCCACAGCTGGATCAATGTGCTGCTCGCATTCGTTCCGGCCGGCATCGTGGCGGAGGCTCTCCACCTCAATCCGGCGATCATCTTCGCGTTGAACGCCGTGGCCATCGTGCCTCTCGCTGGGCTGCTCAGTCACGCGACTGAAATCGTAGCCAACCAAATGGGAAACACGTTGGGCGCGCTGCTGAACGTTTCATTTGGCAACGCGGTCGAACTCATCATCTTTATCATTGCGCTGGTGAAGAACGAGATCCAAATCGTACAGGCTTCTCTCCTAGGTTCCATCCTGGCCAATCTCCTACTCATCCTCGGCATGTGCTTTCTCTTCGGCGGACTTATTTTCCGCGAGCAGATATACAACAACACGGTAACGCAAATGAGTGCTTGCCTGGTTAGCTTGAGCGTGATGAGTTTACTTCTCCCCGTGAGTTTCCCTACCTCCCCTTTGTGATGGATGGACGGCAGTTGGACTAAGTGACATTTCCAGACCGCTTTTCACGCCTCTTTTAACAATGCCAACACAGCCCAGGCGGACATGGCGGTTCTGCGTGTCAGTCGTGGTACTAGCGTGGTGCTCCTGGCCGTCTACTTTCTCTACCTGCTGTTCCAGCTCAAGTCTCATGCATACATGTATGAGAGCACCCCGCAGGCAATTATCGATGAGGAATCTCACCCGGGTGTGCTGGCGGACATCATGAACTCGTCCTCGTCGTCGGAGGACGGCATTTCTACGGACAGCACCGACTCGGACACATCTGGTTCGGGATCGATCATCCAAACCGGAAAAAAGATTCGGAAGAAGATGTTTAGACGCCGTCGGCGCAAATCCAGCGCCAGCACTACCAGCGCGACCCTTTCGTCGGGGGTGCCTTCAGCTCTAAGCTCGCCTTCGACCACGGAGCGTCAAGGGAGCTACTGGGAGTATCAAGTGAACCACAAAGCATACAGCCAAGAAACATCGGATCCCACGTTGGGCGCTATCGCCAGTGGAGATGAAGCTGATACTGACAACCGAGACGGTAGTCGTAATGATATGCCGCGCATCCGAGACTTTGGGCCGGGCGCTGCGAAGGCGTTGGAGCTAGACAATGACGATCAAGACGACAAATCAGCGGGTCGGAAAAGGCACAGGCGCAAGCGGCACAAGAAGCATTACAGAAAACGACACCATCGGGATCATGACACAGAGAATGAAAAGGTGACTGACGTGGAAGACCGGAAAGACGGGGATTCACACGACACTCACCCAAAGGTAGAATTTTCCGACGATATTGAGATGGTCGGGAGCCTCCATGATGCGCCAGCTGAACAGACGCCAGGTAAGCTGCCGTTTAACATGCGTCAGCTCTCGCGCGCTGCGTACAGGCCGGCGCTCAATAAGATGCTCTCGAATAATGTGTTCACTACCCCGGCTCCGCAGCCGGAGCCCATCCGCCGTCCCATCGCACTTGATCGCGTCCGCTCTGAGACGGGGGCTTTGCGTCGCGCGAGCTCGCTACCGGAGATGAATAGACAGGCCCACACATTTCCACTTCCAACTCCGGCTTTCAACTACCGCGATCCGCTTCCACCGTTTCGCCATCAGCGACAGGAATTGAGGCAGATCGCCACCCTCGATCCAGACAACGCCGAGCAAGAGCCTAGCCAGCTGGATATGTCTAGAACTGCAGCTATAGGACTTCTGCTCATATCCACCGCCTTGGTGGCTGTTTGTGCGGAGTTCATGGTTGATGCTATTCCCGGAATGATCGATTCTTCTCCCATCAGCGAAGCCTTTGTCGGTCTCATCATCTTACCCATTGTCGGCAACGCGGCCGAACATGTCACTGCTGTCACCGTCGCGATGAAGAACAAGATGGATCTCGCCATTGGCGTCGCCGTCGGCTCCAGCATCCAAATCGCATTGTTCGTGACTCCGATCGTGGTCCTGCTCGGTTGGATTCTTAACACGGATATGAGCCTGTATTTCAACCTCTTCGAGACCGTCAGCTTGTTCGTCACAGCTTTCGTTGTGAACTTCCTCGTCTTGGACGGGAGAAGTAATTACTTGGAGGGGAGCTTGCTCATCGCCGCTTATACCATCATTGCCGTCGGGGCGTACTTCTATCCCGCTTCGGGGGCACAAAGCGCTGTTGGTGGAGGCGCGAGTGGGGCTGGCTAGTGTAGATGCGGTTGTGGGGTGAGAGACGGACGAGCTGAAGGCACCATGAGAGGCTGCACATCATGAAGATGAATTTTGGTGGTGAAAGAATGTGTTCAGAGGGGCGAATAGAATGGCAAGGACTATCTCATTGGATGGAGGTCGTGAAGTCCATTTGAAGTACTGCAATGAGATCGTGCAATATAGATATTCGACATCACAGTCTTTACCGCAAATTCTTTCCTGTTGCTTTATACGCCCTTGCTCTGAATCCGAAGCTTTTATGTTCATGTTGATATTGCAACGACGCGTGACATCATCTCAGAAAATTGAGGAACGGGGGGCAGTGCGAGATGGGGGAAATTGGAAGGCACAGGGACGACCAAACTCAAAGAAGAGTTGGTGCAGGGGTCAGAAAGCGTCTGAACCACCTCCGTATAGGTGTGGGGGATTGTATCAACCATTTTACCTTTCGCAAATTCAGGCTGGCCTCACTCCTTTCGGCACGAAAAGACATTTCTTCCCCCGTTGTCTTTGCGAGTTTGAATGTGCGAGAGTACCATTTCCTGCCCTGCAATACCCATTTGATAAGATGTCAAAAGTTACTGACTCAAGAATGAATTCATAAACCATAGCCATAAGAAGCGAACCGGTGTGCTTGGACGCAACACAACAGTCCACATGGGAGGCTCTTTGTTTGTCAGCCTCCCCATGGTTGAGCAACGACAACTATTATTCAATTTTCTGTGTTCAACACTTGATCCCATATGGCTTGAGGCAGCCGCGCCATTGCTTGGCCACCGATGATATCGAGCTTACATTGGACAAGGCCGACGATGGCGATTTCGTTGCCTCGCACTTTGCACTACCGCAATATTTCGCATGACGTTCTCTACCGCCTCGTCATCGCATATCCTGTGCACTGCCTATATGTGTGACTAAAAATCATTTTAAGTCAGAAATATTTCCATGCATCGGAAGCAGGTGATGGCCTTGTAGCCATAGAAGTCTACGCGATCGCAGCCACCTTCCTTCTCAAAGCCATCCATTCCATAAGCTGCTTTATGTTTCCGGACATTCTAGTCTCGTGCTCGGGACAAGATCCACCAATATGTTGTTTGACTCTGCCGTTACAGTACACAACTGATGGTCAGTATTTGAGATGTGCAAACTCCTGACAGCATTGAGCTTGCAGTTTCGGGGGCAATCTGGACCTGGCCATTTGACGTACTTTTCAGGCTGATTCTCGGAATGCGCGATGACCGCAGCGTGGGCAACATCTAAAAAGTTGGCTTAGGGTTATCTTTACGTATCACGGTCAGCCGCGAGGAGCGACGTGCACCTTACACGGAAGCACTTCAGGGGTATTTTCATTCTGATGTCGGTCGTGCAGTAAGAAATGAAGCAGGCCGTGCAACATCTGTGCAGGCACTGGAGGATGCTGACAAGCTCTACAAGTTCTCCACAAAGATCAGAGGTAATGCTGGTAATGAGCTGCTTCATGTCTTTGTCCGGAAATATGATAGGCTGCACTCTACGTTGTGTGGGCCTTGTCCCGCGAAAAAAGTATCGCAGGAGGGTCAGATTTGTCGTCCAGTGTTATAACGTCAGTACCAACGGCGCGCTGGGCGTTGGCAAGACCGGTGTTTGTTGGATTATTTTAAGCATTTGTCTTCGTGAAGCGGATGCAATGAATTTGCGGTGGCTGTCCCTGCCAGCAATGTTTGGCTGCAGTTTTCAGCCCTCTGCATACTTCTTGTATACGTTCCGTTTAATGGATAGGAATGCATTGATGCGTTCGTTTGCGTGAATCGCGCTGGCAAGCTCTTTTATAATAGTTTCGTGCAGGTTGCGAACCACTGATGAAAGGTTAGGCGATCTATTGCATCGATACAGTGCTGTACATCTGAGATCATTGCTTTGTTGAGGATTTGCAAGAGACTGAAAATTTATCCCTGGACTTGACATCTTTCCTGCCACTAGATTGCGAACAGTAATCAATTCGGAGCGCACATTATATGATTTTTTTCTAATAATTATTTTCAGGTGCGATAGAAACCCCTTCGCAATAACGCAAGCACATCGCCTGTGGTAAAGTTGTCCGCGAGATACATCATTTGTGTTGGCCATTTTGAAGCGGAATATAACCTTTTGACGAAACTTGCGGGCTTGGGACCTCGACATATTTTGATATCCAGGATGGAGGCAGCTTGTTCATCATCTTATTGTTGAACAAATTGTCTCCACACGATCCGCGTCAGTTGACCCTAGCTCACTTCCACTGCTATTGATAATATGTCCACACGCAGGCCGAACATGCCGATTCCTTCCACAATCATTCCGGGACCAAAACAGCCCAAATTCCATGCTCAAAGGCAAAAGTAACAATATTCAGTCCAGTTCGCTTTGTCTCTGTCCCACGAACAGACTGGATTTCCGAAGCAAAAGCTGTGGCATGCGGTCGCAAGAACGCATCATGCCTGTATTTGCATTTCGTGCGCCTGCATTTACCTACTAGAAATTCTTTGCAGATTGATACATGAAATGAAGACCCATTACCTGTATTGTCCTTCACTCTGGTGTGTTTTTTTTTTTTTTTTTTTTTTTTTTTTTTTTTTTTTTTTGAAACCGTGTCCGAGTTTAGTGCTTCAAACATTCATTAGCGATGTGACCGTAAATCGAAAGATATGCCACCTGAGTTATGTGCTAAGACGATTAAGTCTGGCATATTTTTGTACATAACTTAAAGGGACGTGTATTGATCTGATAGGCTATTCTCGCCTTCGTAGTGCTGCTATCTGTTCTGCTAGAATTGTTGATCACTGAGCAGAGTCGAGTGAGCGGCCAATGTGGAAATGCTGGGAGTGATGTATCAGTCACAGTTTCATTGCAATCGCAAGGATACCATTGAATCGGGTGAATTGGAGCATCATAATTGCCCGGGCATCTCTATTCGCGTTAATCAAGAAGAGAATAACAAAGATGTCTAAATCGAAGGAAGTAGGTTTGCCGCGCTGTATTGCCAAGACGTACCACCACCAACGCGGAAGCATTTCCGCCGCACACTCTGTTTTTGGCGGGAGACTTCTCATAGATGAAGGCCACAACAGGTTCTTGTTCGCTACTCGTGACTCACCCAGGCGCTGTGCTTTCAGCTGATTGTCAAGTCAAATTCCTCGAGAATACTCTCAGGAACAGTAATTTTTAGACCAAAATGTCACGATTCTTCCACGGCAGCGACAGTTCCAGCGAAAGCTCTTCTGATGAGGAGGAGCTGTACGGAAGTGATGAGGAACAGGAGAGATCAGAAGAGGAGTCGAGCGAAGAGGAAGACTCTGAAGATGAGGAAGAAGAGTCAAGCAGTGATGATGAAGGTGGTCGCACTGGTGCAAGTAGATTCTTGCGCGAGCAGTCGGACGAATCCGAAGAGAGCGATGAGGACCGAGTGACCATCGTAAAATCTGCCAAAGACAAACGCTTTGACGAATTGGAAGGCACAATTAGACTCATCGAAAATGCGGAGAAAATTAGCGATTGGAACGCTATCAATGAGCAGTATGACCGTATGAATCGTCAAATACCTACCCTTCAGCGTGACCTAGATGGCAAACCACCCAAGATGTACATCAAAACGGTTGCAGAGCTGGAAACTTCCGTTAACGAGGCATTTGAGAAGCAGAAAGTGACCCCAAAGAAGATGAATCCGATTGCACAGAAAGGTTTGAACGCACTGCGTCAAAAGATCAGAAAGAACAACCGGGAGTATACTGAGGAGATTGAGAAGTTCCGAAAAGATCCCGAAGAGTATATGAAAGAAGAAGTTATTGAAGATGTGGCACCGGCGCCAAAGAAACCAAAGAAGAAGCTCATCGACACTGAAGCTGCCTTAGACGCAGACGAGGATGGCTTCACAATGGTCGGGGCGGGTGGTAAGGCGATGGTTTATACTCCCGAGAGCATTCTCAAACATCTTCGCTCAATTATTGAATCGAGAGGCCGAAAGAATACAGACCGTCTAGAGCAGATCCGAGTGATGGAAAAATTGCTCGATGTTGCCACATCGGACTACCAACGAATTCGCGTACTGCTCACACTAATTGCAACTCGTTTCGACTTGACAAGTGGAACTGGCTCCACAATGTCTCAAGAACAATGGAAAGTGGCACAACAGGAGATTTCGAGACTGCTTGGTATTCTTGAGGCAAATTCCGACATTGTTGTTATTGAGGGAGCCGAGGAATGGGAGGACGATGAGAAGTTACCTACCATCACTCCAGGCGAGATATTCAAGATTCCTGGAAGCGTAGTATCTTTTGTGGAGCGTTTGGATGACGAACTCACTAGGGTACTTCAACAGATTGACCCACATACTGCTGAGTATGTCGAGCGGCTCTCGGATGAAGGCTCTCTTTATACCAACATCGTGCGGGTTTTGATTTACGCCGAGAACCTCCAGGCAGAACCAAAGCTGAACGCTTTACAAGACAATATTAACCGCGTTGTCATGCGTCGCCTTGAGCACATTTACTTCAAGCCTGCCCAAGTTGTTCGCATTCTTGAAGACAATTGCTGGAAGGCAATTCCATCTAAGCTTGATTCGAAAATTACGCCGCGCAGTCAAGATCGAGATATCCTCAAGCTTGTCGAAACACTCTCTGGCTATCTTTTCAAACATGCTGAGGGTATTATACGTGCCCGTGCAATGCTTTGTCAGATCTACTACCTAGCTCTCCATGACAACTATTACAAGGCACGGGATATGATGCTCATGTCACATCTGCAGGAGACTATTGGGAGTTTCGACGTCAATACTCAGATTCTGTATAACCGTACGCTTACTCAGGTGGGACTCTGCGCTTTCCGTGCTGGTCTCGTATACGAATGTCAGACTGCTCTTCAAGATATCTGTGGCTCTCAACGCCAAAAAGAACTACTCGCTCAAGGGTTGCAGATTCAACGATACAGCCAGATCACACCTGAGCAGGAGCGACTGGAGAGGCAGAGGCAACTTCCTTTCCACATGCATATTAATTTGGAACTGCTCGAGTGCGTGTACTTGACGTGTTCCATGTTGTTAGAGATCCCGACACTGGCTCAGTCCGGCAGTTCACCTGACCTGAAGAAGCGAGTGATCTCTAAGTCCTACCGGAGAATGCTGGAGTATCATGAGCGTCAAATCTTTACTGGCCCACCGGAGAATACCCGTGATCATGTCATGCAAGCGTCGAAGGCACTTGCCGCTGGGGAATGGAAGAAAGCGGCTGAATACATTACCTCCATCAAGATCTGGGACCTTTTACCGAAGAATGCAGACATCAAGAAGATGCTTGAACACCAGATACAAGAAGAGGGTCTACGAACGTACCTCTTTACTTATGCGCCTTTCTATGATACTCTTAGCATCGAAAAGCTCGCTGGAATGTTTGACTTGTCGGAGACCAAGGTAACGAGCTTAGTGAGCAAGATGATCCATCATGAGGAGCTCGCTGCTGCTCTCGACCAGGTGAATAGTGCGATCATCTTCCGCAAGGGTGTTGAACTCAGCAGACTGCAAAGCCTGGCACTCACGCTGTCTGACAAGGCCCAGGGGCTTATTGAGGCAAATGAGAGAGTTTTGGAGCAAAGAACACAAGGCACTGCCAATGCGTTCGAGAGACAGGGCGCTCAGCGGGGCGGTCGGGGCGGCTCGAGAGGTGGTCGTGGAGGCAAGACTGGCGGAACCTCTCTAAGAAGAGGGGGGGGCAGTGGTTTCACCGGTGGTGCGCTAGGTAATGCTATCCGAGCCCAATGAACAGGCAAGAGTGCACATCATGCATGCTGCCAGGCGTTATGGAGCTTTCGGGTCGATGCTCAGAAGTAACTGGAGGCACAATTTCCAGAAGAAATAGTTACGTCGAGTTTTACATAGACTCGTTAGACTTCTTGTTCAATTCTCGTATGTTGTGACTCCCTCGCGGCAAATTAAACAAGTTCAAATCTCCTTTGCTATGAACACACGGCATTGAATAATGTCTCTAAATATTCAAAATATTTTGACTACTTCGGGAATTCGGCTACCATTAAGTGAGAGGATATACTATCCGTGTATAGAAATGTACTCAGGAATCCGAATGCGCGGACTGCCGACATTTAACCGATATTGTCTTAGTCCATATACCGCATTACGCTATGAGCATTTTAGATTTCTGTTGAAAAGAGCCCCCATGGCCTCAAACCGTCGTGGCGTCGGCTTGAGTGCCTTCTCCAATGCCGCTATATCCTCTGATCAGTACGCGAAACATGGCGAGCAGTTACGCACTTCCCACGCGGAAGCCCTCGCGAACCAATTGTCTGTTTTCCAGGCGGCACTCCACAACTTCTCTCTTACGCATGCGAAGGACATTCGCTCTAATCCTACATTTAGAGCGGAATTTGCCCGAATGTGCAATGCCATTGGTGTGGATCCTCTGGCAGGAAGCAATGTGAAGAATGGAAAAGGCGGCGGCGGGACAGAGAGCAGCGTCTGGGCTAAGATGCTCGGTAGCAGCGTGAATGACTTCTATTTTGAACTTGGAGTCAGGGTTGTGGAGGTATGTAGGGAGACTCGAAATGAGAATGGAGGTATGATTGCAGTCTCAGATGTGCAGAAGCGCATCTCAAAAGGCAGAGCCGGACTCGTCGGTGGAGGTATGGATGTAACTGAGGATGATATTACGCGAGCAATAGAGTGTCTTGAGCCACTCGGAGGGATGTTCAAGATTCAAATGTTTGGCGGGAGCAAATTTATACGTTCCGTGGCAAAAGAACTTAATCCAGATCAATCCAAGGTATTGGAAGTAATCCAAGTGCTTGGATATGTAACCGTTTCGATACTGCAGGCAAACTTGGCGTGGGAGAGAGCACGAGCAATTGCAGTCATAGATGACCTCGTTGCAGACAGTCTTGTCTGGATCGATGCGCAGGCGGAAGAAACGGAGTTCTGGAGTCCGGCTTCAATGCACAACGGTGGGATTTGATGAGGACTCGCCAGTATAATGGTCTCCAAGCCTTGGAAGACGAAAATTGCTGTCGCAAATAAAGCCTAAAATACTAATGAATGTCCTTTAAGAGGATCTCAGGAGTTCAACATCCAAAGATAGCTCTCGGAGAACAAGCCTTACTTGGAAAGCTTAGACCGATACCGCAAGCTCATGAGATTTCATCCTGCATGGACACTATAAATTTCAAACAAAAGGCTGGAATAGACGGTAAATATACAGCAGCTCAGAAATAATCCCAGAATTAATTAGAAGCTAAAAGCGAATATACAACTTGCACAAGTTCTTCATAGGCTTCCAAGTTGATAAATTGAAGCTCAAATGTACGCTTGTATTCACAGACAAATTAACTGATGCCAAATATCATACTTATTCTCCAATCCGGTCTCCAAAATTGTGCCAAAGTCTCATTTCCAATTCTCGAAAATCAATTAGAATGGCAATCGCTTTGTGTGGGAAAAAACTTGCGATCTTACCGAGAGATGCTTGTCAAAGCCCACAAAAGTCACAAGCCCTCGTGTATTTCCCAGATTATATCAAAGGCCCATATAGTGTGCTGGCAAAGTTATGTTCAGCTGCATAAGTGGAAGCCTACTTCACTGTCACCAGTCACGTATCGAAGCTTCTCAACGCTCGAGCATATTCTACTAGGTTGAAGTACTCTCTACGACTTACATAAGAAGAGTAATATTAATTTGAAATTTCACTCAGTCTTGCCAGCACTTCTACAGTAGTAGGAGATCCCTTGCAAGTGTTTGGACCTCTGGCGAATTGCAAATCCGAATGACAGAATACGACTTTGAGAATGAGAATCTCTAAACTCGCTGCCAGTTTGTAGACATACGCCGAAGATAGTGCTTGCAGCATTCACTTATTGGCTTGACAGAATTCGAATCAGAAATTAATGATTTCCTCTTCGATCTTTTAACAGGATTCGCCTAAGTCGATATCAAGCTGAATGTCTCGAGCAACTCGTTTATTATGCGATGCTTCTGAGATAGAATAATGCTGAACTCTGAAGTAACGAACTTTTCATGGAACTCATTGACCGATAAAGTATCGAGAAATAAATCCTAGAGGAGATCGTAGATCATTAAGAACATGCAAAGTGAAATTGAGAGAAATCAGTGCGGTCTAGAGCCTTGGGTTTCAATTTAATTGGAAGTGTAGAATGATTGCTAAAGTTAAAAATCCTTGAATTGGCCGAACGCCAATTTTGGGTTTTAGATCTTACGTTGGGGAAGGTGTAATATTCTATATGCTACCTAAAACAAGCACAAGGGCAAGATATGGCCAAGACACTCCTTTATTCATTTATCATCATTCTTTCCGCAAAGAGTCTTCGATTTCATGGATTATAAGTACGGTGTACTTGCCGAAATTTTGCGAACCCTAATCATTTTCTGCAATTGTGCGAGTTGATTAACTTTCCGAATGATATCGGTCTCACCCATGGTACAAGCGTGGATGATCATAGAGTTGTTCAATTGGTGGCACAGCTACTATCATTGAGAAGCCAATTCTTTGGCAGATCCAATTCACTGCATCTCTACAAAGCCTTTTTTCAGAAATTCATAAAAATTTCTGTCGGTTGCGCCATTATGTGTTGTTCAACGCTGTCGAGGAAGTAACATTATACATTGAGTGCACGGGGAAGAAAAGCGAGCAGTGAGCTCGGACCAGTGCCAAGACCCCACACGAATTCATTTTTGTGCTCTGAAGTGCTGGAACTTATATCTTTTCGTCCGTCCACTCTTCACGACAACCGCCCCCAAGTCTTGTCGCCATGGCCCCGAACAAGCAACAAGCTACCGTGAAGACGTACGTTCATCCTCGGCTCGCCGGGTGAGGAAGTGCAGCACAGTCGGTCCGCTCAAACCTCGATAAAATGCTTGCTTATTTGCAAGAAACGCACTCTCGGCCTCAGTCCTGCGCGCTGTCAAGGCTGGCACGTCAGAATGTGAGCGCCTGAGATACAGCAGCTGCCTGAGGCGGCTTGCTGTACTCTCGCATTGTCAAAGTCATGATGCCAGAGCGACAAACTCACTGGCAAAGACTTCCTATACGTGCTGCGGAGAATGCATGAGAGCCAGCAGACCACTGTGCCGCAATTCTTCGCTTCGGCAGCCAACATATGTTGTTGCTGTACAAAGAGCGTGACCGACTGACATGACTTGAAACTTTAGGAGTGTCCCAACCAAGGACCAAATCCTGGTTCCGGAGACTCTGCTCAAGAAGCGCAAGAGCCAGGAGAAAGAGCGGGCAGAAAAGGCTGAGCAACGGCAGAAGAAGAAGCAGGTATGTCTAGAAGTTTTTCTATATCTGTGAGGATGATGATAGATACCCTTTCACGACTAGCCGTGGCAATGCTGTCGTCAATATACCATCTTTCGGGACTGACCTCTTTACTGCTCTTACTCAAACATAGCTATTGGTGAGGACAGGTGTTGACAGTAATATAGGAAAATAAGCAGAAACGTGAACAAATCTTCAAGCGCGCCGAATCTTACGTCAAAGAATACCGCGACGCCGAGCGCGAGAAAATACGCCTCGCCCGTGTCGCCAAGCAGCAGGGTAGCTACTACGTTCCCGCTGAACCCAAGCTTGCGTTCGTCGTGCGCATCAAGGGTATCAACAAGATCGACCCTAAGAAGCGCAAGACTTTGCAGCTCCTGCGCTTGCTCCAGATCAACAATGGTGTATTCGTGCGATTGACCAAGGCCACCATGGAAATGCTCAAGATTGTCGAGCCTTTCGTTGCCTACGGCTATCCTAACCTCAAGTCTGTCCGAGAGCTCATCTACAAGCGCGGCTATGCCAAGACCAGTCAAAAGCAGCGCATCCCGCTTACCGACAACGCCATCATTGAGGATCATCTTGGTCAGTACGGCATCGTCTGCATGGAGGACCTGATTCACGAAATCTACACTGTCGGACCGAATTTCAAGCAGGCAAGCAACTTCCTGTGGCCCTTCAAGCTCAGCAACCCGACGGGTGGCTTCAGGCCTCGGAAGTTCAAGCACTTCGTGGAAGGCGGTGATCTCGGCAACCGGGAAGAACATATCAATGCTCTCATTAAGCAGATGAACTAGTCGATCATGGGTCGGAGAGCTTTTTGTGGGCATAAATCTCATGTCATCATGTCGGCGGCGGTCAGGCGTCTCCGATAAGGATTCGAAGGGTCGCTTTAATAGCAAAGAGGACAGCGAAGCGCAACCCTTACGTAGAGTTGACGAATATCTCTTGCATTTCTTTCCCGCTGGCTTGTGTCCTTACATCGGATCCTATATTCCTTCTTGTCAAAAATCTATATCAAAAAAGATAAGTCCCACCATGGCAGTAATGCATATCAAGCGACGTATAATCTAAGTGCGGCGCCAGACGCTGAGTTAAAGGAGGCTTAGATTCTCCAGCCCTATTACTTCTCTATGTATAGAATCTGACACTGTTTATCGCTCCTCAAGCTGCCATCTGTCAGTAGAATTATCCAAGATGCTTTCAGGGGCCAGTTGGTAGGAACCTTTGCCGTAACCATCTATATACATCTGCCTTCTTGCTATTACTGTCAGCGTCCATCATCCTGGCATCCGCATTTCACAGCCTATTATTTGTTTTAAATGAGTTGTTTTCGGCGCTCTCAAGAGGCTGAAGTTGTTGATCACGATGGAGTACTATTCTCTTGAATTCGCCCGCTTGCGGATTGTCCTTTCTTAAGCAGCGTTTCCTGACCTATCGACCAGGCGGCCACAGCCACACTTGATTGAGCTAATGAACACATCGAGAGTTTCCCGTCTGCCACAAGAGTGGTGAAACATGAAAAGCTGGAATTGGAGACTTCGTCAAGGACGCACTTGATGTTTAATTTCTGTTGCTCTAAAATAAGTTCCGTGCTGCCTTCGATATTCCCTCGGAACTCATTGGATGCTGATCAGCAAAGGCAGCAAGGTCATATGCAGTAAGGCCATTAGCAACAGCAATGCCAATCTGCCCAATCAGCAGTCCAGCATCAATGCCAACGACCCATCCACCGAGGAGCCTGAGACTTCCCGAAGCGAAGAATAATTCGATGCCTCCATCCATCTGTTCGAGGATTTGAGCCCGCGAATCCTCAATGAAGTTATATCGGCCAATCAACAATTCGACGCCTTTCTCCTTCGCTTTCGCGGGTGTCATGCCGACATATGCAGCTGCAGGGAGGGTAAATATAGTGTTTGGAACGTTTTCGAAATCTGCGTAGTCCAAGGGATTGTCACCTGCCATTATATTGTGAGCTGCGACCAGGGATTGACGGACCGCAGCGTGGAACAATGGTACGCGACCATTAACGTCCCCACAGGCGTAGATGTGTTTAAATGTGGTTTGTAGAGTTGGTCCAACAGAAATGCCTGCACGACCAACTTCAATTCCAATTTCTGTGCAACCCTCCGGAAACAGCGGTCGTCTGCCTGTTGTCAACACCACTACATCTGCCTTCAGGGTTTGCGATGTGTTGTCATGTGTGAAGTGTACCACTTTATGATCCGTCTTCTCCTCAACTGCAGACACCGAAACGTTTACCATTAATTTTATGCGCTTATTCAAGAGCGGCAAAAGGCGAGCGGTTAGAGAAGGGTCGAATCCTTTCAGCACTCTTGGGCCTCGTTGCATCACTGTCACGTCGCTCCCAAAAGCTGCAAACATAGAAGCGGTCTCAAGTCCAATGTAACCTCCGCCAATTATGACCATGCGAGCCGGCAAAGTCTTCAGAGCTGGATCTGGCTTATAAAGATCGTGACTTGTCAAACAGATGTCAGAACCTGGGAATGGAGGGCGAGAAATGTCGCAGCCGCTGGCAATAATGATATGACCGCAATGAAACCCGAAAATGCCATTATCGGCAGTCACAATGACTTTATGAGGGCTTATCAGCTTTGCATGTCCCTTGATTAAGCGGACACCTTGCTGGATTTCCGTAGCATGTTGTTCATATCGCCGTTCTTGAATGGCATCTTTGTGCCTTACAACTTTTTCGTAGTCGACCCGAATCGTGCCATCAAGTCCTTTGTCTGCGAGACGACGCTGGCTTTCTAGAATCTCCGCTGTTTCGCGCATAGCTTTGGATGGCACGCATCCTTCATACAAGCAGTTCCCACTTAGTACACCCTTCGGATCAACCATTACAACCGAATATCCAGCTTTTGCCAGTCTGAACGCAGCAGGGTACGCTCCGCCACCCGCTCCAATCGTAAGTAAGTCAATGTGTTCCTCAGCCATAACTGGAAATGACAATTCTGCTGCTTGTTCGAAGACGACCTTTGGTCTTCAAAGAACTGGCCATACAAATACACTATCGAGTCTCGGGTGACGGCCATGATGCAATGAAGTCGGCGACCATATAGCTTGTCAAAATTAGACTGTGAACGCGTGTTGCTCCACTGGATATGGCCTGGCCCGGGTAAAAGATCCGGCTGGTGTCACAGAAATAATTCATAACTAATGTGATTATACTAGGGTACAGGTCTCCATACGAGATGTAAACCATCACAGGAGACACAATTCCAGATAGAGGACATGCCTTTCTTGCCGTTACAATTTAGACGCTACTATCAAACCATAGCGAGAATTTCCACAAGCATTAGGAATAGGATGTTAGGAGGCTTAGTTCTACACCAGAAATCTATACCCAGATAAAGTTCCTTACCGAGAGCGAGCGAGCTGTGTATTAACCAAATGGACGCAATATACTGTTGAAAATTGGACCGAGAAAATAATAATATATTACTTGACAAGAGGTATCGACGTAATCATGCAGGTAATGTTGCCCTATCTCTCTTTTTGGTTTTTACCATCGTACTAAAGGTTTCCTCGGCGAGCATGTCTCGTGAGACAAGGTATCCCTACTTGTCACGCAACCTTTCCTTCTCAAGAGGGGTACAATCCCTTTATGGAATTCCCCGAAAGTTCGTACCGATATGCCCGGTGGAAAAGACAGCAGATATAGCTCGATTGGAGAAGCCATCAACAAGATCATATGGGTATGATGCAGTCGATGACATGCATCGATTTGTATTAAACAGTAGCAAAAACCACAATGATATATCGATTGAATAGGTGAATATTGATTAAGTTCACCTCATCTCCAGGAAGCGCTCCAGGAAGTACTCCAGAAAGTGGTTGCTCTGAATCTTATATCCACCCGGGCTCTAATCCCAACATTGCCTATAATATGTAACATCCATCCAATCAGACTCTTAAGCCACGAATTATATTCCCAAAAATCAATCTCTTTGTTTTCATTGACTTACGAGGCTTGTGCCTGTTTTACGTATCTGTCAATACCTCTTGTTCAACCGGTTGGGTCCAATTGTCTATTACCGCCAGAAGAATACTTCCGTAAACACCCTGACTGACTCCCCAATTTGAGCATCTTGATTCAACACTCAGCGGCTAATACAAACGTGCCTTGTCAAGTAATCCTACTGTATCTCCTACATTTCTTGGGATATGAAGAAGTTCTTCTGTATGTGTCAGTCTCTCTCCAAGGTCCATAAATTCATTTTCCGTTGCCTTCAATGGTTTCTCCATCCGCTGAATATATGGCTTAGCTGGGTATTCGAGGTGACCCCTGGTTTCAGTTCAGAAGATGGAGCAGCATTTGTCTCCCGAGGCTCAGTACTTGATGGCGGAGAGCCTTTATAATCAAAATTGTCTCATGGCGATGTTTGACCTCGTTGTTGTGGGGATTTGGGTTGATGAAGCGATGGGATCGTGTCAGTCGGAGTACTACAGCATAGCCACTGGCATCCATTACTCAGAAGAAGGAAGCAACCTATGTATTATCTGTCCAGTTCAGATCCCATTGAGCCGTGTCTTGTCGATGAAGAGCAATATATGTATATTTGATAGCCTGTTTGTACCTTTTTTACATTCAATTGTAAGTACTACACCACCTGCCAGTGATGCCTTCATCTATCTGTCCACCAACCACGACACCGCTGTTAACACAGGCGACGCCGTTTAATATGAGGCCTAGGCTTTATGATAGGTCATAGTCTATAACAGTGTCCAATTTTATTCGACCAAGCCCTATGATATACAGGCATTAGCTATGTCAATTCCATCGCCCGAAGATGTTTTGTCAGAAACGATTGCCATGTTGAGATGCGGCTATTATGAGGTGACTTCCTCATGTGCCACAATACGGTTGCTGCTTGTACAATGCACCTCTCTAACATATGGATGGTGATTATGTGGCAGTGTGTACATATCAGACTTCCACTTGATACATGTCATGAAAAAAACGTATGGTGTCCGACCAAACGTACAATTGCCCGTCAACAACGACAAAGTTTTGGAGAAGCAAGCAAAGCTTCCTGCTTGTGACGACTTTACGAGAAGGTATTAAAGTGAATGCGCCAATGACGCCAGAAGTTAACCGGATGGAAAAGAATCAACGCGCCGCTCGATGATTGCTAACATACAAGGCTGTCTATCACATATTCTATATTTATTGTACATCAATCACAATTCATGTGGCTTGATCGAAAGCCCGGATCAAATACGAATCGTCAACCACTTTTTTTTTTTTCAAAACCAAAACTCTACCCTCTTGACATTGCAGAGGCACTGGCAGGGTTCAATTTCGTTTAAAAATCCCCCACCCTTCTTGACTCGGAAACCAACGCCACGATGATGCGTCTGCGAGTGTTTGTCGTATTCACGTTTTAGTATTCAGGATCATACGCCGGAATAAGGCCGTGTATTGCCGTAGCGGTCCTGATCTTCCTGATCCTCCTCCTTGTTGCGCTGAGCTGGAGGAGACCCCACTTGCGGTCTCCTGTAGGGGTTGCTCGGACTCCTGCCGATTTGGCTCATTTCGATCGGGCTTGTCTCCCCGACCGGTGGCAATATGGAAGACTGATAGCTCGTCTGCAAACTTCCGGGGTGTGATTGATACGAAGTCTGGCTATACGTGGGCCGCAGGTTCTCGTAACCGGTATTTGTCGAAGACTGACCATAAGCATAACCCGACGTTGCCGCTGCTGAAACGGGTTCACGAATAGTCGGCACAGAAGGGTACGCCAATGAAGATACCTCGCCAGCAGGTTTCCTTTTGCCCCTCGTGTTCTCCCGGCGTAAGAGACCTTTCACCTCTTCCAGATCCTGCTGCCGTTGATCGATGCTTTGCCGCTCGCCTAACGTGCTACTATCGTCCCTTGAACCCCAACCAGCTTCGTCTCTGGATGGGTCGGCCGCAGGATCACGTGCGGTCAAATCCTCAATAACTTTGTTCTCACGCTTGCTCACGGCCGCAGCTCCCAACCGACCGCTGGAAGTGGGACTAAGCGCCTTGGAGTCCTCGATTTTCTTTAATGGATATAGTCGCGCCTCTTCCCTCTTCTTAGCAGACGCCTCCGCATTCTTCTTCGCCTCTTCATCAGTGATGGATACCCCATAATTCGGATTCGCCGCACTTCCTAGCGCATCACCTGGACCACCCGGAGCGTATATTGGCACAGCTCTGAGCGCAGCCACGAGAGCGCACATGAATTTGCTGCGCCTTGCTTGCCTAAGCGTCTCGTTCGCCCAATTGCTCTTGTGTTTTACTTCAACCTGGAGCATCAACTTGGACTGGTCTGTCGTACCCAGCACACCAACTTCTACATCTGGCTGAAAGTCGCGGCTGTTGTCCTTATCGCGCACGAAGTTGTTGAGCTCGTTCTTGAGGATCTGAATGTCATCAAAACTTGTGCCGAAGTATACGTCGATTTCCATTTGCTCGCTCATTGCCTTGCTGCGAGAAATGTTCTCCACCCACAGTGTGTTGAGAATGATGTTGGGAATTTGGACGATGCGGCCGCAATTAGAACCCGACGAGCGCTTGAGGACAGTGAAGAGGAGGGAGATGTGCTCCACGACAAACTGATCGAGACCGATATCGATGCGATCGCCGACGTCGAATGGATGTTTGACGAAAACGAAGATGCAGGATCCCAGAACTTCCTGTGCTGTGACCGAGAATACAAAAGATAGGGAGAGCAAAGCCGTGCCCGCAGTCGCAAGAGTCGTCACAAAGCTCTTGTTCAAGAAAGCGATGAAGATCATGACCACGGCAATGAGTACGACCACGCTCAAAAGATTATCAAGCACGTTGATGGCTTGATCGACGTCATGCATACTGTTCGCGATGGACTTGCGCTCGCGGCCGAACTCGGTGACAGTCATGATCATTTCGTCGAGGCTGACATCGCCGTTCCCATCTTGGTCAAGGGCAGCGAATGCTTCTTCGGCTTCCGCTCTCCTGTTCTCTCCAAGCACTTCCATTATGTCATCTTGATACAGGGCTTCTCTGCCTTCCATGACGAAGGACATCCATATGCGTTTGGCCAATGCTTCGGACGTCCTCTTCTTCTCCAAAGCTTCGACGACGACCGAGTGAGCACTGTTCGGATTGAAGACTTCGCGGCCCGTTATCTCGTGCGCGACATCCCCGAAGGCTGACGTGATTTTGTCTCCATATCGTCCAATGTTCTGAAGAATGCGTGCGGGCGTTGCCGATCCTGACCTGTGGTGGCTGCGATTCTTGCTGCTAATGCCAAGGACTTTGAGGTTCAGCTGGTCGGAAATGATGTAATCTTCCTCTGCAAATTCGTTACAGTATGCTGGAAAGAGTGACCGAGACGCCTCGTACAAGAGACCAAGGAGGTAAATGTTGTGCTTGGATTCCTTGATCCGAAAACTGAACTGTTTGCGGTGGTAGTCGATAGAGATCAGCTGAATAATCGTCTTCTCGCCCAGGAAGACAAGAGTGGCACAAACGGCAGCACCGAGGATCTCCTGAACAATGGTTTCCCAAGGCTGGATGTCTGTGGCACTTGGATTCTTGACAGCTTCGGCTCTCTGTGAAGGGTTCCGCGTCATAATCGGAATGAAGGTCGCAAGAGAGCACACAGACCAACCCACAAGAGAGAGCGGAATTTCCAGCGACCGAATAACCAGGGAATACTTGCGCACCCCGGAGCTGACCACGCCGGCAAATATCTGGAAGACGTATGGCAGGTAGTGCGCGACCATCTTCGATACCCACAGGCTGCCCCATACGACCTCAATCCAGGCGAAGAACCAATTGATCCGCACCCCCCCAATTTTCGCATCCTGGGCTACCGTGACGCCGATGACAATGGGGATGGCGAAGATGATGGCCAGCGGCGCCACGAAAATGAGATACCGGACCAGCGCGCTGGAGCTCAGAATCCGCTTGTATAACCTGCCCATCGCATTGACTGTGTCCTCTTCTCCGTCATAGCCCACACGCCGAGGTCCTCCCACCTCCGACGTCCTATGCCTCCGACCACGGAAGAACTGACGCCGATCTTTCGGAGATTTTGACTCTTGCGATGCGGTCGGACGCAAAGCCGACATGCTGTCCTGATTTCGAAGGCCAGCTTCGCCGCCGCTTGTCGGCACTTGCTCGAGAGGAATATCGATGGTCGCATCGTTGTTGTTGCCCATGTTGCCCGCGTTTCCGTCAGAGGGTAGAGGAGAAAACCCTTCGCGGGAAAACCGGGCCCGCTTCGAAGAGTTGTGTTGTAAAGACATCATGTAAATCAGAGCTGGCCCTGCTTCCGAACCCGCGGGAAAACGACGATCAGGATTGTTGAGCGCCCTGATGTCTGAAGAAAATGATCGGCCGTTGGAGCTGATGGAAGGATCTTGGAACGGCCTTCGTGTGGTATGCCAGCCGAGATCCTGAAACAGCCCCCGGAGATATGATTGATAACTTGCCTGTCACGAAAATGACTGACCGCACCAAATAAGACCAAAAAAATATATGTATATAAGAATTGAGAAAGCCCCTCGATTTGTCCCAAATGCTTCGGCGTGGATTGATATCATCCGTCTTCTTGATATTCCGCAGGCAACGAAGGGGGGGGAAAAAAAAATTAAGTACGTAGAAGTCTTGATCTTTTCTTATTCCAAGCTTTGACTCCTAGTGCCTGAAACGTCCGCAGCAAGCCACAACTGATCGGCTGCAGGGGAACTCTCAGATCCTTGAAGTTTACAATGCCATCGCAGATGTCAGACATTTGTCACTGTTCTCCCATATCCACGCTGCAGCGTATTTGCCCCTAAAACGACGTCGGTTTCAAAGATATTTTCTATTCAGATGCCGAACTTTTGTCCCATGAGGCGGGCAATATCGAATCGTACTCGCGTACACAGACAATTGGCTGAAAATGGCACTGAAAACTGGTTCGCATCTCTCGGATCGTCAAACCTGACAGGTGTTAGCGTTCCCCACAGATTCGAAGGTTGACGACGGCAATACGACATCACGTGTCGAACCGAGATGTTGAATGCAACAGTGCCATATACAGCTACGAGCGATGCTGTCGCCACCGGGTTCGGGCTCTGATCCCCCTACAGGAATGCACACCATCCAATGTACATGGCGGTCAAGTTTTTGTGACTGACGGCTTCTCGGATCAGTGCGTCGACATAGCCCTCAACACCCAACGGCACATTCTCGCCCCTGAGCAGGCCTTTCAGTTTCGCCTCTACACTGTCCAGGATCTCTTGCGGCGTCTCTGGCACGCCTGCGGTGGTGCGCTTTTTCTTGCCGACGAAGTCGGTGGTGGGATCGTACACAAAGGTCTCCAGAATCGTGGTCAGAGTGTCTTTGTTCTGCCTTAGTAAGGCAAGAGTGAGTTCGCATGATTTCCGGAACGGGCCTTCGTAGCCGTACGCGCCCATGGCATCTACCATGTTGTGTGTCAAGCGGAAAGGCACAAGTTCTGGTTTCTCAAACGTGAGGCCTTTGTCGAAGAGGCAATTGAAGTCGACGTGGAAAACTCCCCCGGTGCCTTCTTCGAGAAGGATATTCTCGCCATGACGGTCGCCAAGGCCAAGGATATGCCCTGTCATGGACATGACTGCTGCCGAGCGCGCATAGCGTAGTCGAGCTGCAAACCAAGCGTCTGGTTCCGCATAAGTCTCGGTGAACCACTCATGTAGGGCCGGCGGGAACTGACTGAGCACCTTGTCTTTGAAAATATGAATGTAAGCGGGGCCTTTCATTGCATCTTCCAGGTGTCTTTTGATTTCACTGTAGTTGGGACGGACGCCTTTTCGAGCGTAGGTCGCCAGGAGGATGTCCCTGATAGGCTTTATGCCTTCTACCCATTCGATCGTCCCCGATTCTTCACTTAGTGGCGTAACGGCATATGTTTTGATGTATAGCCGTCGCTTGCTACTTTCTGGGTCCCGTTTGAGGGCACGATTTATGATGCCATTAAACTCCATCAGGCGTTGATCCTTGCGAAGATCATCTTTTGGCTTACAGAGCAGTCCATAGCGTCGACCATCGGACCCCCTGACTGTAATTTTGCGGGGACGCTGAAGCGAACTAAGAACAAGGACCTCGTCCGTAAAAGATTGAATGGTGACTTTGTCTTGAGTGAAACCCTTGTGTCGCCTGATCTTGTCAAGGTCTGCGTCATTGGGCAGTGAGGCAGTCAAGGTTGCTTCGATAGGCACTACAAGAGCGCTCGGTGCAAGCTTGTGGTTGAACTTCAAGTCTTTCGAAAGGCTGACATGAGCTTTACGCGGCTCCACGTGCTCCTCGCAAGCATTTAGCAGACCATCACATAGCCTCTGACCGGCAAGGATCAAAGTCTTTATATCAGCACTGTCGAATTTCAGCTTACTTCTTGGGTCCTTTAGCCTATTGATAATTTCTTGGCCCCGCTCTGCTCTTGTGCGATCAGTGGCACGCAAGACAGGAAATAGTGCCCATAATGCCTCGTTCGGGTAGGCAGATACTATCCTAGTAATCATGCTCGCGAGCTGCTTCCACACCTCAGGTTGCGGATGAGTGATACGGGAGATCAATTGCGGAAGGGCCGAATAAAAGACGTAGGGCGGAATCCGCTCACTGTATTTTTGCAATTGCCTATGAATCGCTTGAAGCGACTTTTGTCGCTTTTCAAAGATGGCAGGGTCTTCTTTAGGTGCCCTGTTCTGTGTCTCAAGCCCGAGATCGAGCCATAATGTAAGAATTTTTGGAATAGTTTCATGCCAGTACTTGTTCCCAAACGGGATGGATCGCAGCAAGTTTTCGATGACCGATTTGGTCATCTCCCCGCTCAAATAAGGCGCAGTTTGTTTGTTCTTGGGTAATGCCTTTTCGGCCTCGAGTAGCTTGTTGTAATGCTTGCCGAGATAATAATGGCCCTTTTCCCAACGTTGAAAATTCTTAGCTGCACGCTGATATCGGACCGTCATGTCAGCTGTCTGACTTTGACCAGATGCATCAAGCCATTTGGCGAGAAGAAGCTGCGCTCTCGCCGAGAGCATGTTCTGTCTTGCGTTGCGTTCGGAACTTTCGCTGTTATCGGCCATTTCAGCATCTGCCCCTTCGAATATGCCAGACTCAATCGCTGAATGAAGGGCTTGAATGGCTTGCCTCTGGTGACCGTCGTGCCACAAGAGTCTTGCTTCTTCCAGCTTCGCCGCGCGATCGCCACAAGAATACGCTTGCAACACAGCATCGTATGCACTGTGAGTGTTACCAGCCTTTCGTGCCAATCGAGCAGTGGTAAGCCATGACCGCCCAATCTCAGTATCTGCAAAGGTTTCGGGTCTGGGTCTCATGATAGCTCGTCTTAAGCCCAGGATATCTTGTTTGTCAGCATTGCAAGAACCGAGCGCGGCGAGTCGTTTGTCGGCGATGTCGAGGAACTTCGAAATACGAGTAATGTCGCCGCTGGTCAAAACCTCAAACTCATATAACATGTGCAGCTTTTTCAGGTCTTGATGACTGGCCTGCAGGGAGCTTGTCCTAGCTTCAGTCATACCTTGTGTGACTGCAGCGCGTAGAGAGGCAATATGGGCAACAAGATTGCTCTCTTTATGGTCTAATGAAGCAACTAAAGCTTGGCCGAGACCAATGTTGAACTCTTTCTCGCGAGCCCACGTTTCATGCTGAACATTCCTCTTCAATCCAGTCATGTCGCCAGTCATCCAATACGCTTCCAACGCAACAGGTAAAATTTGTTTCCTCTTTGTAGCAGCTTGTGAGTCTTTTTCAGCAGCTTGGAGAAATGATTGGGCGTACCTCAGCAAGGGCGCGTACTGTCCGGTTTCGCGGAAGCAATTCAGAAGGCACATTTGAGTCTCCACATCAGATGGCTCACGGGTGACCTGCAGTTCATACCACGCTTGAGCTGCTGTCCATCTACCTGCCTTTGTATGCTGCACAGCCTGTTGTTCTTCACTCAAGAATGAAAGCTGTGTGCCTATTCCCTCAAGGCCGTCTGGCTCGTCAATCGAGGCATATATCTGGTGCAATCTCGAATACATCTCTTCTTCGCTTTCCGACATTCTTGGAGATGGTACCAACTGCCGCTTTTGTCGAATGAATTGTTCCCAATTGAATAGAGCTCGTGCATGTGATCCGCATTCCATCGCCCGCGTCGCCAACACTTCCGCTGGGATGCCGCTAAGGAACTTTTCTACCTCTTGGATCTGTGCCATATCTCTAGCTTCATCAAAATCTCCAGGAGAGTTTCCCGTGCGGTAAGCATCTGCTCTTGTTTCCGCTAGCGTCTTCTTCTTCAGCTTCAACCAACTCGAAATGTAGTCAAGGACTTCAAAGACCGTCTCGCTGCACTTCTTTGCAGTCTCAATCTCGACAACATTGCCAGGCCGACATTCCAAGACAGCCATAAGCTCCCGTTGAATGTCTCGTACTTCCTGGACTGTCCCACCGAGGACGACGTTCAGAATTGCGTAAGGGAGCAGAAAACTGGCAATCGCGAGATCATGACTGCGAACGGTGCGAGCAAGCAGAGGAAAAACCATCTTCGGATTGTCGCCCTTGCCTTTGAACATGAGATCATGTACAAGCGAGCGCAGCCAAGAGCTGTGTCCCGATTCTAATGCAAAGCCAGGATATTCTCTAGTTGTCACATTAACTTGGCTGTTTGTCACCACGTATCGCGAATTTAGGAAAGGTGTCAAGGCAATCCTGACATTTTCTGGCATAGCCAGCCAGCGTTGTTGGACTGATGGTGTCTGTGATGACCGAGTCCTTGCGGTCGTAGCGTCGTTGAATCCGCAAAATTTTAGCAGCTCCTGTAAAACATAAGCAAGAAAACCAAGAGCCCGTGCATTCGTCGTGGATTTGAATGCTTTCACGAGCACGTCTTCCAGCATCAAAACAACCCAGTCAACAGTTTCGCTTGCTTTATCAAAGTTGGACAGCACAACCATCCTTTTCTGCTTTCTTGGCGCCTCAATCCGATTCGGATCGAGGCAGCCTATGATACCAAGCGCCGTCCCACATAACTCGGCCATACCAGCATCGTTGCTTGAGAACTTGGTTGTAATATCTAGCAGAGCTCGAATTAGAGCAGACAGTGCCGGGACTGATTGGTCCGTTGCAGCAGCATCGCGGATGAACTCTTGGTTGTTGGTTAAAAAAGGTACTAGTTCTTTAAGAGCTTGTTGCAGTACGGGCATACTTTCATCTCGCAAGCGCCTTTCATAACCCCAGAAGTGGTTCTCCACGGTCTCCAAGGCCCGAAGACGATCGATCTCCTGAGTTAGCTTGGTCATCAGTTCGATCCCCTTAAGGGAAGGCAGAGTCATGATATGTTCCTGCACAATCTTATTATGCTGTTTTACAAATTCTGACAGTTTGGTTTGACAAGCCGATTGTGTAGACGCAGACAACTGTGGCCAGTGTTGCAAAATGAGAGCAAATGTCTGATCAAGCATATTTCCCGCATCTTCAGGATCCAGAACAGAAAGAAGAGCAAGCCAAGTCGAAAAGGCTGCTTCACAAAGGGCAGGGCGCTCCATGGCTGACTGCAGGAAAGCTTTGATCTGCGCTAAGGCTACACTCGCGTGGCTCTTCGTGAGATGGATCATATCTCTGACGCCCTTTACGCAACGCAGCTTTTCTGAAATGAGAACTGCTTCCTGGACGTCTTCCAGCACATGCGAGAAGTGCGTCATTATACCCAAGATATGGGCATCAAAGAATTCCGTGATGCGCTTGTTAGACCTAGATTGTCCGCGTGACTGCCCGGGTGACCGCTCTACCAAATTGGCGAAGATCTGTATTGCACGGTACGAACGAGCTTTCTGATTTTCTGCAGAATCGCCGGATTGCTTCAGCATCTCGCACGCAGCAAGCACAGGGTCGATCTTGACCAAACTTGTCAAGTCGATCCCGCGAAATGAAGGTGACACATCTGACAGACATCGAAGTGCTTCCTCTTCTGGATCTGCAACCGGCTGGTTGAGGAGTAATGCCAGGATTGCAGCGAGGTTTGTAGCGGGTTGGACACAAAGCTGGTGTATAGATTCCCCTTTGCCACGAGCAGCAGCAATTCTTTGTAATATATCACGTTTCCTTGTCAGAACTAACGTAGGAATTGTGTAGTGTTGAGTCAGGACAAGAAAGCGGTCGATATCGATCCTCAGCAATTCGCATAGAGACTGTACTTTCTGCGGCCGAGAATGCAGATCACGTACTGCTGATAATGCAACACTACTCCAGAAAGGCCGGAATAGATCCATCGTGGTCTGCTCCTTTGCAGCAGCTAAGCTCTCGATTTCTTCGAAAGCCGTACTGCTGATCAGTGAATTCGAATGACCAAGGTATTCTACCAACTGCATCAGGACTAGATTGAGCTCCTGCTCGCCACAAGTGAGTGCGACTTGGCCCCAAGCTCCGATTACAGTTTCTTGTGCGTCGAGTGTATCTCGGCTTGACAGTCGTCTCAGGTATTCCAGAGCTGTATGCCTGTTCTTAGACTTAAGATCGTGTGATAAGTCGGCCCTTAAGAAATGCGGGAGACAATGGCCAGCAGCCACACGGAGCTCGCGAATTGAGCTGTGCAATGAACTTAAACAAAGCCTGCCGAAGTCTGTCGTAGACAGCTCCAGAATAGCTGGATCTTTAGTTACGCTTGCGCACGCATGAACTGCGAGCATAGCAGACACTCTTTGACGCCTATACTCTCGCTGATTTTGTACTTTAAGGAGCTCGACGATTAAACGGTATGTCACATCGAAGTCTATACTACACAGGTGAGCCAGAAGCTGCCAGACTTCACACTGCTGGTCTTCCCGGAGTGTTTTGTAGATGTTCGGGCCAACGACTGGAATTTCGGTCAAGGCATTTCCTTCATGTCCAGTGAGTAGCTTAGTAATGCGATTTATGAGACAACTTTGTTGATCTTGCGCAGTTTCAGGGGCCATTTTCCTCCGTTTCCGCCTTGGGTCGCCTAGCTGCGGGTCCGAAATATTCATACTGGTGTCTGCCAAAGTCGCTTGAATCGCGCCGTCTGCCATAATGTTACCTTGGTGGAAAGCATCCCTCATGGCAACAATACGCTCGGGAAGTTCATTTCCTTTAGCAAATCGACATAACCATATCATAATCGAGATCTTGAGATCTTCGTGCAGTGAATCGAAAGACGTATTGGAGGCCAGACGGTCAAGCACCCTGAGGATGAAGTCCTCTACGACAATGCTGATACCATCGAGTGCTCGTGTCAAAGCAGTAGCGAGAGACTTCTGCAATTCGGCAGATAATTTGGTCCGAGTGCAGTCTTCGAGGAGGTCACATAGGATAATTGTATTGCATGATAGGCTCAGCATGGCCTTTGCCACACGCTCCCATTGCTTTGCAGCCTCTAGCGCTTTCCTATGCCGTTGCATAACCCTTTGCAACCGGTTTGCCGTGGCATATCTCCAAACATGATCAAAGCATGCCAGGTTTGACAATAGGATTGCTAGCATGAATGCATGCGAAGGGGATGTAATCGTGGTCTGGCACTCGAAAGGCAAAACAATTGCGTTTTCAGACATAGGCCAGAACTTTGCAACGCTGCGAGCCGTGGGCACTTTGATAGCAAGATTCAGACTCGGTGATAACGGTGCTTCAAGTGCAACAATGGCTTCTGTGAAAGGAATGAGCTTGAGAATACTTACCGTGCCTGGAACTTACGTACCGTCTACCATATCCTGGCAGACTTGTTTGAACAGCTTTTCATAGTGCCAAAGCTCAGAGGAAGATACAAGGGCAGCAACCGCACATTCAATAAGGTTTGAGATTGGTAGTTCTTCACATCTCGGTCGTCCGCAGAGAGCAGCCAATTGGACCAGGAGTGGGAGAGCTAACTGCGGTCCATTATCATTTGTAGATGTGAATAAGACTTCAGGCTGGCGCTCTATGGTCTTTTCAATCACCGCAATGCTGTCCTTTGCTTGTGGTATCAAGACGTCAAACTGGGCAAAAGGATCGTCACGAGCGAGAGGAGCCAGGCCAGCCTCTGCGACAACGCTGACCAGAGCAACGTTAGTCTTCAAATCGGTTTCCTGGACCTCTCCTGGATTATTAAGGATTTCATGAAGGAGCTGGGCGAATGTTGGTGTCTCGCCATCCGTTAGCGGTATATCTGGTCGAGTTTGATTCTGCACAATCTGGGCTGCAAGGGTCGACGGCGGTGGAGCATCAGCATTAAAATGGACACCATTCATGATGAAAGTCCGTGAGTATGCGAGTTCATATCTGAAATCGTGGAGTAGAGACCTTAGGTTGTCACAATCCCTCAGATCGAATTGATGAAGTTTGCCATCGTGTTAAAGCACACGCGCTGCCCCGCCGCGTCTTCACTTCCGAAGATTACGCGGGATCTCGTGATCATAGATCCAGGTAAAGGTGATATCAGATTCTTCTTTAATTCGATATTGAAATTTATCTCTCTTCTCAGAAATTGTATCAAAGAACAGCATGGCCGTGTTCCCATCAAAAAAATTCCGTTCGTCTTCCTACAATGGTTCCGCCGCCGCGCGCTATCGTGCGGCCCTTTCCAAGCACCCCTTCGCTCTCTTCGGACTACCCTTCATCGCAACGATGGTCCTTGGCTCTTTCTTCCTTACGCCGGCAACTGCTCTTCGATATGAGAGACATGACAGGAAGGTGCAGCAGGTGACGGAGCAAGAAAAGCTGGGCATGTCAAAGGAGAAGCGTAAAATTGATCTCCGGGATGAATACTACGTAGGTTTTAGAAAGTTGGAAAGAACTGCGCAGCAGATATTAACGCGATTTATCAGAGATTGGCAGCAAAGGACCTGGATAAATGGGAGCAAAAACGAATTAAGCGATTACCGGGTGAGCCGGATGGGGTATTGTAAAAGATGAAGAGAACGTGATTCCGAATTTTAGCGAGCGGTGTCTGGCGTGAAGTTTGTACCTGGATGAAGAAAAAATAATAATTAAAATAAGCACCAATAGATGGGTTATGTGCCATATCTGCAAGCAGGCGACGATTCCATAGTCTCTATATGACAAATGACAACGCCGGGCTTCAACCTGCGCCATGCTCCGTCCGCTCATCAATGCATCCAGTGGTGACCATTACACCTTAAGGTTATTCGGCCCATTGGACTCCGGCTTCACCGTCCCATCCAACGCTGGACTGCCAGGCATCGGCGACCGACAGACCTTCGGCCTCCCACTTAGAGTATCTACAATTTCCACAAGGTTCGTCCAGAATTCATCTTTGGGGCGTCGATCCTTCCAATCTGTCTCTTCGCGTTCAATCTTTTCCATGGGGGAGAACTTGACTCTGGCACCGCGGATGCCAATAACCGCTGCGGACATTGGATCTTCATTAATCTCCTCTTTGGATTTACCTGCGAAACTCTCGAGATACTGGCAACTTTTTACGCCGAAACGAACAGCTCTCACGCGATCCATCGGGCTTGGCGTGCCACCCTGTTGTACATGACCTGGCACGGCAAAGCGAGAATCAAACCGGCCGCCAGACTCCTCTTTGATAATGTTGGCGATGAGCTCAGTGGTGTAGACCTTGCTCGCCTTCTCGTTGCTCAAGATGATCTTGCCAGATCGCTCACGTCCAGCGTCCTTGGCGAACTGATCTTTGAGGAATTTGATATCTTCCACGAGCATGTTCAGGTGAATACCCTCTTCTGGAGTGTATACCGCGACCGCCCCAATGCTCAAGCCCGCGATAGTGGCAATGTAACCGGAATAGCCACCTTGCGTTTCGACAACGAAGACCCTCCGGCGGCTGGCACTCGCTGATTGCTTAATTGCATCGCAGTAGTCGATGAGGGCATTCAAACAAGTGTCAGAACCAACACTGTATTCCGTTCCGGGGACATTATTCGAGACAGTAGCTGGAAGGACTACCATCGGAATTTTAAAGGCGTCGTACTTCGCTCTTGCTTTCCTCAATTCCGAAACAGAAGTGAAAGCCTCGAAACCGCCGATGACGAACAAGGCTTCGATATTATATTTTTCGAAAGCAAAGGCGGTCGTGTCCATGTCGGCGGAAGGCAAGCCGCGATTCGTACCAATTTCCGAGCCACCTCTCGAAGCCCAATTCTCAGCGTCCAGCCAGCCCATTTCACGGACCGATCCCAGTGGCTTGTCAGAGTGATGCCTGCATAACCCAGGGAACCCATTATGCAAAGCCACGGGCGTGTGACCTTTCGTCAAGCAATATGCCACTGCCGCTCTCGTGGCTGCATTCATGCCACCAGCAGGAGCGCCGACGTGAATGATGCCAATACGTAATCGCTTCTCTTTGGGAAGTTCTAAATGAGTCTTGTCCGTAGCAGTCGTAATGTTGAACGCCTGGAGAAACTCGTCAAACTCTGCATCGCGTCCTTTCATGGCAGCCTCAAAATCCTTCTTCTCTATATTTGCCGCCACTTCTTTTGTCTTGGCTATGGCATCCAGCAATGGTTTTCGCACGATCTTGTTCTCAACGATACAGATGACCGGGGAGGGCGTCTCCGGCGTTGCTTCGAGCACGGCCTTGACAGCCTCCACGCCCTGCAACGTCGCCAGCATCCGGTCGTACGCGGTTGGTGGACCACCACGCTGAACATGACCGAGAGTCGTCACTCGGGTGTCCAAACCGACTCTCTTCGTTAGACAATCCTTAACGTGTCCGGGTGAGATATGCTTCAGGTCACGGTCATGTGCACCTTCCGCAACGACTACGATGGTCTTTCGCTTGCCCATCAACCTATGCTGCTTGACAATCTCAGTCATCTCATCCTCCCAATCACCTTTAGGCGGATTCTCGGGAATGAAGATATAGTCCGCGCCGCAGCTGACGCCCGCCATGAGTGCGAGCCAGCCGCAATGCCTGCCCATGACTTCGATCACAAACGCACGCTGGTGAGAGAAAGCAGTAGCATCAATATAGTCGATGGCCTGACATATGCGATGGAGCGAACTGTAACATCCAATCGTAGCATCTGTGCCACTGAGATCATTGTCGATCGAGCCGACGAGCCCGACGATGTTCAGGTGCCTATACGGCTCGACTTGCTTTTCTGTGCGCTTCCCTGTGGAGACAAGCTCTTCCATGAGACTAGGCCACTCCGCTCTGAATTTGTCCGCACCCGTCAATGAGCCATCACCACCGCAAATCACCAGGGCGTCGATGCCCTTTTCGATCATGTTATTCGCAGCGGTCAGCCGACCTGCCCGCTCCATAAACGCCATACATCTTGCAGTTCCGATAAGCGTACCACCTTCTGACAGCCAACCACGCACGTCTTCCCACTGCATCTCTTTGATTTTGTCTCCCCCGTCTACCAGGCCTTGGTAGCCCTCGTATACCGCGAAGGCCGTGCAGCCGGAAGCGATGGTTTGCCGCACCACGGCCCTCACTGCGCCGCTCATCCCGGGGGAATCGCCTCCAGAAGTCATCACTGCTATCCTCTTTTTACTTCCCGGCATCCCGGGAGGTCGTAGACTGACCTGCGCCATGGTCGCTGTTCGAGCAATTCCGTTCGCAAAGCGAGGGGGCGGAGGTAGTCCGAGTCGACCACGTACCGACCTTTTCCTACGTTAAAGGCAAGGAAATATGCACCGCCGGAGGCTTCCCTCCGATTCTTCACAAAATTTGTAAAACACGTGCAACAATTGGGGACGCGAGGAGCCCCGCTATGATGTTGATGGTTCTCACCGATCGATAAGCGGGCTTGCTTCGGCGAATATCTTCGAGTATCAGGGCAGGCACTGCACTCGTCGAAATATCTATTGGAGCTTCTGAATATAAGAGGAATGCTCAGAAAAAGCGATATTTCAGCTTGATAAGCTCTTTCAATGTCTTAAAAAAAAGCACTTCCACCGCGATCGGCTGAGCTCTCGGGTCCAGCCAGTTACCGGGCGAGCAAGTTCGGCGATCTGCAACTAAATCATTTCCAGCCTCGTTGATATGTGGAACGTACATTGCAACATCATAGTCGAATCGAACGGGGGACGGTCCTCTGCAGCAGTGAATAATAATTCATGTGACGCTACAGAATATTCTCCCAATCCTTCCAAAAGGCCTTATCTGTCTCTGTCGAGTTGTCTATATTCCACGTTATTTTCTTGTCCCGCGACGAGGCAACCTCTAATACCCCAGAAACGCTATCCAAAGTAATCCACGCCTGGCAACACTTATTTGCCCCAGAAGGATCTTGTTCTCGAGAAATAATTGCTGCGTGCTCATCACAACTCCAATTTTCACCTCCGACCTCTACCAAGGCTTTCGCCAGCGCGAGAGACAGAGCGTGATCTGCTGCGCTCTGCACATCATCGAAATTGTCAAAGGTGAAGGAGCGCTGATTGGGAGTGGTGAGTGTGAATAGTGTACCAAAGTTTCGGGAGAGGGTAGTTTCAAAGTGCAGCTTCATGGAGATGGACTTGATCGAAACATGTTCAATCACGACACTGGCATCCGACTTCCACGGCTGCAAAAGCCTTGCGACCAATGACTCAGCGGTAGCGGGTTTGGGGTTTTCATCTCCTGCGTACTTGAAGCGAGGCTCGCTTATGGTGGCATCAATCCCAGCTGTGGAAAGTAGAGATTTGAGCTGGGCATAGTAATTTTTAGTTTGCAGCAATGCTCTGTGGTGTAAGATGAGTGACATGATCGGGCGAAGGATGGGAAGGATCGGCCGTTCTTCATTGCCCAACCCAGACATCGGGGCAGGTACTTCTGATCTTTTCTTCAATCGATCTCGATGTGCATGAGTCAATAGCATGCGTGCCACCAGCGCTATAGCCTGGGCCAATGAATCTTCGCTAGAACTTGTACTTGACTGCTTCGCTTTTACTGCGTCGAGAGATACTAGCTCAAATGCTATCTCAGGTACAGTGATGCCACACTCCACGTTTGGATTGAAGTTGATCTCGTTCCGTCGCATGCTGATACCCAGACTTTTCAAGGTGCGAGCCTCGCGAATCACCTCGTAATAAAGTTCTTCGTCATACATGCTGTCGCGGGCATGGCGAATGCGAGATTCCAGTGTAACTTCTTCATCGTCTAGAAATGTCGGGATTTTAGACGTGCCGATAATGTTTCCATCTCGTCTCAGAAGGACCCGCATAGCTCGTGGCTTGCTACCGATGCCGCGCTCGAGTACAATTGTTCCATCTTCAGTTGTGTTGAGCGCAGCTACCCCCTTGCGCGAAAATTCTGGTGCACTCTCGCTGAATCCAAAAGTGACCCCAAGCTTGTGCTGCTGGCCAGGGATACGACAGATATTCCATCCTTTCTCACTAATGGAGAGAACCTGGTTCCAGTATCGCGTCTCCATCCGAACATTCTCTTGAAGCCTATTAGCAGCAGCAATTAATCCGTTTGCGGAGTCCTGCAAACTTTCCATGCGAACGTTTATTGCTATGAGCTCGTCCTGGGCTTGCCTAGCCTTGTCTTCAGGCATCCTCTGCCAGATGTCCGTCCCTAAAGTGCCTGGCTGAACTTCCTGCCGCAGGTTCTGCGAGATAGTTGTGCTTGCCTGTGGTGCATCCTTTGACAGAACCAAAGATACAAAGTCTAACGCCATCATAGCATCATTGTGAGCAGCGCCTACATATTGCACCATCTCATTTCTCGCCTGTAGAAGGTCGGCCACGTTTTTGGGTTTGCTCACTGGTTGGCTGGCACCTTCTTCCTCTTCATCCTCACCTTCTTCGCTCTCGCTTGACTCAAGAGCTCCCTCGCCAGCTATTTCTGCTTGTAGGGAGGTTTCGGTGATATTTCGAAAATGGCCGCGTTCCAAATTTGCGCGCGGAAGGATGTCCTTGAGAGATGCTTCCTCGTTGGAGTCGCGTGCCCATGGTCTTAAAGAAAGCGAGGGCATATCTGTATTCGTAGACTACCGTTATCACAATCCTCTCGACCAAATGAGCGGCGATGTCACTCTATATCTAGTGAGCCTGGTTGCGCATTCCTGCCTTGAAATCATTAGCAGCGTCGGATCCTTGGAGGATGGAGTGAGGCTAGCGTACGGCCAGTGTCGGCCCGATCCTGCCTCCCGCATCCGCTGAGCATGTGAAACCCACGGAGACCGCCGACCGCGCATATAAGTTGACCATTTGTTTGTCGACATGCTGTGTAGAAACAAATCTCCGTGGAGCAGTTGACCGTATCTAAACCGATGCAAACATGACGACCAGATACCGAGTCGAATGTAAGAGTCCATGAGACGATGATGTTCGAAAATCACCGGCTGATACAGTGAAGACGCGCTTAAGACACACCGCCGTGATCAACTTGTTTGTCTGCTCATTCTCTACTAACAAGCTGCTATACTGATGCACAGCAGATCGAATGGATCAAAGGGCTCCTGGCAGTTCCTTTCGTGCTTCTTTCCCAACCGACGGCTATCTATAAACAGGACACCTCGGCCGTGACCGCAATGGCTGCAAATGCCCATTCTCGCTACGCACAAATAATGAAGGATGTCGAAGACCTGATCCGTGATCATATACTACATCAGGAAAATAAATCTTCAACATCATCAAAATTGAAATTACTCGTCCCTTCGGTCGGCGTCTTCTTCACTCCTTTGCCGCTGCAGGACGCTTTTGCATATCAAGACAAGAAACGATTTATTAGCTCCCGTCGTTTTGTCGCGCCGAGTTTCAACGACATTCGTCTCATACTCAACACCGCGCAGGTAATGGCTCTTGTTCGTTCCAGCAAGTTGGAGTTAGTCACGTTTGATGGAGATGTGACACTCTACGATGACGGTGAATCTCTGAACGATGACAACCCTTGCATCCCACGAGTCCTCGAGCTCATGAGAAAAGGTATCAAAATTGGAATTGTAACCGCCGCAGGTTACACCGAAGCGGAGAAATACTATGAGCGCCTCCATGGTCTGCTTGATGCTGTCGCCGCGAGCGATAGCGACAATAAACTGGAACACCATCTTGTTGTCATGGGCGGGGAAAGTAATTTCCTATTCACCTACGCCCCTAAGGCATCGTGTAAACTTGAGCCTGTAGCGAAAGAAGATTGGCAACTCCATGATATGCAGTCATGGACGGAAGATAACGTCAAGGCTCTTCTAGATGTGGCGGAAGGCGCGCTGAGGGATTGCATCGACGCGATGAACATGCCGGTCTCGGTTTTACGAAAAGAACGGGCAGTGGGCATCTTCCCGCCGAAAGGCGTACGTCTTGCACGCGAACAGCTGGAAGAGACCGTGCTTGTAGTACAGCGCATTGTAGAGAACTCTCAGGCAGGAAAGCGCATCCCGTTTTGTGCTTTCAACGGAGGCAATGACGTGTTCGTCGATATTGGCGATAAAAGCTGGGGCGTGATGGCCTGCCAACGGTATTTTGGTGGCATCGAAGGTGGGAAGAGTTTACATGTCGGGGATCAATTCTTATCTGCCGGGGCGAATGATTTTAAGGTGAGTTCAAGCGGCCGCTTTTAGAAGAACTGATCTGGCTAAAGACAAGTCCACTTTCTAGGCACGCCTAGCATGTACGACCGCTTGGATCGCCAGTCCTGCGGAAACATGTAATTTGCTTGATGAGATTGCAAATTTGAGCCCTTGAAGAAGCTCAAAAGTCGAGTAAGTCTAAGCCGCCGCCACAGTGCAAGGCTCGTCCATCGGCACCGCAACTGGGTCAAAGTTGCCAAGCCAATTGTGAATCCAATTACGGGGAGATGACTATGTCAAGTTCCCTTCGAGTGACCGTAGTTCATCCACTACCCTTGGCCCGACTCATAGGACCCCAATTTTCACCGGGATTTTGCTGGTATCTCACCAATTTTTTCCCCGACGGCTTGTCTTTTCCGAGGGCTTCATCAAATACTATTTTCAATAGCGACGGTTCTTCAAGCGGTCTCGCGCCAGATTGCGTCTTTTCATCAGTAGGAATTTCATTTGAGATCCCTGGACCTGGCTTGCCATTAATAGTAGCGTGTCCATCTTTGCCCTCTTGAAGCTTGCGGACCTTCTGCATGATATTCCATCCCGCCAGCCCCTCCTTCAACGCTCCTTCCTTGATCGGCTGTCTCTGACGTACCCACTCCCGCATAATCTCCCATATCACAGTCCAGGGTGCGTCAGTTTTGATACTACCTGGCTTGCAGTGGCTTCTTGTGGCACGATATCCTAGGTGACGTATCGCACCTTTGATTGCCGCCTCTGGTGGCGCAACGCAATGAATGACTTTGGACAAAGCGGAGGGAATAAAAAAGAAGGGATGGGGGTCCACAGTTTCTGGACGAGTTTTTGGTATCGCATCGTTCATGCTGTTCCCATCTTTAGCGATTCTCCAAAGAACGTCCGCCTCTGGTATCACGATCAGTTCGTCAAGGGCAGTGTCCAGCATCCCTTCGATTCTCTGCTTTGTCTGATAGATCTCCTTGTCGGCAGCCCGAGCATCTGCGAGAAGTCGCTCCACAAATGCTGCATTGTGCAGCGGGCCGGCCCACATCGGGCCTGCGATGTGCATCTTACTGTTACAATGCGTACACAGCCTCTCTGCGCTTGGGGCTTGTGCGATGGAATGCTTGAAGTTGAAAGTTGGATTCTTCTCCAGCTCCTTCGAGACTTTCCCAGTCTGTCTAATATTCCGCCCGAGCATTTGCGTATACCATGCCCCACATCCGGCGTCGCAATCGTAAACTATCATCGTCTTGCCGGAGAGAAACTTGACGTCGGCAGGCGACTTGGTCACACGGACAAAAATGCGAATGTAGAAGTCGATGCTGAGTGAGAGGAGCGGCTCTATTGCCATTCCATACCTGGCAGCTGAGGATGCGATTGAGTTGAGGATCAGTCGCAAGCCACCTTCGTGTGAGTGGGGGCCTTTGATAGGCATCCCACCGTAAAGCGAATATGTCTTCTCGCTGTAGCCGCAGGATGCGAAAACACCAGAATCTGTGCAGGTGACACAGAGAAGGCCTCCATCGTTTAGCGCTTGGAGTGCAGAGTCGATGAATGGAGCGGCCGTTCCATATGGGTCGAGGTCAATGACATCGTATTTCCCGCTGATATGGTGAGGGCCATGGCTGTCATCAGGGGGATAAGCGGCTCGATACATATGACCTATCGCATTGCCTGTAGTAACCGTAATCTTGGATGTCAGCTGGTTGTGCTCAACATTCGTTTTGATGCTCTTTGTGGCCCCTCGATCCATGTCGTTCGCTACGATTGTAGTGGCGAAAGGTATTTCGGTAGCATATCGCAAGGCACGAAGACCAGTGGCGGAAAGTGCGTCTAGGATGCGATATCTCGGAATCCATGAAGACGTGTTCTGTATCCCATCCGCCGAGCCGGATCCTGATTGGGGTTCATCTCTGTCGTTTGGCCCCAGGTCCCCATTTTCACCGAGCTTTCCTTCACTCTCCGCACATAAGGTGTCACCATTACCAGTTGAATGCGATGTAGTGTTATCCATTGGCGCATGTGCTCCGTCCACTGTCTGACCTTCAGTTGGAAAGCCAGTGCCATCCTCCAATTTCACCAATTTACCGCTTCCATCCTGGCGGTCGTCAACTTCCTGCCGTACTTCTCTCCTCTTACGCTTCCTCTCCTGCTTATTCTGTGCCTTGATTGAGGTCTTTTCATGACGTGCCCTCCTCTTCTCGCACAAATCCCTACCAAATGCTTTTATCGCCAGGACGCTCAAATCGCGATTGAACTGCTGGACGGGGTTGTAAAACACATTCTGCTGCCGCGATTGTTCGACGCTGGCATCACTATCTGTCGCAAATGAGGCGTCAGCCATGTTGAAGTGGCTGCGCAGTGAAACGGATTGACAAATGCGTTTGCTCACCTGATTTGACTGCCTTGGGGTCTACCGATGTGCGCGTGTTGGGAGGAATGAGAATGTACGCTTTGCCTTCTTTTATAGTCGTGTATATCTTCGCGTCATGCTCCACAGTTTGGCCGATCGCAGGAGCTGCGGACAATGGCACCGACGATAGAGAAGCCATTGTCCGAAGGAGAGCGCAACCGGGTTTTTGCAGGTAGAAGAATGGGGTTACGTATCGTTGACTCCAGCAAGTGACATGAGGGAATACCTTGTACATGCGGAGGGATTAGGTATAGTCGAAATTTTGATTTGCTGGGTTTTATTCAAAAGACGAAGATTCTTCTAAAAGCATGCACAATCTTCAGGTGTCATGATCACGCTCGCGCACGGACCAAGGGAAAATCTGTAAACAAGATAGAACTCAAACTGTTTGTTATTTGCATACAATACTGCAATTCTGAACGATTCCTTATTTGCATACGATCTTTCAATTATGACTGAATCGGTATGTTAAAAGTACAATTAATACTAGTAGTGCATCAATTATTATTCTTTCATTGCAATTCCACTCCGTTTACATTTCATCAGTCTTAACGCCCTCCAACATACATTCGATTAAATTTTATCCACCAGCGACATGTTACATTTCAGCCTGCCTGATAAATTCCGAGAGCAACGATGTGTGGATTCATCATGCTATTTATTATCAGCATTGGATCTGATCGATAGAAAGAACTATCCGACTCACCTCAGATTATACGGGGTCAGGTACAAATCAACATCCGTCAAAGCAATGAACATAGTGCCATTCACAATTTGCTGGCCGTCCTGGTATACCGTGGCGTTGGGCTGATATGTATAGCCTTGGTTTGGCCCAGTGATTGTGAGAGGAGTGTATGTTAAGTTCAGCTGGTTAACCCAACCTACATAAGTCGGTTCACCAGCGATACCTCCCTTGGCCGTTATGTAACTATTGTTCGGACCCACGGCCTGCCCAGGAGCATCCCACTCTAACAATACCTGTTTTCCAGGGAAAGAGAGTGGTTCAGACCGGTTACGGCTGATCGCTGGACCGCAACCATACCCAGTCTTATTCAGGTTGATGCAACTCTCGTCCTCTGGCGGAATAGTGGACGGGCTAGAAGTACGATTATCAGTCGTCTCCCAGTAGCCAGTGTCGTTCGGCGACACCCGGTTGATATTTGCCTGATTCTTGACGTGCAAGGCGGGAAAATTTTGCCACGCAAGACGAGTGGTATTCTCAGGGCACGAGCTTATATATGGCGCCAGATAAGTCCAACTCCACGATTGCGGAATGCCTGCCTCAAACCATACCGGCATCGGGAACAGGCCGGATAATTGGCGGAAGGCCATTTGTTGCCGTCCCTCAGTTGCAATTGATTGATGCAGCAGCTGAGCAACTTCGCGGCTATCAAGATGGCTTATGAAGCCCCAAACTCCTATGTTCCAGGCCCAAAGTCAGTTCATGTCTTGCATATCTTCGATCAAAGAAGAGTGCCAATGAATGCTCCACATACCGGATTCTCCGAAACGTGTTAAAATCTGGTTAAAATCTACAAATTCCCGCACGTTAGTATAGGGATAGTTGTACGTGCATTGCGGCGGTGCTGTCTCCCCGAGCATGTTCGACAGTAACGTTGCGTGCCCTTGCTCTTGCTGTCCCATAAATCGGATGAGCTCGACGTCTTCACTCGTCAGACCTGCTTCCAAGAAGTCTTCGTCGGAGAAAGTCGCTAACCCATTGTTAAAGCAGTCCAGTTCAATCCATTCTTGGTAAAGGCCCAGAGTGATAGATTCGTAGTCGAAGTCGCTCTCTACCATATAGCGCGGCAGAGTCCCGTTCGTCCCCGCTCCTCCGGCGGGCTCGTAAGGGATGGGCTGGTCATGTTGCAGCTTGCCGTTCGTGTTGTAATACGTTGCATATGGGGCAAGAGGAAGTGTCGATATCGTCTCAGCGAGCGCGGTTGTCGACACAGCCCCCGTGACTGTTGGAGTTCCACTATAAGGGCCATGCGTAGTTGGCCCTGTGGGATGTGGGCTTCGCTGGGTGTCAGCTGCCAACCAGCCTGATGTGGGCGCGTCCGTGTCGATGGCTGATATTATTGAGTCGTGTCCAAAGCTACTCGGGAAAGCGGTTACAGGCGTCGGGGCGTAGCTGGCAAAGGGAGCGTCAGCATCGGTATAGCCTGAGACCGAGCCACTTTGATCGATAGCGACCACAGTTGCATTTCCGTTTGCGGATGAGCCAGATGAGCCATATCCTAATGAAGGTGAGAAAGTCGCTTCAGCAGCGCTGAAGATGCTCAAAACGGGCCATGTACTGCCACCCTTCGGAGCGGGTGCCGCGGCAACGAGACAACTGAAAAGTGACAAAGACCCGGCAGTCCTGGCATGCATGTTGACTGAGGTGGGATGAGAGATTCTAAATCTCAAAGGGAGACAAATTAGATTTCGTCGTTTTACAGTCACAATCTTATATACAGATTGAGCCTGCGTAGGTACCTTTGCAACAAATCTTCACCTCTGGCCCCATGATACATCATCATGACACTTTGCAAATGGATAGAGACACAAAGATCACCACTCTGCAATCTCGTCACCCCCCAAATCGGCAGGTCCGTTGTCGGAAGCAAACCATACTGGGTACAATTTGATGCGATGTGAAAGAAAGACCCGTCAGCCTCATAACCAATCGCAGCCATGAAACGCAGAAAACCTTCTGGATCTGGCTTCTGTGCCGTCACCATGCTCGCTCGACTAGACAAACTCCACTGAGCAGCGACATCTTGGTGGAAGCGAGAGGTCATTGGCGTGAAGTGTGCTTGTTGAGTGGCGAAGCCAAGCCGGCCATATCAGACGGGCGTAATCGATTCGACATGCCATGCCAGTCGCTCTCGCTTCATCGTTCATCTATGGTATGAGAGATGCATGACGAAAGATGATCAAATATCTCGAAGGTGGGGAGGACGGCTGATGCACGATGCCGATGCGGCTCTGTGATCTTCCCGCCGGTCTTGGGTGCGCTCTCCAACAGCAGTCAGCCAACGGTGGCCGTATATGACCTACGACGACCAATGCGAGATCGCCTGATTAGCGTTTTCCGCAAATGCCGGAGTCTTGAGTCCTGGTAGCTTGCTGTACCATAAGCAGGGTGCAAGGAGTGATATTATGCATGAGGATGGAGATATCCAATCCCAATGCTCATCTGCGTATTGCCCATCGTTTACGCAAGAGTAGACCACCAAGATTGCACTCCTGCAGATACCGAAGTCCACATCTACTGCGGTGGCGGCGAAGGCTTCAATACACCGGACATATACGAAGATAGCAAGACATCCAATCCGCGATCATCCTTCGTCTGTGCTGGCAGCCAGGACCCAAGGTCCACTAGGATTCATTGATGAAGTCCGAAGCTGAGTTTCGAAACTAGATTTGTATAAGGAAGCCCGCGGATGGAGCGGAATGAAAGTCGTCGAATCTTGTCCGGGATCCTGCATGCAATGTCTAATCGCTCTGGACGTAGGGGAAGCGGGAAGTAACTCAGATTCAAGTACAGCCGTCATAGATTCGTGTATGCTCTAGTGGGCAATCGCTTGCACGTCACTTGCGCATATCGTTAAATATAGTGGATTTCAGATGCAAGGCCTGTCGTGGTAGGTCTAGGTCTTATTTTGGCAATTAATGATAATTCCCAGTCTGATCTGAATGCCACTTGATGGAAGAGTATTTCAGTTTCTTGTGTGAGTCTCAATAAATTTCGCGCCCCTAAATGTTGTGATGGCCAGGATTTACCCACTTTCGAACCTTGCATAGTTTATGACACATCTTGCATCAACTTTTGGAAAGCTGGGCCAGCACTGAATGGAAATCCAAGGCCTTCTGAGACGTGAAGTAAGTGACCACCGCCTCGTAGATGTCGCCTTTCACGCTCGTGCCTAAATCTCTCCATACACATACACATATGCATATGTAAATGCATACACATTTATGTCTATACCTATATATCTATCTATATATATATATGATTGTTCGTGTGCAGACAACATAGGCAAATAGAATGAAGAGAAGTCCAGCCAGCTGAACAATCTATCGTGCATTGAGTAAGAAGCTGAATTTACACCCGCTACCAATGTTTTGCCAAGATTCTCATCTTTGTTACAAGGCCCATATATACCAAATTCACTATCTGGTCTAGCTTTATCTTTGAGGGTCACTCGAATCGAACTACGGTAATGCACTTGTATTAAGAAAATTAATGGAATAAGATATGATTCTGCCAGTTGCTGGACGGCGAACGATGAATAGCGCGATTACGAGCCATTTCTACAGCCTAGACACGATCAGATCATGGCTGAAATCTGGCTCACTAGTTATCTAATCGTTCGGAGTGTGGAGCAGTGGTATCTTGGTTCCATCCGGATCGGCCAATTTGGCGTGCATTGTCGCCGTGACCGTGCCGCCATCTACGCGCTGCCGCCTCAAGTGGTACATATAGAGACAACGGCTTGGCAGAGTGGTACGGCCTTTCTGTCAATTTTGTCAAGAGCGTGAGCAGCCCAAAATATCTGAATGGGTTCAAAAGCTATCTGGATGCTACCAGACAACTAAATGCATAAAGACTGCATCGGGAGGAGCCAGAAATGGCATTCAAGGAGGCTTGGCACTTTGAAGAAAACTATATATAGAGGTACGAGGTTTTGCTGCACAGAGTTGGGAGACACCACCTAAACAAGCCTCGATGGCAATAAATGAAATATCACATTCCTCACCGACATGGGTTAATGTATGTCGTTACATCATAGAAACACAAAAGTCTCGCCCACAACCCAACATTCTGGCCCCAGATTCTCCCATTCAACGCCCATAAACACCCACGCAATACCGCATGCATGGCGGATAAATGTCTCTCTAGCCGCTTCATACTCACACGCACAGATTAAGAGTTTATTAGCTCCGAAGCGCACGTAACCTCTCACCCAAACGGTCCTCGCGCTCCTCCTCGGCGGGTGCGGGGGCCTTGAGGTCGGCGGCGGGAGTGGCGCCGGCCATCTCATGGCTCAGCTCAACGCCGGCCTCGTCCGCCACCTGACTCATCAGTCGATCGACATCCTCCTGTGGCGTGGCCACGGCTGTGGTATTTGATGTCGCGTTCTCGTAATATCCAGTCGCGACGTCCAGATCTTCAAATTGCGATTCGAAGCGGTCCATCACCGCGGAAATCTGTGTTACCGCGGAGGCGGGAATTCGTCAGTCGGGATCCCGTGGATGGGACTTATGTACCGTCCGTGTTGACGAGAGGGGAACGCTTACCTTTTCCAAATCCATACTCTTCATCGCGCTGTCCATGCCCTTGACGACATTGGCCATGCTGCCCGTAACCTGGCGCATAGTCACCGCGGTTTGGACACGCGAAGCGACGGCGTCGATGCGGCTGCCCAGGCGCAACAGGTTCACCTTCTCGCTCTGTTTGCGGATTGCATTCTGCGCATAGATCTTGGCGATATCCGCGTGGCCCTGTTGGATGGCTTTCTTCAGCTTTGCCTTCTCCGTCTGCTCGTCCTTGCCCGCCTTGGCCGCTTGTCGGTTCAGCTGTTTCGCCGTGAATTTGAGATTAAAGAGCGCCTTTTCGAGGCCGGACATGTTAACCAAGGGAGGGGCGAAAGCTGTCGTAGTATGAGAAATATGGGAGGGAAGAGGGTGACGCGGAGTTGGTCGTAGATTGCTGCCCCGCGATTACGGTAAAATGCCGGAATCTTCGAACAGCTTGCGGAAGAGATGGAATTGCAGTTTTATGAGGAATGGTACAATGGTTCAATTCGTGTGCGTAGACGGTCGGTTTTGTTGAGATCGTTTTGTCGAAACTGGTCGTTAAGGCTTCTACAATCACTTGGCTAGATGTGTCGTCGCCCCGCCAAGGCTCTCTGACGCTACGTCATGCGGGAGCGGGACGGTGCGACATGTATATCACATCTCAAGACATAACTTACTAGAACATATTTATACTTCACATGAAGTTCATCATATTCGGAGCCACAGTTGATTTTACCAGAAATTCAAGCAGGATTAGGTTTGGGCCTATACAAAATTCGATGTAATTGGCCCAATGAGAACCAGATCTTTGAGATGAAAGAATCCCCCATTTTCGACGCCTGGATGAAGTATGATATAATCGATGGCTGCTGTCTCTTCCATCTCCATTGCAACGCTTGAACCCGGCTCGCACGATAAATGAAGCTGCCGCCATTGCCACCCGGTCCCACTTCCAGCGCTTCTACTATCATGTTGCAAACGTGGAACACCAGCCTCTCCCAGATGGGCCAATTGAAACGGAGCTGGAACGTTTCCGTTTTGAGATGGACGACATGAGCCTTGAGATACAGCAGGCTTTGCTACAGAAGATGCGGATGTGGAGAAATGTGAGCCGACCGCGACACTTGCCTGAGCCCATAGCGGCGATGTCTTTCTATGATAGTCAAGATTTTGAAGCCAATGTATGAAGTTTAGATGGGTCAGGAGAGTCGATTCATGATGATTGATCTCACATGTCAAGTCATCGACAACTTTGTGGACATGAAATTGGAAAAACCCTGGATGTGAAGTGACCACCTTGACTGTGCGAATGTATATCTTGGGTATGTCCAGCTGGAAACAAGCCGCACGACTTGACAACATGACATGCTCTGTGATGTGATTTGTTCGAATGAGTTTCGGTAGCATCAGTGTAACGCAAGTTATTCTGCAGAAAAGGTCTCAGAATTGGCCAAATATTCATTGAGGGTCGCATTTCAGCATCCGGGTGAAATTCCTGCCTTTGCACGTTCTGTTCTCACACTTTTTTAGGGTCAACTTAATTAAAGAGAATTTTGGGATGAATAACCTTCTGATTTGATAAGACGTGGTAGCAAAGCATAACAGCTGAGCTCATTGACTTATCAAATGGAATGCACTTATCTCAAACAATGGTTTATAGAGGTGGCTGTTTGCGATCAGCGTGGTAAGAAACCAGGCCATTAAAGATATCTTTCTTTGACGTGTAGATCGCTGCGGATAGCAGAAACAAGAGTTTCTATTTAAAAGGTCTTGAGAAGGAATGAAGTCTGGAATCGATGAAATAGGATGCTAGGCTGGACATCGTGAAGGACGGTGAGGCGGGCCAATCTTTTTCAGAGGCTCAGAATGCACCGCATTGCGGCCATGAGCCCGAGCGTAATCGAAATGTACAATTACGTGGCTAGACGGGATCTCTCTGCTAATTGGACTTGTAGCGATCTCACCAGTGAATGTCAAGGCACCAGCAGCCTGTACTCAATCAGGACCTGGATGTCACATAGTGAAAGGCCTTTCACAATGACTACCTTGCCTCCCTCATGAGGCAGAAGCAACTTGAATTCCCATCATCAGGACAAGAACGGTCATCCGGCCTAACGAATAGACTCCTAATTTCTTGTAATACAATCGCAAAAGCATAGAATTCGACGATCAACACGCACCGTTGTGCGACTGTAATCCAGGATTTCTCTGTCCCCACGAATCAATTCGCCGATAGCTCGTCTCAGACCCCCTCTCCACCATCATTGACCGTTCTACATGCCGCTCTCACTTTCAAAACTTTCCTTCCATGGACAGTTTACCCGGCCACATTTGCGAGTGCTAGACAAGCATCAATGACGCAGCAGCAATCCAAATGACCACATCGGTTGTTTCTAGCTGGGAATGGCCCCGAAGATATGGTCTGGAGCCCATCACAACCGAAGAGGGCAAGCAATCTTGTAAGTGTGCTCCTCCCTACGACATCATTTCCTTTGTCATCTCGAGGAGAAGTAAATTCACAACTGGTAATGAACAACCAACATGGAGAATTCCAAGAGAGACGGCTGCGTAGCTGCACCGCAACCGCTCACATCAGTTCGCCCAAAGACTACGAATCCGAATGACGATATCCGAAGAAAGCAAATAAAGCATTCAAATATGGGAATGGCAGATAGGTCTTTGTGGCATGGTGCTTTATTTCAGATCATTCCATGTACATTGTTGATTTGTTAGCCGTATATAGAATAGAATTGATGGCTGCTTTACAGAACCGTCTCCGACAGATAGAGCCCCCAATCTTGCAAATCCCTTAGCGATTATCTCCGTGCTTTATAATTGAGTATTAAAACTAGTACCAGCAACAAAAATCTTAACAAAAATTTACACTATTTGGGGGGTTTGGACGTGGCTACCCAGCCTTATATCTTTCTTCCGTAGCGGAGATTCATCCACACCTGATCCGCCATAAGGAAAGTTGGAGCATAAAAGGACTCTTTCAGCGGGGCCAAAAAAAAAAAGGGACTCATGTTTGTGCAAGGAAAGAGGTGAGTTGTCTTGCTGAAGGAGGACTTGAGGTTACTAGGTTTGCGAGGTACGAAAGTCGCCGGTCAAAGTCGAACACTAGCATCCAAATTGCATTCAACGTAGTCATATTCACGACACTCTTGCCGAAACCCCTTACGCAAGCGGCTGTAACGAGGTGGATCAGTGATATATACAGATGACAAAAGGAAACGACGACCCCACTGTGTCTCGATACCCGAGAACTATCCTTTCCAAGCTCAAAGAGACGGATTCCGATCATCGAACCCGAGTCTGCCCCCCAAAACTTTTTGGACCTTCGCTTCGAAAAATGGACAATCGCTCAAAGCTAAAAAAAAGACAACCCTCTGATCCATAATGATGAGTCTGCTATCTCCCCGACCGCTCCCGTGTCCTTTGCCGCCTCTCCTTCTCTTTTGCTTCGTCATACACCAACAATTCGTGCAACGCACTCCCTCCGGGTACCATAGGCAGAACCGGCACCTTCTGATCGACCACGACCTCCAAAAACGCCGGGCCCTCCCCACTCCCGTCGATCAACCATTTCAAATCCTCCTCTAGCTTTCCCAGCGCCGTGGTCCGCCGCGCAGGTATCCGCATCGCCTCGGCGAGCTTGACGAAATCCGGATTCCGCTGGTGGGTATGAGCAAAGCGGTCCTGATAGAAGAGACTCTGCCACTGCGTCACCATGCCTTGTTCCTCGTTATTCAGCACAATGATCTTGCACCCAATGTTAAATTCCGCCGCCGTCGCGAGTTCCGTCTGCGTCATGAGGAACGAGGCGTCACCGTCGATGTCAATGACCAAGCGGTCTGGACGTGCCACTTTGGCTCCGATGGCGGCGGGAAGCCCGTAACCCATCGTGCCCAGGCCACCAGACGTGATCATGCTCCGGGGCGCGCGCCAGCGGAAGTGTTGGGCCGCCCACATTTGGTGCTGCCCGACGCCTGTCGTAATGATGGTCTCATGCTTGCGGGCCGCGGTCAGCTCGGAGAGCGTCGCGATGACGGTTTGGGGTTTGATGAGGGCGTCGGGTCCGGCTTCGCGCTCGTAGGCCCACGGAAAACGCGCCTTCCAGGCGTCAATTTGTTCGAACCATTCACGTCGGTCAGCTGGGGTGCGAGTCTCGACACTGGGAAGCAAGCGGCGCAAGTTCTCTGTCACGTCGCCTTCCGCCGCCTCGGTGGCTTGCACAACTTTGTTGATATTTTTGGGCATGATATCGAAATGGATGATGCCGCCGCGCCCCTCCTCAGCGGCTTTGCGGGCCTGTGGGGCGAATCGCGGGACCGAGCCGGTGATGCGATCATCAAAACGGGCGCCCAGCGCGATAATGAGGTCAGCTTCCTGCATGGCCATGTTGGCGTATGCCGAGCCGTGCATGCCAAGCATATGCAAGGATTTCGGGTCGAGCTCGTCAAAGCCACCCAGGCCTTGGAGGGTGGTGGTGACGGGGATCTGGGCGCGGTCGGCAAGCTCCTTGAGGAGGGTTGGCCCGTCAGCGTGGCCTAGCACACCTTGTCCGGCGAGGATGATCGGTTTGCGGGCCCGATTGATCAGGTCGGCAGAGCGACGGATGCTGACTTCGAGCTGGGCGGTGGCGCGCTCACGGGCGGCGAGGGAGGCGGCGGAAGGGTGCGGGGGAAGAGTGGAGGCGAGGGGGATTGGGCGTTGTAGGGTACCGGCAGTCACGTCTTTGGGCAGGTCGACCAGCACGGGACCGGGACGGCCGGAGGTGGCGATCTCAAAGGCCTCGTTGATGCGGCGGGGCAGCTCGGCGACGCTCTTGACCAGCACGTTCCACTTGGTGCAGGGACGGGAGATGCCGACGGTGTCGGCTTCCTGGAAGGCGTCGCTACCGATGGCCGAGGTGACGACCTGACCGCAGAAGACGACCATGGGCGTGCCGTCCATTAGCGCGTCCTGCATGGGCGTAACAACGTTGGTGGCACCCGGACCAGAAGTGACGAGCACCACGCCAGGTTTGCCCGACGCCCGGGCGTACCCTTCGGCCATGTGGCCAGCTCCTTGTTCGTGGCGCGGTAGGATGAAGCGGAAATGCTTGCTGTTGTAGATGGCATCGAATACGGGCAGGATGGCCCCGCCGGGGTAGCCGACTGTCGACTAAGTTAGCCATGCATCCTCCATGTGGTTTCGAAAACAATATGTGCAGATATCAGTCCTCGACATGCCTGTGAATCCTGGCGAAGGACTTGAATCGTAGCATGAGATGCCGAGTCCGACACATATGCGAAATTTAGTGCCTCAGCACCATTGGCCTGATGGTTCATTGCGATGTAGTTCCAATGGCTCCTGGGAAGAAATCCATTGGAGGGGGATCCGCAGTGTGTTCCCAAATGACTGCCGACTCATGAAGATGCCGTCATGTCGCCTCTCAACCCTCATGTTCCGGAGGACTTTGATTCAATTGAGGTAAAGATAAGATGATTTCCGTGAACCAAGTCCTTCTCTCCCAAGACCAAGCAACCGCATGACTCGTCGACCACCCTCACCATCACAGCACGATGACAGACGAGGAAAAGGAGAGAGCGAATACTTACATATCGTCTTCACCCCATGCCGCAACATCATATCATGAAAAATCTGGCCCCCCGTCATGCCGACAAAACTGTGGTCCATGTCCGGCCGACGAAACGGCTTCAATGGGTGCACATTTGCTGTCGCATCGTCGCGGTTGAAGGCTGGCGAAGGCACCGTCCGTCCCGCCGCTGGCGCCGGAGCCGCGGCAGTTTTTCGTGTCGAGGCCGAGACATGGCGACGTTGCTGTTGTTGCTGTTGTTGTTGGTTATTTGCTTGTGGCTGTGCGGGTTGGGAGCCGGTAGCTTGACGGGCGACGGTGGTCGTGGTGGGGGTAAGCCGGCCGGCACGCGCGATGGCGTGCCGTAGGGCCGGACTGGCAGTAAGCATGGTGGGCGGAGTCATGCACGGGAGAGGAGTGGTGGAGGAGTGGCGGCGGGAGGAGAGGGTCAATTGGACTGGATGGAGATGGATGTAGAAAGGGTGGTGGAGGAACAAAAAGATGAGTCGTGACACTGCGAGTCACCGACCTGCCCAGAATTTGTCCATTCGTCCTTCTGGTCCCTGCGCCATCTGCACCCCACACCCCGACGTCGGCCGCTAGTCGCTTTGAGCACGTGACGAGCGCATCGGGTCACGGGGCGGTCTTTCACATGCTGATTGATTCATTTGCACGTGCATCTGTGGTTTTGCGTTACTTCCTATTTCGATTTTGTGACTTCCTTTCCTGGTCATTTGCTGTCTGTCCCCGAAGATAAATTCGGATTGGTCACTTCAGTTGGAGAAAGATAGTTGACCATGGGTTCCCCCTCCTCTCCTCCTAGCAGCCAACGGCGTCCCCATGCCCGCAACATATCCCACCCTGTCGTGCGGCGCAACACCCGCGGTCCTTTAGACATCGTCGACGATGAGTATGTGATCTTCCCGCCCCGCCTCCTCCCTCCTCCCCTTCTCCCTTTCCTCTCGTCCTTCTCCCTCTTTCTCTCCCTCTTCTCTCGTCCTTCTCCCTCTTTCTCTACCTCTTCTCTCGTCCTTCTCCTTCTCCTCGTCTCTCCCCTTCTCTCCTTCTGTCCCCTCCCTGTATCTTCAACACGCTGACCCTCCATGCTCAGTCCGCTTGCCAATCCGTCATCCGTGTCAACCACCAAACCCCAGTCCCAACCATCATCTTCCCCCGTCGACCTGTCTTTCCTCCTCAATCCCGAACTCTACCACAACCCGCTCCCGCCTGCGTCACCCCCTCAACACCCTGCCTTTCCACCTCCCCCATCCCTAACCACCACCTCTCTGCCCACTCTTCTGGACTCCGGTCACTTCCGGCCCGCAGCTTCGCTCGCTCTCCAAACCCTTCTCCAACAACCTTCTCCAACACCCTCCACAGTCTTCCCTCTCCTCTACACCCGCCTCGCTACTCTCATCCTCCTTCATCGCCCGGACCTTGCCGCTCACGAGTCTGCGCCTCTTGCGGAGCGTCTCGCGCGAGGGTCTCTGGACCCGGATGTCGTGCCCTGGGACTTGCGGGTTCTGCTCGTGAGGCTGCAAGGCATGGTTGGTGACGAAGGGGGCCGGAGAAGGGGGGTCATGGGCTTATATTCGCTGGCTGGGGAAGCCAGAGCGAAGGCCCGGGCCACAAGTTTGCTCAACAATGCAGAGCGTGAAGTGTGGAGGGACCGAGTCAGGGATTTGGGGCTTAGAGCGGCGGATGCATTGGTGGAGATGGGAGAATTAGAGACTGCAGGGCGGCATTTGGAAGGCTTGGGTGGGGAGGGGATTATATTTCGAAGGGCCTTGTTGAAAGTGCGGGTTGGAGACGTGAAGGGAGCGAGAGCACTTTTGGAGGGCTTGGAGGCGGAAAGTGCGGAGAGGGAGGTTCTGCACGCGGTCGTGGAGGTCGCTGATGGGAATTACGGCGCTGCAACCGCACGTCTGCGTGCGTGCGCAGCAAACGGTGATGCGACAGCGGCCAACAACCTCGCCGTCGTGGGCTTATACACTGGACACATCGCAACGGCGCGACAGATCTTGGAGGACTTGCTTCACCTCTCCCACCATTCGGACCATAGCCACGATATTGATGATGACGAAGCCGGTACAGTCCTCCCGGCGACACCCAGTGTGCTATTTAATCTGTGTACGCTCTACGAATTGTGCACGGAGCGGGCCGGAGAGCGGAAGGAGGTGCTGGCGCGGCGGATGGCACGACGTACACCTGGACCGGAGTTCGGCGGGTGGGAGCGGGCAGGGGTGGAGTTCAAATTGTAATGAACATTTCGAAAGCTGCTCCGTCGATGATGGCCATGGCAAGTCGGAAACTCGGTCGTGACTTTGACATCCAATGGCAATATCTGCGGGGTATCCATTGCCGGGGGGTTGATAATTCATGGATGCCCAACGATCATATGCTGAGATAGCCTTCCATCTTCGGTTGGATTCGAAAACGATGCGGCGGAAGTGGAAGGAGAGGTACTCAGCTCCACGGGAGTGCACCAGGACCAAGTCATGGGAGACACGACGGAAAGGACGAGACCAAAACGTACCATCCCATGACATTGATCATGGGCAATTATCCTACTTCCATATATCAAAAGCCGGAAAATCACACCATCGCCTTGATTGCATACCCAAACAATGAATCCATGCTCACCCAACCCCATCCACTCCGATCCAAATACCCCCTCACCACCTCTCTACACACTTCAAACCGCTCCCGATTCATTCCAGCCAGAACCTTCGACTTCTCATTTTCCTCCGTTTTGACAGCCCCAACACCCGGCTTGCCCATCTTGGCCAGACTCTTATCCACGTCGAACAAACTCTGCAAATACAGCAACTGATTATATAACGCCTTCTCCGAAAACTCAAACTGCATGCGCCCGCTACAACCGTGCGCCAGGCCCCGCGGCCCAAGACACCGTCGGCCGTACACGCTCATCTGACGCGTACGCATGCCACAAGCTGCATCATCGCAGACGAGCCAGCCGGCGTAATACCGCGCCGTATGCTGTCGGATCTGGCCTTCAAGCTGCGTCGACAGCGTCAGCGTCGACATCAATTTCTGACAGGTAGGGCGGGGACATGTCAGGCCGTGATTAGTCAACTTCGCAAGGGGAACATGGGAGGTTTCTTGATCCGGAGATGTTTGGTAGTTGAGACCGCGGTACTCAAAGTGCTGTTTGCAGCCCAGACAGAGCAGGCTCAAAGGCTCGCAATCTTTGAACCGTATGTGATCTGGGATTTGGCTCTCGAGGGTGGTGATCTCGTTGCTTTGTTCCGCTACTTTGGACGCGCCGGAGACGCGGTACTTGTTCGTGTCGAGCCCAAGACACTCGGCCAGAAGGGTGACATTGGTGCCACCAATTGGAGCGCAAAGCCGTTCGACGGGTGGGAGGATCTGCTTGTGTAGGTAGTAATCGACATCAGGCACCAAGCCGCTGTCTTTCGCTAGCACCTCGTCAATTGGGTATGCATTCTTTGCCGCTTGTTCCGCCACGCCTCCATTGTTGCCGCAGATGACGAAGGCCATCACATCCTTCGCTTTGACCGATTTACCCTTGGCCATCAGCTTCAGTGCGACTTGAACTGACGGCATACTGTTGGCGTTGGGGTATTCCTTCGGTGCCTTGCCCAGCTGGGTGTAGATCGTGTATTTATGCACCGGGATGCTATTGGAGCGCATCCGTTCTCCCAACGTGCGGAGGTGGTCGTGGATCTGAGAAACAACCTTTTCGGGATCCTCGCCAGATAGGAGGAAGTTCAAGAGCTCGCTGGAAATTTGTTAGGCATTTTCACTTCGAATGATTAATGTCAAAATCGAAACTTACGTGGAGGTGTCCTTCGACAGCTGACAGTACTCTCTCCGCCTCATGTCAAGACCTTTGACTTCCATCTTCTCTTTCCAAACCCCATCAACTTCCACCATGTTAATAGCTGCATACTTCTTCTTAGCATGCAGTAGTAGGCGACGAAAGATGTTGTCGATCTCAATCTCCAACAACTCATATCGCTCATTGACCGCCTTCTTAAATTCATTGCCCATCTTCAGAGCTTCCAGAAGGTTGTCTTGGTTGGTGTTAACCATGACCGAATCCGTGTCGCCGTAAATCACACGCAAGGCATGAGCGGACTCTGCGAGATCCTTGGTGCTTTGTAAAATTTCCCGACCTTTTGAAGTGGTGAGAGCAGCGAGAGGGCGTGCGTAGAACCGAGACTTGGTATATCCTAAGCATCCGTACATCGAGTTGGCGGTAAGCTTCAACGCTTGCTGCTTTACGTCCCATGTCTGGCGTTGCTCATCCGTGACACCCTTGCCCTTCATTAACTTCTTCACTTCTCTTCTTCGGCTGACCAAGGTGCGAATGAGTCTCGGCAAGATGCCTTTGTTGGCAGTATCGTCAGGGACATCTGGAATTCGGTCATCGTCTTCTCCAATGTCCCCTCGCTCCACAGTCGTAAAACAGATGTTGAACTCCTGGATGATGGACGGGTATAGTGAGTTGAAATCCATAACCAGAATGTACTTGTCATAGAGGCCTTTCTCCGGCTCAAAGACCAGGCCACCCTTGTACTTATCTTTTTTCTTGCCACCTTCACCAACGTCATCGTTATCTTGATTGTCGGCGTCTTCGAAATTTTTGTTCACGGCACCCTTGCCAAATACCTTGTCCGGGCAGATGTACTTATTGCGGTAAAATTCATGCAAGAGAATGTATTCATTACGCTCTGCCCTTGTACCCGACAAAGTTCGAGCCCAGCTGTTTCCGGCAAGATTAGTGAGCACCTTGGTGAGTGGCAAGAGTTGGCGTTTGAGGGCAAGAGCTGCGATAAAATACGTGTCAGCCTCACAAAGCTTGACGTAGTTCATCAACCCTTCCCTGCTGGTAGCCATGGCAAGCGCCTTGTCGCTGTCAATGTCATGACGCACAACTTTGCCTCCCATGTACAACTTCACCATTTCATCGAGACTCCAAGATTGACAGCCCGTCATGATGCTTTTACCCATGTCATTGGCGAGATCGCAGAGCAGACGTCCGGCGGCAATGTGTCGCTCGGCGAAGAAACTGCCACCGCCTTTGCCAACATTTTTGGGCCAGTCTCCACGCTTGAGACGGCCAATGCGGTGCCATCCGGGAGTCTTGCGGTCACGCATTCGGGTCAAGAGCACATTGTAATCAACGTCGTCTAACTTGTGGCCAACAATCGCATCTGGGTCGTATCTTTGCATGATAGCGAGCAAGACAGACAGAAGAGCCCCTTCGCTCTTTTCCATCTTGATCTGACCTTTGTGCTTCTCTGCTTCGAGTTTGAAGCCCAAAGGATATTCTCCGTGGGGCCGCATCAGGGTGAACGTCCGGCAAGGGAGATTCTCCGGCGGGGTGGTGTCAGTCAACGAAACATTTTCGTAGAAGCGCAGCGACGCGATCAGGATCTCATTCTTGTTCTCTTTCGCATTCATGGTCGTTCGCAGAGCAAGAGACATTAAGGTCAGCGGCGGTACGTCCAAATTGTCGCTATCGCCCATGACTGAAATGCTGTTTGGCTTGTCGACTTGCAATTCTAGCTTGCACCAAGACGCATTATTGACAGCATTGAAGTTCGCGTCTGAAATCAGAAGCCAGCACGGTCCCATGATGTTCTTCCATAGCACAAATTGTTCGAAAAGGGCTGTATTAGTGCCAAACACATGCGAGAATGTCTCGCCCTTTATGTCCATTGGAAGGGCAGGTTTGTCGTAAGGATACAAGAGTTTGAGGTATTCTGCTTCTTTGGGAATGTCCGCCAGCTCGAATGCATACTTCCGTGAGCAAGGCTTTATCTTGTGCATGTTCACTTTGAACCTGGTCATCAGAGCATCAACTTCCTGATAAACATCGCTCATTTCGACTTCCTCATCTGTAGTTCGCCCGTGCCGGACACGATGCTCACGCGGCAAGAAATACAGCTTCCGCAAGATGTTGTCAACCTTGACAAAGCAAGAAACATACGAACCACTTCTGCGATTTTTGACTTTTCCGAACAGGCACAAGCTACCATTGACTTCAGTGTAGTCCGTCCAGAAAAAGCGCAGAGTGCCATCATCTTCCAGCGCATCCTTCGCAGCAATCTTCCCAGGCACTATGGTATCAGAGGGTGGGCTGCTCAGTATGTTAAGCTTCTCAGTCACATCATTAATGGCGGTCATATCAATGCCACTATCTCCAACTTCTATTGGGGAAGAGCTGTCGGGCGTCGGGTAAGCGGCTTTTGACAATCTTGGCGCCGGGCGACTGCCTTTAATATTGACATTGGCACTCTTGATTGAGTTATGGCCTTGCACCTCTTCGATCTCTATCAGATCGTCTTCTTCCAGCATTTCCGTCTTGATCGAGACTGTCTTCTCCCTTCGCTCCACCGCCTTTGCTGCTGGCGAAGAGGGCAACGGATCGCTCATCGGCACGTCATCATCTTGCTGTCCCACCAGGCCGTCATCGTTATCGTAAGCAACAGGAGAAAAGGATTCTTCCGTGGCAGGTTCCATCTCTGCTCCGTTACGCCTCGGCGCAGGCTCTCGCAACGGCGGGGACAGTACCCTGGTCTTGCGCCGGTCACTACTTTTAACGGGTTTGCCGTATGAAGGCACACGAGAGGGGATGTTGCTGTCAACTTCTCCAAGCAGGCTGGCCATAAAGTCATCGTCATCCTTGGTCCTGACTGCTTTGGGCTTGGGTGCTGCAGATGCTTGGTTCGTGCTGAAATACTGGCTGATACCTTTTTTGAGTTTCTCCTGCCTTTCAGCATCCTCCTCGCGTTTCCGCTTGGCTATATTGCGGTGAGCATGTACAACATTAAATCATATGTGAATGTCAATGACCAACCCGCCTTACTATTCTTGGGCAAGTCATCCTCATCTTCCTCGCTCTCAGCATAATCCACCCGTTGATCTTGCCAATCCTCGCGCCCATCGTCGATATAGCCTTCCCCATTATCGTCGACCACGAAGTCGTCCTGATCCAGTCGACTGCGCACCACCTTTTTGTAGGTGTCATCGTCTACGGTCTCGTAAATGGGCTCGGCCTCTTCCACCTTGTAGCTGTCAAAGCCCGTTTTGCCCGCCGCACGAAGCGCGCGAATTTGTGCGAGACGATCTGCACGAGATATAGGCATAATGACGGCAGTACGTAGAAAAATTGTTGAGTTCACGATTAGACGAGACAACTCCCATCGCCAAAATCAACGGAAGGGGTAGAGAACGCGCTTGAATGGGGGGTAGCGGGAGTGCGGATGGGAGAAGACGCGACGTGCCTTAGCGCGCTTGTCGGGATAATAATATTCCGTGCCGATACCCTTTGCGCCAAGACCAGCGCACACGGCGGAAAATCTCCATCACGGGGAGCTTTGCACTCCATCGCACACGACGAGACAAGACAACGCTGCGTGACTTGATCACAAACCGCCGTCACAATGGCCATCAAGCACAACCAGCAGCTTCCTAACAACCGTAAGAAGACATACTATTTCTCTCCACACGCAATCGCCCCAAGCCTAACCATGCGACAGATTTCCGCAAGGACTGGCAACGCCGTGTCCGCGTGCACTTCGACCAGGTAATTCCCCTCTCACCTCTTTGAGAGCAGTGGCGCCTGTAGTGCATTATGTCCTGACCCATCTCTCTGAACAGCCCGGCCGCAAGCAACGTCGCCGAAACGCCCGCCATGAGAAGGCCGCCAAGCTCGCTCCTCGTCCCGTGGACAAGTTGAGGCCAGTCGTGCGCTGCCCAACGATCAAATATAACCGTCGTGTGCGGGCAGGTCGAGGCTTTTCATTGGCTGAGCTGAAGGTGTGTCTAAATTAAAATATGCTCGCCACCTATATCTATGCTTACAGGTGTAATCTACAGGAAGCTGGGATTCCCCGCAAGTTGGCGCCAACCATCGGTATCGCGGTCGACCCTCGCCGACAAAACCTATCTGAGGAATCGTTAAAGGCCAATGTGGAGCGCTTGAAGGCGTACAAGGCTCGCCTGGTCCTCTTCCCACGCAAGGCCAAAGCGCCGAAGGCGGGCGAGGCCTCTGCAGAAGAGATGAAGCAGGCAAAGGAGGCTGGGCATGACGGACATGTCAAGAAGAGCCATAGCTCCTTCCCGATAGCCAACAAGGTCGTTGTTGAGGAGGGTAAAGTGTCAGACTATCCAAGCGAGGAGGCCGCATATCGGAGGCTGCGTGAGGCGCGCTCTGAGGCGAGACTCGTGGGTAAGAGGGCGAAGAGGGCCAAGGCGAAGGAAGAGGAGGCTGCGGCGGCGAAGAAATAAGTGCATGGCTGATAGGATGGGTTGTTTGCGCCGTCATACCACTTACGCTGCTGCACTCGAGGGCCTGGCGCATATGGCGCAAATCGTAGAATTCTCTGACTTCTGTCATGAGGGGACCGACCATGTAGCACGAACAGCATATGAGAATCGGAAAACCTGATTCTGAATCGGTTCATTTCTTTATCTTTCCTTCGGCTTTGCCATTTCCTTTGTGTTGGCATTTATATTACACCCATGACGCTCTGCCTACGACCCATCGCGATATGCCCATAGACGACCCGAACTGTGCTGCAGTTGCAAGCTCAACATGCCCATCTCAGGTCGAGATGTGGTTCTACGGTTCGAAAAGACGGAAGATTGGCTCCACGCAGCCCAAACCTTGGCGGCTCTATTTAGACGCCGGCGGCAAATTTGAATTGTGGGCGGCTTGGAATAGCATTATTCGCGCCGGGTGAGAAGATGGTCCGCAAGCCTCCTAACGCACAACACTTGCGTGGCCAGGCTCGAAATAGAGCCAGGGAACACCGGGACGGTCTGCGGCAGCAGGCGGCCACGACATCATGGGAAGATGCTCATTTCGCACTCCGCGCCTTCATCGTACCAGATCGCGCGCGTCTACAGAGACGTTCCACCCCCCGCGATGACGCCTGCGCCAGATTGCGCCCGGCAATGCTCGACCGGTGGGAGCAGAGACTGCGGAACCACCGCGGCAACGTGAACTCGACGTGTGGTTGTGAAAAAGCTGCGTCGCCGGCGAGGCGAAGGAGGTGGTTCTGTCGAGACCTCTTCTACCTCGATTGTCCGCATGAAGTGCGGTCCAGATATGACTCACCATCAAGCTGCATGGATGAGACACGCCGACGAGCAGCTCTTCCGTTTGATCGCTGAACCTGCAAATGCGTCGATGACTGTTCATGCCCGTCTTCCATCCTCCTTCGGTGTTTCACTTGGCGGGAGGTCCAAGCGCGCGTCGCTCCGCTTTCTACGCGCCGACTTCACGAACACCAATCCCTCTCTTCCGGGCGCGTAGAATGGATGGCAACACACACTGGACAGGCTTCAGACCATGTCCGTCTTCCAAATAGCTGCATATCGGCCTCATGCAGAGCGTTTCATTTTCATACGCGCGCGACCTGCGCGGTTGCTGCCCGCCCCCAAGAGTATGCTTCACCAGTCGCTGAACGCTTCGAGCGTCCGGCGACCAGAATCAACAGAGAGAATGGATTTCGTGTCGGTCGTGATTGCGGCCTCAGCGTGCATTGTGAAACGGACGAGTAGAGTGTTTCGGCCGTCTCGAACAGGTCTTGGACCACTATGCCGGCCATTTTCAGACCATATTCATACCGCAGATCGGGCGAGCGTGTCTCTTAGCCTCAGGCGATCGGGGCAAAGCACTGCTCACGAGTTCGTTTCAGGATATCGTGAACCGTGCTTCAACTTCGTCCTGCTCTCGCCATGTCTTTGGTCCATCGCCGTCTGCGCTCCCCGGTGCGGATATAGAAGTGCCATTGCGCCCCCCGTGTGCACAATGTCTCTCTTCTTTCATTTCCTCAGAGACAGCCAACAACCGAGCTTTGTCGTGCGCGGCTTGGGACGAGACCCACGAATCTCCTTGGGTTCTTTTGCCTCTTGGGTTTTGTACTGTTTGGTATTGTTTGTTTTCTGTTGTCCACGCAGGCGTTCGGAGCTGGTCTCCTGTACATCATCCCGGCCTATCCTCCATCCTATTGTCTAATAGCGTCCTTTGGCAACCGGCCCGACACCTCCCTCAGCTCTGGCACCTGGCACATAATCAAATCATGGCGTATCGCCAACTCACTCCACCAATGTCGGCCGACTTTGAGGAAATGATGCGATGTCCCACCGGCAGTGCAAGCACCATCGACTCGTGCTTTCCCAGCGATTGGTCTCCGGAGACCGTGATGACATGTGCAACCACTCCGCCCAAATCGCCATTCAAGATTCGAGAGACAGGTCCTTTGTTGCTGCCCCGGGTCCGCCCGCAGGACCAAATCATGGAGGCGGCGACAGCGACCTATCCCAGTCATTTGAGGACGTCGTCGCTGCCGACAAACCCCTACATGACGCCAGTGGGCGGGCATTTGCCACTCCAGCCAGGCATGGATCGTCGGTCCGCCACTCCACCAGATCACCTCTACCAGGCTCTGTCGCCTGCGTGTGCGCTGTCTCCCCTGGATCATTTGGTCAACGATCGGGCGATCTCTCGAAGGCCATCTCTCAGCCATGGTCGGGCTCACTCTACCTCCACCATCGATGCGTCCACGCTGAGCCGGTTCGGATACCCGACCTATCGTCACAGCCCGACTCCGCAGCCGATGGGAAGCATACCGGCGACGAGAACGCCCAGCGCGATGAACCACCTGGCCCCGATTGCCATGTGTGCGGGACAAATGCAATCTTATCCCCAACGTCGACGGACCACCAGCCCGCCGGCCAACCCGTCCCGGTTATCATCCGAAATCGAGTTCGATCCCGTCTTGGATATGCAGACTTCGACCGCGCTCAAGTACTTGACCGCTCCGAATCCGGCGCCGTCTTTGACCCAGCGCGCGGTCGAGGCACTTCGGGGCCAAAATCGGTATTTCTGGTATGACATCCGCAACGTCCGTGCATGGTCGGATTTCAATGTCGCGGCCATCACGTCGGTCCCCATCCTCATGGATCTGCTTCGTTGCCCCGTCGCGCTGCGAGACCTGCCGAATCCCGGCAAAGTCAATACCAACCCTGAGACACCAGCCCAGCTCGCCGAGGCCTGCGCGACGCATCACGCGGTCAAGGTCAACGCCGCCCTGAAACTGACCCAAGGAGAGCGACATGTCGTGATGCGCGCCTTGACCGGCACCTCCGGCTCCCGCCAGCAACCGGAATTCGTGTCCAACTACCAGTCGGACGTGGAGAAGACCATCTACGGCGATGGTCGCGGTCGGGTGGTCGGGGTGGTGAAGTGTTACGACCAGTGGAATTCCGGCATGCGCGCCGGTCTCCCGGGCGAGAGGGTCAAGTACCTTCAAGGTTTGGCCCACCTCCACTACTTCATGCGCGAACACGGAACGCGTTACGGCTTCATCATGACGGAAATTGAATTGATCTGCGTGCGAGCGGGCGGCGCTCCCACGTCGTTAAACGGCGACAAAGACCCCAACATGCCTCCCAACGTCCCTCTCTTCGGCTTCGTCGAAGTCGCCGCCCCCGTCCAGATCGCCACCTCCGGTCCGTCTGAGACCGGCAATCTGCGCATGACGGCCGACTTGGCCTTGTGGTGGTTGCACACCCTGGCCAGCAGGGACGAGCCATTTCCCGGACAGTATCATTGGCGGATGGATGTCGGCGCGCCGTCCGCTCGCACCCGGCAATTCCACCGTCCAAGAGACGATTGGATGCCTAAGCCTAACCTGTCGGAGAAGCGTGAGGCGAAGAGAATTCGGGGGTGGGTTTTCCCTGATGAGCCACTTTCGAAGAGGGAGTGCGGGCGCAGCAGGCGGAAGGCATGAGTGAGGAGTGGGGCGAGGAGGAATGGAAGGGAACGCGGCCGCAGCAGGCGGCAAACGCGAGTGACGAAGGGAGCGGAGGGATGGGAGAGTTGGGGGGGAGAGGGAGAGGGGTTAGGTGGGAGAAGGAGAGGTAATAACACATGGGCCGGCCCAGCGTGTGTGTGAGTGTGTGTCCGTCCGGCAGTCAGTCAGTCAGTCTTTCTGTCTGTCTGTCTGTGCGAGTTTGTGCGTTTGTGTACGCCCAATCAGGCATTTCTGGATGGCGTCTTTATTCTACATTCTGGATAGAGTATAGGTTAGACATTTTGTGCTGTCAAGGCAGGCGGCGGATACTGGGATTTAGCGTGGGCGTTTCTGGGCTGTGGCATTTGCAGGCGCTTGATACCCATGAGAAGAGATAGCCACCCAATGCGTTTCTCAAATTTTGCCTTGCAGTAGGTTCCCGATCATTTCCTTCCCCGTCACCCTCGTCGTCGCCCACAAGGTCGGGAAATCCAGCGTGCTGCTGAACGTATCGGCGTATCTGTGGGAGTGTGTGATGGGCAGACGTCAGCGATGGGAAGCAATCGGAGAGGCGGGAAATCTCCGGGAGCGAGAGCGAAAGGAGTTTGCATACCCAAAGAACAACATCGGCGGGATCCAACCCCGGGCATATTCGAGCGCGAAGCAGGCCTCGCGCATGCTGTACTGCTTTACTTCTCCCCGGCGCAGGTGGTGCACGGAGCCCGGGGGATAGACTTCGGGTTCAAAGGTCCCCGGCGTGTAGGCATATTGCGTCCCGCGCAGGATGTGGAAATAATCGTCCGCCGTGTGGCGACCGGTGTGGCCTTCCGTCCCTATCGCGGTGCCGAAAATGATGAGGTATTCCGTGATGCCTTTTCGGGCGGCGTAAGTTTAGTGTGAGCGGTGCGTGCGAAGGGAGTGAGTGGGGGGAGAAAGGGGGGGGCGGGGGTGGGAAGGGGGAGGGATGGATCTCACTGGCATGGATGATGTACATCGCTCCCATCGCTCCGCCGGCGTTGTTGAAGATCCATTCTTCGTCAAGATTTAAATGCTGCGCAATTTTCGGGTCTGTTTGCAGGTCGGAAATGATTGAGTCCACGACCGCGCGGGTATTGTTGCCATGCTGGTCGATCGCCTTCAATGAAAGAGCGTGCAGGTTGTCTGGCTTAAAAATATAGAACTCTTCCAGTTTCGATTCCAGTTGTGATATGCCGTAGAGGAGGCTGGCGAGGGTTACAACCGCAGTCAGAAGATACTGTAGCCTGGTGAATCGTCCGGAAGCTCGAAAAAATACGATTACAAACGGAATACTTCCAAGAAGATATAATAAAGGATTGACTTCCATCATGACCGCTTACACCTTTAACAACGAGACGACAAGATGTGAGGTTGGATAAAGTAAAATATCGTACAAGATATGGGTATGGATGATATCGCATCTCGAGGTTGTGCTCTCGGGCATGCCCCCATTGGCCGCGGTGGGTTCAGTGCTTCGCCAAGCACAGTCATACGATTCTGATCCTACTTATACTTCATCCATTTGCCTCGTGTCATGATAATTTGAAACGCTCACCATTCAATCAGTAAATAAATGTTTGTAATATTGACAATGATTGAAATTACCTACCTCACAAATGTTCAAGTTGAAACTTAAAGGTTTGAAGCTTGAATGGCAGGGGAAAAAAATTTGGTATACAAAGCATACGAATAATATTCTGACCATCATCTAACTTGTCTTTTGGTATTGTCCTCGGGCCGTGTAATTGCTATTTTTTTTCACATTCTCCTAAAGTGTCAGTTACATTTCGAGAGCCTGATTACGCAGAAAAGTATATTAGCAGACAAGGCATCGCCCTCCCTTCCATTCCGTAAGACTGCTGGGATATTTGTTGTCTTCGGGAAGAAACGCATATCAAATAGCCTGGTGTAAAGGTATAAACTTCCTAATGCCCCCAAGTGATCACCTCTGAAATGTTACCTGAATCAAATGAATGAACTTGAAAGTTGCAGACCTTTAGAAAATACTTAGGGCTGAATATTTTCTTGCAAATCCTCAGAGCCTTGTGCGCTTGTACGTGGTGAAAATTGACAAATCAGAATGAAAATGATTGGCTAAACAGAAAACATGCTAAGAAGAGACAACGGTCACTATTTGGTAAAGAAAGGCAATGCCAAAATGGCTATGTAAATGAAAAGACGTGTCTTTTCCGAGAAACGGAATGGATATCTGAAGAATTTGAAGGGATACAGGAACACGCTCTCTCACCGTTCAATCAAGAACAAGCAAGCAGGTAGGCATCACACGAGTCCCCACCATCTCCTGTTTCCAACAGTACATGTCAAAGTTAATACCAACGGGGCTAATCCCAAGGACCACACCATGAATCAATATCTTCTTCAGCATCTTCGGAAGCGAGAGACATCCGATAGCCGATGAAACTGGGGTATGGACACTCAAAAAAGCTGGCGAAGCTGTTATAATTAGTGTGTTGACGCTTCCTGAAGTTGATATGGCACATGTCTCCATTAGCGATTGCGCGGTGCACCAAGATGGGCTGCTTTTGATAAGCGCCCTTGGTCGAAATATCCCATCGCGAGTGTAATGGGTTACGCTGTGCAAAGACCATAATCACACAGCTGAAAACGACAGCAATTTCATGCTCGAATCAACAAAAGCATGTCCTGATACTGTTGACTTAGTTCAAAGGTAAGTGCATAAGGGGTGACCACAGCATGTTTCGGGATGCCGAAAGAGAAGGTGCCGGAACAGAATGATGCCATTATTCGCCGGATGACACTCGATGTTCTCTCAAGACTCAGAGTATCGAAATGCTCTCTGCTGCCGAATTTGATCACTACGATATTAATTCTGAGATTGACAATAGCACATTGCCATCATTGTTTCTTTCTTCTTCCTTTCTTCCTTTCTTCCTTTCTTTCTTTCCCAATCTGTGCAAAGTCAAAGAAGATGCCGATGGGAGAGAAGGTGCAAAATTAACATCTCGTGATATCAGTGAAGCAGATATTAAGGTCCGGATTCTGCAAAAGTTTGAAGCTGACGAAAGCCATGCTGCCTCGAATATTGCGGGAATGGCCATGGGACTAGCCATGATATTCAGGTTCTCTGGTCCTCTACCTTGCGCAACATGATCGTACGGCAAGCTCCTTGACGGTATCTCCAGCCTCCACGACCAGTTTCTAGAGTGATGTCGTTGACCGGGGAAGCGACCAAGATGCGGCGTAATCTATTGAGGAATCTAATGGCACATGTGTCATCTCTAGTTCGCCTCTACTCGCGAAGAAATGCCCAAATCAACATGGATCCAATGAAAATATTCTAAGCGGTTGACTCCACCAGTTCGGCCGGTGCCTCTTAGAAGACGAATTGCTTCAAGACGAACCACATCCCGTGTCGCCAGAGATGATCGACAATTAAATGCCCGCACAGATTGCTTCCATGCGTTATGATCGCCAGCGTCAGCAATGCTGGCATTGGTGATCCGTGGAGCTCATTCCGCAGTCCAAAGCAAATGTTCCGACTTCATGCATTCCGGGATCTGCAGCACTGCCCATGATAACTTCACTCAGCCCGACCGAGATGCCAAAGCTGTACCAACCTTGGCCATCTCTGAATTATGCTGCAGGCAGCTCCGACGAACCGGCCAGCTCTAATATCACCAGTTAGATATGGGAATCCAAAGCACATGCAATTTTTTTGCGCTACATTAACGGTCCATAGATTTTGATGGTCCCGCAAGCGCTGTCTCAAGTTATGCAGAGCGCGTCAACTACGGAGTTGTAGAATGAAATTCAGCCCACGAACAAAGACAGGGTGTTGAAGTGGACCGGTTCGCGAAGCCCGGTGCTTCCAATTATGCACAACTTACATCAAAGTCGAGAATGGACCAAGGGTCTGACTCTTGCATTCCATTGTTCATTCGTGCTCTCTTTGTGTCGCATGGTCGCCCAGAAGCCGGGCCATGGAAGCCCAGGTAGGCTGAAGCAGGCGTACTGGGCTAATGTTTAGACACTTCAACCTAAGTAAGCCGGTCATGAGTTCAGTGCCAGACCACCACGAAAAATGTTGCTCGCATGGTAATGTGCAGGAAGACCAGATATGCTGAACGACTTACGGCAAATGCTCATCAGTTGTGACTGACGTTGAATTTGACCACATTGCCCTCTATAGAAGCCATATCTGCCGGATGCCTCAGGATAAACTGCTGTTCGAAGTCTCGGCGGTGGGTGTGGTGTCCTTTCAGCACATGTGAAAAGAAAGAGGAACATCTGTTTCAGGCGCGGAAAACTGGGAACATGTGCAGGTGTTTTCATTATGAGACATATGGTACATTGTGATGCTTCAGCAATTCATCTAAGCGAGTTCGATGGTGGGCAGGAAAATGTCGCTACATCGGGGTCCCCGGCTGGCTACCTTCCAGCTCAGCACGTACGGTCATATGGTCCAGCTCTGGTGGCCTCTCCCCACTTCCAGCCTCGACAACTTCGTGACCGCCCGCTTCTCGCCAGGCGTGGTCGCTGCTCAACTCTGACACCGCGATCGGGGAGTGCTGTGTCATCTGCTCGGCGGAAAGCTCGGCTTTATCGTCTAAGAACAGGTTATGGGGAGCATTTGTCTGCGTCCTTTTGCGTCTTCGAACTAGTACTATGGCGATTATGGAGGCCATGAGGGCTAGACCGGCAACCGTACAGGCGACTGCTATGCCGACTTGCGCTGTTGTGGAAAGATTGGAGGATGCGATCGGAGAGGAGGAAGGCGCCGAGATGGCCGTTGAGGTCGCTTCAGCTTTTCTCGTGGTGGCGGCGATGGTGACGGGCGTGGAACCGATCGAGGTGGTTGAGCTTGAGATCGTGACATGAGACGAGCTGGCTGTCGAACTCACCGTCGCGGTCGAGTTGGCTATGTCATCTACGGTATTCGGACCCGTGGTTGTATTGCTGAAACTCTCGGCCGCCTGGCGATATTGCAGGGGTGTGCTTCCTGTGAGGCCGGTAATGGTGAATCGTGAGGAGTAGTTAATCACTGTCCCGCCTTCGGCAGCTGTAGAGATGATTCGAAAGAAACTACGGATTCAGGTATCAGAATGCGATTTCGCAAGTACATAAACAGCACACGCACAATCCGTTGGTCGCGGGACCAGCAATGCCAGCAGGGATTGTCCCCGTCGCTTCATCGCCACTGGAGAATGTGCCTTGCGACTCGAACGTGGTCAATGCCAACTGTACCAGACGTAGCTTGTTAGCAAAGCATGCTTGCCGGCCTCTTCATTTCTCCCTCGAGCGTCCCATTCCTACACACGTAAAACCAGGCTCTCGAATCGTTCGATTGGCTCAACGTACCATGTCCGCATCGCCATTTCCTCCTGTCATCAAGTCCAGCGTAAAACCTGTCAAATCCTGGATCTTGGGAGCAATTCCTGACTCCTCCCATTGCACCGTGATGGTGCCCACCGGCACATCTGCCCCAGCGGCTGGTGCCGTGAATTTCACGTCGCCTTCAACTCTCGTCGCGATGAAGAGGAAGAACGAACAGGCAGCAGCGAAGGTTTTGACGGACATCGTCAAATGAAGGACATGACCCAACATGATCTGAGATGGATTGAAACGAGCGAATGACGCCCGTTGCGCGCCCCAATGTTCACATTCCCGTCGTCGATATTGGCTGCGAGTGAACGGTATTGCGCAGCATCGCAGATCCCATTGAGAAAGGATTGGAGGGAAGTGAATTTACCTGTCATCGGTGGCATGTCGGCTCCCGGGTTCCGATCACCCACACCCACAGGGCATCTCGCCAGGGGTCAAGATGAACGCCACGCTTCCTTCGCGCCAGGCACTAGGTGTCCATTCGGGCCATCGCATTGGACAAGACGGATGTTTTCATCGTTGATGTGTCGTCATATCTCGTATTCTGACAGCCGGTCGACCACGCCTGAGTCGAAAGTAGGAGGCAACCGATTATGTCGAAAAGACAACGGGCTGGATGGAAGACCACGGGTAGCGTTACACTGCCTGGCTAATTCCTCTCGCCTCTAGGCAGCCCTCATGCTCAATTTCTTTTGGCCGGTATACTCCTACAGATCATATTGCACAAACATTCATAAACGCCAAAAGGTGGTAGAGCCCATGAACGCCTTCGCTTCGCTCTCCCAGAACGCTCCCGTAATCGTACATGCGAAAGCAAGTTGTCGCAAAGAACCGCAAGATCCGCTCAGACGCAAAGACGCGGGTAACAAAAAAAAAGTGGTCAGAAAACCCCATAAAAGAAAAAAAAAAAAAAAACCACCTCAAAAAACTCCAGCCATATCCTCTCTCCCCTTCTCTCCCTTCCCTTCTCTCCCTTACCAAGCATATTCGCCATTATTCCGTCACCCTCCTCACCCACAGTCCCTCCTCCGCCCCTTCCTTCCGCCGCGCGCGACTGATCGCAATGCCCACCTCTCTCTCTTCCAACAGCACTTCCTCCAGCGTCGTGCGCCGCTCTTCCAGCTGCTTCTTCGCGTCCCGCACTTGGGCGAATGAGACGTCCATCGGGCTTGCCTTCTCGATCTTCTCCAGCTCGTAGATGCTCTTTTGCACGTTCTGGCGCTGGCGGATGAGGTCTTTCTCCTGTAGCAGTAAGCTCTCGAGGTGGCTGAGGTTCAACTTGGAAGAGGACGCGAGTTCGGGCGGCGGCGGGAGCGCTTTGCGACCTGATGCGGTGTGCACGGTAGTCGGCGTTGGTTCGGCCGCGGGACTGTGCGAGCGGAAGGCAGGGTGAACGGCAGAGGTGGCTGAGATTGGGGTGCCATTGCCAGAGCGCGAGATGGGTGTCACCCCGCCGGTCGGAACTTTACGAGGCGCGGGGGACCACTCAGTCTTCTCGAGTCGTTGGACGGGGCGGCTTCGGGAGAGGATCGACTGTACGGGCGGACCGCGCGTGGGCGTGTATGTGGGCGGCGACGTTGGTGATGGGCGTTGTATCGCGGACGTGAATTTGGCTGGGATGGGTGGCGGTGGACTTGGAGGAGGCATGCATTCGTGCTGCACGTTTGTGTTAACAGTGCTCCAGCTGAAGCGGCTGTCCGGTTGGTCCCGATCTCGTGTCGCCGAGAGATGGGAGGAACGGCCAGCAGTTGTGTCCACGGACGGACGACCTGGTGCGACCGAAGTCGCGACCGTGGTCCAGCTGAAATGGCTCTTTGGGCCGGCCTGCTGCCGTTCGTCGTCATCGTCGTCGTCGATGCCGCCGCCGCCGCCGCCACCACCACCACCACCGTCGTCGTCGTCTGGCGGCTCGGTCCAGTCGCTTTGGGCGGAAGGGCTGCGCGGTGGCGCGCGATTCTCGGTCTGTGAGCTCGACAACGCCGACAGCGGCGACGGAGTGGGTTTACGCCGGATCTGCTTGACGCTGGGAGTCACGGTCACGGTCGGGGCCGGTTGCGCCCGCTGGTTCACAGAAACAAGCGTCGGCGCTCGGCCGTCATGGTGTGGGATTGGTGAAACCGGCGACAAAGGCGACACAGGGGAGACGCTGGGCGGACTGCAGGTCCCCGCTTTCAACGGCGGCGTTGGCTTGATCTCATCATCTCTGAGAACGGACACGGGGGACATGTCCCTCTTGTTCGTCAGCTTCTTTCGACGGTCGGGTGAACGTTTCCGTGAGTTGAATGCGCCGTCGTACGGCGACACGTATGCGCTGGCTTTGACCTGCTCGGCCGTGCCATTCTCCGACCGCTCCCCTGAATACTCGTCCCATTTGGCTTGGCCGGGCGTGACGAGGAGAGGCGGTTTGTGCAACATCGTCCGCACTTGCTTGAAGAGGGGCAGCCTGGAGTGCCGTTTCTGCGGGCCATGGTCGGTGATATGCTGCTGCGCCCGCGCAGGGTGGGAGGGGCGAAGCGACGCATGCCCTGGCTTCGATCGCGGTCGACCCGCCACCCGATCACTGTTGTTGTTGCTGTTGCTGTTGCTGTTGCTGTTGCTGTTATGCGTTTTGCTGCCGTGGATGTTGCCCTCGTGGTCGTCCTTGTTGTCGACGTCCTCCTCGCTGTACACCGACGGCGCCATGCCGGAAGCGCCGCCGGGCACAACCCACGGAGCGTCGTGCTGGATCGTGTAGGTGGGCATTGTCACGCCGGTGCGCAAAGCCTGGGAGGAGCGCTTGGTTTTGATCTGCACCTGGCGCGCCGGGAGCGTGACCGAGCTGTCCTCCGCCGCGATGGCCATGTTGATCTGGATCGATGGATTCGATTTGTTGACGCTGACTGCGGGGAGCTGCTGTGACCCGGCCGGATGCTGAAACGCACGCCCCTTCGTCTCACGACGGATGATTGCCCGTGGCTTGTTGGATGGCAATCCTCCGTCCTACAACTGAGGCGATCGGACACAACGTGCTCGATTGATCAATCTCGACGGGCCGATGTGCGAGCCGCGCGACAGCTCTTGTGCTCCGTCCGTAGTGAATATCCACCTCCAGCGGCGACGCCCAGCGCCCAACGAGCGCCGGGAGTCTGCCAATCGGCAACAATGTAGAATAAACAGAACACAAGGCGAATCGAGGCCCTTCCGGGAGGAGCGGGAGGATCAAAAGGTTGGTGAATGATAAGAACGATAACGACAGCGAGAGCAACAGCCCCAGCGCTCCCTATTTAGTTCAAACATCCAGCGCCCCCGCGCCCAAACATCGTCGAAACGCCATCGATATCACGAGAAATTGGACTGTTTTGATTGGCATCCTGCCGTTGCGGCATGAATGGATTAGCGGCCGTTAACCATCCTCGTCTCCCCCCGACCCGTGCTGTCTCGGGTCCACTTCTGCCGCGTGGTGGGACATCTGACATATTCGGCCGTGGTGTGGCAGCGAGCTGAGCAGTTCGGAGCAACAAAGACGTCCCTCGGTTCCTCAATTCGATAGGCGATGGATTCCCAACATCAGGACCATCTCAAGCCCGCGATGGACGACAGTGAGCCTGCCCGACCATCTCCGCCCGCCCTCGACCCTTTGTTGACAGCCTCCGCAGCGATGAACCCTCCGGACCCCCCCCCAGCGGCACGTGTGTATGTTGACCCCCATCTCCCCCGTTTCCAGGATGTAGAACGTGAACCTGAATGAAGGCCAGCGCCACCATCGCCACTCCCATCAACCTCATCCTCTTCTCCCTCTTCCTCTTCCTCGTCTACATGCGTCTCCGACCATCCAAGCCGGTCGCCGCGACGCTTCCGCCACCCCCTCCCGCGACGGTGTTCAAGGTGTTCACGCCTCCCCAGCTGCTGCCGTTCAACGGGCGGAACAACATGCCCGTATACCTCGCGGTGCGGGGCAAAGTCTTTGACGTCACCCCGGGCCGCAACTTCTACGGTCCCGGAGGGCCGTATCAGAACTTCGCCGGTCGTGATGCTAGTCGCGGCCTGGCGTGTGGCAGCTTCGACGAGGAGATGCTGACGGAGGATCTGTATGGCCCGCTGGACAAGCTGGAGGACTTGGGCGGGGAGGAAATGGAAGCCCTGAGGGGGTGGGAGGAACGATTTAATGAGAAGTATCTGGTCGTGGGGAAGTTGGTACCGGTGGGACATCCCGAAGCTGAAGATGATTAGAGTCTGAGTGTGGAAGGACGGGACACTGTGGTGGCTGCTCCTGCCACCCGTGACCGTGTACGATGCAAAGCAAGAAGGGGGTGGGGATGACACAAGTTGGATGGGGGGGTTGGGGGGAGGGGCGGTCGCGGCGGCCGCGGCGGCGCGTTGTACTGCAGACTGGGACACCTTCAAGCAGATGAGTTGAGATGACGGATACAGGTTTGCTACTTCGGACGCATCATGCCAACACGACCCAAGATAACAATGAAAATTGACTTTTGTAGATACGTTCCATGTGTTCCGACAGTAGTGCTCATGTGTGTACGCACTCGGAGTCAACGTCTTATTCGAGCTCTATATCTCATATGGGGACTGTATCAGACTTCTGGGACAGCAGCATTTGGTGGTCCGGCCCTGAATCTGACTTTATCCACGTGTGGATGGTCGTACCGAAGACAGGCTTTACAAGCCTTTGGCGTGGGAATGGACACCCCAACAGTTCGCACACTAGTCGCCGAATCTTCCTTGATCTTCATCCAGGTAATAGATCTCGGTTGTCGCTCAAACATGGAAATTCATGGTCTTCTATAGTGCACACGGGAGCCAGCGGTGCTCAAGAGACAACACCATGCATTGCTGTGCCACCATCACAGGTCTTCGTGACGAACTTCTATAGCTCATCTTCGAGCACGATATTTGAAGTCTCAACCTCCTGAATTTTCGTCTGGCTCATCCAAAATCCTGTCGACGCGCGACAGTACCCTAGTGAAGTGAGTGAAAGGGGTCTACATTCGTCCAACACAATCAGGTTTATGAAATGTGCTGAAGGCATGCGCGTACCCTATCTTTCGGTCAATGAATCAGACATTGGTATTGCGGGGCAAGTCACTACGACTTAGGAACGCGACAAGGGTAAATCAAGACTTGATGGCCGTTATGCTCACAAGACCAAATCGTCCATGTCAAGAAGAGGATTGGTCATCGCAGCATATCTGCGCAAGCTATCAGCCGCCGTTGCAAACTGTGCAGGATACGAGGCAGCTGGTCTGACTCAATTTAACCAGCAAGGCCTCACAGCTGGTTTTCAACGACATGGGCAAAGCCAAGATCGATTACCATGCCGATACGTCCGCAGTGTTTTGCACTGGGTCTTCCATGCTTCGGTGGACTGATTTATATGCGGTATTTGACGTCCGGATTGACGACAATGAATCGCGCTTTTTTCTCTCTCATTTTGGCAAACAGAATTGAGAATCGCAACGATGATGACGACAGGTTTGTTCGGTAAAGCAACTCTGGGGATTCCGCAGCTCAGAATCCACAAGTTCAGCTTGTAGAATTTGAAAAGTGTGCTTTTCGGCTCGAATTACGACAGGGCATTCGAGCATTAGATGGGATGAAAGGTAATCTGCGCTGATGTGCTGATTTGTGCGACCAATTTGAAGCATCTTCATTTGGGCTGGAGATCGAATAAGTCACTGAACGGCAGTAAAGGGCGTGCAAAAGGTGGATTTGCTGCATTGCTTCGTCAACTGTTCACTCGGTGATTTGATGGAGACATTTGGTAGAGTGGCACGCAAAGTTTCGACTCCATTGCCATCCCCTTGCCATCCCCCCGGGTTCGGAGAAGCCAAACCCGTCTTGTACCTGTTTAATGCAGCAACGAGGTCCTTTTACTCACCCAGAAACCCGAGAGCATCGTCCAGCCCATATTGGCACGTCTGCATGCGACTCGGCATGACCGACTTCATCCTCCGTCACCGCCAAACCCTTCACTCGGTCAAATTCTTCAAAATCTTATTCCCTGGTTTGCGGGAGGAAGAATATTTCAAAATTTCTGTCGACAGGACGCGGGCTATGCTGCAAGCCCTCCGTCATCGATATGTCCACGATCCGCGTTATAGACCACTGATCACCAGCCGATGATGCCGTTTTAAGGTTGTCATCGTGATTTAATGGCCAGTCGAGTTTGTGTGGAGATGGTGTAGACTTTGGGTGAATGGATGGACGTACAACTGTACGAGTACGGCCAAATGCAGGATTTAGGGAAGCACGTTGAACGACTGTGTCATTTGAAAGAGACTGAATAGCTACCAGTGCATGTTGGCATCTCTCGTGAGGCTTCGATATGACTTGCTCGCAGTGGCAAAATCTTCTCCGGGGACTTTGTTCGTGGGCTCATCTGTCTCAGTCGTATAATGTGCGCGCTCTTACGGTCACAAATTGCATATACGCGAATTTCGCAACTTGAAATCTACGAAAACTCAATCACTCATCAGTGTTTTATCTTTAATATCATCATTCTGCAGGAGAGAATTAACACAGAAATCCACAGAATTGATGAAAGCGACGAACTCATTTAGGAGTCTCCTGGCAAGCACGCTCTATTTAGAGAGCATTTCCTTAAGGTTTGAATTGACGAGGCTGCTTGTATCCAAAGTCATAGTTTGCCAGTGTACTTTAATAAGGCTAGAAGGAACTTTTCCGGATATATGTTGTTGATGATAAGCCTTAGCTTGTTCTACGTCTGCAAAACATATGCTTTTTAAACGTCTAAACCAACTTAAATCTAAATGCTCAAAATGTGAGATGTATAGGCAGGTATAAATTATGTCAAGGTCTTATTCTGAAAGCAGATCGCTTGTTACGGGGTTCAGGTGAGATCTGTGGAGACAGAAATGCAAGACAATCAGGCTCGGTAGCTTGGCATACTAATTACTCTTTCGCGGAGCATGCAAGTAACAAACGAATGCATGAATCAAGTCTACCCCTTACTGACTGTTTAGCCAGGCACATCTACACGCTGCGATATACTTTCTATTGATGCCCCTTGTACCATTCGTTTACGTATTGGATATTTGATTAGATCTGATAGAACCAACATCTATAGGGTATATATGCCGTCTCTTAACAAAATAATCCACGTAAAAGATGCAATTTTAAATAAGGATCAGCGATAAAATTGAATAAATGACTTTGAAATAAACCATGCTACAGTGCAACATCCACAACGAGCAATAGATATCAACTTTGAAGAACCAGAACCTTTAAATATCAATCAATTTCAGTGTCTAAAAGAGCAAATCATGTTACGATCTAGATGGAAATGATAACGTGTTTGTGCTCGATTGAAGAGGTAAGTCGAGGCGGAGGATTAGTGAGAATAGATGCTGTAACTTCTTACGAACACTAGATGTTAATGATTCAGTTCAACGCGGAGGTTAGGCCTCCGTGTTGTGATAATAATTTTATTTTGTCTTCGGACCCTTAGAAGGTCTCCACACCTGACGCACAGACACAGGCGACGCACGCTCGACTACTTCGTCGTCGCTATCTTCAAACGGCTATATCTTTATTATTCTGATCTCAAATAATGTGTTAGACAGTGATTTGGAAAGCTCTCATCTACATCTATCTCTTCATATATCATTTATGTCCGTAGACGCGCTGGTCGTCGCACTGTACGACCTCTCCTCGTCGTCGCTTGAGGAGACACCTCGCGAAGGGTTTTCGACGTAGTAGCTTTATCTTGAAGCTTCTGGAGACGCTGCTGCTTCTGACGCCTTCTTCGACGACTACTTAAGGCCTTTTGATCAATCTCAAGTTGCTTCAAAGCCTTCTTAGCTTCGCGTACTCGCTGATTCGCAGCCTTCTTAGCAGCAGCTTCCGCATCTCGTCGAGCCTTAGCTGCTGCTTTCTCAGTACGCTTTCTCTCAGCTTCAGCTTCCTTTAGTGCCTTCTTATGAGCTCGCTCGAGTTGCTGCTCTGCTTTCTGAGCCTTCTGAGCAGCCTTGGCAGCCTCTCGGCCGTCTGCAATGTCTCGAGCTCGCTGTATCTTAGAAGGGCTCATAAAAAGCGTGCCAGAGCCTTCTTCTGACCGTAGTTCTTCAAGAACTCGCTTGGACCGCTTCCGCCGTGTCTGCTTATGATTGAGAGCGTTAGAAAGCGACTGCTCGCGATTCTTCGAGAGGGTGAGGTCGCAAGACAGTCTCACAATCGTGTCCTTCATTAGACTAAATGATTCCGACGAAGATTCGTCGACAGCGTTCTTGAGGATTGTTCTGAGCCTCTTCCTATTCGAAGGTGAGCTTAGACCGAAGGGTAGATGATTACCGCTGCGTTTCTGACCTTGTGATGTTGAAGGTGATGTCTGCCTAGGCTTTGGAAGCTTCTTAAGCACCCTTTCTGGCTCAAATGGCCAAATGCCACTCTTAAGCTACGCAGACTCGATGTTCTGAGATGAGAACGCTTTCTGAGCTGCCGGCTAAAAGACCTCGAAGAAATCTTGCTTTCTGAGTATAGTACGACCTTCGGACTGTCTAATAAGCTCGTCGAGACCTTGGCTGTAGTAGCTAGCTAATGGTGCGAAGCAACCAACATCTAGTGGCTGCAGACGATGCGTCGAATGAGGAGGGTAGAAGGCCACTAGTATTCTGAGCCTCTAACACTCGTTAAGGAAGCTGAGATTCAGATGTGAGCTATAGCTGTCAATGAAAAGAAGACGCCATATTGTCGAGCGATCTTTCTTAGACGTTTCCTTATCAAACAGCTCGCGTAACCACCTCAGACTGATCTCATCGCTGGTCCAACCATTCGGTGAGCTTGAGAAGAAGCAACGGTGTTCTTGTGGATGAAACGCATTCAGCTAGCTATCTTAAAGTTGATTCGATTCGGACTTATAGATCAAGGCAGGCGATAGATGGCTTCCGTCTGCGCAGATCGTCGCCAAAAGAGTGATCCACTCTCTTGAACCGTCTTAGCTACTGAAGATCGACTCCTTTTCCTCGTATAAAGCCTTAGTAAAGATTCTACGTGTCTTCTAAAGCTGACCGATCATAAAGCCTTTCTCGTCTATATTGTACGTATTCTGACGCTCAATCTTGTATTCATCCATCTTCTTCTTAATCTGAGTGAAGTATTGGTCGTAGCTAGCTCTCGAATCGGCCTTATAGCGTAAGAGGTCGAGGGTTTTAAGATATCTCGAATCTAACTTATAGCTATGTCGGTTAACGAAGCGTACGCACTAATTCTTCGAAGGCTGTCTTCTACATAGCTGCGCGACAAATCCGGCTACGAGACTCGGTGGAGGTGAAAGACAGTATTCGCACTGTCGCCGAATGTATTCAACAACTGTCGATTCTTGCTGCTTATTGAGCAATCTCGCGTTCTCGTATTGCTCTTCAATTGTTGTAGACTTGCGATTGAAGCGACGACTGAGCATATTACGCTCAACGCCATACTTTCTGGCTATAGCACTGATATTTGGTGACTCTGAAAATCTCAAGTCTTGAAGCGCGAGCTCCATGGAGCTTGTAGTGTTGCAATAGAGCGTGTCAAAGTGAGGGTGTTGAACGCGTCGAGAGCGTGCATCGCCTGTGTCTGTGCGTCAGGTGTGGAGACCTTCTAACCAACTTTATTTCGGGATTTGATCGGTGAGATCTTCTTTCTGAGGAATCACTGTTCGTCTCCTTGCTCTTTGAGTTTAGCATGTCTTCGTTTTGATCGGTATTAAATAAGTAGGAAACTCATCAAGAAAGCCCAGAGTCAATGCAGAATATCGCTGGACGAGCATGGTAGGAATTTATCGATAAGAAAAACTATCAATTTAGCAGAACAGAAGTTTGAATATGAGCAGCCTTACTAGTGGCCTCAAGTATTTATGGAGGACAGAGATCTATTAACAGAAATCATCACTGAACCGATGTTACCGATAATTCCTTAAAGGAAAGGTTGTTGTCAAAGTGGGCGTGACTTCATAGTTCTGTGGAAGCATGAACAATATTATGATGTGGAATGTGTTAAAGAATCCAATGTTGATTTATTATTTAGGAAGGGAAAGCTAACTAGACAAGATGGAACAAGTTATCTTGCCAAGGCATCAGGTGCATGTATTAGACATACACTAGTACCTTGGAAAGACCACTTGTTCCACGTAGTTAGTTCACTTTTCTGCTTTCTCTAATCAATCGATGAAGGATAAATATTCGTTCGTATAGCAAATCCCACCTCTAAGTATTGTTCAAGGTTGCACTACACTATGAGGCACTCAGCTGAACTAATTGCGTAAAAAGGAAGAAATGGAGAACGTGAAGCATGAGCTCTTCCATGTCACAGGCACACTGTGGGACCTCTGCAAAGACTTCGGGACTCTAAATTCATGATCATGCTTTTATTCTAAGGCTACCTTATGTTTGTTGATGTAATTTGTAAGCTTCAGTCAGCTTGCGCTAAAACATCCTTTTTGCAACCAAATTTAACCACACACATCTGCGTCCCTCTTGCGCAGCTCATCACCGATGAGTAACAGCGACATCAGTGCTGTCAAGAAGGCAAGGTGCGCTCTGTATTCCTCGTCCGATACCGCCCCTTTACTGAATTCGAGTACATCTAGGTCATTCCCGCCGCCAAATCGGCCGCGGTCTTGGAACTGCGCGATCATGTTGATGTTGGAAGAAAGAAGCAGAATAGGCCGGGTAAAATGCAGTAAGGGTCCGCCTGGTCGGCGCGGAAGCACAAAGCAAATGGCCTTGTATGGACTTTATACATATTGCCTGTCGCTCATCAGGGAATGGAGTTGGATGGTCTCAAAGTTTGCACGTAGTTTTCGCCACAGTGGCAGGTCCTGTACAAGATAATTCAGCCGGTGACATTTAGCGTTTGTGCCATTGCTTCCTACCTGAACATAAGAGGCGGTCGAGACGCCAAAAATGCCTTTTTAATTGCAGTCATTGCACCATTCGAGAGCCGCCCCCTGGATTGAGCTCTCTAACGTTGGAGTGTATGCCATACAGCGTATATCACTTATGGATCTTGTTGCTTACATACTTCATACCTTGCGAAAAAAGCTTCGTTCGACCCGGAGACAGCCATACTCACCATGCATATCGGAAAAGCAGGCTTCATGAACGAAGTGATTGTAACCCCCGTCTGAGAGCCTTGAGCTCACCAAGACCTGTCGGGGTCGAGGAACAGTGAATCGCAGACATCACAGCCGACCGAGTTTCAAACGGTCCATCCCATCCGCAGAGTCCGTACCAAGCCATGGTTGCCCGCAGGTCATCCTATTGGTACAAGGTTTAGCAGAGGAGGGTCTCTCAAGTCGCACGGTTGGATACATGATTGACGCGAGCTTGTGGCTATCTACATAACCTTGGGGAATGAAAAAGATGGAGTGCCTTGCTGGTTGTTGGAAAGTGGGCAGTCCTTAAGGATATAGAAAGACTTCTTCAGATACTCTGAAGCTGCGCTGAATTATACCTACCTATATGGACCAGGAGACTTCAGCGTGATGGGTCAGGTGACCCAAGGGTCTTAGTGATAGGTCTTGGCAAAGGAGAAAAGATAAAGTGAAGCCTCATCTTGATTTATCCGATTCAACACAACTAGTTGCTGCTCCAGTGACCACTCATTGTAAGTCTCACTGTTACTCATGAGACATCGATTGAATCCGGCTTCTACCGCATCTCGATTCTTCATGTTCTGACAGGCTGCCATGTTAGGTATTTTGGTCAGCTTTGCTGGTAGGAGATATGGACGTGTCACCTTTCTTCGAGATGACCAACTCAATCAACATATTTATTATTCAACTCGTTGCTTTATCCTATCCACTCATCAGAAAAAAAATACTTTCACACACATTCTGATTCATGTTTCTAAGTTTTACGTTGGTCAAGTTTATTTTCCGCGCCAGGAGGCAAACTACCAAAGGCCGGCAAACGCCGCTTGACACCAAAGAGACGGGTCCTATTGGAGTTCCTCAAATGCGTTTTCTCTACCAATACGGGCTTCCTCCACATTAGTCTTCTAAACGGTAGTTCAGGAATTGTCCTCCACATATTCGAGGGCGGCAAAGGCTTACATTCAGTAGTACGCTTGTCTCAATAGTCTACTACGCGTTCCACGACGCAGCTCGTCTACACGCTTCGTCGAATAACAATTGGTGGATTTCGGCCCGAATGCATGCACCTCCACTGCGACGCCCATATTTCCGGCCCCGCTAGATACCGACGGTTTTGCAAATGTTGTACCGGACAAGTCACTCGAGGGACCTCCTGACATCAGCAACCCTTATTTGATTTTGCCAAAAAACTGGCTTCAAATTGATAACACGTGGGAGTGGGAAATAGCGGAGACTGGAAATGATCGGTCCCAAAACCGAAAAAAGGTCCTTGTACTCAAATCAGGTGACATGGAATCCCTTACTAAACCTTGGATATACTGATTGGACCTCTTGTGTTCGATTTGTACTATTCCGATCTTCCCTTTACCTTGCTATGGGTGCCATGACATCGTGCTGTGTGTCGGAAATTCGAAGATGATGCCGAATCTTCCGCTGCTGACGCTGCGCTCACGATGTCCATGCAGCTGGACAGGAAAACTGCTATTCGAGGCCGAGCTTCGACCGGGCAGTGATGGGCCCTCACTTGCCACTCATGATTTGAGCATATTACGTTCAGCATCATTTACATCCACATCCCGACAAGGTTTACTGGCGAAGGGTGTGAGTACAGAAGCGTGGCGTGTGCCGACCCTGTCCGCACTAAAGGGAACTCTTTTTGTGGCCGACATTGCTTGCATGTACCTTGCCGAAGTAGGTGGAGAAGAGACCAGACATCCGCGGACTGCCTTAAGCCGATAATATAAGGCGGGCTGGGTTCTTGATATAAAAATCAATACTTTGTAGAACCCACAGATCCGTTCTCTTGCGAGATAAGCATCCTGCATATGTTAAGCAAAATGTCAGAACTCAAGGGAAACTACGCTCCGGACGCTGATCACCTCGAGGCGGTCACCCACACGAATAAATATGACGATGTTCAACTCACCAACGCTGCCCGTGAAGGTGCACGCCGTCAAGAGCATTTGACTGTCCGTGAGTGCTTCAAGTATTACCCGAAGGCTATTGCATGGTCTCTCTTAGTCTCAACGTGCGTGATTATGGAGGGTTATGATACAATCCTCATCGGAAATTGTCGGTCACACTCCCCAGTTATACTGGTGGGACCATGAGGTTGACATCAATTCACAGTCTACGCATACCCGACTTTCGCTAAGAAGTACGGCACTTACGATGCTGCCACAAACAACTATCAGTTGACTGCAGCTTGGCAATCCGGTCTGAGCAACGCTTCTGGAGTCGGCGCATTCTTCGGAGTCCTCCTGAATGGTATACTAGTCTCCCGGTTCGGCATGAAGAGAGTAATTCTTACTTCATTGGTTGTCCTCGCCGCTTTCATATTCATGACATTCCTCGCACCTAATGTCAGAGTTCTTCTAGCAGGTACGGACTTGATCCTCCTCTCCACAAATGAGTTAAGCTTAACGGTGCGCTTTGTCTTCACCAGGCGAAATTCTTTGTGGGCTTCCTTGGGGTGTTTTCGCAACAATTGCTCCGGCCTACGCATCCGAAGTCCTCCCGATGCCTCTTCGTGTTTATTTGACCTCTTACACCAACATGTGTTTCATAATAGGGCAGCTTATAGCAGCTGGTGTTCTTGATGGACTCGTCAGTAATCCAACACAATGGGGTTATCGTATTCCATTCGCAATTCAATGGGTTCGAAAAAGCACATAACGAAAACCAAATAAACTGATTCTAACAACATTCTTAGGTGTGGCCTGTGTTACTATTTCCCATTTTATTGTTTGCCCCTGAGTCACCGTGGCATCTGGTACGACATCAGCGATACGACGAGGCCGAACGCTCCCTTCTGCGCTTGCAGAACAAGTCTGCCGATGTCGATGTCAAGCAAACACTTGCGACCATCATACACACAAACGCGCTCGAAGTACAGCTAGCTATCGGCACCACATATTGGGACTGCTTCAAGGGCTTTGAGCGACGACGGACGGAAATTGCTTGCGTCGCGTTTGCAGGTGAGTCGATGGGGCAAAGCATCTCATATTCGACACTCGCTGATATCTTCGTGGTTTAGGACAAATATTCTCTGGATTGATCTTCGCTTACAACTCGACCTACTTCTTCGAGCAGATCGGTCTCCCTACGTCTAAGACATACAAGCTTAACGTTGGAGGAACTGCACTCGCACTTTTCGGTACTTTGATGAACTGGCTTGTCCTGATGCCAAATCTGGGCCGGCGCACCATATACGTTTGGGGCGCTTTTGTCATGGCCGTAATCCTGCTCATTATCGGCCTCCTGCAGACACATACCTCCAATAAAAGAGTAGGCCTTACTCAAGCCATCCTTACTCTGGTTTGGACGTTTGTGTTTCAGCTTAGTCTCGGGCAACTCGGCTGGTCGACACCGGCGGAGGTCGGCTCATCTCGCTTACGCCAGAAGACCGTCTGTCTCGCGCGAAACGCCTATTACATCGCCAGTGTCGTCATTACTGTTATTGAAAGTTACTGTATGAATCCATTGGAGTGGAATTTGCGTGGATATACCTCTTTTATTTGGTGTGGGACTTGCTTCCTCCTCTTCATATGGGCATTCTTCCGCTACCCTGAGACCAAGAACAGGTCGTATGAGGAGCTGGACATTCTTTTTGCGAAGGGCATCAGCGCCAGGAAATTTAAGGGCTATCAGGTTGATGCTTACGGGGAAAGTGAGAAAGAGGAACTTAGACGTTACTCTGTCCACTAAGTCTTTGACAGGTACCCAGCAGGATATGGATTTTGATCATTTGCATAACCTATGCAGATAAGGTGGGCAATGTAGTAAATCGGCACCTTCCATATGGCAATGATATGAATGTTAAATTCACTCCTTTGAATTAATCTGACAGTTCGCACCTCGGCTACCTGAATCACTTGCTCTCCATGATAGATAGTAGCACTCCCAAAGCTCTGTATTACGGATCAATCCGATTCGAGACAGAAGACAAACGATCTGATAATTGATGGAAGGCATGCTGAACACCAATTCGGGTTAGGATAAGAGAGCACTCGGAGTACCTGCTGAGCACCTGGAGCACGAGAGCACGGGCAAAGCGCCAAGTGTTCATGATGCTGAAATGCTCTCACGACCTCCCAATTCCATATATGACCCGAATACGAGATTAAAGATTGACTCTGCATTCAATTTATCGTTGTAAATTATTCTCTGGAATTGAATATCAATTTATTCTACAGGGAAACGACGCCTGCGACTCTGATCATTTCTTTTGCGTCGTCACTTTCAACAATGGGCCGTTCATCAAAGCAAGAAGCTGGAAGTGAAGGTGACATTCAAGCTAATCTCAAGGCATACCATGAAATCAAGTCTGTTTGTGCCGCTGCTAATGCATTCTCTGTGCCATGTTCCCCTCTGCGTGCCCACATAGCTGGACGCACTTCACGAGTGCAAGGCTATTAATCTGCTCAGACACTCACAAATGACCAAGGACAGACACTGGTGGGATAAATATTATGACTTTGTCAGATTGGATATCCAGCATCGCCTGTACTAGATGTAGAAATAGCTGAGGAATTCTTCAGTTCCTGCTTCCAGCTCGCCATCACTACAACTGGCTATATTCCCAATTGGTAAACATTGGATAAGTCACTTTCGCACTCGTCATCATCAGTCCAAAGGGATACGAATCGGTCACATCAAGGGTATGCGACACAGTGAAATGAATACAGCCCCTGTTAAAATATGATTCAATGATGTTACTGGGGTGCGTGTCCACCATCAATTCCTACTGGACTGCATTTACAATATGGATGATGCCACTGGGGATAGGTGGGCAGATGAGAAGGTATTGATATGGCTGCAAAGACTATGTTTCAGAAAAAGCTAACTGAAATGTACATAGTATCTTAATAGGCATTATGTTGTTCCAAGTGTCAAAGCAGGGTCGGTATCAAAACTGAAGATGATAAGAAGTTGCGGAATCCTTCCCCTTTAATTCTAGTGGATTCGGCACCCACGGCCTCCGTAGAGGTGCCTCTGTCTGCTTTCGACATTCGTCTCAATATGACTTGAGGGTGGTATGGAGTTCAGCTTCCATTTCAATATTTTTCTTTGACGACCGGCCTATCGATGAAAGTGAAGGAATAAGCCTCAGATGGAGAATCAGAAATCCATAAGCCGCTTCTACGTGGGCGCCGCTTTCCGGCTGAATACGTAATTCGTATTGCCTCCGACATCATACGGGAACATCAGCACACCCGGCGAAGTGGTGGAGGAGTGGCTCCGGCATTCCATACCGGTCAAAGCTCAACAATGCCACTGCGTTCTCGCCGCAATAGCCCATTTTAAGGGCATGAGGGATGAATACGTGGCTGCACGTGGACCCGATAGTGGATACCCTCCGACTGGGCGATTCTAGCGGCCCATGTCAACGGTGTTGGGGAACATTTAAGATCTAATTAAGAAGCTTCGCCCCATGGGGAAAGCTAGCAATGCAAGCTTGGATCTAGAGTCCGCCTATTGCCGGGCGGAAATGGAAAACATAAGTCACGCGCACCTATCCCAGCCGAGGCGGGATTGAAGCCTTTCAATTCCGCCTCGGTGTAGACAGTGGGCATTCGGGATAATGACTTCATTAGGTGCATAAAACTCAGTACAGATACGTGAGAGGCCGAGCTGGTGAATCTGAATTGGCTCTCTTCAGCAGTCTGTAGTTATTATAGTCACTTTATGATATGTTGTGAGCAGCCTGGGGAGTTTTTAATCGAGAACGGGGAAAACAGTTCAGATTTGGCACAGAATTTCTGCAGTAGCGAGCGCAAACACCGTAGTTCCCCCCGTCAAGTGCTCGAAGAACATGATGAGTAGGTGAAGTTGACTTAAGGAGGATGTAGAGTGCGGAAGATGTGCTACACACGTCTATGGTATGCTGCCTGCATGATGATATTCTAAATCACGGCACAAAAGATGTTGTTCTCTAGAGTTCGTCTTTTCCATGATCTTCTCTGGGACGCTCATCACTCGCGTGCTGCAGTCGGAAGACCTTCGCAGCATGCCGCTCGACTCGGATACTAATCGTGCCTCCGGCATGTACCTCCCCAATTCGACGGCCAAAGAGTCGAGGATCGCGCTCTGCAAGTCCAGCTGCATATGAGGTGAGTGTGGCATTGTATACCTTTGGTCTAAAGTGGTGGCCAGATCCACCATCTGTGTGCTGCATGTCCAGCAGAATTCCAGCATCCTCGGCTTCGTGATTTTCCCAGAGATCTCGAATGACCCAATTCCTGCCCACTTCAGCCGCCGTACCACCGACACCAAACATGACAAACACTTCGCTCAATTTAACCGACATTGTGAGCGGCTCATCGGCAGCATTGAGGAAAATCACCACCTGGTCGCCATTGGCCAAGGGGCCACTCCACACGTGTGTCTCGCCGATTCCGTATTCGTCTTTTGCAACATTGAGGTTTCGTTGAACTCGTTGAACGGAGCGGCCAAGTGGATCTTGATTGAGCGCAATGATTGCGGGGTTGCTAATGATTGAAAATGTTTCAGGGGTCATCTTACGCAGATCGCTTCCTAGCATAAGTGGGGATTTCAGTGCCGCCCACATAGAGAAATGAGCTTTGTACTGCAAGACGTGAGCATCTGACATGTATTCCGACTAAAGTTGAAGGAGAAACAATGATTGTTATGTCAGGACATCGCACTCACTTCGTCATATGACATGCCGCCGACGCCAACCTCAAGCATGTCCAAATCATTCCAACCGCCCGGTAGTCCACGATCAACGAAGGGTGCTACCTTGTTTATAATGGCGAGAACTGAGCAATGGGTCCCAGGGGCGACACAGTGTGGATCTGCTGCGTTTTCGCACGCGCAGAGATCGTCGGGGCGTGCGAAGGAGTCATAGATATCGCCGGAAATGCGCCATGAATTCGCGATGGAGCCTCCCCACTATCCTTTGTTAGATTTTGTATCGACGTAGAACCAGACGAGAGACAAATTAGATCTTACGGTGTGCACATAATCTTCGCCCCAGCTGCACAAACTGTACAAGATCGGCCTGTCCGTCGATTTCAGAGCTTTGCTCATCTCGTTAAACCTGTTGAAGGAGATTTGAGGCGTGCCCATTCTGCCCATGTGGTAGCAATTATCATATTTCAGATAATCCACTTCCCAAGAAGCAAAGCTCTCCGCGTCTTGTTTTTCATAGTCCAGTGATCCCGCTGTCTGTTGTCAGCCCAGCGTAGCACGATCCAACAGCATGTAGCTCACCGTATCTCGCACAGGTCAACTCGCCGGCACTGGAGTACATGCCGAACAACAAACCATTGTCGTGCAAGGATTGTGCAACCGCTTTCATGCCTCGAGGAAACTTTTCGGGGTCTGCTAGAAGGTGGCTATCTTCATCTCGGCCTCGCGACCAACAATCGTCGAGCACGACATATTGATAACCCAGATCACGGAGTCCAGTCTCAACCAGGACGGAGGCAGTCTCGAGCAATAAAGATTCTGACACCTTACACCCAAAACTGTTCCAATTGTTCTGAGCAGAGTGAGCCCGAACAATTCTGACACGAGGGATCCATCACCAATGGAGAAGGTGCTTACCCAGCCCATAGCCGGGGTTCTGGCTAGGCCATTCTCAACTGCCACGCAGGTGTTGACTAGAAGCTCAAGAAGAACTGCGAGGCTCAATAGACGATTGCTCATCATAGATTGTAGATGAAGTGACCAGAGAGATGCTCGACTTAGAGTTCACGAAAATTTTCTATCAAAAGGAAGGGATTATTGAGAGATGTATGACCTGAAAAAAAACAAAAAAACATAAATGATGAAAGAGAAACAGGCCCGTGGAGGAAGACCGGTAATATTGCCTCAGCTAAACCTCCGACAACGGCAATCCAGTGTACTTTCACAACTCAACAACTCAACACTGGTACAGTCAGAGTGCAATCTTCAAAGGTGGAGGCACCCGACGATGTGCTTCTGGTCTTGTATGAGTATTCAGCTCCACTTAACGAATGGTCACGAAGCGGGAATGGGACCAGCGGGAAACTCAAGCGAAACCCGCCAAGTTTAGCGCTCCTTTACACAAAACTAATAGATGATTATGCGGGGCAATTGGTGGTTCTCCGCCTGGTAAACCGCCGTTGTCAGCTTCGTGACCACAGACGGCTGCCATGCGGCCTCCGACGGCATGTCAATTGTGTCGGTAAGTGGAACATGTGGACGATAGTGGGACTGGCTCAACGTGCATAGATCTCGTCGTCGTCGTTGTGATCGGCTCCAACAACACGGCTCGTGTACCCTATGCAAGAAGCAAAATGTGTTGTGTTTCCCCGTAGCGGAGGCATCGTCTTCGCAACGTCCACAAGATGCCCCACCGTGTGGTCCAGCTCCGTCGTACCAGACAAACAAACAGCACCCGTCGTCATCTACTGTTTCCCCTGGCACTCAATGCCATACCCTCTCACCGTCTGGACCGCTGCCCGCTCCTGAAGAGCGTGACCGATCACCGTCTAATGGGTCCGAGGAATCAAGTGTGGTCAGATTACCACCGCTTGCTGTCTGCTTACACTTAGCAACCCTGTATTTCGACTATGTCCATGATCAGTTGCATAGCATTTTCCATCGGCCATCGTTCATGGCCGATGTTGCGGTTGAGAAGATTTCGCCTGTCATTATGTTCGCCATGATTGCGCTTTCTGCAAGGTAAGTGCCTAGATTGTGCCGAGACGTGCGAGTTCCAGTCTGACATGCTATCAGGTTTTCGTCTCATGAGATATTTGCGGGTGTAGATCCATGCGACCGTGGCAAGATATATGTCGAAAGGAGCGTCAAGCTCTTCGATCCCCGAAAAATCTCCTTGGAGTCCATTCAAGCGGCTGTCCTTCTGGGTGCCAATTGTATAGCGAATGGCGACGCGGCCGCCGAGTCGGTATACTATTGTATTGCCTGCCGTATGGCTCAGCTTTTGAATCTTGCTGGTAAGCAGTACGCAACTGACCTGGAAGCGGAAGTCGGTCTCCGAGGTAGGTGTGAATCATGTTGGGGGCGGATTGGCATCTCTGATGATCTTCAGTATGGTACTCTTTGTGCATGGTGGACGAGTGGTCATCTACAGGCATCAGAGGCCCAAAACAAATGCTGCAGGCCACGCCACCTGGCCTTCGATTGCCAATGAACGAGATGACGTTCCTTCAATTGCGACATCACAGTCGCTGCCCCGAATATCAAAGGGACCCCAGTTCCTCCTTGCTGACGCAAATGGTCTTGCTCAATCGAATTTTCGCCGATATCAACAATTTAAACCAGCGCGCCGCTCATCAAGAGGCAGAAATACCTGATCAGTGCGCAGTCGGAGCATTACTAGCAAGGCTTGACTTGTGGGAATCGGAATTGCCACCGCACCTACGAGACGAAGCTGGAAATCTGGCGTACTTCGCGGCTCAGAACCTTGGCAGAATGTTCGTGGCGGTGTACCTGGGATATTATCACTTTGGGCAGATGTTGTGCCATCGCTTTCTCTGCGCGACTGAAGAAGAGTCAGGGCCTGAAGCGAGGAAATTGAGTGACAGATGCAAGTTCTATGCAGACAGACTTTGCAGCATTACTTACAGCGCTTGGGACATATCTGGCTGTGCTCCACTTTATAACATGGTTGGCCACGTATTGGTCGTGGCTTCAACAGTGCAGATTCACACATTGCTATTTTCTGCCGATGCTGGTGAAGTGCAGGCTGCACGAGCCCGGCTAGAGCGCAACTTTGAAATTTTACTGAAGTTGCGCGACTACTGGCCGACCCTGGAAGTCTCTGTGCGCCGCTTGCGCACTTTCCATAAGGCGTGTCTCAGGTCAGCGGAGACATCTTTCCAGTTTGATCGATGGATGCTGAAATTCTTGTCTGAGTTTGGTAATCCGATAGAAGACAGAGAGGAGAAGTGAGCAGCTCCATCCGTGAACACTTCACCGCAGGTTTTGGCTTGCGCTGGACTTCTTAGCGCTCCTTCATCTAAGTAATTTTTCAAAAGTCAGGGTACTTTTTCAAGCAAAAGAAATGAATAACGGGTTGAAAGTCTGGCCGGTTCTTCATCGCAACTGTTTGGGCGCTTTCGAAAGTGATCCTCTCATAGACATACTTCATTTGACGCAAGAGGTAGGCATGCAAGCTCCTCAATCAGCTTCAATTGGTGGGTGGTTCACAGAAAATCCTATCAGTTCTCCTTAGCACATAATTAAGTCCACAAAATGATGTGATGGTAAAATGTATAGTAGATGCCGTTCCTCAGAGCACACATCATTTCAAGAAATTTGGAGTAAGGCGCGTGAGCGAGCATAAAGTTCCATAGAACACGGGTCGAGATTGAACATGGCGAATGTGAACAGGAAGAAAATCTCTATACAGACTGTCTCGAAGTGAACTTAGTCGCTGCGGGATCATAGAAGTACAAGTTGTCAAACGTGGCCAGGACATTAAATTCACTTCCTCAGCCAGTGCTAAGGCTTCCTAGGTGGTCTCTTGCTAACATATCGCTCAACTGCTTGGCTGTACTTCATCACGAGTCGCGAACGGTACGGATCTGTGAGGTGATAGCAATGATCGAACAAATCCCACAGCATTTCCTTGGTGACATGCGCCTGGGACTTGTAGCCAATCAATCCCGATGAAATTTGCCTAAATCTGGCGTGGTACTCTTCATGCTCACATCCTTCATCTTCTTTGACTACAATGGTGACATCAGCTGCGCTGCCAAGGTTGATTGTTATCGTAGTAGTGCAGTATGGCGCATCTGAGCGATACCAGATACGAGACGCTTTGGGATGTTGCAATGCCGCTCTACGCTGAAAACATGGTGCAGTGACTGTGAACTCCAATTTTCTCACAAACTGAGCACACGTGCGGACATTTCTCTCGAGCCAGGCGCAGAAAACGCGTTGGGTGTTGTGATACTTTGCCTCGTGGTCCATAGGATGCTTGGCAAGATACAAGCCGAACGTGTTATTTGACCAGAACAGAGGTCGGATTTCTCCTTGGAGTTGCTTGTCAACCAAACGGAGTGACTTTGCTGCCACAAGACCGGGAGAATCAGACTGGTTATTGTATTCCATGATAGATATTGGCCACGGCTCCATGACCGCGTCTTCGTATATATGGAGACGCAGCTCATGAGGCAGATCAAGGAGCCCAGGCATGACTGCAATTGAAATTTTGAATTTAATTTAAGTAGTCACTATTGAGTAGCTTTCCTTCAAACATATGAAGTGAGGATGGAATTCTTGTCACCAGGTTTCCGATGACCTCCACTCCATTCATCGAAGCGATATTAGCACGGCCCTCTTCAGCCGGGCCGAAGAGCTCGGACCAAGAGCATCGGAGGATAGCTCACGAAAATGATCCGTATTGTTGAGGGAGAAAGTCAACCTCAGCGCCTTACGCCTTTGTCAAACCTCCGTTCGCTGCTTTCCTTGTCTCTCAATCTCTTACATTAGTCTCTCGCCCAGCTGCGATGGTTGCCTCACGATTCTTCCGCCCTGCGGCTCAGCTCCTCCGATCCTCCCCTTCAACCATCCCTCGATATCAGCTGCAAAGAACATGTGCGCCGGCGGTATCAAGATGGCGGGGCTATGCGACGGAATCAGGAGTCAAGGAACTAACGGTACGAGAGGCACTTAACGAGGCGATGGCGGAGGAGATGGAGAAGAACCCGAAGGTGTTCATCTTGGGCGAGGAGGTGGCCCAATACAATGGCGCGTGAGTATACCTATCATCTTGCTTTGGCCCGCGTAGTGACCGCTGAGGCATACCTGCGTTGGGAACGCCCCTCTCTTCGCTGCTCTCGGCTCCTCTGCGACGCAATGGTACTCGGGACAACTGCGTTAAACTTTGCTGACATGCCTCACCCAACAGTTACAAGGTCACCAAGGGATTGTTAGACCGTTTTGGAGAGAAGAGGGTTATTGACACGCCCATCACCGAGTCTGGATTTGCCGGCCTTGCCGTCGGAGCAGCCTTAGCTGGCCTCAATCCCATCTGCGAGTTCATGACTTTCAACTTTGCCATGCAAGCCATCGATCAAATCATCAACTCCGGAGCCAAGACACACTACATGTCGGGCGGTATTCAGCCTTGCAATGTAACCTTCCGAGGGCCCAATGGCTTCGCAGCGGGTGTCGCGGCGCAGCATTCACAAGATTACAGTGCATGGTACGGCTCGATCCCGGGCTTGAAAGTGGTCGCGCCCTATTCATCTGAGGATGCGAAGGGCCTGCTTAAGGCTGCCATTCGTGATCCCAATCCAACTGTCGTTCTTGAGAATGAGCTGCTCTATGGCTTGCAATTCCCAATGAGCCAGGAGGCTCAGAGAGATGATTTTGTGATTCCTGTATGGCGCTCTAAATTCACCTATCAGTAACAAACTTGAGCTAATTCGAGACAGTTTGGGAAAGCGAAGATTGAGCGCCCAGGAAAAGATCTCACGATCGTCACTCTCTCCCGATGCGTTGGTCAATGTCTTGTGGCTGCGGAACAACTCAAATCCAAATATGGCGTCGAGGCCGAGGTCATCAACCTCCGTTCCATCAAGCCGCTTGATGTCGAAGCTATTGTCAAATCTGTCAAGAAGACCGGCCTCATGATGGCGGTGGAGTCGGGATTTCCGAGTTTTGGCGTCGGTGCGGAGCTGATTGCACTGACTTGCGAGTACGCCTTCGACTATCTCGACGCGCCGCCTGTTCGTGTGTGTGGTGCCGAGGTCCCTACTCCCTACGCGCAGAAGCTAGAGGAGATGAGCTTCCCGACGGAGCAGCTGATTGCGGATTATGCTGCGAAATTGTTGAAGGTGTAGGAGGGCCCGTGAGTGGATGAGCTGCGCGAATGCGGCGTGGTTGATGCCCAACGGACGGAGGGGAGGGTGTGGTGCGAAATTGAGGCTTGCATTCGGGAGAAGCCAGGACGGAAGCACGATGTATACCTACTGGGGCAAGATTTCATTTGCGATATTTTGCGGGCTCTTCGGGTGGATGTGTATCTAGGCGGTGTCTATATGGGCATAGCGCGTGGTTCGAATTGGCAAGTCACCTCATTGAAAGGCATCTGCAGCTCACCCATTTCATCGCCATCATGCATGAGCACTACTTTGGCGAGGCAGATAGCCGGTGCAGGTCAGTCAAAGCCACGTGTTTGCCACGTGCCAACATGCATGGCGTAAATCGAGAAGTGCCCCATGCGTTCGATGTGGTCCTCTCCGGTCGGCTTTTGCTTGCTGACTGACTCTTATGACCTAACGTGCCCGTTCTGTGATGAATCACTGGCGAATCTTTCCTTTCGGCTGGAAACATTTCCATTGAGACTTTTGCCTTTGCAGTGCATGGCCCAGCTGACTGAAATGCCCTCGCAGCTTACCGAGAAAACCCATAATCTATCCTGCGGTGGTTGCGCCGCATACATGGCTGTGGCTAAACAAAAATCGTCAATACAAGCGGAAGGCGTCTCGTCCTACGATTGTGGTGAAAACAGCCGACGCATATCTCAGCTCAGCCAAATGTTGTACCAGGTATTGGAGGTGCGGGATGCTGCAGCGTTCTAGATCACCCCCCGTTCTCGTGTGGTTACCAGAACCGCGAGAAATGGAGCCTCTTTCGCGGGAGGCACAGGAGGGCTTTTGCAACGACTGGGCAGCGGCCGCCGACAGGAGAGCGATAGTTGAAACAGATGCAGGACTTTCCTCAACTATCCCGGTTTATAAGTTGCAGGTGGCTCGTCCAGATGGTCATCATGCTTGATGTCGATCGAGTCTCTTTTATTACTCGGCATCGAATTAGACAGGAGTTCAAGCTACAAGCTGTAGGTATTTGCTGACACGAGACATGTCATGCGACCAATGTAAAGCACAACATCTGCTTACGCGAGGATCGCCGCTGCTGTAAAGTTACCTTTTGCGGAACATTCTCCATTCGGCTTCAGTTTGGTCCTCTCCGCCTATCCGCAATAATCTCATTGTTCCGAAAACGTGGGCGGCCTGAGGAAGTCGAGAAATGATGAGGCGCCTCGATGGCAGAAGTTTGTTCAAGCTTTTCCCGGAGATCTTCGGTCTGAGCTTTGCCTCTTTCGTCTCGTCAAAAGTTGAAGGTGAAGTCGATGGCATGAATACTTTGTCCAGTGGTATGCGCCAAGCTCAACTGGTCGACGGAATGGTATGGGTCTTCGCTGCCAGCATATCCCTTCGTCATCGATTGTGCATTCGGAGGACGGTTTGGGGCAGGCAGCAAATCTGGACAATGTTCTCGGCTATATTGACATAGGCTCACTTGATCCCATTTGGCCACCCTTGTACTATCCCGGCCCATTCATCGCTTAACAAGTGTTTCATAGTCGTAAGACCTGTAGATGTGGCAATTAATTTCAATCAGCCACACTGGGATGTCGACACGCGGAGATACTCGGGCAACACCTTCCAGTGTCTGGCATTTACTGATTTATCAAAGGCGCTTTTCAACCGGTTGGGTTCAAGATTGAAATAATGCGGTAACCGACAACTTTAAAGGTCTAAGCCTTCTGGTAAAGCTTTGCCCACGTTCATCTTCCCTCCGGATAATTTCATGGTGTACCAGCCTTCATGATACTAAAACCCGAGCATGTCCTAGTCAGAATGCTGCGCGAAAGTGTGGCTGCCACATGGGCAACAAGCATTTCGGCATGTGTTTCCAATGGCCACGTTTGCCATGGTGTCAATGCGGGATGTGGCTTATGCCTCCAGAAAATACACACCCGTCTGCAGGTGCGGTCGTCGTATGTCACACACCGTGTCGCTTTCAGGTCATGTATACATGTATAAATGTGTGCAAGAACGACTCCATATGTTTCATAAAGACTTATTTTGTCAAATATCAACGCTTGCAGATGCTGAAAACAACTCGGGTTTAACTTTACTTAGCAGTTTGAGGAATGACGAATGCTCTGACTTCTACTGCGGCCAAGGAAGCATCGATCCCACCACCACTGACACCGCCTTTCTTAGCTTTACCTATCGAACTACGCATTGAAATCTACGAGTACGTGCTGCTGTCAAAACAGCAGTCTCTAGCTGTTTCTCTTGCATGCCGTCAAGTCAACATGGAATCACAATCAACACTCTATCAGCGCAACGCCACATTTGCATCACAGACTCAACTGTTTCTCTGGATCCAGCAAAGTTCTCAATCAAATCTCAATCGCGTCCAGAATCTCAGTTTGACACTTGCAGACATCGACCTCTCTGCGTTGCTGGTATTTGAAAGTCATGACGAAGAAGGGTCGAAAGATGTTTGGTCTCTGTATCAACGAGAGCTTCAGCTGTTGGACGATGCATTGCGTTCTATACCGAACGTTTCAAATCTCGTCATCTCTCCACCGCAAGAGAATCGATCTCAGCTGGCTAGAGGAATGTATTTGTCTTTTTTGGCATTGATATCTCAACGACTGCCGAATATGAGGCAACTTACCATTATAGACACCGAAGATGTGTTGGATAAGGTGCCTAGTTTGCAGAACCTGCCACAGGTTATCTGTGTGGTTGATGAACATGATTCGCAAGACTCTTTTGAAGACAAACGACAATTCAACAAACATCAAACCAAAAGCAGTGGAAAACACTGCGTTGCAAAATGTTCCGCAAGCAGTCTGGGAAGCACGGAAGTGAGTCGTAGCCAAAGCTCGTTACTTAATAGCAGACGAGGGTCCAAGATGGAAAAAGGTTCACAAACTAATGGAGTTCTCAAGGTTAGTGTACGAAAAGCAAGGAGTCGCAAATCGAAAAATTGACCGAAATTCAATGATAAGCGGTAACATCCAAGTCATAGTACTTTATGATACAGTTTTTTCTTGCTCATGGAGTAGATCGTGATGGTGGTGACTTTCAGATATTTATGCACCCGGCTATTCATTGAATAGGTGTTTATAGGCTTCGTTTCGACGTCTGAAGAAAGTCAGTGATGCGGTATGGTGACTAGATTATGTATATAAGCAAACGCATGACTCTTTCGCTTCAAGAATACTGCACCTCCTTCATATCATACAGTAACTCCTGATTAACCACCTCTTCCCCCGCGCTCTCCGAAATAAGTGATCAACGGCTTGGATCGTTCTCATTTATTTCTGTGCACCCGCAGCCCCCCTGGTCATTACTGATGATCCTCCCGCCCTCCATACGCATATGCTGAGGATCTGGCCATTGTTCACCGTGCCTAATCGCCGCTTCATCGCAAAAGCGCGCCATTCGCACGTCTTGGAGAGAGAGGCCTCTCGGTACGTGGGTGGTCCACCGAATGTGGGTACGATTAAAAACATTTGTCCATTCTGGGTGGTGTTTCTGAGACTTGCACTCAGCTGCTATTTCGTTCATGAAATCCTGGTCCAACATCAACAAAAACTATACCCGGAGTTTACAAGCGAAGAGAAATAGAGTACCCATGTCGATTTGAATGTTTTGAACTTGAAATGCCTTTCTACAGCCAATCCATCATTACACAGCTGCCATCGACCAGCTTGGATCAGATCCATGATTTCTTTGGAGACTTTGGAGACATCTTCACCATCAGAGACGGTAACATCTGGCAATTTCATTCGTGTTTGTCGAGAATTCGAGCAGGTGCGTATAGCCATACATCTCCACCTTAACAGCGGCAGTAACGAGCGCATGACAGTGCCGGTCATATTGGTATATTGGTACACTCATAAGTCACTGCGGTGTGATAAGGTATGAGGAAGGTAAGGAACTGTATGTAGATGGAATTGAGGTGCCGAGTCTTGGCGCTCGTTACGACAAATCCCCCTGCCCAAACACTCCAGATGAGGAGGGTGGAAAACGCAGCTCTTTTGACCAAAATTAATATGTCGTACGTCGTCTTGGAGATAGCCCTTAATAATAGAAGAATACCCGCGACGCTATATGCATGTATAACTATTCAAAATCCAATCTCTAACGCTCAACAGAAGGATGTATCGCTAAGAAGGGCTTTTAGCCATAATCTACAGTCTACCGAACGCCACGCAATGTTAAACTATGATTAAGGAGCCGTGAAACTAGGCATACGGCTTCCTAGCGACCATCAGATACATCGGTGTGAACAATTTCTCCTTTCCACCTGCAACCAAACAGTCCGCAGCCAGCGCAAGCGAGTCAGCAGTCTTTTGCGTACCGCTTGGCGCTAGACGAACCATCTCAAGCAAACCTACAAATCTGTGCACGAGACCACGGCCCCAGTGCGTCATTCGTACGAGCGTGGGGAAGTCCCAAATGCTTTGCATGTACCTCAGATCACCAGACAATGGCCAATACCACGGATATTCATCCGGACGGTCTGCCAGATCCTCGTTATGTTCCAGCTGGAATCCTGCGGCCTTGATCGCATCGAGTGCGACCTCTATCTTCTCCATGTTGCTGATTCCATCTCCCTGCTCGATACCCAGTCTGATTTCGCGATGGTGCGGGTTATCGTTGTCGTATTTGTCCGTCATCAGCCACTCGTACACGCCAAAGACGCCTCCCGGCTTCAAGACTCTGAAGATCTCGCTATAGATGCCTTCTAAGCTGGGGGCGTGCACGGTAGCTTCGATCGCGTAAACAGCATCGAAGGAATTGTCAGGGAAAGACATCTGCATGAAATCGCCTTTAGTGAAGCTGAGCTTGTGTGCGAGCCCTTCTTTTGCTGCGTAATTGGTTGCCCGCTCGATTTGATAGTCATTGTTATTCAAACCAACGATATTGGCGCCAGTAAACTTGACGATCTCGCGGGCGGGACCGCCGACGCCGCAACCCACGTCCAGAACCCGTTGATTTTCTTGGATGTTCATCTTGAGCGCCAGATAGTGCTCATGTCGAGCGAGGGCTTGACGGAAGGGCTCATTCTTGCTAAAGCGGCAGAAATGGAAAGATTGTGACCACCCATACTCGTAAAGATCGGTCGCGAGGTTGTAGTAGTGCCTCGTCAATGTGGCATACTCATCCCGCCGTGCCTTCCGGGTTTCCTCCGTCTCGTCGGCGGAATGCTTATTGTCCCAATGCTTGAAGTACTCCTCTACCGCTTCCTTCTGGGCCTTGTGATCCTTACCCATCATCGCCATGAAACCCTTGCGCTCCTCGGCGGTCTTGCCATGCAACGCCTTCTTGAAAGCGGCATCGCGTTCGAAGTCCTCCTTCTCAAGCGTCGTGGCGGTTCGTGCCATTATAGTGGACGAGTATGTTGAGACGGTATAAAATAAGGAGGCAGCAGGAGGAGAATGGGGTAAGAGGGGAGATGCAATGATCACTTATGTATTAATTCAAGTACTCGACCGCCCCGCCTCGCTTTATGAAATTATCGAACCATCTCAACCAAATTCTGGTCCCATTCATCAGGAACGGGTTTAGCGCATTCGCGGCACCGAAGCCTGCATTAGTGCGCGGGATCGCCCCGCATCACGTGCTTTATTGCCGCCACCTAATTGTTGTGATGACTCTCATGTGAATCGCAGATTTGCGAGCAACGTTTGCCCCAAAGACTTTCATCTTCGAACAAGAATTCAAGTTGCAGACCTGAGGATTCAAAACCATCGAAATCACATTCACTGGCAGAGACATAATCTCCTCGATAGTGGCTCCAATTGCGGCAGCACAGAAAGAAAATGCCTCCTCAAATCAAACAGGACCTGAACCGGTCCGGATGGGAGACAACAGATATGTATGTGATCACCGTCATCATTCTATATGGTCTTGGAGTTAGGCTAATAATTGTCAGGCCATCGGTCTGCGAACGCTGCCTTCCCGACAACCCGTACGTGCAGATGTTGAAAGAGGACTATGGCGCCGAGTGCAAGCTGTGCACCCGTCCTTTCACAATCTTTCGCTGGAAAGCCGATCGAACTTCTCGTCAGAAACGTACTGGCATCTGTTTGACATGTGCACGTCTCAAGAATTGTTGCCAATGCTGCATGCTCGACCTGTCATTCGGGTTGCCCATCACCATCCGCGACGCAGCACTGAAGATGGTGGCCCCAGGGCCCCAGAGCGAGATCAACCGGGAATACTTCGCACAGAACAATGAAAGAGAAATTGAAGAAGGCCGAGGTTTGGAAGGATACGAGAAAACCGACGAAAAAGCCAGGGATTTGCTGAGGCGGTTGGCGAGCAGTGAGCCCTATTACAAGAAGCAGAGACGCCTCGAAGCTGAGGGCGGCGAAAGCGGGCAGAAGCTGCTAGAAGCTGGTGAGAGCACGGAAGGTGGACATACACCTGGACCTATCCGAACGTTGGACACGAAAAAGTCCGCATATGGATCTTCATACGGGCCCAACGGCAGCGAATCAGCTGTTCGGAGAATTCGGCAAGGAGCTGGTTCAAGAAAGGCACTCTCTTCTTCTGTTTCCCACCCTCCCAGGCCAGAAGACATAGAGCCGCCTGCGGATAAAAATGTTACTTCACTCTTCATCACAGGAATTGAAGATGATTTACCCGAACACGAAATACGCTCGCATTTCGCACAGTTCGGTGCGCTACGCTCAGTGGTATGCTCGCACCGTTCCCACTGCGCCTTCATGAACTACATGGACCGCGCTGGCGCCGAGGCTGCTGCAGCAGCATGCCAAGGCCGAGCGATCGTGAAAGGCGTGCCGCTGAGAGTACAGTGGGGCCGTCCGAAGCCACTCGACAACATGGACAGGGAACAAAGGATGGCGAACGCTCGGGCGGGCAGGATGCTTCAATCTACGAAGCGAGCCTTGGACTCGGACGATGTAAAGGCAACTGTTGATTTATCGAATACGAAGACTGTCGATGATCTCAGCGCATTAGAAGCCATGGCGCCTCCGCCTGGACAAGGGGACATAGAGTATGCTGCTATGGCTGGAGAGTAATGGGTTGGGCTCGGCCAAAGAAAAATAATTCTCAACATCGGGGACTCACGTGGAACGAGCAAATTATTTGGGATAAGGCGGGTGGGAATGATAGAAGCTTGTGATGAGCGAGCTTTTCTTTACGGGAGATAAGCCTCTTTGATTTCTACTGTGTCGGTACAGTTCCGCTTTTCTATGAGATAACAATTTACTCATGCAAACTTAGGAACCTACTACCTTTTAGTTTATTCCAATTAGCTGGGGTGCTTCGGTGGAGGTAACGGTAAGCTACCAAAATGGGTCCTGAGTCTGCGAAATTTCGCAACCATACGGCCGGGTTGGCTCAAACTGGATGCTGATTCGTCTCGGGACGACTTCATAGCTTACAAGACTCTCAAACAAGAATTTTTAAGATCTGCCCCTTCGAGTTCCTCGGAATTTTGGCTGCAGTTGGATACTTACCAGGCTTAGGAGGGAAGCCCACTACCTGCAGCTCCCCAGCTACCACCAATACCTTTTTGAGTCGGTATATTGAGGGAGGACTTAGTTCTGAGAATCCCTGCTTTATGCCGTCATGCAGACCCTACATCACATGAACATGCGGACATGCAAAATTCAGCGCCTCGGCGGCATGCGTGCTTCTGAAGAATGGCCTCAAAGGATTTAATGTGTTAACCAGATTGAAGATGACGGTGGATCAGTTGCGATACGACACGGTTAGTGATACATGAACCCAAATCTATTGACTTCCGAGCGGAGGTATTTTGTGCATGCTCCCGGTCTTCTCAGATGCCATCAATCAAAATCCAATCGACAGCACTTTGAAATTCGACAATTGATCAACAACTTAATACCGGTAAGGCATTCGTCATAGGATGGTGTTACAGCCGTATCGTACCTGTTTGGGCTTTCAAACCCTAGCGCTGTATGCCTGCCTTGATGTCAACTCCCAATTGATTTTCTCGTCGGGTACGAGCTGTCCATTCAGACTTGTAGATTATGGAAAACTCGATCTGCCACCGGAGAAAGTGAAACGTCATACGATTTTCGTTTCCGACTAAATTGCTGATCATTTGGGACGAGCCTCGGCATATGGGTCCATAGTGCTGCAGTGGGGTGGCCTGATGCTGTATTGATATTCCCTTGCAACTTTGTACTGTGGGGGAACCGGTTCACATGCCGCCGAGGAGTATTGCGCCGAAGGCAGCGCCAACATGATGGGAAACATATTTAGGACGGTTAATTTGCCAGACGATTTCAGGAACAATTGAACAATATATCGCCGCGGCATTATCGACATATTATTATTTTTTTGGCAAATATCGAATCTATATGGAAGACCAACAACACTTTTCACAGGACCCTATGAAGTCCACATGGAGGCAGTGGGACAGGAAGGAATGGAAGTATCACCACTGGCTCTATGAAAGACTTGGTGTTCACCCTAGCGATCCGAGGAGGGAGATTCCAGTGCACGCAAAAACCGATAAGCTGCCTTACTTGTCGCACTGGGAGACCCATAAATGGATTCTGACTCACGCAGGCTGGCCTATCCTTCTCCACCAATTTTATGTGTCCTGGACTGGGCGCAACATGCACCCCATCGGGGCCTTCGTCTTCTATATCCTGGCTTTCAAAGTCAATGCGATACATGAGATTCACATGCTCCGCGACCTCGGACATCGGTATGGGTTTCTCGATGGAGACAAACACGCCAGGGATGAGGTCCCAGATAAAGATGTCAGCAGTGTTTTCCATTCACTTTCTTCGACCGCTACAATCCGTCCGATGATGTGCGTCTTTTTCGCATATCGCCGGACCCAAACCCCTAGCATGACAAATTGGTGGTGGCTCCCGCTTGAGATTGGATTGTATGGAGTCATTTTGGACTTCTGGTTTTATTGGTATCATCGCTGCATGCACGAGTTTGATAGCCTGTGGAAGTACCACAAGAAGCACCATCTCACCAAACACCCAAACCCACTCTTGAGTCTCTATGCCGACAAAGAACAAGAGATTTTTGACATTGCCATCATCCCACTGCTAACATATGGGACAATGAAGCTCATGGGATTACCAATGGGCTTTTATGAATATTGGCTGTGCCATCAATATGTGGTCTTTGCGGAATTGTTTGGTCACAGTGGTGTCCGACTCTGGGCAACTCCAGCAACAACTTTCACACCTTTTTTGTGGGCTTTGGATGCGGAGTTGCAAACAGAAGATCATGATTTGCACCATCGGAAGGGTTGGAAGAAGAGCCATAATTACGGCAAACAGACAAGATTGTGGGATCGTATATTTGGGACTACTCAAGAGAGAATCGAGGCGGCGAATGGGAACATTGATTGGAATCAACCGGTAGCGCTGCGATATTTCTGACGGATTAGACGAATGAACCAAACTGCCACTCTTTTTGTTGCCAAGTGGTATCGCCTGTGCCAGTCTCAGCGGTCGCCTAGATGCTACCAGGTTTATGCGATCATCTTTCATCGCAGCAAGTCTCAACGAAAGGAATCGTATCGGCAGATTGCTACAGATATAAGAGAAGGCGAAACGACAGAGTGCTCCAGATTTCGAGTCCACCCATAGCTCTAGTTGTAAAAAGAATAATTGCCCTGCAGCACAGTGTGCTGCAGGAGGACGTGGAGTCGACATGCTGAAGTCGTCGATTCAATACTGTGCCGGCGGATACAGTGACATATGTTAGAAGACTTTTGGACGTATTAGAATACGTCATATTAGGGCCAAGAGGAGATTAACGAAGAATCTAAAGACAGAAGTTAGATGACATCGACGGCATTTTAGAAGAATGGAGCGATGTGCAAAATTTGCATTATTAATTTTGCGAGCCTTTCAAATAGAAGTTTGAACGTGTAGTCTTGCGTGTTGGAGCCAATATTTCTACACTCGCGTTTTCGTGACAACACATCCCTCTAATAACAGATGTCAACCAATCGTTCCATATTTTGATCACGCCGGGCACGTTCGAAAGTCTTATCTGCAATGACAAAATGATCGCACTTCTCGAGAACGGCTATGCGTCACAATTGGTGGATGAACGTGACTGTACTGCGAAAGAATGTAAAATATTGAAATCTTGGGATTTCACAAGAAACCAATAAATATCACGCTTGGACTATCATTTGTATCCCGGACAATGCGATGAGAAGCCGCCATGCAGATATTCACATACATGCAGTGCTTTGCTGTTGCTCAGCTCAAACTTGACAACTCTTCCGGTGTTACTTTTCCAGCCGCCGCGAATGCTTTCACCTCTTCGAGGAACACACCTTTGATCTCCGTTTTATCTGTTTTACCATGCAACTTCGAGCTGAACGTCGCAATCTCGTCATTGTCCAGTGTCGCTATGAGCTTGTCAACGTCATTCAGTGCTCTGTCAATCTGTGCAGCTGAGGCTTCTCCATCCACAAAGTAATTTGCGTCTTTGACGGCACCACGGATGACACGTTTATTTTTCTTCGCCGCATTCTTTGCCGCCTCTTTCGCTTTCTTGCCTTCTTCTTTTGCCGCCTTCTCTGATGCTTCTTTCTCGGCCTGCAGGCGAGCCTCCTCTTCCTTCTTGCGCTGCGCCTCTTCTTTCGCCGCTCTTTCCGCGGCCTCTTTTTCCGCACGTTTGGCGTTCTTCTGTTTGTTTCCCTCTTGACGGAACTTCTTAATCCGCTCGTCCTGTGCCAAGCATTCGTCGACCAACTTTCGGAGACGCGCTGTGTCTTCCATTTTCCGCTTCTTGCGTGCATTGTTATTTTTGCGTTCCATATGCCGCTTCTGGTCGCGGTTTTCGTTGTCATCCGGCACTTCCTCATCCAGATACTCGAAGGAACGCCATGAATCGAAGTTGTACCAGAAGTTATAGAAACCCTCGACATGCTCTCGGCTACTTTCTGCATTTCCTATTTGCGGGACGGGTGTCTTCTTGCTGAAACGCCCCTCAGCCTCAAAGACAGGCGACCACAGTTTATAGAAGTTGCCTGGTTTTTTTTGCACCTCTTTCTTGCTCGGTGGCTCGATGTTGGCCTCCTCATCGACGGAGTCGTACTGACGTCGCTTCACTGGGTCGAGTAGAATCTCGGTGGCGCGCTGTATGCACTTGAAGAATTGATCATTTTCTTCCCCGCCTCTTGCAGCTTTCTTATCCGGATGATGGCGCAGGACTTTTTTGCGATGGGCACGCTTGATCTGCTCCTCAGTTGCGCGCCAACGCAACTTGCTGAGGCCCAGCACGGCGTAGTGATCCTGCGTCTTCCAGTCCTTAGCTTCGCGCTGCAGCATCATGGGATCCTCCTCCTCGCTAATAACTCCGTCGTCATCCTCTTCAGTTTTCTTAGCGGTGGCCGCAGCCTGGATGCGCTCATCCTCGCTGAAGGTGCGCTTGTGTCGCTTACGCCGTGCGTGGGCGAGAAAATGGGGGCCAACGGGCTCGATGGAGCGGTTGGTAGGCGCAGAGAGGTGACCAACTGGCTTGAAATCCTTCTCCGCCGACCAGCCGGCAGGCAGGACGGGGAGCGTAGCAGTGAGCTGAATAGCGGCCATGATGATGAAAACAAGGTAACACGGTGGGCAATGCGGAGTAGTATGAGGCTCTGGAAAATTTATTGTACAAGGTCCGTGCGTTCATGTCGGTGGTTTCGGGGTCGCCTGGACATTGACTAGTCGCTCATATCTCAGTTCTTAGTCTACTTTGCTACAATTACACGTTTATGTGATGAGGTGTCGATGACGACGGAACCATCGTGCCGCTTCTGATGATTCTGTCCTACGCTGCAGTTGAAGCCAATCGCTTCATTGCCCTTGCAGCCTATCGCCATGTCCTGAGGGCGACGCGCATAGCATTTCACGGTATGTCTATCAAATATATCTTCAGGAACTTCAATGGTGAATTCTAACTGGCCAGAACATAGGCGATGACGAGGTCCTCACCTCCTCCCGCATACTCGCGCGCGAATCATTCGCAAAGGGTTCGTCGCTCGTCGTGGGAAGTACCGCAGCCTCGAAGGCAATTGAACATGCGGAAGGGGTGGCACAGATCTTGAGAGAGAATGTCGTGCAGGGAAAAAATATTGGCGGTGATCTATATAAGCTGAATATTCATGAACACACGCAGCGCCTGGACAATGAGACGGCCAAGCAGCTGAAAGGGACCACGAAGAGCTTCAAGGAAATCAAAAACGCTCAATTTTGAGCATGGCTGGCTCTTTGAACGGTAAATACGACATCAGGAGAGGAAGAACTTGCGCGCTGTTGCTCTCAAATCATGTTTGGCCTGTAGAATGGCTAATGCCAACTTCAATCACTGGTGGAGCCAGCGAATACGAGGGATTTTGCTTGATATTTAAATTTTGAGCATATGTATCCAATCACTTGGTGGCTCTGGCAGACAAGTATTATGAGATTCAGAAAGCCCACAGGGAGTGCTGAAATAATATATTTATGGATTTGTTCTTTTACTATGCTATAAGGACTGAGTCGAGTGGAATGTTGTAGAATATCAATTCTTTTCAATAAAATAACATTGCGAAGTTTACCATTAATCTCACAACATTAACGAAGGGATGCTAGCTTTGTACGAGATTGTCACTCGCGTTTGTTGACGATTTCCAGTCCCACAATCTGTTGGGTTGCATCTAACTTCGTCCAAAGAAATCTAAGGTACCAGCATCTTCAAACGGACTCTTATCTGGCAGGCTCATCCCGCGACGTTCACGTTCCTCCTGGAGGATACATAACGTTCGGTAAATAATAATAAAGTCTTGCATTGCTGATCTATTCCTGTCTAGGATAAGCAGCTATCTCGGAATTTGTTTTCAGAAGGTAAAAGCTTTAGCACAAAACCCTTCTTATCTCTTGTTTGTCTTAGGTACCAATCCAACTTTTGCTTTTGTTTTCCTGCTAAACATTAATAGGAGCTCTGATGCTCCTAGCCTCTCGCTAGGTCTCCCCCGTCTGTCTCTCTCCTTTCTCTCTCCTGTTCCTCATCCCTTGCTAGGGAGAATTGGTCTAGGACTGCTTCTTAGATTATCTACCTTACTGCTGCTATAAGACCCCTCCTAGTGTTTACGAGGTCCTTCCAGTTTGATGTCCCTACCTCTCTCTAAACAGTCTTTCCCTTACTTACTGCCTCTTATAGCAGAATATTAGGATGTGTTTTACTATCTGTACTCTATATCTATATATATATATTTAGGACTGGCTCCTAGGACTCTCCTTCTAGTCAGATAGGCTCCTAGGCTAATGTGTTCAGTCCTAATTAGGGTAACTATAGTGCTTTGTAGTCTAGTCTAGCCTTTGTGCAGACTTAAACCTCCTCTACTTCTTAGTATAGTCTATACTACTAGTATCTCCTATCCGGGTTAGGTCTATTGTTTTCTTATTCTTTCTTAGTCCTACCTCCTCTTCTATTGTTCTTAAAGCTACTAGTCTTTCTTCCCCTTTCCTCCATTGTTTTAGTCTCCTTAGCTTCTTTGCATCTCTATCAGCTTATTCAATCTCCCTTGCCTTATTATCTATATCTAGGCACTTATTGTCCTTTTCCTCCTTTTCTTGTATATCTAGGCAACCTGTTAGCATTTCTCTTTAATATATTAGGTAACCGGGAGGTCCTATGTCTTCTAAGCATATTGTCTTACTAGGTCTTAGGTATATAGTACTAGAGGAGGAATGTCTGCTTTATTTTGGAGAACTAGTTCTAGTACACTTTTGTAGGCCCCTATAATGTACCTTAGGGCCTAGTTTTGGATTTTCTCTAGGACCTTTATCTATTTAGAGGAGGAGCCTATATCCTTTGCTGTTTAGGTCCAGACTGGGTATCTATATGTTATTGCTAGTCTAAGTATAGCTATATAGAGGTGTCTAGCTTTCTAGAATATAGCTCCCTATATAGATTTATATAGCCTTTAGAGTGATTATATCTGGCTCTAGCCTTTCTCTACTGCTTTCTTTATATAAGGTCCCTATTAGAGCTTTGTGTCTACCTATATACCTAGAAGCCTTATAGATAGGGCTAGTCCTGCCTGGAATCCTAGGATGTCCACTGCAGCTTGCAAGTTGTGTCTCCTCCTGCTTCTTATAAAGTAGATAAGCTAGTATTTCTATAGGGCAAAGGCTGCTCTATACTAAGCTGCCTATCTAAGGCAGTTTGCATATACTGCTTCTAGCCTGTAGCAGTTTTCTTCTGTTGTCTTTCTAAAGGTTAGGATATTTGTATTATCTACAAAGCCTAGCGCTATTATAGGCCCTTCTTCTATTATTAGAAGGAGTATTAAGGCAAAGAGAAGAAAAAGGATAGGTAACAGGGTAGAGCCTTAGGGTATCCCTATAGGTTGTAGTCTTAGCTAGTTATTGTATTCTCCTAGCTTAAGGTATATAGTCCTATCCTATAGGAAGGACTAGATGAATCCTATAATTGTTAGTAGAAATCCCTTTATCTTCAGGTTGTGGATAAGTCTCTAATAGGACATGTTGTTAAATGCCCCTAAGATGTCTAGGTATAGCATTAATGCAACTATCTGTAGGTTATTATCCTAGATAGTATAGATCTGTTCGGTAATAAGTTCTAACGTAGATGACGGGGAAGTGCCGCAGACCCCGAAGTGCCGCACAAAATTCGACCTTAGTACCGTTAAAAGCTATCTTCGTTGCATAACTACAATACATTCTCCTTCCAAATCTTCGGATAGAATTTCGAGTACTTCCTCTTCCTCCTCTTCAATTTCACGAGTCGTCGATTTAATACATCGTCGTTTTTTCGACTTCTTTGTTAATACCTCAGCTTCGGCTTTTTCGACGACTTCGAGGATTTTGCGTATATTAAAGACAAACTTCCCTTTTATAGCGACTCTCTTTCCCTTCGTACGATCTTTTCGGTATCGTAGAAGCTCCCGAACTTTAGTATTCTCGTTCTATAGAAGGACTCGTTCGGTATTCGACTTTTCGAAGGACTTAGTAAGCCGAGCAATATAACGCTTTGTAGGAGATAGAAGATTCGTCGCTTTTTGAACCATTTTAAGTAGTTCTTTATTTGCCTTTCGAATATCGGTTCTAGATAGAGGAGAGCTCGCTAGAAGCGTTATTTCGAGGGCCGATAAATTGCGTTCGGGCGTCGTAGGGTTACAGGAAGGATTAGAGGTAGGATTAGGCATTTCGAGACTTAAGAGAACAGTAATCGGAGAAAACGGAAAGATACCGGCCTTTCGAAAGCCCGATAGAATCGAATTTGGTCGGAAGGCTTCTTCTCTAGCCGTAATATACACTGTAGTCCAATCTACTTTCGAAATTCGACCCGGATTAAAGCGGGAGAGTCTGTCGGTTTCTCGAGAAAGATACGTCTTTAGTAGGCTAAAGATAGCGACGTCGAGCGGTTGTAGTAGATACGACGAATGCGGTGGTAATACGACGAGGTCTATCGCGTTCTCAAGGCAAAATGCGACAAACTTAGCTGTAAGATACGACGAGTGTCCGTCTATAAGAAGAAGGCGGCGCCGGGGGGTCGAAGGCTTTGTTTCAGGCTCAAATACCGTCGTAAGCTACTCGTATCCGATAGAATCTGAAGTCTACCCTTTTCGAGACGATAAAAAGTGCCAATTTAGCGGCGTAGAGGCCGGAATCCACCCGGTATTTGTATACTCCCCTGTATATATAAGGAGCGGCGGTAAGGCTCTTCCGGTAGCACTTATCCCTTCGATAGCGGTAACCTACTCTTGCCGGCCGGGTATCTTCTTTCGAGGTATCTTTTTCTTCGAGTTTGTAAGTACTCTTATTGAAATGCTTATTCCTAATAAGAATCCGGACTCGTCGAAGTTGTAGATATCGTCGGGAAGGTAGGAGGCTTCGAGAAAGAGAGTTAAAAGGGCGTCAAAGTAGCTAGCTATTACTAAATAGCTAGTTCCTTCTACTCTTCCTACTTCAAGTTGTCTTGTATACGTGCCCTTTATTATAGGGTATCGATTACGTAGTCTATCGACGAAGTGTATACCGGGGAAGGAGGGAGGGCTCGTAGAAGTTGAAAGCTTTGGTCTGAAGAGGCGGATTTTGTACGCGAGTTTTCGTGTAAACGCCGGAGAGATCGGGTTTCCGAGGCTATTAAGTCGAAGGATATACTTAATAAGTATCTTCTCTTCGGCAGGAGAGAGGTATTGCTCAAATTCGTGGCTTATAGCACGCGAAACGCCGCCGTTTAGGTATCTACGGAGCGTTCGGTCGGAAAGGGAAAATGCGCGAGCAGTAGCGCGTATTAAAGGATATTCGCGATTCCGATAAGCTACGATAGCTTCAAGTATCTTTGGCGCGAAATCCATAAAGCAGAAGTAAGAAAGAAGAAGAAGGGCGCGTAAAAAGAAGGAAGAAACACGAAGAGGACACGTCGGAGTGCGGCACTTCGGGGTCTGCGGCACTTCCCCGTCATCTACGTTATAGCTGAAAGAGTGGATCTTCCTGGTCTTGCCCCTATTTAGGACTCTAGCAGGAGCTTCCTTTGCTTAGCTTTTTTTAATATCCTCCTAGCTACTACTGCTTCTAGGGCCTTTGCAAGTGTGTTAAGTAAGGCTATTAGCCTATATACACCTGCCTTTGTGTAGTCTAGCTTCTATAGTTTCCTAAGAACTACTATAATAGAGTGTTTTAAAGGGATTAGGTAGTACTGCTTCTGAAGGCATACTATAAAGAGTCTAGCTACTTTTAGAGCTAGAATATATCTATAGGTTTTTAAAAAGGTGTTTGTAATCCTATCTAGTCCTAAAGCTTTGTTTAGTAGGAGCCTTCTTAGGATTCCTAGAATCTCCTCTTCTATAACCTTAGAGCTTACTAGGAAAGGCTTAGGATACCTTACCCCTTAGAGGTCTAATAGGTCTGCTAGCTTTAGCTCTAAGAAGAAGTGTCCTACTAGTAGGTTGTTACAGGTCACGACAAACAAGGAAGGTTTACCGAAGCTCCGCCCTACGAACGGTAGCGGGAAAGCTGGACCAATCAGGAAGCAAGCACCGTGATCACCATGATCACCGGATCACCCTCGGAGTGATCGCAGTGATCACAGTGATCAGGGTGATCATACGAATTGCGAGCAGTATATAGGAATCGAAGGCAGAAGCCTTAAGCTTCGACTTCGTATTCAACTCAATTGTTAATCTTATTGGTTAGAATAACAACTCCTGCTTCAACTCCGCTGCCTTAACACTCCTCTTCAAACGAGTACCAACCACGTGACTCCAGGTCATCTGATCATCACGTAACCAACAGTTATAACACTTTGAACACCCTCAAGAATGAGTAACTCAGGCATGTATAGGACTCCCACTCCCAGTGAAGTAGGCGGTCCGACACAGGCTGGTCAATGAACGAACATATGAACGTGTTCGCGTCGTTTGCCGGCGAACGAACAAACGAACGGATGAGCAATATCTCGTGAACAAACGCACAATATTCCATGTTCGTTCATCTGTTCGCGAACGTCGTCTTCTAATGCATATATCCCTGTTGCTATTCACTATAAATTAACACCAACCCTAACCCTAATAAGTGAGCGAATCAGAGGCGTGCGGGACCGGCGCTTACCGCGCTTCCGCTGCACTCCGCATTGATCCAGCCAATTAGAACAGTACCAGAGCTGCTCTAATGCCTTAGGCATCCAGAACGCGAAACTTCATAGTACGCGTTATCTGCGAACTTCATAACACCATCACTATATTAATATCTTATCCGTCCAATGGCTACTGAATCATCACCGACGTCATGTAATAACCTTACGGAGCTTTGCGAAGCGTCTCAGCTCTTAACGTCACACCAGTTAAGGCATACAAGTACTGGGTTTTTACTCAATAGCCCCTTGCTTATCAACTTCGTTCCAACACCCCCAAGTAAGCGACCGCCTCACTCGTGGATTTGGAAGGATAAGCATGAGGTCCATAGCGAGGCAGTATCTGTAAAGAAGACCGGAAAGCGGGTATGGCTTTGTCGCCATTGCTATGCTCAAACGCCGCCAGTTGTCTTTACTGCGCGTGCTATACCAACAACCTAAGCACGGCGCTATATGGCAATACACGGCTACAATGAAGACGGATTGAAGCGCTAGAACACGAAGCGGTCAGCTCTTAATGATGGCGATCTTCGGAATTTCAAGCGCCTTAAACAGCAAGACCAAGAGCAACAAGGCACCTTCGACCATAAGCACTTCTAGGCCGCTTTTATTAGTTGGGTCGTTACTGATGATATTAGCATGCGAAGAGCAGCTTCAGAACGCTATAAGAGCCTCTTGATCTACCGGAACAGCTTTATCGAAGCAGCAGTACCTCAATCGCATAACACCGTCGCAAACTGGATCCTTCGCACGTTTGTTAAGATAAAGCCAAAGGTCGCTGCAAGCCTCGCGTGTGCTAAGAGCAGTATTACTATCAGCTTCGATGGATGGAAGAGCGGTACCGAGGTCGATTATCTTAGGGTAATGGCGCATTGGATCGACAGCAACTGTAAGGCGAGGGTGGCGCTGCTTGCGCTCCGTAACACCTTCGGCAGTAAGAGTGGTGAAGAGCAAAAGCACCATCTTCTTGAAGTCCTCCGCGAGTACAAAATAACGAGCAAGATCGGCTTCTTTATCAGCGACAGTGCCAGCAACAACGACAAGGCGCTTAAGCTGTTAGCTAAGCACATTGACCTTGATCCAGCTCAGCAGCGACTACGCTGCGCCGCTCACGTTGTAAACCTTGTCTGCAAGGCCATTCTTTATGGCGTAGATACTGATTGTATATCTGAAGTTTGCCGTACTGCTGACAATCCGGATGAGAACGACGACCTTAGCACACCTTCCGTTACTCAGTTTGAATAGATCCTTCGAACGAAGGACCGGCAAGCAATACTTCGAGCCTAGCGGAAGAAAGGACCGCTTGGTAAGCTCTATAACATTGTTTCTCATGCTCGCGCTACACCAGCGCGGCGGCACTTCTTTATAAGCAAGCAGCGTGAGGTCGCGGTTGACGAGGGTCCACGGCTGTTTGAGCTCGTCATCAATGGCGGCATTAGATGGAATAGCGCACACGATATGTTGGAACGTGCATTTAAGCTGAAGGACGCTATTGACCTGTATCAGAGCTATCACCGCCAAACTGCTGAAGATCCGCTCGATGACGACGTCCTTACTGCAGACGATTGGCAGGAGCTTAGCCTGCTGCGCCAGCTGCTTGCGCCTATGAAGAAGATGTCACTCCTTCTGCAGTCCGACTTTGGTCAGTCAGCTCATGGAAGTCTGTATCAGTCACTTCAGGCTGTCGACTGGTTAATGACGAAGCTGGAAGACTATAAGCGGCAGCAGCAATATCAGCTATATAGCCATTTTAAGGCCTGTATCAATCTTGGCTAGAAGAAGCTGGATAAATATTATCGGCTTAGCGATTCTACATCAGCATACCGAGCAGCAATCCTTGTCCACCCCCACTGCAAGATGGGGTGGTTTGATAAACACTGGGGTAGTAGCCATCCGGAGTGGATCAGTGCAGCAAAGAAGGCTGTTCAAGAGTCGTTTTATGGATATAAGCGGCGCTTCAGTGATGAAGTAGCTGCGGCTTCCTCAAGCTCACCGCAGCATAGTGAGATGGATGAATTTGAGCAATATAACCTTATTAGCGACGACTCCGCTATGCTGAACGACTTCGAGCGGTATCTACGCGAGCCGATTGAGCCAAACTATAAGGTCGATCCGCTGTAATGGTGGCAAGCGAATGAGCATCGCTTTCCGATTCTTCGATATATAGCGTTTGACCTTCTTACCGCACCGGCAACCAGCGCTGCTGACGAACGGACCTTCAGCAAGGCAGGCCATGTACTGAACGACGAGCGCTAGCACACCTCTGACTCACTAGCTGAGGCCTATCAGTGCTTGAAGAGCTGGTATAAGCAGGATCTATTGGATAATGAGAGTGCTGCGGAAGTGCTGCGAGCAACAACACCGCCGTTAGCAGCCGCGGCAGCTTCAGCATCAGCAACAGAGCCGCTAATGCGTCAACCGCAATGGATACTCAATTAGGCAGTTATAAACAAGCGAACAAACAAACGAACACCCCTATAAGGCGAACAGAACAAACAAACGACCTATAAGAAGCGAACAAACGAACAGTACCTCGTTCGCCGTTCGTTTGTTCGGTGACCAGCCTGGTCCGACACGCCCTCGCCCAGACGACAACAGTGCGTCTAAGGTCGCTAAGCCAGACTTCTATTACGGAGATCGCTATAAGCTTAGTAACTGGCTCAATCAAACGAACTTATACTTCTTATTCAACGACATCACTAGGAATAAGACACTGTTCGCTACGACGTATCTACGAGGAAGGGCTCAGCACTGGATTAAACCGTACCTTGATAAGTACCTCCGTTAGAGGGAGGACGAAGAGGGAATTTTTGCGGACTTCAAATAGTTTAGCAGAGTTATCGAATCCATCTTCGGAATGTATAATAGTAAGGAAGTCGCTATACGTATTATACAACACCTAACTCAAAAAACCTCGGCCTCTAAATACGCTGCTAAGTTCTAAGAATACGCCTAGGTTACGGGATAGGACGATAACGCCTTAATGGTTATGTTCCGACGAGGCCTAAAGGACAGCATTAAAGATAAGCTGATATGCGACGGAAGGACAAACAAGGACCTCGACGAATTAATTAGAACTGCTATTGACCTTGATAACAAACTTTACGAGAGAAATATAGAGAGACGCTACGATACTCGAATAAGGGGAAGCGCCGGATATATACCCCGACGGAGCTGGACTACGAAGGGGAATACACCGGTTGATAAAGGCGATCCGATAGAACTCGATATAACCTATAAGGTTAAGAAGGGATCGGACCAAAAAGGGAAAAATAACCCTAAAAAAAGGCGAGAAGGACTAAAGTGCTATACCTATAGCAAAGCGGGCTATATAGCGAAGAACTGTCGCTCGAAAAATAAGGTGTAGCGACGACAGTTTAATATAATAATAGGGACTAGTACAATAGAATTAGGGGAATGAATACAACTCCTACGGAACCTCCGAAACTTATTCTTTATACGAATACGCCTAGAACAAACCTTGAGTATAGAGGCTCGAAAAAAAGGACAGTTTCGGAAAGCGGATATATACGGGGAATAAGTCGCTGAATTATACGATCGAATCCTTATAATTAACTAGAGGATCGAAGGGCTCGAAAAGGAAGTACCAATATACAAAGAAACCTAGTTAAATATAATACTTAAAGAGTCGGACGATAGTTACTATTCTTAGGAAAACGAATGTAACGAAAGCAAGGAAACACTACTATAGGAGGGATATCCGTAGAGTGAATCCGAACTCGGAAATAGAGAATTAAATATTACTGAAAGACTCGATGTAGATCAATTTCCTAATAATGAGGATTGCGAAGACTCCGACATCCTAGAAGAGTCGGGAGAAGAGACGCCAACTGCGAATCCGGAAGAACGACCCTTACTGGAAGAAAGTTCGGGTAGCGAAGGCTCAGAAGACGAAGAAGAAGAAGAAGGTGAAAGTGTACTAATGCACTTTACCGTAACAGGACACCGGGAAATCCTACAGATGTTCTACGAAATAGCTAGAAGATACGAAGAAGCCTTCCCTTTAGTGAACAGAAGGAGACTACTTTATGGAGAAAACTTCGACTAGATATTGGATTAGTTGCGATCTATATTCTAGCAATATCTACTTATACCTAACTAAGGAATTTGTATAAGGAAGTTTATCTAGGAACGACTACCTATCGGAAGTATGTTCCTCCTAGGAGGATATGTCGCCCCAGATAGGACCTTCATTCCGCAAAGAATGAGGGGCTTAATACTGCGGGTTAAGGAACAACTGGACAAGATACAGGATATCCAGCGATAGAGGCAAACTATCGACCGCAATACTACCGGACCTGAAGAGGTAAAGGAAGAACGAGAAAGGCTTAATACGGACCGACGCTATAAGATTAAGGAACGATATAACGTATTAGAAAGACACCTTATATCTACGATATACGAGTAGTAAGAACTTATTAGAGATCTTTCAAAAAACTAGATAATCCTAGAGATAGGAGCGATCGACAGGAAGTTAACAATATATAAGCTCTAGCATTATCGGCACCAGTATTCCGCACTAAAATACGAATAAATAGCGATATAGATACCTATACTATAATCGACTCCGGAGCTAGTAGGAACTTCATATTAAAGAGGCTCGTCGATAGATATAGGATCGCGACCCGCAAGAAAAAGAAGGGGTATAAACTGATCGCAGTAGACGGATTACCCTTACCCGACGTCGATAATGAAACGATACTATTATCGATAGCTATTTAGCGGCACTACGAGGAAGTTGTCTTAGATGTAGTGGAAATAGCTAGACACGACATCGTACTAGGTACCCCTTAGCTGAAGCAGCATAACCTAATCATCGATTGGAAGATAGGAGTACTCAACTTCGAGAGATACGACTACGTAGTCGACATTAACCCTACGCGCTAATAGAGGACGACGGTAGATAAGATAAGGGAATTGAACGGAGTACAAGACTCTAATTCTAGATCGAACCAGAGGTTTCAAAGAAACCCCCCTTCGCGGACACTGCTAAGGGTCTAGCAGGTCAATAAGCGAGAGTTAGAAGTAGAAGTCATACCCTACTTAGATACCCCGAAGAGTATAAGGAATACGCGCAGCTCTTTAAGGAAGAGGTTAGCAAAGAAGCCTTACTTAAACACTAACCGTAGGACTACCGAATTAACCTCTAACCCGGAAAGGAACCTATATTCGGACTAATATATACGCTATTAGAAAAAGAGCTTCAGGCTCTACGAGAATAGTTGGACGAAAACCTCGCCAAAGGATTTATAAGACGATCAGAATCCCCGGCAGGAGTACCAATTCTGTTCGTACTAAAAAAGAATAGGAAGTTACGGCTTTACATCGACTACTGGAAGCTTAATACCATTACTATTAAGAATCGATACCTACTCCTAAATATTAACTAACTCTAAGACCGATTAGTACGAGTATAGTGGTTTATAAGCATCGATCTACGATTAGTATATAACTTAATCCGGATAGCCGAAGGAGACGAATGGAAAACCGCATTTCGAACTCGATACGGACACTTCGAAACGCTCGTAATACCTTTTAGACTTACTAACGCACTAGCAACCTACTAAGAACTAGTAAACAATACCCTTAGAGAATTCCTCGATAAGACAGTTATTGCATACCTTAATAACATCTTAGTCTATACTATAGGAAACCTACAATAGTATATATAAGACGTTACTAACGTATTCGAAAAACTAAAACAACGGAACCTACAGGTAGTACTGGAAAAGTGCGAGTTTTATAAGAAAGAAGTTAAGTTCTTAGGATTTATTATAGGAACTAACGGTATTAAGATCGATCTAGATAAAACAAGAGCAGTATAAGAATAGCTAATACCTAAAACAGTTAAGGAGGTATAAGCCTTCTTAGGACTAGTAAACTACAACCGCAAGTTTATAAGGAACTACTTAAGGATCGCGGAGCTACTTATACGCCTTACTAAAAAAGAAACGGTATTTTAGTAGGAAGAACCCTAATAATAAGCTTTCGAAGAACTTAAGTAAGCCTTATATAACGTACTAATACTTAAGATATTCGATACTACTAAACTAGTACAAATAGAAACCGATACCTCGGATCTCGCGATCGGCGTATACCTTATATAAGAATATGAAGGGAAAAGATACCCTATCGCTTACTATTCTAAAAAAATAATACTAGTAGAATAAAATTACGATATTTATAACAAAGAGTTACTTACTATCGTTGCAGCTCTTAAACACTGGAGAGTATACGCGGAAGGAGCACCCGCACTAACTATCTTCATAGACTACAAAAACCTCTTACACTTTACAACTACTAAGGTCCTCGGACGAAGACAAGTACGATAGTTGGAAGAACTAGGGCAATATAAGTTCGAAATCCGATATATACCTAGACGCAACAATAAAAGAGCTAACGCTCTTAGTAGACGAAGTAACTATATAGAGGATAAAGAACAAATACGACACAATATCCTTAAAATTAATAAGGATAGTAGCCTAAGTACGAATATAAAAGAATTCAACTACGTCCTTATAGTCCTATAGGATACTAACGAAGAGTTCCTAGTTTATAAAGGGAAACTTTATATTAAACTGCAAAACGAACAAGAATGTATTAAGTAATACTATAACGATAAATTAAGAGAATACCTAGGAGTTAATAAAACAATAGAACTTATATAACGAAACTTTACCTTCCTACTAATACGCTAAAAAGTCGCTTAGTATATTAAAAAGTATATACTATATTAACAAAACAAAGCAGCTAAATACACTAAATACGGATATATTTAACTGAATACACTACTAGCCTAGCTATAGGACGAAGTAACGATAGACTTTATTATCAAACTTCCGCTATTAAGCGATTACGTTACTAAAGAAGTCTATAATTTAATCCTTATTATTATCGACCGACTTATAAAATACACCTATTTTATTCTATATAAGGAAGTATATACTGCCGAATAACTCGCCTAGATAGTAATCGACCGACTTATACGATACTATAGAATACCCTCTTCTTTTATTATAGATAGGGATAAACTTTTCACTTCAAACTACTAGAAAACTCTTATTATATTAATCGGTATTAGATATAAGCTATTAACCTCGTTCTACCTATAGATAGATGGATAAATAGAACGAATGAACTAGATACTTAAAGCGTATCTACAACACTATATTAACTATATATAAGATAATTAGGTTTCCTTACTACTAATAGCTTAACTTGCGCTTAATAACGCAAAAAGTGAATCTATATAATATATACTATTCTTTTCTAATTATAGAAAATACCCGAACCTCTTTTTAGAACTACGTAATTACCTAAATATATAAAGAGTTCTCGTCGCTTTAAGGGAAATGCGAAGTCTCTATAACGAACTTTGTATATATATTTAAAAGACCTAATAAAGAATAATTACAAACGACCGATTAAAATAAGTACCTTAGCTAAAAAAGGGGGATAAAGTATACCTATTTACTAAAAACCTAAGGACAAAAAGAAACTTAAAAAAACTAGATTATATTAAAGTCGGACTATTTTTGATCGAAGAATAAAGGGGACTAGTGAATTATCGGCTTATACTCCTAAAAGACGCAAAAATCTACCCTATATTCTATATCTTATTATTAGAACTAGCAGATCCGGAAATACCGTACTAAAATACCTTCTATTATAAGGAAGAAGAGGAAAACGAGTTCGAGGTTGAAAAGATCCTAGAACAAAACGGTTAGAACTATTTTATTAAGTAGAAGGGATATCTAGACTCGGAAAATATATAGGAATTGCGTACAAATCTCACGAACTGCTAGCTACTTCTAAAGAAGTTCTACTAAGATTAAAAGACTAATCGACTCCGTCGAGATTAGCTTACTAAGAGGGACTTATTATTAGGCAATCGTCGAAGGGCTAAGGGGAAAGAGTAGGGAGCTCTACTGCTACCGGCTCAGAAGAGGAAGCAAGCAGCGATCTTTCCTGCTCTTCGGCTTCTTCAATAGAAGCTAACTCCTTATCGAAAGCGACGCCTTCTTATCTCTTAGAAAAGCGAAGCTGTTTCCGAAGCCGACGTATCCGAGCCTATTATATATAGATCTTTATAAGTAGCGCTTCCTACTCTATACGAATCCTTACTAATAGTATTTCTTACTCTTTAACCAACTTCTCTTCCTTATCCTCTATACGCTCTAACTACTCTTTTAGCTATAACTGTATCGAGCGAAGTTTATTAAACTCAATATAAGTAACTACTAAGTCGCATTTTTGTATATAGCGAACGCACTCCGTATATTAATTAGAGCAAAGATCTACTTTATAGTCGAGCTAGTAGGATTTGCAATAGGTATACGGAGTTAGTATTGTAATTCCGTAATACTTAATATACTAAGTAAAGTACTTCCGACGAACTAATAATAACCGATAGTAATAGAAAGGTATTACGAAAGAAAGGTAATCCTAGAAAGGGTATTACTACGACGCTATATTAGCTTAAGACGGCACTAACTAAAAAAGGGGGATAGTATTATAGGTTACAACAAATAAGGAAGGTTTACCGAAGCTCTACCCTACGAACGGTAGCTAGAAAGCTGGACTAATTAGGAAGCAAGCACTATAATTACTATAATTACTAGATTACCTTCGGAGTGATCGTAGTAATTACAGTAATTAGGGTAATTATACGAATTGTAAGCAGTATATAGGAATCGAAGGTAGAAGCCTTAAGCTTCGACTTCGTATTTAACTTAATTGTTAATCTTATTAGTTAGAATAACAACTCCTGCTTCAACTCCGCTGCCTTGACACTCCTCTTCAAACGAGTACCAACCACGTGACTCCAGGTCATCTGATCATCACGTGACCAACAGTCATAACATAGGTCTACTTTCCCTTTATATACAGTTACCTCTTCACTCTAGCTATTAGTTATTACTAGGAATTGTAGTAGGGTATTCTATTAATCTGCTTTGTCCCTAGCCTACTTTACTAGTTTCTATATCTTTTGCTCCTTACTAGTGTCTTCTATAATGAGCCTAAAAAAAACTCGGGCAAGCACTGATACACACCCACATGTCGACCAAAACCGGACGAAATTCGAAGCTGATTACACCAAATTCAAGCTCTCGCGACGCACACCTACGCGTTAAGCGCACGGCGCGCCGCCGGCGTTATCCATCGAGCTTTTGACAGCTCCATCTCACCAGAAACCAGACAAAAATTTTTTTGAGGTGTTGCCAAGCCTTAGACCCTGAAATTTGAGTACTGGACCCTTAGGGCCTAAGGCACCAAATATGACCTCACCTAACAGCTAGAGAGGTACAAGAATGGAAATGGAGATTGACAGTGAGGGACCTACCACTCCTAAAAGAATCATAGGCTGTAAAAGGCCTATTGAAACCCTACAGCGCCCCCGCGCTAATAGAGCAAGACGTTAACTAATACCGGCAATACCTTTACTAAGCAAAAAGACCCTATTGTAAGCTAAACAAAATAAAGAAGACAGTTCAGAGGAAGAGGAGCAAGGTGATAAGGAAGAGGAGGAGGAGGAGGAGGAAAAGGAGGGAGAGAAAGAAGAGGAAATCAACAGAGAGAAAGAAAAAGAGGTATTAAGCCTTATTTATAAAGCTAGAGACCTTATCGTTAAGGTAGTAAGCCTTATAAAAAATCGCTAAGAACAGACTAATCTCCTTAACCTCGTATACATCTTCAGGGAATATATAGAGCAAGGCACAGTACTCTCTAGTACTAAGCTCATTGCTAATAGAGCAAGCGAACTTACGGCAGTTACTAAGGCAGCTACTAGCGCTATCCGTACTTAAACAGCTATATACGCTGATATAGTAAAGGCTGGAGCTAAGCTAGGTATTAATCCGGTAATACAACAGGTAGGGAGGAGCAACCAATCCTAAGCTGAGAGAACAAGCCCTAGGGAGAAGTTAAGAACTAAGTCAATTGTAGTCTCCCTAAAAGGGGAAGCTAGTAAAGATATAGGCGCTGACTTCTTCAACCTAAGGAACAGGGTAAATAAGGCGATAGGAGGACCGGCAGTTGCCTCTATCCGCTGGACCCTAAATAAGGAGAAGCCAAACCTTATCCTCACCCTCACACACGAGTACCCGGCCAGTGGGGTGCTAGCAAGCTTTAACAAGTAGCAGAGTGTTCTAATAGCCGATAGTGCTATAGCTAACACTAACTGGTATAAAGTGCTAATATACGGAGCCCCTACCTTAGTGTTCAATACTGAAGGAGGAATGGACCTTATCGTAGACGAGATCAAGACATTCAACCAGGGCCTAGAGCCAGTAGGGGTTCCCTATTGGCTTACATCTAAGGAACGCCGGCAAACCCAACGAGCAGGTACAGTTATAGTAGCCTTTAAATCCGAAAAAGAGGCTAACACTATTATACGACATAGTATATCAATTGCCGGTCTCCGCCTTAAAGCTGAGAAGATGCTATGGACCCCTAGAACCTCGCAATGTTCTAGGTACCTAGGCTTTCGGGTATAGGAACATTAAATGCTGTAAGGCATTTAAATGCCGTCTATACGCCGAGGAACATAGCTTAAAACAACACAAATGCGGAGCCTATAAATCAACCGAGCTATGCCAATATATAAAGGCTAGGTGCTTCAACTGTGGCGGCAAACATACGGCGGACTCTAAGGACTACGAGACCTACCTAACTATCAGAAATATTAGAAAGGAATCTTAAAATCCTTCAAATAAATGTAAACCGGAGCTCCTTAGCAATAGAAGGGGCTATAGAATACGCTAGAGATCTGGATATAGACCTTACAGCAGTTTAAGAGCCTTAGATAATAACTGGCGATAACGGAAACGACTACAGAAAAGCGCGCTCTATAACGTACCCGAGCTATAACTGTATAGTACTAAGTCCTACGAGCCCGAGTACGAGGCCCCGAACCCTCTTATACTTTAGGAGAGACCTAGGACTAGAGCTAGCACAAAAAGACCTCAGAGACTCAGACCTTCAGTCTATAGACATTAGGGACAAGCGGAACTAGCTAACCCTACTAAATATCTATAATGAAAGGGACGTAAATAATATCTGGACATTAGACAGAACACTCTACAAGCTCCCTATACCTAAGAGTACTATACTTCTAGGGGATTTTAATATACACTATCCAGTTTGGGAACCTAGTACGGGTAGACCTAGCCCTAGAGCTCAACTATTTAAAGAGTAGCTAAATAGTAAGGACCTTTACCTATCTAACAGGATTAGAGAAGAGACCTTTTTTAGACTACATCTAGAGAGAGGGAGCGTCCTAGATCTTACCTTTACAAGAGGGATCGAGACTATAAACTAGCAAACAACTCCAAATATAGGATTAGACCATCTAGGGATTACCTTTACAATAAGGGGGTCTAAGGACTCTAACTGCCTCTATACAACGTCCCTAAGCAATAGGTTCAATACTAAAAAGGCGGATTGGACACTCTTTAATAAAACCCTTAAAGAGGAAGCTGCTAAGAGCCCCTACCTTAGAGTAGCAATAGTAACAAGCAATATACGGCCTGAAGAAATACTAGAAGGAAAAGCATATCATATATTAGAACACCTAGATAAAGCAGCTTCGGCCCTTACTAAGGCTATTCAGACGGCGTTAACAAAGAGTATTCCCTTACTGAAGATAAGCCTAAGATCAAAGCCCTAGTGGAACAGCAAACTAAAAGACCTTAGAAAGGCGTATAACAAGGCTTACCGAGCCCTTTAGCGCTGTTCTAAGTACCTGGAGGATATCCCTGAGAATAACCAGTATAGAGAATCCTATAAGACCGTAAGGAATTCCTACTTCTAAACGATTAAAGCAGCTAAATAGGACCACTAGAATAAATTCCTAGAGGGAGAGGACCCTACAACTATATATAAGGCTATGTCCTATACTAAAGATAACCAAAACAGCCTAATACCGACAATAAGCGGACAGGATTCCTTCAACAGCAAGTATGAAGCCCTTAGGACGGCACTATTCCCAAATCCCCCTACGACTAGTATAACTATACGGTAGAAAAGGTATAAAGCTAGTCCTAAGTGGAAGTGGCCTAAGCTCTTAACTAAGGAACTTCAAGATGCTTATAGCAATACAGCTATTAAAGGCAAGACACTAGGGCCAGACTCAATAACACAAGAAATAATTGCGAGGGCATACGCCGCTATTCCCGAGATATTCTACGATATCTATAGCTCGCTATTAGATATAGGAATACATCCGAGAGCATAGAAACAAGCTATCGGGACTATCCTTAAGAAACTAGGGAAACCAGACTATTCTATCCCTAAGGCTTACAGGGTTATCTCCCTCCTGAACTGCTTAGGGAAGGTAAGCGAGCGGATCCTCGCAAGGCGGTTAGGATACCTCGCTGAGACTACCGACCTTCTACACCCTTCGCAGCTAGGAGGCCGTAAGAAGAAGTCCGCTATAGATGTAGCGTTTATACTAACAGACGAAGTACAAGCTAATAGGAGTAGAGGCCTTAAAACCTCTACCCTATTCCTCGATATTAAAGGAGCATTTGACTACGTAGCTAAGGAACAACTTCTAGGGATTATGTACCAGCTAAGACTACCAGCCTCCCTAATACTGTGGACTCGGTCATTCCTAAGCAAGAGGACGCTCAAACTATTATTTAACGGAAATACGGAAGATACAAAGCCAATCAATACAGGAATACCGCAAGGGAGCCCTATATCGCCAATCCTATTCCTTATCTATATAAGGGACTTATTCCCACATTTAGATGGAATTAAACCTATATCCTATATTGACGATATAGCCCTTATTGCAGCTTCATCAAGCCTAAGGAAGAATATCAAACTGTTAGAGCAAGCTACTCAAACGCTATATACCTTAGGGCAAGAGAACGCTATTGAGTTTGACTTAGCGAAAACTGAACTCCTACACTTCACAAAAGGGAAAGGATCGGATACCCCTATTACCCTCCCAAATAACGAGGTTATTCAACCATCGCTAAGACCAGTGCGTTGGCTAGGGATCTGGTTTGACCCCTACTTAACCTTTAAAGAACACATCCGAATACGAGCATTATAGGTAAGACAAGCATTCTTGCGACTAGAGAGACTAGCTTATACTGGAAGGGGCCTATCCGCTAGAGCTCTAAGGCAACTATACCGCGCGTGCATTATCAGTATTGCCGACTATGGATCCCCTATATAGTCTAACGGATCAACAGAACAAGCTAAGCCCTTACAGGCTATCCAAAATGCGGCCACTAAGAAAATCCTAGGAGTTTTTAAGACGGCGCCATCACAACCGTGTAAAGTAGAGGCCAGCCTACTACCACCCTCAATCCGGCTCACTAGGTCCCGACACCTATACGCCTTACGCTGCCTACAACTACATCAGCAACACCCTATTACGACTCGGATTAAGGCTATTAGAGCATCTAACAAATCCTCTAAACCAATACAGCTTCAGAGGCTAATAGAGGACCTAGACTATCTGGATAAAGATAACCTCTGTTACTATATTACCCGGCTTAACCCCTTTCATAACCCTCCCTGGAGAGAGCCTACAGAACCCCCGAAACCTAGCGGACCTCTAAATAGACAAAGACAGCTTAGCAAATCCTAGCCGCCTAGAACTATACCTATACCTATACCTACTTAAGCTCGAACCTTAATTATTCGTCTAATTAACAATTGGGCAATTGCTAATTGGAAAAGATTACTAGATATATATAAGACAAAACAGATATCAGATCCTAAGGGCAACCCCCTAAGCTATAGTCGACTCTACGATTGGAAGTTATCCCTACAGCCTTCCTTAGGACCTCGGGGAGTAAGCTGTTAGGTTAACAGCGCCTTCTTCTAGCTTAAGCTAGGGCATGGATACATTAAAGGATACTTAAATAAGCTTGGTCATACAGATAATGACTTATGCAGGTGCCTAAGGAAAGAGACCCCTAGGCACCTACTACTAGAATGCAGGTTATATAGGGAGGAGCGGAAGGAGTTTGACGTTCTTAACGTCAAACCGCTAACACTTCCCCTACTACTACATACTAGTAAAGGCGGAAAGCTTACGCGTCACTTTATAGATGCAACTAGGATAGCTACTAGGGGTTGGCACCTTAATAGGCTACCTAGGGAAGAAGAGGAGGATACAGATTGATTGCGCTCCGCGCCCCTAGGGCTCTTAAGCCCCACAATTTCCCTATCTACATTTGGCGTTATAAAATGGGAAAAAATATAAACTGCTCTAGAATGAGCCGTCTTTCATAGTCATAGACTTCTATAGGACGTTAAATGGAATAATCAAATCAAATCAATCAATCAAATCATGGCTTAGTGACGCACCTCGGTTAGTGACGCACAAAAATCTGACTTCACTATCTTCAACTCAACTTTCTAGCTGCAACAAAAATACAGTTAGATTTATACTCGCTAGATACACTAGAGGGTGCCTCATCTTCAATATTCTCAACCTCTATAGTAATAGGCTGGTTTTGTCGCTCCTTATTACGCTTTTTTGCTACTATTGCCTCCTTAGCTTCATTTGCAATTTGTAGCACTTCCTGAGTACTAAACACAAACTTCCCCTTTAATGCAACCTACTTCCCTGTTTTCCGAGCCTTACGGGTATATAGAAGCTACTCTACAAAGGCGAGCTTCTTACGTATTGTTATAAGGTCACTTTGTGTTGTCTTAAAGGCGGAAGTTATACGCTGGGTATAGCGCTTTACTAGAGTCTGAAGGTGCTTAGAGTCTTGAATCTCAGTATTGAATACTGTATTTGCTTGTCGTAGCTCTATCCGCTCCGGAGGTGAGCTATTGAGAAGTAAGAGGTCGAGAATATACGAATCGCTTGCTATACTTAGCTATAGAGTATGTGCTTTGTACGTAATGTCGTGGAGTAGGACGTCCTGAGTGTCCGTCGTCCTGGAAGGGAGCGTATCACGCGTAGGTCGAGTAGGCAACCAGCTCAGTAGATCAGTGAACGTCGCATTAGCGTATGATACAAGGCCGGCCTGTCTGGCTGTCTGGCTGTCTGGGTGTACGTTTGTGTGTGTAGGCTCTTCTGGGTCATGCATGCAGGTCTTAAAGGTGAATGATGATACGTGTGTGTATCTACATGTACAAGAATACAATGTCTGTCTGTCTGTCTGTCTGTGTGTCTGTCTGTCTGTGTTCGCTGTGTAACTGTTTGATTGATTATTCCATTTAACGTCCTATAGAAGTCTATGACTATGAAAGACGGCTCATTCTAGAGCAGTTTGTTTATATTTTTCCCATTTTATAACGCCAAATGTAGGTAAGGAAATTGTGGGGCTTGAGAGCCCTAGGGGCGCGGAGCGCAATCATTCTGTATCCTCCTCTTCTTCCCTAGGTAGCCTACTGAGGTGCCAACCCCTAGTAGCTATCCTAGTTGCGTCTATAAAGTGACGTGTGAGCTTTCCGCCTTTACTAGTATGTAGTAGTAGGGGAAGTGTTAGCGGTTTGACGTTGAGAGCGTCAAACTCCTTCCGCTCCTCCCTATATAACCTGCATTCTAGTAGTAGGTGTCTAGGGGTCTCTTTCCTTAAGCACCTGCATAAGTCATTATCTGTATGACCAAGCTTATTTAAGTATCCTTTAATGTATCCATGCCCTAGCTTAAGCTGGAAGAAGGCGCTGTTAACCTGACGGCTTACTCCCTGAGGTCCTAAAGAAGGCTGTAGGGATAGCTTCCAATCGTAGAGTCGGCTATAGCTTAGCGGGTTGCCCTTAGGATCTGATATCTGTTTTGTCTTATATATATCTAGTAATCTTTTCCAATCGGCAACTGCCCAATTATCAATTAGACGAATAACTAAGGTTCGAGCTTGAGTAGGTGTAGGTGTAGGTATAGTTCTAGGCGGCCAGGGCTCGCTCTGCTGTCTTTGTCCTTTTAGAGGTCCTCTAGGTTTCGGGGGTTCTGTAGGCTCTCTCCAGGGAGGGTTATCATAGGGGTCAAGCCGGGTAATATAGTAACAGAGGTCATCTTTATCTAGATGGTCTAGGTCCTCTATTAGCCTCTGAAGCTGTGTTGGTTTAGAGGGTCTGTTAGATGCCTAATAGCCTCAATCCGAGTTGTAATAGGGTGTTGCTGATGTAGTTGTAGGCAGCGTAAGGCGTATAGGTGTCGGGACCTAGTAAGCCGGATTGAGGGTGGTAATAGGCTGGCCTCTACTTCACACGGTTTTGATGGCGCCGTCTTAAAAACTCCTAGGATTTTCTTAGTGGCCGCGTTTTGGATAGCCTGTAAGGGTTTAGCTTGTTCTGTTGATCCGTTAGACCATATAGGGGATCCATAGTCGGCAATACTGATAATGCACGCGCGGTATAGTTGCCGTAGAGCTTTAGCGGATAGGCCCCTTCCGGTATAAGCTAGTCTCTCTAGTCTCAAGAATGCTTGTCTTGCCTGTGATGCTCGTATTCGGATGTGTTCTTTAAAGGTTAAATAGGGGTCAAACCAGATCCCTAGCCAACGCACTGGTCTGAGCGATGGTTGAATAACCTTGTTGTTTGGGAGGGTAATAGGGGTATCCGATCCTTTCCCTTTTGTAAAGTGTAGGAGTTCGGTTTTTGCTAAGTCAAATTCAATAGCGTTCTCTTGCCCTAAGGTATATAGCGTTTGAGTAGCTTGCTCTAACAGTTTGATATTCTTCCTTAGGCTTGATGAAGCCGCAATAAGGGCTATATCGTCAATATAGGATATAGGCTTAATTCCATCTAAATGTAGGAATAAGTCCCTTATATAGATAAGGAATAGGATTGGCGATATAGGGCTCCCTTGCGGTATTCCTGTATTGATTGGCTTTGTATCTTCCGTGTTTCCGTTAAATGATAATTTGAGCGTCCTCTCACTTAGGAATGACCGAGTCCATAGTATTAGGGAGGCTGGTAGTCTCAGCTGGTGCATGATCCCTAGCAGTTGTTCCTTAGCTACGTGGTCAAATGCTCCTTTAATATCGAGGAATAGGGTAGAGGTTTTAAGGCCTCTACTCCTATTAGCTTGTACTTCGTCCGTTAGTATAAACGCCGCATCTATAGCGGACTTCTTCTTACGGCCCCCTAACTGCGAAGGATGTAGAAGGTCGGTGGTCTCAGCGAGGTATCCTAACCGCCTCGCGAGGATCCGCTCGCTTACCTTCCCTAGGCAGTTCAGGAGGGAGATAACCCTGTAAGCCTTAGGGATGGAATAGTCTGGTTTTCCTGGTTTCTTAAGGATAGCCCCGATAGCTTGTTTCCACGCTCTCGGATGTATTCCTATATCTAATAGCGAGCTATAGATATTATAGAATATCTCGGGAATAGCGGCGTATGCCCTCGCAATTATTTCTTGTGTTATTGAGTCTGGCCCTGGTGTCTTGCCTTTAATAGCTGTATTGCTACAAGCATCTTGAAGTTCCTTAGTTGAGAGCTTAGGCCACTTCCACTTAGGACTAGCTTTATACCTTTTCCACCGTATAGTTATACTAGTCGTAGGGGGATTTGGGAATAGTGCCATCCTGAGGGCTTCACACTTGCCGTTAAAGGAATCCTGTCCGCTTATTGTCGGTATTAGGCTGTTTTGGTTATCTTTAGTATAGGACATAGCCTTATATATAGTTGTAGGGTCCTCTCCCTCTAGGAATTTATTCCAGTGGTCCTGTTTAGCTGCTTTAATCGCTTGGAAGTAGGAATTCCTTACGGTCTTATAGGATTCTCTGTACTGGTTATTCTCAGAGATATCCTCCAGGTGCTTAGAACAGCGCCGGAGGGCTCGGTAGGCCTTGTTATACGCCTTTCTGAGGTCTTTTAGTTTGCTGTTCCACCAGGGCTTTGATCTTAGGCTTATCTTCAGTAAGGGAATACTCTTTGTTGACGCCGTCTGAATAGCCTTAGTAAGGGCCGAAGCTGCTTTGTCTAGGTGTTCTAGTATAGGGTGTGCTTTTCCTTCTAGCATTTCTTCAGGCCGTATATTGCTTGTTACTATTGCTGCTCTAAGGTAGGGGCTCTTAGTAGCTTCCTCTCTAAGGGTTTTATTAAAGAGTGTCCAATCCGCTTTTTTAGTGTTAAACCTGCTGCCTAGGGACGTTGTATAAAGGCATTTAGAGTCCTTAGACCCTCTTATTATAAAGGTAATCCCTAAGTGGTCTGATCCTATATTTGGAGTTGTTTGCCAGTTTATAGTCTCGATCCCTCTTGTAAAGGTAAGGTCTAGGACACTTCCTCTATCTAGATGTGGTCTGAAAAAGGTCTCTTCTCCGATCTTATTAGATAGGTAAAGGTCCTTATTATCTAGCCATTCTTTAAATAGTTGAGCTCTGGGGCTAGGGCTACCCGTACTAGGTTCCCAAACTGGGTGGTGTATATTAAAGTCCCCTAGAAGTATAGTGCTCTTAGGTATAGGGAGCTTATAGAGTGTTCTGTCTAATGTCCAGATATTATTCACGTCCCTTTCATTATAGATATTTAGTAGGGTTAGCTGGTTCCGCTTATCCCTAATGTCTATAGACTGAAGGTCCGAGTCTCCGAGGTCTTTTTGTACTATCTCTAGTCCTAGGTCTCTCCTAAAGTATAGGAGGGTCCGGGGCCTCGTACTTGGGCTCGTAGGACTTGGTACTATATAGTTATAGCTCGGGTGCGTTATAGAGCGCGCTTTTCTGTAGTCGTTTTCGTTATCGCTAGTTATTATCCATGGCTCTTGAACTGCTATAAGGTCTATCTCCAGATCTCTAGCGTATTCTAGAGCCCCTTCTGTTGCTAAGGAGCTCCGGTTCACGTTTATTTGAAGGACTTTAAGATTCCTTTCTAACATTTCTGATAGTTAGGTAGGTCTCGCAGTCCTTAGAGTCCGCCGTATGTTTGCCGCCACAGTTAAAGCACTTAGCCTTTATATGTTGGCATAGCTCGGTTGATTCGCAGGCTCCGCATTTGTGTTGTTTAGAGTTATGTTCCTCGGCGCATAGGCGGCATTTAAATGCCTTACGGCATTTAATGTCCCTGTGCCCAAAGCCTAGGCATCTAGAACATTGCGAGGTTCTAGGGGTCCGTAGCATTTTCTCAGCTTTAAGGCGGAGACCGGCGATTGATATACCGTGTCGTATAACGGTGTTAGCCTCTTTTTCGGTTTTAAAGGCTACTATAACTGTGCCTGCTCGTTGGTTTTGCCGGCGTTCCTTGGATGTAAGCCAATAGGGAACCCCTACTGGCTCTAAGCCCTGGTTGAAGGTCTTGATCTCGTCTACGATGAGGTCCATTCCTCCTTCAGTATTGAACACTGAGGTAGGGGCTCCGTGTATTAGCACTTTATGCCAGTTAGTGTTAGCTGTAGCACTGTCGGCTTTTAGGACACTCTGCCACTTGTTAAAGCTTGCTAGCACCCTATTGGCCGGGTACTCGTGTGTGAGGGTGAGGATAAGGTTCGGCTTCTCCTTGTTTAGGGTCCAGCGGATAGAGGCAACTGCCGGTCCTCCTATCGCCTTATTTACCCTGTTCCTTAGGTTGAAGAAGTCAGCGCCTATATCTTTACTAGCTTCCCCTTTTAGGGAGACTACAATTGACTCAGTTTTTAATGTCTCCTTAGGGCTTGTTCTCTCTGCTTGGGATTGGTTGCTCCTTCCTGCCTGTTGTATTACCGGATTGACGCCTGGCTTAGCTCCAGCCTTTACTGCATCAGCGTATGTAGCTGTTTGGGTACGGATAGCGCTAGTAGCTGCCTTAGCAACTGCCGTCAGTTCGCTTGCTCTATTAGCAATAAGCTTAGTGCTAGAGAGTACTGTGCCTTGCTCCGTATATTCCCTGAAGATGTGTACGAGGTCAAGGAGATTGGTCTGTTCTTGGCGATTTTTAGTAAGGCTTGCTGCCTTAACGATAAGGTCTCTGGCCTTATAAATAAGGCTTGATACCTCTTTTTCTTTCTCTCTGTTGATTTCCTCCTCTTTCTCTCCCTCCTTTTCCTCCTCCTCCTCCTCCTCTTCCTCATCACCTTGCTCCTCTTCCTCTGAACTGTCTTCTTTATTTTGTTTAGCTTGCAACAGGGTCTTTTTGCTTGGTAAGGGTATTGCCGGTATTAGTTGACGCCTTGCTCCGTTAGCGCGGGGGCGCTGTGGGGTTTCAATAGGCCTTTTACAGCCTATGATTCTTTTAGGAGTGGTAGGTCCCTCGCTGTCAATCTCCATTTCCATTCTTGTACCTCTCTGGCTGTTAGGTAAGGTCATATTTGGTGCCTTAGGCCCTAAGGGTCCAGTACTCAAATTTCAGGGTCCAAGGCTTGGCAACACCTCAAAAATTTTTGTCTGGTTTCTGGTGAGATGGAGCTATCAAAAGCTCGATGAATAACGCCGGCGGCGCGCCGTGCGCTTGGCGCGTAGGTGTACGTCGCGAGCGCTTGAATTTGGTGTAATCAGCTTCGAATTTCGTCCGGTTTTGGTCGAGATGTGGGTGCGACTGAGAGCGTCTTCGTTTTGGCTTGTGGCTGTGTAACTGTGTGTGTGTGTGTGTCGGAAAGCTCAGCTACCGTGGCAGGTGTGCCACCACCGCTTCCGCCTGCCGCCACAACCCAACCCGCCTGCGGTCAATCCCCACGACAGTAATAGTGTACTTTTCAAGCACTGTAATTAGGCTTAGAGGGACAAGACCAGATGCTTTCCAACCGCTTTATATATTTACAACTGTAAAGGCTCTTACTCTAGTACGGATATACATCTCAGTCTATTCAACCCGTGAAATGCGCCCTAAATCAAGCTGTAAGACTGCATCAGTCTCAGCTATAAGTGCACGCTTTAGCGGAGCAAATATGCTTATATCTAGAGGTTGTAGTATATACGAACTATACGGTAGAAGGATAAGCATGTTAATAGCCTTATCTATATAGTATGCAATAAAATTTGCAGTAATATAGCTACTATAGCTATCTATAATAAGAAGCCGTCGTTGTATTAGGTCTAAAGGTCGGGTTACAGGCTCAAATACAGCTATTAGCCCCTTATATCTATAACTGTTAGATATCCATCTACTATTGCTTATTAAGAATCGCCAGTTACTAGGTGTTTGTACCGGAATCTATACGGAATTGGTATGCTTAGCCTTGAAAATAACTAGCGGTAGTAGAGCAATGCTAGAGGCACTGACGCACTCAATTACAGTTATCCATTCCTGCTACCTACTTACTATCTTCTAGCTTAACTTCTTACGTATATTTACTAATGCTCTTAACGACTGCGATATACTAACTGCAAATCCTGACTTATCTATATTGTATATGTAATCTAGCTAATAGTTGTGCTATATAACCAACTCAGTAATAGTATCAAACTATGTCTCTATAGCTTGACGGTCTATTGCACTATGCCAAGCGCTCTCGAGCTGTCATGTCTAGACACTCTGAAGGGAGGGATGTCGTTTTCAGAAGTGGTTAAGCTAGCACTTGCTAATAGGACAAAGAGGTGCTAGTAAGCTTAACAGCTAATAGCGCTGCTGCCGGATTTCTTTAGCTATATCTACAACAAGTGCTAGTAATGCAGGGTATCTAGTCACCGTCAACCGCGTTATCTATCTTACTAGTGTCTTCTCTTCAGCGTTTGAAAGGATCTGCCTATGCTCGTAGCCTTGAGCCCGTGAAAGGTGTCTAGCCATTCGGCGTTGTAGAGTCCGCTCTACTAGAGAATACGCTATCGTAGTAGCTCGTTGTTATGGCTCCGTTGGTCACGTGGTAATCAGATGACCTGGAGTCACGTGGTTGGTACTCGTTTGAAGAGGAGTGTCAAGGCAGCGAAGTAGAAGCAGAAGTTGTTATTCCAACCAATGAGATTAACAATTGAGTTGAACACGAAGTCGAAGCTTAAGGCTTCTACCTTCGATTCCTATATACTGCTCGTAGTTCGTATGATCACCCTGATCACTGCGATCACTCCGAGGGTGATCCGGTGATCATGGTGATCACGGTGTTCGCTTCCTGATTGGTCCAGCTTCTTTCGCTGTTACTCATAAGGCGGGGCTTCGGTAAACCTTCCTTGTTTGTCACGACCCGTAACACTCGTATTAAGGAATATCGCTTTGCTTGATATGCAGCAATAGCCTCTTGTAATGTAGATTCAAATAACACGTGTAGTTCACGTAGAAACGCGTCCATTGTGTAGAGTGTATGGGTACAAAGTAGAAGTGGTGGGTGATGGTGCGTCACTAACCGAGGTGCGTCACTAAGCCATGAATTACGTTAGAATACCAAATTTCATATCATCTCGTTCAATATTCTATGGCTGCACCAAAACGCGTTCAAGCTATTCAAAATGAAGGAGCATTATGCTACCAATGCCCTCATTCAATTCTGGCTAATACGACGGTTTTTCAGCGGCTGCAAAGGCCTATACTGTCTCCAAATTTATTCTTTACAGAAGAGTCCGTAGAAGATCCTTAAGAGAGCACTTCAAACCCAAGACCAAGAAAATCATAAAGTATTCGAGAAGCGAGCGGGTCAAAATGCGCTCATGACGCATCCCTCGGCTTCTTCGTCATTTTAGAACACCTTTTTTGGTAACCATGTCTTCTCGAAGAGAAGAGAGAATTGTCACTGGCCCTCCAAGCTTGTTGTAATCATAATGTATTCTCCCTGCGTGCTCCAGTCAAAACATACAACGTCCCCTGAAAGTGGGTGCCTTTATCAGTTCGATTGAAGCTTGAACATATGAGATGTGGAAGGTTTTAAATTAATCAACATTGATGGATTAATTGCTTGATTGAGGAAGGGAAAGCTAACTAGACAAGATGGAACAGGTTATCTTGCCGAGGCACCTTGTGCATACCTTAGGTATCTTCACCCTGGCTCTGCCAACGCCACTATTGGCTGAATACTAACAACGACGTCAGCATTCGCAGCGACTACGCCAGTTGTAATGGAAGCGTGCGAACGGCATCTCGCCCAAATACCTCCTACACCAACGTTCTCATATTCAGATACCGATAGATTTTTGAATGGTATATTAGAATCCTGATTAACGGCGCATCCACTACCAAATTCACTTACGGAAATTGCTAACCGTCGACTCGCTACAGATATGGCTGCTGCAGTACCAGATCAAAAAGTGCAAGCTTGGCCACCATCGAACGGCCTCAGTACAATTAACGTACCACGAAAAGACGCTATTTTGACGGTCTATGCATCTACCTGCATCAATGCGCCTGCACCGCTTGTGTTCGACAAGATCCTACACATTGCAAACTACGGGTGTTGGAATCGCTTCTGTCCAAAGGTAGTGGTGCACGCTCAAGAACTTGCCAATAGTGAAGAGCAATTGGCCCCCGACTGGTTGCACATAGGTACGAACTTCACCTTATACGCCATCATGAATGCCGCCGAGCCAGACAGCCCGACGCCCACGCAGCTGAAGGTTACCGACATATCTACCCCTGAGTCGCCGAGCACATATGTCCCTCAAGATGTCTTAGACAGCGACGGTTCCTTTTTTGCCGACCTGCAGAAAGTTTATAGGGTATCTTGGAAATGCGAAGGCGGATTCGTGTCGCGCGGCCTTAGGACCGAGCGCTTTCATGAGATTATCATGTCAGGGGAGGATAGGTGCGTGGTGCGCACGTGGGAATGTCAGGGCGGGATCTTGGCTCGCACAGTCAAGTGGATGTACCGCAAGACACTGATGGAAAAGTTCCAAATGTGGGTGGACGACTTGAAAGATCATTGTGAACATCGAGGAAAGGAACCACAACAGGTCCAATAACGTAATTCTTGGCGTATTTAGTCAATTTCCCAGCTTAAGTTAGACGATCTCTTTCTACCCTTCTATCACACCTCTACCGCGTCACTGGCCCCTCAACAACGCGTTTTGACGGGAAATGGACGCGTCTTTTGAGACATGTTTCCGAATGGGCTCGCCAAACTTGAAGACTAATCACCATGAATCACGGCTCCTGATTCACTTTATATTTCACAATGGCGGTTAAGGCGGCTACCTCACTACGACCACGTGACTGATGAGGTTAACGAACAAAGAAAGCATGAATCGCATCTCATTCTCTTTGTCTCTGACAAAGAAACAAAGAACGCTTCCTAGTGTAACAATAACCCATTCGACTTCCTTTAAGCCATTTCACATTAAGTTCCGATTAGATGGGGTATATAGTAATGTACTCCTCCCCCATTTCACTGCATCATGAAAATAGCAGACCAGCCATCTTATCCCCTAACACTCCCGCAAGTTTTCGGCGCTAAAACACGGCAAGAACTCCCCAGATTCCTGGAAACGCACTCTTCAACATTCGATTATGGTCACCATGATGAACACATCCGTAGATCCAGCTTCTGTTTGCTGCCCGTGGTGTGGTCGTAAGGACAACAATTTATACTTTTACATTACGCGGACAAGCAATCGCAACGGAAACGCTGGCCGCCCTTATGTCAAATGCGGTCCATGTCAGAAATTCATCACCTTCCAGGACAACCGAGGCGTCCATCTTGACAACCCTAAGTGCAAATGCGAAACACCGGCCCGTCTTCAAGTTGCTGGAAAATTCCAGAAAGTAAAGCCGCGAGGGCTTCATTACGTTTGTAGCACTGGCGGCTGCAACCACTATAGTGTTGCCAAAAATGAGCTTGGAAGGCAGTACAGCCTTTCAGATGACCTTTTAACTATGTTCGTTAACTTGAAGCTTATTTAAGCACTTATATTCGAGTACATCAATGCACACGATCGAAGAGCAGAGCAGTCTCCATTTAATTTTGCAGACGGCATATTTGGGACTTAAACTGTGTGGAGAAGGGATAACGTCATCCGCGGGGAAGCTGCGCACGCGCAGAAGCTGCGCACGGATTGCCAACCCACGACGTTTGATTCATCACTACACATTCAAATATGGACCGTTCATCAAAGCAAGCAGCTGAAATTGAAGCTAACATCCAGGCAGCTATTACTGCGTATGAAAAACAAGAATACAAGTCCGTTCGTGCGGCTGCTCTCGCATTCTCTGTGCCAGCTTCTACTCTCCGAGCCCGCCTTGCCGGAACTCCTTCACGATCGCACGCCCACGAATCTGCTCAGATCCTCTCAAGCACTGAAGAAAAGACATTAGTACGATGGATATCACGACTTTGCCGTACTGGATTTCCAGCACCACCTAAGCTGGTCGTGGAAATGGCTGAGGAAATCCGTCGTGCCCGCTTCCAGCTTACACAGTCACCATCCTCATCTTTGCGACCGATTGGCGAGCACTGGATTGACCGCTTCCGCATACGGCATCCTGAGATTCAAGGTATCTGGACTCGTCAGATTGAAAGTGTGCGACACAATGCGATTAATACGGGTACTGTAAAGAAGTGGTTTGATGCTGTTACTGAGCTTCAAATCCAGCACCACTATCCGCCGGATTGCATCTACAATATGGACGAGTCTGGATTTGCTGTTGGTACGAGTCAATCTTCAAGAGTCCTTGTCAACATTCGTGAGGATTCAAGCTGGAAAGTAATAAGTGGGCGACAAGAGTGGATTACTGCAATTGAGTGCGTAAGCGCAATAGGTGTCGCAATTCCGCCGCTGGTCATTTTCAAGGCAAAACACACCAACTCAGCTTGGATTCCACAAGATACACCTCTAGATTGGAGATTCTCAACAAGTAATAGCGGCTGGACATCTGATAGCCATACATATGAATGGCTAACCACAGTGTTTGAGCCATCAACAAAGCTAGCTAACCCAAGACACCGGCGACTTCTTATTATGGATGGCCATGGAAGTCATATTACCGCCAATGTAATTGCGCACTGTATGGAACATGCAATTGACCTTCTTATCCTGCCACCACATACGTCACATATACTGCAGCCGCTTGATGTAAGCGTGTTCTCACCGTTGAAGCGCGCCCTTGCTACAGAGACTGATGCAGCTTCACGACTTGACTCCGGCCGCATTCCGCGCAATGAATGGACATCAATGTACATCCGCGCAAGATACCAAGCTTTTACATCATCGAATATTGTTAGCGGCTGGAAAACGACTGGTCTATAGCCATTATCACCAATCTCTGTCCTTAAGAAGCTTCCAACGCAGCCAGCTTTGCAGCCTTCGGAGCAAGACAACACAACGCAACCTACTGGTCTTGATCTATCCCTTCTGCTTAGCGATCCGCCAGATGGTACAGAACTACGACAAGCAAATGCGCTATGTAATTCTGAGGTCCAGAAGGCTGAGAACCTTCCAACCTCAGTAAAGCGCTACATCACTCGGCTAACGCAGGCTTTTGAAGCGACGTGTAGTAAGAATGCAACACTTCGGAAGGAAAATGCTGAGCAGAGGGAGCTTCTTACGAGACGGAAGCATCGTAGTACTGGAAAGCGGGTTGCATTAAATGGTAGGTTTGTGTTTAGTACACAAGAAGTGCTTAAGATAGCAAGGGAGGCAGAGGAGGCGATAGCAGACAAAAATAAGCGCATACGACGGCGCAAGCAATCTGCGGCTATAAAAATTGAGGAGCAGGAGAATGAACCATTTGAGAGTGTATCTAGCAACTCAGAATCAGACTGTATTGTAGTGAAGTCGCATAGATTGCATTGAAAGGTGGTGGTTTGGCAATCGGTGCGCAGCTTCTGCGCGTGCGCAGCTTCCCCGCGGATGACGTTACTCAAAATGTCTAAGCCTGCTTAGTTCTTTTCAACTGCGGAGCGAATCATTTATTTCCATATCTTCCAGTCTTCTTAACAGTCTGTCAGCTTATTTGACCTCGTCATTGTTGCTTAATTGAGATAACGTCGTTATTTGTGTTGAGTGACTGCTTGAGCATTGTGAGTGCTGACACTGACAGTTTGACTAATTACTAGCAGTCGCCGGAGTCGTCGGTTCTACAAAATCCTAAGATTTAGTTTGAGCTAACATCTGCCAAGCAGCGTTGCCTTGACAACCTCCTTTTTTTTAATGGCATTTTTTGAGTCACTGCTCGGCCTCGATCATATCTACTTAAAGCCGATACTGCTTATTTGTACATGTTATGAGCAGAAATGTACGTTTGGTCGGAAACCACAGGTTTGTTATTATCAAGTAGCAGAGGGGGGTCTTGTATAACGTAAATCGCGGCGAAGCGGAACACGAAGATGGCCAAGATTTTTAATACACACTTCGATCTCTTTACAAACATAACGGAACTCAATTTGAAATAGTGAGTAACTTTCTTAAAGTCTTCTTCTCCCTCCTTCCCAATTCCTTAACTTAAAGAACGTTGCTATAGAGTCCTATAGCCCTTTTTACTTGTGTTGTAAGGGCATTTGTACGTTTGGTCGGACACCTTTTGCTTGATATTGTCGGGCATCAAGTAGAAATCTGATATATACACACTGCCACGAAATCCCTTCCACATGTTGGGTAGGTGCATTGTACGGGCAGCAGCTGCGTTTCTCAAACAGCAGAGGCATTATGGCATATGAGGAAGTCACCTCACAATAATTTGACTGTGTACCGTACCTAGCTTGGCAGATATTGTGAGGGCAGTTGTACGTTTGGTCGGACACCTCATGCTTGTTCTTGTCAGATATGAAAGGGGGAACTGATATTTACACACTGCCACGTAATCACCTCTCAAAACCTTGGTAACGTAACTCCTGGCTTAGTCGATCACCCCGCTTAGTCGATCACTTCACCACCACACCGCTATCTTCTATCACTCCGCGTGTTAGCTACAACAATGCAATTGCTACTAGAATCGCTAGGGTCACTATTCAAAAGATCTTCTACCTCGTCTTCAATTTCTAGGCTAATTAGCCTTGCCTTCCGCTTCCTGCCAACCTTCTTCGCTGCTGTCGCTTCTTCCGCCTCCTTCGCAATTTAGAGGACTTCCGCAGTACTAAAGACAAAACGCCCTTTAAGCTTTACTCGTTTACTAGTCGTTTAGTTCTTTCGCTTCCGTAGAAGCTCTTGTTATTCAGCTAATTACTTTTGAATTATTATAAGCGTGCTTTGTATTATTTCAAAAGCACAAGTTATACGTTCCGTATAGCGCTTCGCTAGTGTTTAAAGGCCTATATTGTCTTTAATCTGAGATAGGAACACTGCATTTGCTTTACGGAGCTCTGTGCCTTCCGGTGGACTGCTATTTAATAGCGATAGGCCGAGGCTTGAAGATGGGCCTGGTGTGCGAGGATTAGAAGACCCGCTACGGTGAGGCTGGTAAAGCTTATTAAGCACTATAATTGGACTTAATGGTTCGAGACTAGTCGCTTTCCAGCTACTAAGAATGTTTTGTAATATAAAGGCCTTTGCTCTTGCTCGAATATATACCTCTATCTACTCAACCCTCTGTATTCGGCTAGGACTAAGGCGCGATAGGGCGTCGGTCTCAGCAGCCAGTGCGCGCTTCAACGGCGAGAACACGCTAACGTCGAGAGTCTGAAGGACGTAAGAGGTGTGAGGTAGAAGAATCAGAAGCTTAATAGAGTGTTCGATGCAGAAGGCGATAAACCGAGCCGTTATGTGACTACTATGCCTATCCATAACAAGAAGCCGGTGCACGCCGGGGTCCTCTGGTCGCGTTAGAGGCTCGAACACCTTCGATATCTACTCAAAGCTGTAGCTATTAGAGGTCCAGCCGCTGTTGCTAGTCGAGAAATGCCAACTTAAGGGTGTTCTATCTAGTATCTAGGCTGTGTTTGTATTCTGAGCCTTGAAGATGATCAGCGGCGGGATAACTGTACTAGCAGCGCTAATACACTCGATCGCCGTTATCCATTCCTGTCGGCCTTGTATTACCTTCCAACTACTGTTCTTACGGACGTTGATTAGGGCTCTCGATAACTGACTATCGCCGATAGCGAAGCCGGACTTATCTATATTATAAACGTGCTCTAGCTGGTGTTGATGCTAGAGCCGTGTTTCTGTTACGGCCTCAAACCATATCTTCACGGTGTCGAGGCTGACTGCCATATACCGCGTGCTTTCTATCTTCCGTGTCCAAACACTCTTAATCTCCGGGTGCCTCGTTCTAAATCGATCTAGCTATCTCTTACTAATTAGTCGTTTGTAGGAAGGTAGAACGCTCGAGATTTGGTACCGGCTATAGCGGATTTCTTCTACTATCTCGACAGCGAAGGTAGGGCTAACTAAGAAGCCACTATTAGTAACGTGTGTTATCCATTGTACTAAGGTCCGTTCTTCGGTAGGAGATAGAATTTGGCGGTGTTGATGTCCTGTTCTTCGAGAAGGCCGTCCGGACAGCCGATTTTGAAGCGTAGTGAAAGCGACGCCAAAAGCGGTAGCGCACTTCCGGATCGACGTGTATTCGCCTGTCTGATATGCAGTGATAGCATTACAAATAGAAGTCTCAGAAGACGCGTCCATATCGCGTAGAAACACGTTGTTACAGGATAGTGACGCGTTAGAAGGGTGGAAGCCAGTTGGTAAGCGATCGACTAAGCGGGGTGATCAGGAGT